>JAYKKI010000046.1:16260000-17757500 GCA_039881145.1 Druceiella hillmani | reverse complement strand
TTTTTTTTCAAAATGATAGTTGATTCCTACTTGAAAAGTATATATCAGTGCTTTTTGTTTAATTTTTGTAAACGTTTTCGAGTGAGAAGAATTAGTCAATACGTCGTTTTTTATTGCTAGCAAATATTTGGATATGATTTTTGTGTATGTCGAATGCAGTTGTAATACTGGCAAAGCCCTTAGTATATACGCTGAGCGATAACCGAATCGCACTTAAAATTTAGGTAAATAAAATGATTGTGAACCAAAATAATTAGTATTTTAATTATTATGTACGAGTCTGTAAAGTAATTTTCAAATAAAATTATAGTATAGTTATTATGACATTTAATCTAAATAACTTTTTAGGACGGGTCTAAACCCAGTCAAACTGCGTTACGAAGTATAAATTTGACTTCGTTCATTTGTGTTTTACTGGGAAATAATTATATTGTCAGAATTTTTTTTAAATAAATTTCGATTTTCGTTTAATGATATTGATATTTATATTTATATACAGTATTACAGTGTTATTTATGTTCATATCAAGTCACACTTCGGAGATAACACGCATATTTTTTAACGTACTTTTTTATGATCGGTGGAATATTCAACAAAGCTATTACTTTAAGTCCAAATTTGATTTTAGTTACTTAAAACCTTGAAGCTCCAATGCTTTTTAACTTTCTTAAACCAAATAACACGTTTTACGGAAAATTCTTCCCTAAATAGGCTGGTGCAGGATGTCACAATCACACCCTGATATTAGTAATGCAAGATCAAGGTGTAAATTCAGAATGTAAAATTTCTTTTTTTTACACCTGCCTAACCTTACTATTTTACTTGCCTAACCTTATTATTTACCTCCATCCCACTTACCTGATCTGGCGTAGTTTTTAAATTCAGTAAGAACGAAAATTTATGTAGCATCTTTCGATTTTATCCGTAAATAAAATAATTATCCCTAGAATAAAGCTGTAATAACGAACTGCGTAATATATTTGTAAAAAAACCTACAAAACTTTTAAAATTAATTAACCTTTTTTGATTTATCTGTTTAAAATTACGCATTACAGAGTCATGTTTTTCTTTTAAGTTGCTTTCGTCTACGCTACTCTCTAAATAAATAGTACCTTACTACGACAAAAAACTATTCAAATAGACAAGTCGTTGTAAAAACATTATAAGAGTGATCGATCAGATCAGTTCAGCGGTGAAATAAGTCTGCTGATTTTTGTAATCCCAGGAGAAAATGTCACATCACGTTCGTTCCATTCTCCTCCACAATCCCTACATTTTACATTTTTGCTTTACTTTTCCCTGCAAATTTATGAATACATACGCTTATACAATTCATCGATGGCAGGTACTTGAGTCATAAGTGCCTTTTTCGTCTCGTAATATACTAACGTGAGAGATTTACTTGTACGGAGGGTTGACATATGTACCTACCTAACTTATAGCGAGATAAAATGTAACTCATCTAGGATTTGATATTTTTTTTTTCTTAGACATGAATTCTTCATACATTAATCATTACATGTTTCATGTATTATTTATGTATGGTTTATGTATAAAATAAGCACTGTCAGTATTGTTTAAGTGGAAAATCTATCGTATTGCAGCCATAAGATCACATTTGTTCAGGAATGGTACTTTGACATGTTTTCAATACGTTAAAAAATATATTGTGAAGTAATGTAAATACGATGTTTCATTCTTAAGCATAACACGTTTATAGTTTCAATATATTTTGTAATACATTTACTTAAAATGATAAATAGAATATATCTATTTAAATTTCTATTTAAAAATATCGCCACATATTTGCCATATTTAAGTTCGATATTTATTTAGATAACCTAAATGTGGACTTTGTATTTTAGATGTAAAAAGATATTTAGTTTCCAAATGAATAAACAATAGATTTAAAAAAATAGAAATATGTCAGAATTGTGGTCACTTACTTATGATTTAATAAGTACGAGTATATTTTTTATTAAAATAAAATATATTTTTATTTACGAGTTCATATTTATGTATTTTTATGAGTTCATTTTTTTTACTTTACTTTGAGTTCATATTATATCGGAATCGCTTAACAAAAGTTATTAAGAACCTATTACAATTTGATATTATCTTAACTAGATTTACTCCTAGACTAAATTTTTATGGTGAAAATATATTGACAACTCAAAACATTTAAAGTTTATTCAAAGACTTGCGAACCAACAATTTTGGACTTTAGCTATTAAAGAGGAAAAAATTTAAAATTTTGCTGCCGGATATGTGGATTTTCAATATTCTATATAGATCTAAAGTAGGTTTTATAAAATATCACTTTAATTCAATGAGTCTCATGACGGTGAACAATGACACGGATCATAAGCAGTTATTTTATTTTTCTGCAGATTCGTGTCTTCGTCGTCGTTCTTAGGGCTACACTTAAATACTCACTTATTTAGTTAAGTTTGTAACAATTAATATTTTATTTATTCAAAATAAGACTGAATTTTTATTATAGGCACAATATCTTGCTCCATATCTGTAATTGACATTTTTTTATTGATTTATTCAGGCATTTTAATGTTTAATACGTTTATACTCTTGGCATATAAAATATAGCTTATATCTTACATTTATTTTCTAAAGTTTTAACTAATAATTCTTAGGGCACCCTTAGTGTACGTTACTCGAAGAACACTCGAAGGGATCTAATAAATATTTAAAGTCACTTACGAGGTACCATTAGGGTTATCATTAGTGAAATCGTCCCAAACGCCTTGGGCGGCTGATGGATTAATACTACAAAGTAAGTAATGTCTAAATGTCTAGCGGAGTGATAACTTCATCTGAGTTAGTTGTCGGTAAAACCGTTTACAAGAAACTAAGTTTGATTCTCAATTTAAAACTATTTTTGTATTAAACTGGTTAATAAAATATTTCACTATTCATAACAATTTAGTAAAAATACCGGCTTTTGTATTCCATACTACTATACTTTTTCGATTCGATGGTATAAATTTCACGAAACAAGATACTAGCATAGTAATAAGGATCCTAGTTAGATAAAAGCTTTTTATTTGATTACATATCTGATTATTATTTATGAGTAACCTAACGATAAGTAGCGAATATATTATGTATGTTATTTTATTATATTTATCTCTCTTATGTTATTTATTAATGAGTTTTAATCATTCTGAACAGAATTTAATTATTAATATGCAATTAACATATAACATATTTTTGTTTTCTTTTATGAAAGGAAAAAAACTTTTATTCGTTTAACAAAGCAAGGTGACAATTAAATGGTTAAAAATGTTATACAAAATATTTGATAAGAATTCTTTTGCAAAACATTTCGTTAGATGCTCGAATAACTATAATAAATTTCTTGTTTTGAGCGGTGATATCATTGTAAACTGGATAAATGGTGTATTGAAACCCCTCCTAAATTAAAAATTTTCTTTTTCGAATTTACTGAATGTTTATTTCAAAATATTCATTACAAAATGCTCTAGATTACATGAATTGGCAATTCACCAAAGCGATTGACCCTAGATAAATATGGTAACAAAATTAATAAGGGGATGAAAATGCCACGGTAACTTTAAACTTTTCAATTGGAAATAATGTCAAGATTATTCTCCAAGAATATCAGCTTAAAACAAGTCATCATTTAATTCTGAAAATTGATTATAAGCATTAAGAAAAAAACTGATTCTAATAGGCTGGATTGATTTCAATAAAATAAGTAAGGGATATGTATCAATTAGATAGTTAGTAACTAAAATATATTTATGGAAAAAATTACTATTTATAGTATGAAACGTTTAAAAATTATAATAAAAGGTGACAAAACAAACAAAAACATAAATGAAAAAGACACTTGACACTGAAAAATAAAATACTGGCTATTTCGTTACCAACAACAGTTGTTATGCCATTTGTGTCGAACGATATTGACAAACGGTCTTATGGTTGTTAAGGCTACAATACATTTTATACAGTGGAGCACTTTATCATTAAATTAGTACGGGAAGACGGTTTCTATAGGTTTTTGAGTACAAATTGAGGCAGACATGAATAATTGTTTTGCGTATTTCATACCCTTTCCAAGATACACTATTTCAACCCTGCCGTAAGGGATAACGGGTCGTAGGCCGGTACTCTATTATATGCACACTGAGGGTCGTGCGGTGTACCGAAGCAATTTACAACGCGATGTACTAAATATGTTATTCGTCCTTGAATAGTGAGAGTGATAACTATATTAATTTAAGAAAACTAAAATCAGTTACACTGATTGTTTGGTGTTTTTCTTAAGTTCCTTTAGTATATTGTAGTTCTGTTTATGATGTTGAAATGGTTATACATACTATATATAATAATGGATAATCGTCTCACATTTTACGGTGTTATCGTAGAAACCTGTCAGAAAACCAACAAGTTATTAGGATTTGTCATACGGAATTCCCACGATTTTCAAGGTACCGAATATATAGTATACCATTTAACTCTTTAGTTCTATACCATTTAACTCTTTAGTACGTAGTATACTTGAAACAAATGCAGTCATCTGTATTTTCAATATGAAGCTACTTATATCCTTATTCTGGAGAAAAAATTAAAAGTTTAGTAGATTTTTTTATGATCAAATATATGGATATTATACTTCCTTATTTTCCTCAGATTTCACAATGGGCATGGTTGGGTGTAATTCCCTTCAACTTCGATGCGAATAACTTTTGTTCGTGCATTTTTTAAATTATCAAAAAGTTAGGGTTCACCTGTTTTTTGTGCACTTAAATTGTTTAATAAAATATTGCAAAATGCATTCAGTCTAGATATTTTTTTCCGCTCCGTTGACCGCTTTAGAGTAAGGTAATAAGGTCAAGGAGTATCTTGGTAAATCAAAACTAATTGCTAGATGATATTTTTACAAATTACTGTACATTTGTTTTTCATTTGGTCTGTGAGTATATTATCTTATTCGGTAGGATAATACTGTAAGTTGAGCAGGGGTTTTCAAGAAATAAATAATTTAAAATTACTTAGAACATACTGGGAATTAAAAAAACAATATTACTTTAATCTGAATATCTATAATAAATGTCCAAATCACAAATATTCCAGATTATACTAGTCTTATATTTTTGAGAGAAATACGACAATATTTCGTGCTGCATAAGTTATCCAACAACCTGTAGACCCTGTTATCATAGACCCATTTTGAAATTGTATAAAATTATTTTGATGTACATATCAAGACGGCAAAGTGAACCAATTTTGAATATTCTTCCATAGCGCTTCATGCCTGTTCTCATTTAAAGACACGCCACTCAAATATTAATATAGCTTTGTAACGTAAGCGTCCATATCATAATGAAAACCTCTCTGGATAAACACCGCATCAAAATCCACCTTGTAGAATTTAAGTTACAAGCGAAGAGGAAAACAGATACACATACGCTGCGTTTTGTATGTACATACAGACGACGTAAATAAATATAATATGATCAACTCACTATCTACATCTCGTGTATTATAATTGGCAATCAGCAATTTTATATGTAGTTGACCAATCAATTGACTTTATCCATTACAATTTTATCTTAAAAATCTATTATGTTTCATAAAAGTTATGTAGCACAACTTACAATAATAAAAATTAAATTTCTTTATTGAACGAAAATTTGAGCTAAAATAGTGTTTTAGCTTTCATAACACAATATTCGAGCAATTTTATTGTTGTTTTGAATCTCGATTTTTTTATACTAAATGCGTTTACCGGTAATTATACCGGATTGAGTTGTTCTAATGATCAACTCAATCCGGTATAATTACCGGTAACCGCATTTAGTATAAAAAAAATCGAGATTCAAAACAACGCGACATATCACGCGACATTTAGACATTAATAAGTTTAGTGTCGTTCAGTATTGGACGTCTAAAAGCGGATGATTTCACCAACGTGACATTGAAGGGAGTCCCTTATATGACTAAAAGACTCTCGGTCACTTCTCAGCTTATAGCTATGCGCACGACCTCAGCTATCTGTAAGAAGCGCTGTAAATGTGATAATGTGTATTATATGTGTTGCGATACTTGTTATTACAAATTCAATGAAATAAATGAAAAAATAAAGTAACATTTTATATCCTGAATTAGATATTCGCGGTGGATACTTATGTTAAGTATTGTAATATGTCAATGATTTATATGTCTGATACAAGATGTGTCTCTAAATATACTTCAGCCTAGTTCCTCGGTTGAATCATAGGTATTGTTGCTTTTGTAATAATTTCGAACTACTATCGTAGTATTATAGTCAGAAATATACTTTTAGAACACCAATTCCCAGGAAATAAAAAACTCATTTTATATCGTTACTGATCGTCATTTGTGAATTAAAATGACCAATTACGTCATAAAAATAAATTGTTTTAAATTTTAAAATTTTTCTTGCCTAAATAAAATACTCACTACGAACTTAATAGGCATTCTAGATAAAATAAATTCTTCATTCGGCCTAAACAAATAATAATTGCTTTATATCGCTCATATAGCAAAACTTAAATCGTCTTATAACACACACGAATTAACAAGTTATAATATATATACATACATATATATATATATATATATATATACATATATATATATATATATATATATATGTATGTATGTATATATATATATATATATATATATATTTACTTACACATCTGCATATAGTTTATATTTCAAACCGTACCACTAGGATTAAGCGTTCTATATCGTACGCATACTAAGTGTCACGTCAACAACAGAGGTGTTACAAATTATTTTAAACGAAAACAGATTCTATCTAATTTGATTGCGATAATCCTCTTTCATTATTATTCGAATGCTACAAAAGCGACTAACTACAATAATGCTACGAGTTTATTTATTTTACGCGGAACATTTCGATGTATTGATAAAGATAAGTGTGATGGTTGACACAGAAATCGAGTCAAGAAATCCTAACATTATTATGCACGTACGTGTCTATGAGACTTGACGGTGACCAATGGAGGTACGCTTTGATAACTTGCGAATGAATATACACAGAACAAGTATGTACATAAATACCATTACTTTTTACCTTGTTGATTGTAACACTTTACAGATGATGGAAGGTAATGATGGACGGAAATGGACGTGTAGCATATAAGAAGGCCACTTCGAAATAAATGCATTTTCGGAACGGATGATGGCCAGAGTTGTCACATGAACTAATAATATAATCATAGCAAATGCTAGATATCTTTTTCTGATTGGTAAAGCGCTCAAAACATAACAAATATTAATACAATTCATTGTCGCCCTTGTGACTTGGAAAACAAAAGTATTTGAAATATGTTGTTTTCGTGCTATCTTATCACAATACAGACATATATTATTGATTAACCAGGATGAAAAATGGTTTTGTAAAATTTTAATATACATGTCCTTACTGACCTCAGAAATGACTATGTTTCTAAATTTTGTACTGTTTTTATAATTTTATACTCAACTCAGTGGAAACCGATATTAGTTTTAGGTTGTGTTTGGTTTTATTGCTTTATTTACGTATGTTTTTGTATTATAAGACAGTGGAATTCATCATTATTGTATTTTTATGCAAGCACAACATTTTATACAGAATAAATTAATAGAATGTTTACTACTTTATATGGTAATTTTTATTTCTCTTAAATACTTCTTCTTCCTTAAATTTAAAGTTGTGTACCTTAAAATGAAAAAAAACATTGTAAAATCAATTTATTGCCTAGCGATGGGTCAAGACCGTGTAGCTACGAATTCTTGGCAAGTCAGGTATATGGTAAGTCAGGTACATATATAAGATACACTGTCATATAATACACTATCCAAAAAATAAAAAGCGTAGTTGTAATAATATATGCGAAAGAGGACATCGACAAAGATATTCGAGGCTAATTAATTGTCGTTTTAAATATTATGAAATTAGTTAAACAACCTTAATATACATACTAATATGGAATTTCTTAAAAAAACATCAGTCCCAATAAACGAATCTGTGCATAACTCTCATTACATTAAGCCGAAATACCACGCCGCGCTTTCTCTGCAACATTATCACAGTTAAATTTCAATAAAATACTCTAATTCTTTGCCACCATTTCCGGAATGAATAATTCAAATTTAAATTAATGTGTGCAAATTTGTATCCCTTTCGCACATGTACTGAAGGTATCTCCATCAATAATACGACACGAATACTGTTCGTTGAAGTACAGTTCTATTGTATTGTCCCATTTCTTGATGGAATAAAAGAAAGTGTGACCTTTCAAATATATATAATATATAATAATACAAAGTCTCAGAGTTCAAGTAAAGAACACATTTCAAAAATCATTATTTTTCTTTATGTTATATATACAAAATAACTACTACAGTTTTACGAAAATATAACAGTCAAGGCGTGAGTTTTAATCATATTTCACAGGTTTTTACGTATCTGTGTTTTGGTATTTCGTTTACATTCTTAATATATTGTAGCCTACTTACCTTAAATTAAGCTTCTTTCTCAAAATGTTATTATCTGTGCATGCATGCAGTTAACTTTTAATTTATTTTTCGTGTAAAGTAATATATTACTGTAGACTCGATATCAAGTCATAAATTACTAAGGATATTCCATAAAATATTTCATTCTCAACCCTTATTAAATAACTGAGAACCTAATTTTGGTGTACTGAATGAAATATACATTATATATACGTAATAAATAGCGTATCTATTATTCATACTCTTGATTCTGTACATCAACCTAAGGATAAAATATTAAGCAAATGCTTGAAAATTTTTAATCATGTCTGCAGAAATCATTGTTAAAATATACCATTTCAGAGGTTTGACGTGCTTTTCGAGGCACGAGGATTTTATTAAGACCCATAATTGTGGGGAAATCAACGAATTCAATTCGTCTAAGAGTCCCCTTTTCTTGCATGTGTTACTGTTTTTGATAATTTAACAAAAAAAAAGAAATGTGATAATGGCAGATCAAAAATCTGCAATTCTTACTTCTGTTATCTACGTTGTGGTAAAGGTTTTTAGCATTATCCAGCTTAATTTCAGTCCCTTTACGCGCTGTTTCTCTAGATCACGATTTGAGTTATGAAATGAACGCACGCATAATATGTAAAGCGCTATCCTCCTTTTCATCATTTTACTTCCGTTGCAAGTTTTTGTGATGTTGCTTGCCAATTTACTTTCTATTATTTGATAAAAAGTTCACTATTATGACTGGTTTCAGGTTGGATCTTTTAAGGTGAAAGGAGGCCTTATTATTTTTAAAAGTTATATATCCTGAGAATATGTAAACTAAAATAGTAGGGAAATATTGCAAATACCATGACAACTATCAGTCATTTAAAGTTGTTCAGAGATTTAAAATTGAATGTGAACACCTTTTGCCGCATGTAGTCTTTAACTTGATCCTTAACGTCTAATAGTAAAATAAAATTATCTCGGATTGGAATGTTAATTTCATTTACAGCAAAAAGACAAAACAATCTTCTAGAGAATAGATTTTCTATGTACAAACTATTGTGTCACGCCTTTCCCATAAGTATGGTTTATCGAAGGGTTGGCCCAATGACCCCGTCTCTTTATGTTGCGAATACAGCGCTCGTTCCATTTTGATGGCCGTAGTGGATTTGCAGCTGCTTACCTGTTCCGTGTTTCTCCGTTATTATACCTAAATGTACTCAATACTTTGAAAACATGCTACCTCGATAACTTATTTTGAATATCCGAATACATATCTGAGAACATAAGTCCTTACAAACCATGGGTGCCCTCGTTCATATTTAATAAAATCATTATTTCATTATTTACAAGATTATATTTACCTCAAATATGTTTCCTTGGCAAATTATGGTCAATCTATAATGTCTGATTCCTATATAAATATTTGGTCGTATATCTTTTTTACAATTTGTTTTTAATTATATTAAAAAAATAACAAAATGAGTGTTGCTAATAATTACATTGAATCGTAAAAATATTTCAACGTTTAATTTATAAATGTTAAAATATTCAATCTCATCACTGTTCAGATGCATTCGGTTATTCACAGGTAAATCAAGAACTGTATTCTTTGCGCTTCAACTTAATTATTCGTTGTAAAGAACAAGACGTGAATTAGGTTTAAGAAGAAATATTGTCAACGAAAATATGAGAAATTAAAAAATGGAAGTATTGTTGCAGATATGTAAAAGTAATGTAAATGGAAAAAATGTGTTCAATATACATGAGTAACGTAAATATGGATAATTGGAATTACGTTTTTACCGATATTAGACCCCAGTCGACTTTCAAGGACTTCCAAATTACGATGTAACGGAAATGTGTTTTAACTTTTCATCCTCGAAACTAATAATCGTAAAACATTAAAAATACTCACGTCATCAGGTAGATTTTTGTACAATACATAACACAATTCTTCGTACAATATATAACAAAATTTTTAGGGTTGCTTACTTTAAAAAAAAAATTAACCCATTTAAGATTTCTCACGTACCCACCTATCCGTCTATCGCAACTGTTTTTTGTCAGAAACCGCTTTAAGTAAAAATTTAAAATTTGGTTAAATATTAAAACCTTAAAATTTACAACAGTAATAAATTAAAATGCTTTATTTCTATGGAAAATTTCAATATTATTTTATTTATACTTTAATATTAAGTTCTAATTTACTTATTCCGCACATTTCTGAATTTCATATATAGTGTCATCATTAGAAAGAGCCCGTCAAAGGCGTCTCAAAATGACTTCTTTATGATTCCAAATAATATATCTTCATTCAACTCACACAATATGCAAAAAAGTACGTCCCTCCCCCTCGATTCTAAGCTACTGAAATTGAGGTCATGAAAAAAAGGACATTTAGCACCTTACCCAAATAATCTAGGAAAACTATAACCATGATTCTGTGTCTTAATATTCCTGATATTCACGAAAATATATATGTCTCCTACTTAATTATATTAGATGTAACTAAATACTCAATGCGAGAGCTGAACTATCTTTATCTTTGATTATAATATTTGGACATTTTTTTAACTCCTGAATAGAGTACCATTGCAAAATGTAAGTTAAATTTGAAATAATTTTTTATGCTGTGTCATGTGTACAAAAGAAACAAACTGAATTGTAGAAGCTAACACCAAATATCGGATATTGTTTGCATCATATTGTATCAAAAAATGAATGCGTGCACTGTACATTGTACGGATATTGCTTGCATCATATTGTGTTATAAATTAGTATGTGTATTGTATTAAAAAAATAGTGCCAGCGTCTTTTCCTATTTACTATAACTAGTACATTTTTTTTTATATAGTTATAATTGAAATCGTGAACCCTGTTTAAGTGCTACAATAAACGTAAGATAAGTGCATCGAGCTAAGTAAGGACAAATGATTCAACTGTGTGCACATGTAATCAGATTAAATAACCAAGTAAGTAAAACAGTAAAATAAGCTAACTGGGACCAAAACAGGTAAAAGTATTTTCATCCATCTTGTTATAAATGATATTATTAAATTTCCCGCGGCAAAATTGTCAAAGCAGAATGCCAAATCACTTTGAAGTCCGTCCGTCCGCCGGTCCATCTGTCAAAGGAGAAAATTATTTAACGCAAAAAAATTGCAAACAGTTATATACAACATAGGGTATGTGGGCCCAGTTACATATGTGAAGTACAAAATAGTGAATTTTGCCTCTGGGGCTTTATTTCAGGTGGTAAATTGGGAAATAAAAAAAAATCTTTCCACGTTATCGTGCAGAGCATAAAATTAAAGCTCACTGAAGCATACATTCAATTAAAAATATGGCATATTTTTTATAAATTTTCAAAAAAAATTTTTGGTCAAAGTGCTTTAAAATGTATATCCCCCATTCTTATCATCAGAACGATCACTCAGAAAAATCTGAAGATAATCATGAGCATTGAGAATTAGGCAACGATTGAACGGAAGTAATAAAAATTAATAAAATTGCAGTTCCTTAAATTTTACTTAAACGACGAAATTGTTTATTTCCTTATTTTAAAGAAAAATTTTCCCGTTTTTCGACAAAAAATATTACTCAAGATATAAGAAAAAACTTTTGTCATTTTCAGTTTTTAACACGAAAGATGAACAATACTATTAATATTTAAGTGGGGTTTGGATATCATGGTATGTTAAATGTGCAAAGATAATTTGTATTTTATCGATTTTTTATCTATCAAAAACATATAAATCTATACATCCCAAAAAGAAATATAAGAACTTATTCGATTCTTTTAAACTCTAAAGTGTGAACATAAGTTATGTATTATACATGTCATTTTATGATGAATTTTGTGATTAAAACATATACTATTTTAAGCGTTAATGCACATATCGCGCGTATATTTCAAAAGTAACATCATGAATTTAGGTGAAGGGAAAATTAATTTGGTGCATCATTGGTAAATAATATGAATGAAATAGCTTTTGCCTTGGTTTCGCTCGCCGGATTACCCCGGCAGGTTGAAATGCTTAGGTACCGAATATATATACCCAAGGATAAATAGTAACCTTAACGTTTAGTAAACCATACATTATTATAGTGTGAATGAAATTTTATAGCGAAATACACTTACTTGCCAACAGTGAAATAAAGATTCGTGAATTTTTACAATTAAACACTTATATGTTACCTATTGACGATAAATACTAGTATAAATTTATTAATGCAAACTCTTCCTGTGGTTTTGACAGAGCATTAATTTTTTGGTTCGCGGGTTTAATTCAATTCAACATATATGTTCCCTTTTTTATTTATACAAACATAGGGTATGTAGGCCCAGTTACAGATGTGAAGTATAAAATAGTGAATTTTGCCTCTGGGGCTTTATTTCAGGGGGTAATTTGGGAAATTAAAATAATCTTTCCACGTTATCGTACAGAGTATAAAATTAAAGCTCACTGAAGCATACATTCAATTAAAAATATTGTATATTTTTTATAAATTTTCATAAACAATTTTTGGACGAAGTGCTTACAAAATTGATATCCCCCATTCTTATCATCAGAACGATCACTCAGAAAAATCTGAAGATAATCACGAGCATTGAGAATTAGGCAACTATTGAACAGAAGTAATCAAAATTAAAAAAATTGCAGCGCCTTAAGTTTTACTTAAACGACGAAATTGTTTATTTCCTTATTTTGAAGAAAAATTTTCTCGTTTTTCGACAAAAAATATTTGTCAAGATATAAGAAAAAACTTTTGTCATTTTTGGCTGTGTGTAGGTAATATGGCAAATTAATACAAGTAATTATACAAACATGTCTTGATGTGTTGCAACGATTGGGAGCAAATATTTTTCTCATTGTAAGCATAGGCATTTTTCGTAATTACAAACATATATAAGTTAAATGAATAGCATTTTCTAAATACTATTATGTAGTAAAATTAAGTGTACATCTGCTGAGTTATTTTATACAATATCTATTATCAAGCATAATATTGCGGATTATCTAGTTATGACGATGTTAGATTTTATTATTCATTTCTCTTTAAGTAAGTTTAATGCAACCGAAAAAAATACTTGATAGTTTTTTTTGTATGTATCAATTTCAAGTAAGTTTCAGTTATTTCTCTTGTAAATTTTTTTAGGATTTAATATGCAGAAACTCAAATTTCGGCCTAGTTGAAAATACATAAAAATTAAAGCGGATTAATAAAGGAGAGTCCTATGGTAAATATAATCATTTAACCTGAAAACATAGACCAACATTCATTATTTCAAAAGCAACTTTTCAATTTTCCTAACATCAAGCTAGTAAGTGAAAAATGTTCGATGAATGAAAAACATATTTCAACTCTTTCTAAGAGATATCTTCTTGGAATAACACGGTAAACGTTAAAGAAAAGTGAAAGATGAATATTTGTAAAAAACACCTCAGAGCTAAACAGTTTAAAGTTTAGCGAAAACTAGAAAATATCTACCTTTAATAGTTGCTAATCGGCGGTTGTCAAAACACATACTTGTTGGAATTTGTTGGCCTTTAAATTCGAATAAAAGTGTGTCGGTTCGCGAAGTGTGCGGAGAATGAGACCTATTATGAGTAGTACTTTAATATTCAAGTTGATTTTGGTGCTGTTCCGTGGAATTATTAAAGATATATGCAGTTTCTAGCGAAATGGTCGTAAAATCATGTTTTTCATTCATGTTTGGAAGTATTGTGTAAATAAAGAGGGTTTTCATATTTAGGATTTTGAATATACATGTATAAATAAATATTTTCTGGGATTTTCAAATTTGGTGGAAAGATAATTTATGGGCAGTGCTGAAATGAATAAAAGAGTAAAAGAAAACTTATCGCATATAATAACTTTATTGATGTCAAATTAAAACTGATCATGGACTGATAAAGTAATATAAGCTGATTCTATTCTTTTTGTATTTGAATTCAGAGAAAAAGTTCCTATTGTACACATGCATATGTATTTCCCCATTTTATTTCAAAACGCATAAGTAATACCATCAATATCAATTGAAACATCTAAATATGTGTTTCAAAACTTACTAAAAAGTAAAATTTTGGTAGAAAGTCTAAATTAAAAGTAAAAGTTTAAGTTATTGGTATTGAGGTAATTGTACCGCACAGTCATTTACAAAAGTAATATTAATAGCAAACAAAATAAATTTACCTTTTTTGTTAGCAGAGATGTATTACCCAAATAATGTTATTGATTTTACTTTTATTATCATATTCTCACTAACAAAATTTAGTTGATTTTTCTATTTAGACATCATATATCTGAAGTACTGAAATAATTAATACAATAATCACATCTTCTTGTCTCGTTAGGCATACTTGAAATAAATAAAAACATAGATAAAAACATCTCTATTTGAACCATCTGTGCTATTAATAAATAAAATAAGTGAGGCTTTACTTGGTCGTGACGGTCGGAACATTCCCTGGTCTAGGGCCGGATCGAATAAAATTTGAATCGCGTAACTGTTTGGTCTGAAAGTTCCTTCTTCCAATAAACTCAAACAGTTTTTCTAGGTTTGAAGATTTTTGAAGTAAAACATTATATTAATCGTTTAATTCGAGAAGTTTTCAAATGTAATCATTAGACATTTTACAGCGTCTGGTCCTTAAGTTAATTTATCGATAATTTCAATTGAAAATAAAAAAATTGTTTCTTTCGAAGTACAAATAAATATAATTAATGATACTTTTAATAAAAATGACACGTATAATAAAAAAGGGTCATTTACTATTTTATTATTAAAGTTAAAAAAAATAAAAGTCGAATTTTATTAAAAAATATGTAAATCCATCTTTAGGTACTGGTATATCGTACCAAACTCGCAATGCGAGGCCAGATATGTTCCATCGTCACCCAGCACGTAAACCTAGAAACTATCGCTTCATTTCATATTTTTCAAGGGGCGCATGTTAAATACATGTTATTACAAAACAAATTGCATTGCATTATAATTCAGTTCATTGCAAAATATCGTTCTAGTGGTAAACTGAAAGAAGAAGGTCGAGAAGCGTGAGATATTTAAGATACTTCAGAAGAATTTGTGCACTCCAGATTTTTTTACAGACATAAACTAGAAGACAGCAAAATTTGTTACACAGTACTTTGTAATATATGTTAAAGATAAAAATCTTCACAAGAAAATAAACGGACGGTTGCCAAGATTTTGATTTTCTTTGAGACAAAGTATACTTCAGTAGACGATAAATTGAGGATGAAAGGATTGCAAAATATTTCAAGTAACAACCTACTTATACATCTAGGAAAATAAAAAGGCGGCTCATTCACAATAATATTTGTAAATATTGACCATTACCACACATAACAAGTTCCATTTCGTTTGTGAACACGTTTCCTTGTTAATCGATAGAGATTATTTGTGATATTTTTAAAATAATTATAAAGAAGATGTGGAAAATTATTATAATTAAATTTATTAAATAACTACCCTTGATAAAAATAGTCATAATTTGTTGTTATAGATTTATAAATATTTAAATTGATACCGAAAAGCCGGACTATTACTGCTTAAACGACTTATTTTATCATATGTAATTTGCCGTATTATATGCCAAAGAAGCAAAATGAAAGTATAGTAAAACTTTTATTATTCCTTGTGATTTGCGGAATACACAATATTATTTTTTTTATATTTGATACACTAATATTGTCAACATTTTCACATATAACAAGAAACTTGCTGAAATTTATTATTGTATTTTATTAATTTTTAGTTGGGCGAGTAGTTCGAACGAAGATTTAATACATTAGTTATAATTTCTATTATAACTAATGTATTAAATCTTCAATAATTCCGTCATATTTTTTGTCCAATCATCAACGTTACTTAAATCAAGTTTAATATTAACCTCCGACTCGTTCCTCTGCACACTTCGCAAGCCGACAAACATTTGTTTGGAATTTAAACTGCAGCAAATTCCCGCACATTCATCCGTGTTTTGTGACGACTGTTGGCGACATACAAAGGTAGACGACTTATTGTTTTCGCCAAAACTTTACGTCGCTTCCATTGAGGAACTTTTTGCAGATACTTCCCCTTTTACTTTAGTCACCGAGACGTTTTGATCAAAACATATGACTTTCTTATAAAGAGTTGAAATACATTTTTAAGTAAAGTTCGAACGTCACCGAAAGTTTTGCAATTACTAAGCGGTTTGATATTAGGCACCTTGCAAAGCTGTTTTTAAGTATTGGTCTATGATTATTAGGTAACGTGACTATATTTACCCTAAGCCGCAGTTTGTAATCGTCTTCATTAATTACATATTTTCTACTTAGTGGAAATTTGAGTATGTTCGTTTCAAATTCCAACCAATTTTATATTAGAGGCCATTAAAACTTTCATGAGATTGGAAATAGAAACAAATTTTGAGGAAATGTTTAGTTTAAAATATAATTTTTTTAAGGAAAATGACTTTTGATATCGCTGTAACTATACTGCAATACAAGAAGTGGAATGCAAAACGCATTCCATTTTATTCCATTGGCGCTCAACGTCTTATGGTTGATTTCAGATAATTATTTAAAATCATTTTATAAATGGGAACTTAAATTTTTCTTAGGGACATAATTTTATAATGCGATAAGTTTAATTTATTTGCATTTATTTCTATTAAAATATGGATACCTATTTTAAAATAAAAATATATATTTAATAATATTTTACATATGTTACTTTATGGAAATACTAGTTTTTAGCCGCGGCTGCGTTCGCAGGTTTATATTTATTAACTTTTAGGAGAAAATATAATATACAGGGCCAACTCAAATCCTTAACAAAAATTAAATAGTATATATTTGTTTTTGTTCACTTTGCAATAGGGATTTAAATAAAGAAATACAGTTTCCTGGAATAAAAATAGCCTATATTACTTCGTGACTTACCAGTTATTTGTTTTAAAACCAATGGATCGATCCATTGGTTCGTTTTGACGTGAAAGTAAAATAAAAAAAACACATTTTTTTACATTTTATAATATTATCAATTAGCATTGATTTCCCATACCCATAAACCATCCCAAGCAATTACCAATAAGATCTCTATGTAATTAAATGTACAAACAAATTTATACTTATATAGTAGCATGATTACCTCAATGTTTATTTATATTACATTTATCTGTATTAGTTTTTTCATTTTAAAATGTATAGACATATATATATATATATATATATATATATATATATATATATATATATATATATATATATATATATATAATGTAAATTTCACCGTTAGATTTTAAATGAAAACCCCGTCGGTACTAGTGGTCATAAATTCTTTAAAATATTGAAATAAATAATTAGGCTAAAAATAAAAAAAACCGACTGGAGTTTATTCCTTAAGTACGATTTTCTTGGAATTAAAAAAAAACATTTATTAACATAAAACTAAGAAGTTAACATTAAATAGAATTTTGAATTTTGAGTACAAGCGAACGATAGTAAACTATGTGCGTCGTACTCCGTTATTGTGATTACGCCATAAGAAAATATAAAATAAACATACTGATATCTCACTGTAAATATGTGCAGAAATATTGCGCAGAGAGACCACCTAACGGTTACACTTTTTTTAAAGCTCTGAGCTTCATACCATCAGAACCTAACAGTTATACTTTTTTAACCCTATGAACTTCTGATTTTACTCTTCATAAAACTTCATAACGAACGCTATATAGGAAAATCAATTCTTAAGGAGTAAACTCCAATACACTCCAAAAATCTCAAGCAAATGAAATAATATTTTAATATAAACAAAACACAAACAACATGTGCAATGTTAACGTTACTGACTTTTGCTCTGCACGCGGTCGAGATTGAATTAAACAGAATTAGTAAACATTCACTATTTAAACTAAGTCCGAATAAACAAATTGAAATATGCTATTTGGGTTCTAGAAGGACTCATATCATATTATGATACAGGCATAAGAAATATGTATTTGTCTTGTATTTTGTTTTTTATTTT
The DNA here is from genome assembly GCA_039881145.1 of Druceiella hillmani. Taxonomy (NCBI): domain Eukaryota; kingdom Metazoa; phylum Arthropoda; class Insecta; order Lepidoptera; family Hepialidae; genus Druceiella; species Druceiella hillmani. The sequence continues at coordinate 17,738,938 of JAYKKI010000046.1, read as the reverse complement.
TCTTTAATTATAAAATAAAATAAGATTATGTGAAGGTGTCGATGTGGTAACGTATATTAGCCTAGTACTTTTTAATAAAAATGCATCATGTTTAAAATTACAAACTACTTAAAATAATTCCTGTTACTTAACTACTTAATTTTGTTGATTATTAAAATACAATCACAAGGGTGTATGGTTAAAACACATTTAGTATATGAAAATTCATTTGCAAGTATATATATATGTATATATATATATATATATATATATATATATATATATATATATATATATATTTATGCATACATAAATTTTCACATCTCCATTCCATCTCCTCCCCTTAATTAGTAAAACTGCACCTAAGTTATAATAGGGGCAAGCTTTCCATGATCATGTATTGCAGAATTTTGTATTTTTTATAGTAAGATGCTTCATTAAATTGGGGTATTACAACTTCACTTCTTTAAAAAATAGTTTTTCCAGTATGAAATATTAAAATCTTTTCCCAAAAGTATTCAAAATCCATAGTGCAATATTAAACAATAAATCTTTTCCCAAAATGTATTCAAAATCCATAGGGCCTTCTTAATAACTACCTTATTTCACATTTCCGCGAATTTTGAATCTTAAAAAAACGGCTCTGCCAAGATTTTAAAATTGCTTGAAAGCTTCACATCCTTGTTATGCTTTATGCTGTTATTGAAAAAAGAATGAAATCATCTTCTAATAATTTTTATTCGGTTATTTAATAAACTAATATCAACATTTCATTTCAATTGTCATACGTGCGGTTCCTTTTTTATAATAAAAAACGTGCAAGGATAGTGATCCAATATTTGTGGAAAATGATGGAGCAGAATCAGAAGCCATTTTAACAGGAATTGGATTATCAAATCTCGATTATCTCAATGCCTCTATACATTTACCATCTATTTCATTTCGTTTTTACAGCACTACACATAATGATGTTGCTGAAATCGGGCGAATTACTAACTACCTAAAAATACAAACATTTATTTTATATTTATTATATATAGTCAAAAAGAAATACAGCCTACTTGTCATAGTATTAAAAAATTTTTTAACGTCATTTATTAAATTAAAAAAAAAGTATAAATCAAAATTCTAAGTAATATTAAGTTTGTTACTTCTAGCGACATTTTTGTCATGGTTATTAAATTTATTTTTTTCAACGTTCATTGTATTTTATTGGTCATATATAAAGTATTGTTAGATACTACATGTAATTAGCAATAATAACACTCCCGCAACCTATTTTGATACTCGGCTGCGCCTCATATCAGAAATAGCACTCGTGTTATTGATGAGGTTCGATTTCGTTGACAGATCATGCACTTTCAGTTTTTTTGTCAACCTGTCCATTACAGCCTGTATAATCTAAATATATTTTTTTTATTGCCAGTTTTAGGCTCTCCACTGATTGTTGAGTTATTTATTATTATTAACAATATTAACAAATCCTATTTGAAATATAACTCAATAGTTGAAAAAGTATCTAAATAGTTTAGTCGTACCCACAGCAGAGCGACGTAAACTCGTGACGCCGAGTGAGTTGTCACCGAGCCTCAATGTACCTAGTCTTTCGAACACTATTTTTTTGATAGGCCTTTTAAATTTATCAGTGCCTTCTAAATGTACCTTATAGAAAATAAAGCTGATGGTAAGCATCAATCGGAAAGATTAATTACGTAGAGTTTTTAATTATCTGTTATGTTTGTATTGTTAAGGAAAAGTAGTAATGAGGAAAGACGCGCTAGGGACAAATATCGAATAAAGTAATAATAAAATTAACATAATTTTCAGATTTCCATATGGTTATTTCTCTTGTGGATATTCTACTAATTTAATCTTAGACATAGTTAAAAAGACATAGCCAATTTCAATCTTCTGTTTATTAGATTAGTGTTGCTAATAACGTTCTTCGTAAAATTACTCAATAAATAGATCGATGAATCTTGGCGTTGAAACTGGTTTCATTTCATATATTTGGTTAACAATATTAGTGTTCAGAGTGATTTACTGTTTTTATATTCCTCAAATGCAAACGAATACTCATTCGTGTTTCTCTATCGTAGTTTCTCTATAGTATTCGTATCTAATACCACCGGCTTTTATTCAAAACGATTACAATAATAATATACTGAATAATTAGTAACGTACAAAATTTCAGTGTGTATATGAGTTTAGTACCCAATATAGAAAACATTATCATTCGTTCCAAAGGCTGCGTGTAAGTATCACACAGTTTTCTGTACTACCTCTTATTTTCCTCCGGTATGATTCCAAAAATTACTAACTAAACCAAGTACATTTTTTAATACGTAAATGAAGACAAATCTTTTATTCGGGAAAAAATTCTTGAACAATAAAATCAATCAAGTGAAGTGTAAACAGTGTCATAAGCGTTCTATATTAAAGGACGTAATAGTATATCTTAACATTAGTGAAACTGCTTATTTACTGAACTAAGTTTTTCTTGAAAATATTTAAATGCGACACGTCAACCCTTGCGTCGCGCAAGGTTGAAGTGGGATTAAGGACTGTTGCGCCCGTGTAAACATAGTGCGTGAACGTATAGGCGGCGGCGAGACGGATGCTCCATGTAGTTTGTCACTAATGCTTTTTAGAGGAGTGATGAATTGTAAATAATTTTATTTCTTTTCGAAATACTTCCTAAGTATTTTGTCACAAATCTCTTTAACTATATCATATTTTAATACGCAAATAGCTGTGACCGATTTATTCTGGTTTAAGAATCACAGATCGCTATGGTGAATTGAATTGTTCACAAGGCATACGACCTTTGATGGTGAGGCGTACCGCGGGGACCCACGTGCGATTTCCGCCCACTCGTCTAGCGGTGTGTAGACTGATGTTCTGGTTAACTGCAAGAAATTACTATCGTAGTAATAATTCCGCCGTGTGTAGATAGTAAAATACATAAATAAATAAATAATAAGTCAATAAAAGTATACGTAGCTAAATCTTTTTTTAGCTCCATGTTCGTTTTATCAGTTATACACTTATATTTATGTGTACAGCGAAACTTTCGTACTAAATTTACTTAATGAAACCAATATGTGCGTGAAAATTAACAACTCTGTGTTATCAGATAATGAAAATAATAAAACTTACATTAGACTTACATTTTATTGATTCTTTGTCATTGTTGTATTATACATTTGACATATTATATTGTATTTGTGTCTTGTCAAAGCGAAGATCTCAAAGTTTAGAAATTATGGCGATTAACGCCTCACAATTATATAAACATTCGCGAAAATGTTTGAAATGGTACTCTATCATTAGGTTTATATAGTACCATTACATCCCAATTCCCCTACTAATAATAATATAAGAGGTTTTCTTTTACACATCGCTTTACTTTTCAAAGCAATATATTTTCCTTTTACTAGCGTAAATCCTTTCACTTAAATTAATGTAACACCGTCGTCAATGTTTGATGACTAACAACTTAAGTTAATGTCAAATTCAACGCTGTCAAATATCTTATATCTATCTAGTATTTTAAATTTATCTGAAAATAATTTTCATTCAGGATTGTGAGTAATGCCGATTTCGTCCGTAGTTATAAACCGAGTAAAAAAAAAGATATTCTGTACCTAGATTATTTGAAGAAAGAATTGAGATGTACACGAGTATTCATTTCATTCGCCCATATAATATTGTGAATATTTTCCAAACTTTGTAATAGAATCTAGTGACATTGGGGTAATTGGATGTTTTACCAAAATTTACTGTACAGCGACACTGGTCAATGATCACATTAGAAATAATTTGAAATAAAGATGAGTACCTTGATTATACTAATATTATTGTAGTGTTATTTTTGGAGATACTCCACGAAAAAGGAACTCAATTTTTTTTTTATTTCAACATATGTAATTATTACTCTTGTCGATCTTTCGCGAATTTAAACTTAGGTATGACCGATTATATTTATGAAATGAGTATTACTTTTGAACATATATTTCATATAATTACTCAATAACTATATAGATAATTCTTGCCGCTCGAATTGTTCATCATTCCTTATAATAACTTGCAAGGACATGAATTGATAATTCTTGCAATTCATGTCCTTGCAAGTTATTATAAGGAATGATTTACCAATTTATATTCCTCAACTACGAATGAATATCCTATAGTACTCCCATATATCCTATAGTGCTATAGGTCTAAGCTTTTCTCAATTTTATGAAGGTTTATGGGTTTTAGGTTATTCATGATACCTTATCAATATGTTAATTTAGTCGTGTATGTGTTGAAAATATTTGGCGTTAATTTTGTAATCTTTGCTAGTAGCCCACCTGAAGATATTATAATACAATGAAACCTAGGTCGTGGTAAAGAACTTAAAGAAAGTAGAAATAATATTACATCACGTAGTTTAATTTAATTGTGAATAGTGTATATGTCTTTATTTCAGGATTGAATCCTTCCAAAGAATTAATAAGGAAAGATCCTTTGGTCTATCTCTCCTCTCTTAATAATTTCAAATATTTATTATACATTTTCTCACATCACTTTCACGATGGAAACTTAATGTAATATGACCATGATTATAAATATGTAAGGAATATATATTAATTTGCATAATTGTATAAAAAATTAAAACGGTTAAAGTATAGGAAATTTTTAGAAACTAGAAAAAATTCTATATTTTCATCAGCTAGTGAGTGTAAATTCGTCTGTAAATAATATAGGAGTAGTTAGTAGTTGCGCTCCGCACCGATATTAAAAGAAATTCTGCTAAATTCATGAAACATTGTGGATCGAAAAGATATTGGCGTCAAAGCGGGGGTGAGCAGCATATCGAGTTTCGACTTACACTTATGTCATGCTTAGGTCTATGTGAACTGAATAATGACCACCGTAAACCCTAATATAAGAAAACTAAAAAGTCTGTCTCATCCATCTGTTATATAAACAATATGCAAAATTGAATGTTAGTTCAAACAACCTTAATTTGCCTGACTATTAAAGAAATTATGATTATATTGCTTACATATTTTTGTTCTTTTTTACTAAGCACGTCAAATAACATTATTTTCTAATTAAAAAGCACAGAGAGATTTGTCGTCTAGCTACGTAAATGTTTGACAAAAAAAATAAACTAATTTGAATAATGTATTTAATAAGACTTTAAGATTCTGTATTTGTTTCGTTAATTTTACCAGTATCACTACTTTGATGTTGTAATGCAACAATAAAATAAATTAGTCAAAATATGTGCAAACTAATATAAAATATCAAGCCATGATAATCTGCACGGCCAAATATTTATGGTAAAAAAATTAGTTGTTTAAAAATTACATATAATTAGTTTGAAAAAAAATTAAAGTACTATTAATTCTATAATATTGGATAATTACTAAGGACGAACCCAGTAATAAATATCTGAACGGAGCTGCAAGACGTCTTAAAGTACGATTGACGTAAAAGGTTAGACAGGGAGTGCGGTTAGCCTACCGTCTCATCCATTATTATGAGAGGATCATTGGCTTTTGATCTGATTGAGCAGTCTGGTAGTTACTCAAATATTTGAAAAGACGTATATATATATATTTATATATATAAACATATATATATATATATATATATATGTTTATATATATATATATATATATATATATATATATATATATATATAATATATATAGAAGATATATAGAAGTGTTTTTAAAAGTTCTTATTTTCAATTTTATTTTATCAGCATAAATAAAATGATGGGCGGACTGCGATTATATAGCTACTGCAGATTCTAGATAGAAAGGAAATTGAAAATGCAGTCAAAAACGTATTCAAAATATCAAATATATTTAGCAGAAAAACCTTCGAAGAAACTACTCCGTCTGAAGTTATCTAAAGTGATTATTTTATAAACGGATATCGAATTACACAAAGACATCGGCCAACAAAATAGCTAGATAACATCCATGTGTTTTAACAGTTTTTGTATAAATGTCCTCTATTATACTAGCTCATATTGTGTGAATCGGATACTGTATACATGAGAATCAATATTATTCGGCTGATATAGCGAAAAAACCCGCCCAGTTATGTAAATTAACCTAACTAACTTTATTGAAAGTTTTATTCAAATTCCGGCATCTAAATTATTTTTATTTATTACATAACTTAGGTGTTGTATATCAATTACAAACCTAATTTGATACTAAACATGATTTTAGTTAACATGGTTCTCGATGGGGTGTGGAAAATAATTCATGTGGGGGCCGCATTCAAAAAATCATATTCTACAACATTTCAAACAATATTTCTCTATTCATTTATATGTGAAATTGGGGATATGTATCTAAACCATATATATATACCTAATTTTATGCATATAGGTTTATTAATGGGAGCAAATGAATAATGAAACTAAATAGCGTTGTCAAACTGAAGAATTTGAATAATTTTCCTGAAGGAACAAAAGTTTAAGTGTTATAATACGGGGAGAAAGTCAATGACGAAATCGTGATTTTTAGATGACGAGTTTATTATTTAAATTTTTGGGGAATTTCAACAAAGCATCCAAAATCTTACAAGACATCCTCGATCAAAATCTAATACTTTTGGAAGCAAAAGACGACACTAATAAAAAAGAAAGCTTGTAATAAAAATGAGCTCAATTATTAAACCTTCGGACGGACGCGTCTCGTGCAATTAGATACAAGAGAAGCGAACCTTAAAGAGATGGACGCTTCGAATATTCAATAACTTAAGTCGCATTTGACTGGCGTATTTGAGATAATTTCACAGATAATTGTTCGTTACCTACTACGTAGTCATATTTCTCTAACAACACCGCCCCGAGTCTACATCAAAGCAAATACAATAATTATAAACTGGATATTTAATAACTCGTTCATGAATTAAGTTCCAAAAATAAAGACCTAGATTATTTTGTTACTAACGCGGTGTAGACGGATCACAGGTGGGTTTCTGTTCAATTAATTTCCGAGTAGACTTTTAAATAGGTATACGAAAGAAAATCTTTTCATTTTGAAATAAAGTCCATGAATAAATAACAAAATTGGTAAATTTAAGTCGAAACAATTACTATAAATATTTCGTATCTAAGTAAGCATTTATATATTTCTGATATTACTAAAACCACGTATTATTCAACTTTGCAAACAAACCCTTACGCATATGGAAATTATGTACCAGTCGTAAACGATTTGAACACAACGGTTGTATTTAAAACGGTTAAATAAACTTAATAATATTAACATTAAATTCCCTTGACAATTTATTGGAATATGACCTAGGACTTCGCTTTGAAAATCACCTTACTCTAATTACTCTTAAATATTAAATATTAGTATTAATACAGCTAAACTGTAAAGAAAGCTGGAACTTGATATTCGGAATGCGCAGTTAATTCACGCATTCAAGGGTCATTAGAAAAAAATTCCTTCCGTAACTACTGTTCGTAACTTCATATCATTCCTCCCCTGGGTTTTCGCCCCCAAATCCTGTCCTTGTCCTTTATTCACTTCAATATATAGTTTATATGTATACATTTGTTTTTCAATCTTCCTATATATATAAATGTTACTAATTACTATATATTATTAACTCCTCTTTACAACTTCCCACCATTCCCCTGCACCAATTCTTCTGTTTTATAATTGCAATCAAAGTTTGTTGCAGTTTTAATAAACGTAATATATTCATTCCGTTACTTGGTGCTTTGGTCGGATGGAAGAAATTGCTTCCAGAGCAATAACTCCGCCTCATATACCTTTCCATCAAAATTAATGAAGAACTAAATGAAATATACTTACCCAATAAAAATATTTTTATTTGATTGATATTCATCAATATTACGAAGAATTTAATTGTAATTTTTATGTATAAAACTAAACTTTATGAAATAAATTCATGGTAATAAATACAGGGATCCAATTTTGATCGAAATTTTCCAATTTCTAATGAGGCATCATTTATCTTTAGGTTCCATTGTCTACTAGATTGTTTCAGGCCATATATAGCTTCATTTAAGTGGCACACTTTTACTCCTTGCTCAAAAGATGGATGTTGAGACATATGTTGAGACATATATTTCTTCCTCAATATTTTCCTGTAAAAATTCCATAACTGATGTATTTTTAATTTATATTTTACAGCTAATCTAATCAAAATACTTATTGATGAGTATCGGAACACAGGGAGTTAAATGCTGATAATTAATTCCATTGGCTGGTATCTTTTATTAATTATTCCAGCTTTGTAACGTTCGATATCTCCATATTCACTAATTTTTTTTTATACACCCATTCACATGGTATTACTTTCTTTCCTGCACAGCTTGTTTCCACTCATTTGTTTTGTCACAATTAAAAGCTTCATCTGAATTGTGTGGATCGCTACTAAGTAAATTTAGCGTGGATTCAAAATTTACATACATGGAAGATGTAGGATCATTCTTTCTATATCGCGATTCTTGGTGTGGTTGGAGATTTAGTTGAAGCATAAGAGGACATTCCAAGTTCTCATCATGTTTCGTTTCCAGGATTATCGTAATAAGGTGAACTGGATCTTGGACTTTCTGAAAAACTAATTATCAGCGTTCTCAGTCAAGAATAAACATCTTCATGAACATCGTCAGGCTGTTATCCTATTAAAGGTAAGTTAGCCACATTTTTCTTTATACTTAATAAACTCTTTTCAAAGAAAACGGGCATTTATAGGAATAAACCATATCAGAGTTATTTTATTATTATTTGATTCATTTTATATGGCGATATGATGACAATATTGTTTGAGATCCACGTACGTAACTTGATTTCGTAGCGCTTGACTGACTATGAACCGGTCGTCCCGAAGCTCAGTGCGCCGTTTTCTTCCAGAACTGGGCGTTCTACTGACGGAGCCCGTTTCTTGGTATCATTGCCAGGTCCTTTGGATGGTGGAACGGATCAAATTACACTGCTGAGACACATAACATTAGATGCAGTCATCTTCAAGCAGCGCAATAATTTTTCTAGCTCTTATCGTTTTTCAACCATACTGAGAACAGCAAACAGAAGTGAACTAATGCAGCAAAAAGCAGAAATTTAATTAAAATATATTCTTTAAAATAAAAAAAGTAAGAAATGGAAAAGAACTTAATAAGAGTTGGATTTAATTTACCGCCAAAAAATACGTTTTTATCAGTGAAAGAGAATTTTGATTCGAAAAGAATAAATTTCAAATTTAGAACGTTCGTTTTTATGTGCCAGAATACACTATACCTGCCAGTAACAATTACAATTAATACAACCTCTTAATAAATATTATTTTGTTAATAATATGACAAAATTAAAACCGCCCGTTTTTTATGCAAAAGAGTGTATATCTGTATGAATTTTTTTAGCAATTTCCATATTAACCTTTTTGATTACTTTTGTTTCAGGTGCAGAAATGAGCAACATCTTTCTTTTTATACTGGCTTAAAGGGATACTACATCTCTGCTCATGACCGCCTTTCAAGTTTTTGAGTCTATAAGGCGATATCCTTATGTACAATCAGAATAACCAACAAAAATAAATTCATTTGATTTTGCATCCAGTTTTTGTGGTTTTTCTTTCGATACATGCACCATCGCTTTGCATCCAAATATAATCATGTCACTTAAATATGACTTATAACCCGTCCATTCTCCTTTAGGGTTGATATAGGAGAGTACTTGAGTGGATGAGCGGTCGGTAATATAAGCAACTATTGCAACCGCCCCTGCCCATAAATTTATCTGTAAATCCCGATTCATTTTCTCACTTAAGTCACTACTTGGAAAACGTTGCCTGGTTTGCTTGCCCTCTAGACATGAAATACAGACACAACTCTCATTCGGTACTAACAATTTTACGCCAATTGTACAATTTGGTATTTTATTGAGATCATTAAAATTTAAGTGCTCCAAGCGCTGATGCTAAAGCTAGGTATCTGACTCTGTTGTCACCGTCATTGCTTGAGTTTGAGTATTGCTGACATTTAGTTGATAAGTATCATTAATAAGTTTGCCTGAAGCTACCTTCTTGCCTACTTGGTAATATGTTGAGCATCCATTTACTTTAAATTCAACTTAACAGTCAGCTTTTATAATTTTGCTTACAGATAATAAATTGGTAGATAAATCTGGTATAAACAATACGTTTCTCACCCGTATTGCTTTGCTGCTGCTATCATTCATAAGTATTTGAACTGTCACATTGAAAATAGTTAAAAGAATTCTTACTCTAGTGCCAATATTTGTTACAAATATCGGGGGCTTTTAGACTTTGACTGGGACTTATTGTTTTTGTTGTGGGTATTTTAGGAATTAAAGTAAAATGTGGTAGAGCCTGAGATGTTAACTTTTTGTAATAGTTTTGTCTTAACTTTATCCGCAGTAATTCTTATACCCGAACTCTCAATACTAATTATCGTGAGCTTGTATATATTCGGTAAGCCCGTTAACATTAATGTCCCAAGCCATTCATCGTCCACTTGAAATTAAATGTTTCTTAACTTGTTAGTCGATAATATGATTTTGTTAACACAGTCTTCCACACTTGTACTATTTTCCAATGTTGTATTAATTATATCCTTTAATAAACCGACCTTGTATATTGACCAGAATCTTGAAATATTTGTAAGAAATTGTCCCATACATTTTTTGGCTGTTTTATCATCTTGAATATGAACATATAAAATGGGATCCACCAATAATTCTTATTTATCTAAAACTTTAAGTCTTTTTTGTATCGCTGAGGCTAGCGTCATTTTCTACATATTCCCATAACTCTTCGTGAAAAAATTAAATATTTGAATCCGTTGTCTCTTTTATAAGCTGAAATAATTGAAACCTGAAACATATATGTTATGCCTCAGTACAAAGAAAAGCTTAACTAATTTTGACAATAGTAATTCTGATCTGTTCTCAATAAAGAATAATAAGTTTCGCAATTTTATGTTCATACTCTGCTGTCGATTGCATCATCCTGATATGTAATTTATTTTGTTATCAGTGCACTTTATAAATAATTAAAATCACACTATTTTCCTAATTTTAAATAAAATAATATGGACCAAAACCATGTTTTTAACATTTACAAATGTTAACAAAACTTTAATAAAATTCAATGTTAAAAGACTACCTTTTTTCAGAAAATCTTATTAAATATTAAATTTCGAAATCGTTTTCAAGAATGAGATTTACAAATGTTACCAAAAACTTTAATAAAATTAAGTGTTTAAACAGTTTATCATATCTCTGTAGAATTATTTGTTTATCATATATCTCTAGAATTATTTGTGTTAGTATTTTTACATTCAATGTGTAAAGATAAATGAGAAGAAGTATTATGTACATGGAAAAACCCACTCACGTCATTTCTTCAGAAAATAAATAGTAAGCAGACTTTATAATTACCCACAACGAGAGTTAGTGTAAGTTAGTTTTTATGTAAATGAAAACAGTGCTAAATGCATTTTTTTTGTGAAAGTTTCTATTCTAAGATTTTATTTACCCTAAATGGGATTCCAATCCAATCAAATTCGGTTGCTGTTAGATCATTCAACCTACTATAATGCCACTAGTTCATATTGTAAAATAACACCTATAATGAAAATAAATTTAATAAATTCATCGCAAATTTTTCTTATTAAATTTGAGGCACCCGTTTGTCTGATACGGCGCTGAATTTAGGTCGACATTGTAACCCGCTCACATATATACGAATATACATTGTCTCATTTGAGAGTAACGAGTTACAAACTCTAAACTTAAAGTTCTATGCTCCATTAACGGCATATACCGTCGACGAGTGTTTCAGCGGCTCCTGGTTAGCGCGAAGCGAAAGCTCTCACTGATTCAAGGTATTACTAGGCAATTTGAAGCACCTAGTATCCGTCGTACACGGTTGCGGGCGGGTGAGATGACTTCCCCAATAACGACTTTAATGGCACCACCTTGATAGACTCTAAATATTTATCGACTAACTTGAAGTAAAGGGCGCCTTGCATTATTACGGCGGAGTGAATATAGGATAAAGTTAAATATTTCACGAGCTGCTGAGGCTCGCATAATCAAAACATACATTGTTACTCAGCCTGCACAAGACGGTTACTATAATCATAATATTATATTTAACCAAAATTCATATTTAACTTATATTTTTGACTTCGAATTATAAAGGTCAAAATGCTAAAGATATATGTGAATTACAAGATCTAATAGTTATATCGACGATGACTTGTGAATACTTCAGAATATCAGGCGTATATGTTTATAACGTAAAATGTTTATGGTGCTGTTTTGAAATGAATGGAACAAAGCTTTTATTTATAATTATTTAATAAACCGAAGTTGAAAAAATTTTGTGTGAAGATATGAAATTTATCTTCATTGTTTAGAATGTTAGTCGTATTTCTTTTCATTTGAGTCCGATTAGCAGACTAGTCGAATTTTGTGAAACTACATCTTCACGCTTTATTGTGAAGATAATCATGAAATTTGTAAAATACGGTTAAATATTTAATCTAATAACACTTCCCGTAAATAAATGTTAGAAAAAGAAAAGATCAAATTTCATTATCATTTTTTAAAGATTGCTCCGAATTTTTTTTGTTTGTTTCATTAGTTTAACAAATTGCTTTTTCCAACTTTGTGAACTTCTTGCAGTTTCCGAACCTCAAAAGGAAAAACCGAAGCCTTAACAGATTACTTACATGTCGGTCTGTCCATCTGTCATAGCCGTTTTTCTCAGAAACTACTTAAAGTAAAAACTTGAAATGAATCATTAAAATAAAGCATACTATTACCAGCATAATTCAATAGCTAACTTTCGATACCATTGTTATGGAAATTTTTAGGGCCGATTAAGTACATATTTTTAAGATCTGAGAAATAATTTTGTTTCATAATTTTAGGGAGCATATGTTCAAGTGAGATCTTCTTTTTCAAATGAAATATTAAAATATATCGTCTTTATATAATTTAGATCTTTATTTTAGCTTACACATTACTCTGCGAAGTATTAACATAGTTGACAGAATTATATGTACATAACTTTGCTGTAACCTATGGATGTAATAATAAGGGAGTTAAATTAAAGAAATACCAAAACCACTGTTTATTTCTATTGAAATTGCGTTCAACTCATAATTACAGCAACTTAAAATAGTCAAGGTAAGGAAATGGAAATAGAACCAAACCACATTCAACAACATTGCAATCGTCAGCATAATTACCGTTTTTCCAAAATCTGACATCTATTTAAAAAGTCGACATGGTGCACCTGAGGTGTTAAATTAATTAAAAGTTTACAATAAATATGAAGGTAAAAATATCATAGTAGTTCACTAACCTTTTACACAATTTATATCTTATTATGAAAAATATTAGTACCGTGGGGTAAATACATTATCAAATATTGAAGACTGTAGCAAATCTGACTGGAAGACTGTAGACATCTCGGTCAATTTAAATTTATTTCTAGCAAATTGCTCAATTTATAATCATAATAAAGTCAGTTTTTAACAATCGTTTACTGTTCACTACGTACTAATTACTAATAATTGAAACATCGTTAAAATTAAAATAGATCCTTCACGTAGGAATAAATCCGCTAAATTTAAATTTGTGTTCAAATTGGAAATAAATTTAAAATCAAATGAAATATACTTTATAATGACACATTTACACCATATTTTCATAATAATTTACACAATCATTTTGATCACCCTCGGAGTTGAGATAATAAATACAGCGATAATTTACAATAAGCTTAACGTAAATAACTTTTACATTAACAATTTATATCCGTGCTGCTAAATTCGAAAACTGTTTTGTTGCATTAATTAGTATAATACCATCATATTTCCTCAGAAGTTTCTTTTTTCAAAGTCGAAACTCATTAAAAATATTCCATCTTTTCTAAATCAATAAAACATAAGTCGACGTTATTTCGGTAAGGCGTTTATGGAAAAGAACAAAAGCGGTCAGGGCGAATGAGACAAATAATAAGATTAGGTAGGTAATTGGAGGAGCTTAGCCAAATTAAATAGAATTTTCACGATCGCGGCCATTTCTCTCCGAGCAATAAATGGATTAACTGCATTTGACAGGGCTGACATACACAAATTTTGAAAATTATCAACGAAAATAATTTATTTCAAACCGCTTTGAATTTATTTAATGTAAAATTTATTTTCGGTTCTGCAGAAATTTTCTTGTTCGAAATAATTTATCTATCTCTTTATTTATCCATCAAAATTAACGAGTGATGAGTTAAATGCCTTGACAACATAATCTTTAGTAAATCGTTAACTTGATTCTCCCATGTTTCACCCATGTTTACAGAGTAGTTAATGTTTTCACCTCCCCCTATGTCGTACTTTGTATTTTCATACCGACCATTTCTTATCTTCTTTACTTTCCGTTACTTGCCGTGTAGTCTTTACATCCTTATTTTTCTTTACAATTTTATTCATTTATATAGTTTTTTTATGTATCTACACAAAGTAAAAGCAAAATAGCAATATCAGGGTTATAAATTTACACTTTCGAAGTTACAAAGAATTCATTAACAAATTTAATGCACGTAGACTAACAAATTTAATTACCAATGGACTTAATATTAAGTGTCTGGTAACACCTAATTATGACACAGTCTGGAAACTTTTCTCACTCATCCGAAAGAACCCACTGTCTAGTTATCTGGAATTAATAAATAATTCTATTGTAAATGCCGCTATTGCAAAAATATTTTAATCACGCAAGCGCAGTAGTTTAGTAATTACGAAGGCTAAGAATTTTTCACTAAAGTAGAATTTTTAAAATTTTATTTTTTGAGCAACTTCTTTACTTTTGAGTGGCTCATGCATGATAATAATTAATTACCTATTTTTTTTTGGTTTATATGCGTTATATAATTTAACTAGAATAAACAGAATAAGTACTCATGATACAGATTTTTAGATTCCTTTTTACTTAGTTCTTTTCTGGTTTGCATTTTCTATAATTTCTAGCATATTTATAATTCATGTGAGAGGGCATCTTAAATTTTTTGTAATTTTTCATTTAATACCGATTTTTACTTATATTTCAGCTACTTCTGATAGTGACTTATAAGCTCTCCATAATGAAACTCAAATAAATATCCTAGCTAAACTTATTTTTACGCCACATTAATTTATACCTTTATACAACACTAATTTGTACAAATCACGCGCATGTAACTATTCTAGTCCGATAAAGTCACAAACAAAAAAATTACGACCCAAAAATAGCACAGTCATGCTCTATACCTTGTTGAGTCCACAATCACTGTTAACGTATTGTTAATCTCTTAGTTATTAGCGATTCAAATTTGACGGTGTTTTATAATATAAGAGGTTTGATCGGTTATTACTATACTTAACAAAAAAGTAGAGATTTTCACGTTTAAACAAATTTTTACATTACGTGTGGGAACTTAAGAAGTATAAGTAAAGAGAACTCTACTTCTTAGGTGTGTCTCCTAGATACAAATATTTTATCATTTGAAAGCTAGCTTTACTCGAAAACTGCTGTCAGTAAAATTGATTTATGTTTTGAATTAAAATTAATTATAAAATTAAATCATTTCTTCTAACATAAAGTCTTGTTATCGTTTTTTTTTTACCAGATATTGTACTCGGTAATTAACAAAATCATTGATATTTTATATTTTTAACTTCTTTAATCAGATACAAAAATATAACTTGTACAATAAATTTAATTAACTACTTGGACCTGAAATTAGCAAAGAATGAAAGCAATCAATCAGCATAAACTCGCAGAGCTCTCCATATTAAGTTAGTAAATATGTCAAAATATTCATAATATTAAACTAGCTGCATTTAATATAATTTATATCTAAATGGTCGAATTAGGCTAAAATGATTTCAGAACTTGGTGTTAACTATAGAAAATAAACATGAAAGTAATTAAAATATTAATCAAGTTAATTGTGTTTCAAAATATTTATCTTTGTCGATTTATTTGCCAAGCTAACATTTTTGGGGTAATTTAAAAAAAGTTTTGTATTTTAAATCATTAAAAATTATATCGTTCGTGCACTACTCAGTTTATGTACTTTAGTATCGACTAGCTCCCGAGCCACAAGTTTTCCCATCTTTCGTATTTCAGGTATATCAGTCTTAAATTGTTTACATATTTATTTCATCTACTTTTTCCTTTTAAATCTGATTTCCAATAAGATGTTTCTCAATAAAATAATGTCAAGTAGCTTTGAGAATACCGAAATGTTTCAATCAACTTCAACATTTTGCTACTAACATTTGGGGGAGAAATCGTATTAATATCCATCGCTGATATTTTTCATCCCAGCAATTCATATTGAATGAATTTCAATTACTCATGACATGGGACATCCTTATGTATTATATGTGTGCAGGCGTGTGTGTGTGTGCGAGAGCGGTATGGGGACGTGCACTTGCACATATATTTGTTTACGTGTGTGTATGTCCGCCCTTGTGGTGTAAGTTAATAAGTGTATGTGCGCGTGTACATTGTTACATGCCTGCGTGCGTTAACCTTTAAGATAGAATGTACGCGTGCGTACGTTAATCTTTAAAATAGATTATCTTTATCGTATGTTATAATAATATAATTTTTTTTATCTAATTACGAATACTACCTTATATAAACAAATAAGATTTTAATACTTGTCTAAATAGTGTTAACTGCATCTTTACGTATTGTTAGTATAGTGTTTTTGCTGGTCAGCTTCTGAATGACAAGAAGTGATTTTGGTTTTTTTAGTACAAATTGAGAAGTAAATGTTAAAAATACTGAGAAAAATAAATATGTATTCATCAATAACTCATACAATTGAAGAAATTGACACGAAAATGTAAATACGATTTATTCTTTTCTTTTTTAATTAATGTAGTAGAACAGCCCCGAATTTTTTCTTTAATTATTCTTATACAATTTCTTTTTATTTTCAATATTTAAAATACATAATAAAGATACAATAAAAACTAAATAAGATGTAATGTTATATTTTTACGCAAATAATAATGCCATTTGTCTCAAAACAATATTGATAAATGCTGAACGCGTATTCGATAAATATCGGTCGCTTAGCAAATATTATCAAATAGCAATGATAATAATGTATAAGTTATACAAGAATATGCAGATAAAACTAACTACAGATTATGCAATGGAAAAATCTAATATAATAAATTAAATGAGAAACAGCAGGAAGTAATTACATGGAATTACGCTAATAATAATAAATATAATACTGCCTACAAAATTATAAAATAATACTTGTTTTGAAATTCCCTTAAATCCCTAATTTAAAAAAAATTAACCCACTTCAAAATGTAGGTAGGTGCCTATACCATTTCAAATAAGGAAATAAATTAAAATATTATTAGTTAAAAGAAGGGAATAAATAATAAAAATTATGGTATACAAAAAAAAACCATCCAAAATTCAAATCAAATGTAGGTACAAATCTAAGTAGGTACGTAAACAAGTTTTTTTGGTTCAGTGCCAGCCATGTAAAGTTTTCTGGTTTTGTTTTGGTATGTATGTTTGACATGCTTTAAGTGTTAGTTAGATTAACATACGTTAATTAGTTTCTGAGAAATAGGCGGACAAACGTAAAAACAAACATACATACTTACGTAGACCTATGACATTTGGTATATTTATTTAGAAGGCTTAGTAGAACTAACTATGAATATTTTGCAATTCCAATAAAATTACAGACGTATATGTTGTTAAATGGTTCCAATAATATTACGTACCTATGGGGCCGAATTGAAAACCAGCTTCTTGTTTGAAGTCGGTTAAAAAATAAACATTATTTTTCTAATAGTAATACGCAAAGTAATACATGATTTACCCATATTACTACACGAGATATACACACAAACACACTTTCACGCACACGCGCCTGTAAAAGCACGTGAATACGCAGACCCAGTATACACACACACGCACACATAAATGCACATGCAGCGCAGGCGCAAGCGCACTTTTTATTATTTGCTAGACAAACTTGATGACTTGGCTTTATTGTTTCAGCCATGTGTTGGTCTTACGGTCAGGTAGTATTATTCCTACCAATCCCCTTTCTATTGATTTTTGAACCTTTCCCAGTTTAGTGACGGAATCAGTGGTGAGGACCCAAGTTTCGACTGTTTAGGTGAGAACTGGCAGGATACATGTTTTTATATATACGAGCTTTCTTGTCAGCTGAGATATTAATTTCCTAATATAATTGATGACTGGAAAAATACTACATAAACGGAAAATTTCAAAAACAAAATAATCGACAATTTAGTACTAACGATTAAATGCAAACACGCTCAGTATTATTACAAAATCAACTAAATTTTTATTTAGTTGATTTTGTAATAATACTGACTGTATAGTTTTACTGCTAACAGTAAGTTTAAAAAGTTAAATTTCTTATTTATATTTTATTAGATTAAGAATTATCTTGCGAAGCCTTCGTCTGTGTGTGATATTTCAAAGGGATATGTTTGTTCTCTGAAATTTCTAGTAATCAAGATATTATTTATAAAACTGAGAATATTTTGATTGCATTTTGGAGAACATAAATGTAATTAGGTTAACCTTTAACTACTGACTTGGGGGCCGCTCCGGCCTAGCAACAGTAATAATATCGAATAACTCCTCTCCCCCGCACCCGGCGCACACGCGGCTTCCTGTAGCTTCGAGTTTAGTAACACTGCGGCTGTGAGTGATAGTTTACGTGTCGGCGCTCGCAATTTTGGTAAGTAAATTCATTTCGAATTTTTTTTCGGGCCTCTCGTCAGTATTTACGTAACTTTTTTTAAAATCACTTATGTTACTAATATTAACTTTTTCTTTCAATAGTTGGACAAGTAATATAAAATGGAACCAAGTACATCATCGAGGTGAAAACGGACTATTCATGACGAAGATAATACCCGTCATTCTAGAATTAGGAAGTCGGTTGCGATCAGACACCCGGATTTTGAATCAGTTCTCTTATCTTGGGTGAATTATGAAGAGTCTAGCGGTTCAGAGACAGAAGACCTCGGTGATACATTTGTTCCAGAGCAACAAGGGCATAATGCAGATTCTCAGAGTGACTCAGAGCCTGAAGAGGAATCGGAACAAGATTTTTCCGAAGACGAACTTCCAATATCGTCATTACGGTGTTATTACGGCAAAAACCGATACAAATGGTCACGGCAACCTCCATCAAGAGCAGTCAGGACGCTTCAACCCAACATTATAAGACGGACCAACTCTTCAAACCTAACAGCAAATGATTCAAAACACCCCTATTCAATATGGAATAAGTTTATGGATAATGACATGTTACAAGAGATACTCAAGTGGACTAATGAAAAGATAAATCAATACAGAGCCAAATTTTCAAAAGGCGATCGCCCAGAATTAAACAATTTAGATATCATTGAACTTCATGCATTTATTGGTCTACTCTTTTACACGACCGTATTCAAATCAAATCACGAAAACTTGGATTACATATTCACCACAGACGGTACGGGTCGAGAGATATTCAGTTGTGTTATGTCAAAAATTAGATTCTTCAATATCTTGCACTACATTCGATTTGACAACCCTGTTGATCGCGAAGAACGACGGAAGACTGACAAAATAGCAGCAATTTCAAAACTGTTTACTCAATTTGTGGAAAATTGTCAAAAGGTTTATATCGTCAGCGAGTATGCCACAGTTGACGAAATGTTAGTCCCTTTTCGCGGACGTATACACCTAATGATTTACATGCCAATGGAACCAGCAAAATACGGATTGAAGCTAATATGCTTATGTGACGCAAAAAATGGTTATTTGTGTAACTGTTATATATATACAGGACGTGGATCAGATGGTGCAAAATACACTTGTTTCGCATGCCCCAAAAAAAATAAGGCAGTCATTCTTTTATCATCTATGCATCATGTTGAAGGTACTGATGAATCTACTGGAATGCCTGAAATAATCTACTTCTATAATACAACCAAAGGAGGAGTGGACGAAATAGATAAAAAGTGTGTTATATATACATGTAGCCGCAGGACACGACGTTGGCCGATGGTAATATTTTATCGTATTTTAGATTGCAGCTCTGTCAATAGCCATATCTTGTAAGATATACACCAAGAAAAAATTACTAAAAGAGGTATTTTCATAAAGGAGTTGGCCCGTCATTTGGTGTTGCCACACTTAAAACGCAGAGTACATAATGAAAAACTGCCTCGTGAACTACGCTTGAGTTTGACACGAGTGTTGGGACCTGAAATGCCTTCTCCTGGACATCCAGAACTTCCAGAAGTTGAAGAAGAAGGACTTAAGATAAGAAGAAGGTGCTACACATGTCCACTGAAGCTTCAAAGAAAGTCCACACATACATGTTATTTATGTGAAAAACACGTATGCCTTCAGTGCGCTAAGAAAGTTTGCCCAGATTGTGCCTAGTTTGTAAGATTTTGTGCCTTGCAATTTTATTGTTTTTATGTAATAGCTACGGTTGATTATATATAGTTTATTAGAGATATTGTTGAAGATTAAAAGTACAAATAATGTTATTAACTTTGTTAAGTTTTTTAAGGAATAGAGACTGTTCTGATCTCAAGTAAATTTTGCCAAAAAATGTTACTTAATTTTTAATTTAATATAAATATGTCACTTAAAAATAAAAATTAATTTTAAACTTACTTTAGATAGTCAGTAATTATTTGAACCTTAAAATCTTCATTTATCGTTTACATCAACCATTAAAGGCACGAGCTGCTCAGGCCCCCACGTCAGAACTTATGTAAAAAAATATCACGTCAGTAGTTAAAGGTTAAAAATTGTATGAAAATGTTTGAACTGATACCAGCGTCAAATGTGTAATAATTGCTTTTATGTAATAAAAAAATGTTGTTAAGTTATCCACTGTGTGTCTCGAGGGTAGCTTGAATTCTAGGGTTTAGAAAAAAATCTCGTTAAGTTATCAGTAGAAGTAGAAGTCAATGCAAAATTGAATAAATTAACTACTGTAAACTATAGCTTCATAAATCTACCATAAATCACCATAATGCTTATTAAAAAGATTTAGTGTAGGTATAGATTAATAAAATATTCGTGCATTTGAGGGATTTAGATTCTTGAAACGCCGCCTTCAAACGCAATGTAATCATTGTTTCTTATTTATGAAAGAGAAAAAAATTAATAAAACATTACGATTCGTATTTTAGTTTGTATATTACGGATTCACTCTCAGAATAAAAATGGTGTATATTCTAATTATCAAATAATTTCTTTAGGGTAATTTACTTTTTTAAATATACGAATTGTATTGATAATATTCCGTCTTATTTAAATTTTTATATTTTTAGTTAAAATGCTATTGAAACAGCAGCTTTTAAATGTTTTGTCTATTTGTAGCTTCTCATAAATAGTTAGTTGAAGAAAATTTAATTCTTTTAAACCCGCGTCCCGCACGTTTCCCGTGACCAGCCAATACACGAATCCACGTCATAGTTGATCTAAGAAAATACCAAATCGTTGATATGAAATGGTTCACCATTGGCTTTCTTATGTTGTTAATTTATGAAGTGCAAAAAATATTTCAAATTATTTGACGAAAAATAATGTAAATATAACTGTGGGTAATTAATTTTTTAGGTAAACTAGATGAAAATCTATACAGAAAAGACAATAAATTATATATACCAACTTCAGCAACTATGGAATTACAAATTTTCATACGTTTGTTAATTCATTACTTTTATTTGTTTCCTACTTTCCTTGACAATTTATAATTTTTATTTTCATGCATTTCAATAATTTAAATGTGTTAATATCTGTGTTGCAAATATTCTTGCTTTTAAATATAAAAAAATAACTATTTAACCAATCGTCCTGTTTATACATACACTATTATCAACTCAAAAAATAAATCATGTATTACATTGGTCATATTATAGTCATATATTTGAAGTAAAAGTAACAGCATAAAAATTATATAAAAGGTGCAGAGAAAATTTTAGCATGAGATATGGTGGGGCGCTCAAAACCTTTCCAAATAATAAACATATATTTTCTGATAACTTATTATAAGAAAAGTAACAACCGTTGATGCTAGATTATCTATAAATAATCAAAACTTTCAAAAACAATCACTTTATGTCGTGATTTTATATAATATTAAAATAATAGATTTAAGTTGTGACATTACGAATAAAAACTCCGAAAAACATAATGAAAACTTTTTAATTTGGTCCTTTCACCATTGTTATAACACAATAATGAAATTTTTATATGTTAATGCTATCTATTTTAATTGAATTTGAAACAATAGATTAAAACAAAGCGCTTAGAATCAAAGCAGTGTCGCTAGTCGCAAAAACTTTGATAAAGCCACAGGCCAGAGCGGAAGGAGACTAGACCGAAAATACTTCTGCCTTTGCTCAAATATCGCTAATTAATTAAGCCTTATATTTGCTTTTTTCGCTTCATCCATCTGCGCTGGTTTGTTTGTATGTTCGTTTGTGAGTTTTGCTGAGAACTGACTTGTGATTAATTTATTGGGTAAGTTTGTAAATATCTAGAAGCTTAAGTCTAATTCGTAGGAATGTTAGAATTGGTTTACTATTTGTGTACAAATGTGTATAAAGAATATGATTTGTCGTAGTAATATGATTTGATGTCCTTCATAAAGTAATGTGTAAAAATTGAGTTTATTGACTGTAAAATGACTTAATGAATAGCAAAGAATTAAAAACAATTATTTAATAATTAGAATTAAAATTAATTTAAAAACAAAAAATTTATTATTTATTTTCATATGCACATGCTCTGTTGAGATAATCTAATTAGATAATTGCCTAAATAATTATTTTATGAATTCAAACACGCATGTCTGTGCCCAATACATTAAACGCCCGCTTGTTAGAATACAAAATATCTAAAATTTAATATCTATACATTTCCTTTTTTATTAATCAATTATATATATTCATTTCTCTATGTACATATACAGTTGCAAGTATCCAACTAAACAATAATTTTAATCGTTGCTTGATAAATTGAAACACGCATGACTTTGCGTAATTCACTAGTTACCCGTACGTTGGATAATATTGGAATAATATTTTTTAAATTTAATATTTTGGTATTTCGTTTCTTTTAAATTCCCTATTTTTTAAATTAAAAACCATCATTGAAAACTATTTTTATCATAACTCAAACATGATGAAAACTATGTTTAGATTTTAAAAAACATCTGATAGAACGTACATTGATGCAGGTTGCATCACGTGTTTGGAAGTTAGGCGCTCGCCGCCGTAGCAGGAACATCAATGTGCGCAATGATCAGGAAAAAGGAAAAATGTATAAAGGAAAAATTGTGAGATTGAACATTTGGTACCATAATTTTTTTCAAATTATTTAGTATTCGGTACCTCATATTGAATAAATTCAATCCTTATGTGATCACTTTGTTTTACGTTTCTAAGTCTTTATCTCCCACAACCCTTTTTCTTATGAACGACTAGAGATATCATGTTCAAATTAGTATCAAATAGTAAAGTATACATTAATTACGCTTTTTACAAAAGTTATATTTTTAACTGAATACAATAAAAGGAAAAGGCCTTTCAAATATAATATCATTTAACACTGGGTTATCAAAACTACTAAGGGTACTTCACATTTACATAGAGTTTTAAAAGGACAAAATAATACGAGGGAAACCGACGTGAAGGAAAAATACGAAAATCATTGATTCATAATTTTACGTGAAAATATGTGACTTGATGTGACAAACATTTTTTTTGGGTTTCCATGATTTTTATTTTTTTTTGTTAAATAAAATATCTATTATATCTACTTACTAACGATAATTTAATATAACCACACGGTTGCCCACCTTTCAAGTAAAATGTTTGTTTTCGCCTTATTTTAAAATTTTATAAGATAATAAGTGTACATGAGTATATTTTTAAAGGACCATTTTAACAATTATTTTATCACCTAAAAAGCTTACCAAGTATAAGTAAAATTGACATTGCAAAGGTCACGTATATAGAAATCATTAAGGGTGCGCAGTACTTTTACTAATCTACTTAAAATATAATATTTCACCATATAATACGTACTTCATGTGGCTCCTCCAAAAGTTGTATATGATTGAGTATTTAATAGTTTCTTCGTCAAATGATCTATGAGAAAAATGGGCGTCCCACAATTTATGGCAAAAATTGATGTAAATGGTAGGCGGATCGATTTATATCTACTTTTTCCCCTCTTAGCATTTACATGACAAAATAAAATATTAATTATTAAAATTGAACTTCCTTATCATGCATTCAATTATGAATGAAATAATAAGGAAATATATCATAATATTATGAATTTTAAGATAAATTTTTACCACAGTTTACAATAAAACTTATATGTCTATTCGGCTGATGAAATTATTACCGCAGTTACCATAAACACTTGCTCGACTATTCGGCTGCTGAAAATAAGATTTTTAGTATAATTTCAAAATAATTCGTTTATTAATTAGGACAATCGCTATTCACCCCTATTATTTTATTACTAATAAACTAAAATTACATGACTCAAATTGCTTTACCGTTTTGTTTATGCATTTAAAGTAATTTAATA
Source organism: Druceiella hillmani (assembly GCA_039881145.1). Taxonomy (NCBI): domain Eukaryota; kingdom Metazoa; phylum Arthropoda; class Insecta; order Lepidoptera; family Hepialidae; genus Druceiella; species Druceiella hillmani. Next base: position 17,714,252 of record JAYKKI010000046.1, on the reverse strand, counting down.
TTAATTTCATAGATTAAAACAAAATAAAACGGGTAAAATTCAGTTTTATATATTGAATCAGGGAATTTTCTTGAAGGCAGCGATAAGTTTCCATGAAATCCAAATTAATTGATTAATCCAGTATAAAATGTATGTAATGTGAGAGAATGACAATAAAAATTGTAAAAAAATTAATTTACCTGTAATATAGAACATATAATTTGAAACTACATCCTACAAAATAAATAAACTATAATTTATTATGTCTCCAATAAGCTAATCGAAGTAGAGGCGTCCGTTCTCACTGGCTCAATTGAAATAATAAAATACACACTTGCGCCTTCTCTAGCTTAAAGCACCGCAAATAAAACACACTCCTCTAAATAAAACATCGTCGACCTGACTTACTCTGTCCGACATTTTCGACCATCTCATGAAAGGAACCCTAAATATGACTCATTGAATTTCCTACATCCCTTCATTTCTTTAATATTACGAAAGGTTTTGGCATAATAAACATTGTGATGGAAGTGATATTTTGCATGATATTTGAATTTATATGGAATATTTTAATATGTTTTCACGCGCTAATATTATAAAAAAATTTAATAAATCTCTTCTACTAAACTACAAAAATATCGCATGTTCCAAAAGTGTAAAATTCATTCGAGTTAGAATACCGCAATGACTAATATGAGTTCTTTGTGGTAAAAGGACGCCATCCAAAAGTGTGAGTAATAACATGGTGCATTACGGACGTATGAATGCAAAATTATTAATAATAATATATATTTATTATATTATTAGGTAATAATTATTTATTATTAAAGTAATCCAAAGCTTGCTTATATATATATTTATATACATATATATATATATATACATATATATATATATATATATATATATATATATATATATATATATGTGTGTGTGTGTGTGTGTATATGTATATCTAGGTCTATGTAAAGTAAAATGTCAAAGGAAAACTAAAATATGCTATTTTTTCAGTTAATATTAGAATGTGAAAATTTTTGTTTCCATACGGATTTCCAAGAAATTTGGCATAGGAAAATAATTTGGAAGATAAAGACTACTTACTCCGAAATAATTCCTAAATTAATCTCTGTGAAATAATATTCACCCCTGAAGATGTTCGATAACTTCCTACTTGATCACATAATATTCTGCTAATTACATTGTTCAGTAACTCATACCCTGAATGCCAGCGTGGTTCCCTTGGAATAGCATACAAAATATTCTCTCCTATAAATGTATCTGTTTTATACTTACGAGTATGCAGTGCACAAAATTTATGCACCCGCACTGTTGATAATAAAACAAATCACTTAATATATACTATATTATATCTCAACATATTTTATATACATATTATTGATCATGTCTTGTCAATGAAAAACGGGTTATGAAAAAAAATATACAACAGATGCTTAAACAAATGTTCAATCGAAATATAAAATACATAAAAGTTTCAAAGAAAATTGAGAATATAAACAAATTCTGGGTCGTACATCGAGAGTTCTCTACCCAATTTCAAATTAAATTATTTTACGAAAATTTATATTGAAATGACATCTACAATCATCGTTATTGCTTTTCAACAACTTTGCGTAGGCTTCTAAAATCTGTTTTTTTTTTCATAATTGCACTTTTCATAGTGCTTACAGAAATAGGAAAGAAGGCATATTTTTACTAAAAAAAATATACGAAGACAATCAATAAAATCAACATCCGCTTCGACGGCATACATCTGCCCGCTAAAATGTGCGAAAGAGTACTTCGTAATACAGTATGTGAGCATCTCAAATCTCGTTTACTAGATAATCTGAAAGAAGGTGAGATACTCCAAATAACGTCTGTAGTGACTTCTTGGAACCACAAAGTCACTACAGACGTTATTTGGAGTATCTTGGATCGTCATTGGATTATTATGCGGGAAAGTAAATTCACGCAATTCCCGGACTGGAGAATCATACATCCCGGCTCGACGGCGTCCCACTGAATGGAAAAAAATTATGAACGCTGTCGGAGGTGGTGCGGTAATCTAAAAGAGATGCTACTACATATGCTTTGCTCTTGCCACCACAGTCTCACAGTAATCACACATTACCGCAATGCTATCCTGGACAGGATTATTAAGACGCGCAATCTATCGCCCACAACTACAGTATGCATTAATAAAACTGTTCCAGGCTATGAAGATTAATTAATACCACGCTTTTTGGTGACAGACGACACAAACAAAACTATCATCATCATGGATGTAACCATGTCATTTCAAAACCGCCTTGCCGCGTTAAGAGCAGCCTGCGTGGAAAAACGTATCAAATATGCTGTGATAATTTTTTTTTTGATAACATGACTACGAGGTATTCCTTGACGCCGTCATTGTGAGACAGCTCGGGGTTTGAGATGGGGTTTATGAGAAGCTCTTAAGGCGTCTATCTATCAATTCTGAATATGCACGCCTTATGATAAAACTCATGTGCTTAGACGCGATCAAGTGAGGTAGAGACATTTATGTGGAACTCATCACGGGGCGGAGGCAATAAGGCTCGTGACTTCTCTCTGTTATCTGAGTGCGGCATTGCAGCGAATTTAAAGAAGTATATAAAAAGCATAGACAATTAATGTATGCAATTAAATTGGTGTGTAGACGTTTAAATTTGTTTTAGGTGTTATCATATTTAGTTATAAAATACGTTTAAGTAGGTACAAAAATGTTTAACATAGATAGTGTATAGATGGTTTAATCAGTTTTACATCTTATTGTATGAAAGTTATGCAACTAGTATATCGAAATAAATATAAATTTTTAATAAATAAATATAAATTGTAACAGTAATTAGTCTATGACCCGTAAAAGGGTGAAACACTTTTTATTTTGTTAAAAATGTGAAACTATCTTTTTAGTCAGTTTGACGTTATGCATCATTTGTTACAAGTAATAAGTTCTCTGTTTCGTATACTATCCCCCTGTAATTTTTCGTGTCAAATAAAAGAAATAACTATTTAGCTATACGGTCCATACTTATTTCCTTTTTATGCAGCAATTTTTAAACTTTTTCCGCCTGTCGATTTGCAAAATCTCCAATATTCCATATAAATATTTTTGAATCTTATATATTATTATACGTGTAGGTTAATATTCTTTATCATGATATAAAATTTCAGTTCTTACATCAAGTGATCTCAGAGAAAAACGGCGGAAAAAACAAAGAAAAAAGCTTTCGTTCAAAAATTAATTCATCCCTATAAATATATTTTCACAGGTAAATTTTAAAAGAATGGTTTCGAGATACTATCCTGTGTAAATCCTCTAATTGACAATTTCAACTTGAGAATCTTTTAAACGATCTTTTACTTATGAAATATTGGGATTTGTAATTGTATCCCAATATTATTTTTACTAATACCGAACCCCAAGATTCACAATCTATTGAATAACACTAATCAGATTACACACACCCCCATTTATTTTTTTAGGAAATAATGTACGTAATAAATATTATTGTACGCTTAATTTAGCAAAGAAATTTTAAATACGCCGACAATGAAGCGGTTAAGAAATTAATTAATGGACAAAGAGAAATGACAATAGAAAAGAATTCAACAAATGTCAAGATGATCATCAGAATTGAATCAAGGCATTAAAAGTGTATAACGAAAAAAAAACAGTTCATAGAAAAAAAACAGTTAACCAATATCGAACAAAGGCAATGAAGTACATGACGTAAGTTTTTAAGTGTATCAGTTAATTTTATAATACAGTTGAAACGATAAAATATTTCACAATAATGTCTTAAATAAATACAGAAAAAATGGTTATCGAGAGATATGTTTGTTATTATGGATTTTGAGGAAAAAATTAAATATTGACAATTGTCAGAAAAATGTCAAATGAAAAGTGTAAAAGGATTTTGAGGAAAAAATTAAATATTGACAATTGTCAGAGCGCGCTTCCTTAGGTCTGTGTTTGAACATTTTATGGAAAAAACATTTGAAATTTTAAATTTATTCAATTACTCACTTGGTCGCATGCAGGCGTAAACATTGTAGTAATACAATTATATTATATAATTATACTTAATTATATTTCGAAATAAACGCCAAAATTTTAGTTTATATAATTATGCTTATAATTACGGTAACAATTTTACTGTAGCTAATGTAATAAACAAAAATAAAAGGGGGCATTATTACATTTTTTAAAATTAGGGGGGCTCAACGCAAGAAAGGTTGGGAATCTCTGGTCTAGACATTATATTTCAATGGGGTAAGCTTTGTGATGTTTTAGTTCTGTTTTTTATGTATAAATGTTAAATTTAATTCGGTAATATATGGTTTATCGATTTAAAAGTCAAATGCGGATATGTAATCCATTACTTAATGTCATATGTTTATATAAATGTTTAAACAATATAAAAAATGTTATAAGCTTTCTAATTTTGGTAATATTAATGCTTTAAACATTATGTTGGCAATTAAGCAAGCCGCTCTTTTTTCCAAACGTGTTTGAAATATTATAGAAACGTCTCGAATATCTCTCGGATATCTACAGGATATATAATGAGGGGTTTTCTATTAACTTTTCAATAAGCAATTTCAGCGAATAAAGTACAAACAAAACACAGATTTTTGTAAAGAAAACTTAGAACGCTTTTGCCTCATGATTTCTGATTATGGCAAAAGCGAACTAAGCATGCGCAAAGTATTTAAAACTTTCTTAAATATATAATCTGCTTTGATAAAACTAAGCATTAGTTAGAAAGAATCAAGGGAGGAAATTTAATCTCGCTAATAATCCTCATCCAGGACCTTATTAAAACAGATCCTAGACTAAATTCGCGTTATCTAGCAGAGGTGTTTTTATTGGGGAAAAAGTTGAAATATTTACTGATGAACAACGATGAGTAATTTATTAATTGGTAACCTTATATGTTTTCATTTGTTAATTTATTTCCTTAATTATGTAATACATGTGAATTATATCTCTGTTCAATTATATTAAATTTACCGCGACTTTTTTAGCCTTTGAAACAGGATCATATGTTTGGTTACAGTAATAATATTTTATAGAATAAAATTTAAATTGTCAAAAAAATAAAGAACTTAAATATTTAGACTAACGAATATCTTTCAAATACGTTCAGAAATTTTACACATGTTCCTACGTTAATATTAATGCCTTAAACATAATTTAAAATGGAATTTTTCAAAACAGTCGGAAGGTATGTTGGATTTAGGTGTTGAATTAATTTATTATTTGCATAATATTTATTTATTGTAAAATGTAATTCTATTGATGGATTTTACGTACTAGAATATTATAAGACTCCCTTTTGGTTTCATTAATTTGACTACACAAGAATGTTTTAGTTATAAAGTGAACATTACCTTGATTCCAGAATAAAGGATGTGCAATACATTTTATTTTTTTTCTGTCATAGTTTAGTGAATGCACTAAAGTACAAATCTGAAATTTTTTAATTTAATTATGAACTGAACAAATAAGGTCCACAAAGAAGATGAATTTACTTAAAAAACCAAGTGCATCACCGAAACAATCAAGAAAAAATTGTCTAAATCCAAATAGTGTAAATTTCTGAGAATGAAAAGAAAAACGTGCGTATAGAATTATTATAGCTTTTGAAAGGAAATTGTCTCCACAAATTCGAAAATCCATGTGTTGCATAAGTAATTCTGCATATGTATAAGATAGTACAAGTATAGCTGAAACAAAAACAAATTCTGGCCTAAGTGTTGTATTACTTAAAAAATATATATCATATTTCCTCTCAAAGTTGAATTTTTAATGGTAAAAGCTTAAAGCAACTAAAACGAGCAAGAGCATAATTTGGGATACTCAATCTTGACTGACATTATAAAACCGTATGCAGCACCAAGGTGACCTGCGTGAGATTTTCATTTGTCTTTTACGTCACTGTTGTATTCTTTCAGATATTTTTTTTAATCTAGGATATGTTCCATGACTTGCACATTTAGTCCCTTAAATATTGTGAATACTTTTTCGAGTGACACAAAAAATGTAACTTAATTATGAATTCTAATAATTTATGGACGATCCAATGTAAAATAAGCAAGAGTCTTTCACAGGGTATAACGTTTAAATGGTTTAAAACTTAATTTTTAGAAACTAAAAAAAACTTAAACTTTTTTTAGATCCATTAAAGCCTTTATTGGGTAAGTTATCCCGCACACACATCCGCTGCCCTCCAAGGCCGATAATGGGATAACGGTAATACCTTGTGAGAGATTCTACTCGAAGCTAATCGATTACTGTACATACTTGTAAATCAATACCGTCATGGCAGTATACAATTTTAAGTTATGAGTTTGTACAGTGATGATTTTTGATTTAGGGGCATGAGAGCCGATTACAATGTCACTGTAAACTGAGCGTAAAAGGAAATTTGTGATTTAAATATCAAAATATTGTACAATCATTTTAATGAAACTTATTACAAAATTTAGAGAATATTTCACGTAATCTCAAACTACAGTAACTCTCATCCAAGGACTTAAACGCTGGAGTTCTGAAGAAAAGTGTAAGTGTCAATAATGTCTATTTTCAGATAAGCACTAAAATAAAAAAAATCAATACGTACTAATTTGAAACCAGTTCAGTTTAGCACAAATGAAAATTTCACGGTTTTATTCACTACATGAAAAAACATACATCAAAAATGAAGTACTTACAAAAAATAGTAGCTCCCAACAACCTCTTATGAAAATTTAATTGGAAAAATAATTTCCTTAAAAACTGCTTTTTGGAACAGATTTTGTCTACATCATTGCCATTCCTGTGATACTGAACCAAAAATTTAAATAAACAAAAAGTGATTTGAGTTTATCAATTTTATAATTGACGGCCATTCATAATAAGTGTTATTAAAACAAATTTTAGTTTGTTTAAGTAAAATTTGAGCGGTTTAGCTAAATGGAAACTTCGTACCTGTTTTAACAAAGGAATATACAATAAAATTAAAGGTGTAAAAAATATTTGTCACTTGCCTTAACAGAGAAATAATATATATATAACAAAATAGATAAATATTGGTCATACGCCATGTATTACAAATATTTCTCTATTTTCTTATTGAGAGATCTGTTGGTCACATCTATTCGGCCCACAGTGAGATAAAGAGACTGAAGGTACTCCACGTGCATACTTCGGTGCACAGCCCTACGAGGACAACTATTAAAATTCTCGGCGTCCTTTTCGGGAGCCTTGTAAGTGACCTGATAATTGTTTGATGATGCGGCAAATTTTTCTTATTGCTCTGAATCAATGCATTGAGATGAATGAAAATACTAATCGTTTCTAAAGATATTTAATCAAAAATCGAAATCATGTTCCTTTAATATTCACAAAATTAGCAGTTCTAAATATTAAAATTAAACTATTTTATTAGTTTGAACTAATAATATTTATGTCAACGAAAATAAAAGACTACAATTCAATTATATTTTGAAACTAATATATATATATATATATATATATATATATATACATTTATACATATACACACACACACACACATATATATATATATATATATATAACGCGAAATTTGTCTGTGTTTTTATTCGCATATTACTTCAGTTCTATTTTATAAATTTTGCTTGAATTTTCGATAGAATAGAGAGTATTTATTTAGAAAGCTTCTTATGGATAAAACATTAGCGTAGACACTTAGGAGACAAAGCGATGCTAATATTTGTAAGACGCATCCTTCAACGTGAATAGAGACGAAGCTCTTTGAATGGCGCAACGATAGCACCGACACCACGGGTAAGAGAAATCATTTTATCAAAGAGAAATTCAAATTTAATCGTCAGTCGTAAACAATGCAACTTCTATGCAAGCGGACTTTTGCGAAAAAGCTTATCATAAATTAAATTAGGGAACACTTTATCTCTTGAAATTAAAACAAATCAAAACAATAATGCTAATAAAAATAAAACAATTATAATTTAAATTTTCCACCGACTTTATTTAGAAAACTTCCGCTATTGCATACAAAATCATTAAATTATTTTGGCAATTTAGTAACGCTTATTATAAATTTATCTACATTTAATATCGTTTACTAATAATTCAAAACACTTTTTTCCATTTGTAACCAAAAAAGATCTAAATGCACATTTTGGCGGCATATTGGGTATTTTATCCGAGTGACATAAGACTCCTCTCTGATGTTGTCTCATTATACTAAACGTAGCTGAAGTATTGAGGAACAGTCACATTATATGTCAGTAAAAGAACGGAGAATTCAACACTTTGTTTTACGAAATAAACGATAAAAATATCCAGTTGTATTATTGCGTTTTTAGAGCTCAGTTTCATGAATTATTATTAGTAATTACCAAAAATATTATTAAAATAAATACAAAGTATTGAAAAGCTATAGCTACAGAAAAATAATTGGCTATTTGTTTGAGGTAAGTAAAACAAAAAAAATATATTTTGATTAGTTATATTGACATAATGTAGATATTTTGTACTTCGGATGTCTAGAAACAAAAAAAAGGTTGTCGAAATTAAAAAATATGAAGTCTATCTTCTTGGGTCTGTGGTACTGAATGGGTTGATGATCATATCTAGTATCTATATTGGCATTGCTGCCCGGAGATATCACTCTGAGTTTTTTCCGCTTAATTTACTATATCAAAAAACGCTTTTAGCGTCCCTTTGTATCCAACTTTTTTAAAAATTAAAAATTTACCGATACGAGTAGTATTTTAACTACGTATATTTTATACCCATTTAGGCACTTAAGGTATATCAAAATAAATATTTCTCTTAAACTTTTTATAAATTTAGATTTCTGTAACGTAAATATATTTTCCACTGTTAATTTTGCAGACCTAAAGTAGGGTGTAGGGATTTCCCACCATGTAATTTTATAAACATATTGCCAAATATATCCTTAGTAAGGTAAAGGTATAATAAACGTACATCATATAATACAACATTAATTTGAAGCTGATTTAAATTACTTGTGTGGAGTTTCTATGAACTTTTTGCAGAATCAACTACATGTCATGAGTTGGTCGACTATTACTAATAAACTAGTAGAGCCCAAGAAGCTGAAATAATTTTTCTATTAATTACATTTAGTATTGTGAGTATATTTCAGATACTAAAAATTAGACGTTTATCATGTTGAGAGTAGGCATACGTAACATTAACCAAAATGACCATTTTGAAACTTAATTTTCCTCAAAGGCACCCTGAAGCAAAGAAGCGTTTATGACATAACCAACAAATTTTTAAAAACTTAATCAAAAATACAGTACAAAATTAAATAAGCGAAAAAATTTATGATACCTTGCCTTCTATTTTACATGTAGGAAACATATCATTAAACACTTTTTTACAAGATTTTAATTCATAATTTTTCAGGTGTCGTAAATATGTGTAATCACTCTAAATTTCGAGTTTACGGAACTGATAATCTACGAGTAAAATGGTCGTAACCTATAGACGGAGAGAAAAACAGACACGAAAAAATATCTGGGTTCGTATTTGGTAAAGGAACCCTAAAAATAAATAACATGTTATGCTTCCTTTTCTGAACAATAATTTCGTTCTTTAAAGGAAAACATTTGTACATTTATAAGTATATTTATGTATATAACATATCTTTGAGTATTTTCCGCAAGCTCAACCACACCGCGAGCCAATATTCCTCGTATAATCTCTGCTAAGTCTTTGCCTAACCGCGCTCTCAGTCCAGCTTTTTACGTCAATCAAACTCTAAGATGTTCATATTTCTCTTTAAATTGTTTGTGTTGGGTTCTTCCTTATTAATTATCCGATATTGTGGAATAAATAATGTTTATTATACGTTTCGAAGTTATTCTACGTAATTAATAATATTTTTACGAGTAGTACTTTCTTGTTCAGATTTTCGCCTTTGAGTGTTACGCAGGTACATATTCATTGCTAAAGATTTTAGCGATATTTTCACTTAAATGCGTGATTACATCAAAAATTCCTTATTCAAAGAATTAACTAAAATATCACGAAAATATATCTCGAAATATTGTGTGTCATTAGAATCCGCCCAGATTAAAATTAATTTATTATTTCATGTCATAAGTTTATGTTGCCCACTGACAAATCGCATTAAGATTCATAATTATAAAATTACGCTTTTTCGCTTGCTTGAATCAAAAAAGATTAGTGAGAAATTAATACTCTTGTACATGTAATTTCTTGATTGCTACAGAAACCTCTCGATCATCTTTTGTGCAGTATCTTCTATTTAGTTAGCAACTGAGATTAAGTAAGAAAATAAAAAAAATGAAATTTCGTTTAGTGAAAAAAGGCAGCAAAATGATACAGTATATGGTTTGGTTCTACTGATGCTCACCTACTATAGAACACCAATCAAGATTTGAACAATCCCGCCTTTATTTTAAAAAAGAGAAGTCGTCTATTTAGAGAAGAAGTGATACATAAAAATACCTTTGGTGACTATTTTTCCTCATCCAATGTGCTCACCGTACCTCTCCTCCTCCAACTATCAGCTGTTCAGTTTGTTATGTAATTATTTACGAGATAAAAAAAATCAGTGATCGAAAACCTACGGAATTCCAAAAAACGGATTCTATTTCAACTTACTGGGTAGCGATTAGTAATAAATAACAGTAGCTCTCATATAATTGAATGATGATTTTAATATTCATATAGAAAAATTAAATGACTGCTCATATGGATTTCGGATTTGTTGTTTGCCAACTTGATATTATTTTCATTAATGAAGCGTTTCCTAATTAATGAGTTATAAAAATTGAAGACGCCCAGATAGCATTCAATTTTGTATAATACTTGCTTTACCAAGCGGATGGAACCCAGTTATTAAATTATATTTATGCCTATTAATAGAGAAACAAGTAATTTAAAGTACTAAGTTGTTATTATAATTGGTAGCAAATATATTATTCACACTTCATAAAATATAAGACGACTCAAAGTCTGCCATGCTGAGACGCTGTCTTATTGATCAAAAGTGCTTCAAGAAGTTAGGAATATATTTTATCAAGACGGCGTGGAACTCTACGCCTAATTTCTATATATATTCGAATATATACTTGGCACCGAAGACAAGCATAAGAATCGTTGTATTTGTTGAGAGCCTCTGATCGGTTTAATTTTTAATTCGTTGTGTAAATTAAATTCGTCTTTTTGAAGCAAGTTTATAAACCACTATATATAGTCATACATAATCAGAATTGAAATTAATGTAAATTTTGAAGACGCTCTGCCCTTGTCGTTGCAAATTAAAAAAAAATTAATTAATGTTTGACGATTCTTTAGGTTATCAGTTAATCTTGCTGGGGATTAATATATTATACACACGAGTATACTTCATAAAATTTATGTCAATTTTTTTTATTTACTAGTCATTTACGTCAATAAGATTGGTATATGGTCCTTTGTTCAATCAAATAGTTGCAATAAAGAACAATTAGACTTTTACGACTAATCTGAATTTCAGCATAAATTTAAATGATTTGGTCAATTATTTTTCCATCAACATATTATTTGATTCTGTACTTCAAAAAAGCTATCGTTTGCACGTTACAGAGCGTTAGCAGTAGACTTACGGAAATTCAAATAAAGAAATTTGTCATTATTCAATAAGCGTAAAAGTTAAAAAAATTAATTTTACCGAGTATGAAAATCGATAATTTTTTATTAAATTACATATAAAGCAAGGGTATGTTTTTCCATATAGCCCATTATTCAGATTAGGTATTTAAATAAATATTGAGGGTATTTCACAACCATTTTTATATACGGGGATCAGTTTAAGAAGTGTTCGCTTTTAAAGTGACTATTTCATTTACAGTTGGAAGGCTATAAGCCTTCTACCTTAGTTAATTACATTGAGTATCTTAGAAGTCTTCACCGTAGTAGTTTATAAAGAAAGTAAAAGGAAAATCATCACAGCTAAGAAGATTCTACTAGTCTACGAGTAATAGTTGACTTGCTCATGACGTGCAGCTGAGTGCCTGATAAATTCGTTGAATCTCCATACAAATTATTTAAAACAAATAAAATAATAACGTTATATTTTTAAAGGTATCTTTATCATGTCTGTGAAAGATATACTGGGCAAAATATTCATGTATTTACATGGTGACAAATAATATTAATACATGAAAATACTTAAGCAGAAATGTATAATATAGTAAAAAAAACAGAAAACATTATTTTGGTTTCAAATACGCACATACAAAGTCAATATGTCCAAATTTAGTCAAACAAGATGACTTTAGTCTTGAAAAAATACAACTATTTATTATAAATTACAACCACGTATTAGAGAAACGCTACCAAATTATCTGGTAACATTTCGTCCATTAATAAAGAGGAAATTACTTCACAATTAAATGAAACTACTATTATTTCTACTTTCTTAAAAAGTAGAAATAATACTACATCACGTAGTTTTATTTAATTATGAATAACCAATGTCTACAAAATTAACGCCAAATTTGTTCAATATAGGAAATTACTTTATCAAAATGTTTAAAATCTTGAGAATTTTCGTACTTACATTATATGCATTACACTTTCACATTACACTTTCACCATAAAGGTCAACGGACAGAAACATGAAACAATTGTAGAATCCGATATCAAAACTTTATATACATGTATACCCAAGAGGGAAAGGGCATATAAGTCCAAATTTTTGAAAATACGTACACTTTTTATGAAACCCAAATAATAAAGCCTAAAGAAAAATGCTCATTTTGCTGACTTAGTGACATTAACATTAGAAACGTTTTGTGCAATTACGTAATTAATTAAATTTATTAATTACACGAATAACCAAAATGCACAATTATTATTTGTGCATTTTGGTTATTCGTGTAATTAATATATTATCGTAACATTTAAAAAAGTGCATAGTAAGTACGTATATATTTCGTTCCTTCTCCGGTGCCGCAATGTTAAAGCGTTGGACCCTGAATTCAAAGTTATTGGGGTCGAAAAAAATAATTTTGAATTAATTTTTGAAATGGTTTCGTTTTTCTTTTTTAGACTAAATTAAATAAAAATGTTATTATTGTAATAATAAAGCACCGGTTTTTCTTTGTTCAAAATTTATTCTACAAAACCTTGAAAGGTCTTATAGAATAAGATTTAAAAGGTAAGTGTATTTTCTTTTTTCCGCCATTTGTCGTTCTTCAATTCACTGACTAATAAACTTTAATCAAAATTTGTTTTCTTACGTCGCGTTAAGTCGTTAATCAGAGAAAACTAACTATGTAACGCTTGTATTAAAATACAGGGCTCAAACCAAACCGGAAAATATTCTTAAAAGCGAGAAATTTAATAAGCGCGGAATTAAGGCAAATTTAATGATAAAATTTCTAATTAGCTTATTGAGTAAAATGCAATGGTTAAAGAATTAGAGTATGTTTAGTTCCAATAAACTTACCCACTCCAAGCCTAGAGAAGTAAGTTACATATCAAGTTAATATATTTTAAATATTTTTTTGCAAATAAGGGTGTCATCACGTGAATACGTAAAACATTGTTAGAAACTACAAATTATTGGGGTGAAGTCAAGTTCAAGAGTTCTTCCACAGATCACGAGCAGGTAAATATCATTAATTTTATTTATTGTCTGGGTGGAGACTTAAGAAAAAATTACATTTTCTTTTGTTTCAATTATTATTACAGCTTCGAGAGGAAATGAAAAAGGCTACAAGATATTCTGACTCCGTTATAATTTTGTAAAATTTAAACAAACGTTACTATATTAATAACGTCAGTACTGCAGTTCTGCAGTGTCTCAGTATAAAAGATCAATGAATTTATATTGTGAAAATATAATTATAAAAGAAAAATCAATAGGATTCCTTGTAGTGATAAAATTGTTTTTAAAACAAACATGTTTTATTGTTATATTTTTATTTATTTTTTTAATCTTCTTGGAATTTTTCAACTTAAAACGCAATCTATCCATAAAGCAAATACTATACCCAGAGTTTTGGATACTAAATGAAAAGTTCTACGGTATATCTTCGTGTAATATAAATGGAAAACCTGTATTTAGACTAAAGTAAAAAGCAAAATTGCATTTAGACTGTTAAAAAATTACACCAAGCATTGAAATGTTTTGTTAGTTTTTGCTAGGGTGTAACAATAGATTAATAATAACCGCTGCCTGACAGTTTTTGGTTCTGTCGTACAACCATTCCTTAGGCTTCGTCTGTACGTGGGCAATAACTTAATATTTTTTGCTATCAACTCCTGTACTATAGTCAATACAGTATTTCGCTCATCAGGTATAGCTATTTATTTTTGAGTAGCTACTATTCACTACTTTGAGTAGAAGGTCTGGAAGACGACTGGTAAATTTAACTTTTCGTATATATTCTCATATTTTTTTAAGTTCTAGTAAACTACAAAACAGATCTTTGAGACAATATTTAACTTCATCAATGCACGTTTTTTCAGGTATTAATGGTAATGTCTAGCAAACATTTATGCCAGCAAAACTATTATATGACTCGTTTAGTTATATTTACTCATTATGTCTTACATAATCCTATTCAAACCTTTGAAACCGCCCTTGCGCACTACAGTATTTTCACTTTCTTGACAAATTGTGATTTTAGTGTTCCTTCATATTTCGGCAAGACTGCTCTATTTCAATATCGTGTATGTATGAATATCTACAGTTATCAGAATAAAAAGCAATTTTGAAGAAACGTACGATCTCTTTCCAACATAATTACGGTGATCCCAGACGACGCAACAAACAAGATGATGCTGTAAGAACTCTTTACTTTTAACAAAATTAGCTGATGAGGTAGGTTTTACTTGTGCCAGCTGGAGTATATGAAAAAGAGGTTTGTCCCTCCTGTAACTGTGTAGTTTCTGATTTTCTTGCCAATAGTCAGTTTGAAATAGTATCTTAACAAATGTTTTGTGCAAGCTAGTAGCTTAGCTATAGGCAGCACTACAGAATATGCCAGGTGAAAACAGATGAAATTTACCTATACATTTCAGGATGTGTCTGCGACAAATATTAGCAATAGCTTGCCTTTTTACTTTTCGGTTACCATTAGCGACGTTTTCGTTATTTTTTTATACAAATGCAGTTTTTGGCTTGATACAGGGATATTTCCGAAGTACTTCATTTACTTCGAAGTACTTGAATTCCTTATCACATCTTTTTATCTTGTCGGTTTTCTTGTGGGATAACATTGAACACACAGACTTAGAAAAAATGTGTGGATATTAAATTGCTCAGAAAAATAGTTGGGTGAAGACGCTTAAACTGAAACCTACAAAATAAATATGTATAGTCACATGTATTGAATCTCACACACACAAACATATTTGCATATATATGTGGTGCTGAAATGCATTACGGAAATAGCTATTCACATTTCCTAAAATTTTTACAAGAAAAGAGAAGACTCGAAATTTATATTTCTTCAATGTAACTTCCGTAAATTAAACAAAAATATTCCCTAACTTGCTGAAAAAAGCTGACACAAGAAAAAAATGGCGGTATATTATAAATCGTAATTAGATTTAGGAAAACTGTTGCAGTAACATATTACGTCCGTAATTATCTCTTTACATCGCATTAGAGTTTAACAGGATGAAAGCAAAGTTAAAATAATTCATTAAAATTTTCTCTTAGATTAATTATTAAAGCTAATAAATATCCGACTGCAAAAGTCTAATTTAAAAAATAAAATATCTTTCCACATCTGCACATCATAATCCATGCACCCTTCCAGAAAATAATATAAAGACTCAAACCTGACCTACTTGTAGCAGAGGTGTAAATTATTAATGATAACAATGCTTGAAGCTCATTTCGTAGCTATTTCTATTAGATTTTAGAATTGAACACTTCCCAACCAGCTTATACCCTTATTAATAATGGGAGCTTGGATTACAAAGCTCGAGTGCGAGGCTCATTTGAGCGAGGTGCTAATGCGCTACAGAGTGACCGTGCGACGCGGTCAATTAATATTTTGATGAAACCGTTTAACGATAAGGACTTTGTTATTTTTGCCTGTAAAGATGACAGCTTTATTTGTTCGAAACTAAATGTATTATTAAACTAAAGAGTTTTTTACGGCAAAGTTCCCATAAAAATCCACGGCAATGTTATTTCTTCATGCTGTATAACCTGCAATAAGGGATTTGGCAGTTTTCTAATTAAAGATGAACGCAGTTATTCGGTATTAATTTCATGAAGTCATTATTATGTTACAAAGATTGAATACTTTTCTATATCTTCATTTAAATTTAATAACAGATATCCTTTGTTTAATAATTTGTTGTTTTTATTCCAGGTGCGAGGTGAAATATATCTTTAAAAATTTACTTGGCAGCTTTTTATAGTTGAAAATCATCATTGTTCCTAATTCATTTGCTTAGAATGCACAACCATAAAATATGGAACAATTATATTTCTTTTTAAATTGATTCAATAAAAATCTAGAAAACACCATTTTACAAGTTCAGGAATAAAGAAAATTAATAATTTATTGATAACAATATCTACAAATTTAATGAAATCTAAAAAGAATGTTTTCGCTATCTTTCTAAAGACTATGTCTAAGTTTATTGGAATTAAGTGTTTTTAGTATATTTAGATAAAGCTCCGTAACTTTATAAAAGAATTTACATCTTAACTTATTTTATAATCCCCTACGTATAAAGGAGTGGTGTTATAAATGTGTTTGAAAATATGAAAAAAGAAAGATCCTATGTTTGTAAAATGAAAAATGATTTAATTTCGGCAACAACAAAAGCTGCAAAAAGCTAGGATTTGAACTTAAGTACTTAGGCTCATTTTACATATAATTTGATTTTTACTGATGCACACTGCAAAATTGTTAACTTCTTATATCATATAGTTCCGTATTTATGATTTATATCTTTTTGCTTTATATTTTTTAATTTTTACTTTCCCATTAAGGAATTAAATGATCAGCGGGTCCTTATCATCCGATCCGATGAAATTGAAAACAGTAATTCGTTTTGAAATCAAAAAAATTCCAGTTTTTTATGCTTTTGAAATTATGGTTTTATATTGGAGCTTATTTTAATATGTAACTATATTATTCTTATAAGTTATTTCAAAAACCATTTTGGGAAATCAAAGGCAAAGGATATAATTTAAATTTAAATTTTCAATTCGTTAAACTTTGCAAATTTTTATTTTTGAAAACACTTATATTCATACTTAAAAAGTATACCTTTTTAAAATAATATACCTAAAATATATTTACATGAAATTTGAAAAACTGAAGAGATCTAATTAGATCACAAACTAAACTTTTATTCTCCCAAAGGAATGGAATATATTTCGAAAAGTTCTCCAAAAATATGATGCAGGGTTCTTATTTTCCCATAAAAATGACACTCCTTCCTCTTTTATTATATTTTCATTTAATGTTCATTCACAACCTAAATTAATCTACGTAATGTAGTATTATTTAAACGTAATTTAATTTCTTAATCACGACCTAGGTTCTTACAAAAAAACCTAAGTAGTGGGTAAGAAATTAAATAAAATAGAAATAATACTACATCATATAGTTTCATTTAGTTGTGAATAAAAATTAAGTGATTGTATATTTCTACAAAATTAACGCCAATTATAATAAATATTTGCGCTCTGCACTTCAATAGTAAGAAGCTGTTATATTTTTAATCTCCTCGCACACAGAGGCGTGCACGCGCACCCGCACATACATACACACACACACACACACACATACATATACATCTGTGTTTGTATACGCGACCCCCTACCCCTTCATAATAAACGTTGTTTAAAAATGTTTACATCCTTAGCTTAAATGTATTATGAACATATCGACTTGGGAAATTTAATATTCACTATTTACACATAAAAGTAGAGAGTGAAAGGATTCAGAACGTAATAGATAATAACTAAGGTTTTGAATCTAAAATTGAATGAGTTCAGGTTCCGGAATTCATCAAAATATTGACAATAAGACATAGAATAATGAAACATAATCTAATCTCAGAAATTGTTAGTTGAAATATATTTTAAATAGTGAACGTAAGAATTTTGGAAGAATTTAATTGAAAATAAATGATTTTTACTAATATCGAGATAGTAAATATTTTTATAATTGGAAAAGGAAGAAATGTTCCATAAAGGTTTTTTTAAACAAATTATAGTTAATAACTTGTTAACTAATTTGATTATTTAAATTTCTTATTTAATTCTAATTAAGAAACTACTATTTATACTTAAGCCCTATCAATAAATTTTGTAAATTTTCCTTCTCACAGAAACTTATATTCATATAAAAAATATCATGAAATTTGTGTCATATAAAAAATATCATGAAATTTGTGTCATATAAAACATATCATGAAATTTGTGTCATATAAAAAATATCATGAAATTTGTGTCATATAAAAAATATGAAATTTGTGTCATACAAAAATATCATGAAATTTGTGTCATCTAGATGAATGTGTATAAAAAATTTAATTACAGGTTTAATTACAGATTTTATTTCTTAAAATATTGCTGTACCTATTTCCCATCCTTATTGAATTTATAAGGTTTTTAATCATAAGCATGGCTGTGTTCATTTCAATAAACCAACTAAGTATGAATTCAGGTCGCACGTCGAGGGTTCTGTACTTGTTTAAAGTGAAATTACTTTATTTATCCTAAGTCATAATTAATGTGAAACACCCAACGTAATAAATATTTAATAGTGCCTGTTGTCATTATATAGGAAATAAATATAAATTATTATGACTATCTCACAATGTAAATTTTGAGGCTTCTGAAGCCCCATTCTTATCATAAATTATGCTCAGTTGTTTCAGAAGCAGAGAAAATGTTGTTTAGATATTAAGCAGTATTGTTTGAAAATGTACTACCTAGAATTATGAATTGTTTTTGCGACCCTTGTAACTAGCCTTTCCTATGGGCACGCCATACTATATACAAAATTTAAAAAAAAACAAATATTTCATTTACTGCTCCAAAATTTCTATATAAATACCTTTGAGTGTTACCTTTTACTTTTCTAAATTTATTATTTCTACGTCAAGCATTTTCTAAGAAATAAGACTTTGACTAACGGACAGAAGGATACGTGAAAAATCTTTTAAGGGTTTTGTTTTTCCTTTTGAGGCATGGCATCCTAAACAATGATAGAAGGAATGCGAAGAGGACACAAATGGATAGATTTAAAAAAAATATAACTGTAAATTTTATTCATGCACATTCACATTCACAGATTATATCATAACGCGTGATAAAAAAAAACAAATTAAATCATATTTTCAATTAAAAATAAAATAACATTCGACGCGGTATATACGTAACCTAGGCTTATTTATTCCTTCTACTAGTTATGTATTTTACATTGTTCAGTAAGCCAATCTCAAATAAAAGATATGTGTATATAAACTTCTCAACAATGCTAACGTATCCCTATCTGAAGGACAAGTTATATAAGAATACCTTAATGTAACTGGTTCATAATGCATTTCATTTGCATTTCAACAGGTTATATAAATGTGATTAAAAAAGTAGTCATTATAGTTAATATCTTTGGAATCAGAAGTATAATTAAGCAATTCACGATTCTTGTATAGAGGTATTATTTAAATGGTATACGCAATTTTTTTTAATTACTCTCGAAAATATAAGAAGAAAATAATCTTTAATTTTTTATTGAGTTTTTATTGTGGAGAAATAATGCCTTCTTCAAAAAGAAATAAGGCGTCATGCTATGGTTTTACTAAATTTAACAAGTTAAAATTCCTTCATGTCACTTGGGGAGTAGAACTAGAATTCCTTTATCCCATTTTGAATTCTACATATAACAATCTTTACACATTTCTGCCTTTAACATGATTGGTAGGTACAAGTTTTTAATGAAAACACAAAATATTATTTTAATCTTCAATTTATTTTATTGTTTGAACTTAATAGTAACCACCTTTATCATATATTATTACATTTACGATGCTTCCTACCGCTACATGAGGATGGGCACATCCTTTTGAGGGAACTGATAAACATTTAATGTTATTAAGCGGCCCATTAGGATTATAATTTTTTGGGTAATCATGTTTGCTTGGCACGATTGATATAAGATCATTCTAAATTAAGCTTAATTCGAATGATGTCTCGGAGTAGTGCGAAATCTCTATCCTAGGCCGTTACCGGTAACTCCGTTAACTAGAAATTTATTCAAAGTTTTAAAAATGTATCATTTAAAAAAACTTGCTTCTTTAGCGTGACTTGAAAATTACTAACATTGTAAACAAATATTACAAACACAATATTCATTCACTTTGAATTATCATATCCATAAAACCATGCTGACTTTTACAATTCTGATGTCTATAAAATAATATGGCATAGATCTAATATTATGATAAAGGAGGAAAGCGGTCGTAGGAATTTATGAAAAGCTAGCTGTACACAGTTGGAGTTTAGGGTTCATATTATAATCAAAAAGATTTGGCGAGGGAAGGAATCTTCTTCACGGTCACGGAATCTTCTTAATGGCTAATAAGATATTCTTGGGAACTTTTCAATTATTAATAGTAAACCGGTCTGGTTTGGGCTCATTTGATTTGTCTCGATGGGTATTTTGGTTATAAAATCGTGCCTTTAATATTTTTAATATATCCTTGACATATGTTTGGTCAACGATTGGAGTACTACTTTGGCTTAGATTTAACAAAAAAGATAAAATTATTACTTATGTGATTGCCATTCCCCAACGCAGAACCCATAAGATAATACTTAACGATATTGTCAGTCACTTATATTAAATAATAATTGTTATTATATAATTATCATTAAAATTTTTGTCTTTCTTTATAAAAAAAACGAAACGTATATAATGAATAAATATGATACAAAAATAGTTAGAAAAAACAGTTTCCATATTTAATTTAAAATATATTTTAATTTTAAATATGGCCCTTAAATCCCGTTGTATAAACGGCGCCCTATATTGATAACTATGTCATTCGGTTGATAAATCCATGTTACTCCCAAACAAAGAACATTTCAATTTTTCAAAGAATCACTAAATATTTCTTTAACCATCGTATGATACTGTCAAATACCAAATACTATAATCCATGCAAGCAAAAGCATAACGATTGACCTCTTATTAAAGAAATCAACAAAGTTCACATTTTTATTGGGCTCGAGTGGGAGCCACGTTCCTTTAATTCACGCATTAAGGGATGTTTATGATGAAGTATTTTTAATCTTACTAATAAACGCGGGCGCGTACTAGCCCCGGTGATGCCACGTACTCTTAGTAGTGTGCGTTAAACGTACAACATCGACACAATGGGGTAAAATGAGATATTTTTTAAAGTATTGATAAGATTTAGTTTGTAATTTTTTTTTAAATCTCTAGATACGGGATAGGGATTCAATATTGGGCATCGATTTCTATGGTAAAATTATTAAGTTTATTGTGGCAAAACGCAAAACGTAACTGAATGTGGGAAATTACAAAATAACAATTATATTGCACATATTTTACATGACTAATCTTTTATGTATAGTATTTTGGTAAATTAGTATGGCAAGCCATAGTTGCACAATTCTTGAGACAAATAGCCTGATAATCTTTATTATTAAGTATTTAAGTATGATCTGTCAATTATGAAAAAATTGTGACACAACACATTTTGATATAAAATATTTAAAATTCACATAAAATCTCGATTTAGTCACATTTAAGAATAAAAAAACTAAAACTGACTCGTTTTTATGTGTGCTTATTATTTGACATTTGCGTATATACTGTAGACATAAAGCAGTAGATATAAGAAATAATTTTCTGAAATACGAGGTAATGTTAAACAATAAAATTACCTGCAAAATAAGACTTAAATAAGAAAAATTATAAATAGTTAAATAAAACCTAAAATTAATAAATTTGTAAAATTATTCGAAATTAAAAAGGTTCTCCATAAACTATTCGTCACGATTTTAGGTGAACCAATAAGACAACAACTATTTGCATATGCGATAAATGTTCAAAATATTATTTCACCCAATACAATATTATAAATACATATATTTTTTTAAATTTTATATAATGAAGTATCCATATATTAAGATTTCATCTATGTTTGAAATATTAATACATATATACTTCTGTGTTTTTGATAATGGCATATGTTTTAAATTTTCTAATACATTTATTTCTTTTAAAAAATGAATAGGTAGAAAAATTGTTTAAATTAGCTATGTATGTAAAAAGCTAATTTTATTACGGAGCTGTTTTGGTACAAAAAATATAAAAAAATTCTCGTAATAATAATTGTTATACGACATAGTTACCATTCATTATTTCCAATAATTTCTTAATCTATCCAACAATGATGATATGTACATACATATTTGTGTGTGCGTACGTACACGCGCGCGGGCGTGCGTGCGTGCGTGCGTGAGTGTATATGTGCAACCTAAACCGTTATCATAGATAAAAAAATAACGCAGAATACAAAAAAAACACCTGACTAGAACTTAAACTATCATCAGTTGGCCTCATCTGATGTATTGGCTTACTCTTTTCTTCCATAGTAGCAATATATATAGAGTATATATAGATATACACTCAACGGAGACTTTGATGCAGTATTGATTAGAAACATTAACATAATGTTAATTTGATTTTAGTCGGGTGAGAGAAACTTTATATTGTGTATATCATATAAATATGATAAATAATAAAGGTATAAATGAAAGAAATACTAGCTGAACGAAAGACACAGAAAATTTAGATATAGGAGACACAACACTCAACTAGATTTTAGCGTAGTCTAGATTACACAGTCTTATTTTAACGATTTTGGCATTACACAATTGGTTGAGAAAGGACAGCGCTACCACCTAGACAGTTCTTAACTAAACAAAATAATCTAGTACGATCACTATACATTGAGATTTTGATTTGACCTGTAGATAAGGTTAAAATGGTGGAGTTAACAAACCTGCGGCCATATCACGATCAAAGACTCGTAAACGAGGCTGAAACTTTGTGCTTTCGCCTTTATGAGAAACTTAACCATTGTTATTCAATTAATACTAAATGGATTTAAAACATCAGATTAAAACAAGGCAATCAAGATCAGAGGAAAAGCGTCGTCAGCCGCTAAAACTTCAATAATTCTTTAGCCTAGAGCCGAAGGAGACGAGACCGGAAACGCCGCTGCCGTTTGTCTAAGCGCCGCCAATTATCCTTTCATATATTTGTTTCGTTCCCTTCATCTATCGGCTCTGGTTTGTTTATACACTCACTTGTCTTTTGCAGAGTATTAACTTCTGATTAATTAACTTGGTTAATTTATAAACACCCTAATGTTCAAGTTAAATTGGTTGGAATTTTAAAGATTTAATAGTGAAAACTGTTTACAAAAGTCTGTATTTAAGAATGTACTTGATACCTTTCATAACGTAATATATTATAGTATATAGATTAAGTTTATTTTCTCTAAATTACCTTAAGAAAGAGCAATATATCTATATTTTATATATGCGAACACAATCTTAAGTATCTTGGTAAACAATAGTTTACATAATACGTTTGTAATCATTGTTTTCTTAAACACTGAATTACGCTTGATTTTGTGTAAATATATGGATTTTTAAATATATGGAAAAAAATGCTCAAAGACTATTTAGATCTGCAGCCATAAATTCAGATAATTATAGCGTAGATATAAATTGGTTCCCACGGCTTAAAAAATATATGTGAAGGAAGTGAAACGGCGAGAACTATTCTTAGATAATGATATCAATATACGCCACGATCAAGTTTAAATAAGTAAAATTGTCAAGAAACATCTCTAAAGACAGCACCTTAAACAAGTAAAAGTATAATGGAAATATAACATTTAATGATACTGTTTAAACATATATTGATTAAACATTTGTAGAAGTAACGAATCACAGAAGTTAATATCTGAACTAAATATCATGAAAAGTGTTGAAAATGAGGTAAAAGGTTGTAGTTAAGGTCATTCTTGGTTCATTGCTTTATTGATCATAGGTATTCATAAGTCATTGTCATTATTGACTATATTTGTTCATAGGCCTAATAGTCAATGGCAAAAGACTGTCATTAAGGTTATTTTTGGTTCCATGATTTATTGATCAAAGAAAAAGGTTGCCTTTATAGTGATTACATATTTATTTATTTATATGACATTTATCACTCGTGCAGGCGCCTTGGTTATCGATATTACTTTGGTATAATTTGTAACAGCGGTCGTTGAAAAGTATACACAATAACCGAGAGTATAAATTATGTCTTTAATTTCACATTAATAACACAGTTTTCGTGTTTTTTTGTCTATAATTGAACCCTCTCCAAATGTTTTATGAAAAATTGATTTTTCAAAAATATTAATTTCGTGAATTGAATCGAAATCAAGGCCAAAAATCAACCTATTATTTACTAATTGACCTTGGCTTTCTATTGCGTCATCGTTTATTAAGTTTAAGAGCACAGATTTATTTCGCGAACAAAATAAATTTAACTCCAAATCTTTCAGTGAATATTCAAGTTAATTTAAAATATACTAGGATCTATTCAGAATTCCGAGTATTTTACAATAGAAGTTAAATTTCAATCTATTGAGTGCGTTCTTTAGAATTTCTTACGTCTATATGCCTATCAGCTGTTCTTCTCTAATTCGATTTGGCGTAGAAACCTTACATACTAATAAAGTTATAAAACATATGTATGTATGTATATATATATATATATATATATATGTATATATATAAATATATATATATATATATATATATATATATTTATATATATACATATATATATATATATATATATATATATATATATATATAAATATATATATATATATATATATATATATATATATATATATACGTGTATATATGTGAGAGTCTGTGTGAGACTCGTTTTACATGATAATCTATCATGGAACTG
Organism: Druceiella hillmani; assembly: GCA_039881145.1. Classification (NCBI taxonomy): domain Eukaryota; kingdom Metazoa; phylum Arthropoda; class Insecta; order Lepidoptera; family Hepialidae; genus Druceiella; species Druceiella hillmani. Next base: position 17,689,208 of record JAYKKI010000046.1, on the reverse strand, counting down.
CCCTGAAAAGATAGAAAATAATCTAACCATATAAAATATAAGCTTATACACCAATGCATGCAAATATGCAAAGCTCCATCGTTACATATAAATAAATACTACGGTAATAAACGTTACATAGATTTCTTAGAAACATTTTCACTAATTTAACTCAGTTAACTTTCGGCATTCGATATACTCATAATTATAAAATTTTTACTTCTAAAATCAACAAAGATATTCTACAAACTCTTGTAGCAAATAGACAAATGGATATTCTTATGTAATACTTTCATAGTAAATCAAATAATATAACAATTATATATATCATCTCTAACAATTTCTTATTTTACGACAAATATGTTTATCAAAATGCCTTGTTGCGATCTTAAAATTGTTTTAATTACACGACTACCGCCAGAATATATGACGGATTAAAATTGTATCCGTAAAGGAAACCAAACATTATATTTATTATTTTACGATATTTTTTTTATTAATTTTGAATGACCGGGATTTTTTTAAATTTTGAATAGCGAGGTAATAATGATGAGACAGTAATGATTATTTTAACCTAGCACACTCACCCTCTGTTAAAGTAACCTATGGGGGTGGATTATTTCAACTGGTCTCACAATAATAGTATTACATTTACACTTATATTCTATTCATTTGCATTTTAATTATAACTGAATTAATTGCGATTAACGAGAACTAAAAAAGTATTAGCCCCTCATTTTTTTGTTTTATATAAATAAGAAATCTAATAAAATAGAGAAGACTGAATTATCTAAGATGTATTTTATATATGTACGTTTGATAAATAAAACAAGAAGTGAAAATATTCTGAAGCCGTAAACAAATCTAATAGTACAGTGCTTATAGTAATTTAAAAGAAATAAAAAAATAACAATTATACTATCAAAAATAATTTAGAAAATATTACTGAAAATCACGAGATGTTTATCCTATTTACGTATAAAATAATAATTGTCTTAAATAAAAGCATCAGTTCCGTTCATGTGCAATTGAAATAAAAAAATACACACTGATGTGTTATAAGGTTAAAAGCTTCTGTGGTAAAGTATGCTCATCTCGTCCTTGAGTGTGTCCGATATCTTCAATCATCTCATGACATCAGTCCTCGATGTGATTCCCTTATTGTTTATTCTCAGTATCTTAATTTTTAGTCTTACCAAAGGTTTTCAAAGAATCATCGGATTTAAAGGATAGAAAGATATTTGTGTGCTCTTTTATTTTATCTAAAAAATTCTTAAATAAATAATCATGAGCTATTATTATCTTAAAATTTATAAATTCCAATACTTTACTACGCATGGTGCAACAACTGAAAGTTGCAAAATATTGTAAGAAATTTTACTTTGGCTACAACACCTTAGAATTTTTCTGTGATAACTCAAGTATCATGAAAACAAAAGTCAACACCATGCTTCCATTCCAGCCAATTTTCAGCAAATAAGTCTTTCCATACCTCGAATATTTCGTAGGTGGTATCTTGCATTGGTATTAAATTGTCGCAAAAAATAATATATTTAATTTTAATTTAATTACATACCGCACTTAAACAGTAAGTAGGGTGTAGTTTGCTATAAACGTGACTTGATAGATTTGCAGAGTAAAAAAATCTCTATGTTTTAATCGATGTTTTAAATTTACTTACATTTTTTATTTTGCGACACAATGTTTCATTTGACAATGATACTATATCGACCTGTTTAGGTAACGTTACACCCAAGATGTAAACATCATTCCTTTCGCAGCACGTAACCATAGCTCTTCATAGATTGCATGAACTTTTCCATATTTTATTATCCTTCAACTCGGTCAAAATTTAATTTTTTCAATTTTTTGAGTAACAGAAAAGAATATTTCTTTTGTGACTTACATCTTAATTAATTTTCAAAGAAAATCATTCTTAAATTTGTTTAATAATTTTTATTGTTCAATCCTAAGATTAAATTTGTTTAATTAGGTTTCCATTCTGACAGAATTTTAAATTCTGTCAGAATGGAACAGATTACATACCGAGGTAGAGGGCAATATCTACACCAGTAAATCTAATATTAATAATGTCTCAGGATAATATTTGCTTTTAACTTTTCTTATCTTAGAAGGAACAAACTCTTGGTTCACAACATATTATAATTTTGAAGTACTTACTACTTATCCTTGTCGATATATATTAGTTAAACATGAGCAAAGAAGGTAATTAGGTATGCAGGTAACAAAAAAACCTCTCTAGTAACCCTTCAATAGCACAAGTAAGATATTCATATGTTTCCAAATCACATTGTAAGAGAGTATGTGAAACACCTGAAGTAATCGTACCCGTCCACTGTATAACAAATACAAAAACCAAATAATTAAAAATATTTGATAACAGTGTTTTTAATAATGATCACAAGAGAACTGGTTTGTACACAGGTAACAGATAAATCACAATGTCAATCGTCAAATGAATAACTGATTATATTATTGTTGTTATACACAGATAATTTTCTCAAACTGAAGGGAAAAGAAATTTATAGTAAAAAAAGGGTGCGTGTACTTATGTACGCGCGTGAGAAGTTATACTTCTTTGGCATCATTAAATAATACATACGCATAGATAACCTCAATTATATTGGAGCACTTGAAAAAGCCTATAAACACAATTTTTTCACTAATATTTACGAATAGTAAATATATTAATCAAAATATTGAATTTAAATCACTACTGAATATAATTCATCAGCACATATATAAATCGCACTTATATGAAACTAAAACACGTGTGTGAATGTAGACACTCGAAACATGTGGATAAATACTATGAATATGAAAACAGTGAACAGAGGCGACGATGGTGCTAATAGCTTTTGTTTCGAGACTGCAACCGCTGCAACTTCATACTGTAACTTTTGTGTGACGAATCTTAAAATTTCACTCTCATAATTTTTTCATATCGCGCCTAAAGAAGTATAACTTCAAAAACTTTTTAATGTAACGTAAAATATTTTAAATTACTGTGTTTGCTTCTATACCACCTTCAGATACTCTGCATGTAGTTAGACGCCTATATATCATAGTTTGTGAACTGCTATCTTAACCCGTTTCTATTGGTATTTCCAAGCAAATATTTTCAAAATTGTGATCGTATCCTTTCATCAGAATTAATGTTTACTTAAAATATAGCAGTATCATTAAAATTAGTGTGTACGTATATCATTTTCTCGGATGGGGAACAAATACGTTACGCAAAAAGAATTTAAGAACAAAACAAAAACTAAGAGCGATAGTACAGTGATAGGAAAAAGAATTAACTGGTATAAATGTACAAATGGCAGCAGAAGGAACATTTGGAAGATTAGGTACTTCGGAAAATATTCTTGAAGCAAATTAAAGATTTAACGAATGTGCTTTCTATGAAAGAACTACAACTGATACCCGATGGTGTCTTTGTGAAATAGGTAAATATGGATAAATTACTACTAACAAGAATATTCCCACATACTCACAATAAAACATTATAGATAAACTATTTGAAGTTATTTAAAATCTATTATTTTTCGACATACGAGTATCAACTTTCTTGCTTAAACTATAAGCCGCTGTCAATTGCGGATAATCGATTACTGGCAGGGAAAGTAAATCTACCGAGAATATTCGATGGCATTTGGCTAAGCTTTATCAGTCACCTCAGTATTTGTTTTATTTTCATGTTTGTTTCTATGTTTCGCTTTATCGAATCAAAATCAATCTGTGATTTTTACTAATAACAATATCAAACAGTATTTTCATTTACCAATAACAATGTAAATTTGAAACGTAAAAGTTTTACACGGTATATTTTTCCATATGACACTTTTCATTAATGTGACTTCTCTCATTTTGAAAGTAAAATATTTTTAACCAATGTGAAATGACAGACATTTCGGAGATTATTGCTTTGAATATTCGAAATAAAAAAATCCCAATTTTTTGTCATAAAAGTACCTCAGTATATTTATTAGATCAAATCCTTCTACTCGCCAAGAAGTACAATTTTAAAATCTATAAGAAAACCTTTTCTCAAAATTGAATATTATTAGAATGTTGTCGCAAATCCGCGTCCGAATGAATCCTTAACGTTTTGGCGTGACTTTTTTTTTAAATTTTCAGATGTGATTAGTTACAAAATTTATTAAACAATTTTAAAGCGTTTTGATTTTTTCTTTCCATTCTTTTATTCAGAAGGATAAGTTGAAATGCCCCTGCCAAATTTTTCATAAGAAATATGCCCTAAATTTCAAGTTATCTGTGAAGTATTTTCGTATTTAGTCAACAAACTTTTGAAATAATAAATTGGATAATATGTCTCAATGTTTGTTTGACAAAATATTGAGACACATTACATAAATATGCCGTAAACAAATTATTATGAAATTAAATAACAGTTTATTTGCCTTCAATTAAAGATACAAGGACAATGAATTTGATGCGCAATCATTTTACACGAAAAGTTATACATATATATACACTATTTCGTTCCACAATAGAACAGTCAAATATTCAGCATTGCATCATATATTTGACCACCGCATTAATATTTTTAGGATTCCGTAGCTTAACACGAAGTCCTTTTCATAATATCCTCGTGTGTGTATGTACGTGTCCGTGCGTTACACTTTCGTAGTTTCTATAGTTTAGAGCATGGTGCATGAGACTGTAAATATGGAAGGGGAGAGGTCTCTTCCCTTTCCTCACGAGACTGAGAAAATATGTAAAAAATATATTTTAATGAAAATGAAGTACACATTTAAAATTAATTCGAGTATTCCTACTTTCTAACTTTTAATTTTTTTTTTTAAATCTTAAGTACACGGAAATAACGCAGATAACTAAACGACTGAGCTTTTAGTGTAATGGGATAAATTAATATGAATTGTATAAAATACGCTAAATTTTATTAAAAGACAATCGGGTCTCTGTAGCGAGTGCAATTGTGGGGTGTTAGAACCCTTACTTAGCTATCATAGATGTTATGAGTACCTATGAGTACAATAGGTACTCATAAAATTATCAATTACAAACTAAGTGCTGTTCAGTATTTTGTGAAATATCTGGAGAAACCTAATTTATGGGGGATTTTTTAAGCATTTCACCATTTTTTTTAAAATGAAACTGAAATGGCGTAAAATTTTAAGAAATTAAAGTGATTTTTAAACCGTCAGGGTTGTCGACAATAATTCTTATCTTTCATAAATACATGTACTAATATTTTAACAGATTTTTCAGAAATAATTAGTTCATATAATAAGATGATTTTCTTAAATAATTGCCACTTTTTGGTAAATTTAAATTGTGCGGATCTTTTAATGTAACCATATGAGATAAAATTAATTAGTAAACATATTTTTGTGCGTTTACTACTGAAATTTATGCGGATTAATATGCTTTATTATTATCACATTTAAAATTTTGACGTCGAGTGGTTTCTAAGAAAGACGACTTAGGCAGATGGACAGACGAATACGAGGGTGATCTTATACGGGTTTCACATTTCCTTTTAAGGTAGAGAAACCTAAAAAAACAAAAAATAAAGGTAATTTAACAAAATTGCATAAAGCTCTGTGCATTGAGTTCTCAGAAAACTATATTTTCCGACACGTTAGCACTTAAATATCCGTAAAAGCTGAACACAAGCCTTGTTTAGTTCAGAAATTTAGAAACTCAATTCACGTCGGTTGTCGTATAGTTCTAGCATAAATTTTCGATTAAGTGAATTCTGCACAACCTAAGTGCATTGTATTTAATATTTATAGAATTATATTCTACAATTAGTGAAAGAGTATTGTAATAATATTGCGAAATATGAATAAATATTAAGTAATTAAAATCTTAAATAACGTTTTTTTTAATTTTTGTGTTCTAAATTTTTCTATTTGCTTCATATGTTTTTTTACTAACTATTAATTATAAATAAACAAGGATATTCAAAAAAGGAAAGAAATTGCTCGAAAATCCATTTAAAATTTAATATTTATTATTAAACTGGCATTAGGGAACGCTAGTATTAGGTTACGTTACGTTTTAATATTTATTTCTGCTATGAAATATATAGTTTATATGAATATTATTTTCTTAAATAAAAAATAAACAATGAAATTTTAAATTTTTTGTTGGCAAGTTTAGAGACAATTTTTTATTTGTGTTTAATTACAATTAAACACTGAATTTCAAAATGTAATTATACTACTACAAGTTCTAGCGGTTTTCGAAAACGTCATAATTTTAAGGATCTGAAAATCCATACTTACAGAATGTTAGGAATGACAGTACATGGTTAACATAATTCATCGTCAAAATTAGTTAAACGTCACGTGATAATGAAACATAGCATTGTAGACATTGAATTGTTTTAGACGCCTCAATGGCCTCAGATTCTGAATTTAAACCTTGTACCTAATTAATATCTAACTAGTATTTAATTGGTAAAATATATTATCAAACTATGAACTTGCCAAAATATTACACATTTTTATTATCTCTTTTTATATATGTCTTCATTTATTGATGTGGGTTTTACTGAAGATGATACTTTAAAAAATACAATTGAATAAAATAAATTACACGGTAAAAGTTGAAATGATTCACGGAATAAAGAAAAATAAAATAAAATAGAAAATTACAGAAGAAATTAAACGAGCATAAAACACAAATATGCTTAGGGCGAATAAATACTTTAATTTCTACAGTGACAGTCCAAATAATTTACCTGTAAGAGGTTGTGCAAGAGCCAATATCATCAGTATTTATGATTTTATTTTATTATTTTTCATATAGTAAAAAAATAATTCTATAAATTAATGCCAAGATAAGATTTTGATTTGTTCTATTTCAAATTTCTAAGTTATGTCCTATTCCTTCAGTTATTATGGTGGTCCGGTCCATTCACTGTCGATAAGTAGCATTTTTTTTTAAACTAATTATTTGTGATCACGACTCCATACCTGTTGACCATTGAAAACGTACCTTATTTTCATAAGTATCAAGCCTTTACCTCTAGACATGCCTATTTCTTTCATATACTTCGGGACCGAAAACTTTATTTCGCGGTTGAAACACACATAGCCGCCGTCCATTGATGTTCATAGCAAAACATTTTTGTAATTACTGAACTGTATATTTTTGTGATTACTGTAAGCTTGGCGCTTCTTTGTTGTTGTATTAACGGAGTGTAAATGAATTTTTCAAAATATTAATTTGGCGTATCTTCTTAACCGATTTCTGTGAAATAAAAATTAAATATTACTTCAAATTAAACTTTATGTTTTACTACCAAATTTTGTCAGTGTATTAAAATTTTATCAGTATTATATGATAGGGACACAAAAACATATAAACAGACCATTATTCCAAAGATAACCTTGATATATTTTGTTACTTACCTTTAATCTCTCCAGTTAACTTTTTGCAAATATTTTCAATGTACTGATATGTAAAGTTCACAATATCATTATATGTGTAGACTGTTTCACATTATATTGGCATCTTAATTTTAATTCAATAGTAGACAGATTTAAATATGTTTTGTTTGTGGTACAGAAATTTCAAGGCATTAAATTACTCTAACCCAATAAATAAACCGCAGGTAATTGTTATTATTTTTTTTTTCAATGAAAATGGTATTGGAGAAATTTTTACAAATTTAACTAAATCTTTTGTTCGCAAAAACTTATTTTTAACAAGATTTTGATGATTTTTACTAAACATTATAGGCTATTGTCACTTTGTGTTATAGAGATTGCTACGTCTTCTTGCTGTGACATATGTACATGTTATATCTAGTTGGCGTAAAGTCGACTAAACTTAATAAAGGGAATTCGCGTATAAAGGAAACATACGATGGTATGAGGATGATTACTAAAACATTTGCCTCATTCAGGCGGCTATGTACAGGATTACTCCCGCCATTTAATGGGTGACGTGGCAAAAGTTTCTTTTTTCTGCAATTCGACATGATATCGACATTTTGATATTAATTAAAGTATACTTATTTCTTAATTTTTTTATATGGTTGTATGTAATTTGTTTTTAAATCGTGCTGAATAATTACAACTGTTCCAAAAACTATAATACTAGATTTTATATAAAACAATTCAACCATTTGAGTTCATAGTTGTGAAATTAGTTTAAAAATATTAATTCGTTGAATAAAACCAAGGAATAACTTGATATGTCAAAGAAAAAAAAAGAAAAAAAATCACAAAAGAAAAACACAATAACAGAAGAATTTTTTTTAATTTTCAAAAAATAAAGTAAAATTACAAGGAAAAGTAAATAAATCCAACCGTATTAACCAAACAAAAAGAAAACAAAAAAATTTCCAAAATATCGTAATTCCTCCTTATTAAATTCGACATTAAATTACGCAAAAATGCTTAGAAACCTGATATTATCTACACTTATACTGCCGAGCTTATAAAAAAATAAAATTTTGTTTGATAATAATTTAATCTTATTTTTACTCGACTGCATAAAGCAATGTAAGTAATATTTAGATACTTTTCCCTCCTCTAGCTTCACCGACTTGAGGAATTTTATATAGTCTTGGATTCGTCTTGGCTTCATGAATGATGTCGAACATATGATGATATATCCTTGGGACATATTGGGATATATTATTTTAAGCTATGAGAACAACTTAATTTTGGAGGTTTATTAAAAGGAGAAATGATCTAATATCAAAATGCATTATGAACCAAGAGGTACCTATTTTTAGGCAACACTATTTTTTTCGTAATCTAATTGTAAAATAAATACTGATGGATTTTGCACGTTGATAGATTTAAATGCTTTACCTTTTCCAATAAAATTCGTGTTCTCTCGAATTAAATTATTTCCTTACGCTGAATTCTTAGTTATTGTATTCAAGAGTTTAAGATAATTTTTTTTTCATTTCGACGCGGAGTGCAGAACCTAACTACGCCGATATTACGAGTTTGTACGTGGTGCATGTGTGCGTTTGTGTGTGTATATGTATACTCGGCAGCAGAGAAAAGAATAGAGATTCTATTATGTGTTGTAAAATCTTCAGCCGTTTAAATTTTTTTTAATTTATTGCTCAAACTAAATTTACCTCTTTTCTTTTATTCGTTTATGTAAGTAATTTTATAGACGATCATGTATAGACAACATACAAATATCAGTCACAATTTTTTTATTTTTGTTTCCTGAATTGAGTAAAGTTCAGCTTTACTCAATTCAGTAAAATATAAGAAATTATTAAATTGATACTTAGATATAAATCAATAGGACAATATATGAAAGAAATGTACAGAAGATCTGAACATATAAAAAAATTGTAACACGATGAATTCAGTATATGAAATAAATACAGAATGATAGTAAAAAGTAGAAAACGAAAGTTACGTTGGTATAGCTATTACTTAATAAAACATTAAATAAACATTTTAGCTTAAGAAAGAGATAAAACACTTTGTTCTTTGATCAGCGACTTAAAAGGAAATACACGAAAATGGTGACTATAAAATTAAGCCATAATCAGTTCACGGAAAACAAACAACATAAAACACACAATGGTTTCACAAAATTGAGATAGTCAGGAGGCGTGAGGTTTCATGATCATAAAACAGCGCTAATACCAATAAGAAGGGTTATCAATATATATATATATATATATATATATATATATATATATATATATATATATATATATATGTATAAAAAAATATGTAAATATTTATATATATAAATATTTATGTAAAGTTCATGGTCAAAAGCAATACCAGCCTACAAAATCACAAAACGAAACACTGTGATATCAATATCCTGGAATATATATCAGGAATTCCACAAAACTAGGTTAATTTTAAATTTACACCCGACGAGAACACAGACTAATTCTTTTACTCAGACAATTTAAAAAAAAATCCTTTCAGGCATAACAACGCACGTAAGAGTATTTTAGGACCCTTCGGAAAATATTTGCGAAATTTTTTTTGATACATGCTAGTTGTTACCTAATGTGACATGAATAAGAAAGCAATTAGCGCTAGAATATGATACCAGTTTATTGATCCTAATCTAAGCAATCGATAGACAAAATGGGTTTGTTTTGATTTCGCATACGATGGGAAATAACACTAAATGTCTTCCAAATAGTTAAAAATCACTAAAAAATTAAAACCCTTTTAGGAATACTCTTCAACTAGTAAAATATAACAATTTTATGGATGAAAATAGGCGGAGAAAAAGTGACAAAATGATGGGAAAAGCTATTTTCCCGCATGTTTATTACGAAAATATCAATGTCTTCGAAAACCCTTTGCAAATCAAAACGATCGACGTTTTTAGGTGTCCTCAATTGAAATTAACATAATTTAGGAAGTTTCTGTGGTTAAAGGCTGTGACGTACGAAGACAACAAATGTGCTAGTAGCTTGTATATTGACATTGTATACGCGGCGATTGGTTTCTTTCGAAATTATTTTATTATATTATTTAAATAATAATGCTTTATTGATTATGGTTAATAATTTATAATTTTCTTAAATGATAAAATAATGCAAATCGACAAGGTATGAATATAATAATTTTTATTGGCATTTATTCCTAATTTGATCGCGAAATATTAGGAACAATTTATATAACGAACCAAATTAGTTAAGAACTGCGGTGTGATTGAAAAAAAAATTATGCTGGCCACCCATGAGTTGCCACTACACAAATCTAGCAATGGAGTGTTATTCATATATTTTTGAGAAGTCTAAATGAATTAAAACGCATCTATAATTATGATGTAAAAGTTTCTCAAATTTTAAGATATTTGTTCGATTCGAAGCACAGGCTTAATATAAGCCTAACTCTTATATTGAGTACTAAAACAAGGTGATTTCAACAAGGGTAAGTTTTTTTCTTTAATTTTTTACTTTCATTCTATTTTGAAAAGTCAGTTCAAATATATTACTTATATTATTTTTATTATTATTATGCGTCTATTGAATCTATTAAATAAACTTGGTTTCAGATTGGATATATTAATATTAAGTAAAATTAAAATGTCCCAAAAACTGACGGCAAAATAGATATAAAATAACTTATATCAAACTATGAAAAAGTTTTCGCTAACTTTTATATGAAAGAGAGAAGTAACTAGTTAGACAAAGTAATTTCGTCGCATCCTCCTATACAGTCGCACGCTGTGTTGATACGGAAGGAGGCGGTCGTTCATTCACTGTGGCGGGCACGTGCGGGCTGACAAGGCGCTATTTTATAAAAAACGCGTAACGGCCCATGATTTTGCCAATATCATTATCTAAATATCCCCATGAGCCGGATTTTGGTTTGGTGATGGCATTTTGCGAGATGATGTGCGCCCGACCCCCAACCCCGTACGTACTTAGGTGTTATTAGTCATGTCACGGAAAATTGAGGCAAAAAGCGTACTCGCGAGAAACACCTCCGCGAAAATTCTTTTGTCAAATGTATAAAAGATTAAATTGGCGATACATTTTATGATAATATGTAGCAGGATTTATTATATTTTACGTAGGGATATTGTCTAACTGTTACAAGAGTTTCTTCTCAATAACATATTCCAAAAGTGTTAGAAAGTTTTATCAGTTTTTAAGGTTCACTAAACATTATTAGTAGTTATTTTCAAATTATTTACACTGCGTTTAAATAAAAGACTAGAAGAGTTTATTTCAATTTTGTCAAATATATTCAGAGATCGGTGTGTTTGTTGCGTGACTTTGTTATCATCTTAAGTCAACGGAAATTCAGTAAAATTGCGTGTGTTCAAATGTTCCACAACTGTAGACTAGTCTTAGTTTTTTTGAGTCTACATAGATAACTGAATAGCTATTTACTAATATCTCCACCTGATATTGCTAATATTTCCGCCTGAGTTCATTTTTCATTTCTTATATTCCCGTGATGGGGCGTCCATGGTGCTTTGCCATGCCTTCCTGTCCCAGGCATAAGTTTTCACTCCACTCTCCCAAATCATTTCTACTTGCGATGAACTACTGTGCGTTGAGTTTCGTTCGGACATCAAGTAAAGGGTGGCAAGTGGAATTGGTTCTTACAAGCATTTGTGTTATAACTTCTCGGGTCCTCCGGTATATATTGGTGTTTAATATGTTTATTTTTATGATGTGAGAATCGTTGAAAGACGTCTGGAAATTATTGGATGACATATTTTATTGAAGGATAATTCAGTTTATTATTATGAAGGTAAAATTCAGTGTCTAATTATATTTCATTCAGGAATGATCAAGTATTAATAGGATAAAATTATTCAGCAATGAAATAATTTTATCCCATTAATACTTGATTATTCCTGAACACATACATGTTTGTTTTAAAAGTAAGGAAGGAACATGTCCGAATGACATACATTTATATTACTAGAATAGCTTTTTGTGACTAATTTTAAAAGAAAATAAGGACTATTGTTAAACGGGAAACAAGTTGGTCTCTACGGTTTCCCGAGCCCATAATAAATTTGTTGCATAAACTTATTGCGTGAATATTTGAGACATTAAACATGGATAAAATTTTCACAACATTGAGGCAATAATTCAACTGTATTTTTAGTCGTAAATAAGTTTTTTAGTATGAGTCGAAGTCGCATTATACAGGTTTCGCATACACAAAATATTTAATATTACTACATAACATTTGCATTATACCCTTTACTAATATTTATTTTATAATAGGCAAGGTAAATATATCGCCTAGAACAATCTTGGGAAAGCGTCAATTTATTTTATAACAAAATTAAAATCTTTGCTATATACTTATACAAACTTTAAGTAAATTTGTAGTAAAACTGTTTCTAATAATTTTGACTTTAGTAGTTATCATATATAGAATGAGTGACATAAACAAAAAATATGTCACCCATTTTTCGAGGGTTTTCAACAATATTTATAAAATTATCATGCATAACATCATAAAACAACATCATATTATTACAACATCTTCAGGTGGGCTATTAGCAAAGATTCTAGCCCACCTGAAGATGTTGTAATACAACGAAACCTAGGTCGTGGTGAAGAACTTAAAGAAAGTGGAAATAATACTACATCACGTAGTTTCATTTAATTGTTAATAATAAATTTCTACAAAATTAACGCCAAATATATTCAATATAAAAAAAAACTTTACACAAAAAAGTTTTTATAAAAATTTTATGTTATTTTAGGTCACTTATAACTTTAATTTCTGGTATCCATTTATTACGTTTAATTGCTATGCCAATTTCTAAGCCTTTGCATCAAACAATTTTGCGAAAAATTCCTATACAAGTTTTAAATTAAGAAGTTTTGTGTTCACTGAAAGTCATCATTTTAAATCGTTTCTTTAATAGGTGGATAGAAAATGCATTTCGGCTGCAAAAATGGATTTTTGTGGGAATCTGTACTATGAAAATAATCAATGTTATAAAGCATTGTTCGATGTAAACGATATTTATGAAGAACGTTTATTATTTCAATAGGGGATGTCTTCTGGGTCGTAGTGATTATAGTGATTCAATATATGCACCAAGCTGTAGTGAAGCATCACCCATATCCCATAATACCTTTTCCTCCCTTCTTTTAGGTACCATCAAACAGCTCTTAAGAATTTTACCGCATTACCGTGAGGTGAGAACACTTTCATTATACGCTTAGCGTAATTTTCTTTTGAAATATAAAATGAAAAACTAGTTATTCGAAGTTAGTATACTGGTCGACACTGGACATCAAGTCTTACATCCCGAGAAATACTTTACAATAATTAAAATGTACTTTGTAATAATATCAAGGTCCAGAATCGAACCAATTTTGTCCAGGAATACACAATTTGAAGGATCAATACAAAACAATAAGTGATTATTTGACGAAAAGCATCAAGTTGTTAAAATGTTTTTTAAAAGTGTGATAATTATTCAAATTCATATAATTTAGAACTAATTACCAGTATTTAAGTAAATTAAATTATAAATAAATTATAAAATTGATTTTCAACGCGTGTCGTCAATACGCGTTGAAAATCAATTCATTTTACAATATCAATTTATTTTACAACAATTAGAATGACTTAAGATCCCAGAGCGAACGATGAAATGTCTAACTGAACCATTCAGAAGCGCACATAACTATCGAAATCATATTTTACTTTATCAATCTTATCAGTCTCTAGCCCAATGAAATTAATTGAATATCACTTGGATATCTTTGACGGTAAAGTTTCGCATGTCAACGAGGTACACGCATACGTACCACTATATTAGAATAACTTGAGCGGGTCTTAGTTTGAACGCTTCTTTTTTGAGTGCTTCCACATATAACAAGCAGATGTAATCTCATTTGCTTTATTTATTGTCTGCGCAGATGTTTATAGAGAGAGAATGCCCTCATTTATTTTAAGTATCTATGCGGCTTTGAGAGTAAATGGGGGAGTCAACAAAATAAAATTATTTCGTTACAATTTCGTGGATAGCAAACTGAGCTTTATAACATTATTTTGGTAGAACAATGTTTTAAGGTATCGAACAGAGAGGTCCAAATTATGGGTATTATTTTTGTTTAATAAGAAATAATTCAATAAACTAAACATTTATCCTATTCTTTTACTTTATCTGGAATATCGAGTATGATATATACGGTATATATTATGGTCGAAAGAATGAGATACCCAATTGCACATTTTGTAAAATATATAATATAAATAATTTATGTATACAAATTGTAATTGTCAATATGTAAAACATGGTCAAAAAAGTAAATAACATCCAAATATTACGATTGAATTGAATTTAAATTTAAAAAATAAATAATAACGAAATATGAATAAAAAATATTAATAATCTAAATAATAATTAAAATGTTTTCTTTGTCTCTAAATATTTTTGTAAACGGGCTGTACTGTCCTAACACCTCCTTGCAGACACCCATCTGTACCTTAACCTTTCCGTTTCACTTCCAGACACCTTCCCATGGTATGTGCCCATTATCATGATTAATTTTTCGGTACATTATTCAAACAAGTATTTGCGAAAGAAATTTTGCCGTTAATATTAATTAACATATAACCATATTATGTGACTTAGAATAATGGGAAATAAAATAGGAAACTGAATAAAATGCACTTAATTTCATACAATTTTTCTTTCTTTTCCAGAAACCATTAGAAAAAAATGTGGAAAAAATGTAAGATCAGCCTATAAAATTTTAACTGACAATTTTCAGCTCTAACTTGACACAAATTATGTCTTTGAAGGCAAAGAAATATTTTTCGACTCTACCTAATGTCTTTTTCTCTTTTATCTATTTAGATAAAATACTTAGTAATTTAGATACATCACCAATTATCGCAGCACAAATCTTCTCGTAAGCCAAAAGGGTATCCTAGTTCGTAAAATATTGATACCAAATATTAATTAAATATTTAATGAATTATATATTATAACATTAGTTATAAAAATATCCTTTGCAATTAAAATGTGTGAACGTTAAAGTTCAAACTTTTCTTATCAGAAAAACAGATTCTGATCTAAAAATTATATTTCACGTAAAATATAATAGGAACCATTAATAATAAGTAATATAAATGGTTCTGAACATCCTTGGATTATTAGACAAGAATTGTCTTTGCCATTAAATTTTGTAGCTCACAGCTTATTATTTTTCAATAAATTTATATAGTTTTCCAATACTGGTTTTCAATAAACCTATATTTTGAAGATATTAAAAAAAAAACAACAAATATAGGAGGATTCAAGTAAAAGGATTCAACTGCGTTCTGTCAATTTATGTTCAGTAATCATTTGAAACAATAACGTATCTATACGTAAAAACTTTTGTTTTGGGTTTCATTATGAATCCATTTTATATACAAATTAAGCTGATTTTAAATTTAAAAAAAAACATGGCGATACAGATTTTTCATATGATACAGTTTAGACGCTTCGAAATTGAACAAACAGTTACCATACAACAACATTCTAACGGTTAAATAATATCTGTGTATTAGATTCCCTTCGAATCCCGCGTTGAAATATTTATAAAAAATCTAATGTCTAATAATGTAAAAATCTAATATTTATAAAAAACCTCACTATAGAAATATAAAGCCCTTTTTTCAAAATTGCCAGAGCACATCTATGTGCATGACTTCTTCAGTAATGCCACGGCACATCTGTGTGCAGTCGCCAGCGTTGCCGGAATCAACTTGAGTATTAAGTCACTGCTCGGAAGAGCTCTCGTTTCTCCTCGCACTTTACAAGCCGATAACTTCTTCTTCGAATTTAAACGCCAGCAAATTTTTGCTAGTATATTTTGAGACGAGTGTCAGCACTTTAAAAGACATACTTTATGTTCCCACTATGTGTTTCTCTCCAACATGAATTTTGGCAGATGCTTCTTTTAGATTGTGGATACATTTCCTAGATCCATCATTTTCTTAGAAAAAATTAAATACATTTTTAAGCACAATCAATATATGATCAATAAAATAAAAATACTATTAAGCACTATCGAACATTAGGCATATAAAATAAAATAAGGCTCTATCATCTCTCGAAACATTCAGAAGCTCAATGCGTTAGCATACTAAGATCGAGGAGTCATCAACTTAATAATTTAAAAAAGTTCATTATTAAAAGGAAATCCCATCTTAGTTGAAAAAAATTATGTCCGACCATATCCATTGCAAAATCTAAAAGAAGCAAATAAAGGTTGTATCTGTGAAATTTTTTAAATATATTACCACTAGTATATAAGTTATCAAATGGGGTGATTGCATTGGTTTCAAGGATTCTACGGACTAAAGAATTAAACAAGTTTACAACACACACAGTATCACGAAAATAGTGGGAACATCGCATAACAAATCCTATCAGCCTACAATTCTTTTGATATTTAAGTGTTATAATTTTAAAATTTTAGATACTCGAAATTTTAAATTATCTTCTTTTCAATATTTTGAACAACATAGATTATGCAACCCGTGACAGAAAATATTCGATTAATTACTTTAGTTTCAGAGTACACTCTAATAGCTAATAATTTAATCATATTCTTTTTATCTCGAACGTGACTATTTTATATGCAAAAGTCTTCTCTATGGTACAAACTTAACTATGGTACAAGGAATTATTTACCAGGTCCTGTATAAATGTTTTCAAATCATCTTAAAAATTTTCCTTGTCAAAATCTTTGACTCCTACCGCTTCTCAATTTCATATTGCTGCTTTAAGTTATGTCAGCACTTGATAATATTCATATTACGAAGGAAATCATTTAATTATAATTTTTAGGATTCCTTACCACAAAAGGAAAAACTGAACTTTTTCAAGACCACCAAGGTGTTCGTGCATACTTATTTCACTGTTGTTTTTGTTTTCAGGGTAGCAATAAATCATATTTTATAATAATTCATATTTCATTACCAACATATATCTCAATAGCTAATACCACGTTCATATATATATATATATATATATATATATATAAATTTAGAGGAGATACGTAAAATACGCGACAAATTTTTTTCCGATGCCATGTAAGGTGTTGGATGTAATTCGAAAATGCTAGTAAAATGGGCCTCACAACATTTATGTGTAATTTTAGATAGATATATATATCTCCAAAACTATTGACTCTGGAAGCAACAAAAGCATTTTTTTTCTTAAAGATACTGCTAATGGTTGCTAAAAATTGTAACAATGATTTTAAGAGATCAGTTTTGAGATATTTACGAAAATATATATGTCGCCACAATAAGTTATACTAGATACAATTTTAAAGACTATTACTTGAAAGTGGATATAAATGATACCTCATGATATGTAAACTAATTTTATATGAAAACTGATACATAACCATTGATAGGGAAGCCAGTTTCGCATTTGGCCGTTTCATTTTTCAATAAAATGTATTTTGTACCTCAAAATCATTTGTTAATGGAGACAGAGGTCTTATCACGTAATAAATTTTTGAATTCCTGCAGGAATGCGCGACTAATTTTCAGTCTCTGAATAATTACGTGTGTAAACATTACTATTTCTATCTTCTCTATTGAACATATAAACGGATATTTTGGTTAGTATACTTTCTTAATAACTTATATACTAATGTGTAAAATGTGCCAAAAGTACATGTAATTATTTGTACTTTCCCCATGTATGATAAAAACGGAATTCCTTTAAATGCAAAAGCGTGCATGTGCTAGATATTTTTAGGCTGAATCCTGCAATGTATACAATGTAAGTAAATATGGCGGTATTAAATTGATTCTAATATTCATTTTTAGAGTAAAAAAAAGTCTTGCTCTGTATCTTGCATCGCTTTATATCTATCACAATATTTTGTGAGTATCACAGGTCAAAATTAAGGTAGAGTTTTAAGTTTCAACGAAACAAGGACGTTTAAGGACGGCGAGGAGGAGTGACGGAGGAAAGCAACTAAATGAGACCACTTTTTGTTGTTTATTCTAGATCATACGGTGGTAAAAATACATTTATACTAGTTTACAAGGGAAATAAAACAAAGAACGCGTTAGGTACGTGAGTACTGTGACGCCGAAATATTATTAGGATATTGTTAACATATTAAAATAATTTAAATTACTAGCATTTATTGTTTAATACTGGCATCATCTTTATATTGTGTTAAAATAAGATCTAAGAAATGAAAATTTTCCATGGCTCACTCTCTTTGCTCTCTCTCCCTCTGTCCCGTGACATTTTCTTGTACAGTACGTAGTTGTATGAAAATTTAATTAAATCATCGTTAATCCACCGAAATGTCTTTTTACTTTAAATCTTTCTGGTTATATGCCTCGAAGTCCTAATAAAAGTGGAAAGCGCAAAAAAGTTTCACAAATATATCAAAAGTTTTTCATGCATATGAAAATTCCTGAAACAAACGCAAAAATAACCTCAAACAATTTAGTGGCATTCAATATTTTTGAAAACATAACGGGCCGCAAAAGTTATTCTGCACGGAGATTCGCCGTGAAAACTTATCTCGAACATGAACAATTGTAGAATTTTATGGAATGTGGAGCACCTGTAGATTCAAAGAAAGATGTAAAATCGAAATCAAAAATCATTCTACTTGTTGATTCGACAAACTATGTCAATATTCAAGAAACCAAGTCTGCCAAGGACGTGTGGAACAACTGGGCGCGTGCTTTCGATGATTCAGGGCTAACATGCCGTGTGGGCTTACTTTGTGGCTTATGTAAAACTAATCTTACTAGATGTCAAAATATAGAGCAATATCTAAAAAAATAATGACAACGGCTCACAAACTGAGAAAATAAAAGATTTAAAGTAAACGATGGGTGGTTATGTACATTGCTACTCTCCAGTCTACATATAGACCCACGATCCTAGCCATCAAAAGTTCCGGCATTAAGATTAATGCACACTCGATGAAGGCTAAAATCTTACAAGATATTAAATTAAGTTAAGACGGTAAAACAGCTTTTTCCGCTATCCATAAAAAAAGGCTATAAGAAATATCAACCTAAAGGTTCTTACTACTTCAGCTCTAATAAACATGGACGTACAAATAGAGAGTACAAGTCTAAATTAAAGAAGAAATCACATCAAGAAAGTTAAGGCGCTGCTTTCATAACTTCTATTAGTAACTGTAATGCCTGATACATAGACACCGGTGCTACAAAGCACATGACCAAATATGGTAACCTACTACAAGAAGAGATAATTTCTCTTCTTGTAGCCCTTGTCAAACATCATGGTAGTAAATGACGAATATTTAACAGCAAAAAGTTCGTAAGTTTAGCCGTGAGTGACAACAGGAGTCAATGCAAGAAGTAAATTGTGTGTTACTAAACTAGCAACAAACTTACTATCACTCAGTTAGATAACCAAAAGTCTTGGTAAAATTAAGTCTTATAATAAAGGCTGTAAAATACCAAAATAAATGCAATGTGGTGTTCGGCACGACAAGCTTAATCAACAATATGCACAGGCTGAACTTATAAAACTTCTGAAAATGCGTACACACATGATGTTGATAAGCAAGATATTATTGCACCAACGGATGAGACATCTCAATTTTCAAGATCTCAAAAGAATCGAAGATAACACTAATGGTGTATAACTATTCAAGAAAATATTTAGACTAAATTGTGTGATATGCCTAGAGTGCAAACAAATGTTTCCCTCTGAAACATACTGGTGCAAGGGTTAACAAATTACTTGAACTAGTCCATTCTGATGCCTGTGGTTCCATGGGGAATATACCACTTTCAAAAACCATAGTATTTCATCACCTTTTTGGACGAATATTCCAAGGAGGTTCTGGTTTATTTTCTTCATAGAAAATCTGAAGCGCTAGACAAGTTTAATAGTTTAAAAGTGGAGAAACAATTAGACTGTCAAATAAAATGTTTGCTTTGGAAATGGCCTTGAATATGATAGCAAACTATTTCAGAGAATACTTAAACAAGTTGGAATTAGTTTTCAGACAACATGCCCTTTACTCCCAAGCAAAATGGAATCGCAGAACGAATGAACCAAACTCTAGTAGAGGGGGCTAAGTGTTTGTTTATAATTACAAATCTACCTGAGCTATATTGGTCTGAAATAATGGACGTATCTGCTTATTTCAATAACAGAGGTCACTCGGATTCAAAACTTCAGAAAAGATGTGACCTAAACAGAAACCATAAGTTGAATATATAAAGATAATTAGGTGCTAAGCTATGATACATCTTCGAAAGGTGAAAAGGGAAAAATTGTATCCTAAAGTGCAGAAAGCTCAATTTATTGGATTCTTTTAAAAAACACAAGGCTATAGATTTGTAATTCCTCCGTATAGGATATTTATAAAAAGAAGAGATGCTTTTTTCCAGAGTACAGATTCAAAAAACGATTATGTTACAGTAAAATCTGTTAAATTCTAAGAATCAGTGATAATGAAAATGACAGCTGCAATGATGCACCAAGTACCATAAATATTACTGCTAATAAGTATTACCCTGATCGAGACACTTCTAGAAATATGTACCAAATACAGTGGTTGAAACACCACCTTGTTCAAACATGACTGTGAGACATGGAAAAAAAATATCCACTAAATTTAATGAAAAAAACTCCTTTGCACTGCTGAACGTACGGAGTTCAAGGAGCTCTAACCCTATGAACTATAAAAAACAGTATCATCAACTGATTCTGAAAAATGTAAGATGTCAATCAAAACTGGATTAGAAGTACATCATTTTAATAAAACATAAATGTTGATAGAAAAGCCTCCGGATGCGAAGGTGATTGGCTACAAGTGGGTCTTTTGCATCAAATGTGAATCAACATGCATCCGTTACAAGTCTCAACTTTGTGCACAAACACAAGGTATTTATTATTATAAAACATTCGCACCAGCAGTCAAAAATGACTTTATATGATTATTATGTTCTATGTATGAAAAATTATACATAATCAAATTTAATATCACCACTGCCTTTTATTTATGGTGAACTAACGGAGGAGATGCTAATGAGTCCACATGATGGCTTGGACTGCAAACCTAACCTCTTTACGGGTTAAAACCTCTGCTATGTTTACGGGTTAAAATAAACTCCCAGGTGCATAACCATAAAATTCAATACATTATTAGACAAATTTGGTTATACAAAAGGCGAAACAGATCAATTTATTTATATTGGAAAGCATCGTGATGTTATATGTTATCTGTGATTTTATGTTGATAATACTTTGCTACTCTATAAAGATAATACTATATTTATTAATGTAGTGCTTGAACTCAATACGAACTTTGACGTAAAAACTGGTTCACCTACAAATTTTGCGAGCATGCAGATAGAAAGATGCAATTAAGGTATATTTATTAATTAAACTAAATATATTGCATAAATTTTAAGAAAATTCCCATATGTGAAACTTCAAAAGCCTAATGTACCACCTGAAAAGACCTATGCATATATAGAAGCGATTGGATCACTCATTCCTGCAGCAACCATACAAGATATTATGTTTGCGGTAAGCCAACTGAGCAAATTTCTATTTATTTTATTAATAAATTTTCCCTTTTATAGCAGCTAGTATCCTAGCTAATAATTAGTACGTAAAATGCAGAAGGGGATGTGCCTGTTTAAATAAGCGAATTACCTGTATGTTTTAGAATGTGCCTGTTGAATATTATTATGTGTACATTGTGTATACACGTTTCGATTATCATTAGTGACTTTGCCATTAATTTCTAGTTGGTTTTTTGATATTTTTATCTAGCTTCCAGTATGACGCAGGACTGTTTTTTTTATAAATTGTTGGCATGTAGCTAACTTTGGTCGTCCCTATTGTATTAATGTATATGGCCCGTTTTCTTGTCAAGTACAACTGAACGTGTCAAATTTAAAATAGATGTTTGGATATCAAAGAATCTGGAAAAAAGTTGGGAGTAAATGCTAAACCTGAATGACACTAAATTAACATGAAGAATCGGGAATTATAATACGTGGGGTTATTATTACATTAGCTACAATGTAAATCAATATAGATACTGATTGCTACTTTAGAGCGTTTTCCTCCGTGAGACAGCTAATTATCAAAATAATCGCTTTCTGTATAAAACAAAGATGCGCTACTGAATGTTATTTAGTAAGGATAATATTCAATACTTAATTTTTTTGAAGCTACCGTGCCAACGAATTATAAAACCAAAAAATATATTTTTCTTCTGCAATAAACTCCCAAAATCCGCCATATTCTGAAGGCTAAATTCATGTTTGGTGTACTGTAGTTGTTAGTACTAATATTGTGTGATGTAACTGATAGTTTATTCCAGTTCTTTTACACAAAATTAACAATTTATTTATGCACGTCCATTGCTATTTATCGTATGCCGAATATCAAAAAAGGAAAAGTATATTTAGATTATATATATATTAAAATTTTCTCTCTAATTTTTATCGTTTCAACAACTATAAGACAAAATAAAAAAACATTGACATATCAAAAATGACATTTAAAGCAAACCACGTATAAACATATATATTTACACATATATATGTATCTTTGTACAAATTTATATTATAAGTAACTATTTATAAAATATAACTAGAAATAAAACAAATGAGATCAAATCCAAGTTATACTTGCACAATCAGTTTGACGTCCTATGGGTGCTAAGTTAAATTATTAACAGGATTGTACTCTGACTATATGCAACTCTGCTCTCGTATTAGAAAGCTCTCCGATGCCAACCACAATGATGCGGTATCACATTGCGTATACTCGAAGCTCAGTGTTTCGACTTATTCAAATCAAGCATTCTGAATAACCTCTGATGAAAAAAGTTGTTCCTTACATAGAAATATTTTTTTGCGGAGAAACTTTTCCTATGAAATTATTTCCTTAATACTTATGATAAAAAACTTAAATTGTTTATTCAAATTAATCGTTCTTAAATTGCTTAATCCTCGTAATTTTTATTTCACTTATTGTTAATTCTCAATATTATATAATATAATTTTTTATAAATTTTCTGGGCTGTTCTTTTGGTGATAAGAATGGAGGCAATCGTTTTATGAGTTTATTATTAAATATTTGTAAACAAATTCATAAAAATGTACCTCATAAATATTATAGGATCCGTTTTGCACACGTTTTCATTTGAAATCATGCATGGAATTTCTTCGAGGAGTCATTTCTGAAAATATTTTTATTTCCCATTGAACTTAAAATTTCATGTCATATAGTTTCATAAAAAATCGCTGCGATACATAGACGAACACTGAAGTGATTTTAAGAGGGTTCCGTTTTGTGCGATTTTGTGATGGAACACTATCAATATAGAAATTTATTTATGAGATACTCAGTATTATTTAATATTAAGTATTTCCTATTTTTTATAACTTATAGAATAAATTTAAAACATGTTTGGAAGTATAAACCAGAGCACGTCAAAGTTTTAGAGTTGTAAATCTATGTCAATCCAAATAATTAAAGTTTTAAATTTATATAGTGAAACGAAATGTTCTGCTTCATAGCTGGAACGGTAATGATTGCACAAGTTATTGTGTGAATCGTGTTGAATTCAGTGAAATATTTGTTTTTATAAAGATATAAAAATGCACAATACTATACCATTTAATTAAGAAAATGATGAACTTAGGTCCACTTGGGCAAATCTTCAGTCAAATATTTATTTTTATTTAAACTAAAATTGATTTTAAAGTGAGAAAGCATTTTACTGCAATTCAATTTTACTGACTGATTCGCTTAACCATATTCATAAAAAGACATGGAAATATGATCTATCGAGATTAATCAAACTTCAAATCATAGTTACAATTTATTGCGTGTCACAAACTGTATCTTCAAAAACTAAAGCTTTAACTAAAATTTTGTTATATTGAAGTTATTTATTATTCCATAAATTCCTTGTATCCATCGATAACGAATATCTAAGTTATTTAGGTGCTAATATTACGTGAGGTTTAACTAGTTTGAGTTAGACTGGAATGTACAGGTCCTTTATTTGATGAAAGATGAAATCGTCAAAGTAAGAAACTCTGAAAATATGTCGTCGACGTGTTTTCAGAGTTTTTTACTTTTTTTTTGTTTAATGAAACATAACTGGGTTCGAAGAAATATTTGGAACTAGCATCCAGTCATAATATCCTAAAATATGTTTCTCGAAAAAAAGGATGCATTTGGTGTTCATTACGCGCAAATTATAATCACAAAATTATTTCTATTAATTAGGTAAATTGGTAATATTTAAGCCGAAAAGCAATCGCTTAATGAATCTGAACCGAGTCTTGAAATGTGTTCCCAAAAAAAAAAATATATGTATATATATGTATATATATATATATATATATATATATATATATATATATGTATATATATATATATATATATATATATATTTATATATACATATATAAATATATATATATATGTCGACATCAAATTATTAATCTTAAGAATTAATGGAAGCGCCAATCGTTTAGTTCAGGACAAACAATTTTCAACACGAAAGCCAGAATTGATTACTAGAAACATAATATTTATGAAATATCAAGAGCAATGTTCATAATTTGTATTTCCGTTCTGAAAGATCTGCAGTGAATGACGAGGTTTGTCAGTAATCAGTGCAACTGGTTAATAACTAAGAAGTCTCTAAGGCCGAGTTTACTTCCTCAATATTAACGCCCGATCACGTTCTGCCAAAAATACTCGTCAAAAATCACAAGATGTTGCTAGACCATCCACATAATGGGTTCTGCTAGGGTATCCATATTATTCAATCGAAACTGCGCCATGTACTAGATACAGATGGCGCAATATCGAGGTAATAAACACTAGATAAGGAAATAAGTTATCTTATTCAGAGCTCTAAGTAATTTTTTTATATTATTTTCAAAAAGACCTGGCCTAGAAATTAATATAAAAACAGTTACAGAAAAGCATATGTGAAAAATGTATTTAATTTTAATTCTTTGTCATTCAAAAATAAAATTACCTAATATTATATACATACATGGGTATAAATGTGACTATATCCTTCATTAGAAATAGCACAATTTTAAATACAATAATAAGGAAGCGACTTTTTACCCTTTTGAATATTAGACAATAAAAACAAACAAAGCTGACAAGATTTCCCTTTCCTTAATTTGACCATTTTTGTAACTTAAGCAAATTCTTAAAACCTTTTTTCTAATTTTATCTACTCAGTACTTCATCCTGAACGAAATAATTGAATTTCTTTATCTTGGAAAAAATCACATTTAATAAAAAAATGTCGACAAAGTATTATCTGTGCATATCACATTAGAGTTTAGCAGGAAAAAAACGAAGGTTGAAATGATTCTACAAAATGTTTTCTTATACCAACTGATGGAGCTAATAAACATCCGATCATGAAAAAGTAGCTTAAACAATTATATATCATTCAAAATCCACACATCACAGTCAACGCGCTCTTCCAGGCAATAACATAGGGACTCAAATCTGATCTACTTATAACAGATGTCTCAATTATTCATACAACTAGCTATTTCTATTAGCCTTTACGGTTGAGCACCTCCAGGCGACCTTACACGATCATTAATAATGGGAGCTTGGATCACAAAGGTTGGACGCACGGCTCAATTGAGCGAGGTGTTAATGCGCAGCAGAGTGATCGCGCGGCGCGGCCGACCGAAGCTGTGGCCAATTAATGTTCAGATAAAGCCGGTTGAAGACAAGTTCGTTGTATTTTTTTCCTATCGACGCACTGGGTTATGAAGTTGACAATTCATTTGTTTGCAACTTAGTATATTATTAACCGAACGTGCTTTTTTGTGGCAAACGTGTTATGAAAATCACCTACGATAATATTTATGTAGGAAAATGGACAATTCAGAATCTATTAAATTATAATTATATCGTTAGAGTAAATTTTGAAGACATGCTATAACATTATTTATAAAGTTATTTAGTTTTCAGTGTCGTATGCCCAAGACAACTAATTTCTATATTATTTCACTCAGTAGAAAACTTTATTTTAGTGTACAATGTTTTGTTTGTATTAGAAATAAAATAAGATTTACGATATTTTGATACTTGAGGAGATATTCTCACTAATAAATAAGCATAAATATTTTTTTCTATTTGGTCGAAACTGTATCACCATAAATATTTCTGAAACACACTGTGTGTTTCAAAATATTGCCTATTAAAAATTGTATTCTCACAGTCTCAGACACGACGACGGGGAGTAATGGATTAATACCATTTCCGGCTATTATTATGTGTAGGAGCTAGCTGTAAACCGGCTGTGTCGGCAATGCTTGTGACGAAGCTGCACAAGTATAGCTAGCCACCTCTTTGTTTATAAGGAAATAAATAATTAAGTTAGAGTGAGTTAATTATTATATTATATTTTTTTCCGTTATTGTTTTTATTTTTCATTGAACATTATTAATGTTGTAAATGCTTTTTATCTATGTATAAATTTTTAATATTATTATTAATTGCAATATCAATATTTAACTAAATTTATATTTCTCTAGCTTGTTTGATAATATTGCAAAAAGCAATGAAAAATTTTAACGCAGCAGATTTTTTTTGTAATTTAAAGAAATTAACTAACCAATATTTCTTTTTTCATTTTCAATTTTCCGCGCGATAACTCTCTAAAATTATTTTCGTTTTGTTTAAAGTTTATTGTTTTTTCATTGTCATATTATGAATAAAAATATATTATTCCTTCTTAATAATACTGATAAAAAAAAGTTGATTTAAAGGTTAAAAATCCTATTACCCTAAACCATTTAAACATATGATAGATATTGAAATTTATGAATTTGAAATATATTCTTTATTAAACTTAAATTTATTCATTGTCTTAAATCATGATAATTACACAAGTCTAATTGGTATTATTTAAAAAAATATCTCTGGAAGACAAAATATAATATGAATTTATAGATATTTTGATATTCTAATACCAAATACGAGATTGGAGCTAACAGGCATCAGACTCCCTATTAGCAATAACACACGTACTCGAGGAGGTGTCGGACGCGTGACATGAAACCAACGGAGAGATCGCCGTCAGACATAATTCAATTGGTATAACCCGCAATGAAGATGACGTACTCGAGGTATTAAAGGGGCACCTCGAGATGTTCATTGGAGGTGTCACTGCAGTGCGACTCGTGAGGCGAATAAACAGATCTGACGCAGGGGACGTGCCGGCGAGATAGCAAAAGCCACCCTCTCTCTATCCCAAACCTGTCTCCTTCTAATTATTGATTTGACGTGTGTTATGTGCAGAAATTTACTTTACATTGTATTTAAGTTTCACCTTGATTTTAACTTAATATTTATCGTAGAACCTAATGGAATTTGCAAAATATATACCTAACTACAAAGTTCTTGATGTGGACTGACAATATTACAAATCAGATAGTTGTACAAATTTCAATACAATAAAATTTTATTGACATAGTTCGAAATAATAATAAATAGATAATGGGAATGGCAAAATGTGTTTATAAAATGTTTCATCATACTGCAAAAACATGTACTTAATTATCATTTGCGTCTTCCGGAGAATATTTTCGAATAATGTCAATTAGACTTGAGTAATTGTCTTGGTTTGAGAGAATTAAAAATTAATGTTAAAAAAGTGTACGTTCAAATACACAATAAATATCTACCGTATAATATTAATAGTCCAGGGTAATATTTTTTTCTTTATTAAACGAATTTAAATAGCTGAGCACCGCCAGCAGAACTACAAAGTGAGGAAAATATGTTAGTTCAAATAATTAAGTTATGTTATCGCCAACAATGGTACAATAAATGCCAATATTACGTTTGACACTAACAACGGCTGGCTGAAGAGGAGAGAAATTTCGAGTATTGAATGCGAGAATAAAATACCAATTTTTATGGAAGAAATAGTTTACAAAATTGTGTTTATATATTGCACTAATCTCAACACTAAACATTGTTCGCAATAGATATCACGTTATTGAATTAGGCAGGCGGTGTTAAGTTTGACAGAATCAAGAACGGTAATGTACTCCCAATTTTTAGATTCGCCCATTGGAAGAAAAACTTTCAAAAATACGGCTTAGGTTGTATGAATACCAAATGTAGTAGGAAAAAGAAATGATTAACAACAGATCTATTTTGTAGGACGAGTAATATATTTCTATTAATAATCTAAGAAAGACCGAAAAAGTGGCTAAGTCGGCTTATGCAGTTTTCCAGCGAGTATCGCTAATACATCCGGTTTACAACTAGTACCTGTAATTAATTACAGTGTAAATTGCTATTACTGATTTATTAAATGAGGACATACTCTTATTCTTGTTTTTATTTAATTAAATATTCAACTAAATATTTGTTTAATATAATTGTGAAATTTCGTAAGTCTGAAGAAATTGTAAGTTTCTGATAGACACATGGACGAATAAGATGAAATCTTTCATTGCGGAACCCTAATAAAATTTATTAAATACTAGTTAAACTCATACTACGGGTACATAGTATATCTACAAAACTATTTATAAATAATAATATGTATAATCGTTATATTGCTTAGGATATATTACATAAGTGCAAAATATTGTGCATATCTCCTGAACTACGATATAAAGGATTATCTCTATATAGCACTTTTTTCGTAATTTCAAGTTTGTCAGTTTTTATGCTTGGGACACATTTTTTTTCAGCTTGCGAAATTTATCTAAAATTATCTCACAATATATTTAACAAAAGGTTCGATTACTAAATTAACATTTCTATATTAAAATATTATTAAATGGTATCCATTGCAACATGTGTTGGGTTAATAGGCTATATATTACTATGCCAATTTTCTAAGTGAAACGAATTCTGGGAAGATGATCGTAACTGGTGGAAGGACACATAAGCGATCATATAAGTATTCTGTATTTAGTGGTCCGCGGCATATTGCAAAAATAAAACACTTATGGTTTTTGATGAAATTTAAAACCGAGTTTTTGGATGCTAACGCCCTTTCCTCCCTACGCTAGTCCATTTTGTCCCCATTCTGAAAAAAGGTATGTATTTTGTTTGCTCATTACGGTATTTATAGCTTCACAAAAAACATTTAACCAAATATTTGTCAAATATTTATTCTAAAAAATCAATCTCTCTTAAAGTTTTGTTTACTGAATTTTCATATATACTTAATAACAACAAGTGTCCGAATACAAAATATTTAAATGATTTTAAGGCACTGTAACGTCCTTATATTCAATTTTGTTAAATAAATACGTAAGAACCTTTTTAAATAATTTGTAATAAGGATAGAAGAGAATTTAGTTGAGAATTTCAATAAACTATTTTTTTTTAATTATTTTCTCAATTATTTCTGTTTTTTGAGTTCTACAGATTGCTTTAAAAAAGGAAAATCAAAGGTAAATGGTGCACATTTATCCTATTAAGTCTTCATAATTAGTTTTTCTTCAATTTACTAATTTTGGTTTACGATTGGGAGTGTAAAACCGTGTTTTCCCTCGTGCAACCGTGCAACCCTCTCCAAGCAAACTCAGCCATTTAAAAAAAAGGTTATTTCAACTATTTTCATTCGATATAAAACATTTACTAACGTAAGCGCTAATATGCTTTATTATCCTGTGTTTTCTTTTTCTTTGAATAGCTGTGCAGTCAATGAAATTAGAGAAAATTTAAAAAATATATTACTTAAAATTTTTGTTTCCTTTTATTTCTTTCCTTGTAAAATCTTATATTAATAATTGAGAATTTTCCTTGTCCAAATAATTAAGATTTTTCATTTGTCCTACGTGGAAATGTCATCTATAGATATGTAAGGTCCAAACCTTCTACCTAAATTGCTTGAAAACTATCTTCCAAATTTCTGGAAAATTTTGATTCAAATTAGTGAAAAACTATGTCCCAAGCTATTCAAAAACTTTTGCAAGTTACTCGAACCTCTTATCGAAGTTTTTCTCTTCCAAGTTGCTTCAAAAGCTCTATCCAATGTGCTTGAAATTTCTATCCAAATTGCTCAAAAATTTTGATATTTCAATCACAGAAACTCTACCCGATTGCTCACTTCCTTCCTCGGAGTTGTTTCGCAAGATTCATTCCTCTGATCACAATAAATGTGAGAAAGAGAATGTAGAATGTAGAAATAAAGAAAGACGCACAACGAAATATGTTCAATGTATTTGTATAAATCGTTATTTATGGGACAAAATTGATTTACATACGGTTTAATATCGCAAAAGTTTCAATTAATTACTTGTGTTTTAATTATATTATATTAGTCACTGCGCTGCTGTTCTTGTATTCATTGGTTATTTGAAATCCATTCAAAATTTTTGTTAGAATATTTTAAATTATTAAAAATATTATAGTTTTATATTAAGTTTTATATTATTATAAATATTATGATCAAAATACATTATTATAAATATTATTTATACTACAATCATATCCAGGACCAAAACTAATCTTCCGGTAAAAAAATTATTTATTTAATTAATATCTACCCTATTCCTCTATGTCTTTAACCAATGGATTTTCACGTCAACTATTGCTATTCTTCCCATAAAATTAAATCACACCGAGGAAGAAGTAAATTCAAACTCTAGCGTTCCGGCGTACATAACGTTAAAAATTATAACGTGTTTACACCCGATTGCCGCTGTACCGCATTGATTTAAAATATGTTCAGTCTGTAATGTATATTCCCTAAAAACATTGCATATAAATAAAACGTTTACGTGCTTTATATTAATAAATCTATGCACGCATTGGCCGAAAGGTTTAAGCTGATAAAAATTATCAGGGATTATATATACTATATATTTTAAAGCTAAATTTTTCAAACTATTTGCCTCTTAGAATCCCCTCATAAAAAGCTTTAAACAGTATAACTTCTTAATACTTTTCTATGAATGGTGCGGGAAGAAATTTCGATTCGTTTCGAAATAATATTTAACATTTCTTCACTTAAAGTTTCTGTGCAGACTTGAGCTCGGTGACATGACACAATGCTCCAAATTTCTCTCGCGCCACGGAAAAGCCAATAAGAAGTATAAGTAAATATTTCAGCTAAATGCTTTTACTCTTTTTTTAGGGGTTTAAGCATTCCACAAGTTTTGCATGTTCATTGATCTAAATGAATTTGAATTGGTTAAAATAACCTAGTAACTACAAAAATGCTTTTTTTTGGTACGCTCACTGAAAAACGAAAACGAGAACTAACGAACGATCGCTTCATAAAGTCAAATTGTTGACAATATTTCAATACAGCCACTTGTAAAATCGAAATATACTTCGATACCCTATCCCGTGTTTTTAGGAAGAAACAGCTTTTGTTATAAATATGATACTTAAATACATTAAGCTATAACATATGAAAATATTTCAAATCTTTTACAAACATTTAGAAATTCTAAATTGTACTTTTTATTTTATACTCACAATATTTGGTCATTCACGAAATTTAATATGTATGAATAATAAATAACGCATACTCATTATTTTAAGAGTTCTCACAATTAACCGAAACAAATACGAAATAAATAAATAAATACATAGTAATACGACAATATGTAATTGCCTGTATGAACTGAAAAATTATTAAATATTTATAATACATAAATATAACCATTATATATATATATATATATATATATATATACATGTGTGTGTGTGTGTGTGTGTACGTATGTGTGTGTGTATAAAAAAAAGGGGAAAATGGGAAAATATAATCGAGATATGAGGCAAAAAAGTAGAAAAAACTTCTGGAAACTTAATTTTTTGAAACAACTTATAACGAGAATACACAACTTCGAATTTATTTGGGGGTGTATATTTAAATACGTGTATTGACAAAGTACTCTACTTTCGTAGGCCAATTAATTCCAAAATCCAGTAACATGTAATGTTAGGAAATCCTTTTAAAAAGGTCTGTTAATTTCGGAAATAAAGATAATATCTTTATTATCCTACCAACCCATTTCAATTAAGCGCGTAAAAATGTTAAACGCTTGTTGCTCGATGCAGGCGCATTTATGCTTGGTTTTGCGGGCATACTTATGTATCGTCGCGTGAATTTATGTATCAACCATATGGATGCCAATCGTGATAATTACTACAAACATCATAAAAAATTCCAATATTACGAAATGGTACTTTTCTACAGATTAGGTGACGTGAGTTTATGTTTTTACATGCGTATGGAATTTCAAAAAGATACATGCCAACTACTTTTATTTTCGCTTCATCTGTTTGTTCAGGAAAGACCCCTCTTTATGAACTTCACTTTCTCGAGAGCAGCTGCACTGCTGCAATACTTTAAAATTGAAAGATTTTGAATAAAATTCATTTTCTTTAGAAATAAATTCATTTTATTAATTTTGGCGTAAAAAATAAATTTTCCTCTTTTCTGACAATCTTAAAAAATTTAATAAAATATTTCCATAGTGAATGGTATGTTTTTAAGTGTCATATCATTTATACATGTGAAACTACGGTAAAGGATGATTTTATATATTTTCAAAACCTTGTGCGAATATTTTAAGAATTTCATAGAATGAAATCCCTTTGTCTTTTTAATTTTTAATGTAATTTTAGTCCAATTTTAGCACTTCATGGCATGTAGGTGCTATGGTAATACACTGTTTTTAATATATAAATAAAAAGTATTTATGGGATTCTTTCTCTCTTTCATGCTACAACTTAATTTTAGTATTAGAAAAAGATTTGACAAAAAAGTAACCTACCCTAGTGTTTACTCAGGGACATTTTTGACAAGATTAGCAATAAATAAACAACAGAAACAGAACTTCATCTTATGGTACACCAATCACTAAATCAGTCCAAGTGAAATAAGCATCAGAAATTTTGTCACGTAATATTAACTATTTACGATAAGTGAGATAATATTGAAGCCAGTCTATTTACAACTGAGAGACACTGAGTACCTTCAATTTAATGAACAAGTTGTTGGAGGCATTATTGTAGATGAGCAGTACAGATATTATTCATTTCCGACTATATATTTACGATTATATACTTCCGACTTCCGGGAAAAAGGATTGCCTTTAAATTTTGTTCTGATTCTCTCTTTGTTTTCACTAAGGACTAATTGAGTTACAAACCAATGAATAACTTTCTGGACAATTCCAAATTCTTTTAGAACAACATATTTATTATAAAGTTTAATAAACAAATTATTTAAGGCTGTAACTTTTTATTTTTGCTCTGCAAATACTACATTTCCAGCGATTTCATTACCGGAATAATAATTTCCAAATAATGATATTCTATTTTTTCCATAAATTCTAGGAAAATATGTGCTTTTCATAGGATTATTTAAAATCCTAGATTATTGAATTGTGTCCTTTCTTAAGCAATTAATCTTTTAATAGCCAATTAATTTATATGGGAAATTGGTTGGCTATGAAACTATTAATCGCTTAAGAAGTATTTATTAATCGCTTTTCACTTTTATATACTCTAACAATTGGTAGTAAACACAAGTCTAACAATTGGTATTGGTTGGTTGTAGTTGATACCTGGATTATCCAGTGTGTACAATAATTAAATGATGAGACTGGTCGGGATGGTATATTGTTTTAATACATATTAACCACAAACCAAATTGCTCTTGATAAGGAAAAAATAAACCAAAGTATTTTCAAAAGACAATTTCAATAATATGTAAATTGTACCATGATATTAAATCGGGTAGTCCGGTCGAAGTTGTATTGTATAACCTGAGAAAGAAGTGAGAACAGTGAAAGTTGACGTAAAGAAAGTATTCTGATATAATACTTTCACAATACTTGTATGAAATTAGGGGGCTGTTATATCGGAATTCAAACTAACTAGTTTTATTTGAATACGCCCAAATGTTTTTGAGAATATAATTTGACACCCACCCCACCGCTCTTCTAAAATTTCGGTATAAATGTTATAAGCGTTCACTGTTAAAATATGTGCGGATTTATATGCTTTATTACTTACAAATTCCAAGTTTGGATGTTAAGCGGATTCTGACAAAATTGGTTGCGATTCGCGAGAGGCGGACTGATGAAAACCTTATGAGTAAGAACAAGCTTAAATGTATAACTTATAAAGATGAATTTGCGATTTATAGCTGGGACTTCTCTGTCTGTGATATTTAAAATTCCATTAAATATCCTTCCACAAAGCTAAACTTAAGTTAAAGCATTTCAAAAATATTTATATTATTTAATTTAGAGACATATACACATAAAAAAACGGAGTGCAGTTTTTAATTACGAAGAAGATGTGTCACATCTACAATCACAGATTAAAAAAACTATGTTGATTTTATGATACATATTTTATGAATTAATGTGACGTCTATTTTGATCGTTAGAAAAATAAATTTGTGTTGTGACATTGTTTGAAATTTTGGAAACATTTAATTTTCAATGGCAATTCAATGTGACGATATTACCTGTCTGACTTTATTAATAGAAGCAAACAAGTACCACAATTAAAGAAGTTTTTAAGTTGAACCAAACAGCAATACATTAAGGACAAAACCGATATTTAATATTTATTCTTGCCGTTAAGTTAACTTATGGACTACAAATATATCTCCATTATACACATACACAAAATATATACACAAACACCATTTCAATACAGTCTCATTGATTGTGAATAAAAGAATAAAAAAGAAGTTATAAATTAAACACAAAAAGATTTAACAGTTATTAATAAACTTATATTCCTCTAGAAGAAAATGTTTATAATATAAAACAATTAATGTTATGATAGTTTGGTTTATTTATCTTTTTATTGATTTTATGTTTCCGTTCCTCAAAACTAAAAAAACGAAATCATAGTAAGACCAGTTTGTTGTCCATTCATTCTCTATCAGCCTATTTAAGAAAGACCTTTTTCTCAGAAAGACATGAGATATCAAATTGGAATTAATATTGCATTCTGAAACTTTTGGGTATATATTGCTGCAAATTCATAATATTTATTTTTTTTTGGTTCTCGCAACAAGAATGTATGGGCCTTTATAGCATCTTTTTTAGTTATTAATACCGTAATCAAAATATACGAGGTGCTTCTTGCTTATGTTATAAGTTCTTCATATTATGCCATAAACAAAGAGAAAAGTCCAAAAACCAATATTTTTTTTTAAATATGCGCAATATAATGAAAGATTTTATAAAATTTTAAATTTTGCGAAGTGTTTAAAAGAAATATTATGTATCATTAAATATGTATTAAAGCCAAAATGTGCACGGAAATCCCTTGGTAGGAATATTATCATGCTTAACAATTTTTTTTAGCTAATGTGCAATATTCTCAATTAACTCTCATAGTTACAATAAAAACGACTTTTCGTGAGAATATGAAAAAAAACTTCGGAGCATATTGAAATTTTAAAACTGTGTTCATTCAAAGTCTTACAAAATATCTACGATGCAAAACTCTTCTTTAATTCCGAATAATTATTATATGATATTATCTAGTGACTACGCAGTATATGCATAAATATAAAAAGTTCCTTTTTTTGCAACCGATTAATACTAACGACTTTCCAAATAGTCAAAGCAACGAACCTGTAAAGCTCAAAGAAAAATGAGTGTCTTTACGCCGAAAGAAATGAAAGTCTTTCATCCAAATATCATCGTATAAACCGCAGCCATTTTCTCCATGATGCGCGAGTAACTCGGTGTGATGTCCCGATACCATCGGCTAGAACTTGAAGGGAAACTTTAATTAAAATTATTGTTGGGAAACATTTCAAAATTATTTCCCGCGCCGTTCCTGAGACTAGGAAAATTTTGTTGCGTGTATTTGATGGAAAACTTTTAATAGGATATACCAGTATAACATATTACTAAAGCATACCAGTACACAGATTTATTTCATTTCTGCATGTACGACAGTATATTAATTGTAAATAAAAAAATAGAACTCATGCCCCTGAAAGTGGAATTGAGTTACCTTGATATACCTTTTTTCCTTTAACACTTTCATAATCAGAATGTGGGTTTCGATTACGCTTGTTTATTTTCCTGTTTTATCTAAACCAATGATAAATAGTAAACATTTATATATAAATGGATATGACTACTTGAGCAAATTATCAGAAAATAGAACTTGGCTGCATTCCCCGTACCTACGTATTATATATGTTTAAATTATGTAGTTTTCTAACATTTAAGGGCATATTTACGCCAATTGAGCTTATTGTCATATAAATTAATAATTTTAGTATTCGTACATTTTAAAACGCGTTTCGCTTGAAAGATGAGTAAAGATTATGAACCAAACAATTTGAAGACTATTAGAAAATAACGTTTCTAGCGACTGCAAAAAAGGAACCTCTTTTTGCTTATAATTACATAACCATTCTTCGAAAAAATGACTTTTTATTTAAGTAGCAATGAAATGTTTATGTAAGAGGGAGAGATAATAGACGAAGAGCGTTGTCAATTTGAAACTACATAATTAAATGGTCCCCAATTAAATTGCGGATTTTCAATGGAAAGATAGAAAACTAACCTAAATTTTACGAGTTACTTAATATATATAACAATGAATTGTAAAAAAATTATAAATTGACTGACCCCTAGCGCATGTAGTAGGTATGCTTTTTAAATAACATTCTTCATCTAAAAGTTGGTGTAAATGATACGGAAAGCCCCATCCTTTTATCGGAGAGTTTTTGGCATTTATTTCAGGACTAAAACAACTTTAGGTCGTTAACTTTACAAATTTTATTACTGGAAGAAATATTGATTTACAAATGGTAAAGGCTTTTGAGTTGTCAGAACGTTATGTTAATATGTAGCAATTCAATATCTGTGGCAATTTAATGTCATTCAGGCATGATCAATTTAAAATTTTAGAATGCTCGAGTCAATTGAATTTAATTCGAACATCAAAATCAAGTGCCAATAAATTATCGAGCACGAATAAGGCCACTCCTGCTCAGATATCGCCTACGCTACGTATGCCTGCGCGATCGATCGCAAATCGTTCATTGTGATTAAAACGGAAATTCTTTGATTCTGGCGCCATATTCCCTGAAGTGTTGTTTACTCAAGAGGAAAAGTTTCAAGATTTTTCAAGAGGAAATTTGTCATTAACCCAATTTGAATTTATAAAATCAAAATATTCTTGTGTAAATTGCTTAAATGGATTGCAAATTTTGTTTTTATGCAAATCTTCGTTACTTTGTGAATTATGTTAAAAAGTCACCAAAAACTTGTTAGGCTTTGGATAAAATAAAAATTAAATAAAATCTAATACACAAGTACATAATTTGTCAATAAATTAAAGTAATAAATTTTTACTGTGAACCGCGTCTTCTATGGATAGCTCCGCGCCTCGAGGCTAATTATTGAACTCGCGTACCTGTAAATCGACGCAGCAGCCTAAAGACTTACCGTTGTCGTTACGTTCCGAAGCTAAGCCCCATTCTACTGTTTTGCAATTAACTGCGCAGATATATGCAAAAACCAAAGATAATCATAAAATAATAATAAGATGTTTGATCGATTACGATTTACAGAGCCATTAAAATAAAGCAAAATGTGGTGAATAACTTAACCTACCAAAAATTCTATTGAGTAAATAAATTTGTCAAAGCAGTTGGTTCATCATCGCATCTATTATTTTAGATATTCACATTAATTTAGCTACCGAGTGTCGCATACATCCAAATAAATAAAATATACATGCCTCTGTTGTTGATTGTGTTACTAATCATCTGCCTGCTTACCATATAGACAAGGGTGACATGGGCTACTTGGAGAGTATGCCACTTGCGGACTTAATGTTGTTTCTGTATATGTATTAGGAAAAAATTATGAGACGCGACTGCTCTTCCTGCCTTATTGGTCGTTTTGCATTCCTGTTGATGGATTCGTGTTGACAAAACGATGTATGCACTAGTTATCCTGATACGACATTTCAAGTGCTTACTTCGTATGGAATGTAGGAAGTATGATTGTGGGATACCCTGGAACAAATAAAATAATACTTTGACATAAAATTTTCTTTTACCCTGGGTAATGTAAGGAGAAATCCGAGTCGAGGTAGTTGAAATTCTTTTTATTTTAATCAACGAGAAACAAATTTTTTTATTTGATCAATTAACCAATCCCAATAAAGGCAGAGTCGAAAAATGTTTTAAAGATCGTAACATAGCATACAAATCACGTCGACAATCCGTGAACCAGGTGAAAATTTAAATATTTACCTATACGACATATTCCTGTTAAATTATATATAAATGTTAATATTATTTTTTCCGCAATTCTAGTATGTTTCTTAACCTAAAATGTCGTTTACATCCCAAAGCTAAAATACTTAGACTAATCCTTCAATTTTCATCTAATTTTCTCGTCACATGTGATAAATCTGCTTTCATCATAATTATTTGTTCGGTTATGTCGTTCAACGAGTTGAGGAATGGGCTTTATTGCATATTTTGGGTAAGCCACTTAAAATTCTGAATGTCATATACTGAATTCTAAATAACTTTCATTTCTTAATGTCTTCACAACAAGCACTTCAAGCGAAGTTACATGCGATAAGTACATCAAATCAAGAAAGAGACTCTTTGAGAATCAATCTTAAAAATTATCATATCAACATTTTACGGGTATTATAGCAAAGTATGCGGGTTGATATAATTCATTACTATACCAAATTTAACGTCTCTAAGTCTAACGATTTCCAAGAAAATATGTCGTGATAGATAGACAGACAACCATGCGAGTGATATTATAAGGGTTCCGTTTTCCCTTTCAGATACCGAATCGGGAAAATGTAAATATTATATTAATAAAAAAAAATGTTAGTGATATTAAATGTATGTACATAACATATATTATTGTTCTAAACTGCAAAGCCATTGAATGTTTTTAAGTTAATTACCTCAATATTATCAATATACGCTTTAATACTACAGACTGAATAACAGAAAGTAAAACAAGCAGGTTTACTTTGGTGTTTATAATATTTTACAACAAAATAATAATAACCAAAACATAGTCTCTATTGAACAATCTTTATCGGGGCCGCTTATCCTAAAATACATTTTCGGCCGTAGCCGTTTCTTGTGTCTAAATCATCTACTAATATGGAAATTTTAATAATAAAACCATGAAAATTATCAAACTCAGACACGCGCATATCTTAAGAATACAATATAAAATATTTTCATGAAAAGTTGATTTCTACCTACCCTTGCATCTAAATTAAGAGCGTTGTAATTGATAAAATATACCGCACGCGTCTTAATATACTTTATTGGATCAATTTATAGCATAGAAAAATATCTTATAAATAGGAATTTAAGCAGTTTGATGTCAATTAGAAAATACAAAAATTAAATATTTATATACTTGAATATTTTCACCTCAATACTTGATATTTGGCAGCTTTTGAACAAATTAAATAAATATATAATTAGAATTCGTTGCAAAAGATCTGAATTAGTTTAGTCCCACTTTATGTATACCAATGTTACGCACACACATTAATATTATATATATATATATATATATATGTATATATATTTATATTTATATATATATATATATATATATATATATATATATATTTGTATATATGTATATATACATAGCCAATTTATATTATAAAACCACTCTGCATATTTAACTATCAAATACAGTTGCGCTACAAAAATAAAAAAAATCATAAGAAATTAATAGTATATGTTTTTCACATTTTATCATTATATTCTATATTCCCATATCCGCATTTAAGCATATCATGAATGATTCGAATAGTTTCAATTAAAACTTATCCCAATGTAAAATAAAAGCTGCCGTGAATTAGAGGTAAACACATCCGTGAATATGCGTACAAGTCTTAATAGAACATAAATATGAATAAATGTATTACTCGTGTCAATAAATTATTAAAAATATTAGGTACGACATATATATGTATATTAACAAAGTGTATTATCATACATGACCGAAAAAGATTTCAACGGTAAGCAGTAGGCGGTAACCATACCTGATTATTATTTTGTTTCACCTTTTAATTCTACAATGGTACTAATTAACAATTTGATGAACTTATTTAAATGTTACAAAATATATTACAGTGATTACGGTTTCGCGATATCAGTCATCTCCACATTTTTAATCTCACTGAAGAGGGCAAGTATCAACGACATAACAACATTTTAGTTTCAAATGTGATATAATTCTGAAATATTAGTTATTTTCATTTAATCGCAAATCTATTAAATGTTATAAACTTGAGTACACAACTCTACAAAACTTTAGTGAATATTTCGTGCACCAATATTGCCACGAATTTTATTTATATGTTCGCTGCCGAAAATGAACGAAGTTGAAATCAATCTAGCCGATTTCGTTTCACATACTTACATATATTCATGAATGTTTTTTACTGCCAACCTCAAAAGATATCGTTCTATATAAATATTTTGTCTTGCTCCAAATTCAATGAAGCTTTATTGAAGAAATTTCCTAAAATGACAACTAAGTGCGTTTTAAAAGTTACCGTGACAGAAACTATTTTAAATTTCTTAATTGAAAAGAAATAAAACAAAACTTATTTTTCCATATAATAAAAAAATATATAATATATATATATATATATATATATATATATATATATATAAATATATATATATATATATATATATATACATATACATATACACATAGGGGTGGTTATGTTTTTAAGAACGACTGATAACAAAGTCACTATTGGGTAAATGACACTTCACCAATAGTTTATTCATTTCAAATTTAACGATGTCGAAATATAGCCATTTTCGTAGATTTTAATAACTTGACTATTATAAGGTATACATAACATATTTACTATACATACATAATATAACATATAATATAATGAAAACATGAAACCTACATTAATTATTTAATTAATATATATGCATTGTATTAAAAGTTAGTTAATTAAAAATATAATATAGATGTACTGCAATAACTTTAATATTTACAGTTTAAACCAATTAAAAGAAGTAAATTTACTACTTAAAAAGTATTGATTAATATTTCGTAGGATGGCCGTTTGTTGCAACAACTGACTTGCATCGAAAGGGCATTGAATTTATTTAATTTTGTCATATTTCAGCAGAAATACCGTTTCAAGATTCTAGAATGGCATCACTGAGCGCGTTCAGATCGCTTGTTCTCTTAACAGTTATACTATTCTTAACTTCGATTAAAATATTTTTTTATAGGATTTAAATTCAAGCTGTTAACAAGACAATCTAATGCCGTGGCTTGTTGTTCATGCGACAATATTTTCACTGAATTAGCAGTGTGTTTAAGGTCGTTATGTGGCAGAAAATTCCATACCATTGATATCGTCTCTTCAGCGTAAGGAAGCATATGATTCTGTAATATTTTCTTGTATTTAAAATGATCTAGCAGCCCGTCAACTTTTGAATGTTCTAACGCCGTGCCAAGAGAAACACCACCAAACTATAATGTTTCTACCTCCATGCATAACTTATTTTTTTGCATTGCTAGGATTCAATATCTGGTTAGGAAATTAACAAATTTGTCCGAAAATAAGATGTCTTCCACTATATGTTTATTCAATATCTTACTTCCTCGCAAAATCGAAATGGGTTTTCTGGTGTTCCTTCGTCAAAAGGAGTATTATTCTGGTAATTCTTTTAAATAGGTTTGCACCCGTAAGGAGTTCCCATACTGTACCTTACAGATACATTGCCAAAAACGTCTTCTTTTTTACTTTTTTTCTTATTACTTAAACGTATTAGCCTTTGCTAAACAAGTAATGAAAGAGTCTTGGGTTTCAGGCTAACAAATGACGTTATCAGCAGTGTTTAATCTTTTGAAGTGATTAATTGCATTGGAAACTTTAGTTTAAGTGCAATTAAAATGATCAGTTGTTAGACCAATCATGTTCATAAAATGATGATGAAAGTTTTTCTAGTAGATGGGTCATAACTCGTACTGTTGCATATAAAAAAATGCAAACATAATGACGACAAAATACGCGTGAATCAAATTAATTGAAAATTCTATTTAAAACTTAAGATGCGTTTGCGTTATTGATTAATTTTCCAAATGGCCAATATCAGCCCGACGGCTAATAGCAAAATCTATAGAAAATAAATGAAAGAATCCAGAAAGTTTCATTTTGTTACTTGCCTAGGATAAAGTGTAAAATTCTTCTAAATTACAAATATTTTGAGGTCATTAAACCTGGTGTCAGAAAAGTAATACTGAAGTGATAATTACTTTTTACCTAAAAGTAATTACCTTGACGACTCTATTAAGATTTATTAAATACGTAGGGGTGTGGATTATAGAGATAGCTTATTCTGAATAGAAAAGGATTTTTTTATTATTATTACCTTTATTATTACCAAATTTTTCCAAACCTTTCCAATCCCTTTCTCTCCGCAATAATATGACAAAATAATACCTGAATAAGAATTGTAAAAGAAACTTCCCGTTAACAATTTTTAAATCGCCAACTTATGTTAATAATTATATTTAATTCTAAACTAGATATTTCTGATAGATTTTAAAGTTTTACTTTTCTGGGAATAGACGAACTTAGTTTCGTAAATTAAATGATGTTTTGATAAATGATTCCAATTGTTTTGTGTTAAAGCTAATATATGGAAAGCGATTAGGTTTTTTAAATTCGCCATATATATTTCAAGTTCCCAATTATGAGAGTAATCATAAAACTAAAATGTATATTAGAGAAACGGATGTATATGAACGGATGTATATATATATATATATATATATATATATATATATATATATATATATATATATATATATATACATATATATATATATATATATATATATATATATATATACATATATATATATATATATATATATATATATATATATGTGTGTGTGTGCGTATGCATAAGATTCGAATAATTATATAGCCTCATCAAACTTAATGTGCACATAGATCTTAAGTTCTTTATATTTACGAGTATTTCGTGAGTAAATGAATTGTATTTGGAAGTAGTTTCGTGTTCGCCCGAAAACCTTTTGAGAACTTATTACGTTCCGTACCTTTACAGCAAACAAAGTTCGTCAATACAATTTCGATGTACCGAATTGGCATATATCGAGGAAATTCGTGATGCTGTAGAACTCGTAAATTGAATCACGTCAGACGTGATTTCGATATATGAAGTGAATAAATATACTTTCAGGTCAATGATTTTAGTTCTTCTAGGTTTATTATGTAACCTAATCATATAGGATTAAATTCTTTGTATATTGTAGTCCTGTAAAATAAGAAAAAAATTAATTCTTTGTATATTGTATCCTATAATATAAATAAAGAAATTTCATCGCAAATATTACCGTGACTTTTATTTGAAACTCAATAAGGATATCCGTAGTGCTAATGATGTGAAATAAAAATTGTAAACAAGTAATAATACCATTATTCTTTGCAATTTTCTATGCATATTTACTCGCTGCTTTTACCATTGAGTATAGTTTATTTATGTTTTAACACAGCAAAAAAATTAATGAACACTTTCTCTTTTGAATTTTATTTAAGTCCAAGCTCGATGCGGACCCAAGTTTTAAGGACTCGTTTTATAAGCTTTTCATTAATTAACGTAAGATTTTAAACAATT
This sequence comes from Druceiella hillmani, assembly GCA_039881145.1. Lineage (NCBI taxonomy): Eukaryota > Metazoa > Arthropoda > Insecta > Lepidoptera > Hepialidae > Druceiella > Druceiella hillmani. The sequence goes on along the minus strand of JAYKKI010000046.1, from coordinate 17,645,038 downwards.
CGCAATAATTTTTTTTCAAAAGTATTTGAATTTTTTTTTCGCCGCAAGAGAAGGAATAATTTGCCACTTCAAATTTTTACAAACATCACTTGTTTATAAATTGTTTGTGATGTTTTCAAAAAGTACATAACTTGAATAAAATAGCCGGTATGTACTGTTGATATAATTTATGCATTGAATTCAATTCATTTCGTTATATTTTTTTCATGATGTTTTCTGCTTTTAATTAACAGCTTTACTTCTCATTTTTTGCATCATTATTAACTATCTCATTTCGCTGTCAAGTTCCGATTGGAACAGAATCTATATGCTACGTCAGTTTTGGTATTTTTAAACTGGTTTTATTTTCTTAATTAGTTATTTCTTCTTTACCCAAATTTACATTATTTGTACGGGAACATATGTTGCTCAAACTTGGTATGTAAATCTTTTAAAATTTTTCTGAAGCACATTATCACGCCTTAGGTATTTAGCCAATTTAAAACGTAATTTAGCATTTTCAAACAGTGCAAAGTTGTGAAATATTTATATAATGTTATTTAATGCTTGAATACTGAATTCGGTTCCAAATTTTTGCAACATAGGTATTGATTATAAGCAATAATTTTAGAGGTTGCTTTCGTACGTAAAATATTTGTTATTTAATTATATTTTAGAGTTCAGATTTTTCACGAATATAAAAACTAATATGAGAATAATTGGGTAAACTATGTAGATATTTAAAAACATAATTCCGTGTTTTTAATTTGTGAAATAAATCTAAACACCTTTATTTAATGTTCTGATCTCATGGCAAAATAAAATTAACGGTGATAATAATTATGTGAGTAGCATCCTCATTTAAAAACATAGGGTTTGCTGTCGCTGAAAAAAATCACATTAAAACTGTGGGTGCTTGTGGCACGCTGTGACGAGCTTGCTGCGAAATACTCGCAATTATGAGTCTTATCAAACTGCTATCAACGATTTTGTCCATAGTTTATTAATTTTTGATTTTCATTCTTATTAAATGAAACCTAATAAAAATTAAAATACGGGCGAGTTACGTAATGAAGTGGATTTATGATTTTATTAATTTAAATATAATTAATTTATTCAGGTAATGATCTAGTGATATTTATTAGCCTTTGATATTTTGGCCTACTTATAAATTATCCATTATTTGACTATATAATGTCAATACCATTAATTAATACTCTTGCTTGAATTAAAAGAAATAAATTAACAATTTGTCCGGAGGTATACTGCTATTTTTCCTTCTTCGAGAAATTTGTAATGGAGGTGGAATATATTATATATATTCATCCAATCCTTTCTCATCTAAATGTCTCTCATCCGTAATGTGATCTCTTTCCGACCCTCAATACTTTGAAAAGGAAAAAAACAACACGCTCATAATACTAGCAAAAAAAAACAAAAGCGAAGGGGCTTATATTACAGTCGGGCTGAATCAGCAAGAGCAATCGACACCTGCGCAAAGAGCACAGATCCACCCTTAAATTGCACCCTCGCCTGACACAGTGCATATTTTTCCATTACGTTTCCCCTTCAAACAACAAACTTACAATACATAACGTTTGAATATATTTGCAGCAAGTTTTGCAACGTGGAAATAGGTTACCGTTCACCTACTGCTACCTTTGTTCACAAGAGCTGATTTTGTTGTTGGTAAAATTAAACGAATACAAGAAAATAAAATTTATATATAATAACATTCACTTGAATCTATATATTTATACTGGTACGATTTCAAGCTCACTTCCAAAAAAGGAGATCACTTCATAAAATATTTATTACTGAGAAATAAGTAAAAAAATGAAGAAAAAAAATGTTGTATAAAAAATACAAATAACATAAAATATGAAAAATAATATATAGATGTAGTTACGTTATGCATAAAAAAAAAGAACTTTGATCCTTGCAATCGTATTAAGGGATAAATAAAAAAACAAGAATAAATAGCACGACATTAATGACGTAAAAATATGAGAAAGAGCAAATAACAATATTCAAAGAAATTTACGTTATGATACGAGAAAATTTATATCAACCCTATATTTGAAATTGGGGATAAATATAATTGAATTAGAGTGAAAAAGTCAGTGGTGTGAGAAGGTTTCGTACATAAGCAACAGTGAATTTAAAAAATATCACAACATTAGTAACTTTAATTTATTTATATATATATATATATATATATATATATATATATATATATATATATATATATATATATATATATATACAATATAACACAAGCATGTGAAAAAGAAATAGTTTTTATAGAAAACGCTTAAATGATTTCAGTGTTCTTCTATTGTAAATAAGACGTAAAATAAAAGGTGTTTTGACACTGCAATTAAACGTAAATTAAATATAAGTACATATGGAAAATACAATTTTGACCAGCATTGCTAAAATTATGTCCCATCTGAAATTAAGAAAAAATAATGTTTGCTCTAAAACTACTTATCGGACGAAGAATTTATTATTTATAATATGTTTAGATAAAAGTTATTCTCTTATTAAAAAAAATCAAGCTTGTATAGAAACCTGAAAATAAAACGATTAAAATTTGCAAACTCCAGAAGATATTCTATTGAGAAAAAGGTGCCTCCACATACCATAGAACTACCTTTTCTTTTTCTAAATTATATAAATCAGTAGTTAATTTTTCTTAATTATTATATGTAAGTTTATTATTTGCCTTTCAATACATCAGCATATTATTATGACATCTAAGTATCTACTTACTTTTTAACTTGAATATTAAAAATAATATGAATTAAATAACTGCTTCACAAATAACGGTTAACACGTTCCATAAATTGTATGATGCAGGGAAAAAAATTTGAACGTGTCCATTGAAATAGAAATGACAGTATATTTTTTAAGATTTTTTTATTATTAAATAACTCTATACGGTCCTTCAGTTACTTTACCCTATTACGTGATGATATCAACTTGCTCTTAATCGTTTCGATACAAACTTGTGTCCTGCAATAACTTTGCCAGCAGTTTTTGTTAAGATTACGTAAGTCAATCCTTCTCAATTGCCAGAGATATGAATAAGAAAGCAATGTAATGAAATCTGACAACTAACTGTTAACATTGCCGCCTTTAATGTTAAATGGTGTGAAAATTTTGGAAATTTCAAATCGAATTAGAAATAACAATTTCCAGCGTTGCCTTGTAGTCGCTTAAATAATTTTCCTAAACAAGGACTTGGACAGTGAATATAAAATCACGAAAGTGCATTAAAATAAGAAAGCATAAAATTTAAAAAATTTAATATTTATTTTCCTTTATTTACTCCACATTTATACACATTTTACAGCTTTTCAATTTGCAACGAAAAATAAAACAACCAACAAATAATTACAAAAATTTCACTTAAAACCATATATTCCATCATTCCATATTCCATCACACATATATCTATATTTCATTGATTGAATGAGATCTTATAACAAGAAGATGACGTAAGATCGCTAGAAGTAAATTACTGATCGCGATAATTCATATCGATACCGATCACGTTTTACGGTAAACGATGTGTACAATGGGCGATCGTCCTTTTATATAAAATGGGTATTATAACGACTGAGTTGCAATAAAAACTGATCAATTTATGTAACTGTTTTTTGAGGTCATTAGTGGTACAAAAATACGCATATAATGAGTAGACGAAAACGTATTGAAATGGCATCAAATCGGAAAGAAATATAACAATAATCATTTGATCATATTTTAAAGGATTGTCATTTCTCTATTTACAAAAGATCTTACTTTAATTAAGTACTATGTTCTATATAATATCTTTCTAATTATTAAATATTTTGCATTACACACAACGCAGACGAACGACTATAACTGGTTTGACAATTTACACACATCCTACAAAAATAGGTCTCATACAATGATTCTGAAAGTCCGAAAAAATACGCGCTGATATAGATGGAAGACATTTATTCAGCGGCGCGTGTGTCGAATAGAAAGGTACTCCTCCTACAAAAATCTGAAATGTCGACCGTCAACTAATTACATACAAAAATAGTTCGAGCTTTAACTATTTATACTAATGAATAAAACTGTTTCCAAGCAATATCTTTATTATATCATTCGCGGATAAAATAAATCTGTCGTAAAGATGATGATCGAAACTTAATAAATGACCAAATGTGTAAATTGAAATACCACCATTTTTAGAAAGTTTCGTAACGAATTCTATGGATTTGGATAAAGGATCAAGTAAAAATTTAAAAGGAGGAAGTTTTTACAACATTTATCATTCGCGATATTAAAGTTTAACGCTTGTCAAATGGTCAAAAATATAATAAATATTGATTTTAGTTTAAAACTTTAATCTTATTTAATTAGATGAGTAATAATCCTACAAGGCAACGTTCATGGGACGAAATATCTGACAGAACGAAACATAACTAAAACATTTTCATTCCCTTGAATACCATATGTAATTATTTTTGAAAGAAGATTATTTATACGTTGCACTCTACCACTGAATTCCAAACATGTACAAATTTGAAAATAAGAGGTACGATTTGTATTTGTGAGACGAATCTTTTTACGTACATGTTAAACATAAAAGAGGAGATTTTGTATAGGCGGTGTCACAGGCTTCGATGTAAATTTTACGACTAATGATCATGTTCATTATCTCGTACCGCATTAACATTATTAACTATATCTTGAAAATTATAAATAATATGTCAATGTGTAAGCTATAAGTTGATATATATATATATATATATATATATATATATATATATATATATACACATATATATATATATATATATATTTATATATATACATATATATATATATATATATATATATATATATATATATATATAATTACTGCATATTTGTATAAAGATAAACCGTTATTGCAAAACCTTACTATGATCCATGCCATGTTATCAAAATAAACGGATGAAATGGGAAATTTCAAATAAGGTGAAGAAATTAATTTAAATATCTCCTGTATTAGTTAATCGTTGTATTGTTATCACTAAACATCTTCCGATCGCACATCCTTATCTGCGATACATTATTAGTACATCGTAACTGACACCGATGACAATATATCGAAGAAACTGATAAATTTTCTATAAATCGTTTGAAATATAATCGAGCCAGGGAAAGTAAATATCCACGATTTGATAAGGCAATGTACGCGTGTGCGCCTCTTCATTTGCAGTATTTCATCTAAAATTGAATAAGACTGAGTAAAATTGTTCTAACCATGAATCATATTTACAGGGAACACGAGCCCCTCCCCTGAACTAAGACAAATTCTGGAAAATTAACGGAATCTGCCTTATTTCTTTTATTTGGAATACATTTTATTCTAATCTCATTGTTTATTTTTATTTACGTACTTTTATACCTTTATTTTTTTAGTAAAACTTCGTTAACTATTTTGAAGCCCATAAAGATACAATTATACCTCTCTACTTCCACCACGCCTAATGTGAAAGCTGGATCTACCCCTAAAATTCGTTACAGGATACATGTTGCTTCTACGAGAGGAAGTGAGTTCAAATACAAATCGTATAGGCGCTATTGCAAATATTTTGCGGTACAAACAATATTTTCCATAAATAATATAAAAAAAAATTAGGCCAAACAATGGTCAAAACAAAATAATTCAAACCAAAAATTAAGCTCAACCCTATTGCTAAGCATGAATTTTAATATTACTTAACTGGATTCACTGTTTACGACAATCAGTAAGTACTAAGGGAACATGAAATCACGTATCTGTCTGTCCATCAGAACTTCTTTTCTCATAAACCGCATGACGTAAAAACAAAAAATTTGGTACAGTACTAGCTATTGAGGTGAGTGTGTTGATACACTCACCCCAATAGCTAATTATTTAAAAACTCAAAAATATTTTTAGGATAAGATTTTAAGCAAATTAGGTAAAGACTTCTCAATTTAGAGGCCACTATTTCTCATTATGTCATCTTTACAACTTTTTTCCAGGGGTTGCTCTATCTCTAATAATCATAAATTTTTTTTAATTCATAATTTTTTTCGTATTTGCGTACGTACTATCAATGACTCCGATTTATTTTCTGTGGCTCTTTAATTTGTTGCGAATGTTCGTCATTTTGTTGCTGTTGGAGATGAAGGTGCGTCCTTCGGGAATTTCCAGTAGGTAGGTTCGTTACACGAAAGGGTGCTCTTCATTTCCATAATTTAGGGTTGGGCTTATTTTTACTGGCAAGTCTATTGCATAGTGTAGATTGTTCGAAAATTGATGTTTATATTTATATAGATATATGCTGGCACTACCACGGAAGTTCTTGGAAAGGTAACAATAGGCAAGGCTGGCTGTGAATATAGTCTGAATGTTGTGGATTTTTTATCAAAAAATTTTGTAAGAGTAACATTTATATTTCAATTTATTGTTTTCATCTGTCAAGTATTGTAACGAATATTTGTTAATGATTACAAGCGATTTAAGGGGAGTAATTTTTATATAATTTATTGGACAGTATTAAAGAGGTATAAGGATATTCTACCTCCTATTTTATAGGTATTTTTTGTTGGTTTATTGTGATATTGAGAAATTGGCGAAATATGGATATATTCCCTCCTACATTATGCATAGTTTAATTACGAAAATTAGTGTGTCGTCGGTTTAATAGAATCCCACCTCTGCTATACCATAAGTCTCAAATGTCTGTCTAATCGTAAATAATTAATTGATTAGAGAAATAAATTGTTTTAAGTATTAGTATCATATAATATACGTTTCCAAGTAGTATGATACAGTGGTTTGTAACATGGAGTCCAGAGAAAGCAATTACATTATCTATGTTGCTAAGCGATTTAAAAATTATTAGGGTATTTTGGTCAATTCGAACAAGCTATTTATCGAAATCTATTTGTCATAAATAAAAGTATGAGGTTGTTTAAATTTTCTTATAAAAGTGTTTTATTGATTTTACTTTTGATAATAATTCGATCGTCGACTATTGTTTAATTTTCTCGTTGTGACATTAAAGCAGTGGTTTATTAAAACTGATTCCTTTATTACGTCTTCTTGTTTAGTATAGATCTAAGTCTCCGGTTATACTTCTGATATAGATCTTAGTCCGTTAATCAGTCCACGATGAAATCTAATTTTATTGATTGAACCAAACTACTCTTTTATTATGAATAACAGTTTTAGGTATTTACTCGTATTGAATACATTTGGCGTTAATTTTGTAAAGATTCATTATTCACAATTAAATGAAACTACGTGGTGTAGTATTATTTCTACTTTTTTTAAGTTCTTTAACACGGCCTAGGTTTCGTTGTATTACAATAACTTCAGGTGGGCTATTAATAAAGATCTTCTTAACCTTATTCTTTGCTAATAGCCCACCTGAAGTTGTTGTAATACAATGAAACCTAGGTCGTGATGAAGAACTTTAAAAGGTAGAAATAATACTACATCACGTAGTTTCATTTAATTGTGAATGATTGTGTATTTACTCGTATTAATTGTTATCGTTTAAGATATATAAACGGGGATAGTGCACTCCTTTAGCTAATGTTTTAACTTGAATTGCAAGAATAAATGATTTTTCCTTTAATTTTTCCATATGGTATTAATGTAAAAAGATGTGACCAAATCTTTACAATTTTAGACTTCCTAATTTCAATGTTAGTATTCTCTCTAATATTCTTTTTGTGCATTTTCTGTAGTTTTTTATGTATTATTTATAATCCATATTTAACTACTTTGCGGTTACATATCGTGATTTAGCTTTATGTCTGTTACCTAATGAGTTCTTTATATAAAAAGGGGTTCTTCCTATGTAAGTTATGGTTTTATGATGGTTTCCATTGTGATTTAACAATATATCTATCAGTCTTTTAATGGCGTGTTTATTGAGAAGATTATAAGAAATATTTCTAAGCTCTCTATGTTCTTTGATATAATTTATACACATAAGTTATGTATATCGATAAATTTTGTCTATATATCATCAAGGGATCTCTTTTATCTATATGCACTTTTATTACCCAAAATATTTTTAGTTAGTAATGAAATTAATTGAACTATTGTAGTTTGTTAGTCGGGATTTTAAATTTGCTTTAACGGATATTGTTAAATCAATTGATTCAAGATGTTTCTTTCCGGTAGTTGTCACTTTGTAAAATCTGATATTGGACATCTAATATTGTGAACGTAAGTAGTCCACGACATCTTTAAAAAGATATTTAATTTTTTAGGAATTCATGGTAAATTTTGCAATCATTTATGTATTCTGTAATATGTTTACTTATATTCGGTCAATAGCGCCTGCGTCTAATATATCGTTTAGTTTTATTCCTCGGTAATTACTTTTTTTCATCGTGATATGTTTTTTTTATTTCCAATTGTAACTTCGTGTCAGTGACATCTGTCAATACCATTTTGTAAAATATTATTTTAATTGCTCAATTTTGAAAGATATTCTGACGGGTAGTTCAAGGTGATATATTTTTCATGAGATAACCATATTCTGCATCTGATATTTGGTTAAATATGTTCTTTAAATAACGCAGTTACTTCCTTTTATATTTTATTAATACTGATTTGTTTAATCATTTGCTTTTTACTGGGAAATATTCCTATAAATTTAATATGGAGGGAGAACCGTAATAGAAAACGAAAATGAAGTTTGGATGATTATAAAATAACTTTAAAAAGTTAATATTTCTAGGAAACTCTAATACTAGATCTTCCATATTAGCGGGAATAATATATGTGTAGGAATTTTCTTTTCCCGGAAGGACATTTTCTCTGTCGAATTATTGGAGTAAGTTCTTTGAATGATAAGTCATTAGCATTTACATCATTCTTGCCCTTTTTATAAATTAGTACCGGGTGACTGAGCGTTGCTCGATGTGTTTTGAATATTCCATGGGAACGTGACATTGCTTGTTTCATGATATTAGATTTAGTTTTAACTGTTCTTCACCTCCCACGTCCTTTTCTCCTTCCCTTTGCCCTTGCATTCACCTTCATCTTTGCTTTCGGTTTTGGATTCGGCTTCGACTTTAGTTTTGCGTTCGCGTTTGCGTACAAAAATGTGCAAGTACACTACAGTACAGGACTGTAGTGTACTTGCAATTTTTTGTCTATGGATGGACAGTAGTAGACTTGAAAATTTTTTTGTCATCATGTGCGAATTTCGTAGCTTTCCTTTATCCGCCAGTAACAAAGGTAAATAAAAATATAATTAAAGAAGTCAACGAAATGTTATCGTCTACGCCTTCAAATATAAATGAAAAATTTGAGAAACTTGGAACAAAGTTATAAATATTCATTTCCATAGTTGTCTCATTGCGATTCGAAACTAAGTTATGGAAAACGAAATATACTGATCAAATTATTAGCAAATAAGATCTAAAAATTACACATCAAGAACAATATAGAATAAACAATAATGTGTAAGGAAATTTCCCACAGAAAATAATGCTACTATGACGTGTTCTCATTGTGCATTCGTCTTCTATTTTTATGACGTTTTTTCCTACTAAATCTTTGATGAAAAAATCAATTTATATACCAAAAATGCCGTAATAAAAATCTTGTCATTATACAATAAAATTGATTTCGTCACATTATGTTTTAGTGCTATGTTTTTTTTTCGGAATATAATTCAAAATTTTCCGTTCCTAAAGATTCAGACTCTGGTATTCCCGTTAGTCTATAAATCAGGAAATGATCAAAAAACAAGCAACTGAATTAATATATATATATATATATATGTATATATATATATATATATATAAATATATATATATATATATATAGATATAGATATATATACATATACATATACATATATATGTATATGTATATGTGTATATATATATATATATATATATATATATATATATATATATATATATATATATTACAATTCTGGGAACTTATCTAGAACCGACAGCATACATAGAAGCGACAAATACTTTGTAGTGAAGAATATTATACATCTAATTAAATCCTAACACTGAGAAAGGCAGCAATAAGAATGAGCAATCCATGGATACAGGCAAAATGATATTCTCTGATACCGAAAATATAGAATAATATAGACTTTTTCTCTTTAATGTTATATCTAAAAGTGAATAGCTTAGCTACTGTAATACAGCGTTACACTCTTATTGATAAAAATGTTATCACACGATTACACGTTTAGCTCATTTAATTTCAAGCTTGGAAATATGTTTCGTATTACGTAACTATAATATAAAAAAAAAACATTTAAATTATTTTCACCTGTTCCAAGAAGCAGTTGTTTATTTTCTTAAGTGTTTATGTGAACTGAATATAAAATGGAGGTCATGAAATTATTATATCACAAATTCACGTTACACGACTGAATTAGTTTGTCTTGTTTAAAATACGATTATTCCCTACATAGGTTTTTATTTTTATTTTCTGTGTATGCTTATTGTTCTTGTTCAGCTGCATTACCATATTTTCTTACTGCCTTATTGTTCCTACTAATCATTCCCTAACAATTAACATTTACTTGCTTCCTGAACATAACCGCTTTACTATATAAAGTTGGTCTTGTGTATGCCTACATTCCACTCTGCAGCCAGAACTCTATATATATATATATATATATATATATATATATATATATATATATATATATATATATATATAATGCGGACGAATGGCATTTATGCGTGATAGTAATCTCAGCCACCCTATCGTACGATATGGTCGTTAGGTGACGATAACTACAAGGATGTGGACGACGTGGGGATTAAAACTAGTCGACCTCGAAAATGTGTGACTTCTAATATGAAAGTCCAAGTTTTTCTAAAAAGTTCTAGAAATGTGAAGATATTTCTACAATGGTCTGGAACATGGTCGAATTCTCACACAAATTCATTGTTCACTCCCTCAGCTTACCTCTTGTCATTTCTTTACTACACGATTTTGACTGTTCCATTTTCTCGAATTAAAAACCTATGTCACTTAGTGATAATGTAGGCCACTACCGATGAAAGAATTTTTAAAATCGGATGAGTAGTTTCAAAGATCACCTCCTACATAGAAACTCACTCACAAACATTACCTCTTTATAATATTAGTATAGATAGCTGCGACTTGTGGTTTTACCTACGTAAGTCCCAAATATCAGCATGAGAAGTAGTCTATATGGTACTTCAAAATACCTAGATACACATACAATCTATCAAATCGTAATCTATCTCTGCCAAATTTATTTCACATTTGTAATATTAGTAGGTATAATATATATCATATTATATGCTAACGTGATGTACTTCGGCATAGCACAAATAAAAAAAAACATAATTATGCTTATACAAATGGAGCAAAACAATAATTTCTTATAATAATATAGCAATTACAATTTTTAGAAGTCACGTTATTGGCCGTTCTGTGACTATTTTGACATAAGGTTGTTTGCTAAACATTTAATTTTTTTATTGCAATTTATTTCTAAAGTTTAGTGTCTTACAGCTTCCCTGTAAACAATATTTGTAGTTTTATTTTGTGGCAGCAAAATAAATTGACTTTCGGGAGCTCCGACTCGTAATAGGCCAACATACAGTTGCTCATAAGTAAAGCATTCTTTTCGTAGGCAATCCCTATCAAATTGAAAGTTTGGCCCAGGGACTTGTTAATTGTTAAAGTAAAAGAAGTTTTCACCTGAAATTGAAGTCGTTTAAACGGGAATCATCGGTATCCTAGGAATATGAGCTAATTCACCAGCTGCAGGGCCAGTGAAGATGGTCGCTACAATTAAATTGTCTTTCAATTCCTTTATAAATAGCCTCGCCCTATTGCAAATGTTAGATAGGTATAAATTTCTCAGAAGCATGATTAGCGTTCCGATTTTTAATGATAATTCGTGAGATGGTGGGCTAGCAGGGTTAAGTGAATTTAAACATTCCAGTGGTTAATATGCAGCGTCTTTGATATTAGTAACGGTGTAAATCGATTTGTAATGTTTGACCTGGCCGGTGACTTTTGGTGTGATCAAGTCATTGATTTCATTGACCACGTCAATCTTAAGTGACACTATTGCTCTAGAATATAGCCAACGAAAGTCTTTTTGGTATAAATTTTTGATATCAGAATCGATTTGATAAATTCAAAGAGGAATTTACATGAATATAATTAAGCTAGATAATGAAATTATCTAGTGGCAAAAGGATTAATAACTTGAAACGATATACCTTATGTTACCTTATCGAAATTTTCATGAATATTAAATTAATACACTTTATAATGTTAGTTTAGATAGTAACATTTCTCTTCACTTATTACACAGCGGTTTGCAATATTCGCGACAATTTGAATTTTGTTGCACTCAACATAACTTTAAACCAAATGTACCGATTTGAATGATTAAAAAAATAATTTACTCCTACGTAAACAGCCTAAGTTATTTAATAATTGATTTGGATAAGGAATTATATCATGATGCGAATGTAATCACTTTTTTTCGCATCTGTATTTTAGTTGATTGATTTGAAAAAAAAACGTATATTGTAACATAACTATAACAATTACATATAGTGTTTTACAAACTTTTTGTTCATATTAGGGAGAACCTTCAATACGTTTCCAATTTTTTTGTGCAATAGCAATAGTTTTTGCAGGTCACACAAAGAAAACTTATTTTTAAGCAATTTTGTATGCCTTGTGTATTCCTTGTGTATTATAATATCGATATGTTTGTGAGAAATAAATCAATTCTTCATAATAAAATATAACCTTTGTTACTCGCTGATCATGTCGCTTTATACTGGTGAAAGAATTTTTAAAATTGGTCAACTTCAACTTTGTGAGTTTGTCTATAACAAACTAACTAAAAAACAAAAAATCAAATCATTATAATAATAGTATATATATATATATATATATATATATATATATATATATATGTATAAATATATATATATATATATATATATATATATATATGTATAAATATATATATATATATATAAATATATATATATATGTATAAATATATATATATATATATGTATATATATATATGTATATATATATGTATATATATATCTATAAATATGAATATTTGGTAATATATTCGTGTACAAAATATAAAAAGGAGAATTTTTTTAAAACCTATTCTTTATACAAAAAAAAAGGTGTGAGATATGAATAAATGTAGGAACAAAAAAAACTTTATGCCTTGCACACTCGTCGTTTGAAAGGAAAACGTGTCAGAAGAATGTGCATAATGGCGGGTGGGGGTGTAATTTAAGGGCGGTTTCCTGTTCCCTACACTGGTGTCAGTAGTTCCCTTCAAATGACTGAGGCTGTAACGCTTTCCATCTTTGTATTTTTCAGCTCCGCGGGTATATTTTTCAAGGCATTGGGAGTGGGAAGAAATAATCATTTATGTAGAGAAAACTTTACAGTTTTGCATTTTTGTTTTCCAGGATAAACTAAAATTCTAATAATATTATAAATATAACATTTTAGATGGATCAATGGAAATTTTTTACTGCATAATTCTGCAATTTTTCTTTTAAAATCTGAAGTAGTTCCTGGGAAATAGCTTCCATCTTTCTAGACGTTCATTGGTTTCTCAAGTTGATTTTAGTATGTTTTAATCCGTGTCCTCTATTCCGAATTTCCAAATCCAACATAACTCCCGAGGGCTGACATTCACAATTTTCTCCCCCTCTCTAAACAATAGTTTCATATATTTTCCTAGAATTGAGTGTGACGAATACGTTCAGTTGAAGAAGTTGTGTGTAAATTTTTAAAAAACTAAGAACATGCTTCTATTGACAATTTTCCATAACCACCTCCCTCTACCATCGTCATATCCTCCTGCAATACGTTACTAAATTACTCCTGAGAAAAATCAAACAAACCCAAACTCGATAGATTTTCTGTTAGCCATTGAGAAGTAAGTTTCCTGGTCTACTTTCCTCCTCCATCGTCTGTTCTCCTTGTTATCATATATATACGAATATACTTATTGGGATAAATCAAACGAAAGTACATTTTATGGGTTTTCTATTAAACGTTGAGAAGTGGCATCGCTCATCTCCCTTCACCATCTCCGTGCTCTCTTGATTATAATATGTTACTAAAATATTTATTGCAATTAGTCAAGAGAGCCGAAATTATCATCAAAGCCTCTTAATTACAATGTTTAACAAATACTTACTTATTAAGATAAGTTAAAAAGAGCCAAAATTCGATAGGTTTTCCTAAGACGTTCATTAGTCTTCTGTCTTTCTTCAGAAAAAAATCCTATTTTTCATAATAGCACTTTCTGAAAATATGCGACAGAATATTAATTCTATTAATGTAACATCTTTTCCAGAAGTAAATATTTTAAGTGTCACATGTACAGATGGTACTGAATTTATATAAGTTGTGGACAACATTTTTTTCCTCTGCTGATAAATATTTATCACTTCATTACGTTTCAGGATAAAATTTAAATGAATGGAAATAATTGATCGACGCTATCTATATTTTTTGTCTCATCCTTGCTATCTAACACTTCTTCAAAATATTTTGAGCAATTCAAATTTTCCAAATTATTTTGAAGCAGACTCATTTACTTCTCTGCTCGAGGGTTTGGGTTATGTTCTAAAACTTACTCAAATTCAGCTCCTTCACCCCAAGCGTATAACCTCCGTGAGAAGTTTATTTTCATTCGAGGAGCCAAACTTTGCAATCAATTTGATCCGGACATGTGGCTCCTATAATAGATTTTAAGAGTCATCTGAAAAGGTCGTACGTCGTGAAATTAATTTTTCTTACTTCTTAAAACCATTTTGTTCCATACTCCTTAAAACCGTTCTATTTTTAAACTCAACTTAACCACTTACCTTAACTATACCATGTAAACATTTTTATTTTTTGACAAATATTTATTTTTTGTTTGTGTGCACAATCCAATGTTCACATTTATCTCCAAAACGGTTTGACCGATTCAGGTACGGTTTTCTGTAAAATATTCGTAATTCGTATGTCATTCGTAAAGAGTTGTTACGGTAATTACTCACAAGAGGACGCACCAATAAACATTTTGTTGCAAATTAATGTTCCCAGTTACCTCCCAAACGATTTGACCGATTTATACACAGATTTCTACAAAATATTTGCAAATAATTGGTGTTATGATGTTATGATATGGTGTTATGATATTAGATTGCCAAGGGGCGCCGTAACATATCTTTTGGAAACGAATGCTCCCATTTACCTCCAAAATGGTTTTACCGATTTTGGCACGGCTTTCTGCAAAATATTTGGAACTAATCGACGATGCTTCTTGGATAGATATTATGGTTTAGCTCGCCAGAGAATTTCAATTAGTCACGAACTGATACAATTTATTCTCAATAACAGATTTTCTTGGTTTGTAATTATGTTAACAGGTTCTTGCTTTCTTTTAGTCGTTTTAGTCGATTTAACCTTCTTTCAATTACAATGACTACACCCATCGTGGGTTTTTTGAAAATTTTTAATTATGCTCTTTTTTCTTTCTTTTAAATTCTTGAATTTTGAAAGAGGGAAAATTTATTAAAACATTTTACGGCCTTCCACATGTCGAATTTTCATGCAAAATTCTGGTAAATAAACAAATAAATAAATGAAACCTATCAACATAGTATCTAACTTATTTTTCTACTCTTCTATAGTGCTTTGAACATTTGTGAATAGGCAATACAGGGAAAAAATGGATTCCGTGTCAATCAGGACATTATTGATATTAAATCTCCGACTACAATGTAGTGTTATGACTTATACCACTCGTATGGGAAATGTGTTTAATGGATACAAGCTCTATTTATAGTCTTGAATTTATTGTTAAAATGTTCCAATTCACGTAGGCTTAGACAGAGTTCAATGAACACTTATATAGACTACTTATTATTATCAGGATACCAGTTAATATTTTCATGCAAACTCACCTGCGTTGGCCCAAAATATCAGTATGAACAGTTCAGTTCTGAACGCTAACGGGTAGCGTGCAGAAACACAGGCACCCCACAGAACCACAAACGTCACTATCAAGTTCATCCCTTAGTGTACTTGTATGGTAAATACTGACCCATAACTAAATATCAGGAGTTTGACGCGAGTATTAATTTCAATGTTTGAGAACATTTGACCATGTACACTCTAGGTGTAAACTCAAAGCTCTTCCGAAGAAACTACTACATGCTGCAATACGTTTAATTTACTTTATTATACTTGGTCCTGTGCACAGAGTGAAAAATAATATTGAGATTTGACCAATCGACTGGTATTTTATATATAAACACATACATACATATGGGCATGTACAGTTAACTAATATCAAGGTTCAAAAACTCGGGTTCTTCCTCGATATAAGGTTTTATACCAGGTTATATCTTTTCGTTATACACATCTATTTTTAAAGTAAAATATGATTTAATTACTATCTTAAAGGTAAAATTTGTCAGAGGCTTTGCATACTTTAATGAAACAAGATACATTTTTTTAATTTTGCTCTCGTGTATTTTTTTAGTCCAACACCAAAGACTTATGTCAAAATTACTTCACATATCATACTTATAATACTTATATGAAAATTAACGGTAAATATGTTTCGCTATTTATTAAAATCTAAATAAAGCATATCAATCAACCAATCAAATTATATTCCCATGTGTATACTTGTCTTTGGCGACACATTTATTTAATTTTATTTACTTATACTAGATAAACACAAATAATATTGTCAGCAAAAACGTGGATGTGATCGTTTGACGTCAAAAATTCATGTTTGGCAAAGTAGTATATCATACTAATTTGCACATTTTGCAGAAGCTGAAACTTAAAATTTTTTACTCGAAAACTTTAGAGAAGGAAAATGAAGTACTCAATAATATTGTCTCAGATATGTGTTGCGTTGGACTGTTAAGACCCATATATTTTACAGCACGTGGGTATATATTTAATTTTAGAGCACGTCGGCTTCGAATTTAAATGAGATAAGTATTTATAACTTGGGTTATTTTACAAATTATTGACTTTTAAAATAGTTTTTGGGAATCGGGAAATCTTCATCAAAATCAAAATATTGTTTAATATTTTCAAATACTTATAGTGATCTAAATTTGTTTTTAAAAATGACGTCTGGTAATCTATTAGAATAAAAGTCTATCAATTGTCATATTGATATATCAAATAGCTTAATTTTTGTAAAGAATTCACTAACAAAAACGAAAGTTGATGTTTATATGAACCACTTAAAGTATAACTAATATTAATGGAATTAATTCCAGTATACTTCAAGATAAAGTTGCTTATGAAATTTGTAATTATTTTACATTTTATATTTTGGATAAAAATACGTTCAATGATTTGCTAAATTGTCTCATTTTTAAATAAAAAATACCCCAAGTGCAAATCACAGTACACGCAATTAATATTTCATAAGATCAGATATATTTAAACATAAACTTTACGGTCTATCATGAAAATGTATCTACTAGTTCGAGTCTGTTTGAATATAAAATGAAAAATTGTAGCTCGATTGTTTAGCACTATAATATCTTAATTTTTTTCTAACTAAAGGTGTTAGAAAGAGGCCGACATAGCATAATATTACAATTTTAATTAAATTGTGTGTAATAATAATGTATAGTCCTTACTCCTTACTTTTAAAATATCATTGAGAAAAGAACAACGAAATTTTAACTGAATGAAATAAATTTAATTCTTAATGACGATGATCAAAAACGTAAGATAAATGGTTGTTCCAATAAGGTTAGTAGGTAGTTTGTGGCTAATACAGGAAAAAGTTGTAAGTTTTCAAGTTATTACTTTTAAAATAGCTGTCAATCAATGAAAGACAGTCAACAACCCTATTGTATTAAATAGACGTATTACCTCATCAAAAATGTTCTTTCAAAATTGAGTCAATGTGTCTCATTTTTAAACGGCTCTTTAAATTACGTGATTTCGTAGATCCTTTATCGCTTTCATCGCAGTTCACGCATGGTTTTATTTAATACCACGTTTTTTATTCGTTTCATAACGATATAAGGTGTATATTGAGTGTAACGTCATTTGCCTAAGCAATGAAATCCGTACGCACGAGATGAACGCACGGCACTTTCCGAGTTTTCGACGGCCGGGTACCAGTCATTACTTCTAGTTGTAGATGTTTGGCATTATTTTTCATGCTTATTTATTTTAGTTATTCTGTTTCATTAATATATTTTATTATGTGCCTAATTATACTTTATTATGATCAATAAAGAGAAAAATAACGCATTTGGGAACGTCAATTACCCACAGTTTTGTAGTACATGTGAAAGTATTTGAACAGATTTATAAAGTTAGTTAAAGCAGACATATATATATATATATATATAGCTATATTAATATAAAAATTCCAGTAGTATTACAAAGGCAAAAATGGTTGTTTTTGTTACTTGATTACACTGGAACTGAAGAAGAAGAAATGTCTGAATGAAGAATAAAAATAGCGCAATGTAAAAACGACCACGTATAAACGATTTAACATAGTTTATAGACAAACGTTGGGATAGTTTTGTTGGATTGGAAATAAACTGGATGAAAAACAGAATTTTCTTGTTCATTATAAACCCAGATTCCAACTTCCGGGTTGACCCAAAGCCTGTGATAAGTACATTTTAATACCATAAAGATAAATAATTTTAAAATGTAATGAAAAGTCAACGAAGCGATCAGGAACCTCGGATGGCAAAACTCTGTATCTAAATTTTTTATTTCTCCTAACGTATTTTTTGCAAATACAATTTTTTTGCAGTTATGTGTCCATAACTATTGTTCCGCATTAAATGTAGAGATAGTATCATGAGTACTAAATACACCGTATTATTTTAATATGCAGCATGATCCCAGAAAGTGCTTTACTGTCCGATGATGAATCAGTAGTCCGAAATAATATTATATTGACTGATAACAATCGTGGACTACTAAACCTGTTTCTAAAGGGATCAAGACCGCAGCAAAATTGTCAAGATCCCCCAATGCCGCTTTAATGAAAGTAAGTGCGCGAAAAACCCATGATTTTAAGATAAACGTACTCGCTCCAGGCAGGTAAAGTGAACTACAACTTCGTTCTATCATATAATAGTCAGGAGCATTAAATGCTATCGAACTCAAGACGAAGCGATGGTTAATATAAATATTAAATAACAACTAATATCATAACGGTAAAAGTCTGGATATATGGCTGGATGCATGTTTGTTAGTCTATAGTACATAGTTGGTATAGTAACGCATATCAAGGGATGAATGCGTGTTTATTGATCTCGTCATTATAAAAAAATTGTCATACGAATAGATTTAGATGATAGGACCTGAATTAAATAACATATTTTTTATATCGAAATCTGAATTAATTCCTAAGAAATAGCATCCAGTTTTTGAAATAATAATTAAGTTTCCATTTGATCACTTAGTAATTTAAAAAGGGGCATCACTAAAAGGTTGAATCAAAGTTTGATTTCAGCATATTAACCAAAAAGGCACGTGAGTCAAATCGCGGACCAAAGCTGGTATTTAGTAATTAAAAAAATAATGCTTTATTAAAATAAATTCTTGTCATAGTTGCATAGAATAATTTACATCCTATCGTGCCCGTTAAACGCGGAAGGAATTATGAAAGGGAAATTGATATGGTTGTGACAAAGCAGTCGACATCTCTAGTCAGATACAGAGAAAGGGAAAGAGCATATATTTATGGAACAAGTCAGAAAAAAATTGTAGCGCGACACGCTAGTGCTGCTATTTGCTAAAGTTATTTGTATAAAATAGAACATTTTACCACTCGAATAAGATCCAGTAATTAATCTCTTTGTTGAGGTGTAGTTACTGTCTTAAGCACAATAGACAAAATGTTTGTATTTAGCAAGTGTGTTTGCTTTTGATCTTTGGAAAAGAACTGTGAAGAGTTCTCTTTTTATGTGTAAAGAAACCAATATACCATCTCACGTAAAACATCAATTCTTTGATGTTCATTACCCCGGGTTTCAAAATTTCCTTTCACTCAATCAAAAACCTTGGAAATGTCATAATCTTTTATTCTCTTCTAAACAATATTATTACAGTGATTTTGGGAACTCAGCATCTCAATTGTTTATAATGACGAAAGCATTCAACTTGAGGCAGGATCCTTTCTAAATGTAACTTTTTTGCTCCAGCATTCTGAAATTATTCTCGATAGCGGACTCTTTGAGACTATCACAAAATTTATATAAAACTATAATCAAACACTATTCAAATGTAATATTTCTTGTTACTGGTTTGCTTTCCCAGCTCATCGTACCATGTTTTTCAACCAAGTTTATCATAGTTGAGAAAATGTTTAGTTGTAATTATCCCCTTTATCACTAACAACAGTTAAATATTTGACAACACCAGACACCCAAAAATTATTCGTCTTAATTAATTAGTGTAGTAATAAATATAGTTTACAATAAAATTCGCCGTTTGATCGCAAAATAGTGAAAAAGAGAATAACAAAAGCAGTATATCGGCTTAAATATATAAATAACGTCATACTTTGACGAGTCATCTATAGTCAATTTATTTCTTTTTTATTACTGGTTGTTAACAGATTTTAATACTAAACTCTATTCGGTGGAATATTTTGAATACAAAAATAAATTTTAAATATTTAAACCCGACTTGGATTAGATTTGTTCGTGAATTTTTTGGGCATACATTGTTCAACACTTAAAAATCTGGGTAAATCAATTTATCACTAAATTATATGAAGTATGAAAATTCTACTAGACGTTAGTTATGTCAGTGTTAAGATGCGTATGAAGGTAAACTTTTTTTGTCTAATTTCCTTTATCCGAATACTTATAGTTTTCTCAAGAAACACTTTCAATCTATTTGTGATAACGATCTTAGAATAAAACTCCTTGCTTCTAATGTTGTAGGTATAAATGTCATTTTGTTCCCCTATCAATCAAAAAATATTTACGGTAACCCTTTCTATATAATATCATTGCTAAATTAACCTAAAATATTTACAAACAATGTCTATAATAACACTATTTTAAAATATAATCCATGAATAGGTCTTAACTTTTTAAAACTTTCGTAATTAAATTAATTATGTTATAATCTCTATTATAATCTCCTTTAAATTCATGTTTTTGCGCTGAATTACACGTAACTATTTCTCGTGTTGTTATTAGAATTCTATAATCCTTTAAATTCAGCACACTGTGACTTTAAACCAACAGATAAATCATTGAATCAACTACTATCATAACTTTATTGATTCAATTATTTTTTTCGTTGATATAATCTGGCAAAAATTACTGACAACTATTTAAAATAGAGTAATAGAAATTTATTGGAACGATACTCGGAAGTTCCTATCAAATATTAGATGAAACGCTACAAGCAAAATTAGATTAATCATTCACTCCAAAGGATACCTGCCCGTATTCTTAAATAGGATTTAAATTCTAACTCGTAGAGGAAGAGACAGCACCGTGGTCTTAAGCAAATCAGGCGGCGCAAAGTGCTTACAGAAGTAATCATTTGAAATGAAGTAAAACGTAATGCCCAGAACTGATCGCATGGCAAAGCATTTTGATACCCCTTCTTCAAGGCAAGATAGGTGAGACTACTAACTAGATTAGCCAGAATATTTAAGGCCGACCCTATTCTTAAGCATTATTTTTCACTTTAATTGGCCCTAGATCGACATACAGACATCAATTTTTATTTATTAATCTACAAACAAGTATTCATATTTGATATAATCTTTTATTGTTTTATTATTTTCAATAATACTTTGATAATAAATGGGTTTCGTTTTGATATTGAAATAAAAATTCGAATTAAATTTAATATTTTTTTCTTTGTCTCTTTCACTGTAAATATTCCTGATAAAATATTTGATAAACATTTCACGTAGTAGATCAGGTAAATCTTTTTAACGGGGAGTTTTTCATCCAAGTATGTAATCTTAAAAGTATAAATTTTATCAAAATATATACTTCTGAAACATTATTTTTACCCGCACTCATGTTATAACATGACATGTGATTTATAAAGGTTTATGGGAGCAACTCCCAAAAATATACATCTAATTTATTTTCGGCTTTAGAAAAACCTATTTTGGATCATCTGCCGTTACTCGGATCGAAATCCTATATCACAGTAATATACATTTTCAATTTTATTTGTATCCCTTGTTATCCCTCTCCTGCTTTCAGCACCTGCTAACATACGGCTTTGAATTACGTTTCAGAGCTAAAAATAAAAACTTAGTTTCTTGATACGGAAATTCATTTTCTCGGTTCAAATCCATCTTGAAATTAATTTAATCTTGATATAGCAAGTGCACTTATATTATTTGTGTTCAATGAGAACTTTAAATTATATAATTCAACTTGGCTTTAACATTTAACGCTCTTTTTCTATCTTTACTTACTAACTCACCATGGGCTCTCTTTGTCATACTTCACAAATTTTATTTCCTATTTTATTGTATAAGTTGTATTTTTCATGGTTATGTATTAAATATATAACATACATTTCGAAGAGTTTCTATAAATCAATACGGCATGTAGCCCTCAAAACTATTAAATGTATTATGAAACTATAAAAAGAATATATAAACTTCCCGTAACACATAATAAAACTCTAAAAGAGCGAATTTTGTTGATTGAAAATATTTTAGAAAGATTGATTGATTTATCGTATAGATAGACAATAGAAGTCACAAAACTTATTTTTGGAATTTTTGTCTGACTGTTGTTATTTTGTATGTTATTTTGTTTTTCAATCACACGAAATCTAATGGAAAGATTTTGATGAAATATAATATGGTAATAGCTTACATCCTTGTGAAACTTATAGAATTTTTAACTGGCTATTACAGATTTTTAAAAAATGCTAACTTGATGAATATTACGAAATGGGTACGATATTGGAATGTTGCTAAACTTTATAATTTACTATACTTTATATTCCTTTATGTTGTAAAAATAAATAAAAAAACAGAATGATGGTGATTATATTAATAACAGTAATAATACATTTCACGAGTCAATTCGTTCAGCCGTGGTGTAATTGTTAACACGTTGGCACTTTGTTTACACCTTCAATTCCCACCCACTTTGGTTGGTTTACACCTTCAATTCCCACCCACTGATCCACTGTTTTTTTTTGTTTTCTGCAATTGCTATTACTATAATGATATTACTTTTAAATATTAATATTTTTTATTTAATCTTTTACTAATAATATTATCAAAATAAATGTACAGCTAACGCCATCTATTAAGAAAATTCATAATTTTAGTTCATGGCAAAATGAGGTTTATGTGTTGAATTTTTAATGAAATTTATAGTGTCGATATTTATTAATTCATCTTTCATCTATTGCCAATATTTTTACGTAGATGGTTATTTCAAGCAATAATTGTAAGTCGTTCATTAAATAATAACAATATATTTCAAACACCGATAGCACTATTAGTAAATTGAGTATCGGTAATAAAATTGTTCCTCAGATTATATAAGAGATTTACATTTTCTCCTTGCGACATTAAAAAAACATGGAATAACGGTAATTTCTGTGACTTCATTGTATGCGCATAATTTTTAGATATAGCTAAAGGACTATTACGAAGTTTCATTGAGGAAATAAATATGTCATTGACTTAGTATTGAAAAAATGACTGCTCGAAGTGAATTTAGAATTTATATCACTGATTTGGCATAACTGGACTAATGACTTCTTAATATTCCCTACGATTTAACTCAAAAGCACGAAAAAACTTTTTATCGCAAAAAACTGAGGAGGAGCATGAAGTTAGATTATCAATTGAACAAAAGCGTCAAACTAATTATTGTGTCTTATAAAGGAATGATGAACAAAGAATCCAGTTCATTGCCGAGCGTCTTCGTGGAGTAGTTTCTCGACCAGGCGAAAATATTGACAAAAGTTGTTTATATTATATTCACGCAGCGAGACGCGTGGTTGTTTTGATATGAACCGTGAGCGTCACGCACAGCGTGACTTCTGACTGTAAACGTCACGTAGACTCGAGCGTCGGAGACGTTCACGCAATGTGAGGTCAGAGCACATCACGTTTTCACAACGAGAAGATCAGCTGAATGCTAAGTTCACCAAAATTGAGTAATAACATTCGAGTTGAAATAATAACACTGCAGCAAAATACAATAGAAGCGGAGGTGTCGACGGGTTGCACTAAGGGAGGACGTGGTTTTATTTCTCACAAACCATTGATCAAAAGCGACTTTCTCTTCTGCTTTAAACTTATGCAATTCCCAAGCAGTGATCATCAACATAGCGCAAGAGCAAACGCTGCATACAACATGCGTAGATCTAAGGGTTTTCTGATTTTCTCACGGACAACATTATGTGGCGCTCTCCCTTTCAAGCAATGATAAAAATGTATTTATCTATGGTAATAATGATACTACGTTGATTGTTGTTTATGAAGAAGTTTTGCAAATATTTCACGTTTATTTCTAATATTACCCTGAAAACGTTAAATTTAAACAGAAAAAAACTTTAAAAATGATACTTTAAAAATATTTAACTTAAACAGAAAAAAAAGAATATTAAAAAAAATAAAGAAAACAGACATACTCGTATGATCATATCCTATTAATATTTATTTTCCTAATTCAACACGAATGAATTCGCGGGCACAGCTAGTAAATTAAATAACAAGCCACATAACTTTAAATTAAATGCAAACCGTCTGTCACTTTTCGCTACGTTTACTTTCTCTATCTCTTTCTGTAAGGACAAATGGTGGTAATATTTCATTAAAAATAATTTCAGAGAACCAAAGTTAATACCTGTCAAATTAATCTAACATGTTCTGGAAGTTTTGACAACCTTATACATGGAAACCGTTAATATACATTCACTTTAAGATATGAAGAAAAACTTGCGTTTTTGTATAATAAAGTGAATGTTTATTAACGGGAACATATTCGTAAAGCGCATCATGTTACCGAGTCTGACGAGAACAGTTCAAGCGGAATATGACGCAAAGACCGAAGGGAAGTGTTGTTTCCAAGTGTAATGGTATTTTAAAATCTTGTTTGCCGCTTGATTGGACCAAACAGAGAGCTTATATGGGGACGATCGCTTTTAATATGAATCATTACGAAATGTCGATTGCCGTTTATAATAACATTCGTTATTCTCGAATATCATCTGTCACAAACACAGTGAGTTAAAAATTACCTCTCAAATTTATTATTTTATATTAATAATAATTCTAGTTTCTTAATAATCAATATTTCACACGGCGAAGCAAAGTTCTTAAAGTACTCCGTTATAAATTTTGACGAGAATGAATGGAAATTTCAATTCATGCGGAGTTGGGGAACGATTCTGTGTTAAATTTTTTTCTAATGATGACAAGGTGTGAAGAGATATTAACTCTAGATATTAACTAATTATACGTAATGATTTAAAGTTGCAAATAAATATAGGGACAATTATTTTACAAATAAATTATGCATTATTTTATTCGGAAAAAGTATTTACTGAATGATACCTTAAATGACTGATATCTAATGCGCATTGACGAAATAAATATACGTGCAAAATGTAACTGTGTGGTGAAATGTTTATCGATGCAGGAACTATTTCAGCTCTTAAGAGAAATAAGATAAATTTCCATTATTTTTTGTTTGTATATGTGCGATATTTGTGGGTATGATCTCATTAATTGCCGGAAAATTTAATCACTATTATTAATGACTTCGAATTAGTGTTTATTGTTCGATCTCAGCCGACTTAATACTTATACTAAACATTTATTGAACTGATACTTAGATACTATAATTATAGGGATAATAATATAGATACTATAATATGGGGCTTTAATTCAGTGTTTATTGGTAGGTAAAAATTGTCTAGCATTCATTTTAACTAATGTTAAAATATTACAGTCATACATGCAGACTTGCTTTAACACTCAACTTCCATGTAATAAATGAAAAAGAGGAGTAGGAATTTTAAAAGCTATAGACAAATTGAAATTGATTATTTTAAGAAACTTTTATATTGTTTTTAAAATCAAATTCCAACTTTTATTCCGTGTTCATTAATAGAACTGCGAAAACATACTTTATCAAGTTAATATAGTTTCCTTTATGTCCTAATATAGTTTCCTTTATTTAATGTAATTTACAAACTAACTATGGCACAAAGTATTGACGCACACAAGATACTAACTACAAAATGGGGAATTTTTCATAGTTGCTGGCTAAGTTCTGAACCAATACGTTTGCACCGATCAAACAATAGATACTCTCTAAGTAGTTGGAGTGCATCGGATATTGTTTACCTTTTAAATTAAAAGCTGTAACCACTGACCGCTTAGGAGCGAGTTCGAATTGAACTCGACGAAATTGGTGTGTAAATGTCTTGTTTTAGTTTGTTTATAGATTAAGAAATATAATGATTTAACGTAACAGGTTCTCTTTGAAGACATTAAATTGATACTTATAAATAACCATTCATTTAATTCTTTATTACCATAAATATAGCGTTTTTTTTCTACACGATAATAAAGATAGATACTTTCATGACACTGGTTATTCTATGACGATGGATATAATGGTTGTGAAAGGTGGTAAATCTTGTAGCATAACAGAGATATAAATTGATGTTCCTCGTTACAAATTGCATTATAAAGAAAAGTGAAAATTTATCTCTTTCCTACTCTTGAAAAGAAGGTGAAGAATTGTACAGTTTTTAAATAAACTAATATTTTTTCCTTTTAGAATAATACACACAGTTTGAATAATATTAATTATAATAGAACTAAATTATTACAACTTCTGAATGTTTCACCATATTTCGTTTTTCTTTGTTTTATTTCTTGTTTTTGGCTTACTCATATCTCGTTCCCTCATTGTCTTTCTTACAAATACAATATGCTTTTTAGTTAAACGTTAGATGTTAATACTGACACATTATTGAAATGTAAGTGTATAATAATTAAAAATATTTAAACAATATATAAATTATTGAACGTAGAAGTAAATTTTACGAATTAATTCAATTAATATAATTGACTTCTTTATCTTTAGAGCTACTATTTGAAATATTCTGATTTAGAGGTGAATACTCTGATCAGTGCTTGGAACATTGATTAGATTATTCCTTAAAAATAATTAAAATATCTAACTAGTCGAAAAGTATAAACAACCGGCAAAGACAATGTAAAATGTTCGTCATAACATTTGCCATCAAATAACGTTATTGATATACGCCACTAGCTTTCTCGAAACGACATGTAACCCTCTCTTTCTAAAGCATTCTCACGCTTCAATAAATCGTGAGTTTGCCCACATGTATTTCATTTTCCGCATATTTTTCCTTTGTGCCCTCGCGTTGACAATTTCATCCTCGTCTATTTTTTCCGCATGACCAAACTGTTAGTGTATCTCTTTCAATTTCCCTGTCATATTTTTTACTATTTTTATTTTATAACTATATTTTTTGACAGCGATTTTGCTTGAGGTAATTTACATTATTTTTTTTATTATCTAACTCTAAATCACAATAACATTAAACCAAAACCCAAGCCACGTTTCGTTTATGTATTAATGACGTTTATAAAAAAAAATTATTTATCTTTTAAATCAGATAAATCATTTGTCTTAATAACATCAAGAGAAAATAATTTTAAATTTAATAGTAAAGTGATATAGTTATACCTCTCGTTGTCTATTTTATTTATAGGCAACGGGTGGTTTAACTCTATCACTTTACTATTTTAAATAAAAATAATTTCAGTTTAAATACGAGTAGTGTCAGTTTTTGTTTTGCTCATGCATGTACAAGTAAAACCATTTAGATGTAAACGAACGATAACTTTCCCACTCGTCGTTAACTTCATGTCCTCCGAGCTGCCGACGCAGTACCCATATACTTTATAATCGTGTACTGGCAAGACACTCGTTTGATAGAGCCAGAGAAGTTTGCGCAGACACAGGTCCTTTGCATATTTACACGAACATAAGCCATGCTTCCACTCTCATGGATTTATTCTCCTGTGAGCTATCGATCCAAATTTGCTATCAGCTCGTCAATGTTAATATCCATGCCGGGGTTATCTTCCACAAATAGTAAGTCAAAACCTATTAGATACTTACCGTTAAGTTAGAACATTGAAATTTGGCATAACTGTAAAATTGCCTATTGTAATGTGCAAATGTGTACCTTATTTCCTTGAGATAAATATTTGTCAAGTTATATAATAAAGCATAATTAAAATAATATTAAGCATAACTCATAAATAAATTTTAGACCGAAATTTCAAAATACTTTTCCTGCCATAACTGATTCAATTACCAGCTCTTTTAATCCTTCTCATTAAAAACCAGTTGAGTGATGAATAAATTGCATTTAAAAAATTTCTTCAAGTTAACGTTTTTTTGGCATTATGAATACCAATTTAAAACCAGAAGCGCCAAATATTGATATCCTCCTAGGACAACCGCCATGACAAACTATCAGTAACAGATAATAGTCTATTTATTATAATGATCCGTGGTATAATATACGCAAGTTATAATTAAAACATTTTTAAAATATTTGAAACGCGCTTATTGGTTATGCCAAATCAAATTTTTATTATTTGGCTAACAAACCAACAATTATTAACCATAAATAAAAAAAAATTTGATTGAATAACAAAGTCATTCACAAAATGCTAAGTAATTTTAAATGTTTGAAAACATTAAACATCTATAAACGTATTAAATATTTATTACTTAATTAGCAAGAAACGCATAAATAATAGCCTTTACAAGTATATCTATTACGGACAGTTTTTTCGCAAATGTTGGCTTGACATCTTTTTAAATTCGCTACAGGTAGGCTTCTTTTTAAAGTTGTTGTTCAAAATGTATGTACAGTTGTTGTTCAAAATGTGTGAGCACGCCAACGTCTTGAAAGCAAATTTACCATATGTTTACGGCTCACTTCAACTGCAACATTTATTTCATATTTTGAGTCCTTGTAGAATAACATCGTCTCACTTTTTTTCTTGAACTAGAGTTTATTGTTAGTTTGGTGTGGAAAGTGCTGCACATAAGGATATTTTTATTATATTTAGACTAATAAACAATCAAAGATATGTCACCTGTTTTCAATGTAATGCTATTGTATAATTCTTGTTTTTCGTGCGAGAGCTATTGGTTGAACCATCGGTACTAATATTTTCAATTTTAAATATTCTGGTGAAATAAGCGAAGCGAAAAATTTATACGTAATATTTATACTCTTAATGATGTAAGGCTTCATTCTTTTCACAACTCGATCACCTAAACGCTCATAGTCTGGTCTATATTAATTTTTTTTAAGGTAATGAAAGGCATTTATTACACAACTTTGATCTTTGTCTACAACTACACAAAATTTTTGACCGTATTTATGTGGTTCGTACCTCATAAACTGAATTAATCCGCAAATGCAATAGGAAGGAAAAAATTGTTTGTCAATCGTTATTAATGAACCGGATATGTAACACAATTGTGTATTCGAAACAAATTCATACCTCATTCATAAGCTTGTAACCAATTTATACACATTAAGTCTTTGGCGTCTATTAAATCTGTGATCGAATCATATAGATTTCATTCTCTCCTGAAAATAATTACCAGATATCATTGCTTTTATAATAACGATTGCCCCATTTCATCAACCATAAGGAATATAAATCTAAATTCTGTTGTCTTTAAATTCTTCACTTAAAAAACTAGAACTATTTTTCCTTTACAACAATACATTATAATCGTTAGAGTATTCCAAATGTTCACCATCCGGTTTGTTTTCTGAAATATAATTAAAACAAGACACAATTTCGTACCGTTTATTTTATGACGCGGACTGCACATATCTATCACACCGAATCACACGTACTCTCCTCACCAAAAGCCAACTGACTGCAAGAAGCGTGCTTAAAAACGATCCGTCGGCGGTTTCAGGCAAATCAGATTTTTTTTAAAAGAACAATCTTATTTTTTCTTAATCTTTTCCACTTTACTTTTATTATGTATTATGAGTTTAATTTTATGTCAGTGATGAATGCGTCATATACATAAATTGTAATCTCGATGCGTTCTACATATAGTAATAGACAAATGAAAACTGTGTAAAAATAGAACGCTATCGTTCTTATGTGTCTTAATTGTCAAGATTCTTATTTATTTAAAAAATATTACATTTCAAAATATGTAACAAATATAAGTCTTTAACAGCAAAAAACTACTGTGAAATTATTCCACTTCTATGAATACGCAGACATCCACTATGTGACTTACGGAATATCTTTAATGCTATTATCTTACGGTATCATAAACTAAATTTGTTTAATTTTCTTCCCGATCCACTCTACTAAAATTATAAAAACATAATGTAATTTCAATAAGTAACAACGTATTGGTCATCTTTTGATTTTCCATTATGTCTTAAATTGATATAGCTGTAACAAATATAATAACTTAATTAAGGTAAGTCGAAATATTAAAAGAATAAATCGATTCCAGGCATTCTTCCTAAAGTGGGTATTGTAAAATCATTTCCGACCCAGTAACTTTCGCTGTCTCTATTCGCAGCCACTCTAAAAAAAGTTTCTATGAAAAGCGCAAACCGGACGGGGAACACGGGCCAGTGTTGTTCGTAGCCAAGCAACGAGAAAAATGAGAAAAAGCGTAGTCCGACAGGAAAACTTTAGTACGGTGCCGTGGCGACGAAGTGGCTTGTCAGTTATTAGACTTTTTAAATCGGGCTCGTGTTTTTTTCTTTTTTTATTTTAAATTATTTCTTACGACGCCAATTATAAGTTTGAATAAGCTAACTTTTAAATGATTCGTTATTGAACTGTTATTTCAATAGTAGACAAAACATTACCTTAAAATATAAACATCGTTTTACTTTTTCTTATATTAAACTGGTGAAATTTTTCATTTTCGTGTAATATTTGATCACTGATATTGGTTGTTAATATAAAATATAACCCTGATGATTAATGGCGAATTAACGCCAGTTTAAATATTTAATTAAATTAAGAGGTTAAGAATTATTTTTTTACTTACTCCAATCATATCTTATTAGATTTTGCCAAACAATAAACATTTTACTAGTATGTTCCCATATATAACATACTTTTCAATTATATTAATTAAGTTTTATAAAATAACGATATTGGTTAAATTGAAAATAACCCTTTTTAACATTTATTATCATTTTAAACTTATTTCTATAACAGTATTAGGTCCTTAATCCATACAATAGGAAGTAATTTTGAACTAAAAGTAAACTTAACACATTCATAAATGTCAAACTAGTGTTTTTTCATTTGAAAAATTACATTAATTTCGTAATAGAAAATTGTATAATGATGTTCGTACCCAGCGGTGTATCTAGCTCTCAAACTAGATGGAGGCGAAGCGGGAAGGTTGCCATTTTATTTTCAAAAACCTTTAAAAGACAATTAAGGTGCAAATAATTTTTTAATTTTATTTATTATAATTATGTGCAGACAGAACGAAAAACAAGGGGAGATTTTGGGGTAAAAAACACACAAACAAGGTCAAATATACGTTAGTATGATAATATTAAAAGAACAGCTGAAGTGAAATGTTAAGAGAAAGCACGAAATTAACAGGAACGGTATAGAATAAAGGAGGCGTATACCTATGAGGCAAAATATAGCTAAAAAAGGTAGAGAAAGCATAAATAAAAATAATTGTAATTATTACAAGGCTTCCTTCTAAACGTGGTTGGCTATGATTAGTGGTTATATGGACTGCGCAACATATATGCATCGTGGAAAGCGTACCGTCTGACGCGAATCGGTCTGATATGTTTTGGCACACGATCCACCCCGAATCGATAACTTCAAATAATGGCTTTCCACGGCCTGTGATTTCACCCCGCGCTACCTCACGTCAACGCACTGTGGGAAGAGTGTTGCCCGGTAAGCATGTAAGTATGTATGGGTACACACAATGTAATTTCAACTTGCCTGCCTAAACTTTGAGACTTGAAGATCTACTGTTTCTAAATTATTATTTTTGTTCCTAAACAGAGATTCCGTCCTTGAACTACGGGTTACAACACCTCAGTCCTAATGTGCACGTGACAACTTGCCTAAACCGTGAGGCTTAAGGATCTGTTGTTTTCAAAATACATATTCTGGATCTTAAACAGAAATCCTGGCATTAAATGTCGGGTTCCAATTCCTGTCTTTGAAATCATCTTAAATTGTGATATTTTGGGTAATGCAGAACATTATAGGCACAAGGAATGGAACAATTAAACAGTTTCATAGAAGCTCGCAGCTCAGTTGCGTGGTCACCTCCCTACTCACAGTCACATTTTAGCGAATTAATATTTATGAAGGTTTTTGAATTTTATTCATTTTAAATTTTAAATTTGTTTTTTTTCTTCTTTAATCGTAAGTTATAGTTAGGTTTATTTTCTGTTGTACATTTTTAAAATTGGTTGGTAAATTAGTAATTAAGTATGTACTATACCATAGTTTTTGAAATAAATGTTTCCGTTTTAAGTTGGGACTTATACGTGCATATTTTTGGCTAATTTGGTTTCATAATTTCTTCGCAGTATTGATTTTTAGATTAGCTTTTTTTTAATGTATGTTAAGGTTCTAATTATCATAGATTATACTTAGTGTAGTATATTTTACTACATTGGCAGTTTATTTAACTGCTAGGTATGTAAGTAAATACCTACCTAAGTCCTATACTTTCGTTTTTTAAACATATACTTTTCGACTCTCGACGTCTATCCATTTGCACGTTCGTTCTTATCTATCTCTCTATCTCCCTCTCTGATATCCGCTCTCCCTATTTATCTCTCTCACTCCTTCTTTCTCTTTCTCTTTATGAAAATGTTGTGTTTTTTTAGCAAGAATGTGAAATTATTGTTATTTTATTGATTACGTTAACAATAAATTTAAAGATTAATAGGTGAGTAAATTATAGAGAATGGGAAATCCAATAACCGTATAAAACGAAGACACCCATTTTTATTCCAATCACTGTTATCCCGAAACTCCTCCTGGAACTAATAACCCGCTTCATACAAAAGTAAGAATTTTCGAAGACTTCTGAAAATGTCTCAAATTTACGATCAACCTTTCCACTTAGTGATGTTTTCTAGAATACAAGTTTCAATTATTTTTAATGACTAAAATTTCATTTCCTACTTGTCAAAATAATTAATAAGACAACGTCCTTAAACATAACCTCCAAGATAAAGCTACATTCATTATCTTGAATATATAAAATGAACTAAAACTTAATGTAAAATGTTGAAAGCTTGTCGAAAAGTTTTTCAAAAATTGGGATGAATAATAGTCATAGCCAGTCCTCTCCTCGCCTTGCTTAGAAATACTAAGAAAATATAAGATTTTTATCTAGCTTTTAGAATCCCTCAACGATCATGTAATCTTGTAATAACAATAACTGATTGGAAATGTGCATCTCTTTCGGTTACACAAATTAATCCCTAACCTAGTCAAGTGGATATTAAGTGCGCGTTCGATCATTGTGATCAAACTCGTTCGGCGGATGTATGATTGATTAATTAACAGATTCTTATAAATGTCAATAATATAATTATCTAGCTAGTACAGTTAACTACTGTTACGGTGGATTAGTGCCAAAAATGATTAAGTATGTGTATATAATTCTGATCGGACAAAGAATTGATTCAAAATCACATAAATGAAATAAGTGACTCAGGGAAAAAAGACAAGATGGCAAATTAGTACAAAATAAATAAAAAAACCAATTTAGATTTACAAGTTATTTTACATTATGTAAACTAAAGTTATTTTTTAACGCAATTGCGCAAAGCACACCCTCCATATCCAAATTTTATCGATTTACTAATAATGAATATTAAGGAGAAATTAATATAATTTGAAACCAAGTTAATTTTTCGCTTTGAAACTCAACTCAGTGCCGTATTCTAGCAGATGCTAGAATCCATTTCAATGATGGAAATAAGAATAAAGATAAGAATACCTTTGAAATAAAAAATATGTATTGTGGTGATTTAGGATTTCAAACAATCTGAGTCACGACAGATTTTCATGAATATGTTTTTGTAAAGCCAAAAATAAATGGTATATATATATATATATATATATATATATATATATATATATATGTATATATATATATATATATGTATATGTATATATATACATATATATATATGTACATTTTTTTATTGCATTATTAGCATAAAGATTTATAAATTCCCTGTTTATTTTAAAATTAATTGGAGCAGAAATAAAGTTTAACAAATATGTATTTTGATTAAAATTTGCAGGATTATTCTTCATTCGATAATATTATGTACTTAACAAAATTGTTAGTTTATATCATTTGTCTCATTATAATCTGTGAAAAGTTTTTCGATTCGTAGATCAAAATTTTGGACAGTACAAGACATTCAATCCAAATAAACATAGGCGCCGTTTTAATGAAAATAATATAAAACCCTGTTTGTTTTCGAGTTAGCTCATGAGATTAAGTTTGACTTTAAAACATTATGCAGTAAGATATTATACTTGTTCTTAATGAAATGTTTGGGCATTACCAGTATATAAATGGCAATTTAATGATACAATGTTTATCTAAAGTCAATGAAAAAACGCAAACAATAGTTAGAAACAATGTCACTCTACGATACATCTAATCTGCTCTCTATTATATGGCATAGGTTATTTTTGACATGCTATTGATCTCGGACCTTTGAGTTTAGATCTCGCCAAAGGTTTTTACTTACACCAGCATAACTCGTTATAAAATCTTCTTGGGAAAGCCACGCTCTTTCTTCCTTTATGAGCTTAAATGTAAATCTTCCCACTTTAGAATATAATAGGAGTATTATTCAGAGTTAATGATCATTCAGTTCCACTTGTAATATTTTATTGAATGTTAGATTGGAACTTTCATGAACCATTCGAATAAGTTTTCATTAGTACACTCTGAATGGTTTTCAGTCATTAAAATTGCCTGCGTATAATAAGCGACGCATGAGGGTAATGGATTAAATCGTTTAACCTATGAATAAAAGCTTTAAGTCCTAATTATAAAAAACATTATAGAATTCTAATATTATCACAACAGGTAATTGAGGATAATTGAGGTTTGGTACAATAACCGAATTAAAAGTAGATTTTATTAATTATTAATTTACGTGTTTTTGAATGAAATTTTAAGGAATATAAATAATATGTCAGTGATCAAGGAAAAAAAATTGATATGTAAGGGTCTAGATCGATATGTAATATTTCGAAATCGATATGTAATATTTTTTTACCGTCCATATTGGAAACATCGACTTGGATTTTCCGACCATTCAGTAATGGTTATGAATTCCAATTTAATTCCTATCAAATGTATTCCTTAATCCTATGTACTTCATATTATCCGCTATAATTTTGCCCTAAAACGTCATCTTTCTTGTTTTCAGTACTTTTCACTATTTTAACGGAAATAATAAAGCATCAAAAAGATCTAGCTTCACTAATCATCGAATCGCATTTCAATAATTTCTGCGTAATTACTTAAAGTGCCATTATAGTGAAAACTTAATTATAAACGGACACGCGCTATTGTTTAAAACTAGTATATACAAAGGAGATCGAAAAAATAGGCATGGCATTAATTAATCTAGGTCAATTAAAACAAACCATATTTGTGCATGTCGGATTTTACCAAATTACAAGTTTTGTTAATAACAGCAGGATAAATAAATAGGACGAAGTTTTCTCAATTACAATAAACTCAACATAATCGGACGGTCGTTGCAAAGATATCGTTTTGCACCCTCTACCCTCATTACGACTTCCATGACAAGGAGTGTCGAAAAAGCGGAAGTCGAATTTATCGCGTGACTGTTAGCAGACGCCCGTCGCGAGATAGCGCGTAAAGCGGAATGACCCGAGAGACTGATCGAGAGACTGAAGAGATTTTATTAACAGGAAAAGTAAACGAGTGACACAATATTACATTTTAATACAGTTTTTTTTTATTTAATGCTGGCTTTGTAATAAATACAAGAGAAATATTAAAGTTTCATTGAAACGTTGGTTTATAAACACTTCCGAGAGCAAAAGATACTTAATCTAATATAATTAAATATGGATATATATATATATATATATATATATATATATATATATATATATATATATATATGTATATATATATATATATATATATATATTTGTATATATATATATATATACATATATATATTTATATATATATATATATATATATATAAATATATATATATATACATACAACTAAATTAAAAACCGTCGTTTTACTATCTTTGCTTTTCAAACCTTGTTTTATTCATAATTTCAGATTCAGTAGTTGTGAAATTAAGTATGGGGAGTATTTTTTTGCTTATTTTTAGTATATCTCTGTAAACGTGCTACACAAAATTATAAAAAAGTTTTTGAAACCTTTAAAACTAGACTTTATAACTTTAAGGAAAATAATAAGACCCTATACGATACCCAATTTGGAATTTCTAGAATTTGTATCAAGTAATAGCTGTCTTCAAAATTTCCTTACAAAATAGTTTTGAATATTTGCTATCAACATATATGTGGGTTAATGTGCTTAATTCCATAATAACGTTTCAAGTTTCATAATCAAACGTTTTCTAAGTTAAAACCGTTTTAATAGACAGACAGACAAAAGGATACAAGAAGGATTTTATAAAGGTTCATTTCGTTATTGTGTCACTATAGTTTAAAACTACTTACCTTTATGGTATTCATATATATATATATATATATATATATATATATATATATATATATATATATATGTGTGTATATATATATATATATATATATATATATATAAACATATATAATTTTTAATTAGGAATAAAACGTATAACAAATTATTGTATAAAATTTTTTATTTTATATTAATTTTTCAATCATTTTCGTTTACATGAATTTTTAACTAAGGCTACAAATTTTTTTTTACTGAAATGAAAAATATTTAGTTTCATGCTGAAGTATTTAGTTTATTTCTCGAGTTAATATTTTATAAGTTAACTGAAAGCATGTACTATGTCATTCCAAGGTATACGAAAATCTACTCTAATTTGAAGCATGATTAAATAACCAATATCCATATCAATTTTTATATTATTAATTTTCCACTGTTTGAAGCTGCGGATTATGCGTATGCAAAATTATATGTTGTAAATTTGCAGAGTTATTATATAATAAAATACAAACATTTGAATTTATTATAATAATAGGATTCTTTTTATTTATCAAAATATGCATACTTTTATTATTAACTCAAACGTGCGCATGTATACTTTTGATTTCTTCACAAATCTGTTAAAATACATTGGTTTTAATATATTACGATACATAGTCAGTGCTCACGATAGCTTCATTATTTTTCTTTTTGTTCCAGAAAAAATTAAAACAGAGCATACAATAAATTAATAAAAACAAGAAATCGCATAAACCAGAATGAAAAACACCGTCATTCATTTATAATGAAACGTTATTACTTCTACCCTGCTCTCAGAAACGCGGAAGGTATCATGTATTCATTTCGGTCATATGGAGTTCATAGTTTGGACATATGACGTTATATGCAATAGACGTATTATATTCTTATAAAACCAATAAAAAATGTAACGTGTTACGGGTTATATTTCCCTTCACCGTATTTCAACGTCATGTATGAAATACGGTGAAGAGGTAGAGAGTCTACGAAATCATTTATACAGAACAGAACATTTATAGAGCGCTAATGATATGTTTAAGTAATATCATCAATCATTCTATGTCAACCGCAATAAAAGCAATAGGTCAAGAACTTGCAATCAATTCTTACATTAGAGGTCAACTCACGATTTCTTGCAGATAAAATTTTGTTTTTATTTTTACTTAATAATGCATCAAAAAATTAAGGACAAAATGCATGCGACGAGTAGATGCGCAATTGAATATTTCATTCTGATAAGCAAATTTTTTTTACGATTTAGATAATTCGAATATTCATTTGTTGATGGTATTAAATATTTGTTAGAAAATTATAAATAAGTAAGGTTTTATCTGCTTGCGGAAAAGATTCCTTTAGCTTTCCAATAATATAGAACAAATGCTCAATAAAGACATTTTAGGTAATCTTTTATAAATCTATGTAACTACAAATATTATCATCTGATGCAATAAAATTCTATCTCGTCATTGAGAGCAGGGAAAAACTTTTAATAGTTTTGCAGTAGAGTTTAAAAAATCTAACTATTTAATGTGGCAATTACTTGAAATATATTTTGAAACAAAAATTAAATTTCTGTCTTTTTTTGGTAACCGAACCATCCTTATTTCTGTCAATTGTTTTCTTACTTAATTTGACTTCTTCTGACACTATGGCTCTTGTGAAATGTTTAACAAAAAACAATATAATTTTATCGATAATAATAGAAGCCTGTAAAACTGTTACTGCTCATTTACAATTATATCATGAATTTGATATGAGCTCAGTTGCACCATGAAACTTAAATTGTTCAGTAAAAAACGACCTCACGGTGTTCATTAAAGGAGAGTCGGTTGATAATTTAAGGATTGTCGCCGATATATTATGTCTTCAGGTAAGTATTTTATATATTGCAATGGGGAATAAATAATATATGTGCAAACTGCCGCCGAATGTACAAACTTGATAGAATTTTGAACTTACAAATAATTTTTTTAAATGCATTTTTATCAGCTTTAAACATTTTGTTCAATGATATAAAATTGTTGGTCCATTTCATCGTGTGCTTAATATTTGAGACGATTTGACGATAAAATTTAAGTATTATTGATGGTATTAAAAAAGTTTTTCAGGAATTTTTAAGAAATAATATATTTTTCACATAAACCTCACATATCAGCATGCCCCAAATATACAAAATTCAAACGTCATTAAATTAGGAGTTGCAAGAAAGAGAAAAAAAATTATTAAATTTTAACTCTTTCGTGCGCTTCTCATAATAAATATATAGACAGTCTTCATATATATCTTCATATATATAAATATAATGCCAGCCACTTTATCGTTACAGCCAGAACTTTCACTTTACTTTGCTGACACAATTAACACTTAAACTTTTGGTAGACGAGTTGCTCACAGTTTACTGTCGGTGCGTAAGAAAATTTATGAGCTTTTCAGTAAACTGTTAAAGAGAAATTGAACAGATAGGTATAATATAAATCCAGTTCTTACAGCAGCAATATCAAACGGAAATATACAGGCTCGGGTATGTACAAGAATCGAGCGTGCGTTCGTGTATATTACACAGCGCTCACAGCTTCAGGGCGTAGAACATCTATTTTAAATTGAAATTCATATCCACATGAACACACATATGCGCATGACTGCATAAGAGCGCCCTGTGTGCGCACGTACACACACATATTAAAACTATATGCCCGCAAACATACTAGCGTGTCAAAAATTAAATATCCTATTTTAAAAATTTTCAAAATTAAAATTCTCATTTATGCCGAATCTACTTTATCATTATCTTTTCATGATTAATGTTGATTGATTTCAAAACTTGCTCATGAAGAGTAATTTGTATTTACTCATATGTGCATAAATCGTAAAGTTGTAAATAAAATAAATTGAGCTATAAACGGGAACTTCAAATATTCCTTTTTCACTAATAAACTCACATATTATTGGGAGTCCTTTCGAGAGCTAGTAAATTTGTCTATCTGCGAAATTTCGAAATAAGCTGGTCGTTCCATTGCGTTATGCAGTTGAGGAAAATAACTGAATTTGTTGCAATGTTTCAATGTCTATTGATGTAATCGGAGCACGTAGATTCAATGCGAGTTACCTTATTAT
The DNA here is from genome assembly GCA_039881145.1 of Druceiella hillmani. Taxonomy (NCBI): domain Eukaryota; kingdom Metazoa; phylum Arthropoda; class Insecta; order Lepidoptera; family Hepialidae; genus Druceiella; species Druceiella hillmani. The sequence goes on along the minus strand of JAYKKI010000046.1, from coordinate 17,605,042 downwards.
AACGAACGAAATAAGCACTGCGCTCGCCGACTCTGCTCGTTTTATAGAATAATCTATAGTTACTCTTTGCATAACTCGAAAGTGCATTCAAGCAAACTTCATTAAGGTAAATACGTCTTAGTAATAAACTGATCCGTAATGAATTACGATTTTAATAGCTAAGAGAAATAGATTTATGTTGTATAAATTCGTATATATTTTGCAAATAGTTTTTACTAAACTAAAACATAAATATGAGTTTCTGTTGACTCCATATTCAACGCCTGTATTCAAATATTTTTATTTTTTAAAACACTTGTTTTTTTATCATATATGAACTTCTACTCATGTTAAGATTTATGTGAATCTTAAAAATAAAAAAAAGAGTGAGCCGTCACGGGATGCCTGGCAGATGTGAAACATCGTGTTCATATAAGTAATATGCATAAAAGACAAGATTATTATAGGAACTAAATATAGCATAATGAAAAAATAAAGTATTACGAATTTCTTACAAAAAATGGTGACTTTATTTGATAAACATTTAATTACAATTAATACAAAAATAATAAAGCACAGGTTATGTGTTCCGTAGTAAACAACAGGGTCGAACTGAGTGAGGGGGTCGCGTAGTCGGTTGCGCATGGCGACACGTCGCCATACCGTATACTCTACTATATATAGACTATATATATATACCTTAATATAGCGTGGCGACCCGTCATCACGGCAAGCATCGACACGCCTACGATCCGGTTTATACCTGCGCCTATATATGTTTCACATCAAAATTCAAATCATTCAGTAGTATTGGACGCAAATAAACACAAAAAAATTATGTAAAAAGTTTCTTAAATCTCAATGAAACTAAAAGGAAATGCAATGTATTTCAACAAGATATTTTTGGGATTTTACGCTAATTTACAGAAAATATATTTTTTTAAAAGCAAGACACAGATCGCTTCTAAATTATTAAAAATAATTACTTATTATTTTTTCATAAATAGACACACTAACTTAGTGTGTCTATTTATGGAAATATATTATGATAATACTTAAAATCAACTAGATTTTCAAAAATAAGTTAGCCATGGCAATGACTTGCCGACTATATATTTCGTATCTACACGTGCCTCGTAGATAGTGAACATTTATTATGGAAATTGAATAAATTCAAAGAAGTTTCGATTGTTCCGATTTCGATTGTATCGATTGTACCGATTGTGTTGTTTCGATTGTACCTATTCTCAATATTTTCAATTTCTTTCTTTCTTGTGTTTCTACGTCTTTTATTCTCAAAACGCACGTATTTTTGTTAATTTTTTCGTTATATACCGTAAAACGAAAAAAAATATGGTCCTTGTTAGATAAATGGCGTGTCTGTCCGTCTATCAAAACCGTTTTTGTAAAAAATAATTTTAAGTATTAATTTGGAATATCACATAGTGTGAAGGAATATTAACCAACATATAATTAAATAACAATGAATGTTTGTTTTAATTTCATATGTCGTGAAAAATACCAATTTGGAAAGTTTGTTAAAAGTATGTGGAAACAAATTATTCGAATTTTTTGTATAGTAGTTCTAAATATATTTTTGAAAATGTCTATAAAAATTTGTGATCCCCTTCCCTCTGAAAGTATTGAAGTATTTTTTTGTTAAAAAATAGTTTTACTATAAGTTTAACTCAATTTTACGAACACTATTAATAACAATTACAAATCTCAGTCAGCATTTAAATTAAATATTAGAGTCACAATTTTTAAACAAATAAGATATTTAAAATTTATTTAAAATTTACAAGTGAACCAAAGCAACGATTCTAAATCTCAATTTTTAAGAAATTTCACGATTATCTTACGTCTTTAAAGTTATATTAGACTATCCATGTAATATAGGAAAAATATTTTTTTAATGATGAATATTTCAATATCCGGAAATATTCATTTTTATCTAAGTGCAATCAAGTTCTACTCGTGCTTAAGGAAGTATTTACAAAATCCCGTCACCCAAGAATGTATATTTAAATTTACTAGACGTAAAACACCAAAACAGGCGTAGTGAGGGCGCTTATTGATAAACAATAAATTTATAGCCTATTCACCATATCTTGATCGCCATGAAAACAGAACTTAATCGTATATGCAGCAAATTAAATAAAGAAAAAACATTATATGAAGGCTTTAAAATAATATGAAATTACCAATTATTAAAAATCAAGAATGATACTGATTACAAAACTTACCACTTTTCCCCGTGACGCTTTTCCTTTCTCACTATCACAAGTGCGATGTCATGTTCAACTCCAAAACGAGTAGAGTTTGCGTCAGATTCACACAATGACTTGCCTGATGAGACATTCTTTAATTCAAATTACATTTGTATACCATACTTTAATTTCAAAATACTTTGTTTCATGTTTGTGCTTATTTGTTAAAACGAAAATTTTTGAAGAAATAAGATTGAGACGTAATTAATTTAGATATCGATATGATGCTAGAGTGACTACGGTAAAGACGATATGATAATGATAAGACGTACACGTTTTTGCATCAAAACCTATCAAGCATGGATAAAGCTGTGAGGGATCCATACATAGGTATAAACATGCACAGAGTACACAATATTTGTATTTAACTACTTACAAATATTTTTCATATTGTAAATATGTCACCTAGTGTTTGTATATATTAAACCATCGTATATATTTGAACTCTAGAATGATTAATATAGTTTTTCTCTAATTTCATAGTCACATTTTACCCACAATAATTTATTTTCATTATTTTCGGTTCAGTAGTTTCGGAATTTAGAGGGGGAATGCTAACTTTCACATATTTTTGGAATATCGTATTATATATAGAATTTAAGAACATAAAAAAAGTATTGCGATCCTTGTAATCAAATGATGAAATATTTTTTTTGGAAAAATACACTTTTTACGGAAGTGCTTGATGAATTCCAAGAATAGTTTAATATCCTAGTCACGTCCGGAAATTATTTAATTAAATGTATTATTTGTATTCTTTTTTTTAATACTATTTAATTTTTCTTTAACTGAATTTATAAAAATTAACTACTGTAATTATGTTGCTTGAAATTTCATAGCAAAGACAAATTCAAAATTTGATATCCAGAATTTTAAAAAAATTAAAGATTTATAGATAGTGAAACATTTAAAGTTATCATAATTGATAATTTTTTTATTTGATCTTCAAGAATTTGTTAGAATTTACTTTTTTTACATAAGGTAAATGTTCATTTTAAATTCATTTATTTCATTAATTTACATTTATTCCTTTGTGTGTGTTATGTGTGTAAAGTTTAACGTTAAATTTATGATGAATTTAGTGAAAAGTCGGCTAGCAATATACAAATTAGAACATATTTCTTTTATTTTTTTCAAATTTATTTTTTCTTGCAAGAAATAATCGTAATCAGTCCATTTTTTTTAAATATGTCGTTTTGATTATGTATTTTTTCATATAATATCAAAAAAAATTTAAAATGTTCTAGGTGCTAAACCGCATTTAAACCAAAGTGATTAGATAGTGCAACATGTGGGGGTTCTAAGATATATTTCTTGGCCAATTTCAAGTTTCTGCGTCTGATAGTTTCTCAGAAAATCGGCTATAAATATCGAAAAACCTAAATATTTTATCATTACTTTTATTGGCGTAAAACCTGGTGTATATTTAAAAAGTTATGACAAATAGAATCGCTATAGTTTGCCTATAATATTTACTAGGACTTCAAAAACCCCTATTATTCATAATTTAAGGTTCAGCAGCTTGGAAAGAGGAAGGTTTTAGCCATATTTTTGCATATTTTTAGCATGTCTCCGATGACAATTATAAAAATTATAAAAAAACCTTATCACTAATTTTTAAGCGATATTTTACATAATATATGCAAATTAAAAATAGCTTCAAGTGATTAGAGCTTCCGCACGGAAATTTCCGTACGAATATTATTGAGTGAAAGCTATTAAAATGTATTCGGTTTAAATTGTTTTATTACTATTCCAAATTAGAAGTTTCTACATCAATTGGTTTCTGAAAATAACTGCCGTAACCAACAGACGGATAGACGCGTGAATATTTTTATAACGGTTTTGTTTTCCCCTTTGAAGTACGGGACCCAAAAAAGTAATAGAGAATAAATAATTTACAATCTTGCCCATTGAACGCTTCTCATTGCACGCAACCTCTTTCTTGAATATTTGACGGCACATCTAAAATAAACAGGAAGAATTAGTTTAATTAACAAACTCTCAACATTGTTAATTACATCCTACAATATAATTAAGCTGCCCCATAAAGGTATGTAAATGGGATCATTGAAATTTTTTTTTGTTGATTTAATAGTTTTGTCTTCCTCTTTTACTTCTGCGTCAGTCTAAATAGTTTTCTTCACAACATAAGAAAGAAAATGGGTATTTCATTCATTTTTTCTCATTTCTAAATAAAGTAAAATTGTTCGGAATGAATCTTTCAAACTTGCCCCTCTTTAGCGATTTCAGCGAGGAACGAGTTGCAAAAAGCTGACCTTTGTAAAATAAATATGTGAGACCAATAAAAATAATCAACGTAAATTAAAGATGAAGGTTTCATATATTTATTATATGTAAATATACTACATATTCCCACAGTTTAGAATAAACTTGGTAAAATTTAAAGTTTTTTGTCAAAAATGTAAACAAACCCATAAGAGATCATATTAAACCGTAATCTTCTTCATCGTCGTATTTTTATTGCTAAAGGTCGTATCTTCTTTGTAGTGTCTTACTAGAGTAGCTGACCAGCTTCCATATTAGCCTTCCTTCGGCTTGTCTGGAGCGACAGGTTGTTCCGTGGTGATTTTTACCTGATCAGGCCAGTGGTTAGACTATCGACCCTAAGGTCTTTGGTCCTCGACTTTCCTTACGTCGTGGATGTCTTCAACCTATATGGCCAAAGCAATGGAGAATTAGGTACTACCAACGATGGTTGTTAACTTTGTTGCAATTGAAGTAAGTCGAGTATGGATTTAATGATTTATTTGGCAGCCATGGTACACGCAACATTCTCCTATGAAAACACATCTCAAAGCCATCGATCTTCTTCTAGCCAATGCGAAGATTTGCTAATAGTAATGTTCGTATGTGATTTAATTATTAAGCATTCAAGAGCTTTTATGCAAATTATTTTTTGCAGATTTCAAATACATTTTTTTAAATTTTCCTTGACGTATTTTTACATAGATACATTAAAGCAAACTTTGCTGTATGTAGTTTTAAGAACGTTTGTTTAAAATCAGAATACCTGTTCTATTTATTCGTATAAAAACAAGTACCATGTAACGATAAATAAGTGGAAATTACAATTAAGTAACACTGAGTGCAGCGGTTATAAAAGTAACGGAAAGTGACGTGGTTACCCAAGCGGAACGAGTAAATGAAGCAGGAAATGGCCGCACTTTATCCTGAACCCACCAGTTTCATCTCAATACTTACACGGTTGGCGACAAAAGTGTCCGGTTGTGTGATATTACAACTATGAAAATTAGGATCTTTGTAGACCAGTATCCTTTGCAAAATTAATGTCTTGTCGCGTCCATACGTTTAATGGAAACATTTTACATATTTATTATATTGATTTAAGTTTAAAAAATTAAAAATATTTGGTAAGGTGCAAGAAATACAGATGTCTCTAAAAATATTTACAACACCATAAGGGATGAAAATAAGAACGATCAGTTATTTATTTTTTAGTGAAAATGAATTTGTTTTTTTTTATGGTTTAAAATACAGTTTTTAGTTTAAATCATCAAAATACGAGTTAAATTAAGAAACTACTTAAAATCGCCATATACTTCAGGTGATATTAGTCAGTTCCCAAATATAAATTAAAATATCTGGCCAGACTTGCTAATGTAATCGATAAACACCTTATTGAAATAAAATGCCGAAATGAACATTGCAAATGACAAATTCTAAATTAATGTTAGCTATTTGAACTGTCACGGCAAAGGTTTTATATCAAAACACCGGAAATTAGTTTGTAATACGCGACTAGTATCTGTACGACAGAAAATATATTAAAAGTCATTGAATGTATTTTTGTATTATTTTATAAACTTTGATGAGTTAAATACAATTCCGAATTGTGTTTTTTATCAATATATTTAATTAATGTTTAACTACGTCGCTTATATTAGGTGTACCGTTAAGATTTAAATGACAGTACATTGACTATTAATTAAACATATAGAATTATCAAAGTTATACGACGAAATCCTATATATAATTGCGCTATATAAATCTACTTAAAGCAAGTCAGCCACACCTAATCGTTGTCACAAAGTAAAGGACTAAAGCTAATAACCCGAGCTTGTATTTTGTTTGTTTTGAGCAGCCGCTCCAATAGTTTTCCCCCTACAATTTATGTAACAAACAATGAAACTCTTAAAATAACTTTGCCAAACAAATGGGAGCTTGATTAATGTACATACTTTGTTTATTCACATACCTTCTGTGTGTGCTCTAGGTTAGTCGTTGAGAAAATATAATGTAATTTTTTTGCCAGTTTTTATAATAAATTACCGCATTAACTTATGATATAATAATAATTTTATTTTGCTCAGTTCATCAATTTATTCAGGCAAAAGGTACTAATGAGTGTTTTTTCACATTGAATCTATTCAAAAGTTTGTTACTGTCAGCAACTTTGTATTTTGTAGTAAAGCAAAATGGCGGTAACCAAATATTCTGGTGTTTGTAGTTGTTATGAATATTCGACCTTGCTGGTGAATGCAAAGGGTAATATATTACTGGAATTTATTAAAAATTAAATTTGACTGTCACCGTAAATACATTCGAAATTGTAAAATTAAGTAATTTGATAACATATTTATTAAGAACGATTCGCTTAAGAATGACAAACTTTAGGTGGAGAGTTTCAAAATGACCCAGACTAGGACACTAAATATTTTATATAATTATTCTATTAATAAAATTAAATATTGACTATAAGCAGGAAAGGGTAAGTTATTGTTATATTACTCGTAGTTAGGTGGTTGCTGAAACTTAATGTCCTGAATATCAAAATTCATCAAAGTATATCAAAATTCAGTGATAGTACAGATCAAAGCAAATGCGATTTTTGTCAGAAAAATAACGGTCTTTATATTTCTTATTTAATTCTGGTCTCCCTTTTTTATATAAACAAAAAATTACGGTGTGTATTAATTTTGTTATCATTACGTCTTTTAATATTATATCTTTTATTATACTTCTTCAGACTGTATCCTTTGTTGTAACTTTATTTCTTAAACTCTCTTATGCATCCTGAAAGATGGAGCTTAATTCCTAAAGATCGGATAGTTATTGTATATACATTTACATAAAGTGACTTTTAGTAGTCTTAACCTATTTCGTTCATAAGCTATTCAAGTATTTTGTTTTTGAGGAGGCTGGTAGTTAAGAGTCTAATACGTACGCAAGAAAAAAAAACTTTACGCGGAGCGGAATTCGGATTGTGTGAGGTTAGGTTATTTTTCTTTTGTTGTGAAAATTGAACAGTGCAATAACTATATTGTTTGCAATTATTTTAGATTGTTTAATCTGCAAGAAGATATTACTGCAATAGGAAATTTTAATTAATGAAACATGTTAAGACAAGTGTTTATACCGCAGTGTCAAACGTGAAAGCTATGCAGCAATAACGTACTTGAGTTGCAACCACCGGTAATTCTTCGGTCAAAGGCAAAAAAGAATTTGCTTTCTGATTTTTGTGGATCATTGCTTGTAAAGGACATTGCTATTTACAAATTTTCAAATCCTGTCATTTTAAAATTTTTCGAATCAAAATTTACCTGAAAAGTAAATGTTACCCTAAAATTTACAATATCTTCCGCAACAAATGTAAAGGGAAATTAACTATAGTAATTTTTGAATTGATGTTGACGAAATGTAGATTTGTTTATGTGTAAAAAGCTTAAAAGTTCAAGTCTTTAAACCATAGTCATGTTTGTGAACGATGGAAATAAAAAATAATTACGCAGTCTACAAAAAACTGGATATCTTCCATCTATTGCTGCTCAATGTTTAATCATCTTACATATATATATATATATATATATATATATATATATGAAAACATGATGGAGACCAGCAACTTTTTCAATTTATTTGGTATTAATTTACTTAGAAGCGATAAAGTCTACAATCAATTTAAAATCTATATTTAGTTTAAAATACTTTGATGCACCCATTTTAATGTTTACTTATGTATGCCCTGATTGAAAAGCAATAAAATTAATTTTATTTTTAAATTAATTGCTTTACATTGTTTTCCTTTTTATTTTTTTATTGCATAACTTTTGTGTATACTTTCTCATCTACCCACTCACTTACCAATATCTAGGTTGTTTAATTTTTTATACATAGATTTATATATACGTATATGCCCACTTATTTATTTTTTGTTAGTTTGCTTACGTTGAGAAGAAAAAGGTTAAGTGGTTTCTTGGTTTATTTGAAATTAATTTAATAAAACTTCGTAACAAAGCATACTAACCCACACAAAACAAATACATCAAATTTCTCAGCGTCTTTCGATTGTATTCTGTCCTTTTTTAGCTGTGTTGATAAAAATCCGGCCACTGCGTAGGTGTTCCCACTTTGTAGTAGTGCAGTGGCTTGCGTGTGTTGTTGATCCCGAGAGCTATGCCGGCGGGGGAGCTTAGCTACTGGCAGGGTCACCCAAGCCGAACAGGTCGGATGGGAGACACCAGACTAAGAGGAACACCCTGGTCCTCCAGGTTGTGGGTTGAGTGTAGGGTTGACTACTCCTCCCCGGAAAAAAATACTTGTTTCGAAATCTAATGGAGAAAATAACCGGACAGCTATACGAAAACGACCTGGGAAACGGGCTTTGAACTTAAGAATTGGAAACTGGAATGTATGATCCTTATATAAAAGTAAAGCGCTATTGCGACTAATGCGACAACTAGAACAATATAACATTGATATATGAGATGGACCTTGAGGTGGACCGGTAATGGTACTTTTAGCAGCAAAAATTATATAGTCTTCTATATCTGCAATGCAAAAAAACATACAGAAGGTACTAGATTTGATGTAAATAAGAGAATAAAACACCCATTTATGAAGTTTCAGGCAATTTCCAGAGACTGTGCAAGTTGAGATTAAGGGGAAGGTACTACATTATAGTTTGTTGCCATGCTCCCACGGAGGAGAAATCAGATGAGGAAAAGGAGACTTTTTATGAGGATCTAGAATATATGAGGGATGCCCAAGAAATGATGTTAAACAGCTTATCGGGGATTTTAATGCTAAAGTGAGGGAAAGAACCGGAATACAATACAGCGATTGGTAGATTTTGCCTGAATGATCAATCAAATGACAATGACTGTAGGCTGATTGATTTTGCAAGAGAACATGGCATGATTGTTGGAAGCACTCTATTTTGTCACAAACTGATTCATGAAGAAACTTGGAAAGTACCAAGTGGTGTATGCTCAAATTAAATAGACCACGTCTTGATTGATTCTAGACACTGTTCAGACTTACTCGATGTTAGAACATGTAGAGGTGCTAACATAGACTCATATCATTATCTAATTTTTGCTAAAGTCAGAGCAAAAACCCTAAATGAATGTAGAGCATTCTATCGAAGGGTTAATCGTAGTCGCTCTGACTTTAAACCAAGTTCTATTCTTTGTCGAAATGAACAATGGGAAATTTTGGCTAACAAACAAGACATTTTTTCAAGATGGGTTGAACATTTTAACAATCTTCTAAACTCAAAAAATTCACAGGAGAATCATAGACACAACTCAGTAAATGTAAATAATGATGAAATAATTCCCATCCCAGAGAGAGATGAGATTCAATTAGCAATTAATAAGCTAAAGAATAATAAATAACGAGGACATGATCTTATAACTGCAGAATTGTCAAAAAATGGATGTCCTCGACTATATGATCACCTGCAAAAGTTCATTGTGAATATTTGGAACTCTGAAAAGCTTCCTTCAGAATGGAACAATAGTATTTTGTGCCCTGTTCACAAGAAATGAGACCCAATGGTTTGCTCCAATTATAAAGGCATTAGCGTACTATCAACAATCTGTTTATGAGACTAAAACCATTGGTTGATTCTGAAATTGGCCTCTTTGAATGCGGATTTAGGAGTGGAAAATCTACTGTTGATAAAATTTTTTGTTTACGTCAAATTATTTCAAAATCAATTTAGTATGATATTGATACTCATCACTTGTTTGTAGACTTTAAATCAGCATTTGACAATGTTAGTAGAAAGCATTTAAAAGATGCAATGTATGAATTCAAAATTCCGAGCAAGTTAATTAGACTTGTAATGTGTTCTATGAAGACGACAAAATGTAAAATAAAATTCAATGGTGCCCTCTCTGAAGATCTCAGTATCAATAATGGTGTTCGACAAGGCGACTCACTCTCGTGTCCGCTTTTTAATATTGCACTAGAAAAGCTATTCGGGATTCAGATATTAACACTAGGGGTACCATCTTTTACAAATCAGTTCAGATCCTAGCGTATCCTGATGATATTGATATAATTGCTAGAAACCTACCAGCCCTGAGAGAGGCCTTTCTGTCTTTGGAGATAGCTGCAAATTAAATAGGGCTAGCAATAAACGACTCCAAGGCTAAGTATATAGCTGTACAAAAATCTCCACCAAATAATGCACATAATCATTTGGAGATTGGCTCACATACATTTGAAACGTTTGACTGCTTTACTGACCTTGGATATTGTGTTAACAAAAAAAATGATACTATCTCTGAAATTCAGAATCGCATATCATCGGCCAATAAAGCGTTTTTTGGACTAAGCTCCATCCTTAAATCTTCTTTTCTTACAAGAAAAGCAAAATTATTAGTATTTAAAATTCTTATTAGGCCAGTTCTAGCATATGGTTCCGAAACCTGGCCTTTGACTAGAACTGGAGAGAATAAAATAGCAGCCTTTGAAAGAAAGGTTCTGAGGAGAATTTTGGGGGGTGTCAAGGAAAATCGTATTTGGCGAAGACGTCTTAACTCAGAAATCAATAGGTTATTTGGTAAGCCTGATTTCATAAAAACCATCAAAATCAAAAGAATGAACTGGGCTGCCTACGTGTTTAGAATGAAAGATGAAAACCCATTAAAAAAAGTTTTCATCGCAAAACCTCTCACAACTCGTAAAAGCGGTAGACCAAAATTACGATATATCGATTCAATGGAAGAAGATTTTAAAATTCTCAGGATAAAGAACTGGAAAACCCAGGCGAAGAGAAGAAAGCCCTGGAAGAATTTCCAACAGAAAGCCTTTGCCCACCCTGGGCTGTCGTGCCAAATATGAAGATGATGATAAAAATATTTTTGCTGATATTGTACAAAATATACGCTTCAAGCAAAAATACTTTTATCAACACAGCAAAAGAGGTGCAGTATGCGATAAAACTGGGTAAGTTTATGAGTCATTAGAAAAGGACCGGACCGTCCCCGTCACCATTTTTCAGCTCGGTCGAGGTACCTTGATTTTCCCAAAGGGCAGATTAATTAGTCGTATCAAAACTTTAGAGACTTTATTATTAATTTATCATTAGACTCTAAACTCGGTCACGGTACCTGCGCTTTTCATTGTTGAAGAATCCTACACTCTATACTCCGTTACAATTTGACTATAGAAATTAAAGGTAAGCATTCAATTTCCATAGCAAAATTGTAATTATTTTATATGATATAACACTGGCATAATTAAAATAAAAGAAAATAATTTAAATTATTGATTAACGCCCGAGATATGACCCAACGTATTATTAAATAAGAATTAATTATATGTAAGGTAAATACTCTTTTAAATTACGCAATTTTATTTTTACAATTGACGATGTTATAAAATAGCTATGTATACTCTGGAGTTTTGGTAAAAGTTAAATCGTAAGGCATATTAAGATTTAAATTAATCGTAGGGCATATTTATTTTAAAAAAGTCCCTTTTACTGGAGCTTGAAAGTCACATTGGCTCTTATCTCGTAATTTAACAGAGTCTCTACTTGAGACTAACGATATTAACTTAAACACAGCAGATCCTCTATTATCACGATTTAGCCAGCAGTGGCATCACAGCGTTGGAAATATGAAGTTTGAATTCGGTATTCAATGACAGAGCCTCTACTTGAGACCAACAATACCATTTTAAAGCAGATTTTAGCAAATTTTTAAATCTCACCGTTCAACAAGAAATACCCTTACCGCATCAAGACCGAGGACTCGGAACCTAGAGTTCAATCATAAATTCTCTTGTTGAGACTCAAAACACTCATTTAAAAAGGGCAGATCCACAAGTCTTATCTTTTAGATAAGCAAATACCCTGCAACATTGGGGCTGAGGATTGGAACGTGAAGTTTAACGACCGAGTCCTTTTTTGTAACCAATTATACTAATTTGAAAACAACGAATCTTCAAGTTTCGCAGTTTACGCAAGCAGTATACGTATAGAATAAGAAATTATGGATGTAAGGTTAAAATTAACATATTGGTTGACTGTGTTGTGTGATAATTTTCTCCTCATCGCTAGAGAGTTCCTATTGTCATCTTCCAACTTAAGCAAATTTATGTGATTTTTAATCGTGTTTTACTATATTATCATTAGACCTATATTATCCTAACTCAATCAAGGCACCTGTACTCTTTAGTGTTGTGGAATTCCCTGGTCAAATTACAGTGTTATAAAATCATACTGGATGTAGATTGTTCCAAATAAAATAAGAATCTTCAAAATTGGTTAATAAATGCCAGTGATATGAGATAAACCAACAAATTGCAGTCGAAATTATAATCAATTAAATATTTCGAATAAAAATATTGGAGGATAGCACCTACTGAATGGTGAGATTTGAAATCCTGCAGTTTTTAAAATAACATGTGAGTCTCAAGCAGAGACTCGGCGATTGAACTCCGGATTCAAACTTCCTATTGTTAACGATATGAGCGTACTGTCTATTTAAATTGTGTAACTCAAGTTTTCTACATTTAAGCAAGTGTTAAGCTACGTACATGTACTCACAAATAAAAGAAACATAAAAAAGGCAAAGACAAAATAACAATAATGGGAAATAAAAATATTTAAGTTGGAAAAAAGAAAAACGGCTGCAAAATTTTAAACATGAAATTATAGCTTAATTTAACTATGAGAAAATAAAGAAATCAATTTTTTTTACAGTTTCACTATTATGAGTACACGATGAAAGAGCAACTTGTGAGGATTCTAAAACTTCATAAGTTATATATTCCACCTTATTTCTAAAGACATCGTTCAGGTTGAAGAAGCAAGAATAATAGCATGATAATGAAGCTGAAAGCGGTATATAAAAGTAAAGGATATGTGAATGACTGCGGGCTGAAAAAGACGATCGAGACTCGGCAACGAGCACGCGGCCGTACTCAAATTTCACACCGCTCACCGTAATATACGTTCACTCCGCGCCCATCCCTTTAAGCAACAAGCGCTTTACTTAGCTACGCGTGTTATGCGACGTAGCTACAATTCACTGCTAGCATACTTATCATTAGACAGTTACTTACCTAAAAGTTTAATACTAAAATAATTTCATTAACCGACTTCAAAAAAGTAAATTCATCACAATCTTTTTTTTATGTATGTTCAGCGATAACTCTTTACTGAGTGGACCGATTTTGACGATTCTTTTTTTAATTTGAAAGAGAGTGCTATAGGTGTAGTCTCATATAAATATGATGAAGATCTAAAAGTGAGGTCTGTTAATGAAAGATGGAACTTCTTTACTAATTGCAGTAAATAACTATAATTCAAAATATTTGCTATGGGTAGTAGTTATTTTGAAAATAACTACACCACATACCAGGTCGTGGTCTGATGATAAGTTCTAGATATGTATAATTGAACTCATTAACGGATATTAGCAAATTAACTGTGAATAATGATATTTGCTACTCGTAGTTTTTACTTTACAAAATAACTACATCGTCGACCAGGTCAAGGCCAAATGATGAGTTCTGGAGAGGAACAATGGAACTCCTTAACGGATGGTAGTAAATTGAAAGTGTTTCAAAATATTTGCTACTAGTAGGTGTTACATTGCAAAATAACTACACTATCGATCATGTCAGAGTCTGATGACCGTTCTGGAGATGAAAAATTGAACTCCTTATCGGATGGTAGTAAATCAAACATAATTCAAGATATTTACTACTGGTAGTATTTACTTTGTAAAATAACTCCACCATCGACCAGGTCAGTGTGTGATGATGAGTTCTGAACATTAGTAATGTAACTCCTTAATGGGTGGTAGTAAATCGATTATTTATAAATGGTTATTTCTTACTTTATTTAGTATTTTGCAAGATTTTATATGGGATTTTAGATATGGAGAAGAAAACTCCTTCAATGGTAGTTTTTAATTTGCAAAATCTGATTTTGGGCTTCCGATACGAAGAACGGAACTCCTCAACAGTTACTACTATTGCTTTCTTTCTATGTGTTGTTTATAATCAACTTTATACAAAGAAGAAATTATCTAAATACTAGCTTTTGCCGTTACTTTTAATAATTATCCAACATTCTAAGGAAGAAAATAATTTTGATGAAAAATATTAATATATTTATATTAACATATTAATAATTCTGAAATAAAATATCTTTTAAAAAACCGACTATAAAACAGATAGGTACTAAAAGTAAAAAAATAATTAAATGAAAAATAGGTACCTATTAATTTGCAATAAAAAATTACTTATTTTTTAAATCGGTGCCAGTACCACCGATCAACTTAAGCAAATATAAATTTTTATATTAATAATACGCCCTTTATGAATCTTTTTAATATTGTACGTATATTTGAAGTTAAAGTTTGAAATTTACATTATAAATTAAACTGAAGTATAAATTTTTTCAAAGTTGGTCGATGGTGCTGGCACCGACTTTAAAAATAAGTAACTTAGTTATTTATTACAAATAAGTAGGTACCTATTTTGAATTAATTATTTTAGTGTTCTCTTCATGAAATTCAATAAGCTATACAATAAAATTAGTCTGAATATGACATTTTTGTAAGAAAATAATTTCATGGCGGATTTTTGTATTTGGCGTAAATCTATATATTCTTCGCTTTAGAGATGTAATGGTAAATAAAATTTAGATAATTCAAATTCAATTCGTATTTTAAAAAAATCATATTAGTACAAAATTTTAAATATATCTTGAAATGTATTTATTGATTTGTATATTACAAGCACAAAGTGATCTTGTTAAATTTTAACATTGAGTTATAAAAAGCAAAATATAAATAATATTTTGTCTATCTTTTCTTTCACCTCTTTGACCGCAATTGAAATCAAAGTTGCTAGGTAAATTGAGGTAAGAGTTTCATTGTTTTACTTTATGAAGTTAGAAAACAATATAAATTTGCGAGCATTTCATTTACCAGTATATTTTGTTTCATTTTATGTAATACATATCACTCGAAAAACATTGGTCTTATTTAAATTTAATCTCGCTTTTACGTTTATTAAAATCTGAAAAATTAAGAAGCAATGGAAACGAAATCGTCTACTTAGGATATAGCAAAATTAAAGATCAATTAAGTTTTACGTTTTTATGTTTTTGTGTAATGCTTATTTTTAAAAGAATGTGTTATATTAATTTAGGCGATCAAATTTATAGTGAGAAATATTTCAATTTTTTTTCTTACAACACTGAAGTGTGTAAAACTAAAGTGTATATGTTAGTTTTGTTATTTTCGTAAATATTGCTAGTTTTAAAATATTTTCTCATGTTTATTCGAGAATTTTGATTTAGAAAAATTATTTTCCCTAAAAAAGAAATATTTTTAAATAAAATTTAAAAATCATGTTTTTGAATACGTAAATTATTTGTTGAAAGTAAAATATTGTGGAAAGTAAGATATAAGTATATTCCTTTCAGTGTCTTCTTTCCTTATTTTTCAAAATGAAAATAATATAAGGAATAAAAATTAAAATATCCAACAAAAAAGGGCAAAAAAAATGTATTTTAAAGCATATAATGACAAAAAACGCTAACTGATGTGAATCCGCTGGTTAGGCCATTTTATTTTTCTTTAAAAATAATTTCTCTGAAAAACTCACACGAAGTGAATCGACTGCAATAATATATGTGTATACTCGTATATTTTTACATTGTGTAACGTTCGTCATTGAGTCGAAATACGGCGATGATAACCTTCATATATACATTTAATTTTTAAAAATCCGCAAAGCGTCTAATTTTATTTTAAATCTAAAAGTAAAATGTATATGAATTCAAATCAGTCTAGATTGTCCGATATCTTTTCTTTTTTTTTGGTAAAACGACAGCATATTTTTTTGTAATTTATTAATTTCTTTTTTTTTTAATTTGTAAATATATTTATTCATTCTTTTTATGTACGTCATCGTTTTGCTTTTGCACATGGTTGCATTAGAATAAGGTTTGTAAATGAAAATATTTATAAGAAATTGAATCAATAAAAACAGTTTATTTCAAAATTATGTGTATTTTAATTCGAATAAATTGAAACATTCAATGCCAATCACCGTGTTGCGATTCTGTTTTAAATAACGCTTACATACAAAGCCGGTATTTGGGTAGATATATTAGTAAGAGCTATTTGGGTTAGTAGTAACATGTTCATCATATATCGGAGATTCCGTCACCTCTCTTGAAGAAGCCTTTTGGAATGCACGAGACTCACCCGGCGTCGAAGATCATCAAGTCAGATCTTCTCGGAGTGCAAGAGACTTATCTGGTATATTTTGTTGTGAATAGATCATTGAAACAATGGCTATAAATTAATATTGTTATGGTTAATGGATGATATAATCGTTTGCTCTTCTAGCCGGTAACTTTTAATTAAATTTTGGACGTTGACGAAGATTTTCTCGATGAATTGAAATATTATTTTAGAATAAACTTTACATTTTTTTTGAAACCGGATAAAATGACTTAGCTTAAGTAAATATTATTTCAGGACCAAATTGTCCCCATAATGTTGTACTATTTATACGCGTCACTACCCACTTCACAACTAGCGTATTACAAAAATAAGTAGAGAACGTGAGGTTTGAATAATCTATATATTGAAGTATTGTCTCGTAAAACCGACTCGCATTTTACTCGTGCTATATTTCAAAACGTATTAGTAACGACTAAATGAAAATCAATACTTTAAAGCTTAAGAAAATTAGTTTACTGGATTTCTATCAAAATAACGAAGAGAATAACCTTTTTATCGTAGAAGGGTGCATAATTCTGTTAGCCCTGTATATACTTTTCGTATAATTATTTAATGCGGTTAGAGTGGATCAAATGTTAACATTCATCATTACAAGGTGTGCTCGAGAAGCACGCTATCGCGTGCCTGTCAATAATTACCGATATTTAAGTGTCATTACATCATATCAAATATAATACTTAAATTCTTAGAAGTAGAAATGTAATGATAATAAATTGGTATACAAATTTTAAGTAAGCCACACATTGTGGCACACTTTCTGCCGAAAAAAGAAAAGGCAAATCGCTTCATATCAATTATTTGGCTATAATCGAAAAAAAATATATAACTATATATCGTATTTAAGGACAAATTTATTTCTAAACCATTAAACTGCCGAAATTAAAGAAACATTTATAAATCTATTATTCTATTTCTGGGAATATTTCAGGTTCATCACGTCACAATTAATACGAATAATCCACGTCACATTAGCTATTTACATGTTACTATGTAAATGCAATTGTAAGCTGTTTGGGTCAGTGCAGACGAACGGAATGGCGACAAAATGCAGCCACCGGTCGCTGAGCGCGCTAACCGATGGGCGGCTCTCGACAAACCGCCTCCGGTTCCGTCCGAACCGCATGGAGAGCCTCCGTGTGACTCCGAAAGCCTCCGCGCAACTCCAGGGCCTCCACGTACGGTTCCCAAGGATACGTGTGTTGTGCTTTCTATTGGGTTGTGCATTCTATTGTCGGTGCTTGTACTTCACAGACGTATTTAACGTTGATATGATTATTGTTGCTTTGCTTGCTGAAGAAGAAGAAGAAGACGAACAAACGATTTTGGATGAAAGAACTATGTCAGAGTTTGTCAGTGAAACTTTTTACGATTACATTAAAATGACTCATGTAAAATTTATTTCTCTATTAAAATTTCTACGGTCGAGTATTGAAAAAGAAAACACAAATCATAGTCCAGCTATTTCTGCTGAAGAGCGAATACTAATATGTCTAGGGTAAATATGTGTATAATATTAAGTTTAATATGATTTATTATAAGGTACATTAATTACGGTATGGAATATAAAATCAGTAGGTAGGAAATGCAAGAAAATTGTTGAGGAAAAAATCAGTTAGTGACGAAAAATTCAAATTATGTTTTTTTTAATTGAACAATCAAATGATGTTTAATATTGTCCAAGTTTTTCTCTTGACTCCAAGAAACCGTGGCTTGGGTGTTATATATGTTACAGCTGCTTGGAATTTTTGGTATATTTTGTGACGCAAAGATATGCTTAGTATAATTATTTGGTAAGGTACTTTCTGAATAATTGCCACTTAGCTAATGAAACGTGGGTTATTACTTTGAGACTGTGTCTTAGGGTTTATTCTTGTAGGGACCAATTCATAAGTGGCAATTGTCTTATTATCATAATGCTTTATTTTTGCGTTGGTTATTAATTTCAGTGATTACGTTTCACTTGAACCTGTAACCGTGATGGTAACCATTTAACAGTCGCCGTCGTTGATGAAAAGAAAACATCTATTGTATATTTTTCTTCTCTGGCTTTAGAAGAAAGATATACCAATATTTCTGACGTTTTTGGTAGTGACTTTGAATAAATTGAAAACTGGATGTCCTATGTGATGTTCATCTTGGTCATAGTGTGGGTAAATCAGATTTCTATTTGTGCTTGCTAGGTGAATAGATATTTGTTAATTGTTGATTTTCGGATTGCAGTATAAAAGGCTTCGTAAATTCCAATTTCTCTTCAAGTTTAATTGGACGGGGTTTCCCACATGTAGGATCATTTCTCTGCTGCTGTTAGAGATTGCCTGTTAGAGATTGCCTGTAATTATCGCGTAACTTCTTCCACTATTTTTGAAATTCTGAAACTTCAACCTATAAAAATGTGAGAAGTAAAACTCGACCACAAGTACAATTATGCCATATGTTCTTGTTAGCATGAAGCTCACATTTCACTTATGTACAGTCAATAGCTTATTAATCAAAAAACTGCTAGTGTAGCAGACCTCTCTGAGGCGATGAAAGCGACTTTCATACAAGTAGGGTTTAGTTCAAGGAAAAGATTAAGCTTGATATGTGTAAAGAATTAAATTTTTTTTGTTACAGATTTTTCACAACTGACAGAAGTTTTTAAAGTCTTTAATTTAAGTATCATGGGAATATTCTACTCATAGTTAATATGGAAATGAAAAAAACTGGGTTCCGCAGTAATGCCAAAACCCAGTGAAAAGTCATGGGCAGATTGAAAAGAAGATTTAAAAATATTTAAAACTTTCCGAACCGCATTGATGCCTTGGACGGCAAAAATGTCAACTGATACCTCACAATAAACCAACATTATAAATTACAAAGAAACTTAATATCGTCCTACTAGCTATCGTGGACGTAAAACATAAATTTATAATTTTTGATTGCATGTGCATGGAAGAAAGAGCGATGGTATTTATTTGATTCTAAATTGAGGCAAACATTCAGAAATATAACTAAGAATATCGCTAAAATTTAATTCTGCTAGGTACCTGTATAGAGTTGCCTGACGTTTTTTTACAGCCGTAGCTTTCCCACTGGCTGAAAAGGATATGCTGCCATATCGTTGCAATAATATTTTACGAGATCGATATTGGGCCGTATCGTTGCAATAATATTTTAGAGACAGAAGAATATATTGAACTATCGTTTGAGCAGGGCACTGTACATGATTGAAAGTGCCTATGGAATACTAATGTAAAAATTTAAAAAAATTGGGAGAAGATTAACAGTGCAACCAAACAATCTGCACATTCGTATCCTGGCTTACACGTGTTTGCATAATTATATTATGGAAGTCAGTTCTAATCTAACTCTAAACCATTTACCAGAATTGCGAAATATGACAATTCAATATTTAAAAACCTTAGATGGAAAAAAACATGCAAGTAGAAAGTTTGGTTATTCGTGATCTTTTAAAGCAAAATTTATTTTAAAGGAATCTCTTGATTGGCAGAACAATATAAGTGAACAACTTTAGTGCAATATGAACTTATACAAAATATAAGAAGCTATGTGATTTATTCTTAATATCGATTTAATTGGGGGAAGGAATACCCAGTTCTTTGATACAGTGTGTTGATTTAATTAAACTAATTGTGGTAGGTATCTACAGAAATGAAATATACATTATTTTTTTCCGATGATTCCAAGCTCTCTACTTACTGAATCTTTATTTCGCTTCGAATCATTCTACAAATTTCAGTTCACTGTATCAGTTTCAGACGTATTCAGAAACAAATCAAATGAATTTTAATTTGGTACTAAATTAGTTGCTTCGCCTCTATCCCATCCGTCGGCGGTAATCCCTTAAACATAACAACAAAAAACTAAATGAAGCATTAAACAACTCCGGCTAAGGAAAAACAATTTCCTGGGCAGGTAATTCACAATCTGCTCAAATACAGCTAAGTACTTGACACAACACCTCATACATGATTATTTATCTCGGAGAATATTAACTTTTTATCTACAAACTGCGCTTAGCTCAACAAATATAATATTAACTCATTCAGGTAAAATTTTTAAATGCTAATTTATAAAGTAGCTGTGACGTGACCGTTTTGCAATTAACAAGTACTCCGTAGTTAAACATTATTACGCAATCCGGGCTACGCCACCGTATAACCGATACTTCGCTGTATCATGCAACTCTGCATCATACAACATACAATATTCATTCTATTATATTTACATTCATGAAATATAATTTTTTTAAGAAATATTTATTTTATGAAGCCATCATAATAAAAGATCACAGAAAGAAATAATAGAGAAACTAACATCTCCGACAAACACCATATAAACATAATATACGAATAAACATTAAGACATATGTACGTTTTATATACACGTATATAGGTTTTTAGATATGTACAATCTCTTTCCCTTCTTCGGGGAGGACTTTATGTCTAAAATCTTTCGTGTAATGTGCCGGCCTATAACGTGGCCCTATTATATCAACCGTATTTCTGAGTTGGTCTTCGATTATGCGGATCTTATAAAGAGGATATAGTTGTTCGACACTCAATCAATCAGAGTAACACTCCCTGCCAATCTCCGCACCCTAATTACTTTTTTTCTTGTACGGGATGAACATTTAGCTCCACGTGTGACATTTATGACATTTTGTAATAATATCGACTTGTTTTCCATTTTCCTTTATTATATTTAACGTTAATAATAAGAAATTGAATATCATAAATGCCAAACGTCTAACTTAAATATAATTCGGTAA
Source organism: Druceiella hillmani (assembly GCA_039881145.1). Taxonomy (NCBI): domain Eukaryota; kingdom Metazoa; phylum Arthropoda; class Insecta; order Lepidoptera; family Hepialidae; genus Druceiella; species Druceiella hillmani. Next base: position 17,583,470 of record JAYKKI010000046.1, on the reverse strand, counting down.
ATTACGTAATTTTAAAACTTAAAGTACATATTCTTTTTCCAAAATAATATATAATTATAAACCAATTTATATCATATTAGATTGTAGATAGCATTTCTAATTTTTAATAGAATATTTTTATCAACATTAAAGCATTAGAAATAGCTTTACGGATATATCACAGAAGTAGGTGTGTATAATAATGACGGCCTGCGTGCGCACTCATGCAAGCTGATCTTAAAATTACAAAGCACGGGGAAGTTTCGCTTGACAAAGTTATCTCTTTCTCTGAGTTTTTTTACACCAAATTTATATTTGAAAACAAAATCGAAACGTCATATCAAAATGCTGATAGCACGATGCCTATCATTTATGTTCGGCACGTTCAATTTTATCATGTAATTAATTATAGTGATAAACACTCGATAAATATGTATATATCTTAATCTTACTAACAGAAGAAATTCTTCAATTTGTATGACTGCCGTAATAAAAAAAACGGTTTAAAACAATTTTTTAGCTACTTCAGATTCTTATTTTTTTCATTTTTATCATTTGTGAGAAGCGTGAACAAAACATAAATATATCAAACTTATGTATATAACATGTTAAAGCACGAAGAAGTACCCATCATCTAGGTAATATTATTGCGATAGGTGATATTGATCATTTGTATGGACGATAACTAGTGAATGATGAGAAGTGAAATATGGTAAATATTATTAAATAAAAACACAGGTCGGTTTCATTTTCACCGTCCTATTTTTCGTTTTAATTTTTCGTTAATTGAAATTATTAGAGATGCTTCTTTTAGATTAGCTTGAGTTAGTTTCGAAATGTGATTTAAATAATTTTTTATTAAATTGCCTATGTTATAAACAACCTGATGGTTATAGAATTATACTCGTCTTTTAATTATCAAGCCGTGTAGAAAATTTATAAACATATTATCGTATGTATTTATTCAGTCTTCCTAAGAAATGCACCGTATCGTATTTTTTTGTCTCCGACTATACAAAAACTTGTTTTGAAAGCTACATTTTCTAATTGAATGATGATATTTACGTCTTTCCAATTACGCTATTACGTTAAAAATCGACAAAAATGAATTATGAAAGATTGGGAATGAGTCCATCTCATCAAAAAACATGTTACTCTGTCGATTAATATATGCAATAGTTTTCCATTAATTTTGACAGTTGTCGTTCGTTTCTGGTTATTACTATTTATTTCATTATGTTATTTTTTTCCGTAGGCAAAGATATTTTTTCTTGTAGTAAAACGTACAAAATTCATTTTGATTGGTAACATTTTTGTTTGAAGATGGAATCTTATTTATACCCGTCTTTATAACTAGAACATCGTAAGTAAATTGTGTGTGTCGGTGAGAAAATCACGTTTCATGTACCTTACTTAATTATCTTAATCCTCCGTCACTTTTATGAAGACGGCAAAGGATCCGTATCATCATCCACGTTCCTGGTAAAGGAAATAAGTTTCTTTAGGTTCAGTAATCTTGTAATCGAGCGACCAAATTTTTTGAATAAGTCAATAACTCTTTCAACAGAGATTGCAATGAATTTAATGCGAAGGACAATGTTGCCTCCAGTTATTAACTTCAGTATTTTGATTTTACAACATTATGGTCACAAATATTTTGGTATTCCATTTTATTTTGCTCCTCAAAAAAATACAACAGGGTACTCGTGATATTTGCAGTTATTTTAACGTCACTATATAAATAGCAGCATTAGGAAATATGATCTGAAGATCACCCTTCAATTCCGTTTGGGTTCTCTGCAGAGGTATTCAAAGTCTTTTCATCATCCTCTTCACTCTTCGAGGCTAGAATATCTACTTTTGCACTCCATTCTCTAGTTTCAATGGCACCAATTCTTTAATCAAATATATGCAAAGCCGTAGCTTTGCTAGCACTTATTTCTCTATACTACTTTTCACTCATAATCTCCACAGTTTTCTTACTTATCCCTTACAGTAAAATTTTCCCATCAGTTTTTATTGTATATCGTTTTTATTTTCACACATTTATTGTTAAATATGAGGGTAAATATTTAAAATATTTCCATCCCCATTTCTTACAAAACAAAGATAGAAACAACTGAAAACAAAGAATGGCAACTATACATAAAAACAACGTGTTTGCGCGAACAACTCTGTATTACAGCTACAGTACACTTCTCTTATAATATATATGATATATTTATTTAAGGTCGAAAGTATATTTTTACGGTGAAGTTTACTAAAGGTACAGTGGGAAACTGAAGAACTTATTACTGCGATTAACCGTCCGCCACTTCCTCGTTGGTCGTCTCTTACAAACTTGTTCCTTTACGATATAAGACAGACGTTTTTGCTAAACACAATTACACTAAAAATTCCAAATGTTTTCAAAATGATTTTTGCATTTATCTGTGATGGGTACTTATTTTTTTACCTCATTTTGAATCTAAATGACACGTATGTCTCTTTTCGACACAGTTTATAATCCAACATGAAAGAGTAATTTAACATGCGTTATGCAAAATGTCTACTAAATTAGGACAATACAATTTAATTTCGAAATAATCTTGAATTTCCCAAGAATTAGTAAATTTATGTTAATTAAACAAAATCAATTTCTTAGTCATGATTATAGAATTTCATTTAGTTAAATCGCAATACACATATCTAGGTTTTCCAAACAGTCTCCTGATTTTTCTGTTTTTTTTTTAAATATGTTAAGATTAAATTAATATATGTAATCAGTTAGGACTCTAATCAACAATAACTTTGAATAGTCGAAACGTTGCGAAATGTATACGAAATTTATCTCTTCGATTAGTTCTTTATGAGGTCTATTTATATTTATATATATAAATATAAATAGACCTCATAAATATATAGGAATATTTTATATTTATAACCTCATAAAAATATAGGAATATTTTATATTTATAAAAAATAACACTATGTAAAATACCATTCAATAATGTGCAGGCCGTATAGTCATAGATCTAAATGTTTGAATAACTATCTGGTAACACCAGTCAAGAAGGAGGTATTCTGGTGACCTTAATAATCATAGTTCAACAGACTTAAGTTTTTGAGTAGGCAGTTCGAATTAACTTTTCATTGTCCATTTTCCTGCAAATGAAATTTAAAAATGATCGAAAACAATCCCTTTTATTTATTAAGGATGAACTCGCAAAACGCGGTTCTGATAACAAACATTCGCTCATTAAACTGTCCAACAGGCGGTTGGTTCCAACGAAATTCCATAACATAACGGTTAATAAAAGTCAAATAAATATTGCTTTATGGATTTGTGAATTTGTTAAAAATACAAATGACATTTGGGACGTAGCGAGCATCGCACAGTGCAAAAAGGCACATAGTGAATATGAATATTATTTTACAATAAAATAATTCCATTTGGGCCTAAGTCCCTATCAACGAATTGTTTTATTTGGCAGTGTTCACATAGCAGTGTAGCTGCTTATGCAACTGTTATGAAGCCAAAGCAATTAATACGACACCAGTTTAAATAAAGTTGACAGTCGTCAAATTAGTCTGCTGGATGTTTTGTTCCATATCACACACACATGTATGTATATATATATATATATATATATATATATATATATATATATATATATGTATGTATGTATATTATAAGTAATTCTAGCGCTGAGATACACTCTCCCGAATTACGTCGTATTTTTATTGAAATCAACACCGTAGTATATAGTTTGGGGTATAGTCAAGTTATGGCATTTTTTATAGGAAAATATGAAAAAGAAAAACAAAAAATAAATAAAATGTGTCAATCGGTTTAAAATAAATAACAGAGTGAAATTTTTAACATAAATAAGGTAAAGCCTTACACTTACCCTTACAACTGCAATTGAAAATCTTCATCGACAAATACCAAATCAAGAAAATAATTTTTATAACAAGCTTCTCATGTGACTTTCTTAGCCTACGCAAGCTATATGCGTTGGTTCTAGATATATTTATCCCAAGTGACTCTTCGTTAAATGTGTATTCGTCGAGGTTCGAAGTCGTTGTTAGAAGAACAAAGCAACACAGTTCTTTTAGTTTTCCAACGTTCGGTTAATGATGTAAAAAAATAAGTGTTTATGACGCATAGACCCATATTTTTCGCGGAAATTCAATTAATTCTTAAGTAATGCCATCTGTAAATGGAGTTGCTTCTGGTCTTACATTGGTATTTCTTTCAACAGGCAGGAGATTGATTGGTCTCTAAGACTTAATACCTTGCGCTCACTCGCCCGGTTTTAATATAATAAACGCACAATTTTCATCTACTGAAAAAGATAGGAAAATAATTTTGTTGCAGTATAAACCCTTTTTTGGAAGTTATTTTACAATTGGAGCATTAATAAAATCATGATAAGGCGATTTATCCTCTTTCATAATTATTGTTATTTCCGGTAATATTTTCGGGCTAATTTTTTATAATTGTGCATACATTTGAATTTCTCAGAGAAAGTATGGAGTGCCTCGATATTATGTTCGGGATAGAAGACTGATAATATTTGAAACCCTCTTACAAAATATTCAGCATACCCGTTTGTTTTCTTGCCCAACCACAGGTGCTTCTTTAGTTCGGTGGAATGTTATTTTTTTAAGCTTTTAATTTCTTAGCCACTTACCATAACTAATAGTTTCTTTTTTCAGGTGAGTCTTCAATAATTTAAAAATTATTGGGGGGGTTTCTTTATTTGTAGTGGCTATATTATCACTTAAGTAACCAGTCCTGCGCCACATTCTATGTAATCTTTGTTTAGGATAAATATATTAGACGCATAAAAGAACAAGTGATCGAAAGGGAGAGATAACATAAATTCAGGATTATAGATGTATGACGTAATGACAAGTCTGTCAAAACCTGCTTGCGTATGTCATTTCAAAACATTTTCTTTGCTATGTAGGAACTTAGATGGCCTAGAAGTTTATTTTTGTTTGTCGTTGGTTTGTTTTTTCTTATGCAAACAGTTTGGGGGAATTTTTATTGTTTTTATATTCACGTAAATAAGTTGTTGATTTGAGTTTGGTTTCTGGGATCTAGGATATATGAATTTTTACCGGTTTCAGAAATATCCCGAGTTCTTCATTAGGATCCATCAACCCATCATAATTACAAGCAGAAATTCATGAATCTGAAATTATTTGTTTTAATTATTCGGAAAACAAATTTCACTATACGGTTTGCTTACTGTCCAACATGTTGGTTTTAATTGTTTCAAATTTTATGAACATTGAACTGCGCGTAGTAACTAAACTGATATAGTCCGTGATGCAAATGTAGTGGGATCCTATTTTCGATCACCTTAGCCTAAAATATTTGGTTTTCTGGTAGAATATTTTGATTTTTAAATCTATCTTTCTTAATGTCGGCACTTCGGAGAACTGTATTCTTGGGTCTTAGTTTGATAATTTATTGTTTTGAAATATTTTCGTTTCTTGCGGTGTTTTTAACTGCAAAGAAATTTTTTTGATAGTTGACACAAGTGGTTTTGGTATCTAGTTCTTTATTAATATAAATGCAGCATGTATATTTTTATATTTCAAATACATACATAGCCTAAAGCATTAGTTTTTCGAATGACTAAATCTTTGACAACTTTTACATTGAAGTATTTTTTTTTATACGGATGATTAAAGTATTCCATTTTTCATTAAGGGTTTTAAATTAGATTTTATTATAGTTGTGTTTTTTCATTTTAAATATATTCTTCTTGTTTAGGTGCAATATACCCTAAAATATAGATGAGAAATCTTTAGATGCTTCGTGCCGTATATCAACATCATGAGTCTGTTTTCTCAATTGTTATTTGATATCGTTTATATTTTTAGATATGTGCAATCCATGTACCAAGTAATATAATTATAATTAATAATAATAATTGTCAATGATTTTCTAATAGATAGCTACATTGGAAGTACATTATTTTTTCAAATGATTTTAGTGTAGTTATAGTTTATATAGCAATATTTATCAAATTACATAGAATTTCTCTCAGTTAGAGAAATTAATAAAGCTAGGAAAAAATATTGGCTCCACTCTTGATGATGCAGCAATAAGAAGGCCGATATTTTTTGCTTCCTTTTCTAATCGTTCAAATAAATTTTGTGTAGATATTAAATGGATGGCTGTTTTGTTTGGTACATTTTAATCCCTTTTTAATTTTGGGGTAGATTTGATTTTTTTTCAAGATAATTGATTACCTTCTTAACCTTTATGATTCATATTCTGCCATATGTTTTCTTTTTGACAAACCATTGTTTTTTATGTATGTATGAAATATGCATAAACCCAAGCAAGTTACTACCATTTTTCTTAAATATGTCCTTGTACAAAGTTTGCTGTACCATTTTAAATTTTTTAACTAGGTATTTGTTTTATAGTTTTATTGATATTTTTCTTATATCCCATTTTATTACGAGTCAGGTTGATAAATAGTTTACTTACATGGTAACGTTCATTAATAGTTTCATTAGTGCACATATCACATCTTTTGATATCGACACTAGAGATTGATACTCCTGTTAGCCATGCCCACTTTTAGCATATTTTTTCCCGTGAGTTCTTCTGAAGTATTGCCGTGAGTTTTTCTTAAGGCCTTGCAATGATAACTTGCGATTCGAGCAATTAAACCAAGGCCACCTGTAACACATAACTACTGTGTTGTTGACAGTGTAACCTTACCGGAGGTTTAATCCTGCTAGCATCACAGCTGTATCCAACACGATGCTACAGCTATCATCATATATGCATACGCTGGGTAGTACAAAATGTGATCATTTATAAATAAGAGTTAAATCGCCTATAGCTTTAGTGCACAGTCCAGAAAAAAAAAACACACCACTCTAGAAGCTGTCCCTATTCCGAGTAAGTTAAATAAATCTATGCAAAATTATTTGGGTTAAGTATATAATGCAAAATTATCTCCAACCTGGTTTGACGGTCACAGGTATTTTACTTTTCTCCTACACATTGGAAGATTTTGAGAAAAGTTGCTCCTCGAGCCCCTATCCGTCAACTAGGGACGCGTACCTTAAAGATAAAGCTTCTACGAAAACTTAGAATATTAATATTATCAAACTTGCGTCTTATTTCAATATGAACAGTATGATAGACTTTATATGAGAAAATATTCCCATATGAATATTAAAAATATTATATTTCGATAGAACCGAACAGTTTCCACGAAGATAGCGAGAAGAATTTCTATAAGAATAGCAGGAGAAAAATTCTAGGTGGATAATGTAAAAATTGTTTATATGGACACTAGAAAAAAAATTACTTGGATAGTGGGAAAGAATTGTATATAGGTAGCAGTAAAAAATTCTATGCGAATAATGGAAAAAATTTGTACCTGGATAGCGGGAAACAAATTTTAAATCGATAGCAAGAAAAAAATTTACTATGGAAAGTGGAAAATATTCTACATGGATAGTGAAAGGGTAAAGGAAAATGATATATATAAATGTAGTAAAAAACATTTTTGTATGGATATTAAGATAACTTTGACAATCTGCCGGGCTGTTCTCATTTTAACTTGCGGACAGATGCAAATTTTGGTGAGATTTCGACTGTTTAGCTTATAGTATGTTTTGACACTTATTCTATTAAATTTCAAGCTATGCTTACTGTACCAAAAAGAGTGATTTTATTTGAATAGTAAGGAGGAAAAAATACCTAGACTGCGATTATGTAAATGAGAAAGTTATCACGCAGATAGTTATTTCATTCGCAAAAAGTTAGTTCGCGGATAATTATTTAGAAACTCATGTAATATTATAATGACGTATTGTGTTTTGCTGCAGATAAATGATATTATTTATGTTTGAAAGAAAAAAATCAGAGACGAAAAATATACAAGCAACACGTTAGTTTTTCGTCTCCTGCTTTAAATTAATTATTTTACTTCTATATACTTGTACAAAATACATTCAATACATACAAAAATATATGTACAAAATACATATCATAATTAAAGAACAGATATTGAATAGTAAAATTTTGATAATACAAATATGAAATAGTGGAAACTACGTTATTATGATCTACCTTATATCCCACAGAGCTAATTTTTGACTCGTAATGTTATAATCACAGAACAGGTCCTGTACGACCCTATATTGTAGATAATATTCGTCAAACATTAATATTCGTCAACAAGTGCATAGCACAAATGTGCAAAACCACTTTACAGTTACCAATTATATAACCTCCCCCTCGTGGAAGAGACGAACGACAATACAATCAAATTCGTAATTACTTTCAATTAAGTACATAAATATAAATTTCCGCTCACTTCCATTACATATTTAAAACACAGTTAAAGCGCCGCGAGCACAAAACTTTCGGCTCATACTGAAATGGAGGGAATTTACACAAATAGTTAAAGTTGCGATATCGTAAGCTCAACTAAATTATTAATTTGTTCCCATTGAGGGTCGAATTAGGGCCTCAACCGAGCGTGGGGTTCGCTCACGATTATTTTGATCAATCGTACACCGCCGAATTTTGCCCGGCGTGCACCCATTCCGCCCTTAGCCTCTTACGGTTGTCACTGAGAAACTGATTACAAACTGCTTGTCGATCAATAATTAAGATGCCAGTTTTTGTTAGAACTCAGTTTTAAGTTCATAATGATCCCGCGGGCGTTTCAGGTGTAGGATAAATGCGTGATAAACATTATTGGAACCGTCTAATGAGACTGTGGATATATGAAGCGATGAATATGTTTAAAGAAATATTTTACTACAGAATATACCTCATATTATTAAGTGAGAGCGGTATTGATTTTTTTTAATCTGTGCTCAATAATTTTTTCCAACTATATAATTATAAAATTATGATACTAATATTTTTTTCTTCGTATTTTCTTTATGAATTAAAGCAATTATTATTGCGAATACATATAATTATGACGGATGATGCAAAAAAATATCTTCAGTCATCCTTAAATATATTAGATTATAGTATCTATAGTATGGTGGCATTGGTCACATATAAGTTGAATAACGGGAAAAGATGACGAGTTCTACGGTAGTGAAGAATGAGATTTTAATTTTTCAAATTCAGAAAAAGAGAGGTAACTTTATCGATGGTTGTACTAATATCTAAAAACATATTTTGTACACATGGTAACTGACCTTATTCTTATTCGGTTTTAAAATGACCCAAATGATGCAGTCCACATAAATTAATTTAATTACTCGCGTGGTGTTTATTTTACCCAACTACGTTTTTGAAACGCTGAACTCCGCCATTTTTAAATTTACTTAAAGGCGATCCCAACAGCTGCCTAAATATCTCCCTCCGCTTTGATTCAACCGCGAACGTCGCTTCGCACCGTTGGTTGTGTCAAAAGATCGCGTCTAGGGTATATATTACCCAACGCGAGTGTTAGTGTAAATTTTTTGACAAGTAAGTGTGTTTTTGTAATGGACACTAATAGTTCGAAATATTGTGTTTTTTGCTTATCCTTAATCATATGTTTTTTTAAGTTAAAAAACGATAATGGTACGTCAGCGGCTATCAGACCACCAACATTGCTCAAAATTTATTAGAAGAGGAGGAAGAAAACATTATAGACCGTTCCGACGAAGACAAAGTTGAGACTGAAGTGATTTAAAATGACCGCTATTGAGAATCTCTAGAAAGTGCCAATGAAACGGATTCATAACGGAGTAGTGGTGAAATTGAGCTGTTATCTAGTCATGTAAAAGAACGTAATTAATTTTACGTATCAAAAAATCACAAAATAGGCAAAATAGTTGCCACGTACCGAGTTAGCAGTCATAATATTATGAAGGAAACGTCCGGGCTTAAGGGAACAACCAGAGCCGAAATTTAGTATTATATCCCACCAACGAATATATAAAATCAATTCAAGGAAAGTTTCACCGCGAGCGATTGTAAAATGCTAGAATATAAAGAACTGGCTTACTTAGGTTCTCTTTACATGACTGGTGTACTGCGTTCTTTTCACTTGAATTTTAAAGATCTATGAGCTGCCGATGGAACAAGCATAAATTTTTTTCGAAGTACAATGTCATTCAACAGATTTATTTTTATAATAAAATGTATTCGCTTTGATATAAAATACAAGAATAAAAATACATCTGACAGATAAATTGGCAGCATTAAGTGAGTTCATGAATATGATGAATAATAATTTCTACTCAAATTATTCTGCTTCTGAAAATGTCGCTCTAGATGAACAATTATCTGCATTTCAAGGCAGATTTTCTGATCTTGTTTATATGTTTAATAAGCCCATTAAATATGGCCTAAATCATTACGTACGTTATCTCTCGAAATTACAAATTTATTCTGGAGTACAACTCGAAGTTTTGCATCAAATGGCTAATGATACAGTAAGTCTGGTGAAACGGATGATCCAACCCATCTCGGGTACTGAGCGATATATCGATAGGAAATTGACTTACTAGTGTACCTCTTGCAAATACACTTTTAAAAGATCACCATCGTTGGGTGTATTCGTATGAACAAGCCAGAAATTCAACTTTGTTTCCTGATTAAATAAATCCGATTTGAGCAATCGTGTTTGTTTGATATTCAAAAAGACGTAGCTCTTTGCTCTTATGTTCCAAAAAAATCCAAGGCTGTACTGCTGATTTCGTCTATGCATCATGACAATGCAATGGTCGAAAGTGTAAAGAATAAACTGAATATTATTTTGTATTATAAACGCATAAAAGGTGTTGACGACCACGTGCGTGCTGACTATAACGTCGGAAAGCGCAGAAAAAGATGGCTAATGGTTATACTGTGTCACCTTCTCTCCACTCTTTCATCTATATGATGAACATGACTTGTTTCCTATGACACGTATGCATTATCGCAAGATTTTCTTAACTGTAGTGCATTGGTTAAGCGGTGTATGAAATATAGGTTATCAAAAGTACATTAAATATTTTCAATTCTTACTATCATTTCTTGCTCGCTTTTGATGCCCTATAATGACGTTTACTATGTAACTACGCTTGCAAAATTATAAAACTTCTTTCACATTTTATTTGCTACGGCGACGTAATAAAAACCGCTTCCAACCAGGAAGCTGAAATGCTTGTTTATATTGATGAAATGTTCGAGAAACTGTATAATTTTGCAGACTCTTGTATTTTTGCATAAAAATATCATAAGATTTTGATAGAAATGTACTGCACGAGACGAATGTGCAAATTCATCCATTTCGTGCCGTACGTTTCGTGCAGTAGTTTCGTAATTACATTAATTCTAGCTAGTTTAGATAGTCATATCTGTGCCCATTTTGAACCAGGCATATGATCAAATTTTCAGTGTTCATCCTTTAATAATTAAATTACATTAAAGGGTTAATTATATTCAGCACTTTTGGCTAGCATGGTAATTAGTTCAGATAGCATTTACTGATAAAATAGTAACAGGTTACGTGTTTTACTGCAGTTCAGACCGCCAATAACTTACAGCCAATTTCCTATATATGGTATTTTGGATTAATTATTAAAGAACTGCGTAAGATATGTGTTTTTTAAAAACCTGCCTTGTTTAATTTAGAAATTAGAAGTCTCTGATAGACAGACAGATGAATGGACGTAGCGGACGACAGTCACAGCAGAAGGCCACGTTTTCTTGACCAAGTTATTTCTCTAATAACTAAATAATAATAGAAGGTCATGTAATATCATAATATCATAACAGAAGGCCATGTTACCATTATGTATTGACCAATTCTTTTCTTATTTCTAATAGTTAATTATAATAATGCTAAGCATATAGTATAGTTGTTCATAAAAAAGGTCCTTAGGGAGCAAAGAGTGATTCAGCTCAACTCCCTGTCTTCGATATATAAAAAAGCTAACTTACCGAAACTAAGAGACTTTTAACTCAATTCTCGGCTTAATATATCGGTGTTTAATGAGTTCCTCTTAAAGTTTCCATTGGTAACATATATCATATGAAATAAAAGGAATTGCAAACTCTTTTATTGTTTTTTAAAAGTAAACAACGATAATCGTCTTAGCATATTGATGGCAGCTTTTAAACAGACATTTAAAACATTCGGGAAATGCCTCAAATAAACCTATTTTTTTTTTAAATATGCTATTGACAAAAGACAGTTAAATTGCCGTGGCCACGCCAAGAACTCATTAGCACCATCACTGTTGGAAGTCCTGTCGAAATAATATCGACATGCAAACGTCACATCACTTCAGTCAGACAATACGAAGAAGTCCTGTCTACTGCATAGCAAGTGATACCAAGCAGCCAACGTCAGTAGTTTGCCTAACTCCGGGATCTATCTAGAAGTCATCACCGACAGTGCATCTTTTCTACGTTGTCTCCATCACCAGAAAAGGTCATCACTTTATTGTAAGCGATTCAAGAACTTACTTTTATAACTCTTAATATATTGTTTTGTACCATTTAATTTATTTAACTTTATGCTATATTTCAAAATTAATATTATATATGTAATCTACATATTTGGCTTTGTAATTTCACACTAATTGCAACTAAGTCTTACTTTCATATTATTTATATGATAGAGTTTATTTTCGTCAAAAGTTTATTTGTTAAATTGTATCCACGATTAATAGCACATAGCTTGTTCTTCAATCCAGCCACTAAGTAATATCTTCGTGTCAACATCACGATTAACTTATAACAACAAAGCAATACTCTAAACCGTATCAAGTGCGTTGTTATCGTAGTCATCACGCCGCTCCGTGAATACAAAGCAATAATGTCCCGAGAAGAAAGAAACGTTAACATCGCTGACGCACACACTAATTTGGATTTTGTTTTTCCGAATATTATTATTCAGTTTATAAAACCATACGATGGTTCAAGAGAAAATCTAAACGCGTCTTTAACAAATTGCGGCAACGCAATTTAATGAGCTTCTGCTCAGCAAGGGAAAATAATTTTTAAATTTATTCTTATTCAACTGTTGGGCAAGGAATTATTAGCCTGTTCCATCAAAGAGATCGATAAATGAACCCAATAGACAATTTTTTGGAAAAACCAATTTGTGGAGGGCAAACATTTTGCTCACTTGCTAACGGACCTGCAAGACTACAGACAAAACTATACTGACTCAGTAAACCAATTTTTATTACATGTGGAAATAATTCTCTCAAAACATTTAACCGAAGTAACGATTTTAAACACAGTCAAAGCCGAATTACAGGGCTGTTTAGCAGCTGTAGAAGATCTTGCACTTGTTACTTTCACTATAGAGCTTAACCCCCGAATTGGTATTTCAGTATGGTCCTTAGGGAGGTCAGCACCGATGAGACAGGTAAGTCCTCAGAGTAGCCAGCTCTGATGCCAAGATAGCAAAATTCTCAATGAAGCTATAAATTTTGCAATATCTCAATAAAACATTCAAGAATTATTTTACAAGCAAAGACAGCATAATTTAAAATCTAAACAAAAGGAAAAAATCTCGAGGCCAACTAATTTTTATCAACCTAAATTTAAATCTCAACTTATCAACAAACCATCCAAATGTCGCTATTGTCCGGACACACTATCGAAACATGTCGCTTAGGCAAATAAAACAATAGTAAGTTTAAATTTGATATTAACGTTCCATTTAATCGGACACAAGCTACAAATTAGGGTTACAAATCTAATTATAACTCAACGCCATACATAAATTTCGTCGTAACACTCAAGATGATCAAAACATAAATATTACCACGTGTGAAAAACCTTCAATTGAATGAGTGTCTGGTTAAGTGTCGCGCGGGACACAGATTGTACAAAATAGATACCATCCTCACTTTATCAAACTCGACCAACGGACGAGTAATCAGCCCCAAAATCACGGTCGATCAAAAATCGACGGAAAACACTTAATCTCTGCGGGTAAAAACCCCTAACAAATCATGATATAACAAATGCCAACGAATAGGGTAGCTAGTCTAAAACACACGGAAACATAAGTTATTATATAAAAACGTCAACGGACCTGGTAGCCAGCCCCAAATATACAACAATATAAACTATTACATAAAAAATACCAATCGACAGGGTAGCCAGCTCCAAACACACGGCAAATCAAACAAAAAACTTATAACTTATACACTTGATCAAAACTAAGTAAGTCGTCACTCTTACGACGCCAACGGTAACCAACAAAAAAATCACGGTATTAAAACAAACGAACATTCAAGTGTAATAAAATCAAATGATAATACAAATCCTAACGACAACAAGTTCCACAAAATATTCAAAATCACTTTCACGAATATCCACATCCAATCTTCACATATAATAATTTGCACAAACACGTCCAAAAAACACTCTGCTTTCTACTTGATCCAGGTTCTCAATCGAAAAATGTTAAATCGCTTCGATACCTATAACAGATACCCTAAACGGATAAATTCAAATGACAATGCTATTAAAAGCACAGGTAATTTTGAATTAAAGTTATACGCATTTGAAAATTATAATCCTATCTCACAAATTCCACTTAACAGATTCAATAAGTTTTTTTTTATTACTAATCAAATAAAATTCCCGAATGAATTGTAATAATTATAATCTAGAATAAGTTAAATATAATTATAATGTTGTCTTTCACGGAACCTTACATACCGCGAATAGAAACTATTATAGATTGTTCAGTTAAAAATGCTGAGATCGAATAACGTATTATTGCCGATCAGTACATTTCCCAGTTTCTATTAGTAGCAAATTACGTGGTAAAAGCAAAGAATAATAATTGCATAAACATTTATATTATTAATACTTCAGAAGGCGCCATCACTATAAAATATGAACTCAAATTCACTTTAGAGCCCATCGAAATAATTTATACTCTTATATTTAGAACTCAGATGTTGTTGAAAGAACTCAACAAGTTATAAGACTATTCAGAGTTTACCATCTAAACAACGAAGAAAGTGAGTCCTTACTTGAAATATGCATCCAACATTTTTCACTTATCCAATGACGACCTCACCTTTACTACAGTTTTCAAACATCAAATGAAATTATTAAAATGATTAGTCAAAGCATAACCACCCTCTCCTTATCACCCTCACCTTTACCATTTTTTTGGGTAATACCGAAAAAAATTAGACGCTTCCGACTACCGAAAACTTAACGATATTATCATAGGCGAAACATATCCTATACCACAAATATCCGCAATCTTTGACCAGTTAGGAAGAAGTAAATATTTTCCACGCTGGACCTAGCTAGTAGTTATCATCAAGTTTTGGTATCTCCAGAAGATGCAACAAAAACCGAGTTCAGCAAAACACATAGTTAATTTTAGTTGAATAGAATGCCATTTGGTTTGAAAAATGTGCTATCAACATTTGAAAGGCTCATGAATACATGACCATAAAGACTTACTTGTATCCATTGATTTGCTTACCTTGGCGATATTGTCGTCTATGTGTGAATACCTTATTTCTGTACTCTGATGAACTCTGATGTATATAGCGGACTTATTGCTACAAGAGCCATTTCTGACAGTCACCCAGAACACCAGTCTAGTCCAGCTCGACGAGCAACTGGGAATAGAACCCGGGTCCCCACGGCCCCCCTCTCAGTCAAAGGCCTTGTAATCAACCCAACACACTACGGTGACGACAACCTCTCCTCCATATTTATTAGACTCCGCGAATTCAATTTGAAGCTCCACTTAGATATATGCGAATTCCTCAGAAAAGAAGTCGAATATCTCGGTCATATCATTAGTGATTAAAGCGTTAAACCATCACCTAATAATGTGAAAAGAGTCAAAGGTTTTCTTACCCCAAATTTTCCTAAGGGCATAAAATCATTTCTTGGTCTTATATTTTACTACCGTAGGTTTATTTTTGCCTTTTCTAAACATTCTAAATTATTGATATCAGTCCTGAAAAAAGGTCCGCATTCAACTGACAAAATGAAAAGCAGATCACATTTGAAACCGTGAAATCAAAATTTATATCCGCTCCCTTGCTTATCTATCCGGACTTCACAAAACCGTTCACGCTCATGTATGATGCATCCAATTTTGATATTAGCGCCATTTTGTCTCAAGAAGATACCGGCAAGGATAAGCCAATTGCACGGACGCTCAATAAAGAAGAGTTCAATTTCAGCTGTACAGAGGAGTGCTTAGCCATTATATTCGGAACTAAAAGCTTCCGTCCTTATCTATACGGACACGGATTTGAAATTATTACTGATCATAAACTTCTAATATTACTATATTTAAAATTCTTTGTAAAAATTCTGGATCCAGACTAGTGAGATGGAGACTCCAACTTAAAGAGTACGATTACGAAATTTAATACTACGAAGGTAAAATAAATTACAATGCACATGCATTACCCCTTTTTCCTCTAAATCTAATCCAAATTCAGGACCCAACCGCTGAATCATTCAGTACAAACAACACCCGCATAGAGGTGGGAGAGAACGAAGAAAATCTTATTGAAAACACTAAAAATGTTATTTATTCACCGAATACTATTTAAACCCGCTAGATTAGCAATTCCTTAAAAAGACATCTGACAAAAACTTTAACTCCAACGTTATGATCAAAGAACATAAGAAAAGCGTACTTAAAAGTTCATGCAAAACAATATTCATCCCAACAGACATTGACCTAGACGAATCCAACCACTGTGTGCAATGAATAATTTGTGATCTAGAAAATGCCGATGACGTAATTTCCAATGAAAGATCGCTACATTCATCCGTTTCATTTATTTAAAAAAAATTATTATTCGATTTCCTCTTCACGAAGGTATGTCATTTCGATGATAGTCATTTAAAAATATTTATAAAAGCCTCCAGTGTTCAAGGAATGAACAAATAATAAACCAAAAAAGACATATCAAATAGCAATAGCAATAACAGACTTTAAAAGCCTTTTGAAAAACAGATTTCATTAGATATCCAAAATAGTTCTCTTTTTATTTCATAACGCTAGAATTAATATTAACATTCATCACAATAAACTCATCTATCCATTATTAAGCAAAATCACAAAAATTCTCAAAGAAAACCACGTCCTTCCAATCTCTAGATATTTGGGCTCTACACAAAATGTCTACGTATGTTAAAAATAATTTGAGTAAAATACTATTAGCAAAGTATGCGAAGCGAAATAGAAAATAATATAACAAAGTGTGTATCATGCCAAACAAATAAGGTTCTTAGAGGAATCAACAGTGCTTCAATGCAAATAACCACTACTTCCACTAAACCTCTCGAGCGTATTGAACTCGACATAATTGACTGTATACTAGAATTAGGCAACGCCAAACTTAATTACATATTAACATTACAGGATGATATTACTAAATTCTCGGCCGCTTATTTCATCTCTAACCCGAGAGCAGATGAAATCTGCAAGTGTCTGGTTAATTTCATCTCTCTATTTGGCATTCCTAATTCCATTCTTACAGACAAAGACACGAATTTCACTACCGATATTTTCAAACATACCTTAAGCTTCTCAAGATTAAACAACTCTTGTCATCTCTCTATCATCCAGACTCATGCGGTATTAAAGCGAAGTACCTCGACATTAATAGAGTATTCAAAGTCTTACGTGAACGAAAACCAAAGCAACTATGTACGCCATATTGACTTACAATACTAATACTCACTATAGTACAAACTATTTCTCCTATGAACTTTTATATGGAAACGACCTTGTACCCCAGATTCTATATATAATTCAGCCTTGGATGCTTTATATCCTGACTGATTTTTCGTTAGAAGACGACTGAAAGTATATTGAAATATAATAAACTTATACAAAGCTTTTTATGATAAAAGAACACTCCCAGTTAAGAATAAAATCTGTGTACATAAAAAAACCATCCACGACTACGAAAAACTTTCCCCCAATACGGAAAGAACCGTTTAAAGTTATTAAAATTCGTGGAAATAATACGTTGTCAATTTTAATTAATCGCCGGCACGTAAAGCACAATTTTGACGAGATCATGTTAGCCACAAGAGTCTAAAAAATCCGCGTGATTTGCTTGGGTATTAATACTGAACAATCAATTATAAAAATATTCAAACATATCTTAAACGTAGGGGGCGAAGAAACGCTATAAATTATAATCACGCTATTCAAAGGTTGCAAAACAATTATAAACAAAATAAGTTTCCTTTTAAGATGTTTTAATGAAGTCAGCAATCTCTAATAAAAATCAGCAATCTCTAATTTTGACAAAACTCTTATCTTAGTAAACAGCAATGAAGTATGTTTGAGTAGCACTGTCGACAAATTATCATTTAATGTCTAAAATTATATATGTATAATTAAAATATGTATAATTAATATATTTTAAGTCTAGAATTAATGAACTGTTTAATATCTCAGAATCCGGTTTGCTTATTCTATCCTTTAAAAGACAAAATATAAAATATCATAAATGCCATATAATTTGTTAAAAGCAATCTAGCAATCCTTAATCCTAACCAACTCTTTCATTAATTAGATGATGACTTAAGATATTTACCTGGACCTGGGGAGTTTCCTATACCTGTACAATTAGGTAATATCCGTAGAATACTAAATATTTCTTAGTTAATTTAGTATTATCTATACATAAATTGTATTTCTATTAAAATTGCATTAGTAAGTTAGATAAAGTATAACTTATATTAAAGCATTCTAATAATCCTAACATATGAGTTCAAAAAAATACGATGGTAATTCCTTCAAAAAACTATATTAAAATCAGGAAAGGTAAAACCGCATACTGTAATCGGAACGATCTTGAATCATGTAACCATATTTTAAGTAAACTATTTGTTGTATAGTAAACGTTTACTCAACAGTTACTTATCCAAACTGTGAGAGGGAGTTAATGTCCAAGGTTCCTTTTCATTGTCAAAATAGTGTAATACAGGCTTCTTACATGGAAATGTTGACATATGGCAACATTTACAATAAAACATATGGATATTTGTTTTATTAGACTTCAGAAAAGTAACTATCGAACTTATTTGATATAAACATACAAGGTGTGGGAATATTAAATTTATAACCTCGATATGTAGCTTATTGTGGAAATATACAAATCTTGCCAAAGGCAACTTTACTATTAATATAAATAGAGTAATTTCTAATTTTGACTTAATAAATGATAATTATGATAAAAACAATCAATTATGAAAATATTCTCGCTACCAAGTTAAGAAATTTTAATTTAAATACTCAGGAAAGATTAAATTAAATTTTAAATATGATTGTAAGCAAAACCGAATCAATTATAAATCAACCTGATGTAGAATATAAACGCTTTCATCCGATATTTTCGTATTGTATTCCAAATTCAATATAATTTGTTGTATTGTATAGAATTTATGAGAAATTCGGTAACTGCTTGAAAATATCATGTGTAGTAAAAAAAATTCGAAAACCTGATTCTAGCGATGAATTAAAATCCTTCATTTTATGGCGTAAAACCAATCCTTTACAGACATTCGAATTTTAAATTAAACTTCGCACTTCAACTGCGTAAGTGGGGGGCTCTTATACACCATTATAACCATAACATCGTGATGCTACAATCACAGTAGAAGGCCACGTTTCTTTGATATAGGGACTAATTCCTTTGTTTTTTTCTAATAGCGGCAAATCATAACAGAAGGCCATGAAATATCACAACAGAAGGCTATGTTCCCATTATATAGTGACCCCATTCCTTTGTTTTTTCTAATAGTTATTTATAATAAAGCTAAACAAGGTCTTTAGAGGACAACGAGATGTAGTTATTAACAAGCAAGATCCTTAGGGAACAAAGAGTGATTCAGCTCAGATTCCTGTCCTCTATTGTTATTAGTATATAAAACAACTAACTTACCGAAATCAATTGACTTCCAACTCAGTTCTCGACTTACGATCGTCGCAAGCAGGCATTTACCGTGTTTCTCTTGATCTCAAGTTTTCATTAGTAACATATATTATTTGAAATAAAAGTAATTGTAAATTTTTAGTAATTGTAATTATTTTCTTGTTTATTTAAAAGTAAACAACGATCATACTGTTAACAGAACGAATGGACACACAAAGTTTCCACAATAATAGATTTCCGTTCGGTCAGGACAGGATCATCAAAGAAGTAAAAAGATTAAAAAAATTTTCAATGAAATAAAATGAAAAACTATCCTAAATACGAAAATAATCTTTGGAAATATAAAATCTTATTAATTATAAAAAAAAATCTCATTGAACATCTTTTATTACAACTTCGTGCCTCGAAATATAAACGTAACCCTTATAAGATCTCTCATTCGCCCGTCTGTTCGTCTGGTACAACAGTTTTTATCAGAAACCACTTGAGGTACTAACTTAAAATTTGGCATTTAAATAAATCATATTAATCCATCTATATATTAGTAGCCAATGTTTCAAAAATATTTACGTGAAAATTTTAGGACATAATTTGGAGTTTAAAATTTTGTTTTTGAAATTTCACGTTTAGTGTGGAGTATTGCTTGAAACGACTAATTATAATTTTCCCAAAGATATATTTTGCTAATTTTAGTATATAATGATATCTTCAAAAATACTGAAAACATACAAAAAAATATGTCCTTTTTAATTTACAGAACTATCAGTCTAAAAATAATTTAAAAAAACAAGGAATTTATTCAAACATCGTAGGAAAATATAAGGTTGGTTTTATGTATAGATTTGAGGTACAGAAATTAACACACACACACACACACACACACACACATATATATATATATATATATATATATATATATATAGCTTAAATATACAGTTATTTTACACATTTACTTGCACATATTTCAAACGAATAGGTTACGTCACTTCCTAAAATTTAAATTATCTATTAGAGAAATTATATATGAAAGTGCTGTAATCACTGTCGAGTTCAGCTGTTTGTAGGCACCTAGTAACTTTTTCGTTTTTATTATTGGTATTTATATAACCAAGTAACCTAAAAAAATCTTGTTACTTCAATTGCCGCCAAAAGTTGCACCCAGTTGTTTTCCTCTTTTTTATGCTCCACTGCTCACTTCAGAAAAACGATTGCGAGTTCTTTGGTTATGTGTGTACATACGTGTTTATTTCGACGTCAACTACTCTCCTTTTGTCTATTTTCGTTGTTGTTTAATTTTTTTTTAAATATAAGGTCGCTTCTGTTTTATTGAAATTTGGCATGTTAGATTGCATTAGCATGTAATGGATTGAAAAATGTGATAGAATTACAAACAATAACAAAAGATGATGACGGAAATGTCGAAAGGCGTGTAAGTTCTTTTGTAGCGCTATTACGAATATGTGGCGGCAGCGGTATGGGCGGGGGCAGCAGTGAAAAGGGGAAAATTGAAACGTTTGCGAGTGAGCAATCCGAATGCAAGCAACTGGCAATGACTGACACCGTCGTTGGTTGTCTCGCTGAATGCTGAAAAAACATAACAATAGCAATCTATAAAAAGTATCTAGATTTCATTTTTTCATAAAAAAATATTGCCAAGACTCCCCCAACTTTAACTCTTAAAAAGTTAGGAGACTCATGTAGCGCCAAGCCTTAAGTAAGTTTACATTTTATTCAAACAAAGCTATAGCGCTTGACCGCACGTTTCTTTGAACTTACTAAATACGTAAATTTGATAAAACATAATTGTAAAACATTGCAAAACGACATAGCTCCAGCGCTATGATACATACACAGAAAATGAACGGACAGACATGACGAAATCATAAGATTCCTAGTTTGGTACGGAAATCTAAAACGAGCAATGTTAAAATTTCTCTTACTTCAGAATTTAATTCAACAATATTAAGCCCAATTAAGTTTATTGACAACAAATTCGATAATATGATCAATACTAGCGTAAACATCATGTGAATATTATCACATAAAAACTTGATAATTTTATGTCCTTTGCGATATACTTTTTTTACATCTAATTTGACATATTATTTAATGAGTAGTCATTTATAAGTCACTTCTTATAGGTACGTAAAAATAATTACAAAAAGTACAGTAAAAGATTCTTCCTGAATTGCCCATTGCATGTGTTATCTAGTTTATTTCGATATTTAGTGCTACAATCAAGAACAGAAAAAGTAATTATTTTTTCCAAACACATTTATTTTAACGAGATAATGCCAATGAACGCTGTTTGTTGCGTTCGCACTTCATTGATGTTATAACGTGTAAGAAACGTTAATAAATGCGTAAATAAACGATGTAAAGCTGCGATGTATATCCACATTTTCTGATTGCCGATTTAATTTATTTATATGACTACCTCTCTTTTTTAATTCTATCCGTTCATCTAACCATCGGATTTTGTTGTGTGTGTGTCGGATTTTGTTTGCTGCCAGATTAGTCCGTTTGTCTAACGATCTGATTGGTTGATTTTGCGCATTTTTCTAACTATTGGACTTTATCCACGTCATCTGGCTTTGTCAATTTTCTTTGTCTTTTGATGTGAAACATCTAATGGGTTTAAAAGCGAGTTAAAATGTTTTGACGGTACGTCGCGTCTTGTAGGGTCTTGCCGACTTATTCGATCAGCGTCTTGTTTTGTCGGCCAGTGTAATAGCATGCAATTTTTATATATTTTTTGTTACCAAGTTGATGCCTGGATTGTAGATAACAATTTATTAGCTTGAGTTAAGTATATGAATTGCCATATCTAAGTAAGCATGTACCAGAACTATAAATGGATTTCTAACGTTTCCATAGGCACAATGTACCGCCTTGCGTACATGTTTTAATATAAACGTATAGTGTTACGTAATATCAACGTATAGTATACGTGTTACATATGCATTATTACATATTTCCCCAAGAAA
Source organism: Druceiella hillmani (assembly GCA_039881145.1). NCBI lineage: Eukaryota > Metazoa > Arthropoda > Insecta > Lepidoptera > Hepialidae > Druceiella > Druceiella hillmani. The sequence continues at coordinate 17,560,623 of JAYKKI010000046.1, read as the reverse complement.
TCAAGTGTGAGTAATCAGCTACACAAAAGTGGTTCCATTGTGCGGATCACAAGAATTCGATCGCACGAAGTCCTGCTTATGCTGCAGAAGCACGAGGTTTGTGAGGTATATTATTTATGATTCGAGCAGTTTTAATAGATCAATAGGGCCTTTGAAATTATGAAATGTGCCATACAACTATAAAACAATCAACATACAAAATTTCCCTAATAAATATGTAATAATAAGGCAAGTATTATAGTTTACAGGAATAGTTTAAACAAGATATTGGTTAATGCTCAAAAAAATACAGAAGAAGAAAAACTATCAAGCATTACTTATTACTAGGTACTTACTAAGGTCAGTACGTATAAAAATTTTACTTATATTAGACTATTCAAAAATATTGATATTTCACAACATAAATATGTTACATGCCATATCTTTGGCAGACCTAAAATCATGGTGCATAGTTAAAAATGTATAAGATCCGGGATAATAGCTATAGTTTCCTCACCTTTGGGTAAACATTTGATAATCCTATTTTTTTATAATTACAGGTAAGATAGTTTCGGCAATAAGAAAAGAGAAAATATTTATTACATGTAATTCAGCATACCTCTGAAGATACTTTACTTAAAAATATGTAAAAAATTTCGAGAACTTAATTTGCCCCTCCACCCTAAAATTTCATATAAATTATTTTAAGTGTTAAATGTTACGATGTCTATGGACTTATTTCTTTAATACTATTACAAATGTAAAGTTTTTCGTCAAGCGCTTTTTGGGGAGAAAAGTTAAAACATATAAACGGAGAGATAAGTGAATTATCTTATAAGGGTTTCGTTTTCTCTACTTTAAATTAATTAATTCGTCTTTTGTTTTTTTTTGTATTAACACTCTCCCAGTCACTGCATATTAAAAATATTTTATTTACGAAACTCTCAGAAAATCGAAGGGTATACTTGTTACAATTTCTTTGATATTGGCCTGATGGTCCCTAATGTTGATCTCTATATACATGGAAACGGACAGGCTAAATTCTTTACTTATTATCGTAAATACGTTTCAATTGGAGCACACTTGTGAAGCGCGTCGTGTTACTGACTCTGCACGGAATTTGGCACGAAGTTAAAGCAAAGTACGGTTAACCAAATAAAATATAAAACTTACACGCGAACGTTCCCCTTCGAGGCGAGTCATTACGGAATATCGATTTTTATTACTCTCGTTATTTTTTAAACTGCGTTGCTACACAATGTGGTATGGTATACTTTCCGCCTTTGTTATTTTTATTATAAACACTTTTATGATCTTATCTTAAATACTGTTCATACTTGAAGTTTTAAAGCTCTCTGTCCTAATTTTGATGACAATAAACAACATTTTCGCTTCATATAGAGCTCAATTACGATTCTAATGATAACAGTGTATAAAACATTTGATTAAATTGTCGCACGTAAATCTCATAACTACTTTAAAATATTAGTAATTTAAAATTAATTCCTTAAGAATAACTAATTCAAACAAAAACATGTTTACCAAATTACACAAAGAATGGCTTATGTTTACTTTACAATAATGAAGTAAATCTTCGTAATAAATATGAATTTTTTGACTCTTAACAGAAATTAGGTGAATCTTCGCCCTATCTTGGTTTTAAATGAGCTATATATTAAATAGCATACTTCCATGAAATTAACAGCAGTTAATTAAAAATTGACTAAACGATTAACGGCCTTTCACATTCAGGTTTATGGCATAATTTAAGCTATCTGAATTCTTCAACTAAAACATTTAGAGATCTCATATCTAGATAATCAAGTTGTAGAATTATGTGACTATTATTCAATGTTTTTAGGTAGCTTATGATTCTCAGCATTAATTCTACTAATGTGAGAATATTGTAGACAGACTAGCACGTGGGAAGGCAATATGTCCACTGCTTTTAAAGAAACAAAAACAAACTTTAAGTACATGTTGACTACGCTTAAAGTTATCTATATTTCTTGAAAACTAATGAATACCTTGTGTATTCCGTAAATAAAATAAAAATGACCTCCACTTTTGTTTGTAATAAAAAAATAACATAAGTTATTAACACTTTATTGCAATAACCGATCCTTACGCTTACATTCCATTTATTAACATTTTTACTATACCGAACGTGAACGATTTTTCTTACTTTACCCCTGAACATCTACACGTGTGAATTGAAAAATAAAATTTAATTTTTAAAGCTACAAATAAATTTAAACTGAGGTAAAATTGTGAGAAGGCATTTGTATTCTCATTAAAGTAACATAACAAGATATGTTCCGTATTCACGAACACGATTACGAAGACACAGCTTTTCAGAATAATAGTACTTTCCATTATTTTGATTTGCAAACTAACTATGATAATAAGCATCGATCCACACGAGATACTAACTACACTATACGAATGACTTCACAATTACTGGTCAAGTGCTGAATCAGTACGCTTGTCCCGGTCAAATAATGAATTCTCCCGAGTGGCTGGTACACATCGACCATTGCTTATATTGATATACACCTGTATACCAATACCGCCGACCTATTGGTGCGTGGGTAGTGAGTGGGACATGAACTCGACGAAAGTTGGGTTGTAAATAACATGTTTCAAAATATTTGTTAACAAACAGTGACAGCTCAAAAATTCTCCAAGTTATTACGCCAATAGGATTATTTGACATTTCCTGAAACGTTCAATAACGTTTCAGGAAACCTTAAATAATTCTATTTGCAAAATAACTTGGAGCGTTTTCGAGCTGTCACTGTTTGTTAACAAATACTTTGAGACATGGTATTTGATAAAGAAAGAACGTAATAAATTAATATTATAATGATTATTAACCATTTATTAAATTATTTCTTACCGCATAAATATTGTGTTTCTGCTCGTTAATGTTGAAAGATGTTGTTTTATGAAGATTGATGTAGGAAAGCGGATGGCAATTAAACTGTTGTGTAATGGCAGATTTAAGTTTAGGATTTCGATTTCATTTTATAATTAAAAAAACGAAAAATAAATTTTCTCCTGCTTGTAGTATATTAAATATGGTTAAATTAAATATCTAAAATCTTTGAGGGTTAAATTCTGTTATATAATTGATTATATATATATATATACATATATATATATATATATATATATATATATATATATATATATGTTTATACGAAACTGTGTCATACATAGAAAAGTACATACGTTTTAAGTATTCTACAACAAGTACTATTAAGATAGCATAACAGGATTCATTGATGCAAAAATGTAATGGTACTATCATCCAAAATTCCTTGGAAATTTTTTTCTATTTAATTCGGTTAATACAATAAAATGGAAAATGTTTTCGAGGTGAAGTTCTTTGCTGCGGTAGTGTATGTTTATATGTCGAGAAATGAGTTCATAAAAAAAGTGAAACACCATGATAGAGCGAAGAGCTAGTGATGGGCAGTTTCCTCCTCCACTCCCAGTTACTCAGCGCATCAGCGATTAACAAACCATCAGTAAAATAAGTCTAGTTTATTTCAATTTTCATTACACTCTTAGACGTAGTAAAGCGTATATTAATTTTTATGAAATAATATTTTATTTCTTTGTCTTTAAAATAAAAAGTTTCACTTCTAACTCACATGGAAGCTAAACACCATTTTTAGAATTCCATAGCATGAAAGAATAAATGGAATAATTTTTAGACCACTCACGTCTCTGCCTGCCCGGATGTAACAGCTGTTTTTTTAAGAAACCGCTTGACATAGAAACTTGAAATTAGTCAAAGTAGTAAACTATATTAACCCGCACGTATTTCAATGAGAAGTTTGCAGAATTCAATTTTTATTTTTTTAATTCCACGCACAGTGTGGTAACGTTGGGAAAGGTTAAGTTAGCTTAGTTAGAAGGGTCTCAAATATGTTTCATAATTCTAGGTATCTTCAGAGATACATTGAAAGAGAAGAAAACATATATATTTGCTGACACTCCCCTGGCTCCTTAATCCAAAAATACTGAAATTATGAAAAAATAGGGTTTTCAGGAACCTAGCCAAAGGTAGAGGAAAGTTATAATATTCTCAGTAATATATACACCCAACCCCCTTAATTATATTATATATTGTTAATAAATTATTGCGCAAGTAATTGAATAGTAGCTATGATTTATTTATACATACAGTAATTTCATTCCAATCAACATACGGAACCACGGATGCGCATGTCATACGCCAACTTAGCAGTACTTTATAAATCCGGGTTGAATCTGTTTTATTGTGATATAGCTAATTAATGACTATAATCGAGTTATTGATTAATTGCATCTTGTACTTGGAGGCATCTTATAAGATCGTTACGTACGTAATTTGCTTTTTATTGAGAACATCTCGCATAGACGGATGATCTTTTTCTTGAATCATGTACTTTTCCTTGACTGTTGCACTTTTTTTTGTTGTCGACCTTATATTTAGTGTTAAATTTTTCTAACTGAAGCATTTAACAAACAATTTATTTTGAAAATTTCTGATTTATTTTATTTTGGACAAAAATTAAAAAATTTTGTTTCAATATTAATAAAAATAGGTCCTTTCCAAGCAGCTCCGACCTCGACGAATCTCGAAATATTAATTGGGATTATGTCGATTGCGGGGCGATTTCGGGATAACTTTTTGATTTATCCACTAAAGTTGGGACTAAAATTTCAATACTGATCACTTGGATGAGCTAACAGTAATATTCTGCTTCTTACAAATAACTAAGTAACATAAAAACGACGTGTTACTAAAGTAATAAAGAACGAATATGATGTCAACTATTCATCATTACATTTTTCATCAATTCAACTTATTGATATATGCGATTTGTTTTCTCAAAAAGACTCTTTTTAAAGGATTTTCATGCTTCAACAAATCGTGAATTTTCCCATACGTATTTCATTTTCCGCAAACCTGTCCTTTGTACCCTTGCTTTTACAATTTTACATTCGACTACTAATTTCGCATGATCAAAGTGTTAGTTTATCATTTTTAATTTCGCTTGCTTATTTTTCATCTTTTTTATGTTAGGTCTTATTTCTACTTTTTGAATACATTTTTACTTTATTTGTTTTACATTTATTAAACTTAAGAATAGAATGCGCTATCTCCTTCGACCTCAATTGTTTATTGAAATCAATGCACAGCTAAACTTGCTACCTTTTCATACTCATGTTTTAGATTGGATAAATATATTAGATTATATTCAATCAATAGAGTCTGATATTATTGCTTGTTTTGTTCCCTTTTTCCTACTTTAAAAAAAAATTAAATAGTATTCCAAAAAAATCTAATGCATTAAATGTTTTTTGGTTACTTTTGTTAATATGGTCTTTTATTTCTATCTAAATTATATTTCAATCACTTAAATCAGAACTCTAACTGTAGAGTAAAAATAAATGGAGGAAGGTGGGTAGGCATATTGCGTTATGAGGACATATCAATATCTGAGCGATTATATTAAATTCAATAATGTATTCAGTAACGGATACATTAGTACCGGCAAAATGAAATACCTTTCATCACTATATATGACTTTCGAATTGTTGGAATTCGTAGTAAATACGACGTTCTTCTTTAACTTTAGATAATATAGACTTGTAATTGAAAACATCCCAATAATACGAAATACAAAGAGCAGTTTGAAATACAAACTCATAAAGCGAAGTATTATTCCAAGGAAATACAGATATGTTAGAGGAAATTCGACCCTCCACGTATAAAACTGATTTATTTCCTCGTCCCTCGAGCTCAAAATTATCGGGCTGATCTCTCTTTAATAAAATCGCCAAAAAGTTTGTTAGACTACATGCTTCATAGTTACAAACTTTGGGGGCAGGATTTGATTCGGTGTTTAACAGCAGGATAGAAGGGGTATCACTCACGTAGCGATGACTGGAAGGGTAGGCCAAGTTTCCGCGCCAACTTGCAAAACTGAAAGTGAAATGTTACATTTTGAATAGATTTACGGAAAATACATGCAAATTGCCCAACTAACTAGCGGAAATAAAAATTTTAAGGTGAAGGCGATTGAAGGTAAAGACAGAAGCTGAAAAATTCACCGTTACCTGTTGATCGTACCCACTATTTCTCCCTCAGTCGTCTATCACAGACTTCTTAGCAAATATGAGGCGTCTGCCTCATATTTGCTAAGAAGTCTGTGTATATATATATATATATATATATTCGCGATCATTTGGTTAACAGACACGATAATTATTCAATTTCAACCACAAAATTACAAATATTTCAACAATATTTCTCTCTTAATTTTAGGTAGCATTTCTTCAGTGATATAATGGAAGAATGTGCATAAAATGAGAAGGGTAAAGGGAGGATAATCTTTCTCATTTCCCGACACCTAAATCAAATCTATGATTTTAATCCATAATAATCTATAAAGATTTTAAAGTCTGTGAAAGATGGTAACGAAAGTATAACGATGGTCTAAATGTCATAGAGATATTCATGATGATATATATGTCCTCTATTTAATTATATTAGATATTTTTAAACATTAATCTGGCTAGAAAATCCGTATAAATCCATACATGACAAATAATATAATTTTATTCCCAACTAATTACGGAACGAGCCAGTTTCGCATTTAGCTGCTCCCTTTTAAATTTATTGATTGTATTTAACATGCATGTTACATAATATGGTTTTTTTTAAAACCATATGTAGTTAAAATTTTACATTACTAAATTTAGTAGTGGCTTAGCTACAACGACCTTGATTATTATCCAGTAAGAAAGTGAATTTAATAATTCGATCCAAGCTTCTGTTTGCTTGAACATCCCACTCAGGGCGCCACCTCGGTAAGTTGTCCGTCTATAATTTACGTAAGAAACAATAAAACTGCTGAAAGAACATTGCAGACAAACAAACAATAGATTAGTGTCCAAACTTTGTTTATCCACATAGCTTTTATATTTGTTTCATATTGTGCATTGAGAGGATGTTACGTGAGTATAGAGACGGTAATTTTGAAGAAAACCTTTCCATGTTTTCATTTATAACGTGATTTTATAATATTTTTAGTACTCTTTAAAAATAAACAAAGTCTGAAAAGATATTAGGATATGTCTGCCTTTTTTTGGACATTTATATTGGGATTTTTGAAATCGTGTTAATTGGTATTGAATTAAAATTATATCACACTTAGAAATAATTTGGAAAAAATATTGATGATATGGAGTTATTATTTTCTTTCCCAGGTAGAACAAATTTAGAAATGAAGACATTTCAGTGAAATAAGTGCACTCTTACGAACGATTCATATTACTTCATGATATTTTATTTAACTGACTTAACCAGAAAGTGTGGCCCTTGTCTCAAAGAAAAAATAAACTAGACAATTTTTAGATTATTCAAAACGGCCTTCCAGTAATGTGATAGCGACGTATTCATTATTGTATGTCAATACATGTCTATGAAATATTCAGGACAAAAAAAAAGCATCTTCAAAAGCAAGCAAAGTACGTTTGAATAATATAGCCTATATACAATAAAAATAAAGATTACCGGGGGTTAACATTGGGTTCCTTGTACCATTGTTGCAGCCATGATGAATTAATGAATATGAATTGTAATTGAAAGTAATATAAGGTTTTCCAAGTGCTCTTTATCAGAATAAATTAGGTGATCAAATTAAACGGACCGATATAATGTGGATCGATATTATGTTACTAGCGTTTTGATACGACGTTCCATTTATGTCGAATGGACGACGAGACAACTTTCTTCTAATTGTTTATCGGTATTAATACATAAAGGTATCAAATATGAATTGCCTGTGTAAAGTACTCGAATAAAATGTCGTATGTACACAGAAATACTTTTATTTTCTCATCTCGATAATTTTGTCAAGTGAAACTTCAACGAGCTTGGTAATTTTGAGCCCATACAGCTTACGTGAGTTGTATACGCGTGCCTTGATTACCATCGACACCTAAATATTTTGTGGTGTATCCACAAGGCTGTTTCTGTTATTATTATTAAAAATATTCTACTAAATATTTACAAATGTGAATTGTAATCGCTCATTATTGGAATTAGTTCATAGTTCAATTTGAATAGGCGCAGAAATCGATTGTATGTTTTAAATTTAAAAATTTAAAACATTAAGTATTTTGTCAATTTGTGTTAAGATTTATAAGTTTGGGGGAAGGTCAGGTTTGTATTAATACTAATTGATTTGCGATGGAAAGTTGTTTTACTATCGGAAAAATTATCAATTGAAAAAATCATCAGCTTAATACGATTCAAACACATTAACCTGAATAACAGAATGTAATTAGGCAAGATCGTAGGCAAGGAAGTCATATTACATTTATTAAGAAAATTTCTGAGTCCAATTATCGAAGCATTGCTAATTTCTTTTCCATAATAAGTAATAAATATGAAATACTGTGAGTTTCTTCCTTAGTATAAAGTTTTATCCGAGGAGATTACAGATTCATTTAGTACGAAACATTTTTTCTTTAATTTTAGTGTGCTATTCTATGATTAATTAAATTTTTTTTGTAAGGATTTTTTTAATAATTTTATTAGATTTTGCATGCTTATACCAAAATAGCTACGATGACTTACATTTTATGTTATTAGATTGTTGTCTTTTTTTCTGTTATGGTATATAAAATATTTACGATATTTACAGAAATCAAAGTATGCAAATATCTGTCAGTAAATAGTTAAATGTCAGCAGTTTTATCGTTTAACAATGAATGGTTATAACAATATATTTATTTGGTTTATTGCTTTGGCTTGCAAGAATTTAAGTATCCTATTTTGAAATGCTACAATAGAACGAAATGCTACAATATCAATAAATCTTTGAAAACCTGCTCTGATATTTCAATCAAGGACGCCTAATAGTTTGGAGTAAAACGCTGCATTTCCGTAGTGGTCAATAGTTATACGACATCGTCGTTCTCGAGCACCACCTCTAGTGATAAAAGTTGATATGTGGTTTCTTTTAACAGTACTATGTAATAACCTGAAGCGAATCAAAGATACCGAATGAACTATGCACATCTACAATATGTTTATAACTATCGGTTTCCTCCTAGAAATGCGTTCAATGATTTTTTTACTTCAAATCATATATATATATATATATATATATATATATATATATATATATATATATATATATATATATATATATATATATATATATATATTCGATGCCTTGTAATATTGAGTAAACTTTCATTCTTCAATTTCTTGCGTTCATGCAATCATCACCTGTTTCCTATACCATCTTCTAGAACCAAATTATATTGGAACTCTCCGATTTAAACTGCCCAACTACCTAATCCAGTCGCACCACAGTGTGATTTGTTTATGATAATTGAAAATAAATTTATCGAAATGTGTCGTCATTATGTATCATATTTTTTGTGTATTTTGTATACTTATTCAATGTATACTTTATTTGTTTATTTTGTTAAACTATTAATTAATTATCACTACTGGTTAGCAGTAAATAAAAAAATAAATAAATGTACACACATATACATATACACACACGCGCGTATATATATATATATATATATATATATATATATATATATATATACATAATGTATACACTACATTTCCCTTTATAACTAATATGACGTATAATTAATTTTATTGGATGTTACATCACAAAATACCGAAAATACGCCATTGAATTAGTTTCTTTTCAAAATGTTTCCAATCCCTTTGTAATAGAATTTTTTTTTCCTTTTCTTGTTAAAAGGAAGAAAATTCTAACCCAAGCAGAATACATCCAAAGGCATACAGAAGCATACAGATAGCAAAGCAGCTCGTGTTGTTTAAAGGGAAGGGCGCAGAGAGATGTGCATTACGGCGGGTGGAAGTGCAATTTAAGGGCGGCTGTGTGATCCTCAGGGGTGGCAAGAGTAGTCAATTGCCCTTTTCAGGTCGTAACCACTCCCACATCTTCCATTTTGAAATTCCGCTTTTATCTTCATTATCGCTTTGTTCTTTTTTTGCTTTTTCAAAAGTATTGTTTTCCTAAAGGTTTGTGGTTTAACTTGAAAAGTAAAATACTATCCATGAAATTTTGTTCTCTTTTTGTATATAAGAATTTTATTTAAGTGTAAAAATACCTGTTAACTACGAATAGCAAACGTATTACGAAGATTCCGTAAAAGCGTATGTAAACATTTAAGGGTTTATAGTCAATTTCTATTAAATTATTTACAAATGGAAATGTAATTTTTCAAAATGATACAGTATACTAATATATCCTTAAAATATCTTTCATAAGCGTAGAAATGTCGTGGATACGGATATGAAACTATGAAATTTAGAATAGTAGCTTTAGTTTTCGGATAAACTTTTGACAAAATTATAGAAACTATATTTTTTCATAGTTTTGACTTTCAGAGGTTTTAAAAATAGAAGGGCAAATTTCTTAAAGGGGTAAAGCAATAGTTTTGAATCCACATAACTTGCTATTTTAAACGATATTCCCAACGATATGGATGAGGAAAAAACTGCTATTCCTAAAATTGATCTATTAATATGTTTGGGTGTTACATATTGATATAGGTATATGAAGATTAGTATGTTTTATCACTGTGCTAAATTTTAAACTTATTTTTTGCATGAATAATTTTGACTGATTTCAATACATTTTGCTAAAATGCATTGTTTTCTTCTATTTTGATCCATAATGATTTGATTATCTTTTTCCTGTTTGAAGTACTACTTGGCAGATGTTTTTTCTTCCTTGCCTAATTCCATTGGTCTCTTTAACAATGGTGTGTTACTAGAATAAAATAAATATTAATTGAAATGGTATTTCGTTCAGGTTCACATTTTTGCGGCATCATTTAAGTTCATAAAAGTAAGGCTTTTATCCCTTTGTGTCGATTTTCTCGCAAAGACTTTCGCTCCATAAATGAGCATATAATGTGAAACGGATATGTCATTAACAATTTCATGTCCTTTAAAGTGATAAAAATAATAATAGGGGAATATTTTTAATAAAATTCAAATAAGAAATTCTATGTTTTGTATGATCGGGTTAAGTAATAATTTTTGTTTTTACGTTTCAAAAAAACAGGTTTTTATCAACACAAATGAAGATATTAGTAATCTAGTGTCTTAATAAAAGATAATCTCTGTGACATGAAGGAATTCTTGTAATTTTTATGTTGTACTTTCAAATATATTTTGAGGATAAATAGATATGGAGAAAATATGTAAAGATATATACGAATATATAGAAACCGAACCATTTAATGTTTTTATTTTGTTGCAACAATTTGTTATTTCCAACATTATCTAATGATTATTTAATTTTCTATTAGTTGCATACTTATATGTATGGATTTATAAGTCACAAAGTGATAAAATGGTCAAAATATTCGCTAAATCCTGGGTAATTTTTTAACGTTTGGAAGTAAAGGCGAATTCCGGATTCTTGTAGAAATATTGGTCTCATAACTTTTGACATCTGAAGTCACCTGAATATAATCTACATATCAATTTGAGGTTGAATTTTATTAGCAGATATTCTCTTCAATATCAATTTAAATAAATTACTGGAATCTTATGTGAGACGTGCATAAGGAATTTTATTAGTAAGGAGTGAATATGTTTATTTTTCACTTTGTATTCAAAGCCTTTTTTATTCGCTTTTTTTATATTTAAGATACTCGTAAATAAATAAGTTTATTAACCCGAATACCATCTTTCAAATTATATTTTATTATGAGCGTTTAAATTTAATTTTCTTGTTCGTCAGTTTCATGTTTTATTAAATATTACCAAGTATCTTTAACAACAGAAAATACTTGACGACATTTAGTTTAAGGGAAAGATCTTAGTTTGGAAAATTTTCTTGTTGACACTTCAATAAAAGTATTCCCAATCAATAATAGCACTGTAAAGATATTTTTTAGAAAAAAATCCGATCTCGTTGTTTATTTATTTACTTAGTTTTTCACATTTAAGTGTAAATTTAAGTCATAACAATTTTATGAATCCTTAAACTCGATAAATCTTTACACACACAGTTTACTGAATGGATTAGATAAAAGCAACTAATGAAAAAGTATTAATTGATTTTATTTATTCCTATTGCTCGTCAAAAAATATCAGCATCCTACCTAATTATAAATGGAAATTGAATCTTTACTTCTTCTTAATAGCACATTCGTCATTTTAAAATTATATTTTATATATTGAAATCATCGACAATGTGTTATATTTTTGGTAACTTTGTTTCGTTTATTACTTACTAATATACCGATTTTCAAAGAGTGCACAAATGTGTTCTACATGATCTACACCCTTACCAGTTCTACGCATATTTTCGTCTTGTAGCTACTTTTTGTTAACATGGCTTTTCGCAAAATAAATTAAATTCGACATTAAATAAATGACAATTCACCATCTTTTTATTTCATGCAAAGTAGAAATAAAAAGGCATTCAGCGTCAAACATGAGGGACGTAACAGAAATGGGAGATAGGTGATTAGAAGCGTCGCATTGTAAATAATGATGCCGTAAATTATATGATTTATTAAAATTCTTCGGGAATATCGGAGTGAAATTTATATTTAAAATTTGAAATATTTAATAAATGAAATAAATTAGTTTTTTAAACGAAACTTCAATATAGTTACGGTTAATATAGTAATTGGTCCATCATATTTTATTTATTTTCAAAAAATATTAACGGTTATATTCAAATACCCCCAATTTCCTTTTATTAATTTGGGGTTTTTATTTAAAATATTTTATCAATATAAAGTCATAATAGCAGATCGGAGTACGTAAGTATTCAAATCAAAATTTTGTCTGCTAACAACCGATAAATGGGTATGAACGAAACGTTCTTTTTATCTTTTGTAGTTTCGGTACATTAGTTAGAAGGTTCTGCAGATTTAAACCATTTCGGAAAAACAGATAATGTAGAACATGACATTATCTATCTATCATGGTTTAATTTCCTATTTTTGCGGTTTACATAATTATTTTATAGATACAAGCTTTCGGTTTATTCCAGCAATAAGTTTAGACGTACAAACTTAAGTATTTGCTTGACAACCATACATTTTAATCTTTTTAACCATTGCAAAATAATAATTTTTCTCTTATTTACATTTATGGATCATTCTATATGCAAACTTTAGGCATTTGCTTGGAATACGATTTATGAATATATATATACATATATATATATATATATATATATATATATATATATATATATATAAGTATATATATATACACATAACGTGAAGCTAGCTTGAGGAGGTCTGTTTCATCAATCGGTCTGCACCATTAATCGATCTCCTCTTGTAACGATAGAGGTTGAATAGCAACAGCGTGATACTCGTAATACTTTCTTGCTGGATACATGGGGTTCATCACCTCCCTTTTAACGAATAACCCTCTGGAATTCCAGAGACACGCAGAGTTATCATATTTTTACGTAGCATACTGAAGTAAAGTAATTGTGGCTAGCTACTCAAGGGAAAGCAACTTTTCAATAATTGCTACGTTCCTCCTCTTGTTATGAATAATGTCTTGGGTAAGTAGATTATCTATAGCTTTTTTATTTGATTGCAAGAACCCAACCAATTTGAGTATAAGAACCATCACATCATTGCCGCGAAATTTTGGTATTATTCCGTTATATCGGGTATTGTTTTGTTTTGCAGATATCATAACTATAAAGTTCAAATGGTTTATCAAGAATTCTATTTCTATCAATTCAACAATTTGAGGTACGATTTGTGGCGATACATAAATAACATATTGGGATAATTAAACGGAAACGTTGATGTATGTGACATTTATTTCAAACATTGCTGCTGGCGTCTAATATTGTCTTCAGTTCCTCATAATTAATCTAAATAGGTTCTGATACCTATTATAAGTATAGTATTAGTTAGTCAATATACCTCGTTGACAATTAATACCATTAATAGCATTGCGTAATTATCTTCAAAGAAATTGTTTAACAATACTTCTAATTCTGATCTTGTCCATAATGGCAAATGTAATCACTATAAGCATAATGAAATACCAAACTGGTAGAATATTGTCTACGGTAGCAATTTTTCTAAAAGCATGCAAATAAAAAACATGCGTAGTTCAACAGTTTTCTTTAGACATTTGTCTAAAGGCTTCACTTTATCAACGCACCACAATGAAAATAAAATGGGTTAGTCAATAATGTATTGCAATCAAATAATAAATATGTACAAAGCGACACGTTATTGTGATACAGAAGAACGTTTAAGAAAAAGTTTCGCACCGAATTATATCTACTTAATGGATCAAACTGAAGGGAAGTCTTCTAATATAACTAGAGCGAGGAGTTTTCGTAGAGAAAGTAGTATTCAGCTTCTCAGCATGATTGCGTTCTCTTATTGAGGTAATATGCTTGAATATTGTTATTTGCGCTCCGTTATTTGTGAAGTGGAGACGATGTGAGGTTTACCCCATTAACAAAATCTGGTAATCGTCCTAGCCCACTTTTTTGAGCATATGGGTTTTTTCATATGATCGACGACATACCAATGGTGACCTGAAAAATTCTAGAGATTCTCTGTATTAAAAACATGTAAATTCTGCTACTAGCTTAGTCGCAGTTTTAAAGTATATGTCTTTATTTAATCACTATATGTATTGCTATCTAGAAAAAGAAGGATTCTGTTTTAAGATTTTCCATACAACATCATGGCTTCAAAACAATTCATTTGCAAATTAAATAATGTAATCTGCTCCTAAACCATTTTTAAATATCTTAATTTATTTGTAAACCGAGAAAATACTCAGCGCATATTAATAAAGCTTACATGAATTTATTTTATGAAAATTTCATACATATCTAGCTTACCGTGACTAATATAAGAAAGAGAACGATAACCTACAGAGTTCAAGAAATGAATGGATAATTTTATATAAACATAAAAATTGAAATATGAAACTTGTT
Source organism: Druceiella hillmani (assembly GCA_039881145.1). Taxonomy (NCBI): domain Eukaryota; kingdom Metazoa; phylum Arthropoda; class Insecta; order Lepidoptera; family Hepialidae; genus Druceiella; species Druceiella hillmani. The sequence goes on along the minus strand of JAYKKI010000046.1, from coordinate 17,545,621 downwards.
TTTACCTTAGCTGTCTCGTTTGCTGACATTTTGCAAATGCAACAGTGCCAACCAAAAAATAATATATTCCATTCAAGGAATAAATGCCATGAAGTGGATCCCGAGATACAGCGAACGGTCGAGACAAATACTTACACCAGAACATAACGACTACTTATTGAAGGGAATAAAGTAGACACTACACTTCTATATAAATTGGAGGCAAGAAATTTCTTAGCGACTATAACTTTATCTCCGGGCTGCCACTACGAACATACTTAATTGCGTTATCTTATTCGGGTAAAGTGTTTGACTTCCATTCGACGTGACGTTTATGCAATTGTAAATGATACGCATATAAACTGTAGGCTGACGTAGCACAGTGAGGGACGATTCGTTGGATGGTGTGGCAATAAGTGTATTATATCACTTAAAATTAACTCATAGAGTGTAGGTTTTTAATCATATAAAAGGTTGAAATATGCTTGCAAACATGTATAAAATATATTAAAAAGTGAAATAATATTTGAACAAGTCCAATACAAAATAGATAAAAAAATATGATAACACACTTTATTAAACAAAAAAAGAAAAAATGTCTTTCTCAATTTAATGGCTTTACTATATTTTTTTCCTGTTTTCACAAAAGTTTGACATATATTGTTCTAAATATTAGATAACATTGTGACTTTCGTCATTTGAATTAATTTTGTAAGTCAGAAGAAAATCTGCGTTCTACGTCCTCTGATAACTGGTAATATTCAAATTTAAGTTTTGTATTAGCGGTTGCTGCTTTAGCGTCTGTAGAACAAATCAAACTTATCATTAACAAAAATATTACTTTGAAACTTTTGGGTTAGTGTTAACAATATTTTAAATTTTAAAATAAATTTTCCTTAAAAGTTTTAACCGATTCCTTGTAGTTTTGAATTGTCATAACATCTAACATAGATGTTATGAAAACTACATACATAGATGTTATGAAAACTATATATATGGAAACTATTTACCATACGTTTATTAGTATCGAGGGAGTTATATCGAGAGATTATGGACGAGTACTGCTTAAAACCCATATTTTCTATGAAGCCACAGCCTCTCGAGGATTCAAATCAGAAGAGCGCAACAGGAAAATTTTACATTTGCTTCGTTTTCGCAATAAATGTTAGTAAGATTTCAGATTATGCATCCCAACCGCATCCTTAAGATATATCTTAACGATATATTGGTAAATTTTATCCCTATTAACTAGATGAGTTAAATTAAAGTTAAAATATTATTTCGTCCTTAACTTCTAGGTCTAACCATTTATTTGATATTACTAACATTTGAAGGGTAACCACTCAAAAAGTATGTGTTGAAGCTAAGTTTGTTTAAAGAAGTGGTTTATGCATTCACTTTTATTTATCGTTAGGTTTGTCAAGTTCATATGTTTCTGTGATACAAAAATCAACAGGTAACACTGAGGGAGCCAGCTTATATTCTTAAAATGTATTTTCATCCCCGTTTTAAGTACGAACTTATCAAAAATTAATCAATGTCAATAAAAGCATTAATCTTAAGAAATAACTAAAATATCCACCTGGTAGTAAAGTACGAAAACAGCGTGAAGAATCGTTTTTCTCAAAACAACATGTTCCCGCCAATTCTAAAGTAATTTCATTCTTCAATGAATTTGTTCACGTGTATTTTATTTTTTCAATGATTTTTTTCACGTGTACTTTGTACACTTGCATTAAAAATTTTATCCTCGCATATTATTTTCACAACTGCTAGTGAATCTCTTCCAATTTGCTATTTTTCAATCTTGGTATGTTAGGTTTTCTCGCATATTTTTGGACAGTATTTTTACTTTATTTCTTTTTCATTAATTTTTTGGTCTGGACAGTGTTTTATTTCATCATATTTTATATACAAATGACGTTTATAAATAAAATAAAAGACTTCATTACTAAAATATAGTATACTAAAATATAGTAAATTCAAAACTACAAGGAATCGGTTAATTTAGATAAGTAAGCACTTCCAGTAATATATCATGGTAGTCAAATGGAATAATTTTTTTTTTCTTAAATAATTTAGATAAGTAAGTAGTCTTCATTACTAAAATATAAATAAAATATAAGTAAAATATAAATAGACTTCATTACTAAAATATAGTATTAAAGACTACTTACTTATATAAGTTATTTAAGAAAAAATCATCAGAAATTTATTCCATTTGACTACCATGATACATTACTGGAAGTGCTTTGAAATATTTATTGGTTTTCTGTTTATCTAAAAATATATCAAATGTGTAATAAAATTAGTTATTTGGTTTAGAACCAACCTAATATAAGGCTACAGAGTGATATTTAGACACAAGTCACAGTACGTCAGTCAAGTTCTTAAAGGCACACGCCATACTTATATTTACACAAACATTAACCGTATTTACAATCCCATATTTTTTCTCTCTTAGATCTAACAATAATTATTTGTATATTTTGTCTGTATTATTGTTTACATTATTAATATATTTCAAAAAATTTACAATTTTATTTTCAGGTATTTAAGTATTATGACTTAAAAAATTTCTTATTTTGAAGAACCACCGACTGACTCATCTATAAAACCAATACAATTATAAAGATTTTGCAGCGGGAAAAAAACTAGAGGAAAAGAATAGAACTTGGAACCTTCCAGATAGAAATTCTTTTATCGGGTGGAGTAGTATATTAATTTACTATAGAAATTAAACTTGTCTTTCACTACTTTTTTTTGATGGAATATATATTTATATATATATATATATATATACATATTAATATATGGATATATATATATATATATATATATATATATATATATATATATATATATATATATATGTATAGATGGATGAATGTATATGGCAATAATATTGTTACTACATTCCATGAAACCTAAGCCTAAAAGGCTTTTTTGAAACGAAGGAAATAGGAAGCAAATCAGTAAGAATACCAGGTATTATTGATTCAATATTGGATTGGCACTTGATATTCTTGTTTATTTGTTCACCGTTTTTAACTTTTGTTTTGAATAAAATGAATAGTCCACTACTTTCCTTCATGCTGTCCGTTGCAAATTTGTTCGAAATGATATGGGGCAGATGCTAGCGTGTGTGTGCGGATTTGTTTAGGGTTTATGCTATGTACGATTTGATAGCAAAACTTTTGAAAAAAAGTCTCGTTTCTGTCAGTGATAGATTTTATATTTTAGTTTACATTCATATAATATGTATTTGATTTAGTTAGATAGCCAGTAATGATATTAACGAGCCTGTATCGCAAACAGTTACGAAATTGTACAATAAATTGAAGCAATCGCTTCATGAGTGAATCTCTATATTGGGTTTCTTATATAGTAATCAAATTTTTAAGAAAATTTCATTGCGTATATATATATATATATATATATACATACATACATATATATATACATATGTATATAAATATACACATATACATATATATATGTATATATATGTGTGTATGTATTAATGAATACGTTTACATATCGCAATATTTAACTACTGTTAATGTTAACGAGAACTTTAAATGATTATTATTTTTATTTCAAATATGTTATGCGTAGATGAAAAATGCAATTTGAAAAGTGAATGAAAACGCGTTTTGACACAAAATAAACTTTTAAAATATTATCATGGAAATTATTTTATTTCACTAAATTGGCAGATATTTTGTACAATACCTTATTAAACGACTTTATCACGTTAACTTGTGTAGTTTTGAAATGAGAGTTGATTGTTCTTCAGGCACATAACTATCCTCGTTTGTTGTCACAATAACTAAAGTAAGTGTTAGTGTAAAGACGTAAACTAAAATGTAATGCCTGTCGCTGACAGGACAGAACACACTTGCAAGAGTTACTTTGAAAATTTTCACAATGGATCCGTGTTTAGCAAAAACCCTAAACATGTCCATACACGTGCGCTGACGTCAGTCCCATATCATTTAAGAACAAGTTTGCGATAGATGACGGCGGGGAAATAGCGGACGGCCACACGTGCGGGATTTTGGATTTGCTATTAAACTTCAGTTGCCTTCGTTCTAAAAGGGTTTAATTTCCTCCGGCTAGTTGGGCTAATCCACATGTACTTTCCAGGTCAAATCAAATCATGTTCAAACTGTTCAAACATGCCAATCATGTTCAAACTGTTATAATTTCCTTTCATTTCAGCTCCAAATTGCAACTCTGAAATGTTCAGGACATTCAAAGTTTAGATTGATGAATGATCCATAAATCATTATAAATTTTTGGAGAGTGAAAGCAATTAGTTTTCGCAATTTGACGTCGAAACTGCTTATCCTTCTGACCATTATTGCGAGAGCGGCGCATTAGGTAAGAACCGAAACAAACTCGCAAATATGAGGTATCTAATCAAACAGCTATGGGCTACTTTATTAAAGTAATATTAGCCTCGATTGTTTTGAGCTAAAGAGACGAGGAAGTAAATAGTTTTTACATTTTTGAATAGAATTTTGAATACAATTTACCTTCAAATGTATTTATCCCCTTCGAAGAACACGTCAGTTAAAAATCTAATACTCGGGATTCCCTCCAAAATTGTGTATCGCGGAGACATTTTCTAAAGTAAATCCAATTTTCTCAAATTAAAGAAGAACTCAGTAGCTTCCAAGCAGCCCAGCTTCCAAGTATTCCAAAGTCATATACAAATATAAAAGTTACTTTATTTTACAGCGATAAACATAATAATTACCGTATAAAATCCTAAATTTAAAATAATAATGGAGATACTGATATATCCGCACATTTGAATATATCTACATGGCTTAGTCTATTTTTTTTACTCTACAATTATCTTTCAGATTTACGTCGTCCAAATATTTTTTATGCAGAAATAAAAGAATTCATTACAAAACATAATTATTAATTTTTTTAATATTAAGTATACGTTTTATAACAGATTACGTGCTTCATTTCATTTTAGTTCATAAATAAACTATATGAGTAAAATATATCATTATAAACATAAATTCGATATAAACATATCAAATATCAAGGTTTGAACTCCAACAGTGAGTACCTAATAAATATTTAGAGACGCATCAGTCAGAGAATTTCAAAACAAGATATTTTCAAAGAGAGAAAAAAGTTATGGAAATTATAAGTATGGCTTATGTTCGCATAAATGTATTACGAAGTGTGCCTATACGAACTAGACGCACGATCGTTAAAATATGAAAAATTCATGTTAAGCAGAAGCATGAGAGTGCTCTAGAAAGAGATGGCGAAATGTGGTTTTGAGAAAATTAGTGCCATATGCCAATGAGGTGAGATGGTGACAAATGTAATGACGAACGTTTCACTACATTATTATCACTAACATACTTTATAACCAGTTTGATGTTTAAATTATGTGTAAATACCAGAACATTGAGTAGACCACTGAAATTTTGATTTTGAGTAATCCTGAAAAGTAAACTATCGGCACAACCCCAAAAGCCATTTTCGGGACTATGTAGGATCGGTGCTGCGTGAAGGGGGCATATCTATAATAAGTAATAAGTTGTTTGCGACTAAACCACGTTCGAATTAGCCGCACTAGATTTCAAGTTTAGCAGTTTCAGAAATAAGGAGAAGATATATTTTTGTTGCAAAATGTCAGTATATCTATAAAATATTATAATTTAGCTCCCTCCAAACGGTATCTCACACTAAATAGAAAGTTTCAAAATAATTTTTCCACTCCCTAATTCTAATTAAAATTACCATATGAATATAATTAAATGTTCGCCCTTGAGATATGTGTCGGTTAATATTTTATATTACTATGGCTAATTTCAATTTTATGTCAAGAATTTCTGAGAGAATTATCAGTGACGAATGGATGATCACATTAGAGATCTTTTAAGGGTTTTGTTTCATTTCTAGGATACGGAAACCTAAAATGTTGCGTAGTCAGAAATTAAAGTTTTGTTATATTGACAAGAAAAAGCAAAGAAAATATTAAGGTAAACGCGAAATAATAATAGAGAATTGTGCCCTTAAAAATATTTAGTATTATCATAAATTGCTTGAATAACGTTTGAAAATATAATTATCAACATGATAGTTATAATTAACTGATAATTACAATTAAACGATAATTATAATTAAAAATGATATTTAACAAAAAATAACGATAATTTTACAAATATAATTCGTACACAAAAATTAATGTACGCCCACGACTGAAGGCATAATGAAAAGTGACACAAGCTAGACTAATCTTTTTGGCGGTGTACTATTTACTGACGCGTTGAGTAACTGAGAGCGGAGGAGAAAACTCTGCCCATCGCCCGCGTTCTCCACCATTTACGTATTGCGATCTCAAATCACCCCTTTTTGTTACGATCTCAAATCTCGACACACAAACTTACATTACCACGTAAACAAAGTATAACTTCGCGAATATTTTCCATTTTATGAGTCGCTTTAATATAGAAGTAAATTTTGAATTAGAGGATTATGTATAATAGTAATAATGATTATTGTAGATGACTGAAAATGTATATGCACGTGGGACATAATTTTAGATAAATATTTTTTCTCAATTTTGTCTGATTTTATAAACTATAAAAATAATTTTGATATAAGCTATTAAAATAACTTTGAACAATTAGATCTACCGATCTATACACTCAAAGTTTTTAGATATTTAATTTAGCTACATTTAATGTCATAAACTCGTTAAATAATCTATTTTGATTTTTCTTTTCGAATCGTTATGGAAAGTAGAAATGATAAATTAAATATGATATTATATTATAGCTTTATAGCTATCCGCTGTGCTCAAATAAAGATTTATTGAACCACAAATGTCTTGAAAATATTTTACGACATTAGCGATAAGCAAGGACATTACGACATTAACGATAAGCATTTTCTCTTGCTATAAAGACAATGTCTTTACAGCAAGAGAAAATCAAATAAAAGTTTATTAACGAATGTCATTTTATTACGGTATTTTGTTATCATAAAGTTTTATTTAATCCTATTTGCAAAATAGCTTGCTACACATGCTATTTATACATTAATTTCGTCAAGTTCATCTCCAAATCATTCCTAAAAGGTTGGCAGTATCGATGTATATTTCAAAGTAAAAAAATATACCATGTGTTCCACCCACTCGGAGAGTATCCGTTATTTGACCGAAGCAACCGTATTGATTCAGCCCTAGACAAGTAACCGTGAAGCTATTCGTATCGTGTAGTTAGTATCTTGTATACATATAAGCTTACTATGAAAGAAAAAAAAATTAACTTGATAAACGATGTCTTTTAGTCTCATGAACATGGAACGTTGATTAAAATGCCACTTTAATATCAACAAAAATATTTTCTTATAATATTATCTTGATTTTAGTTTATTTGTAGACTTCAAAGTACACGTTTTTGTTCAGTTTACATATATGGAAGTTGAGAGGTGAGACCAGTAATATATGTGTATGTTATGAGGCAATTTATAGAAATGAAATTTTAGTACCACAGGGGGACACGGGGGACATCTTCAGGTGGGATATTATCAAAGATTCTTTGCTAATATCCCACCTGAAGATGTTGTAATACAATGAAACCTAGATCGTGGTAAAGAAATTAAAAAAGTAGAAGTAATACTACATCACGTAGTTTCATTTGATTGTGAATAATGAATTTCCACAAAATTAAAGCCAAATACATTCAAATCCAATTATTTCTTGCATTAAGTTTCATGAATGTAAATTGTTTAATACTGCACGTGCCGAAATAAAAAATTGAAAATTTATCTTATTTCTATTAAGAGCCAAAAAAACCTGATCGATAGTGCAAATTTTACTAGTCAATAAAATTTAGACGACGATTTTCACGAATATTTATTTTGTCAGTGCGCAATAAACATTAGTCATTTATAATGTCATTTATATTAGTTTTTATAAAATAAATATTTTTTATTAATTTTGAATTTTAAATTACTTCTTATTTTGCGAGCAATATTTCTTCTGAATTTTTTATTAAACTATCACCATTAAAAACAAATTAATAAAGAACGGTTTCCTTGCCTGCGAGATAGTGTATTGCTCAAAAATATGCCGTACGAATTTATAAAATGATAGAAATATAAATAACATAAAATAAATATTTGGGATAAGCCCTCATCATGTAACAGGCGACATTTGAAGATGGCCAAAACAATAAACCACAATTGACATTTCAAAATAACTCATGACAAAAGCAATCGTCCGCATATAAGTTTTACCTTCGGTCTGGTCGAATGACCAATATGGCTAGAATTTAAAAAAATGAGTTCATAATGTAATTACTTAAGTACAATGTTACAATGTTAAGCTTCGATCAAAGTGATATCGTCTGACTCGGCAACACGATGCGCTTTACGAATATACCCCGTTTGAGCTACATTCACGTTAAAACGTAAAGATGCAAGCCACTCCGTTTCCTTGCGCATAGAGCCCAATCTTAAAAGCTACTACATAAATCTGGATGAAATTTTAACAAGTACTCGCTTTGATTCCCTGAGAGAGTTTTAAATCATATATTATCACAATGTGTCATAACGAGAACAAGCAGAGAGTGATAACGCAGAGCAGGTGAAAGACGAGAAGCATTTAAATTGAAGTTGCGTGGCTTATTGTTAAAGCGTTTAGGGGAAGATTATGTATTGTATCTATAATTTTATAATGTATGTAGCTATTTTGAAAGCCATAAACCCTATTGATTTGTGGATACTATTTGAACGTTAGGTTGAATATTATATAAACAATAAAAATACATGACAAATGGAATATTTGGTGTTCATTGATTTTTCTGCAAGAACCGAGAGAGTGTGTACATATTATAAGTAATTCTATTCGAATGTAATCAAACGAACGAAGAAATAATTTTTTTTATACTTATCTTATTTAATTTGAGATCAAAGTTTTTGTTTGTTTATATTCTTAACTCCATATTTAGATGCGTAAATTTAATTGTGCAGCTAAGCGTTAAAACTGAGATAACCCATTTGGCTTAAGTTTAGCGTTTGGTTTTTTTAACTTCAATTTTTAAAAGTTACATATTATAAAATTTTACAGTTACATATATCAAGTTACTAGCGATCCCGTGCAAAGTCTGCTCGTGATAGCTAGTATAAATATTATATGTTGTTAGATGAAAGTGACGTCGTTCATCTGAAGCTCGAACTGTACTTTGTGCTTCTGATTTCCAGCGAACTGCCCAATAAAATTGCTAATTACTTGGAAAATGGGTATATGTAGCAACATATGTACTGACTTCAAATTAATAAATAATTATCTAAAATCTAGGTATCAGATGTGTAACAGAAATAGGCAAATAATACGCATTTTTAAAAATATCATTTGGGATATCAATTTCGACTTGCTAAGCCATGCAAAAAAAGGAAAAATTAGTTTATCTCGCAAAGGATGAGGTTTAGAATAAAAAATACAGAATAATTTTCTCATCGGGAATCAAGTTTTTACAACTGTTATACAAAGTGTTTTCGTACAGTTTATATTTTTAAAAATACAGCTTGTTACAATTTTGTAAAAAACGTTCCGCAAAAAAAGTAGTGAGTCAGGTTGCGAGAAAATTTTGTTAACTTGCACCATTTTTCGACAATATATATTAAAAAATAAATTAATAATGTAACCCTTATTACTTTATACCAAACAATTATGCCAAAAAAATGTCTTAAAAAATACTATTTACTTACCATTTGGACTATTGCGAATATTACCAGATCTCTACTCGTTGAATTTTAATTTAGAGCAAAACATAGCAAAATATTTTTGAATAATTAAAAAAAATCAGAGTTAAAAAATTAATTCGAATAGTCAACATAATTCAACTCAATTAAAACCTTAAGAAAATTTGATAAATTTAGTACTCAAAGGTCATGTCAAAAATTTATTGACATTATCCTAATATGATGCAATGCAATTATTAAATTTATCTTAATTTTGGCTGCAACTTTTCTCATGTCTTCGAAGCTGTTTTCTTTATGGTTGCTTTATTCTGTCATAAAGTGTACACTAAGACGTACAAAATAACACTTTGTTTAAAAATAAAATATTCTTTATACGTATGTATATATATATATATATATATATATATATATATATATATATATATATATATATATTTACTACTTTGGTTCAAAAATATTTATCATATAAATATTTATAAGGGTTAAATTTTGAGGCATGTCTGAGTCAAAAACATTATTAGTGTCCCAAATTTTCTAATTACTACGTCAAACGGTTAGTGAAAAAAATGCCCATGATAGACATACAAATGGCTATGTGAGTTATTTTATAAACCTTTCAGAATAAAAACCCTAAAGAAAAAAGCATTACACCAAAATCCTTTCAACACTACAGTACCTACACTAGTTTACATTTTACCGTCACTCATACGAACTTCCCTTTAACATAGAAAATGGACTAAGAAGGGTCTTATTGTTTATTTTTCTCTTTACCTTTATTTCCTTCTGTCCGTTTGATCCGTTTTAGATCCACTGAAAAAAATGATGATGCTGCCTTATCCATTGAACGCCATTATTTTTAAAAACATTTTATGTCGGCTGTAAGGATCAATGCAGGTTAATATAAACCCCGGATTAAATTTGCAATTTGCTTATCAATGCAGTTTAATATAAACCCCGGATTAAATTTGGATTTGGGGCAGAAATTTATCTTGACCAATCTATAAAATTAAATTTGGGTCCTTTAATTAATTGAGGTACTCTATGATCCTATTTTTTTACAGTGTCTCCATTCCATAAATTTAAATTTGAATCAAATATATAATTACAATCACAAAATATATTAATATCAGGCAACCATTTAATTACAAATGAACTTGCACCACGAGGATTCCGTACATGTTTAGGTGTGTAGAAAACTTTAAACGTTTAATGGTACAAAATTTCTGTTAAACTATAAATGTTAATATTATATATAGTTCACAACATATATCGCTTAGCACATCTTCTATAGCCGTAAAAACATAATGAGTTCTTAAATTTTTTACATAGTTCTGTATCTTTATTCTACTCACACTATTTTTTAATAACTTATGGCGGAAAAAATGCATTTTTTGCATATTCTAATGCACATGTCTCCAGACATGCCATTTAAAATTGTGAATACCTTCCAATTTCTTATGACTGGCACTTTCAAACGATCCCGTACTACAAATATGAGTATTTTTTTTTAATAGCTAATTTCAGCTCTCTTATATATCTAATATATCTCATACTACTATTTAAATGTCTTAGCTTCTTTAAAGCATGCGGCCTGGGGGGGCGACAGGCAGCAGTCAGAGTTCTGCATTCAATTGCTGTTGAATTTCCGAATTCAACGTTTACCAGCCCTCTATCGCAGTTAACTATGAAGCCAGGAGAGAACTCACTGGGTCGATTGCCAATGTATACTTTTTGTCAGATGTAAAAAATACTACTTATATAGTTGACTATCACTGATACAAACGATTAATCGAACTGTGTATTCAAGTGAGCTGACTGAACTAGAGTGTACTTAAATTTGAACTGTCTTAAACTTATATTTGCATTGTCGTAACCTCTCCTACATGCTACCATGTGGTCTTTTTGTGCAATTGCCGATTGCGACAGCAAGAATTATGAACCCGCGGCCGCCCTATTATCGCGTTGATTACTACTTTCGTCCAGAACAATGTGATCTATTTCTATGCTAAATTTCAAGTTTCTGTATCAAACTATTTCTGTGAAAATCGGCTGCGCTAGGCAAACAGATATGTGACTGATTTTATGTGGATGCTGTTTTTATTTTGAGAGACGCAATTCAAAAATTTCTTCAAACATGTTTTAATGAATTGTATGAATTAATTTTAAATATTATTTTAAAATATGATTTTATTATTTTTATTATATTATTTTAAAAAATAAATTTATAATACTAATTTTGCACCAGTTAAGCTTTTGATCAGAATTTTGCAATAAATGTAATTTAACCCTTTTAAAAATAAATTATGAAAGTAAAAAGGTTTGTATTTTTATCTATAAAGGATTGTAATTGAAAGTATTATGTTTATTAATTTTTATATATTTTAAAGTTTAAATTTTCCATTCAGTTTTAAATATTTTCTTTCGAGAAGATTGTGTTCAATAAGATTGTGTTTTTAAAACACAGCTGAAACAAACTTAGATTTTAAAATAAATTAATTGAACAAGGAAGTAATTAAAGATGTAATAAGTAAGAGAGCAAGAAATGTATAAAAAATTGTCGATCACTATATGTACGTATACAACTGAAGAATCCCGTACTCGTTTTCCTGAAGAACGCAGTGGAACAAAAAAGAACAGGAAAAAGGCTGGGCATAAGTTACGATCAAGGAAAATGCCATAGGTCACTTGGCTACATAAAGGCCAACAATTTAATAGAAGTAGTTCTGCTTGCCTATATGTTACAGCATAACCCGACAACGATTGCAACGTATTAAATTCTCTGATAGATATTTTGAATCACCAAAATTAAAAGATGGTATAATTTACATATGAAGTCATACTATATACTTGTACTAGTATGTATACTGATGTGTAAAATTAAAAATGATTATGTTGGTTGAGAAAACATAAAACAAAGTTATAAATTCCTTTGTTCTAATAAAATAGAGCAACGTAGAAAAGCAGAATATATATAAAGCAGTTCATTAAATCTAAAATATAATATATTAAAACCAACGTTTTGTTCATCTAAATAAATAATTAATAAGAAAGAATTGGATGTATAATAAACCACATTACAAAACCGAAATATACTGTAGTACGTTTCATCAAAAAAGGTAATGCCAAAATTTATTAATCGCATACGATTAATATGGACAAAATTACACATAAGGGAAACAGAGTGTCATTAGGAACAACAAAGATATTATAAACATGTTAACAATTAATGTCGGTACTGTAGTAAAGTTTAAATCTCTTCAGCTGAAACGCTGTCTATTTTAAAAAATATTTAAAAAAAATTGAAACAATTAGTTTCCAGTTAATACATCATCCACTGTGATTATTTAGAGTGCAACTTATATTTTTCTGTCACGTGTATTACAATAAGTGTATTACAAGTCGGACTTAAACTATATAAAACATTTTACTGTTTTCTTTTATTTTATCTTTAATATGAAAAACATATATATATTAGCTTGTTAATCTTAGAGTAGTCTCAGTCAACCATAGCAAAGGCATATTAACAACCAATTCCCAGGGTTGATACATGTTAAGAAAGATATAACAAGCAAAGATATAACAAACATTTTAATACTAATATTTCCACAATAAATACAAAAAATTAAAATACATTTTAATAAATATTTACAACAAAAATAACCTAAATTAGAAGGAATGGACGGATGAAAAAAGAACATGTAAGCAGACGGATTGAACTGAGAGTATTAGTTTCGATTCGAGCTTCTCATTCTCATGAGAAGGGAAAAAGTGAGGAGGGATACAATTTCTTCTGAAGTTTATTGAAAATGTATACGAAGGCTGTATTTGTAATGCTCGCATTCAGAGAAATACTGTTTCATATTAACAATAATTTAATTAATACTTAAAAAAATGACGTCGAAAAAAAGCTGCGTTACTAATATTTTCTAACGAGAGAGTCAGTTTAGGCAAAATAAAATTAGAGGTGTTAATAAGAGATATAAAAAAAGAAATTAAAAATCGAATGTCTATGGTCAATAGATGTTTTTATGGTCTCAGAAACTAAATTAAATTCAAACTTATCAGCACTACTAGTCTATATCGAACATTGATAAGGCCTGGTGCCCTCTATGTGAATAAATGGATATTATGCAAAGCAGAAACCTTCTACTAATTTAAAAAAAAAAGATTTTAAGGAAAATCTATGGTGCGGTAAAACAAAATAATGTATAAAGAATTGCATATTACCATGAAATCCATAAGAAATATAGTGAGCCCGATATCGTTAAAATCGCCAAGGCACTTGTATTAGATTGTTGGGTCATATGTTTTGATACGATGATGTATTCCCATCAGATGGTTAAATGGGGTTGAAAGAGACTTAAAGCTGTTAGGAGTAAACCAATGGAGGGCTATTGCGCCGGATAGGGTTAGATGGAAAAGGCTTGGAGAGACAGTCTTAGTCTGCAATAGGCTGGAGTGCTTGATAAGAAGAAGAAGGAGAAAGCAATAAGAGGGGGCTTTTTGAATATTTTTCTAATATGATAAATGCTCTTCTTTTAGATAATGTTACAAAAATAGCGGAAAATCCACATTTTTAAAATGGTTTCAAAAAGTTTTGTTCAGTTTCAATATGGAATTTTTTTAGAATTCGATAATGTAGTTGTAATGTACTTCGATTTCAATGAAATGTTCGGCGGTCGCTAGCTCAGAGCCTAACGTTGTCATTTAACCATTAGTTAACCATAAAATAATAATAACCTATTTTTTTTACTGGTACATGGAAAACATTTAATTACATCAAATGAAAATATAACGACCAGTTTTAAGGCCACCATTGATGAAAATAAAATGATAATATAAAATAATATTATGTAAATATAGCAACTAGATCGTCGTATAATTAGACTTTTATAATACTATCATTATGAATTGACACAACATAATTTATGGCATCATATACCAAATAAATATTTTAATACATAAAATGCAATTAATTATATATGAGTCGCAAATTAGATAATTTGATATTGAAAAATACAATTGTATTTTTGGGAAAAAAATATTTTGTGTTATTACGTAGTTTTTTTATTTATTACTTGCTTCTAAGACTTCAATTCACGAACGTTTCAAAAAATTATTTTTAAAATAAACTAGCTTTCCAAAAAAAGCACTGGCCGAATGGATTCTTAACAAATTTACTTTCTGCTAAGGTATTTGTCTACTTTTGAACTTATAAAATTAAGTTGATTCCATTTCATAGAAAAAAAAATTGTTTCATTATTTATTTAGGAATTTTACATCAGATATGTAATGTGTATTAACATGAAACACATTTTCATATATTTAATAAGTAAATTCAACTTAAGCTGAGTGTGTTAGTTTAAACTCCGTAAGTTTTTGTAATCATACATTCATAATTTAAGAGAACTTCCATAAGCTTAGTATTTTATGATTTTCTGCCACGTATAGCATAGATCATTAAATACGTTCGTTATTGTATTTTCACTAATTCTAATTTCCATACTTAGAATCGGATTGCAAAGAACAATACTTTTACTATTATCGTGCTCCCATCTTTAATATTTAAGGTTTCGTACTACGAAAGAAAAACGAAATCATGATAAGATCACTCCCGTATTTCACTGTCCATTTGTCACAGCCGTTTTAATCAGAAAAAACTTTATGGGGAAACTTGAAATTCACATATATACAAATAGACAAAATGTTAAAGCATTTTAACTCACATATATTTGAACAACTAACAAAGAAATATATTTATAGAGAAATTTTTTAGGAGCAAATTAAGCAATGTGTTTTTTAACATTTGAAATATGGCGTGAGATGTCATCCCACATTGTTAACATCAAGGATATTTATACACATATTACATAAAAGCCACATTGTTTTAATACAAGGACGTTTATAGAAATCTTTTCTTCATTTCAATTGATTATATCCTTATAAGTCCCTCAGTACACTAAATATTTACGCTTTCCTATAAATGAGAAAGTGCCATCACCTAGGTAGCAAAAAACATAACCATTAATTACATCTGAAATTTAGCGTTAGTACGACCACCAAATACACACAAAATAATAAGCAAACAATAAACGTTCTTCTTCTGCAGGAGGTCGATACTCATTTTTTTAACGATCAATATAATAGTCAAACAAAGTATTATTTATATACAACGCTAAATTTTTGGAAACCCTTATCCGATCTATTAAAAATACTTAACTTTGTGTGGACTGCGTTATTTGAATAATCTATAAAGTCAAAAATAGAAAGAGATTATTGGAATGTGTACAAAACACATTCTTACATATCTATACAAAACTTGGTAAGTTTGCTTTCTCTTTTTCAAATTTGAAATCTCACCCTTTACATTCAAATAGCTAGTGATATTTTTACAATATTATTGATTGGCACTATAATCTGATATGTTCGTGGATGATTGAAAGCAATTTTCTTCAGCACACGTCATTGTTTGTACTTTCCGATCGTTTAGTGGAAAGAAATTAAGATGTATTATGACCTAAAACATTTTATTATTCACAAAAATACCTTCACGTATCTCAATGTCTCTTTAGACGGTCCTAATAATATTTACCTCCACGTATTTTGCTCACACGCGAGACGCTTGCACAAAGCACTCTTTCGCGGTCATTACTAACACAAAACCTAATTCTAACCACTAAGTTGGTTTCGGATCTTTCTAATGAATGATCCGCAACCAACTTTTAATTAGTTTTTCAGTGTAACCGTAAGCTCCTAATGGCGGGGCAAAAGTGGTCACGCCAAGCAAAGTGGTCGTCAATAGCAGGCGACTGATCAAAATAATTGTAAGTGAGACCTTTCTTTACTCTGTTGAGGTCCTAATCTGACCATCAATTGATACAGATTGATAATTTTAGTGAGCAAATGATATTGTAACTTTACTCATTTGTGCAAATGCATTTTGGAACACGCGCACCAAATACAGTTTAATGATTGTAATTTTGATAGCTATATATGAGAGAGTATGGTTACTTCCCCTTACCATTTGATACCCATTTCTTCTTGCTAGGTGTCAGGTATGCTAGGTTCCATTCCTTACAACTCAAAAGAGACGTCAAAAGAGACAACGACAGACTAAAAATAATATAGGCTTCCTTTCACTAAAACACAATTTTATCCGAAAGATTGACTCTTAATATAAGAACGAGAATATAACTACAGCTAGACTCGTTAGTATAAGAAGGTCGAAGAAAATATGATCGCTCAACACGAACCGAACTAACTTAATATTGAACATATAAACTAATGACCTGATGAAAATTTTAAGCAGCGATAACCCTGTGTGTTGTAGATTGTGAATATTTTTCATAAAACGCAACTTGTTAACGCTGCTATATAAAAAAAAATAATTGATAGAGACCGCGCCTAAATGGAATTATCGAAATGTAAAATAATACTCAATATGAGTACGGTGCCTGTATTTGCTATGGGTACACTGATAAGCAGTACTCTATATATATATATATATATATATATATATATATATATATATATATATATATATATATATATGTATATATATGTATATATATATTTATATGTATATATATATATATATATATATATATATATATATATATATATATATATATATATATATACATATATATATAATATTCATTTTCTAGGAAATTTAAAAATACTTACACGATCACCTATGAAACACACTGAAGTTCGGAAACTGAAAAAATAATATAGAAATTTGTGCAGGACATTATTGCTAATTCAAACTCCATGACCATGACGAGGAACAATATTTTATTTTTTTAATATCAATTCATTCATTTGGGGAAAATTTTCAGCTAAGGACTCAGTTAACGTGCAGCGAAACCTTTTCCTGTTTCTAAGAAACCTCATCGATTAAGAAGTAGTGATGGAAAGAGAAATATGATATCAGTGTACCCCTTTTTTAGAACATCATTAAAAAAGGTCTTTTAAAATTATATTTAGGTTTTCCACGCATTTTTATTTTGTAATCATTTTTAATTTTCCAAAAATATTAAGCCTCAAAATTATTTGCAATTGGTCCCGCCTCACCTATTTTCAAATAAGACTAAAAATCTGGAAATCAGGGTTTCAGGAATAATGTCAAATTAAATCATTTTGAATAATCCAACCTCATTACATTTAAAATCTTCGAACAAACAGATATTTTTTTATCGTTTTTAATTAACGTAATGTATCAGGAACCGGTAATTACGAAAAATTTCAGTGTTGAATTTCATCGAAAATTTACCGATTTATATATATATATATATATATATATATATATATATACACATATATGTGTATATATATATATATACACATATATATGTATATATATATATAAATCGGTAAATTTTCGATGAAATTCAACACTGAAATTTTTCGTAATTACCGGTTCCTGATACATTACGTTAATTAAAAACGATAAAAAAAGCATAACAATTTCTTAATGTATATGCATTTAAATATATATATATATATATATATATATATATATATATATATATTTAAATGCATATACATTAAAAAATAGTTTTGTATTCATAATGTACTTTAAACTTAAATTTCTCAAAAAATGTTTGTTGTGAAAATGAAAATTACTCCTTTCAATGAAAGCACACCTTTAAAAAAATTTTTTAAATCCAAAAGTATGGATTTTTTATATATTTATTAGATATAAATGAGCCCTAAATTCTCATGACCTTAAACTTCACCAATATAATTACTTTTTTTATAATTTAAAAATAGACTTTAAAAGCCCATAAATTAATCATTGGATAATAGTATCTCAACTAATCAACAGAAATATTCCTTTGACTAATCATTGCATGAAGGTCCCTAAAATAACTATTGATATTTTGAAGTTGGACCTAGAATCATACAAAATTCCGTGAAAAATGCTTTGCCTCTAAATACTGTTCCCGAGAAATACTCCGGGCATAAATATATGTATATATAACAAGTAAATAACTAATAAATAAGATATTTAAATGGTGAAAACCAATGTTAAAATTTTTAATAAAATTGTTTAATATAAAAATTATCAGTCTACATATTTAACCACATTATAGGTATATTAGTGTGTACGAAACACTCCCAATACTTGTAGTTAACACGTTTACCTAAGATACCAAACTATAAATTCTACACTACTTTTTAGCTTTTATTCAATAAGCTATTTTGTTGCTTTGTTTTCTCTACGTTAAATATTATTAATCTACTATAAAACGCGTCTGTTCTATTAAATTTAAATCAATGTACATTATTTCCACTTAGAAATATTTTGAAGTAACGCACACTGAAACCAAATAACTGAACACGCCCCCTTTAAATTCATTGAAATTATTTGACTCCAAATACTAAACTCTCAAATTATTAGATTAAATATACCAATTAAATAGATTAAATAACCGTAAATAAATTGAGCATTTTAACTTCAATTTGTAGATTGTATCGGAAAACATTTTACTTTTTCTTTTCGCAAACAATTCGCGCGCTAACCAGGACAAAACTACGTTTTCCTCGCAATCTATATATGTTTACATGTGCACTGCACCCCACAGTGACGCCCACGATGATATGCACAAGTCGATGACTCGATCGTAGATAATCAGTAAAAGTGATAATATTTTGAACATACAGACTTCAAGAGATCCGAAATAAATATCATAAATGAGCATAAAAAAAAATTGTATAAAGTATACTTAAAATTTTGAATAAACGTGGCTTATCATTAAAGTTAATTTTGGATATTTCTGTGTTATATTTCGTATTTTAATTGTGTATTTAATAATTTTAAAGGCCGTTTGTCCTATCAATACTATTCTGACACTATCAATAAGCAACAAATTTATCGTAAAATATATAACATACATATGTTATATATTTTACGATAAATTTGTTGCTTATTGATAGTGTCACAACAATCCATTACGACATGTTCTGTGTTAATCTAATCTAACGAAAGAATGAAGAATTTATTTTGTTCGAATCTTGCATAGTTTGAACTAAAATTATGGTCAATTAAATGAAACTACGTGATGTAGTATTATTTCTACTTTCTTTAATTTCTTTAACCACGACCTAGGTTTCGTTGCATTACATCTTCAGGTGGGATATTAGCAATTTAACAGACCACAGCGATGACTATTTATATGTTCTGTATAATATAATAATAAAGTATTTATATAAAATTGTTTAGATGTTTTAGCCTGTCTACACGTTAACATAATTGTTGTTTTCAAATAAAGTTAATGCCAAAAAAAACAGTGTAATCTCATACATTTATAGAGGTATTTCACCTAAACCATCTACATTGCAGCCATTATAGTCTCCAAGAAAAATATAAGCTTTTTTTATATGTACCTTGGTACAAAAAGCAGTAGAACTTGATCGCTAAATCCGAGAGAATGAAGAAAAAATAATAAAACTAAAACCGGCGCTTGAAGAATTTAAAAAATGTTCAAGTTTTCAGGATAACTTAAATAAACTTTTCTAGTATATAGTTAATAATAATGCATATTTAAAAATTATTTACTATGTATAATAGTAAATATTTTCCAGTAGATAGAAAAAATGAAAAAAAGTCGATAAAACAGTTCATTCTACTGAACATGGTGACGAGCTTAGAAACTTTGTACTAATTCTTCCTTTCTATTCGCCAAGATGTTATAATGGCACAGAGTAAATTGCGAACCAAGTTATGCAGCCGAATTAGCCAACACAATGAAAATAATTATCTGTTAGCAACATTTTTCCATGAAATGAGCGATAGGGTATTTAGTGAATTTGGCGACAAACTGTTTGCACGGAGACAAATCAGCAATAGCAAATCAAGTTCTAGTATTTATGATTGTTGCTGTGAACTTTTGGAAACTTCCATTTAGTTACTTCCCAGGAAGAAGTTTTACGGCTCCACAAAAGGTAAATTTATCGATATTTTTTCTTGATTTATTTAATGAAACTGCATGTGTAGCAATTTCAATTAAATTTTGATTGAAACGCTTCATACCTTAACATGTCCAGTTTACTTGATGCAAAATTAAACAGCGAATCATATACATATTTATAAGAAGACTTTTAATAAAACAGTTTTAGAAATTGTACAATTTATTTACACTAACAATTTTTTGATATTTTAATTATTCATTCATAAGAGCCGGACTAAATATTTTATTTATATATGTATAAATAAAATGTATAATGCAAAATTATTTGACAATTCATTTAAATTATGGAATGGCTTTAAACAATATGTCAAAATAAACTTTGAGAAACCAATTTAATAATATTATTTTATTTAAAGGTCAATGATTTTTATTATAAATAACAAAAGAATTATTTAGAATCGTAGAAATATTATATAAGTTTATGTGCCATAATATCATAATATGAGGTACTGTAATGAATATTTCTTTTTTCATATTGGATTTTAAAATTTTGTCTAGTAGTTGAATTGTGTAATTGAAATCATTAAAATGTGCAGTCTCAATAATGTCTCTGTAAAATAAAATCGTGTTCGTTATTTTTTTTAAATTCTAAAAACGAATATAATGTTTATGTAGTGAGTACTTAAAGGGTATTATTTCTACACACTTCTCTTTCTTTGTAAATACACACTGTTCCTATTTTCTACACAGAAGTAATTTTTTACACAACTCTAGTTTTATTCTTTAGCCTAAATTTAAGTGCTTTTGCGCCGTTTCTGGCCGTGCTATTAAATTTTTTTTACAAATACGCTCGGATCACCGGTCTTTTGCTATACAAATAACGCACTAAAAAGATACAAAATTTAACATAAAACCATTCTGAAATATTTTTATTACCTCGGTCATAGTTTTCTAGCAACATAATTTTTTCATGTAGTTTCGTGCTGAAACCTTATTCCAATATTGGATTTACGCCATTTGTAACACGTCAAAACGTTGCAAATCTTCATATAAATACATCATATAGCTTTAGAACAATTTTCATATTTATAAACCCAATCATTAAAATTTCATGTTATGTTAACTGCATCAAATGGATCTACAAACCCAAGAATAGCAAAACAAATATGTGCAAAATGTGTTCCATGATATCTTAAAAAAACTCAATATGGATACTTACTTATGTCCAACTAAAAAGTGAAAACATTATCATCTATAACTATAGAACCTTTTATTTTATCATATCTTTTAACTATTACCTGACCGTTCCACAGGTACATATTTATAGGCGATTAAAGACAATTTTTTGTATAATGTTTCGTTGTTATATGTACCTAGAAAGTCAAAAAATTTAATACATAACGGAAATGCAAATGATAAATGATTACTCTTGTCTTTTTTTTAATGTTTAGTTGTAAAAAATTAAAAAGCACTAAGTAAAAAATATCTTCACTGCTTTCACATAGCAATACCCGATTCTTCAATTACATTCATGCCTTCACATACTTCAAACTCTCTTTAGATGGTTCTCAAAAATATTTACCTTCATGCATTTTGCCTGCAACTGGAACCGCCTACACAAAGCGTTCATTCGGAAGCACCATAAAATCAATCATTCAAAATGACATTCTAAAGACAACTGGCATTATATTAATTGATAGGTAACTAACCTGCATTTAGTTTCTTAGTGTACATTCACACTTAAGAGCCTAATGGCGGGGCAGGTGCACACCGGGTAAAGTTGTTGGTCGGTGGCGTGCGATTGATCAAAACGATCTCGCGGACGGCCTCACGCTTCGTTGAGTTCCTTATGCGACCCTCGATTGGCACAAATTAATAAGTTGGGTTAGCCTACGACATCACAACTTTACCCAATTACGTAGTCTACGGTACTGTGAGGCGGAAATGTGCCCGAGGTACTTTAATTGCAATTTAGATGTGTAATAGAAATAAGAAGAGTTTCATATTCATGTTAAACGTAAGCAATTTCGGATTTAACTGTACTATCGCTTGTCCCTTCCATAAAAAGTGCGACGTGAAATAACTAGCAGTTGTAATAGTGTGCTGTGAATTTGAAAAACATAATTCACATTTATTTAGAATTGAAAAATACCCGCAGCATAGAGTCGTATGCTGCAGATAATTTTCTGTGCATGTGATATATATATATATATATATATATATATATATATATATATATATATATATATATACGAACCAGAGACTAGTGATATGACATGTACGATAGGTTGTAATAATACAGCTACTCTATATATCATGTCATTATTTTCACTGAGATAATGTTAATAAATCTGTTACCAATATAGCAACGACGTTCATGGGAGACAAAACATTTTAAACGACAGTTACATACAATACTATTTTTAGTTACATATTCAGTACGCAATGGTCGGTTATTTAACTGTAATATTTATTTTACAGATACAAAAGCAAAATGATAATAACTGTAATAAATTGAAAATTGTGTATAAAAAACTAATCTGCTGCTCGCTTTTTTGTTTGTGTTTTTGCTCTAATTAACAAAAATAACGAAGTAATTAATGTACAACAAATGTTCTGTTTATGTTATGTAACTAAATAAGTAACATCGAGTGAATAATATTAGCTGCTTCAACATTGGTGAATATTAGGTAAAAGATAAACATTTCCTTTTGTGTTCAGTCCAGTTGGTTTAGCTTAACAATTTAGTCGAAAGTTTTAAAAATAGAGTCGCAGCTCAAAGTTTAAAAGTTTTCCAAAACCTTTGAACTTTTGCAAGTTATTTACAAACATGCATATAGAAAAATTGGTTTTTAAAATCTATACACTGTGTTTTTCCTAGAGAGAAATTATTCTTCAATATCGATAAAGAATTCTATTCTTACCACCCATATCGAATTGTTTCTTACTATCCGTACAGAAACTGTTTTTGTTATCCAAATCGTAACTTTTTCTAAGTATCCACGTAGTTTTTTTTATTACTATCATCAACATGGGAATTTTTTTCTTACTACCCATATAAATATTTTTTTATTTCTGTCTATATAGAAATTGTTTCTTACTCTCCGTACATGTATTTTTCCTAATATCCATACAAACATTTTTCTTACATTCACTAAATAAGTTTATCGTACCATCATATATTTAGAGAATGTATCATTGCCAAATAACGCCACATCAATCCATAATAGATAAATTAAAAATACTTGTTTTTTTTTTAAATCATACCACATTTTTATGAAATTTACAAATTGCCATAAATCTTTAACGTGGGAATGCAGAAACATATATCTTTTAAATTTATAAACGTAACAAATGTGACAATATTACGGCAATAGGCTTCTTAGCGATCAATAATTTGACTTTCCTCACTATACGTTTCTTTGCATAGTTTTACAAAATAAGATTAAAAGGGAAAAGGATAAAAATTGTGTTATAATTCAGTTTCAATGTCACTTTTATTACATAGTCAAGGTTGTTTACAATTCGCCAATAAAAATACTTATTTTAATAACTATTGAAACGATATTTTTTTGCATTTAGCACTTAGAAACATTTTTATTTGTTTCTTAATAGTAATATTAGTTTACTTTTGATAACGATTCCAAAATGAATCTACACGGTTTATTGTTCATTTTATATGACTGAGTGCTACTTTGTGAGTGTATGTCATTGAAATCAATCAAAATGTTTGAATCTTTTTGATGAGATAAGTATTGATTTTATAATGTGAATTAATGTTTGTTGTTAGCGAAATATGGATTTGTAGGTATCAGTAATTTTGTTAATTTTTTCAATAACTTTTTCGGGTGAGCGAAATTATTAAATATGTTATTTTTAATGTAATATAGTGTAGAACATATAGTACGAGCGAATAAATTAAGATTTTGGGATTTAAGTTTATATCGAATTCAATTACAATATCGGCGAATGTGTTAGGATAAAATTAAGGTAAGTACAGAATCACATAGTAGTACAAAATAATTTGTGTTTTAATTATCGTTAAAACACAATAACACATACTGTTATAAAACTTCAGATGATAGCATATTTATTAACCGATTAAATGATAAAAGGAAGCAGATGAACCTAATTAAGCGAAAGTTGTTTTATTGTATTTCGTTAATTTATTGGTTATTACCATTGTAATATTTAAATGAAGGGGGGCTGAGTTAATTAGGAAAAGCCCAGGCTTTATTTTTTTTCGCTTTCAACAAATAAATGGCAAGTCATGTTGACATTTGACTATTTACCATACGTTTTACTTTAACAAACTGATAATGAGCGCGACTTACACAGGTGTTAATTTACATATAATTATGTTTTAATACAAAACTTATGAATTATTTATAAACTAAGCAAGTAATTAAAAAAAAAACATAAAATGTTTCCAGATTACACAGGATTAATTGCATAAGTGGCTGAAGTGGTAATATTTAATGTATTAAATAATTATTTTCTTTCAGTTAATACAGATTTTTTTTATACTGTCTGCATAGAAATTGGAGATAAGCTTAACAACTTCCATATTCTAAAATTGCAGAGAATTTAATGTCTTGTTTTATTTAGAATATCTTTTTTTATAGTTCTTTAGCTGAAAGGCAAAACGGAGTCTTTGTAATATCATCAATAAAGTTTGTAACATTATGATTTAATACAAATATTGTGTTTTAAATTTTCAAATTTTCTATGTATCTAAGTGAGTATGAAACCCACATACAAGTTACTCGGTAGTATGAGTAACAGTAGTTCAATTTCCAAATGCAAAACTTCCAAATGTATTACATTAATTACATAACCGTAAATAAAGTATATATTTTCTATTTCAACTTGCAAATCATATTGGAAACGTTTTACTATTTCTCCTCGCGAGATATTTTCACGCATCGAATAACCGGAAAAACTAGCTTTTTCTCACAATCAATATGTGTTTACCACTGCTCGATTCAGAGCCCGCGCGCCGCGCCACACACTGGTGCCCGCTTAGATAACGATACAAATAACGGGCATATTTGTATTTTCAACTGGCAATTGATTTTCGTTCATGATTTTCGCTTTCATAGTTGGTGGTGATTTTACACGATACAGACGATAAAACCATTTTGCCTTTGTTTTGATATCGCGGTTTAAACGATAAATTAAAAGAACTGATAAAAAATTAATACTACAGCTTAATTATGAGATTGCAATAAAAAAATTGAGATAAAATATAATCCACCTGAAGTATATTTAATTTAATCCTCTATTGTCTATACATATTATAGGCTACACGGTGGAATTATATTATTTTTAAAATTTCTTCATATTAGTCTTTTGTCTTATTATTTGTTTGTGCATTAATAAACAAGTTTACAGAAGGAATTTAATACGACGCATATTTCATTATCATAAAACAAAAATATTAAGAAACCAAACCAGCCAAGCCGGTCTTGGAAAAAAGTTTCTACTGTTATCTATATCTAGTGATATTGTTGAGTGAACCGAAGTAATTGAAAGCAGCAATCAAGCTATGGTAATCAAATTTTGTTTAAGAGATTAACGCCCATATTTGAGAAATTGTAAGGCGCATTTCAAATAAATTTGCAGCTGAATATTTTTCAAACAAGAAAGAAAAATTAAAGTGATCGTTGGAAACTAAATTTTGTTTTAAAGGACCAATCACATAATGGTCTGCTCTATGTGACACAAAAATGGTATTCATCCCCATTTTAAATATGTTCTCTGACATCTGTCAGAGATCGTTTATCGTTTTTAGACGTTTTGTCATATATTTTCTTTAACCCAAACTTACAAAATGTTCTTCCATAATTTTAAGTACAAAGATATAAATCTATGAAATTCGCGAAATAATAACAGGTGTATAGATCGATAGATATTGTTGTTTTACTCCGACAAAGTTTGTTTTACTACGGAATTCTAAAAAATGGTCAACCCGCCACGAATATTTATTTGGTTTAAATTCCAAATTAGTTTTTTTGGTACAAATAAATTTCCTAGACTACTGCTTGCATTTATACGTTTTAGACGTTTCTTTCCATCTGCTCAAAATAGCATCTGCCTCGTTTGCATTAAATTTTATATTTCAATCAATTTCTAAATACCTATATTAATTAATCGTTCCATTTATAATGAGTTAGTTAAATAATAACGTTTAAGGAGTCAGTCTAGAGAAAGAAATTACGAAGGCCAACTACACAATATCAAATTACTTCCATTTTCTAATTGAATTGTGCTTCGATTTCTTTTATTACATGTATTTTTTAATGTTTCCTCTGAATTTAAATTTGATTTAAAGAGAATAATTGCCCATATATAAGTAGCCTAATCTATCGAAATCGTAAGAAAAATCAGTTGTTATAGCAATTGTCTTGAATTTAATCCTACAGGTTCCTTTTTACTTTTGTTTCCATGCGACACGTAATTTTCACTCTTTCACTGCTTATCTTACCATAATGAAGAAAGATTTTTTTTACATTTTTTTCTCTCTAACTTCTCTCTGTATACTGAAAAAAGTATTTTGATGTTACATAATATTTATGAAAGATACCTTTCAATGTCAGAATATCTGTTAGTTGATTATAACTCAATTTCAATTAAAATAACAAACATCAAATATAAATATTAGTGAAGAATGTAATCGAAAAAAATTCATATTTAACAACTCAGTATTTAATCACTTTTATGAGCCTTTAATATTATAATATATACCAGGTCGACGCCAATAAATATTAGAATAATTGTATTAAATTACTACTAATTGTAAATTAAGTAAGGAACGAAGAAATAAGGTTTCATTTAAAAATATCTTAGTTATAATTCTATATAATTGTGTAGAATACTTTACTTTTAAAACCGTCTAATAATTTTTAAAATCGAACGTTGCAAATAGTTTATACAAAATTTCTGAAAAAATTTTGACGAAAATTGATCAAGCCACAAGGGTTTAAACGTAAAGTTTAAACAAGGACGATAATACTGAATAGTGGTAACATTTGAATAAAGCCAAGAGAGCATATAAGAGAATTAGATATTCCCGTTTTATCCCATGATGAAATTCATATCCATATCTTTAAAAAGCACGTTACGTTACCTATATAAATAAAATTACAACACATATCACGAACAGATGCAAGATACTTTGAAAAGTTTTGTAGTGGTCCGCATTTAGTAAAAGCCTTAAACATATCCACACACGCGCGCTGACGTCAGCCCAATATCATTTACAAACAAGTTTGCGATAGGGAAGTAGCGGACGGTTAATCTCGAGAATTTCTGCTTCGCTCTTTACCTTCAGTCGCCTTCCCTCTAAAAAGGTTTCATATCCTACGGCTAGTTGGGCCAGTTCGCATATACTTTCAGTAAGTCATATTCAAACTGTCACAATTTACTCTTACTTCAACTTTAAGTTGCTACACTGAACATTCAAAGTTTGAATTGACGAATGACTTACAGGTCAGCGTAAACTTTCGTCGAGCGAAAGCGATCAGTTTTCGCAAGTTGGCAGGGAAACTGCTTATCCTTCCGGTCATCGCTACGTGGGTGGTGTCCCCCTCTAAAGTCCTGGTAAAAACCGAATCAAACTATGAAGCATATAATCCTACAAGCTTGGGCCATTTAAATAAAAGATTTACTTGATAATTTTGGGTAACAGGAAATAAATCAATTTTTTATATAGAGGGCTCTTTTCCCTTATAAATGTATTTATTGATTTAGGAGAACTCCAAAGTTACTGCCGAGCCGGGAATCTCAAAGGAGCGCATAGAGATACGAGTATAAGGCACTGTTTTGCTACTACTAATGTTTACTGAATCCAATGTTAAACTTTAGATATATGCGGAAATACAGATATCTCAGCCTCCTCCTCAGGCCATTCTCCAGTTGTTTTTATTCTGCAATTAGCATTCAAATTTGCATGATTAATATAATTTGATAGGAAAACATATATAATATTGATGAGAACAATAACATATTAAATTAAATACGTTTTATGATAATCCCCATTACTATTTTTTTTAAAGGTTAGTATGTAAATAATAACACTATTATATTCAAAAAATTATGCTATTGCTTGAATACAATTTATTAATATTAACTCCCCCAAAGTATTAACGTGGGAAGAAGCCATGTTACATTATTTGATTCAGCGATTGAAGAATTAATTCCATAAAAGATTAGTTATTTTACAAGTAATAGAAATTGGAAGCCTCCAAGTAACTTTGACTATTGTGTAATACTCTTTGTTATTGAAGTAGAAGAAATGGCGTTGACTACGATACGTAAAAAGTAAGACTTGTTTTCTTCAATCCAGCTGTCAATGATACGTTGACTTAGAACAAAAAACGAGGAGGGAAAAAATTTTAACAAATCTTAACAAAAATTTGTCAAGTTATATAGATTTAAATGTAAAATTTAGACAAATACAGCAATGCTAAAAAATGGTATTATTTAGGAATTCGATTTTTAATTAAAAAATTAAAAAAGTAAAAAAAAATTAGTAAATGACACGACTACTGATGACATTTAGTAATTAGAATTTGTATTAACATTTAGTAAAAAATTTGAATTAACACTACAATATAGCTTGGTGTCCTTATTGACCTTTGTTTTTTTAACCACGATACAAATAATATGGCATAAAACTTGGCTCCTTTTTAGGGTTTTGTACCCAAATGGCAAATACGGAAACCTTTCATATAATTACATCCTACCCGTATACCATAGCCACTTTACTCGGAGAGTTGGTATAATATAGATTAAATAGGTTAAATAGTAGAAAATTTCGATTAACCGCTATATAATGAAATGGCAAAATTATGTAAAAAATAATATTATGGTGACACTACGATACATGTAACTGAGGAAGGAACAAATAGTCCAGTACACATGCAGTGTGGGGTATCGTTAGATAAGTCTTAAAAATTATATAGAGTTTCCAAAATAACTTGTTAATTTGAGCCAATAGCTGGAGAGATATGCGTTTCTTAAGTCTTAAAAAGTTATGGGGGGAGGACTCTAAATTTTCAAATGACGTATGTTATACTCTGTTAGTAGAAATTAAACATAATTTGAATAAGATATGATGAGTAGTTTTTGAAATATGGGATATTTTCTGTACAGACCGCAGCCATGACATTCTTTTTCATAGTATCAGAGAATTACAAACCTATTTTTGCATTTATTTAAAGAAAAATTTACTGATAAAATAAGATATTTAATGTTAATGAAATACTAATACATATTTTTTTTTTAAGAAGAATACCTGCAGATAAAAACATATCAACTTATGTTAGAGGTTGTGAATATAGTTCTTTTAAAATAATTTCATACATTCGTTCTCACGTATGAATTTTACCGATCAGTTGATAATTTGGAATGAAGCATTGCTTGTTTACAAGAATTTTTAATACAAATAGACTAAGGTATATAATGCATATTTATTCCTTTTAAAATTTTTACACTAATGCTCTGGTAAAGTCCTATAAATATGTAAGCTGCGCATGACCTATTAAAACCTTTTAGAGAGTCTATAAAAACCTTTTATAGCTGTGACGGCGGTGCAGGTGTGAAAATACTACTCATATGAATTGTTCCTATCATCTAGTCACTTTGTATGAAATATTGATTTTTACAATATTTGTTAATACAAATTGCATTTGATGCACTATATTATAAACAAGTAAATGATTCAAGGAAAAAAATTTGCGTTCAGACAAGACGTTCTTAATAATATAAAAATTACGCCCGCGATGATTTTAATAACATGACATTAATATAAAGATCCAATTAATCAATGTGTATAAATTAACGTCGTTCCCGAAATATTGCTCATGTTAATCGGTATCTTGAGATTTGGAAATATAAAGATTTTGCGATGAGATATACCTTAGAAAAGATACTTTAATATCATTTCAAATCAGCAGCTACAGCTCAAGAGCGATATAAAAATAACAGATTCAAACCACATTCATATTTAAAAGATGGTAAAAATTATTGAAGTAAACACTTTGTTATTAAAAAATATTTAATATAATTCTGAAGTGACACCAAGAAAAATTTCTACGCTAATCGCCTTATTATTATTGTATAATTTTATTATTATTAAGTAAATTATTTATATAATTAATAAGACTTTAGATATTTTGAGATTTTAGATATTCATCATGCCACAAGCAGGAAACAAACCTATTTAATTTTTTAAATTTAATATTTTACTACCGTTTTAACGAAAGTATCAATACCCCTATAGTAAGAAAGAAACAAATACATTATTATTAAGAAATTTATAAGCAAGTACTGTTGCTAAAGCCGACCTGAAGCGTCAAATAATCCTATTTCCATAATGACTTGAGTATTTCCAAGCTGTTAGTGTTTATTCAAAAATAAATAAAAAAAATTAATTTTCATTAAATTGGTAAATTTTCGATTCGTAGCCGTATTCGTGAACATGGAACATATATTGAAATATTAGTTTAATAACAATTTATTACTTTTATTCGAAATGTTATCACAATTTAAATTTATTTACTCCTTTTAAAATTCATACATATTTTTTAAATTATACTTATTGAAGTTTAAGATTGAAAAAAGTCATATATATTTGTTATGGATCAAATGTACACAAGTGGAATGCAAGTGCTTATTGTTATTTTTTTCTCAAGGTATTTATTAACTTTAAAAAAACAAACGAAAACGAAACAAAACATCAAACTGCAATTACTCTCTGAAATGTTACTTTGCATCGAGCATCATACCAAGCTCGGATTAAGTCCTTTTTGTCAAACTCGGCAACGCGATGCGCTTTACGAGGATTTTTAGCCTCCGGTTGAAATTTATAAAAATTTGTTGTGAATATGTAAAACTTTACTTAATATATTGTAATCCTAAAATTACTAGACCAACTTCATTAAAACTTATGAACGATATACCCTTATTCTGAGAATGTTGCAAGTTAAATAATATCACTATATTAGTTTAAATAAACAAGTATAAATATTTAATAACACCATTAATATTCGGAAAAACTAACAATATTTTGTAAAGATTGCAAAACAACTATAACAAAAGTTTTAGAAATAAGCACTAACAAACATTTTGTGAAAACTATTGGTAACATTTGGAATACAATTTTATCGTCATAAAAGATATGTTTGGAAATTTATGTATTGTTTTTATAATTTTAGATCATATTTAAAAATTCCAAAGGTAAATTATATGGTATTAAGTCTTTAAATTAACCCTGTCGATTTTTCTATTTATTTGCACAATATATTGTACATTTGCAAATCAAATAAATATAAAGCAATTAGAAAATTCGTACACACACACACACACATATATATATATATATATATATATATATATATATGTAAATATAAATATATATATATATATATATATATATATATATATATACATATACATATGTATATATATAAATATATATATATATATATATATATATATACAAAAAAAACAGTTCTGTGTGGATATTAAGATAACATTTGACAATATGCCGGGCTGTTTTCATTTTAGCTTGCGTGCAGATGCAAATTTTGCTAAAAGTTTCGATTGTTTAGCTTACGGTATGTTTTGATACTTATTCCATTAAATTGTCAAGCTATGCTAACTGGAATAAAGAGTGATTTTATTTGAACAGTAAGGCGGAAAAAATACCTGTACTGCGATTATGCAAATGGAAAAGTTAGCAGGCAGATAGTTATTTAGTTCGAAAAAAGTTACTTCGCGGATAGTTATTTATAAACTCATATAATATTATAATAACGGATGGTTTTTTGCTGCAGATCAATGATATTATATACGTTTGCGAGAAAAAAATCAGAGACGAAAAATATATAAGCAACATACTTAATTATAGTTCTAAAATTAATAAGTAAAATTATATTAGTAAAATTTATAAAAAATATATAAGTAAACTTTTAATAATACGAAAAATATTTAAATACAATTTTGATACTACCTTTATTACTAATTTTATATAAATATATATATATATATATATATATTAAAATGGTATGTCCTTTCATATTTTATTTCCCGTATCATTTACAAACATGTTTGCGATAGACAACTACGGGATAAATAGCCCATTACTAAACGCAAGCGTTTTCGGCTTCGCTCTTTACTTTTCAGCCCATTGATACAAAATTTCAGCACTTCGTGTTCAAATTGTCAAAACTTACTTTCATTTCAGTTCTGAGCTGCGACCCTGAATATTAAAATTTTGAATTGACGAAGAATCTAGAGGTCAATGTAAACTGTCGGCGAACGAAAGAGCTCTGTTTTTTCAAATAGGTGCAAAAACGTTTCTCATTCTTCCAGTCATCTCTGCGTGAGTATCGACCCCTTCCGCGCCACGACTAAACACCAAATCAAATCGAACTCAAGTTTTGTAACTTTAAAACATATAATCTAACAATGGGGGCTATTTTATCAAAGTAAAATAAACTCTGACAATTTTAGGCTGAAGATATGAGGAAATAAATAAATGTTATACATAGAGGGCCCGATTTTCCTTTAAATATATTTATGCCCTTTGAGGGACAAGTCACTTATGGCAATTATATTCAGAATTCCTTGCACGATTTCGTGCTATGGAGACCTTTACTAATACCAATCGATGTTATAATAAATTAAAAAGGAACTTACTATAGAGATTAGATTTATTCCAAAGTCAAAACACAAAATAAAGGTGCTTCTTTTTGGTTTTTGTATCCGTAAATATATCGATGCAATGTCAAATGTACGATAATTGGGGAGACACTGATATCGCCAAACATGAAGGCTCGCTAACTCCAGCATTAATCAAATTTTTCGCTTTATTTTTGACATTAAATCCATACTGCTATTGAATTTCAAGGTGCTAACCCAAAGGGAGGCAACCTGGTGGTTTCAGCAGATGAGTCAGTCAGTGATACATATAGTTAAATACATGAAAATGACAGTGTGCAATTTTTAGATGAAAATTCTACGCTAAACATTAACATTAACAAATTGTAACAATTAGTGCCGATAGCTGAAAAGAGAGAAAGGCCATGGAAATAATATATATGATTTATGCAGGTTGGTTAACACGCTGTGCTGTGTGCCTAGAAGCTAATTCTGTAGCATGGCACTCGATTTAACTCACTCGATTTAATTCGAAACATATTTATCAAGTTTATTACATACTTGTAAACCTTTTCGATAAACAGAAAAGCGATAAACATTTCATGACATTGTGATTAATAATTAGTCATAGTCAAATAAAATTAATTTTAAATTATTTTCCCTAAATTGAATCAATTTAGACAAATGACTTCACGGAAAAAGCAAAACAATTATTATTTAGTTAGAAGCTATTTTTTTTATAAAAACGCCATTGATGCATAAACAATTTTATATTTTATAATTATCCACACCATGGATTTCACTTCAGTACGATGTAATTTCTCTCAAAACTAAGAAAAAGTAATGGAAATTAAATAAAGAAAATGTTAAAACATGGAAAATAAGACTACAATAAAAATAATTAAAAAAGTAAGAAAGTGAAATTGAAATAGATAGACTAACAATTAGGTCATGCGGAAGTAACAGATGAGGATAAAGTTGTTAAAGCGAGGATAGGCGGAAAACTAAATACAAGAATTTGCCCAAAATTTACAGTTTGTTGAAGCATTAAAGTGCTTTAGGAAGAGACGGGAATATGTCGTATTGAAAAGCTAGTGACCTACGTCAATAATGTAAGCTGGTGATAAATGTCCTAACAAATATTTCACATTATTGTTGCCGATTTGTCACACGTTCCTACCAGATTAAGATTTTAATTAATTGTAAGTATCGGAACTTTGATAAGTATATTGAAACTTTTAATATCCTTAAGTAGTATATTTTTACATTTATGTGTTTGGTAAGGAGATCAATTATATTGTCGTCCAAAAATAGGGAAAAGCAGGCTTGCATAGTAGTTTTGCCTGGCTATTCCTTTAGCACCATGGACGACAAAGACATGGTTACGTTGTCGAGTTCTTCCACTACTCGTAGGACCAGTTCTTTACTAGATAGTATGTTCTACGCCAGAATAAAAGTCAACGCGTCGGTTTAGCTGAGGTGGCTCAACATCTTCTTCTTTAGAATTGTTTGTCTCACCTGAAAGTTCTCCACCTTGCTCGGATTCTGACAGATGTGCCTGCTCATTAAGGTGATCTTCTTCGCATTTGAACTTGAACGATCTTCGTAAATTTTAGTTAGCCACGCCTCATTCCGAGCTTGAATCTAAGCATCCATGGTTATTCTAAAAATATAATAAATTGTAAGTATCTAATAATTATAACACACACCTGTAGTGAAACTAAAATATTTAAAATATAAAATCAACCATAAGAAAAAAATAATAATATGTTCAAAATACTTACGTCATTGGTCGCTCGGCATACAGGTGTAATCCACGGACTTTACGGGGCTCCTGCGACACAACTACATGTGACCGATGCTCGCGTAGCACTGAACGTATTTTACAATTATTCAATTTAAAGTGTCTAGAAGCGCTCGTAATTTACTTTTTTTTGAGAAATGTTTGATGTAATACAAGTACTCCGGGGTTAACATTACGGGACATTATGTTATGCAAAATTGATTGTTATTATGTTAAGCAAAACTACGAACACTGGTACCAACAAAGAAGATAGCGTTCAGTGATGAAATTTACATTGAACTAGCGGAACAACCACTACCTGCAAGTGCAAGTGCAAATGATCAATGGAACCACCTAAAAGAATTGATACACAAGACTGTGTATAAAATTTCCAAGCAACGATCGAGACATGATCATAGAAAATCGTGGCCCTCTGATAAAACTTGGATTAAAATTCAAGAACGGAAAAAACTGAGAATGTTGGACCGTCTAGTCAGGAAGAGCGTGACGCTTATTCGGAGTTGGGTAGAATGATAACACTTCTATGCCGTCGTGATAAAAACAACCTAATTGAAAACCTTTTGACTGTGTCCTCAGGTCGTCATTGTGGAAAGTACTGGAAGATTTCTTTGTATCTAAATATCTGGTTGCACTGATTTAATCGCTCTACAACAACAACCAGGAAAGGTCGTATAGTGAAGGTCGAAAAAGCAATATCTAAACCATGTAAGGCATCAGGCAGGGTTTCGTCCTGTCTCCCATTTTGTTCAACATTTACAGAGAATACAACACAAGGCGTACTATAGAAACTAGAAGGATGGCATCATCATTGGAAGCACCAGGATCACAAACCTTTGGTATGCAGATAACACAACACTATTGGCTGTGAATGAAGATGAAATGAGGAGCCCCCTTGAAAAAATGGACAGAATAAGCATGGAATTCGGTCTCAAAATCAATCAGTCCAAAAAAAATTCATGGTAGTAGACCGCACCAACTCACTCCACGACAGATGCCTTATCCCTCGAGACAGTGAATATCATCAGCAACACGGACTCTTGCGAAAAAAAAAATCAGGAGGCGCACCGGTATGACCAAAAATACGATGTCCCAGCTAAACAGAATTTGGGAGGATCGAAACATATCACGGAAGAACAAAGATTTCACTTGTGAGCTATTTCGTGTTCTCTATCTTTAGTTATGGCTCGGAAACATGGACGATAAAAAGGGCCAAACATGACCGCATTGACGCTTTCGAGATGTGGTGCTGGAGGAAGATGCTTTAGATTCCATGGACTGCGTTTCGTAAAAACAAGTCTATTCTTCGTGAGCTTAACATCAAGACCAGGCTTTTCAATATGTGCTTGCAAAGGATCCTGAAATTCTTTGAGCGCATCGTAAGGAAGGATAAACATAACCTGAAGTAGCTGATTATTACCGGCAGGGTGGATGGAAAATGACTAAGGGGGCGGAGCCCAGCTTCAGCTGGGTTAACTAATGCATTCTATTCAAATGGGTTGATCAATACGTTAGTTCTTGGGCACAAATTTACAAACCGCTAAGGACCTTAAAAGATGGAAAGATCGATATCTTTGCGTGTCAAAATTGCCTTCTACTCGGGGAATACACGACCATCAGAAATGAGGAACACGAGGCGAGGAGGGGTTTGTATTATTATAATGCGCTTTGT
This sequence comes from Druceiella hillmani, assembly GCA_039881145.1. NCBI lineage: Eukaryota > Metazoa > Arthropoda > Insecta > Lepidoptera > Hepialidae > Druceiella > Druceiella hillmani. The sequence goes on along the minus strand of JAYKKI010000046.1, from coordinate 17,508,837 downwards.
AGAATATCAAAGAAGTAAATATTTTCCATGTATAATACAATTTTAGAGAAATATTTTCTTCAGGTATTTTAATCCAATAAAGTACTTCTCTTGTGTTTGCTAATTTATATTAAAATTTTAATTTTTTTAGATAACTAATTCAGGTAATATAACAGATTTCCATATTGGAAGATTTTAGATATTTAGTTACCTATACAATTCTTCGTCAGTCTTCTTCAGAAATAAGTAGAAAATAAATTGCGGACACCATTCATTGTTTGGAGTAAAGAAAGAATAAAAACTATATGAAAGGATACAAATCCGCCCGTCTCCTTGTATACAGATTCCGATCTTAAAAACTACATGACCAATTTTAATAAAATATTAACAGATATACACTTCGGTTTTTTTGAGAATGTTGTATGTTACATATTATCATTATGTGTCACTACGTTGACAGGCAGAGAGTAGATGCAAAGCATGACGAAAACAACATACATTTAGCTTATACTTGTGTGATTTTTTATTAAAATAATTAAAGAAAAATTTATATAATCTTTTGATAATTCTTTATTTTATTTAATACTTTCCAAGGCCATACTTCTGACCGATTTACCAATACTATTCATACAGTTTGTTATATTTTTCAAAAATCATAAAAAAAATGTAACAAATAGATAATTGATGCTCATTGAGAGTCTGCAAGGATTCTAGGCAATAATTATATCTTAATCTGATGGATTGAAAGAGTAACGAATTTATTTTATTCTAGCTTAATTTATGTTTAAAATATTGTATAAATTTATATTTTTAATTTTATATTTAAGCGTGCAAATTTTGTTATACCTTACTACTGTACCACTTTTCAAGTTAGCTTCACGGATGTGTTTTCCTCAACTTTTTCAATACCTCATGTTACTACTAACAATTCCGTATAAAGCCGATTCGCGATAGCTGATTCGATATAATGCAAGTTGTTGTAAGGTGTCATTGACATTATATATCTACAGCACGAACAAGTCTTCGTGTGACTAAATTCCTGTGAATAGCATGATGTAACCGCTCTCGTATTGTTGATTTCTTTGGTAAATGGGTAATATTAAATAAAGTTTATGTTGATACATGTAAGTGTGGTGTCACATATTATATATTAAATCTCTTTATGTTTATCGTGCATTTATACTTTTTTACGTATAGCAATGTATTCATGAAAATAAAATAATAATATCTATAATCTAGGCATCAGTAAGATAACGGAAACACGTAAATAATGAATAATCTTTTGAATTATTTTTGGGACATAAGTTTCCGCGTGCGTAATTTGCCATTTTCTATAAATTAAATCACAATGGATTATATTTTCACAAACAGAATAAGATCGAACAAAAATAAAACAACAATATTTTCAAAAATATAATTTCGCAGGAGTAATTGGGTTAATGACCTGGTTAGACCTGGAATTTGCTATTATAATAGAAAAGGTTTTTATAGCTTCAATGTGAAAATCATTTATGACAGCAATTTAATAATATTAAATTGTAATGCAAAGTTTCCGGGTTCAGTTCATGATTCTGTACTTTGGGATTTATCTGTTGTAAGAAGACATCTACAATAATTATATTTACTGGAAAATTAGGATCAAGTTAGCTTATTGATAATTCAGGGCATTGATTGCAATCATTGATTCTTACACCTATTGTAGATGCTGAAGAAAATACACCAGAAAGCAAGTATATCAAAGCCCATGTTGCGGTTAGAAATTACATTAAATTTGTTTTGTGGTTTTAAAATAGAGATTTCGTTGCTCCGCTGCTAAGACGTCGTGTTCTTCAATATGAGCCAGCTAAGGCAGTAAGAATATTATTTTCTTGTGCCATTTTACATAATATGACTATTAATTTCGATTTGTCTCTGCCAGAAGTACCGGCAGATGACTCAGCAGATCCTTTTTTACAAGCACCACAGACAGGTGAGTCTATTCATACAAGTAATACAATCTGTAATAATGAATATAATACATTTATATCAATTCAGAAATTTTACCCTTTTCTCTACCTTCGAAATTTAAATACAGACTCGCTAGTAAGCAGACAAAATAATTTAATCATAATAAATTTTTAGTGACAAAACTTCTGGAAATGTATATCAATTTGTATGTTGGTATCTTGTATGGGTGGAAATGTATACAATTTTTATGAGTTGAACATGTGTAAGCACAAAAGTACAATGGTTTGCAATGCACGTAAAAACAAACAATCATTAATAAAATAGAAAACAATACACATCTCTAATCAGTCTAATTAAACTTAAAACTAATTACCAATCATGAATCCAAGTCCACAATTACACACTTAAAGCGGTCAATAATGCAAAAAGAATATCAAGATCGGGCGTCTCTCGCAATATTATGCTAATCAACGTGAAAAACTAGTCAGCACTGTACATGCACGCTCTAAGCAGATAAAATAAAGTGCATAAACTGTATAAATTAATTTAGAATATCGGAAATAGTAATGCTTTAAAAATATAAAAAGTATACTTGTATTAAAAGAATTAAATCGAAACAAAATATCAAAACACGACAAATATTTTCTTTTGTCAAAATAAGAAGTAATTGATATGAGATTAAATTATACCGCTCGCCAGTTAAGTTAATTTGTTCGTGTATTTATAAATATTATTCATAGTCAATGTTATAATATACTTTTAAAATACTTCCTGAATGGTTTTAATCCTTTAATAATCTTTGAATTCCAATAGCTCTTTGTACTCCCTCCTATTATTTTTCGCTTGTCGTTTTGCCATAATTATATATTTTGGAAATCAAAATTGTAAAGTGACGCTACAAATGAACCTTACTTGACACGCAACAAAACAAAATAAACTATAAAAATGAGTCCCTGTCATCCACAGATAAAGTACAGAACTGTCATTGCCAACAAATTATTTCAGTTCTTTTCTTTCTAATCGTAAAATATATGATACTGTTCTTTTCTCTCAAACCTAATGGAAAATGGCTTTGCTTTAACGATGAATAGAGGCTCAGGTGAAGTTAGTGCTTTAAAGCATGCCGATTTTTAAAGCGAAGGTTAAGAGAACCGTTATTGTCGTACATTAGCTAACGTGTACTTTAAGTAAAGTGAATGTTAAAAAAAAGTGTATGTTAGAAATTACAACATAGGCTGAATGTTAAAAACAGCGCCTAAAAAGTTTTACTTAAATCGTTGATGAGAAAAATTAGTAATATTCTATCTTTGTGAAAACTCAGGTTATAATTCAAAACTGCATGTAGAGTTATCTCTACGGAATTCTTTGAACCAGTGAGATAAAACGTGTAAACAGGCGCATTGTCATGAAGAAGCAGAACTGAGCGCAGGCGCGATAGTTTTCCTCGTCTTTTTTCTTTAACTGTTTTTCTTAAATTACATAAGGTGGTTGTGTAAGATGTTGAGTTTATGGTTTCACCTTTTTGTGGGTACTCTATCAACAAAATTCCTTTTGACTCCCAAAATACTGTGGCCATGATATTTCCGGCCGATTGAGTGATTACATTTCTTTGGATGGTCTGCACCCTTTTTATGCCACTGCTTGGACTCATGTTTACTTTCTGGATCATAGTGATGAACCCACGTTTTATTTCCTGTTACCATTCTGTCAAAAATCTTGGTTAATCACCACAGAGCTCGAAAAACTTCCTACAATAGTTGGAACGCGTTTGTTTTTGAGGAGCCGTGATCATTCGCGGCGCTCATCTTGCACAGACAGATCTCAAGCAAATGGAGGTTTATTTCAATTCTCATCTACTTTACAGCAAACAATTTGGATTTACAAAGGACAGATCCACTACAGATGCGGCAGTGGTATTAAGTTCGAATATCTTTGGTGCTTGGAAAGAAAGGAAGTATGCTATCGGCGTATTCTGCGATCTGTCTAAAGGGTTTGATTGTGTTGATCATAGAATATTACTCTGCAAATTGAAATATTATGGGTTAAAAGATAAAACCCTTAGCTTTATTAATTCCTGTCTTGTAAACAGACTAAAAATGTACAAATAGGGGAGACTAAATCAACAGGACCTTTAATAAAGATGGGTGTTCCCCAAGGCTCTATATTAGGACCCTGTCTTTTTTTGTGTACATTAACGGTCTGTTTTTTTGTTTGAAAAATTTGCAAAAATGATATTATTTGCTGACGATACATCTCTCATATTTAAAATAAAGAGATATGTTAAACAATTAAATGACGCTAATAAAGTAATATCACAAATATTTAAATGGTTTAGGATTAATAATTTACTACTTAATGCAAAAAAACCTAGTGCATTAAATTAACTCTTTCAAATGTAAGATTAGTTGACACTAACTTAGTATTTGATAATAATAAAATGAAGTTAGCTTGTTATCATAACAGTGCGTCTCGGTATTACTAAAGACAGTAATCTACAATGAGGACATCACATTTCACTATTGGCAGGCAAATTTAATTCCGCTGCATATCCCGTCAATAAAATCAGAGATTTAACAAATGTTTAAACAGCAAGAATTGTTCACTTTAACCACTTTCATAGTATAATGTCGTACGATATATTGTTACGGGATGGGGCTACTAATACTGAATTCAATTTTATTTTTCAAAGTAGAGCTATTCGCTCAATATACAAATTCTCCTGATTCGCTTAGAGAACTATTTAATGGAATTAATATACTCACATTAGCTCCACAATATATTTTTGAAAATATTTTATATGTGAGAAAAAAACAATTACTTCACTTTGAACATTGTGATTGTCACAATTACAACACTGGAAATAAAAATAAACTTGTTATTTCCAATTTCAGACTTACGAAGGTTGTTGGTTCATTTTTATGACGAGTATACGCGTCTGTATTAAAAAACCAGACAATGTATTGAAATTGCCAGAAAAACATTTTAAACAAGTTGTTAACACTCAATTACTCAAAAAAGCGTATTATAAAATTAATGATTATAGAAACAACAAAAATGACTGGATTAATCACTCTAATAACAATTATTATAATACTAGCGTGACCCGTGCGAAGTCTTCGCATTATTTATTCCATTATGAAGCTCAGATGACAGATCAAACAAATATTTTACTAAAATTGACATATAGAGGCGCAAGTATCAAAAGCATTGAGCTAAAGCGCCACTTTATTTATACGTGAGTGGATTTGAAATTAAACAAAAATTTTACCGACCGTCAATCATATTGACGTTGAGCCGTTAGATGGCAGCATTGCTGTTTTGTGTATATAATTTTAATAATTAATTAATTTGCAAAAACAATAGCAATAATAAATTTTTTAGTTGTGGATGCCGGTAGAGCAAGCAATTATCTATAAAATGATATATAATTTATGTGTATTAGTTGTGAGGTTTTTTCTAAAAAGGGAGAGTAACATCTTAACCTTAGCGTATTAATATATATGATGATGATTATTAATACAATTAGTATATATATATATATATATATATATATATATATATATATACATATATATTTATGTATATATATATATATATATATATATATATATATATATATACACACACACACACAGTATACACATAACTAATATAATTTCATTATTGGATGATAATTTTGATATTAGTGTATTGTTTTTTTTTTTTGTTCTGTTTTTTTATTCTACTCTGGGTTTTTGGTATAACAGTTAGTTACAATTATGAACTATAACATAATGGTTCCAACCATTATGTTATAGTTCATATCTTAACACAATAAACGCAAAAATTCTTAATGGTTCTAAATATAATTGGAATACTTTGGTATCATTAATCTAGATTTTCAGTTAATCTTTTCAGTTGCACAAAAGTACGGATTCGCCGCTTCACTTTATTACCCCTCAAACTGCATACGGGGGCGAACAAAACATAAAAAAAGAACAAACCAAAATGTATAACCTATACAAAGATATAATCTCCAAAAGTAGAAATTGTCATTTTTAAATTTTCCGCGAGACTTCGAGGCATAATAAGCGGATGTTTATTGATGAGATTGTTTTATCCCTTTTCTCATTTTTTAAATGTTTCTGGCCAACTTTGATCAGTTCATGCTTTTCCACTGGGCTCTCTATTGCTGCTTACGTTTGAGTGTCGAATATTGCTGTGAATTATTTTTGGTTGGAGAGGTTGCGAAGTTGTCAGGAACTTGTCATTGTTGGAATTGTTTTGATTTTATGGTGACTTAATAGCAGTTAAGTGGGAAAATAGAAATTTAACTGAAGCTTCATTCCTTGAGCTATGTACTACTTTAATATATACCTATGTGTATAAATATACATACATACACACATATATTTACACACATAAGGACATAAGTTTGCTTAGTTTGTTACTTGTTCTCTTTTCATTTGTGTGTATATGTGTATGCCCTTTGATTTTTCAAGGAAGTTGGAAGTTATAGGTTTTAGCTGTGTAGCAGAACAACGAAAAATCGGTACAAGGTCAGCCGTTTATTTCTTTACGTCTCACTCCATATATAATAGGAGATAGTCGTGAATAATATTACTGATTATTTAAGTATTTGTCATAATACCAGAGAGACATATATTCAGAGTTTCACAATACGGCCAAGACCTTTTACTATATTTAACCAAAATATGAACTTACTTAGAACTTGCACTCTATATGGGATCTCATAATTGTTTAATATTTAAAGAAATGTGAGTCTTGGCAACATTTTCACATGAAATATTTTTGATAAAATCTCAATTATTTTTGTGGGTTACCATTCGGGTTGATTACTCGCAGAGGTTTTTGTCCGTTCCACTCTATTCGGGTTGTGAAATAAAAATTACTATTAGAGTTGAATGAAGAAAATTATATACCTTTTTAATTTTCTAGTTTTTGTACACTGATCTCAATCCACATACCAAATTTCTGCTTTATATGATATCAAGAATTACCCTAGAGATATTGATAATCACCAATGAGTAATTAGTCCGTAAGTGGAAAAATTATGGAAATTTATTTATTAATAAAACCAAAACAAGTCAAGTAAGGAAAAGACAAAACTGGTGCGTTTATTAGGACTGGTCTGTATTTTGAAAATATGGGCTATAATAACTAACTATAATATATTTTATCCGAATGGAAGTCAGGACGGTTTAAAAATAATGCAAATTGCTTCGAGCTCGACTTTACCCCCAGAAAAAGAATAGAAATATATATATAAGAAAAGAATATATATATATATATATATATATATATATATATATACACATACACACACACACACACACAGTATACACATAACTAATATAATCTCATTATTGGATGATAATTTTGTTATTAGTGTATTGTTTTTTTGTTTTGTTCTGTTTTTTTATTCTTTTCTAGGTTTTTGATGTTCAAAAAACGAATACAATGTTTGCAGGTTGAATAAAAATAAAATTGAATTGAATTGAACACGCAGTTACCAGAATTTTTTTTATTTTTTCCGTTTTTATTTTCGGATCATGCCTTTAACATTAAAAATTGTATTTAAATGTTTCACAAAATGGACCCACTATAATTATTAGCCGCACTCGATATATCCACTCGCTTGTTGAAAGTGTAGGACGTCTGCTGTATCGACCACAAATTTTTTGGATATAAAACATCGCCGCCATAACCTGTTTTTCAAGTCATTACACTACTCGTTAACTCTAAGCTGAACTCCAAATAATAGACTACGAAAAGAATAATTGTTTACCTTTCTCTTCGCCTTTGTTGTCTTCAATCACTTTGAACGGTTTTAGGTTAACTGAACAAATTATGACGGTGCGTTATCCATTGTACTCTAACGACCGCGATTATTTACTGCTGGCACTTAATTATTTTGATGCCCCTATATGTTGGCTGTAAAGATAAATTCTATCGATGGAAATCGTTGTTAAGCTGGAGTAGGAGGGTTGAATGAGGTGTTGGGTTGGCATATTTTCTGACCATATTACGAACTTCGATCGGGATAGATTTATTTTTATCGAGATTTTCTTGACCCATATTTTTATACTCTCTCATAATTTTATCCGTTTATCCCAGTCTCCTATTCATGGGTAAGTTATAACCGTGAAGTATATAAATATCAAGAAACTTGTTATGTGCAAGTAGATCTCATTACATACCTGAGTACATATAAAAGTTTAAATTATTATAGATGCTAAGTTTTTCTCTGAAACTAGGATAAACGTTAATATTATTTTTCATCATGTATATATCATATACTGATGTAAATATCGTTCACAGACAAAAATATCGCGAATTACTCAAAAACTTTAAGGATGCTCGATTTGGTCTGCCGGTAATTTTCTATCAAATTTTACATGCCCTATTTTTCATGATTTGTGTATTATCTCCTTATCATCCCCCAAATAATGAGGAGGAAAGGGTATCCCCCTTTCCTCCTCCTACATGGAAGAGAGGGAGGTAATTCAAGTCTCTAGGGGTATGCTATTCAAAATTTTAATAACGTTCCGAATTTTTTTGTTAGCCTTTCAAACGCCATTCTACATTATATTTAAATTTAAAAAAAAATAAGTATATTTATTGTTTGGCCCTAATTAATTGGCCACATTTAAAAATTACCACACCTATCTCTAAATATTTTCATATAAATATTTTTTTCCCAAATAACCATTAATTAAAACATTCTTAACTAGTGTCACCGAATACTCTACTGCAAAAAACGCGTGTTAATATTAACTCTTAATAAGCGAAATTAATAATTTCTGCAAACGGTTTCAGGAAAAATCGGTTGTTACAATCAGACATAGTTTGAAGGAACTTATCAGAATTCCACTTCTCTTATTAATAGATAATTATTTTTCTGGGGGCAAGATAGTGCTCCCGCTAGGACGAACAAAGACGAGCTCGAAGCAATTAGCATTATTTTTAAATCGTCCTGACTTCCATTCGGACAAAATTTTATGTGTTATTATAGCCCATATTTTCAAAATACAATTTAGTTACCAGTCCTAATAAACGCACCGGTTTTTACTTTTCCTTACTTGACTTGTTTTGGTTTTATTAATAAATAAATTTCCACAATTTTGCCACTTACGGACAAATTACTCATTGGTGATTATCAATATCTCTAGGGTAATTCTTGATATCATATAAAGCAGAAATTTGGTATGCGGATTGAGATTAGTGCACAAAAATCGAGAAAATTAAAAAGGTATATAATTTTCTTCATTCAACTCTAATAGTAATTTTTCTTTCACAACGCGAATAGTATGTCGAGTGGAAGGGATAAAAACCTCTGCGAGTAATCAACCCAAATGGTAACCCACAAAAATAATTGAGATTTCATCAAAAATATTTCATGTGAAAATGTTGCCAAGACTCACATTTCTTTAAATATTAAACAGTTATGAGATCCCATAGAGAGTACAAGTTCTAAGTAAGTCCACATTTTGGCTAAATATAGTAAGAGGTCTTGGCCGTATTGTGAAACTCTGAATATATGTCTCTCTTGTGTTATGACAAATACTTAAATTATCAGTAATATTTTTCACGACAATCTCATATTATCTATGGAGTGAGACTTAAAGAAATAAATGGCTGACCTTTTACCGATTTTCCGTTGTTCTGCTACACACCTAAAATCTATAACTTCCAACTTTCTTGAAAAATCAAAGGGCATACACATATACACACAAATGAAAAGAGAACAAGTAACAAATTAAGCAAACTTGCATCCTTATATGTGTAAATTTATGTATGTATGTATGTTTATTTATACACACAGGTATATATTAAAGTAGCACATAGCTTAAGGAATTAAGCTTCAGTTAAATTTTCTATTTACCCACTTAACTGCTATTAAGTTACCATAAAATCAAAACAATTCCAACAATGACAAGTTCCTGACAATCTCGCAACCTCTCAAACCAAAAATAATTCACCGCAATAATCGATACTCAAACGTAAGCAGCAATCGAGTGTCCAGTGGAAAAGCATGAACTGAGCAAAGTTGGCCAGAAACATTTAAAAAATGAGAAAAGGGATAAAACAATCTACATCCGCTTATTACGCCTCGAAGTCTCGCGGAAAATTGAAAAATGGCAATTTATACTTTCGGAGATTATATCCTTTGTTATATATTTTGGTTTGTTCTTTTTTTATGTTTTGTTCTCCACCGTATGCAGTTTGAGGGTTAAAAAAGTGAAGCGGCGAATCCGTATTTTTGGCAACTGAAAGGATTAACTGAAAATCTAGATTAATGATACCAAGGCATTCCAATTATATTTAGAACCATTAAGGATTTTTGCGTTTATTATGTTAAGATATGAACGATAACATGATGGTTCCACAAATTATAACTAACTGTTATACCAAAGTTATCGCCATAGTGATACTTTTTAAAATATATATTACTAATTAGTTACATATCGCTGTAACAGCGAAAGTCGATGATGACTGCTAGATCTTTTGAAATATTATTCATTTTCAATACTAATAAAAAACTGTCATTTGGCCGCAGTTTCGCCCGTATTACATAAGTATAAGGAGAAAATCTTACTTTTTAGAAATGATAAAAAATTCAGATTGCCAATTTTTGAGCTGCAGAGATACTTATGCAACTACGACTGAACATTTCAAGACAACTAATCGTATGTAAGGATAATTAAAAAAAGTCAAAAACATTTTTGCTCAAGTGCTTTGGGTGGTACTACTGGTAGCATTAAAATCTAATTTTTCTCGCTATCTAAAGCCATGCAAAAGATGAAAAAAGCAGCAAACGTTTCCATAAAAGATCAGTCACGAAAAGAGCCCACGAAGCAGCTCTACATAATTCAAAGAAATGCTACCTGGCCTTTTTAACCAAATAAAAGTCTGAAAAATAAACTTTAATTTTCCAAGTAAAACAAGGTATGATCCGTGAGAGTCAAGAAATTATTTTCTGTTAGCAATGTTAAAATATCAGGATAGTAAGCTTCAGCTGATTAAAGTGCTGCTAATACAATCTAAATAAACTGAAGGAATTATTCGAACGCGATAAATATAAACTAGAACAAGTGTTTATTTTAAGAAGGGTTTGCTATAGAAAAAATAAAAACGTGTCTCTAAATTTCACAATATTGGAGATTAGCATCGAGCTATAAGCTAAGGGTCTCATGATGTTATCTTGTAGTATCCTAAGAAGTAGGTATCAAATGTGTTTAATAATAATTAAACACATAATTATTAATTAAAAATTATTCAAGTTTTTTTCCCTTATTGGTACTATCAAGTCTTCCGTCGTAACAAATTTCAAATTTCTAGATCATTAATAGTTTCCCTGAGTAAACCAGTAACAATGTGTAACATATTTCAAAGTACTTATTTAACTATTGCATTACACGAGAACCTTGATTTTTTACAGAATTATTAAAATATGGGACCTTATATTTGATATTTACTTCAATTTAATATCTATTGTATTTGCTGATAAAAAAAACCTTAGAAATAAAAATTTGAGTATGAATTTATTACAAATATAACTAAAATAAATATACGTGTTTTATATATTTTTATTTGGTAACCAGTTTTATACATTTTATGTCATTAAAATTACGGTGAAATAACAATAATTATATTAGTATTATTCTAAATTTAATTCAAATTTTATCCTTTAATCAAGCCAGGTAACCAGAAAGGCTGGGTTTTAATCCAAATGCGGCTTTATCAAGGCAGCAGTAGCTAGTTACGACGTTTATTCTTTCGACATTTAACAATATAAAAGGATATGCTAACCACAGGGGAAATATCTTTAGACTCATTTAAATATTTCATATTATGAGTCTTGAGGAAACCATAAGCGACTAAAAATTGCGTTTTCGTAACACCGGTAAAAACAGATATGAAATGTAAATCATAAGCGAGGCAAATTAAGAAATGAAAAAATATATATGATCGATTGTGTAAAATATGAGAGTCCTAATTATTAAAAATCATCAAATATACTAAGTACTAACCATACCATGTATCCTCCTGACTCTTATTTTTTCACTATAATATAGGCGATGACATGTCCAACTCTAAAACGAGTAGAGTTTGTGTCAGTTCCCCATAATGTTTCGCCTGATGAAGCATGAAATTCTCTAATTAAAATTAAATTTATATATTAAACTTTATTTTTGAAACTCTTTGTTTTAAATTTAGGTTTTTTGTTAAAATATGATCTATTTATTTATTGATCACTTTAGTTAACTAAGCAATCATTACAAATCTTCTTTTTTTCACTCCGGAACTATAAATTTAAAAAAAAAATGGCTATAAATATGTTGGGGCCTCACTAAACAAAGTTTTCTTTTGATCATCTTTTCCTCTTTTTTGTCCCGCTTTCACAATTTTAGCCAAATAGAATGTAATGAATGATCTCTTTATAGAATTGATCTCAATAATCATGTAGACACATGCAGTTTTGATAAAATTTCATTAAATATTATTCCGTGATATATTTCCACACATGATCATCGTACATAATAAATTCACATATCAATTTATTAGTAATAGTCAAGAACGTAAACAGGCAGATGTCGTGGCAAGTCATAGGAAGCTGACCTTGAACTTTGTAAAATCACGAATGCTTTTTATTGATATTTATTTTATCGCATTTGAAAAAATCTATTTTTTTATTTTATTGCTTCATCTAAGTATAAATTGAAGCCAAAAAATACTTAATTTCTACAATACTGTCTACGTACTAGCCGTTTGTTGTGGTTCCTAGAAAACTAAAAGCATCATCACTTAATAAACTGCACTACTCAATGTGTACATGTAAAATGTTGCTAATTATTTGAACGCAGTGTATTCATTGTTTCATTCATATCTTATTGATGGCATTTTATTTAAATCATCAGAAATCATCACTTCTCTTGTCCACTTTGGCAAACAAAGAAGCTTTTAATAATTTCCGCCTACGATCTAATCAAAGTGGACTAGCACTTTATTGGACTTGTTAAGAAATCAGTACCAATTCTTTAAAGAACCCTTTTCCTGCTTCTTTCTGCACTTCGTCTATCATATACGGTTTCTGATACAGCTCTCGTCATAATAAGAAACTTTGATAAATGTTTGGTTTTTCACATTCGTTTCAAATTTCTTGTGTCATCACGGCTTCTTTGCAATGCTTCTAATTTTTTTATTTTAAAACAATAGCCTGTTCTAAAAATAAATTTATAGATATAAGATTGCAAACAACTATTTTTAAAATACATTACAGCAAAAAGAAATCGCCCACTATAAGAATCTTGGAGAGAAAAATTAAATTTCTTTCCTCATACATATTAAGAAAGCATGGGTTAAAGCTTACTACTAAATTATTCGTTTGATTTTGATGTAAACTATGGGAATGTAAATATAATCTACGGGCGAGGTTAGTTACTATGTAGAAAATACCACCAATCATTAATTCAGTTACTAATTTCTTGTAATAGCGATGTAAAATTAAAATGAACAGTTATAATGATTGCTAAATGTATGATAGAGCTCATTAATAATATTTATTTTTACATTAACAAATTTTTCAACTCAATGCCTTTGGTGGACGACCGAAAACGAGTGAAAAAGTACACAACCTTTATTCCTAAATAAATAAAATTTAATATGGTGACCTATGATTACTGCATCACCAGCAGAAGCATTATGATTGGTGCCACCGAAATGTTTATACCAACAATTATCGGCTACAACAGTGATCATAGGTACACCGTTTTCATTTACGCTGCCAATGGATTATGAATATTCTGCTTTTTTCGTACCGTCTTCGACATGCAATGCTCTGCTGTTTATTCTCAGCATTTGCAAAGGGTATCATGACAAGAGTAATACAATCTTATAGCCATGGTTAGAATATCGATATAAAATAAAATTGTACTTGATTGTATAAAACTACTGCCAAAAGACACTATAATAGCAACTGCTCCTTGGTTTATATCATTTCCGTATTGGTCCTAGTTCAATGTTTCCACCGCACATATTGCAAATAAGGATAAAAATTGAATTTAAATCTGTTTATTTTTTCTTTTTCGGTATGTATGTTAGACATACCGCAATCGAAATAGAACTATGTCTAATAACAATTAAAAAAATTTTAAAAAATAAATAAAATTTAATAACCGCTTGTCTTTTAACTTGAAAATTATCTTATTAGTTTTTTCCTTTAAGTTGAAAACACGATGTACACATTAAAAAATCATTAATAACTTCATAAAACAATTTAATTATTTTAAAAAAGGTGATTTCTCTAATAGGTTCTACTGCTGCCGAGGCGCTTGTTTCTTCCGCCCCTGTTGCCTATGCCTGGAAATAATCGCCTGGAAATAAACAATTTGTTATATATTTTATGTCAATCAGTGAATTGAGCACCAAGAATAAATACGAAAGTTAAAGGCCCAATAATTTAGATTCCAGACGGTTGTACATTAACAGGTTTAATACACAGACATATCCTAAAATAATAAATACGTTCATCTAATATATTGCGAAAATATGTAACAAGTCAACATTTTATAGACGACCAATACGACACTTGTTGCTTTTATTCCTGGATATTAAGTTATAATCATCACTCGAATAGTACTTGATCACATATCGAATGATAGACTCGTAATTGATTTTGAGTCGTTAGCATATTTTCAAAATTAAAATCAAGCGAAGAATAAAAAATGGAAGGGTTAATTTTACTTGCCAAAACAACTTATTGGAACGAATAAGTAGAACGAAAATAACACTCAAATAGTCTAATAGATGGAATGAAATCCAAACAAGTTTGAGTATCTATATAACTATAGAATGAATATCTACATAGAGTTTCCGTATAATAGCAATTTATACACTTAAAAGTGCATAGTATTTCTGTTAAACTATTTACAAATATTTATTTTTTATGACGTAAATATATTGCCTAATGGTTTAAAAACGTGGTATGTATTTCAAAAAATTTAAGATAATCACAATAGTTTTTTGTGATCTCACAGTCAAGTTTTACCGAACCTGTTCTTTTTTCATTATTTCCAATAAAGACCTTTCGAAAATAAGAGGAAGAATACAAAAATTTTGCATACTTTTTTGGAATACTAGTGTCTCGTTAATTACATAATTTTGAATTAAGAAAATTGACCACATTCCTCATAATGAAAATATTACACATAAGACATATAAAAATAAAATAAACGCAAGTTCTTTACTTACCCCTACTTAAATTTTACATGAATATTTAAACTACAAATTTGGGGTTATTAAGATGTATCACTAAGCCAATTTGAAGTTTCTACATTACACAGGTTTTGAGAAAATCGGCTGTAAATATAGAAAAACTTAAACGTCTTAATATGTCTTTCGTAAGTAGAAAAACATGGTGTATATTTGTGATATTATTATGACCGGCTTTTTAAAACCCTATTTTTTTAAATTTTCGGTTCAGTATTCTTGGAATTGGGTTTTTTTCACATTTTCCAAAAATATGTTACTTTCTTTATGATTTTCTTTATGTTTTGCAGAAATATCTTGAGGAAAAAAGGACGAGTATGTATAAATAAAAGACCAATATTAACTTACAAGTGTGAACTTGTCTATCAAATATAGTCAAAGTTTGGAATTTCGTTTTCAAAATTTCAGGGATTCTTCAACGGGGTACCGAGGCTTTAGGTCATAGGTATAAACCGTACAAAGCAAGTTTCAGACAGTAATATTATTAAGACCCACATTATATAATACGAAATAGCATACGTTGCAAAATTGTGTAAGTTCTGCCCGAGCCCAAAAGTAATGGAGATATGCTGCATCTGTAAATAGTGATATTTAGGTATCATATTAGTAACTCGCTCCTTTTTAATGATATTCAAGAAAAAAAACAAGAATACAATAAGTAAAATAAGGTCTATATTCATAATATAGCTAGTACATAAAGCTAAAAAAATACTTAAGTGTGAATATTTTTAGGTACAATTAAACATAGCTTTTGAACCAACAAGTGGTAGGAAAAAAATTCCATGCTAATGTAAAATTTCCATTTAAAAACTACAATGAGAATATAGAAACTGAATCAATTGAACAAGTCTTAGTAAGTTAAGTTCTGTAATCTGATCTCAAAAAGTGTCGGAACCAGTTGTTCGAAATTTCGCAAATAACTTCGTGCAATACATAAACATTCTTCAAGTAGACTTTTTGAAAGTGTCTATGAAAATAAATTTATTAGTTTCCTAATTAAATATCAGCTAAAAAACTAGGGTACATTGAATATATTAATTCGTTGCCTACTTTTGTAAGCTTTTCATAAGCAAATTTCAGTTCAATTTAACTATCCTTTTTTAGATAATTGGATAAAGTAGATACACAAAGATTTTTAATATAATACAGGGAATGTGGTGTAATTACGTAATCCGACGATGCTGATTATATCTTCACTAAGCCATACTTACTTGAAATAATCCCATGTACTTTATTGAATATAACCATGAAGGGTATCGGAATAGTTTTGCTTTTTCATTAGGCGATTCGCCTTGATGAATCATGAGATTTAATCTGTAAGGGTTCGATTGACTTTAAGATTTCGAAGCACATTCAATTATTTTGAACCTTACGACCGAATCGAAATATTGTTTTCAATTTCGAACTAGATTTTGATATAAAATCATTTAAGGGAGAGCCAGTTTTTCTCGGTTCTGGAAAAATTTGGAGGTAAAATAAATTGACCTAATATTTTGGTACAAAAATTTATTGAGCGATTGTATAGATGTTATCCTTTCATGCACCCAAATACCAAAATTTTGGTAATTAAAGTTTATAGAATATTTTTCTAAGGGCAGTGAATTGTGTAAAAGTATTTAGGTTAAAAATTAATGTTCTTTAGAAACTAATAATTTGAATATTTGCGCAAACAATAATATAGACGAGGAAAATATGAATTGACGAAAAGTAATCAAAGTAAAAATACATTTTTAATGTAATATTATTGCGTCATTCTGTCGTACGTACAATTATAAAAAATTATTTTCGTCTATATATTTTTTTTCAAGTATTGATTATCTGCATTAAATTTTGATTTCGATTATTTATGCACACAAATGATTTAAGTCTAATGCCGATTCTTACAGATGAATTCCGAAAGTACATATTGTTAATCAAACCACAATAAATTTATTTTTAAATAAAATAACTTAATATCTTTTTTTATATTATATAAGAATACTTGCATTATAAAAATATAACCTTTACACATAAATTAATCACTAAAACCACTCACTCACCTGACACCTGACTGACTCATTACAAATTCACAAAATCACGAGAATTTTAAAACTTGCTAACTTAAAATTCTTTTATCTTCAAAGTATTAGTTTATGAAATTCAATACTAAAAATGTCAAGAAGTTATTGACAAAATTATATGGGAATATCAATACAATTTAAGTTGGAGCCATGAAAATTCATATTTAGGCCTTCAGATAGAAGTGAATAAAAAACTGTTTTAGCGTTTTTAAAATATCCGTAACCGTGAATAACTAATATGCAAAAAGTGAATAAAATAAAATTCCCCCTTTAAGTTACTATTCCTTTTAGCTCGGGCATACAGACAACCAGTCATTATTTCATAATAATTTAAATTTATAGGCAATGAAACAGATAATATTTGAATTTCCAAGAGGTTTCGAGCACGTCTGTAAAAAAAAAATATATTTATATATATATATATATATATATATATATATATATATATGTGTGTGTGTATGTACATTTACGATTACGTATTATATTTATGACATAATTACCAAAATCTTTAATTTTACAACGCTGAAGTATGTCCGTAAAAACTTCTCAAAATCACAAAATCATATTCAATAATTATAACCTATATTTTATATTACTTTTTTTATTTGAACTCTTTCTGAATGATGGATTTTACAATGTCATAGTTTGTGGCGCTTCATTCTAGGGCGAATGAGTAAGAAGCTTCATGTACGGCGTAACGTTTGTGTACTTGGGCTAATAGGGTGTGAATACAATATTAAAATGTCTAGCTTTACACCTGATTACAGCGTCTAAGACACGAATGTGATATACGTAAAAAGGTCTGTGGTTGTGTCAACTCGATATATTTGATATACCATCCAAGTTAGCTGTAAAAAAAAATTTGTCAAAATTACCTCTCATATACGGGAATATTTCTCAGTTAGTGATCAAAATTTATAATTATATTTTAGAGCTAAAATGTGAAAATAATATTAGCGTTATTTCAAAATATTCTAGAAATGAAAAGATACATAAGTTTTCATTTGCTTTTTTAAAAGAACGGAATGAATACTCAAACTAATCCTTTGAATTAGTGAGAATGTGTATTAAATATCTGTTCGCCCGCTCAAGGTCATTTTACGCAATTTTCAGTATATTTTGAATAATATTATTCTCCATGTTAACTTTGAGAAATAAACGTACGTTACTTTGTATAATAAGATCAAAATTTTCCATTCATTCATTTTATGTGCTTAGCACCATCATTATAACCATGTTTTTAATTTGTTATTGACCTAAACATTTCATAAAGGCGTATTTACACAGTTGGTTTCAACATATTTACATGCTTTTGTGTTTTTATCGCTACTGATGATTTAAAAACTGTTAAAACTGTATTACATTTTGCCTAATTCGTAAACTTGCAGGTGTTTACAAATTGTTTTTCAATAACTTCAACGTCATTGTTTCACACTTTATTTCACCAAACGCCGAAATTATTTAACTTTTAAGGTCCTCGTAACTTCGTGCCCATTCAATATAAACTTGCTTTTCATCTAATTCCATAAGAAGCAATTTAATGGCGTAAGATCTGGTAATCTTACGGGCCATGGTACGGAACTTTCAGGCCCGGTTCATTTATGCCCGTAGCGACAGTTCACAAAATCATGCACTGATCTAGCCCATACTGATAAATTTCCTTCAAAATGCTAAAGGCACATCAGCGATTAAATTTTTGATTGCATCCCGCAATATGTTCAAGTACATATCATCTGTTAAGCGACCTTTGATAAAATAGGTCCCAATCTTTCAATTATTCCGGCACACATATTTCCGCTGAATTTTATTTGATCGAAATTAAATTTAATTGGCTTATTGTAAGCTGAAAAATTTTATTACGAATGCTATAAAATTTATCTAGCTTAAACAAAGCTCCGTCCATAAGATATTGATGTTGATATTTTCGAGTAACTAAATATAAACACCTACTAGCTCTAGATGGTCAGCATACACGAAGAGCCTGTATGCGTTGAAAATGATACGGGTGAAACCCGAACGAATTTAACAGTTTCTATGAATAAAATTGAATTACATCCAATCGTGACAGCATTAAGATCGCGCTCAAAAACTAAAGCACTGCTTGTTCAGTTTCAAGGCTATTTGGTGTTTTAACTCCTCGACCACTGGCGTATGACGGGGCGGTAAACTGCCCATCTTCTAATAGTCTCTTCTTAGCTATTAAAATTTTAGAATAGTGAGGCATATGATTGCAGTTACAAATTATTTTCTTTGATAAAACGGTAAACTTTTGCTTTTGTAAAACCATCTTAAAATATTCGCAGTTTATATAAAATATCTGCAGTTTTTGGGTCGCGCGTGCAAAGCAACATGGTGCATACGCAATTCGGTCAAAGGAGACGCTGACCTAAATGAAAGTAAACGGGGAGGATGTACGATGCGGAGTAACAAAAGAATTTCCGTTTCCTTATCATCGTCGCTTTTTTGTCTTTTCTACCGGTGGAAAAATTGTTTATCGTATTTAATTGTATTATTTTCATCCGTTACTTTTATTGCTATGGGATAAGTTGAAAAAGTTTTTGAATGGTTTTTTTCATTATATGATTTACGTGCCGTTTTTTAGTCGGTCTTTAAAATGTGATTACCCCTTAAAATGTATCCTTGTTTTTTTAACGTACTCAAGATAAGTGAAACTATTAAATTATTTACGTAATTCACATACTCTTTATGGGAGAAATAAAAATCTCCATCGACAAATACCGTTTGTTAGCTAAAGCAAAATAAACATTGGAGAACAGAAATTATATGAAAATTTAATCCCCTTATATAATAATCCTTTGTTCCCGAGTTGCAGTGCATATTCGAAATGTTATCATGCCTCCAAAGCGGGCTTTTGTGGTACTCGCTGATAGGTGAATAATGAAAGTGCTAAGCAAATGGCAAAGGGGCGACGTCGGTTTTCCCAAAGCATGCAAGTGTTGAAAATATCTCCAACAATTTTCTACGGCGCTAAGCGCTCTGATCTACGTGCTTGCCGAGAAGACGTACTTATGTTCCAAGCTCTTTCTATATTTGTCAATGTTGCCAGATACTTGCAGATAAGACAAAACTCAGTGTGTTTTTTTAAAAGAAGAGAGAAAAAAAATCGCGTCTTAAACTACGTACACACATTATAAAAGTGTAACAACGCCTTCAGGGTTTTCTCTTGTATGTACGAGTTTGTACACATATAATTTGATTTTTGCTTGTAATTCTCACCCGTATACATAGAACAATACCAATTATTAGAAATTAAACCTGATGGTTTAATTTAAAAAAAAAGAATAACGTAAACTTTACATGTGACCAAAACACTAGTTGACATTTAAAAGGTTTATTTACCATAGTTAAAAGTATTTTCGTATCATGTAATCTTAGAATATAATATGAAAATTAAGTATACCTTTGAAAATTAATACTACCTACCTGTCATTTAAATACTATATTGATGTTATTAATGTTAGCCAACCTTTTTTTCTGTGCTGAATAAACTTAAAAACATTTTATAATATTAGAGACACCTTAAGGTTGAAAACATACAAGAATACTTGATTACATAAATATTATATTATTTTTCACCATGTAAATATCTTGCCAATTATATACTTCACAAGTTGTGTAAAACTCAAAAAATAACAAATTTGAAATACCACTTTAATTTTCCGGTAAAGTTTTATGTCTTAAAATAGGTACGTATATTAAGACGTCCTTTTATTTTCTAATATGTACTTTACTCGATGTCGCTTAATCAGGACACAGTTGATTGCAAATCATTTTGCATTGCATACTTCAAGTTTGCTTTTGGAACCAACTTTAAAACTCAATCCTTGCAGAAAAAGCCTTAAGTTACTAAATTGTTATGTTTGGCAATATATTATATATGTGAACCGATGTAGATTGCACGAAATACCTTAGTTGTCATCTACTAGAATAATTTGACAATAATTTTAACCCATTAATACACATCTTAACATTTTTTTTACATTTCTGCTACCAAGAGCATTAACTGAGTTATGAGGATTTTAGTACATTCTTTTCAAATTTTATGCAAGATATTTTGAAAGGTATTGCGGACATAGTTACCTTTGAAAACTGCTAAAATTTTGATAAAACGTGCATAAAGGTTTCTAAAATCCCATAGCTATAATTCTAAATGTCCTGTTTTAAAAATTTTCCATGCCAATAAAAGTTTGCTTATGAAGGTAAGACATTTATTTGGTGAAAGATACTATTCATATTTGCGAATACATCAACAATAATCTATAAATGTACCCTTAAATATTTATATGTGTCTTAATGTACATTTTTATGAAATAAAATCTCAATTCCGATTTTAACAGATTACATCGTTTGAAATATTTATTACCCGTTAGCTCCTTGATAGCAAAGATCATATATGGTTAAAAATTGAAATAATTAAAAATTATAATATTTTATTGTTATTTTTATATTTATTGCATGAGAATAATTAATTTTAGATTACAATTAAATCTGTTAAACTTAATTTCATCGCCACCTGTATGAAGAATGGCATTTGCGACTTGACGTTTTGCCAAATGATTAATAGTTCCAATGTTTTTTTTTCTTCTGTGTGCTTTCTAATGTTTAAGTGCTAACAATATTGTATTTAATTTTATTGAAATATGGAATAATTTTTGTAATGTATAGAATATACTCAAAAGAATTTCTGTCGCATTCCTTTTTTAAATAATAAAATTATCCTTTTGTTTTTACGCGTTCTTTTTGCAAAATTTTCCATTCTGTCTTTTCGAAATCTTCCACAAGTATACATCGTTAATCATTTTTTGTTGCTTTGGAGTTCTTCAACGGGCAAGAATACATATCCCTTTTTTTAACTATTACATATCCTAGCCCCAAAGTTACTTTTAAACTAATAAAGTGTGAGGATCTTTAAATGTATATCCAAGCTGTAAAGTCCTGTGATCAGTTACTTTTAAACTATTGAAGTGCAAGGATCTTTAATTATATATCCTAGCAGTAAGTTCTGTGATCAGTTACTTTAAACTTTAAAAGGCTAGGGTAATTACTGTATACCGTAGCCCCAAAATATCAGTTTTTTTTGAACTGTTAGAGTGCGTGAACAATATACACATCTTAGCCGCAAGGCCTTGGTAAAACTTCAATTTTAAATCGAACTGTGCTATGGAACATTAATTCGAGAAAGTTTTAAATCCTAATTTTAAAACATGAGTACAAGAAGATTAAAGAATTGTGTATTATAAAAATAAATAATGAAACTAGTCCTGATTTTTTTATTCGGAATATACATTTAGAGGTTTTCTCCAATTTAAATCACATCGTGCTTTATCCACCGGACCAACGACGATCAGATTTGAGTGGAGATTTTGCATCATCATCTTCAGGTGACCATCTGGTGGAGCAACAATGGATTTCGAGAACCATTTGGTTCCGTTAAGGTCAGTAAATACCAATTTTTAATACAGATGGCGAATTTATTTTGTCGTAAAATAGTAAAGTATTTAGATTTATCATTTCATTAAAATTTAATTTAATTGATAAAATATTAATTTCAATTTAAAAATTAATTATTTACAAAGATTGATTGTTAAAATATTTTTGCTTCATAATTCATTAAATTTAATAATATAATTCACCATTACGTTAATATATTCTGTCAGATTTGATGTTTAGAGAATTTTTATTTTTCTTATGGCCTTCTGCTATTTACACACGATTCGCCATAACAGTGTATGTCAAGTATCATTTGAAGTGTAGTGTATTGCCCTGTATAACGTTTTACTTTTACATTAAGTATTACCTGAAAATATCATAGTAGCATTATTGACACATACCGGAAAACATGCACGAGTTAGCCATATCTAATGGTATGATCTAGACTTAGCGACGACAGTTAGCTGTAATGCTGATCACACAAAATCCAGCGACTATTCTCATATGCAAGCTAACACAATAGACTGGACAATAATGAACAAATTACCAGAACTCACGGCGTACCGAATGCATTGACAGAATTAGCGGTATTATTGATACCTACAGACAACAAACAAGCTCCTCATAAATAAGCTAAGATAGCAGAGATTGAAGGAGAACGTGACACCGGACTATGAACGTTTATATATTGCTCGAAAACAGCATTTGTTAGTTGTAATCATTAGAGTTAAATCATAATTGCAATGAATTTTGCAAAAGAATTATATAATAAATTTTAGTAATAATCATATTAGTTTTATAAGTCACTTCCCGTATGGTAACTCATAACTCCCGCACGTGCGCATATGTGTATGTATACAAACACACACGCACAAACACAATTTCAATGACATTCTCTGTAGTTATAAAGGCGGCGATCCACCGTTATTTGGAAAAAGTACAGATACCCCGGAAAACGTCTTGAGGCTAGTTGAGTGACAATATCTAAATAAACTACTGTTGACCTACTAATATCCCCACATTGTAACTGTAAATTATTCTTTAATTGATGACATTTTAATGAAATATAATTTCGCGCAGACCAAATTTTTCTTTCCACGCAATATTGAAATTTCATTAAACAAAATTACTAGTTTTCCTTAATTTGTTGAAAAAGTGGCGAAAACACGTCAAACTCCCGATCAGATTACGTTTATAAATCAAGCGACGGTTAAGATATGTTAAATATAATAGTGTTTCTATCTACTAATAGGCAGTGCTATTTTATTATCCGATGTGTGATTTTTAGCACAAGATCAAATTTTCAAAAAATCCATTTTTTTCAACCGTCCCCGGAGGTGATATAAATTGTGGCTTGGGCCTGTTAAAAGACATGCAAGTCATAATATTGTAAAATGTTTTATTCTCTATTTATTTTACTTCTAAGTAAATTAAAAATAATTATGGTACCGTTTCACAATATAAATCAGCCATCAAAGTCTTAGAAGTGCTATTAACAAAATTGTATGTAAATAATAAATATATGTTTAAGGCACACTAGTTAATATATATATATATATATATATATATATATATATATATATATATATATATATATATATATATATATATATATATATACCGTATCAACCATCTGTGACAGTATGACTATTTACCCATGATGTACAATTGACATTCTTATCTAAAACGATAAAAATTAACGGTATTTTTTAAAACAAAACAAACTAAAGTCGTGGCAAACATGGCTAACGCCACCTTCTGTATACTTTTCATGAGCCCATAGTTTAAAACTCGTGCATTGTATACATTTTTCTCCGGGTCTTTTCTTTGAATACGGTGACAAATAAAAAAGGCATAGCGCTCGTCCTCTTGTGATCATGATTTCTGTTTTGTATTAGTTTTTTTCTTTTACTTTTTTATCCATCCACTCTTTTCTTAACTTGCTTAGCTCTGTTTCTCTGTTTTAATCTATTTTTATGCTCCTTTCTTATCTCTTCTTTCTCTAGTGTAACAGTGTAAATTGTGAATTTTCTGGTTTCTGCACTTTGTTTTTATTTCTTCGTTAGCATTTTCAGTAACAGTTTTGTTGCTTCTGATGTAAATACAAGAGGAGCACTACATGAAATTGATTGAACACATGCAGGGGGTTGAGGCAAAGTTTGCTAAATTTTAATACTGCCGTCATACCTGGGTGGCGTATTCAAAGTTTCTGGTCCTTAAATAATTGTTTCCTTTTTAGTTCCTGGGAATAGTGAATATTGTCTAATATTCATAGCCTGTTGTTGAGTAAGTTGTTGAGCCGCTCTTTGTACTGATGGTCTGTTAACTAGAAGAGCAGGCGGTAATGATGACGTTTCTTCTTCGGGCATGCTAGTATTCTGTATGGGAATAAATTCTGCCTCTGTTTTATTTTTATAATATGGCCGATCTGTTACAAATGCAGGAGTAAAGTGAAGCTCAGAAAATTTCCGTTTTGCAAAAGTTAACTTGAATATTTGCTAATTTATAGCAAACGGCATAGCAAACGCTAATATATCTGGACTATCATAAATTGACATTGTCCTTTTTAGTTGGCTTGGACGGCTTCACGCTTTACAAGTCGAATTTACAACTGTTTTCAAAGGGCCGTATGCAGTTCGATCAAACAATGATGTGCAGGAGAATAATAAGGAGGGAAAGATAGTAAAAAAATGGCATTATTTTTTTAAAAATTCAATGAGCGTAGGAGGATTATTTACTGACTAAAATTAACACTTTATGTGAAGTAGATATATTTGTACCTTTTTTAATAAATGTTTCATCCTGCATCCGACCAGAAAGGACTTGCAGGCCTCCCTGATAAAATGATCTTGGAAACGTATTTGCGGGAAGACGAAGAACAGGGAGATTACATTACTCATGGCATTAGCCGCAAAGGATACTAAAGTATCCTTTTCTGGTAAACTTACTGAACCTTCTTAACGAGCATCACGCCTAGCTACCGCTCTGTCAAGCTTTTGAGCTGTAATTATACTTGTTTTATTGGTGTTAAATATATATATATATATATAGTCAAAATAGCATAGGAAGCATCTGTTTCGCTTTTGTTAAAGCTAGTTTGAGAGGCTTGTGGCTTGTGAGGCTTGTGGCTAGCGCTACTCATACAAGTTTTTTCTTATAAATATCCAAAACCATATTTCACCAGCCATCTCGTTGTCATCGTAAGTTTTAGATTAATCCTAATATTTTCAAGTTATACCTAATGATAAATGCGTATGCCAATTTTCTTAAGTTCTGCTCATATGGAATATATACGCACTGGAATGAAGTATTTCGAAAGGTCTTGTTATGGCTCTTAATTGAAACTAGGTTGTGTGGTTCATACTCCATGTCTTGATTTTCTTTGTCAACAGATACACCTTACTGTCGTATATATCTTAGGAGCGGTGTTTACTTCTTGCTTCTCCGTCATTTTTGCAATGAATTTCTTGCATTTACTTCCTCTTAGGAGTATTTGCACCTCGATAAGTTGGCCTGCTCTATCGAAAATAGAAAATTAAATATATCGTTTCAACCGAACCCACGAAAAATGTATCAATGTTCCCTAATCCTTCCTTTATATGTAAAATAATATATGGTAATGGTGATAAAAATGATATATTAAAACGAATTATGCTTCTATATTCCACAATCACCTTACATCACACTTTACATCATATATTCTTTGTATCAACCGTTTGTATCACAGTGTACCGTAATTTTGATTAAACACAAATACATACACACACGTATGATGTGTGTTCATCATACGTACATTAAATGTCGCTGCTTTCAGTTTTGTTTACCCAGTTATCGGTGTTAATAATTAATTATTAATTAAGTCCTAAACATAAAAAACCCAATACTTCAATTGTTCGCTCTATAATGTTACAATGAGAAATATTGGTATATTTAAATACTTTGTAAACGTAAATATTTTAATAAATGACAAGACAAGTGTTGTCATTTATTGAAATATTTACGTTACTTATTACTTAACTTATTTAAGTAAAAGTTGATAAAACGAAATAAAACTCTAGTTTTCGTTGCTCATTTATAGTTTACTTTTTCCGAAAAAGCAGAATACCAAGACTTTCACTGTTTTATTTTATTTAAGGCAAATTTAAGTAATATTTAAGTACTGGACTTTATCTGCTCGCTACCAAGTACCGCAGGCGATACCGAGGATTTTAATAGATTGAGTACACTATTTATTCTGTTCCAAGTCGAGAGACATATTGAACGTGCTCTTACGCATTATCATTGAAATGTTGAAAATAACACTTATTCTGCCAATTCTTTATATTTACAAACTCATGAACAAACTTTAGCGCAAACAAAGAACCAATGGCTGTCGAAATATGCATAAAGCCAGGTTTGATAGTTGTGTATATTTTTTAAAATTGTTGCTGAGGGTTAACCAATATAATTAATTTTAACATTTTGATCAGATGCTTTTTAGATTTTTCTACGCATGATTAAACAAATAGAGCGGCGGGGAAAATTGCACATCATTTTGAAGCTTTATATTTCATTAAACGAGCGTAAAATAGAATGCAACCTGTGAAGTACAAGAACAATTCCCACTGCGTAGTGTTGCGATTAATAATAACCACATAATAAATTTAGGTTCTTATAAACGTTTAAGGGTACATAGTATTGCTTTAATCCATTTATAAATATAATTTTTACAACGCGTATATATTGCTAACTATGTCTGTTACGGGTGGGAAAATTTAAAAAATTATGACACTCATCACTATAGTCTTAAAGTCTTTACGAAGACTTCTAAAACCCCCTTTTTTACAATTGAAGATTAGTATATTAGTATTTTTACAAAATTTTGAAAATTTTTAATATTTTCGCCTATATATCTGAACATAAATTATATAGAATTAAGAAAAAACAATATACTTATACTAATATATTTGAAACAATGTACCTCACCAAATAAAGAATTCAAAATTACGAATAATTATTTACCCTTCTTTCATTTCCTAATATTGTACATGCATATTTTTAATATTAGCTAATAAGGGATAAATATGTTTCATTATTATCCTAAATCTCCAGTTTCTATCTCAAGCGACTTCTAAGAAAAACGACTGTGACAAGCAGAGAGACAAATACGTGAGTAATCTTATAAAAGTGTCGTTTTCTCTTTTGAACTATGGAGCCTAAAACTGGTGAATAGAAATTCCCCATCAGTTTAAATAACTTATGCAACGATCTCACTTTATTACAAAATTTGCAACATGTTTTTATTATAGTTCTAAAACTTTAGACCCTAAGATTGAAACCGATCTAAATAAAATAAAACAATGATTCATTTAGAGAAAGTATAATTTTAAATTTTTCATCGTACATATCTGGAAGCAGATAAAATAAAGGAATACAACAATAAAACGAAAATTAAGAAGCGGTTGATTTCAAAACGAGCGCTGCTACATTAGCTAGAAATTAAAGATCCCTGCGCCATGAACAATCCCTGGGTATGCTGATTTTGGCGAGCACCTAATCCACTTAACAAATAATAGACGCAGAGCCCAACCGAAATATATACATTCAAATGTCACGTTCCGATGTAAATTTAAAAGGCAAGCGACGGGCGGCGGGATGTTTGTCTCACAGTTCTTTTTTTTGTCGTTAGCTTGGGAGCAACGGTGCCGGTTGCAATTACGTCGACGAGATTTATGGCATTTTCCGGGCAGACGTCCCGCACGTGAGCCAATAAGTCGGAACTCGCGGTGGCATCGATTATTAGGAAGCTGATTGATGTTTATGGCCACGTTGTTATTATGAACACCTATTTCGCGTTCAGTATTTTTCTAGGTATCCGGCGACTATAAAGCTCAGTATTTTTTATAGAATTTCCTCACAGGTAATGGAAAATAAAAAAAACACTTATGGGATTACTTAGATGCCTGTCCATTCGTCCGTCTGTCAATGAAAGCCATTTTTCCCACAACCCGCTTGAGATATCAGGTTGAAATAAATATACTCTTCTGAGACCTACAGCCTTACAATTTTGTAATTTGAAGCTTTTTTGTTTCATATGACTAAAAGATATTGCCCCTAAAGTGTATTTTTTCTTTATTTTTGTGATAAGTCTTACTCACTGATCCTCAAAAAGTATAAAGTCCTTTCGGTCAATCAGCGACCTTGAAAGTTAGCATAATGGAAAAAATTCAAAAATCAATGATTTTTAATTATATGTAGAATTACACAAATTTTGCTATACGCTCCTATTAAAAATATGTAGGCAATATATTCACATTTTAAAAAATTAAAATAATGTATATAATTTAATAGAATCTACTATGTACCAGTAAAAGTATATAATGCAAGTTATTTTTGAGCTTAATAAGTTTTATGTTGTAAAAATAAAAAACACAACGCACATATTTAAAACTGTATTAAATATGAGTTTATATTCCAAATTCTTCATTTCTACTATTATTCAGTCCTAATTCAAACGGGGTTTTTTCATGGTCTTATTTTTCGTCCAAACGAAAATTATAGAAGTTTATATAAATTTCGATGAACGTAACCTGTTGATTTGACAACTCGATCTGAAAATATGAAGTTTGGCGTCCTTTCTCCTTCTTGGACGGAACAAAAAACGTGCCTATTATTCATGAAATGTGGAAATATAAGAAAAAATAACTGTTTCCAAAAGAACCACCGTCAGTATTAGGATTCAAAAAAAATAAAATTTGTTATATTGTTTATATGTTATATACAACCAACAGCGACAGATGCTATGGAAACATGTCAGCAATAAAATAATAAGCTACAAATTGACTAAAATATCAATTTAGCGCAAACAACCAAGTCACAATGAAAAAGTGAACGCGGCCCTCGGCGTATTTATAGGGACAGCTACAATATTTGTTCAGGTCTACCGAGCAACAAATAGGATGGATATTCTACCCACAAGCCTATTACAGCAGAAAAATATTTTCCGTCTTTAGGACCCTATTGTTTCATACAAAATCATTTTTATTGATTCATTGCTTACGTTGGTGATTTCTATATGAGTTTCCTGCTAAAGAAGTTAACAAGAGCCTGTCTTAAAATTTGTTTCATTAACTGTGATCGTCAGAAGTGAATACATTAAAGTAATTCTGCAATAAAAGCAAATTTCATTATTGAAACTCGCAACATAAAGAAGATACTATAAAAACATTGAAATTTTATTGACATTAATTAAATATGTTACACGAATTACTGAATTCTACAAAATTAAGGGTTTAACATTCAATTAACAAAAGCAACCATTCAGTTCTTCCTAAAGATTAATAAATTACATCGGGAAACCCATAGTATTCACCAATATTTAAGATAGCATTTATTAAAAATACGAGTTTCGGTGATAAGGCACATTATCTTTAAATTTAAATCTACTTGAATGAAATTAAAATTTTTCTAACAAATCATTCAATTTACTCTTTTAGTCAAAATAAATGAATTAAAATATTTTAAATAGTTGCACTGTGCATAGTTCAGGAGTTAGCAAAAAAATTATGGGTGCGATGTTTGAGGAGCTATTTTCAGAAATTAAATATTTGTTTTAAACAACGGATACGGCTAGTCTCACATTAAGTTAGTTCAATTTTTTTAAAAGGCATGAACATGTCTACAGTATTGTTCCTATAATAAAATATGTTTAACATTACAGCATCTCAAATCGTTTTATCTAAGTTTACAGACAGCTTACGGGCGTCGCATTCCAGTTGCTCTGCGCTTGCCCTGCTTTAAAGACATGCTTACTATTTTTACTATTTCCATTATAAGTGTAGCTTTCTCCGAGATATTTGAAAACAAAGATTTTCCAAAATGGCGGCTTAAACCTATGTCCAGAAAGAGGAATAAACTACCTCCAATTCGCAAATCTTATACGAAACCTCTTGCAAAAAATATTCCAAATACTGGATGGTTACTTCGGCGAAACAATCTTAAATTTGTGGCTATGAAAATACATCTCAGAATTATTTGAATGTTTTTTTAAAATTACTTTCTAATTTCAAAATATTAAAATTTTAAGTAAGTGATAACACTTTATACTGCACCTAACTATATTGATAATGACGTGAAAAATAATCAAAACTTTATTATTTAATCTCTCACGAAAATTTCGCAGGATTGCTTCTAACGAGTCGTCTTATTTTGTACAATACAAAACCGGGTGCCGGCAACTACAGCAGAGAGATTTGAGGGTGTGTTAATATGTGGGATAACAAGCGGATATTATCTCAATAAGCAATCTAGACGGTTGGTTCATTCTTAACGTCAAGGGCACAATGTATTGTCCTTGCGAATAAAAATTTCCTTTATAATGGAAATGCTCTTACACAATGCTTCAACAATAATTGACTGTGCTTCCGGCTAATATCGCTGTGCACTATTCTAATTTAATTGTTAATTATTATGTAAAAACATCAAATAACTCCCTAGCGACAAATACATAGAAAATAATGACATTTCTTTATATATTATTAAGGAAGAACCAGGACTTATTATTTTTTTGCATACATAACTTGCAAATATAACTCTTTTGCTACTTTATATGTTAATGACCTATGACAATGTTTAAATGTCAGGAAAAAGTAATATTATTATTAAAAAAAACGAAGCGTATTGAAACTTATTCATGATGCGAAATTACGTATCTCTTATACGTAATTGCGCATCATGAGTAAGTTTTTTAGTAAACATATGTACTCTAAATAAATTGAAACAAAAATTAAAGGTATTTAATTTTAATAAAGAAAAAATGAATACTTCTAGTCAATGCTGCTTGTTCTATTTACTTTAAATTTTTTTTAACTTGTAGAAAGTAGGAAATATTCATTTAAATATTTTTTGTACACGGTACGAAGGCTGCGGTTTTTTTAAATGAAATTGATAATGGATATTCCATGTTTCTTTAAATATAAATAAATTTTTATTATCTACCGTTTTCACGCTTAATACAAATTTGAGGTTAATGAAAAACCCTTGATATGTGTAAGCGTAAAGATGCATTTTTTGCGATTTTATGTAATTTATTAAAAGTTTTCTTAACAAATATTTAACCATAACATCAATAAATATACGAAGTTTTTCCCAAAGTTAATTTTACATATTTTAACATTTATTTGAAAAAAAAGGAGTCTTTTGTTTTTATAGATAATTATTTACATATCACAATCCAGGTATCGTAACTTCCACAAGAGGATGTAAAAAAAATATTTGCCCAGCTAATATGATAAACACCTGATGTGGATTTGAGGCAACTTTATTTGTAGCACCGTTTTGATGACAATGGGATACCTGCGAAAATGTGATCTGGTAAACCTCGGAGGAAATTTGATAAATCGAGCTCCAGCATAGCTTCCTTTCGTTTTCGTTCTAATACTTTTGCATAAGATTTACCCGGCTTCGCAAACGTAACACGAGGGTTTTGTTCGGGTGCTTAGTTCTGATCGTCAACGAAAAACCACAGACGAGTGATTAGCTCCAAGGTTTAGCCAGTGTGCGCACATTATGAATGAATTGTGATTCATTTGCAAGCAAGCATTGGAGATCTTTCATATGCCGGATGCCATTACAAAGTAGAATTTTTGCACATATCGTGTGTAAAACACACGCAGGACGGGAAAAAGCAAAAACCGCAATCGTTATGAAAACGATGTTATGGACTGAGTATAATTCTATTTTAGGACATAACTACTTGTTTTTGGTGTTTTTCGATAATGTTTTCTCAATACCTGGAATCCTGTAGAAGTAAAAGCCACTTGTTTCAGATGAGAGAGCTTTTTTTAGATGAGGAGAAATCATCTCTGTCTATTTGGTAAGATGGATACAAAAAGTAAACAAACTAAATTAATTTAAATAAAGCTTTGGCTTCGGTGACGTTTGGAGTTCAGGTTATAATCTATGTTACCGATTTTCTTGATTAAATAGTGGCCAATATATTTGATATTCATTTATTTGCAGTCAAATAAGTCTATTGCATTAATCATCATAATTTACGTTATAGGTGCAATGGGTAAATAGAATGTAATCATTATTCTTAAAGCATTCCACATATCAGCAAACTTTGTACTATTTAATCTCTGCAGTGATTAAACATAGTTTTCTATTTTTAACTATTAACCTTTTAGTTAATTATTCATGACATTTCCCCAAATTTGTAATTTTCACAAATCTCTATCTC
The DNA here is from genome assembly GCA_039881145.1 of Druceiella hillmani. Taxonomy (NCBI): domain Eukaryota; kingdom Metazoa; phylum Arthropoda; class Insecta; order Lepidoptera; family Hepialidae; genus Druceiella; species Druceiella hillmani. Next base: position 17,475,909 of record JAYKKI010000046.1, on the reverse strand, counting down.
CAAATATAATGTAAACCTCGTTCAGTTTTGTTATAATTATCGTTTTTTAATTACTCATAGAAGCTAGAATCTAATCTCTAAACCCTCGTTTTTGTATTTTTAATCATTAAAAAAAATTTACTCCTCAAAAAATCTCTAATAATCGGACGATTTTGATCAGGAAACATTCATAACAAATTCATATAATTTAATTATAGATTAAAATACGAGAAACCATTGTTAATTTATGTTAATTCCTTCTTTATTCTTATCTCTAATATTTTAATTTGCTACAAGTTCCTGATAATAAATACATACGTCCACACCTCAAAATGATGTAAAAAACTATAAATAATGGACGGGTAACATTAACTAATACTAAGAGAAATAAATATCTCGTAATATTTTTCATAAACAGCTACTAATTTAGACAATCAAGTCATCACAAATCGAATGTCCATAAACTATAATTTATTTGAAAAGAAAATTTACGATCAAAGAATTTATTGTAAATGCAATCAAAACTAATTTACTATTAAATGTAAAAAATTAACAAACAATAGTAAACACAATTCAAAAAGAAAGGTCACATTCAATCGATAAAACGTATTAATGTTAAAAAACAACCTCCTGAGATACTAAACTAAAAAAAAAGAATGTTTACACTATGAAAGTCACTAATTTCCTATTGTAATTATTGAACTGGCTAAAGTAATGTGCGTTTTTTTTTTAATCTATGCAGAAAATATGGGAACATTCTAGAAACTTCTATGATCAAAGATATATAAAAGGCGCCGCAAGCTCTCACTTACACAGTAGTAACTAAAAAGTTACACTGGTAATACATATAAAATATTAACGACATTATGACGCAAGTGAGACACGGTCCACACTACCATTATCAACCTGGTCACTCTGCTGAAGCCACGCCAAAACATATGTCAATGCGTAGCTCCTAAAGCAATATCCGAAACTTCTATAAAACGATATTCCCAGCGATTTCGCAGCGGCGATTATTTCCTGAGTAATCTACCACACTCTTTTCCACCAATAGAATTGGAAAGCAATAGGTTAAAATTGTTAATTAAAGAAGATAACCGATTAACGACACACTGACTAGCAAATGAGCACGGGTTCTCCCACGGAACTGTAGAGAATCATTTACAACATTTTTTGGAAAAAACTTCAGAGGCGGTGCGTGTGTACTACATAAACTTAACTGTAGCTATAACCAGGTCCTCATAAAGCCACACTGACGCATTTAAAATTTTTGGATTTTAGTTGAACACAGATCCCCCAACCATCATATTCCCCTGACCTCGCACCCACTAATTATAAATGTTTATTTAGAACATTCCGCAACGTCTTACGCAAAAAAAACTTTGATTGTGAAGATCACCTACGATAGTTCATAGGTAAAATTTTTCATTCCAAATAACTGAATTTTACCCAGATGCTATCCACTCTCTACCAGTGTGTTTAAGACATGTAGTACAAAATGATGGTGATTATTATATTGACGACTAATTAATTTTAAATTCGAAATCAAAGAAAAAACAATAACATTAATGACCGCTGATTACTTATTAGCCAACTCTAAATTTATTACTTCAGCAATCAATAAATGAGACGTTTCATGACTAAAAAAATCATCAATTATCTATTAAACAAGTATTTAACAAAGATAAATTGAAATAAGTTGCCTAAATTTTAAAACCTCTCAACAGCCACATTATAAGATTTTTAAGATGGTCCAAGTGCCTTTATTACAAAATTAGGGAGAACTCAGGCTTGTAATTTATTTATCGAATGTTGGTAGAATAAGAATAGAATGTGAAGTTGGTAGAATAGAAAAATAGACCCTATTTTCGATGAGTATGTATGGTACAATTTATTTTAATTCTTTGAGTTTCTTCTCCGATATATTATATTTTGCCTAACAATACTGGAAGAGAGTAATTTCTAAATTCATTTGGTGATTTACCTTTTTTTAAAAATGTTTACACTGTCCCACCGAACTGATTCATTGTATGATTCAATTAAATCTGAACAAGGCAATTTATTTTTTTTTATTCTGATCGAAGGAATTGTGGATATTTTCAACTTGATCATGTTAAGAAAATCTACTAATGCCAGATTAAGGTCTTTGAAATAATTTTCATCCAAATTAACCACCTCAAAAGAATTCTTGTGATAGAATTCACGTGTTATGGTTTCTATATGTTAATGCTCAAAGCATTGACTACTTTGTTCGTTTTTTCTACCCGAGCAAAGTCTTGATCAAAAGATGTAAAAGAGTGACCACTTGCCAAGTATTTATTATCAATAGCTTCATGTATGGCATGGGCCCCTAAATAAATCATTACCAAAAGATAATTTTGTTCTTGTTTTGACCAATGCAGATATCACTTAAAACCTTCAATTTCAAAGTTTTGGTAGATCTTATGTTCAGTATCATCAATATAGAAAAATCCACTTCATGTCCATTTTCCTGTATATGATTCAGTACAGATGTACTCAGAAACTGGTTGATTGACAGCAATATGAACATATAGGTTATAGCCATAAATACGTTAAACCGTAAATAAAATAAATTTCAGATTTCGTATTGTGCCGAAAAACATTGTACTTTTCCTACTCTCAAGAATTTGGCTGGCCTGAATTTACCAAAAAAATTAGATTTTTCTCGCTATAAGTATTCCTTTATCGTGGCCGGATTAAGAGCATGTCTTAATCGGGTCTATACCTTCTGATATTATAGAGTTATATAAAATAATTAGAAGCTCTAATCAAATTCTAGTATCTGATATTTATTCATAATATTCAAATAAGTAGTTGAAACGGTAGATGGAGAAGGTCCATGAAATGTAAGAGTACAGTAATATTTTGTTTTATATTTATTTAAATCCCGGCTTGAAGAGTCGATTTGTACAATTCTTAGTACATAAATCTAAAATTATGAGAAATACCAAATTGTGATGAAATTAGAACGGATGAGTCTGACAAAGTTTCCTTTGTTTTCATCTACTAACGATTTTATATTTGGTAGAAATTACAAGTAAATTCTAGTTTTCTTTACGGTCTAAAAATTAAATTATATGCGAAACAAAATTTACTACAGTACTACTTGTATTGATATGGTTTAAATGTTTGGCCCCGTCGCCCAAAGCATCATCTCACTTCTTTGTATGAAGTGTTATCGTTCAGTCAATGCCTCAAAAACAAATATCATTTAACCATTCTATTATCAAATAATAAACTACCATTTAAGAAATCAGCCTAGAGAAATAATTGCTTTCTTTGCATTCGTTAATTTATTTTTATTTCTTGTATTTTTCTAAATCTTTCTGTTTTTTAATTTCATTTTCTTTTAAAATTCTTCATATATCTATTATTAAAGCTATATAAATCCTATAAAAAAGCTAGTTATAATTATAATCGTCTTGGATATTATTTTTCATTGTAATTACATCCTCAAGATATATGATTAATTACGATCACATAAATAAGTGAAAGGTATTTTTCGACGTCAGGCAATCTTTTATTTCATGTTAATCCACATTTAAAAAAAACTATTATCATGATTGTTAGTTACCAAAATTTTCAAAACAATCGAGCATTTTAAAATATTTGATTTTTGGAAAATATTATTGTTCGCCTGAATAATTAGAATATAAACTAATTACACTAAATAAAAATTTCACTGAATAAAAAATTATTAAATTTGCATGTGCCTTCGATATTTTTTACTTGTCTTAAATAATTTTTTGTTTGATGTAATAGCATATGCACAGTTCTATATGATTAAAAAACACTCCCGGTTAGTAAATACTTTTAATTATTTTTATATACTACTAACTTCGAATTTTGTAAATTATTTCATAAATAATATTGAAATAATATTATAAATAAAAAGTAAATATGGCATTATAATTTGACTCAATAACTAGCAAATTTTCTGAAATATATAGTTTTATGGAATACGTTTGTCATGTAAAACCATTTAATTATAAACAAAATCGAACAATTTGAACGACGCTAAGAGTTAGGCCAAAATACCCGAGATAGGGCATTAGACTATTTTTTTTATCCTATGAAATGTAATATATCCTGACGGAAACAATTTATTAATCTTAAAAATTTTAACGAATTTTAAGGGTATCCTATAGTTTGTATTACTGAATTCGTCATTACTGAATTGTCAAGTCATTTTCAAAAATAATCGTTCTATTCTACAGAAAAGAATGAATCAGGGAAGTCATTACTCTATTTCTGCCATTACATTTAGAATTTCATTACACATTGCGTAAAATTCTTGATCAATTTTTATAATTGTGTTGATATTAGCTTAGTGTTTATTTTCGTGACAAAAGCACTAAATTTTGAAGTATTCAGTTACCCCGCAGGGGCGCGGGGCCACCACTCATTCCCGTAACTAATTCCTATTTTAATAAATTCACAGGGCAATATTTATTTGACTTTTATTAGCAGTTACGTTTGTGGAACTTGGTTGAAACTTACCAGCTACTAGTTTGATTATTAAGCGAACATTTTACATCCTAACTTCGTAAAAACCTTTTTGAGACCTTTGAGACTTCAAAAAATTTAAAAAATCACGCAGAAAATTGTTCAACTTCATTTTCATTATTATGGAAAATGAAAATTAAACTAAAATTTTGAAGGCATACAGTAATTATTAAGATCGTCAGAGTAATAATGTATATGATCATTAAATATTAATTCCGACATATACTTTGTGTCATTATTCACTACACCATTGTGTTATTTCGATGTTCTTTAATACTCGAAATTTTCATGCAACTGGTCCAGTGCTTGATATCTTTAATTTCTTGATCAAAAGCTCATTCAAACACAAATACTCTAAATAATTGTTTGCGCATTTCACCTATAATTAAAATATTTACTACAAAAATTCGTACCGCAGGCAAAGGTGGTCACGAAATGATGTAATAAATTGAAGCAATCGCTTAGGGTGATCGAAATTTATACATTACAAATATTATAGATTATTATTATGTTACTCGAATAATAACACAAATTTTACTGCTAAGCGAATTTGTAACCTTATCTTATGTGCAAGATCTTCATGACTTTCTGGGGTCCACAGCACATGTTACTGCAGAAGTGATTGTTGTCATGTCTTATACAAAGGATGCAAGAAGAGTATTATAAGGTAAATCATTATATTTTTATCCAATTTACTCTTGGATGTGTATTAATGCAAATAAAACTCTGGAAATGTGATCAGGAAAATTATTTCATTTCATTAACATCAATTGAATAGAAATGCAAATTTGTTTAGAAAATTGTTTTATTTCACTAAAGTTTCATAAATTTTGTACAGCATTTCATTATACGATTTCTACACATAAACTTGAATCGTTTTGAGCACGTAAACAGGCTATTTTGTTATTGAAATAACTAAAATGTGTGTTACGGTACGGTTTTAAGTTAAAGTGTAACACTTGTCACCAACAGCTGCGAGAGATACTTTGAAAAGTTTCACAGTAAATCTGTGTTTAGCAAAAGTCCTAAACGCATCCATATATGACGTCAACCCAATATTCTTTACGAACGAGTTTGCAATATACGACGACGGGGAAATTGCGAACGGCAAAACGCAAAGTACTTCCGATTTGCCCTTTAACTTCAGTCACCATCGTCCTAAAAAAGTTTTATTTCCTTCAGCTAGTTGGACAGCCATTCACATGTACTTTCCCTAAATCATGTTCAAGCTGTTATATCTTCTTTTATGTAGCTTCAAGTTGCGACCCTGAACATTTAAAGTTTAGATTTACGAATCATTCACAAATCAGCATAAATTTCCGGAGAATGAAAGCTGATCGCAATTTTCGTAATTTGGCGTCGAAACTGCTTATTCTTTTGGTCGTTGTTGCGAGAGTGGCGCACTTGATTAACATAGAAACAAACCCACAATTTTGAGATATCTAATGCAGTAGACGTGTACCTACTATTTTAAACTACTATTTTACTATTTTAAAGTAAATTTAGCCTTGATAGTTTCGACCTCGAGGGGCGAGGAGTGAAATAAATTTTATACATAGAGAGTACGATTTCTCTTAAAAGGTATTTATCCCTTTAGAAGGATAACCTTCTATTCGGAACACTTTCTTTAACTTTTTATTATGGAGACGTGTTTAACCATCAATCCATTTCACCTCAAATTAAAGAAGAACGCCATAGCAGCCAGTATTCCAAAATTGTACACAGGCATAAAAGGAACTTAATTTTGTAGCTATTAAATAAAGACAATAGTATATCCGCCTATTTGAGTCTGCCTACTTCGCTTAATTCAATTCTTATGACCCTATAATTATCTTTTAGATTTACATAATTGAAATATTATGTATCCAGAAACAAAAAAATACATTCCGAAGATATCTATTCAATGTAAATTTTTATTTTAAATCAAAATTTTATAGACGATTACCTTATCTATTACATATCGTACATAGTGTACTTCATTTCATTTTAGTTTAAAATACTACACGGGGCTAATATTAAATTATCTAAATATATCAAATTCATGTTTGCATAAATGTATTCCATCGTATAAATGTATATACAACCTGTGCTTGTTCGAACTTGGCCAGCACCATGGAAGCAAAACCGTTAATAATATGACAAATTTATGTTTTGCTGAAGCACGTGAGTGCTTTAGAAAGAAACGGCGAAATGTCATTTTTAGAAAATTAGTTGCGTATGTAAATATAGCAACATTACAAAATAGCAACTAATTTTTAGAGTTGGTTGCAAACGTAATTACGAACGCTTTGGAACAGTAATATTTTAATTATGTTTAAGTACCAGAAAATTGAGAGTTGAACAGAGAAAAATAAAAGTTATCTGCGAAATTTCTCCTTGTAATTTGATGCTGTATACGATATCATAATAACACAAATTTAAACCTCTTCACATCTCAAAAATTGCCCAAATATAAGTCTAGATTGCGCATCAAAGATTTCATAACACGTTCTAAATACATGATAAAATTCAATAGACAAATATATGTGTATATATATATACATATATTATATATATATATATATATATATATATATATATATATATATATATACCTACATTATCGTGAATATCTAAAAAATTATGAAAAACTTCTTTTTAATAATTTTGAGTTCAGCAGTTTTGAGGAAATAAGGAGGGGAAATATCTTTGTTGAAAATTGTTCATTATGTGTCTAAAAATATATTAACTAAAATTATGAAGAAACTATTAAGCCTTTAAACCAAACTTCCTTCAAGCGGTAACTTGCGCTACATAGGAAGGGTTAAAATAATTTTTCCACTATTTAATTTGCCGTCCATTACCTAAAATTGCCATATAATTGTGTGTTATATGTTAATATTCTACATATAAATGTGGTTAATATTCTTCATTGCTACGAAAATTTTAAATTTCAATGTCAGGAATTTCTGCGAAAAATATCAGTGATGAATAGATAGTTACGTTAGAGATCTTACATAGATTTCGTTATTCCTTCTAGGTTATAGAACCCTAAAAATGGTGCGTAGCTCCGACGCATGTCACAAATGAAAGTACGGTTTTAGTATAAGAAAAACAAAATTAAATTATTTGCACAATAATGAAAAACAATTGTGTTATCAGAAAAGATTTAGTACCATCATAAAGTGCCTGTGTACGCATTGACACCAATGAACACCACTATTAGTTTCAATTTTATTATTAAATATATTTAGTCATTATTTAAATTGCCTTTAATTTCAACTATTGTCAAAAAGTCATTAATGAAAATTATTTATACATAAAAAAGTTTACAAATATTATTTATACATAAAAACATGTATACGCTTTACTACGACTAAGAGCTTAACGAAAAGTGAAACAAGCTAGACTAATTTTATTGGTAGTAAATTATTCACTGACGCGCTGTAATAACTAGTAGTGGAGGAGGAAACTCTGCCTACCATCCGCTCTCTTAACCATTTAGGTGTTCTCCTTTTTGTTACGATCTCAAACCCCGATATACAAATTTATATTATTGCGGTAAACCAAGTGTGACTTCGAGAATATTTTCCATTTTATGGATTAAAACAGGGAATATTACGTGTGAATTTTGAATCAAAGCATCATTCTATTTTTGTGACAATGATCCCCTCGTGTTATAGTAATATTGTTCTTGTAGATGACTGAAAACGTAGATAGATACATTCCCATATATGACAAAATTTTACAGAAATATATTTTGTATATTTTTTTTAAACGCAGTGAATTTTAACAAACATATAATAATTTTTTTCTGATACATCGTTTGTACTAATGGTTCAAATTTATTTTTAGCATATATCAAAGTTATTATGCTTCAGCTTTGTGTCAAGCTTCGATCGAAGTGATATCGTCTGACTAGGCAACACGATGCGCTTTACAAATATACTCTGTTTGAGATACATTCACATTAACACGAAAGGACGCAAGCCACCTCCGTTTCTTTGTAAGTAGAGACGAATCATAAAAATTAATTGACAAACCTGTTTGGAATTTTGACAGATATCCGCTTTGGCCCTCTTAGAGAGTGGTAAATCAAATATTATTACGACGTGTCATCACGATAACAAGCGGAGAGTGTTAACACAAAAAGAGGCGAAAGATGACGTGCATTTAATTTAAAGCTGAGCGGCTTGTTGTTAAAGAGATATAATTTCATAAAATATTTAAAAGTTTTGAATGTCATTAACCCTACTTATTTATGGATACTATTCCAACGTTAGGTTGAATAATATATGAACTAAAAAAATATAAAAAAAACTTAAAATTTGGTGGCAATTGATTGTCCCGCAAGAAACGAGAGAACATGTTATAAATACTTCTATCCTAATGTAATAAAACGGACGAATAAAGAATTTATTTTGTACTTATCTTATTCAATTTGAGTTCAATGTTTCTTATTCATTGATATTCTTAACTCCATATTCGAGAGTGTAAATTTGATCGTGATTAATGTAACTGCTGAACGTTATAAATGAAATAATCGATTTGGCTTAAACTTCCGGCGGGTGTTTTTCTGACCTCAATTTCTTGAAGTTACATGTAATTACTAACAATCCCATTTAAAATCGATCACGATAGTTAATATAAGTACCATTTCTTGTAAGATGAGAACAACGTCATCCATTGAAACACGAACTGTACTTTGTGCTACCGATTTCCTTTGAACCGTGCAATAAAACCGCTTTCGTAACACAACTGTTTGGAAAATGGGTATATGTATACACATGAACTGAACTCAAACTAATAAATAATTATCTAAACTCCAAGTTATCGGTTGTGAAATAGGAAAAGGGAAATATAATTGTTTGTGACATTATATGGGATATCAATTTCCGTTTAATAAGTCCGTCATTTAGAAAACGGAAAAATTGTTTTATACCTTGCAAACGGTGAGGTTTAAAAAAAAATAAAGAACATTTTTTTTTATAAAAGATCAAATTCTTTACAAATTTTATACAAAATAGTTTTCCGTAGAGTTTATATTTGTAAGACTAGTTTGTTAAATTTTTTACAATATATCTCCTCACTCATGTTGTGAAAAATGTTTGTTTCTTTTGCCATTTTCTGAGAATATTTATTGAAACCCCTCAACAATAGTCCCAAAGTTAACGATATTTGCATGACTTTTGGACTATTGCTATATCTCTGTTGGTTAAATTTTAATTTTGTGCACAACAAAGCAAGCAATTTTTGAATAATTAAAAAAAATCCTAAGTGAGAGAATTTTCCTGAATCGTCTACATAAATCAAATCACTGTCAGCCTTAAGGAAATGTGATAAATTTAATACTTAAGGTGATGCCAAATATTTATTGACATAAACTAATGTGATTATTTTTTTAAACGAATTCATACAAAGAGTAACTCTCCGGTTTGACCCATGTTATCCTGTCCGAACGCCACCACAAAACTATTAAATTTTTTTAAATTTTGACTTAAACTTTTTCCATCGTCGAAGATGTTTTCGTTGGGGTTGCTTTAATCTGTCAAAGGATACACTAAGATATATAAAATAAAATAATAATAAGACACATTAACATGAAGATAAATTTATTAACATGATAAAATTTTCATTACTTTTCATTTAGAAATAAATAAATTATAAATAAATAAAAATAATTACGATTTATCTGCCTTTATTTTTTATAGCAGAATGCGTCACATAATTTTTCATATTTTTTAATGTCTTAGAGTGTCAATGCATATTTAAGAAAAAAATATTTTTGAGACTACTGTAGCTAGCCCTTTCAAAATATCACGCAATATTTATGAAGTTTTAAAAATATTTCACTAATTCGAGAAACTAACTATTGGTGTATGTATGTAACTCGTTAACTATTGATGTATGTGGGTGTTAATAAGCATTATTACTACGCTAAATTTTCCAATGTCTACATGACACAGTTTGTACAAATAACGCTTGTGATGGACAAACAAATGGCCACTTGGGTTATCTTATATAATTTCCAGTTTAAAAGCCCCAAAGAAAGACGAATTACAATAAAATTCTTTAAACACTACGTTATAGGAGCTAGGCTATATTTTTAATCTAGCTCATGCGAAATTCACTTTAAAATGAAAAATTATATTAAAGTGATTTTCTAAAAAAGGACCCGCTTTCATTACCTATCTGCCTCCGATATACACAATCACTCAAACGTATACTTTTGTCCTTTGAAAATTCACTTATTTGTAGCCATAATCGCAATCATTAGTCGTTTTCTCATGTCATTGCGTTTTTCATTGACCTTAAGCTACTCCAAATAATATAATGCGTATTGCCTACTTGTTTATTTTTCTCGTTATCTTTATCGCCTTCAATTTCTTTGAATGATTTAGATTAGCAAAAAAAAATATGATGGGTCTTTATCCACTGTATACCACCGATTGGCGTTATTCACCACTGACTAATTATTTTTCATGCTATTGACTGTAAGTGTAACTTTTATCAATGGTAGCTAATATTAACGAGGGATTACGTAAGGATTTAAGTTGGAAAATTTCCTCATTAAAGTATAAAATTCGAGTTTAGTGGTTTATTTTTCTAACGTTCTCCAGAATCCTATTTTTCTAGAGAGCCTTCATTCCATTTGTCTACCTCAAATTTAAATTTAATAAAATACATATAATTACGATCACCACGTATATTAGTATCAGGAAACCTGCTAAGTACGAGTAGAACTCCCACTATAAGGGTTCCTTACATGTTTAAGTACATATAACATTTTAAACATTTAATGATACGAAATTTTCTTTTTAAACCACAAGTTTTAACATTATTTTAATTATATATATCACTTAGCATATCTTTAACAGGCGTAAAAACATAATGAGTTCTTAAGTTTTTTTCCCTTATTTCTTAATTATTTTCTACTTCCGTTATTTTTTTTCATTTTTCGTTCAGTATTTTCGAAAATAAGGCACAAAAAATGTACCTTTTACATATGTCTCCAGATATGTCATTTTAGTGCGTTTGAATAGAAATATATCAATATAGATTGTGAATATTTACGAATTTATTATGACTGGCGCTTGCAACCAATATCCCGTACTACAATAAAATCCAGTATTACAAAAAATTTAAAATAAGTGTAATCTTTTTTCGAGTAGCTAATTTGGGTTCTAAAATATATCCATATTACTATTTTGAAGCCCTAGCTTTTTCAAAAAAATGCGGGACGACAGGCAGCAGAATTTGACTGTTTTGGATTGTAAATTTGACGTTTACGAGATTTCTATCGCAGTTAATTACAAACCCTGAAGAGAGCTCAATTGTTCGATTACCAATGAATACTTCTCGTCAAGTGTGAGAAATATTGTTTACAAAATCGAATATTAATGAAACTACAGAATGATCGAACTGTGTATCAAAGTGAGCTAATTGAATGGGAGTGAACTCGACTTTGGATTATAGTGAACTGATATTTATACTGTCGTAACCTCTCCCATGTGCCGCCATGTGATCTCTTTTTACAACTACCGGTTGTTATGCAAGGAGTTATGAACCCGCGGCCACCGGATTTTAGCGCTGATTACTGCGGTTGCTAAATTTCAAGTTTCTGCATCAAAATTATTTCTGTGAAAATTGGTTCCGCCAGACAAACACATAACTGAATGATTTGGGTTTGTGGTTGCCGTTATTCCTTCCAAAATAAAGAATCTTAAACTTCATTTAAACGTTTAAAAAAAACTACGAATATATTTTAAATATTATCTCAAAAGCAATCGTTATAAAACTAAACTTCAACCATTAATTTTACATGAATAAAGCCGATTGATCAAAATTTTGCCATAAACTTAATTTGAACCTTTATATAACATATAAATAAAAAATTCATAAAATAAGAACCTTTTGATCTGTAACAAATTGCAATTGAAAGCATTATGAATATTGCTTTTGCAGTTTTTTTAGATGTCGTAACATTACAATTTTCCATGTAATTTTAAATATTTTCTTTCCAGAGTTTTAGCGCAATTGTAATTTTGAGACGCAAGAGAAACGAACTTAGATTTTAAAATAAATTAAATGAACAAAGAAAGTAAATAAAGACGTAATAAATAACAGAGCAATAAACGTCTAAACAATCTCGATCGCACGTATATACAACCGAAGAATCTCGAGCTCGTTTCTCTAAAGAACGCAGTGGAGCGAAAACGAACAGGAAAAAGGCTGAGTGTAAGTTACTATAGCAAGTGAAGCAACGAAAGTTTCATGTGCCACTCGGATACATAAAGGCCAAAAGTATAAAGAACTCGACAACGATTAAAGCGTACAATTCCTCTTATATATGCATGTATGTATATATATATATATATATATATATATATATATATATATACATGTAAGATAAACGTCAGGGGTGGTCAACGTTATAAACATATTCATAAGATACTGAAGTGAAAAATTAAAAATGATTATACAGTTTGAGATAATGTAAAACAAAGTTATAAATTCCTGAGTTCTAATAAAATTATGCTATGTTGAAAAGCAGAATATATATAAAGCAGTTCAATAAATATAAAATATAGTACATTGAAAACTAACATTTGTCCATCTGAATAAATCATTCATAATAATAAATACTCAAATTTTTAAGTTGGACGTATAATAAAAACGGTACCATGCATAAATTTAATAGAGTACGTCTTATGAAAAAAAAAGCAAAAATAATTGTTCGCATTCGATTAGTTACTTTTGGTATTATTTATTTTATAAAATTCTAACCTTGGCAAAATCATACATAAGGTAAAAAGAGTATTATTAGTAACAACACACATATTAAAAACATGTCGACGATTACCGACTGACCGACTAGACCGTATCAGTCAAATATAAATCACTTTGGTTCTATTGATATCTATTTTACCAATATAACAAATAAATAGAGTGGAACAAAATTTAAACAATTAGTTTAATATATTAGCCTTTAATATATTATTAACAGAGATCCTTAAAAGCAAGATTTATATTTCACTCTCAAGTTTATGATAATAAATATATTAAACCCTCCCCTTATTGCTATCGGATTTATTTTATATAACACATTTTATTTTATTTTTTTCGTTTTTAATAAAAGATACATGCTCATATGGACTTATTAATCCTAGAGTAGCATCCGCGAGTCAAACACAACAAAGGAATATTAACCACCAGTTCCAAGACAGAATACATGCTGAGAAGGGTTATAGTTACAGGCAACAAAGATTTTAATATTACTATTTCCTAAACAAATAAGCAAAAGATACACGGTATTAATATTAACAATAAACAGGACCTAAATTCAAAAGAACGGGCGGAAGACAAAAAGAACGAAGCATGAAAGGAGCTGGATTAAACCAACAGTATTACTCACAGTTTGATCCCTCGTGAGGAGAGAAATAAATTACGAGGGATACAATTTCTTCAGAAGATTATTTAAAGCGTATACAAATGTGTATCTTTAAAGCTGGAATTTAGTGATTTTCTATAGTAACGATAAGTTGCTTAAAACGACGTCGTCGAAAAGAAGCTACGTGAATATTTTTTTCTACTGAGAGAGTCAAGTTACCTAAAATACTATGAAATATCTTAAAGCAGTAAGAGAGGCTTTGTGCATAATTTTATGTTAAATACTCTTTCTAAATGTCATAAGAAAAATAGTACAAAGTCCCATTTTACAAATAGTGCTTTTCGGTGTATTTTAAATTTGAAAATGCAATAACAAGAGACGATGATTTCGATGAAGTATTCGGTGGTCGCTACCGCAAAGCCCAAATTTGTAATTTAACCATGAATTAACCATATTGTAGTAATAATAAATAGGTTTATACCGGTACATGGACACAACATTAAATTACATCGAAAGTGAGGTGTCTAAATTAATTTGGACTAAAAATATAATGACCAATTTACGGCCAGCATAGAGTTAAACAAAAATAATTGTCGTTTTGTAAATACTATTATCCTTTTTATTAAACAATACTTTCTGAATACATCAACTAGATTCTCTAATAATTAGACTCTCGTAATGAAACCATTATCATAAGAAACTATACAATTTTTGGTACCTTATACCAAATAATTATTTCTGAGTCATAAATAAGTTAATAGGATATAAAAAAATTCAATTGTATTTTTTAGGAAACAATTGTATGTTTTACTATACATGAACATATGTATGTAAACTACGTAATTTGTGTTATTACATAGTTTTTTTTTAGTTTTTCGACAAAAGTTTCTAAAAAAGTATTTCTAATATAAACAAACATTTAAAAAAAACTGCACTTTAATGTTAAGGCAATCGCCGACTTCAAAAGTTTTAAAATTAAGTACATTCTATTTCGTAGAGAAGAAAAATTATTTCATTACTTACCTAGTTACTTTATAAAACATCGAATATATAGTCATTCCTCGCGATAAATGTATAATAAAACAAAATACATTCATATTTATGTTGCAAAATAAAATTTAATACATGCCAACGCTTTGTCACTGAGACTATGATTCGAATCGCATATATTCTGTGTTATACAATTTAAATACATGGGACTGTTTATTTTCACACTTTATTGTTCACTTCATGACTTTGTGAACAAAGTTTTTGAATATTTTAAATCTATTATTAATAAATTTGTCTTATGCTTTTTCTTCTACATAAAAATATAAACTCAACTTAAGCTGAGTCTCTTAGTATAAGCCATGTAGATTGAATTATACCTTTAATAATTTTATAGAACTTCGATAAGCTCAGTATTTTGCGATTTTCTGCTATGTATAGCATACATATTAAATTCGTCTGCCTTTTATATTTCACAAATGCTAATTCCTACATTTAGAATTGGACTACAAAGAACAACACTTGACGCTGTTCTCGTGTTCTCATTTTAAACTTTTAGGGTTCCGAAAAATATATAATATCACTCACGTGTCCGACTGTCCGTCAGTCACAGACGTTATTCTCAGAAACCGCTTGATGTGGAAACTTAGAATGGAGCAGAATATTAAAGCGTAATAAGTTTCGTATATCTTAATAACTAATATTGAAAAATATTTACATGGTAATTTTAAATTAATCCTGAATTAATTTTAATTCCATATATATATATATATATATATATATATATATATATATATATATATCATCTCACATAGCTTTAATGCTATTTGCATACACATTATAAATAAACCATATTGTTTTAAAAATCTTCATTTTTCGAAATCCTTCCTTCATTTCAATTCATTATATACATATAAGTCAAAGGTCAATTCTTACTTTTGATATTTATGCATTCATGTAAATAAGATTGTCCATCATTTGGGTAGCAGAAAATATAATCATTAATTTCAGCTTAAATATAACGTTAGTACGCACACCAAATACTCATAAGATAACATGCAAGAAATAAACGTCTTTCATTTATATGAAATCGACCTTACCGAGTTTTCATTCTACGCAAAAATCTCTACAAATAAACTCTGGACAATGGAAAATTACTCAAATTATAGTAGTATAATTTCTATACAATGCTAAGTTTTTTGAAGCCCTTATCCGATCTATTCAAAACACTAGTCGTTAATGTTTAACTTTGTGTGAACTGCGTTATTTGGAAAATCTATAAAATCAAGAATAGAAAAACATTATGGAATGTGTACGAAACACATTCTTATATTTCTATACAAAACTCGGCGTAGTTACCTTTTCTTTTCCAAATTCGGAAATCTGACCCTTTACAACTAAAGAACTCTTATATGTTCGTGGACGATCGAAAATAATGTTCTTCATCACGTGTCATCGTTATATATATTTAAAAAGTATAATAATTTAATTGACTACGGATTGGATGGTAAAAACGTTATTTCAATTATTTTTATCCAATCCTATAATGGGACAAAATAATGTGTATTATAACCTAAAACATTTTATTGATCACATGGAGGATTTCATATACTTCAAAGTCTCTTTAGATGGTCCTAACAATATAAACCTCCACGTATTTTACGCACACGCAAAACGCTTGCAGAAAGCACTCGTTCGGGATCACTACTAATACAAAACTGGGTTCTAACAAAAAAGTTTGTGGCAGATCATTCTAATGAATGATCAGGAACAAACTTGTAATTAGTTTTTCAGTGTAACCGTAAGAGCCTAAAGACGGGCGGGTGCACGCTGAGCAAAGTTGTAGTTGACAGCGCGCGACTGATCAAAATATTTGTGAGTGAGGCCGCTCAACCTGTAGAGATCCTAATTAGACCGTCAATTTGTACAAATTGAAAATTTGAGTGAGCCAACACATCGCAACTTTACCCATTTATGTAAGTTCTTTCGTGTTAATATAAGCCGAAAATATTTGCCCACGTCGCTTTAAATATGTTTTAAAGGTATAATGAAACAATATTGACTGAAACATAAAACTTAATGAAAACAAGGGAGATTATATTTTGGAAGGACGGGGTGAAACGTCTAAAACATACAAATGCAAGCAACAATCTTGAAAATTTCTTTGCAAATGTTATTTCAGTCCGAAAAAAGTCATTGCGTCATTAAAAAAATAAGAATTTCGATGAAACAAATATTCGTTACTAGGTTGACAATTTTTAGGGTTTTGCAGTAAGGCAATCTTTCTTGCAATAAAACAACAATATACGGATATTGTTGTTTCTGGTCTGTACGTGTGTCACAAACTCCTGAATTTTATTGATTTAGGTCTTTGTACCTGAAATCATCTTGCATCTTATCAACATGCGAGTACTTTCTTCAAGGTAAAGTCTAAGCAAACATATAACAAAAGTTTTAAAAACATTATTAATATTTTCTAACGAACACGTTAAATGGGGATGAAAACAACATTTTTATAGCGCATAGCATAGAGAAGACAATTACTTGATTGGTCTTCTAAACCAAAGTTAAATTTATGTTCATCAAATTTAACTTTTAAATCTATTTGAAAAATATTAGGCCACAAATTGATTTGAAATGCGCCCTATAATTTCTCCATTATGGGTTAAACATTTCAATGAAAATTAATTACCACAACTTGACTGGAGCCTTCAATTATTTTGGATAATTCAACAATATCAAAAGAAATAGACAAGAGCGGAAACATTTTTCCCAAAATCGGCTTGGCTGGTTTAGTTTCTTAAAATGTTGGCTTTACAATATAATTTGAATGAAATGTCATCATTAAAGAACAGACTATTATGAAGAACAGAAAAATGGTAAACATGGTCTTGTTCTTCCATATAATCTACAATACATAGAGGCTTCGATAATAGAGAATTTCACTTTATACATTTCTTTAAAGTGGATTTTATTTTACTTTTACTGTCTCATTATAAACTGACAATTAACTTGTAGTATTAAATTTTCATAGCTTCGTTGTATTCACTGTTTAAACCGCGATATTGAAATGGGGGCAAAACTATTTTATCGCTTGTATCGTATAAAGTTACCATGAACTACGAAAACGAGATCATGAACGAAATTCAATTGCAAGTTAAAAATACAAAAATGCCCGCTACTTGTACCTTTATCTAAGCGGGCATCAGTGCGTAGCATAGCGCACGTGCTCTGAATCGGGCAACGGTAAACACAAATTGATTGCGAGGAAAACCCACTTTTCCGATTATTCCAAGCGTGTGAATTTCTTGCAAGGAGAAATATTAAAATGTTTTCCGATACGACCTTCAAATTGAAATTGAAGATATTAAATTTATTTATGGTTCATTATAGTATATTTAATGTATATTAAAGTTCGGCATTTGGATACTGAACTATCGTTACTCGTATTGTCGAGTAACTCATACTATGGGGATTCCGAACACACTTGGGCACATAAAAAAAATTGGAAATATAACACAACATTTTTATTAAATCATAGCATTAAAAATGTTAATTGGCTATATTGCAAAGATTGCGTCCTTCTTTTCAGATACGGAATTTTGAAAAAGGAATCATACGATATTCTAAATAAAGCAAAATACAATATCATACTGTCTGCAGTTTTAGAATATGGATGTCATTAAATTTATATCCAATATCTATGTGAATAGTATAAAAAAATATATGTGAACAGAAAAAAAAATCATACAGTATACATCGTCGCTAAACAGCGCCCTTTTAACCACTTGTGGCATTAATCCTGTGTAATCTGACAAATTTAAATTTTTTTTAAATCAGTCGCCTAGTTTCTTTGTAAAACAAATTAAGTTTCAACATTGTATAAAATCGTAATTATGTGTAAATTAGCACCGAGGTAACGCATTGTATATTGTTATATGTAAATTTGAACTGTCATTTATTTGTTAGAAAAAACTAAGAAACAAAGCATAGGTTTCATTCTTAATTAACTCAGCATACTTCACTTACAATAGTCATAATAAGTAAATTAATTATATAAAATAAAAGTATGTGTGCTTAATTCGATACATTTGCTACCTTTTTTCATTAATTCGTTTACTAAGTACGGTGTTTTACGATATTTCATTATATTTGAAAATTAGTTTATGTACGTGTACACAATAACAAAAATATAAATTATTTTGCGTCAG
Organism: Druceiella hillmani; assembly: GCA_039881145.1. Lineage (NCBI taxonomy): Eukaryota > Metazoa > Arthropoda > Insecta > Lepidoptera > Hepialidae > Druceiella > Druceiella hillmani. Next base: position 17,456,835 of record JAYKKI010000046.1, on the reverse strand, counting down.
TATGTATTTCTGCACTTATTCAAATTGTATCCCAAAGACTGCACCAATATTATCATTGCATTCGACATTAAAATCATGTCATTATCATTGCATTTGACATACATTTGCTTGCAATAAAAAAAACGACGTAATCAATAATTTCATTCCTCGAGAATTTATTACAAAAATTTAACATCACTGATACGCACAAATTCATATGTTAAGTATGATCGTGGCATGATGAAGTATGGTCAAAATTGCTTGCTAATTGTAAATAACTTCGATCTTGAAACTGAATTATAAAACAATCCTTACCCTTTTTTATCAAACTTTAGTAAAATTGTGAAAGGGACTACACAACGTTGATCGCTAATAAGGTTATTGCCACATAAATAAAAATAAAATACAAAGGTTGATGCATTTTATTGTTAATCACTTATGACAACTTTCAAATTTAAAAAAAAGTGGTAAGATTTTTAAAAAAAAATAGATGTATTGCAATTTACCTATGATAAATTATTATAGATCAAAGTGGCGTTATTAAGTGAGGATATCTTATATATATATATATATATATATACACATATATATATATATACATAAATATATATATATATATATATATATATATATATATATATGCATATATATATATATATATATATATATATGTATATGAGAGTAAAAAGAAGTGACTTAAACAATGTAAACAAAAATTATTTATTTATATTGAGAGTAAAACACACTTTTTCTATGCATATTAAATGAAAATATCCACAAGGATATCAAAAAAAAAATGTTCATATAAACAGTGACAAAACAATTAGTACATGGATAGTAAGAAAAAATGTCTGTATGGATGCTATAAACATTTTTTATATGGATAGGTACAAAAAGTTGCTATATGAATAGTAAGAAAAAAGTTTCTACAAGGATAGTAAAAAGAAATTCTACGTAGATATTAGAAGACAATCCTTCATTGATAATGAAAAATCTTTTCTATGGAGGCAACACACAGTATATGTTTCGTAAGAAATAATTTGTTTACACGTATATCTGTAAATAGCTCGCGTAAATTTACAGGTTTGGCGAAACTTTAACTCATTTATCTGATAGTATGTTATGAAACTTACCCGACTAAGTGTTTAAACTCAGGCAAGTGGAACTGTGGGGACAAGAAAATCTGTGCTGCGTTGACAACAACTGGACTATTTATCTATTATGTAATATTAGCAAATATTGAAGCAGTCAATAATATTGGCTCAATGTAATATAAATGAAACGGAGTATTAATTGCTAGGCATCAGTGATGTTATTTACGTTAACTGGACCAAAACTACGAACAAAAAAATAGACATTAATTTTATAATTAATGCCATAGTTACATAATAGATTATTGCAGAATAAATGTTCCACTGAAAATAGGTCTCTAGCTTAAAATAATTTTCTTTTTCATGAACTTAATTGGTATACTGGTAAAAGAATTATTAACCTTTTCCAACTAGAAATAATATATAATACATAATCAATCGAATAATATTATACAAAGGAGCTGCATTATTACCACCCATCTTATATTTCATATAGCTAGTTTCTGCCCCGTATATATTGCTCAGGTACTGTAGGACTTTATGCTACAGGTAATTTTAAACTCTAAATAAATGTGAATTATGAAGTTTGAATCCGTGGTTCACTATCACAATTAGTTAGTTATTCCACAAGCAAGTGAATATGAAACTCCTTTTATTTTCCTTACACATTTAAATAGCAACTAAAGTACCTCGGGCACATTACCGGTTCATATTGAAATATATAGAATTTACGTAAATGAGTAAAGTTGTCATTTCATTGACTAACCGAACTCATTAATTTGGGCCAATCGACCTCAACGAGCGAGCGGTTGTGCTCGCAATATTCTGTTCAATCGCACGTCGCCGACCGATAACTTTACCCGGCGCGCACCTGCCCCGTCATTAGACTCTTAGAGTTACACTGAAACACTAATTATAGGTTGGTTGCCTATCACTTATTATAATGCCAGTTATGTCTAGAATATGGTTTTAAATGATTGATTTCGTAGTGCTCCCGAAGGAATGCTTTGTGTAGGCGTAACAGTTGCGGACAAAATACATAAAGGTAAATATTTTTGGGGGCAATCTAAAGACTTTTAAGTGTTGAAAGGACAAATGTGATTAAAGGTTTGGGTATTGGTATGTGAAAGCAGTGATATTATTTTTTAATTTGTGCTATTTAATTTTTTCCAACTGTACTCTAATGAAAAGATAATAATAATTATTTACCATTTGCATTTCCATAACGAATTCAATTATTTGACTTTTTAGATACGAGGAAGCGATGGAACATGACACAAAAATTATTTTTAATCTCCTAAAAATATATAGCTATGGCGCGGTCAGTAATATTTGAAAGTCGTGATGAAAATAAATATTCTATAGATGTCAATGATTCCATTATAGATGTCAATGATTCCATTATAGATGTCAATGATTTCCATTTTTGAGTTTGAGAAAAGGAAATATACATACTGACTTGTGTTGAGATATTTAAGAACACACAAATTCGTTTTGTTATTCTTGGGTTTATAAATTATTCATATGGACAGCATAAAAAATTAAATGCCAATGATTTGGGTTTTTAATAAATATGACAATTGTTTTGAAGTTATGTGATGTGTTTATGTGAAGAGTTGCAACGATTTACAGTGTTAAAAGTGGCGTAAAAGTCAATATTGGAAGAAGGTTTTAGGAAGAAAAGAAATGAACAAATTATGTTGCAAGAAAAATAACAACCGAGATAATAAAAATGATTAATACCTAGATATATTTAAACAATCTTTAAGATAAGAAACCTTCGTCAATAGGCAATTATTATCTGTGTAAAAATTTTAGTCTACGTATTGTTTAGGCAATTTTATGAAGATCTTTTTAAACTTTTCAAATTTGAACATTTTACACGTCAATGACTCATATAAATAACGTACAAAAATTTATGCATATATTATGAAATAGACCTGACTGACTGAAAAAGACCTGACTGATAAAAATATTAACGAAATTTCTGTAGATAAAAAATGGAGACGAAATTTAATCTACTTGAAATGTTTATATTTTTGTATACGCATGTCAGATGATTGTCAAATAAGCCCATTTTCAATGTTTTTATTATTGGTATTTTTCTTCAAAATCCATCAAATTTCATATCGTCGCCAAAAATATATACTTTTCATACAGGTATAATACATTACTGAATTTCTGTCTTGCTTATACAGTTTTTACCTGTTTATGCACTATATGTCATAATACATACCTAGTTTACATCATTCAATTATGTGGTATCAAGTTAGGGAAACATTATTAAATTTTGAACAGAGCGTATGGAAAACTAATATTCAAAATAAAACTTTAATATAGGAGCCTTTGTTATACTTGCGAGTTACTTTTATTATAAGTTATGTCATTTGCCGAAATTTGCACAAAATGTGTTATTAAATAACAAATAAACTTTTCATTCCCTGTTGCGGGGATATTTAAAGCAGCAGAAGTTGAATGTTGAGAATTTTGACCTCAGACGGCTGAAAAATATTAAGTCTTGTGTTTTATTCTATGTCAATTATCGTGTTTTATGTTTTATTCTATTGTGTTTTATTCATAGTCATAGATAATTTTAATGCATTATTATGGCTGAAATTAAGGTTTCTCTTATTTGCTATGCAAATAATACTACCTTTAATTTATATGAGAGCGTAAATGTTTAGTACAATTGCAAAAAAATTAATTGTCTTTGACTATAATACTTCAGATAATTGTTCTTGATATACAATTTATAAATTTACGAGGATAATTACTTTCTGAATTGGTTTGACGAGAAGAAATGAAACGAAGAAAAAATTATACAAAATTAAGATTGATTACAAGAATACCGTTTATATACATACGTACATACATACACACATACACACACACGTATATATATATATATATATATATATATATATATATATATATATATATATATATATTTATATATATATATATATATATATATATGTGTGTGTGTGTGTGTATATATGTATATATAATATTTGTAAAAATGGCCAGCAGAGATAATATGAATATGGCATCAATTCACCATAGTCATCAATCGCGAATTATAATAAATCCTTTAATAATTTTTTATTAAATGCTATTTAATTTTCTTGAATATATTATAATTGAAATAAATTTAATAAAATAAAGTGACATTGTATTTAAATCAACAGTATACTCAAAAACCTAACCTAACCTAACCTTTCATTACAAATAATATTTCGCCTTGGTCTAAGGCCAGCGGGATATATTAGGTTAATATAAAAATTGTTTTTAATATAAAAATTATTTAATTTGTCAGAGCTTTTAACTGATAGGCGCAATTTTACCATCGTGAATATAAAAAAAAGTATTATATCGGAAATATTGTTTTCCTAAAACCCTTGCGTACGCTTCTGAAAATTCTGTTGTTACACAATTTTTGGTTCAATAGTTTTGGAAATAGGGAGACGAAACCGACTGCATTCCTTATTATTTTCAAAGCGGAAGCCATGTTTCACTTTGCAATCAAATAGTTTATATACAATTGACGTTTGTGTAAAACATAATATTTAATTCAGTTTCTTTAGATAAGTCATTTGTATAAAATTATTAAGAGAAAACCATTTTCAGTTTATTTTATTTGATAATCACCAATCACTACTTACAAGGCTCCAAAATTTTCATCCATTCTCTGTTAACCGAAAACATATTAGAATATTAATAAATCGATAATTTGATTGAATGTTTTGGAAGATTTTTATATTCGTGAGATGTTTAAATATTGAGAAAAGTTTAAAGCCTGTTAAGAAAAATGAAATTTTAGTGAAATTTATAATAGAAGTAAAAGCAATTGAAGCCACTAGGTACGATGACTAATACGTAACAATACTCCTACGAACCGATCGGCTGTAAAATTCTGGCTAAGAATTAAAACTGATTAACAGCATGTCGGTCACGCATAAATCACTCTGATTTCCGTAGTTATTTTACAAAATATCAATTTTACATATTTTATAAATTCTTATTTCAAATTCATAATTACCGAAAAAGGCTGTCGTATCTGAGTAAGTGTTCCCTGTTAAGAAACTTCCATCAGCGTTATTTCCACGTATTAATTTTTTTTTTTAAAGATTTCAAATCTAATATGGTTTCGATTTTTTTTAAATAATTCTCTTTGAAAGTACTCCTGATACCCTATATTCGGGGTTTTTTTCTAGATTTTTACACAGAAATGTTTTGGAAATGGAAGAGGGGAGTAACAATTGCAAACGATTTTGAAGCTTAATATTTCTAAAAACATAAAAATGGATACGAAATAAAAATGGTGAATGGAACCAAAATATCATTTTGAAAGATCTTTTTAATGAAAATGTAAAAAATGTATATGCTAATATTTTGTTTTCCTTCTCCACTTCTTAACCATGCCAATACCTTGGAAAAATGTCTTCCTTCCTGCACTCCATTAACTGAAAACATCCTAATATTACCGAATTTATATTAAAAAATAAAATAATTTTTCTTATCATAGAGTTTTAATTGTTAAAAGCACGCTGCCCAAATTTATATATTTTTTGCTAGGTTTCGAGGTGCTGTGTTCTTACCTTGAGCTGTAGATATTTTTAAATTTCCTAAAACCCTATTTAACTATAAAGTAGTCGATATATATATATATGTATATATATATATATATATATATATATATATATATATATATATATATATATATATATATATATATATAGGTATATATTTTTTTTCATTCTTATTTTGTGATTTTGCTACACATGAAAATGAAAACAATCGACGTGTATGAAAAGAGACGACATGAAGTTTGATGGAATTTCGATTAAAAATACCAATAATAAAAAATATTGAAAAGGGGGTTGATTCACAATCATCTGTTATGTAGTAAGTGATGCGTGTACTCTTCACATAAACACATCACATACGTTTAAAACAATTGTAGTAATTATTTCATTTTGTGTGGACAGAGTCATATGGATAATTTATAAACCCAAAAATAACAAAACGAATTTGTGTGTTTGAATCTACGGAATATTTAATTCCATCACGACTTTCAAATATTACCTGACCGCGCCATAGTAATTCCCGCATTCAAAAATATATTTTTTTTTACTAAAGAAAGAATATACTGACGAAATATTTTTGCTTGAGAAAGTTCAATACATACAATTGTCGCAAATAAGATAGGAAATGGAAAAACATTATCGTCTTATACGAATGAGCACATCAATTTCAGAACGCTCACCGAAAATAGAGCGCACATTGGTTTAGCACAGTGTATGAATAATTAGGTTTCAGACATATCATTCTATACTTTCTTCCATTAGACTAATGTTTTTATCAAAAAGAAACTAATTTTACTCCCTCCGAAAGCGATACAGTTTATATTCCTTTTATAAGTAGTACGGTTTCTTATATTCACCTTGTCCTTCAAGAATCCGTATTTTTTACGAGATGTATGTGATGTAGTAATAAAAATATTTATATTTCCATTCGAGATCGAACCCAACAAAACGGCATCCAATTGGACAATGTGGTTATTTAAGTGTAATAAAACGCATGGTATCAAATGGAAGCTTTTATTTTATGGATTTTCTAAAACAGTTTGTTGATACACATAATGATATATCGTATGACTGGTCTATCGTAATCCATATATATATATATATATATATATATATATATATATATATACGTATATATTATTGTATTTTATTTTTTACCCTAAATATACAACAGGTTCAAAACAGTGTGAGTTGCATTCGTTTACTAATCAATTTGAATTTGTGTCACCGTATCTTTTGAACAGTTGAAGCAAAATGTTTCCAAATTTGACATAGTTTACATGACACATACTAATTTTAGTTGAACAAAAATTATATAACTTCTTTTTTACTTTGAAAAGTACTGTAAACACTTAATCATATAATATGTCATATTCTTTACGAACTTGTTAATATTCATTTATATAAGTACCTTACCAAGATTTCAATAGTTTTTATGTGTCATCTGCTTACAAAATGACTCAAGTCATATCTATGATATTTATATAATATTATGAGTTATAATAGGGTTTGCGGAAAATTTAAATTTATATGGAAATCTCAGACATAAAATTTTATAAAAAGTTAAGTAGTTTTTCTCATAAATAATTTTTTTCCACGATAACGCACAAATTTTACATAATATGAAAAATAAAAATAAGTACCTTATATAATATATATAATAATATTTATAGGAGAATATTTTTAGGAGAATAAAAAAAAATTTTGGGCCATGTTTCATCGCCATACGTATCTAAAAAGTCAAATAATTGAATTCGTTATGTGCATTTCCAATTATAAATAATTACTATTATCTTTCCCTTAGTGTAAAGTTGGAAACAAATTAAGTCGCACGAATTAAAAAATATCTCTGCTTTCATGTACCAATACCCGATCCATTAATCACATTCATGCCTTCAACACTATAAAGTCTCTTTCAATGGCCCCCAACAATATTTAACCTCGTGCATTTTGCCCGCAACTAATACGCCTACACAAAGCATTTATTAGGGAGTACTACACAATCAATCATTTAAAATCATGTTCTAGACACAATTGGCTTTATAATAAATGATAGGTAACCCACCTGTAATTAGTTGTTCAGTGTAACTCTAAGAATCTAATGACGGGGCAGGTGCGCGCCGGGTAAAGTTATCGGTCGGCGACGTGCGATTGAATAAAATAATTTCGAACACAGACGCTCGCTCTTTGAGGCCCTAGTACGAAAGTCGATTGGCGCAAATTAATAAGTTGGGTTAGTTTACGACATCAAAATTCTGTCTATTATAATATGAACCGGTAATGTGCCCGAGATACTTTAATTGCGATTTAAATGTGTAATGAAAATAAAAGGAGTTTCAAATGTACGTGCTAAATTGAAATTAATTATGGATTTGACTGTACTATCGCTTGTCCCGTCCATAACGAAGGTGAAGTGGAATAATTAACTAATTGTGATAGTGTATCATGGATTCCAACTACATAATTCACATATTTAGAGTTGAAAATTACCTGCAGCATACAGTCCTACAGCACCTGATCAGTATATACGAGTAAAAAACTAGCTATATGAAATATAAGATGGGTGGTAATAATGCAGCTCCTCTTCATAATATTATTCAATTTATTATGTATTATATATTGTGTCTACTGGGAAAAGGTTAATAAATCTTTTAACAGTATACCAACGAAGTTCATGAAAAAGAAAATTATTTTAAACTAGAGACCTATTTTCAGTGGAACATTCACTCTGCAATAATCGAATATTTAACTATGGCATTAATTACAAAATTATTGTCTATTTTTTTTGTTCGTGTTTTTTGTCCAGCTAACATAAATAACAACATCACTGATCCATAGCAATCAATACTACGTTTCATTTATGAGCGAATATTATTGCCTGCTTCAATATTTGCTAATATTACATACAAGATAAATAATCCAGTTTTTCTCAACACAGTATAAATTTTCTTATCTCCCACATTTTCAGTTGGCTGAGCTTAAACCGTTAGTCGGATAAGTTTCATAACATACTCTCAGATAAATGAGTAAAAGTTTCGCCAAACCTTTTTGCGAGTTATTTACAGACATACGTGTAAACAAATTATTTCTTACGATCTATATACTGTGTATTTCCCACATAGAAATGATTTTTCATTATCAACGAAGGATTGTCTTCTAATATCCACGTAGCATTTTTTTTACTATCCGTGTAGAAACTTTTTTCTTACTATTTACGTAGCAACTTTCTCTGCCTATCCACATAAAAAATGTTTATAGCTTCCATACAGACATTTTTTCTTACTATCCATGTACTAATTGTTTGTCACTGTCTACATGGAAATTTTTTCTTGCTATCAATATAGATATTTTTATTTTATAAGATAGATAGAAATAGATAGATACATAAATAGAAATTGTGTTTTACTCTCCATATGGATTTATTTTCCTACTGTCTATAAAGTATTTTTTTTCACCTTTGTTAAGAAGCTTCTTTGTACTCTCTAAAATCTCACTTAACAACGCCACTTTAATCTATAATAATGTTCCATAAGTAAATTGCAATACAAGTGTCTTTTTTAAATCTTACCACTTTTTTAAATTTAAAAGTTGTCATAAATGCATCAACCTATATATTTTATTTTTATTTACGTAAGAAATGTGGCAATATCCTATAAATAACCTTCTTAGCGATCAATGTAGTGTTTGATTTTTTCGAACTATCTCTTTCATATGTTTATACTATATTTATTATTTATATATACATATATATATGTGTATATATATATATATATATATATATATATATATATATATATATATATTACAAAAGTTTGATAAAAAGAAAAGGGTTAGAATTGTTTTATAAATCAGTTTCAAGATCGAAGTTATTTACAATTCGTAAAACAATTTTGATTATACTTCATCATGCTATGACCATTTAACATCCATACTTCCCCCAAATATCTAAGATTATAAAACATACTCCCGCTAACTTTTTAAAATAAACTCATTTGAATAATTATTATTACGATATTCATTTACCATTTAACAAAATTATTATTTGGTTTTTAGTAACAACATTAGTATATATTAAATTGTTTGTGCGTGTCGGTGATTTTGGTTAAATTTTGAAAATATAATCTCCAGGAATGAAATTAGTGAATCCGTCGTTTCTTTTTATTGCAAGCAAATATTTCGGCATGATTTTAATGTATGTCTAATGCAATGTTAATATTGGTGGCGTCTTTGGGATTAAATTTGAATAAGTGCAGAAATATATTCTGAAGCAAAATAATTTGTATTTTCGTTATTGTGAACACGTACACAAACTAATTTTCAAATATAATGAAAAATCGTATAACAGCGTACTTAGTAAACGAATGAATGATAAAAGGAAGCAAATGTTTTGAATTAAGCGCACATCTTTTTGTTTTACATTGTTAATTTACTTGTCATTTCTATTGTAAATAAAGTATGCTGAGTTAATTAAGAATGAAACCTATGCTTTGTTTCCTGGTTTTTTTTTCTAACAGATAAATGACAGTTCATATTGATATTTAACAATTTACAATGCGTTATCTTGGTGCTAATTTACACATAACTATAATTTTATATAATATTGAAACTTAATTTGTTTTACATAGAAACTAGGCGACTGATTTAAAAAAAAATTAAATTTGTCAGATTACACAGGATTAATGCCACAAGTGGTTGAAATGGCGCTGTTTACCGACGATATATACTGTATGATTTTTTTCTTTCTCTTTACATAGATTTTTTATACTATTCACATAGATATTAGATATAAATTTATTAAGGTCTATATTCTAAAACTGCATACAGTATAATATTGTATTTCACTTTACTTAGAATATCGTATAATTCCTTTTTAAAGATCCGTAACTGAAAGGAAGGACGGAATCTTTGCAATATCATAAATTAAAATGTTTAATACTATGATTTAATAAAAATATTGTGTGTCTATGATTTAATAAAAGTATTGTCCAAAATTTTGTATTTGCCCAAGTGTGTACGAAATCCTTATAGTATTAGTTACTCGACAGCACGAGTAACAATAGTTCATTATCTAAATACTGAAATTTCAAATATATTAAATTTACTATAACTGAACCATAAATAAATTTGATATTTTCAATTTCAACTTGCAGGTCGTATCGGAAAACATTTTAATATTTCTCCTTGCAAGAAATTCACACGCATGGAATAATAGAAAAAGTGGGTTTTCCTCGCAATCAATATGTGTTTACCGTTGCCCGATTCAGAGCACATGCGCTACGCTACGCACTGATGCCCGCTTAGATAATGGTACAAGTAGCGGGCATTTTTGTATTTTCAACTTGCAATTGAATTTCGTCCATGATTTCGCTTTCGTAGTTTATGGTAACTTTATACGATACAAGCGATAAAGTAGTTTCCCCTCCATTTCAGTATCACGGTTTAAACAGTGAATACAAGGAAGCTATGCAAATTTAATAATATAAGTTAATAATCAGTTTATAATGAAATAGTAAAAGTTAAATAAAATCCACTTTAAAGATATGCATAAAATTAAATTCTCTATTACCGAAGCCTCTATGTATTGTAGATTATATGGTAGAACAAGACTATGTTTACCATTTTTCTGTTCTTCATAATAGTCTGTTCTTTTATGATGACATTTCATTCAAATTAAATTATAAAGCCAACATTTTAAGAAACCAAACCAGCCAAGCCGATTTTGGGAAAAATGTTTCCGCTGTTGTATATTTCTTTTGATATTGTTGAATTAACCTAAATAATTGAAGGCTCCAGTAAAGTTGTGATAATTAATTTTTATTCAAATATTTAACCCATAATGGAGAAATTGTAGGGCGCATTTAAAATCAATTAAAAGTTAAAATTGATGAACAGAAATTTAACTTTGTTTTAGAAGACCAATCAAGTAATTTTCTAATGTGTGCCATGAGCGATAAAAATGTTGTTTTCATACCCATTTCATGTGTTCTTTCACAAATATTAATAATGTCATTTTTAAAACTTTTGTTATATATTTGCTTAGACTTTACCTTGCAAAAAGTCCTAGCATGATTTCAGTTACAAAGACCTAAATCAATGAAATTCACGAGGTTGTGACACAAGTACAGATCTATGGATATTGTCGTTTTATTGCAACAAAGGTTGCTTTACTGCAATAACCTAAAATCAGTCAACCTAGTCAAGAATATTTATTTGGTCGAAATTCTTATTTTTTAATGGCTCAATGAGTTCCTTCTGGACTGAAATAACATTTGCAAAGAAATTTTCTAGATTGCTGCTTGCATTTGTATATTTTAGGAATTTCACCCCGTCCGCTCATTTCCATTAAGTTTTATGTTTCAGTCAATATCTGAAAAACCAATATCACTTATTGATTTCATTTACCGTTAGTTAGTGAAATCGTTAACCTTTAAGCAGTCAGTCTAGAGAAAAAAATTAAGAGAGCCAACTATACAAGACCATTAGAAAATTTCTTATATTTTTTTTATTGTATTGCTCTTTAATTTCTTTTATTTCATAATTTTTAAATTTTTTTTTTCAATTCGAATTTTATTTTTAATTTTGGCTAAATAAAAAGAATCGTCTATACGTAAGTAGCCAACACTATCAAAATTGGTTACAAATAATTGTTGTTTTAAGTTGTTACAATAATTTTCTTGAATTGAATCATAAAGGTTCCTTTTTACTTCCCCTTCCATGCACAAATTTTTCTCTCTCTTTGGCTGCTTATCTTACCATTATAAAGAAAATGTATTTCTTGTTATTAAATGTTTCTCTCTCTCTCAGTTCTTTAATACATACTGCGAACTGCCTTTTGATATCATATAAAATTTATGAAAAATACTTTCCAACGCCAGGTCATCTTTCACCACATTACAACTTGCTTTTATTTAAAATAAAAAACCTGAAATATAATTATTAGTAAAGAATATAACAAAAAAAATTATATTTTGTCAATTTAATCGCTGTTATGGACCCTTAATATTATCTTATATACCTCAAACCATATTTAGATTCCGTGACTCACGTGACCGTTTGCCCGATCTGTCACAAACGTCTTGTCTCACCGGTCTGTTTTGGAATCCGTTTGATGTATTAACATTAAATTATATAGAGAGTAGTGCCCTTCATACATATGTTAAAAGCTACCACTCAAAAACATTTATATGGAAGTTTTTTGTAGGGAAGCGAAATCGAAAAGTATTTAATATCAATAAAATTTCGACAAGGACGACAATACAGAATCGTGGTGTCATTTTTAATAGTGATAAGAGAGCAAATCAGAGCAATAATATATCCTTACTGTATCCCTCGGTTAAATTAACAACCATATCTTAAAACCAGTTTTCCGGTGTACATATAATGCATATCACGTCTAATTGCAAGAGGTAGTTTGAAAAGTTTTGTGGAGTTCCCGTGTTTAGTAAACTCATCCATATACGCGGGCTTATATCAGACCAATATCATTTACCAACAAGTTTGCGATAGACAACCGATTGAGAAGTAGTGGACGGCTAATCGCGAGAATTTCTACTTCTCTCCTTGCCTTTAGTCGCTTTCCCCCTAAAAAGGTTTCATATCCGCAAGCTAGTTGGATTTGTTCACATATACTTTCGGTAAGTCATATTCAAACTTTCAAGACTTACTTTTTCGTCAATTGCACGTTGCGATCCTAAAAATTCAAAGTTTGAGTTGACGAATGACCTACAAGTCAATGTAAAATTCCGTCGAACGAAAGCGACCAGTTTTCGCAAGTTGGCGCAGAAACTGGTAATCTTTCCGGTCATCGCTGCATGGGTAGCACACCGTTCTAAGCTCCTCTAAACACTGAATCAAATCTAACTTGCAAGTTTTTAACTATGAAGCATATAATCACAACAGGTTGGGCTATTTCAATAAAAGGATCAGCCCTGATAATTTTGGTAATCGGAAATAAATCAATTTTGTACACAGAGGGCTCGTTTTTCTATAAATATATTTATCTACTGCTACTAAAAAAATTCAAAGGGGGTATAGACACATAAGACACCTCGTTTAGCTACTACTAATGTTTAGTTAATACAATATAAAACTTTAAATATATGCGAAAATACTGATATCTTAGTATCTCAGCTTCCTCCTCAGGCTATTCTCCAGTTGTTTTTACTCTGCAATTGGCATTCAAATTTGCATGCTTCGAATTAATTTGATAGGAAAAGAAACATAACATTGATGATAACACCAAAACATTATTAAATATATTTGAATTTTGTAGACATTCATCATTAACAATTAAATGAAACTACGGTACGTATTATAATAAAATACATTTTATTAAACACTACATTTTTTAAAAACGGCAAGTAAATAAAAATAACACCAGATGTTATTACTTGAATACAATTAGGTGATATTATGTCCTCCAAAACTATTAAAGTCAAAAAAGAGCAAGTTTGATGCTACATTCTTTATTTCGTCGATGAAAGAATTAACAATAAAAGGATGAGTTGTTTGAAAGTAATGAAAACTGGAAGCTGTCGTGTAATTTTAAATATTATCTAGTAGTGTTTATTATTGAACTAGAAGAAATTAGTGCTCACTAGGTGCGATATGTCAAAACGTAAGATATATTTTCTTCAAACCAGCTGTCAATGAAAATCGGAGTTGGAATTAAAAATTAAAACTGGAGTAGTTTATTTTAACTTTAATTTAAGATAACATTACAATATAATGCCCTTAAAATATGGAGTAATCCAGAAGGCGCATACGCACAAATCACTTCGCGGTCGCGGTGAAGCCAAAAATCGGTGGAGGGGGCGCCGCGTTCCGCCTACTAGCGCCCTCCCCCAACGTGCACGGTGTTACCAACAGAATAAATTTACCCACGAACTTCAGGAAATCGACGCATATAAATATATTTGCTTGCAGCAGTAGGATTCAGATTTACTTCAATTTATATGGTCATGGCTTGGCCTATATGAAGTATTATTAAGGCCGCCGTGTTAAATTTCTAAAATGTTTATTCTGACCATAACCAATAGCCAAAGTATTTAGATCAAAATTATTTAAAAATTTTGTCACATTTTACCATTTTATCCATCACTTAACACTTTTAATACAAAAAGAAAACAATTATCTTAGTGTCTTAAAGTAAAAAGAAATGTGAAAAAGCCCATAATAAAAGTTTGAAAATATTCGATCTCATACTAAAGAAATTCAAAATAGGACGAAACAATATTAATTAGCATTCAATATCGTGATCAATTTTCTTCATATTTTAAACAATATCGATTCGCATTTTGAATAAATTAAAGAAGATGGTAGAAATTAATGAATGTAACATGTGTTTCTTGTCGTAATCCTACCTATAATTATTATATACACAATACGTAAAATATTCTAAAATTTAATACGACATTTTCCATATCCCAATTTTTTTCCAAATAAAATTTTACATTTTTCAGTATCGAGCAATTAAGATGTTTTAATTTGGGTAAACAATGTTTTAAGAGGTGACAATACCAATAAAAATGGCGCGCTTCTGTTGATAACAATCCACTTTGATATTTTAAAATTACATAGTTAATTGAAAATGAAATTAAGTAATAGTTTTTACGTATGAAAAGTAATCCCCATTTGTTTCTTTTTCAGTCCAGTGATATTTTTGCAGGTGGGAATAGCACAAACCGGCATTTAAAGCTATATTGTCACGTAGAAAGCACCATAACCTTTCATAGCTGTGTCTTAAATTGTACTGACAGCCTTGTTTTGAAACTAAACATTTTATGCGTAGTTTTTTGGACACACTTTTGCGCGTGTTCTCGCCTTCTGGAGTACTCTTTATTCTATGATAATGCCCTTACTCAATTTAGTTCTTTTATCTACAAGACAAATTATTTGGCATAAAACTTCGCTCTTTTTTACGGTCCGTAGAAAAAAAGGAAAAACGGAACCCTTTTATTTTCGTCCTGTTCTTTTGTCCGTCTGTCTATTCATATATCATGACCATTTTACTCGGAGTCTATTGGCACTATATAAATGAAATAGGTTGAATGTACTTTCTATTAACCGCCATTCAACATATTAATGACATTTTAATAAAAAAATAATATTAGATGTGACACATGCAACTCAGGAATGAAAAAAAAATCCAATGTGCATAGGCGTGTGGGGTTTTGTTACATTAGTTTTAAAAATTATATAGAAGTGCCAAGACTACTTGTTAGTTTAAGTCAATTGTTGGTGAGGTATATGCTTCTTATGTCTTAAACAATTAGAAAGAGGTCCCCAAAAAACAATTTCAGCTAACGTGTGTAAAATGTTGATGGTAAAACTTAAACTTGGTTTGAATAAACTATGTTGAGTAATTTTTGAGATATGAGATATATTTTGTACCGATCATAGCAATAACTTTCTTTTTGAGTGTCTGAGAAAATACAAACTTATTTTTTGTGTCAATAAAAAAAATATTGTGCTTGCGTAACAATTAAATTCTGCTCCAAGTCTAAATTATTGACTAGCAAAATAAATATTATTACATGCGTATTAAAGTTTAAAATAGCAATATTATAATTTTAATAAAGTGACTAACGTATTAATATTCACATAATTTGTTATGCCTAAATTACATTCCGAAATGTTAGTCAAGATTTTCTTAACGAGAATCGTATATTTACATATTCCATATATTTATGGAAAAATACCGGCAACGTATCTTTACTGTAATCTTATCAAGTAAAAAGGAACACGCCTTGACAAGGTTTTTGGAAATTTTACTTGCGAAGCTGGAATATATTACTCTTCATTCGAATATCACAAACCTATGTGGGCAACATTTAAATAACTCGATATATTTTAACATCAGATATATTATATAGTGTTAAAATTATTAATTTAAAAAAAGACTGTTTTACATATTTTGTATTTAGAAAAATATTTTCAATTTAAAATAAAATAGTATAAATTATTATTAAATATACCCTCAATTTTCATTATCATTGTACCTATCTATATCAAAACCTGATGCTAAGTGAGATACTTCTAAAGTCATCGTAACACTGGCTGTAATTCCTCCCTAAGATTTTAATCGAAAAACGAGGATACAATTTTTGTTTTCTAAGAAGAATACTTATAGACAAAACATATCAACTTTTGGTATAGACGATCAAGTACATGAATATAGTGTTTTTAACTTCCCTCATATATACGTTCTTACAACAAATAGACGAGGGTATTTGATGCATATTCACTTCTTTTAAAATGTTTTAAACTAATGCTTTGGCAGGGTTCTATAAAAATGTGAACTGCTTGTGACATTTACAAATCTTTAATAAGTCCGACACCGGTGCAGGTGTGGAAATACCACTTGCACGAGTATTTCCTATTAGCTAGTCACGTAGTAAGAAAAAATGATGAACTCGAAGGAGGAAAAGATATGGGAGTAGTTAGTATGGTTTATATTCGTGTAAATATATACGCTTCTTGTACTTGCGCGAAATTCGCTGAGTCGTGTGTGTAGATATCGACACTCTAAGATTGCACTCGATTGTTTATCAATCTCTGAATTGCACTCGATTAAAGACTAATTGATTTCGTTAACAATTTAAAAAACCTTTCGATAAACATAAAATCTATAAATATTTCAGAGCATCGCGTTTAATAATTCGAGGCACTCAAATATGACCAATTTAAAATTAATTTGATTAAACATAAATATCCTATAGACACAAACAATTTTAAATCAAATAATAAGACGGAACAAAACTTTCACTTTAGTGTGATATAATTCATATCTTGCCCTTGACATTAAAATATATGAATATCTAAGTAAAATAAAAAAAACGAAAATTCTCTCAAAATATATCCTACGAATAAAAAATAGAAAGCAAAATTTTAATATATATATTAGTAGGTTGAGAATTGACGAGGAGTAAAGGTGCAAAAAAAAATGTGCGGAAGGTGAAAGACATGTGGACAACTAGTGACTTGTCCATAAGTGACATATGTCAGTAAGGTGAGTTGGTGACAAATGTAATGACGAAAATTTTACAATATCGGTACCGCTTGTTTATTTATTACTACCGGCTTAATATTTAGTTATTTGTAAGAAGTAGGCTATTTATCAGAGTGTTGAAACTGTAATCCCGGTCAGTATGTTATGTACTAAACCGATTTAGAGATTTTCGTAATCGAAGCTGGTTGGATAAGACACATTTTTAATCAGAAAGAAAACGTTGTTTTGCAACGGCAATTTTTTTAACCGTAGTATAGCCACTTACTGTATAAATCTTTTGATGGATGCTTCAATTTTTAATATTGAAAAAAATATGACATCGCCAATGCAGTATATATTAAATAAGCGCATGATTCGAGGAAGAAATAATGCAATCAGACAGAATATTCTTAACAAAAAATATATTTCGACGAGATGCTATTAAGAAAAATATGCAATTAATTAATTATTATAAATTAACCCAGTTGGTAAAAATGATAGAGGTAAATATTTTGTTTTTAAATTTACTTAGTATTATTCTAGTTTATTCTATTGGTATCACACCAACAAAAATTTCTATCATCATAACATAAATTTTATCATTAACGGTCAAAATTTGAAAATGAATGTATGCTTTATTGCAATTCAAATAATTTAGATGTTTATAATAACTGAAGCAGGAAACAAATTTGTTTAATTCTTTAATACATTGAAATATGCTTTTTTACTAAAGTTTTACCGATGGGAACAATATTTCTATATTAGTAAAAAAGCAGATAAATTATTATAAACATGTTTAGAAACTGATACCTGACCTGAAGCCTTAAATAATCCTATTCACGTGTCTTTGAGCGTTTCCAAGCTTTAAGTGTTTATTAATAAATAAACAAAACACACGCTATTTTCACACACCACTTTCGTCGAGTTCGTTTCCAACTCACTCCCAAGAGATCACTGGTATCGGTGCATATCAATATAAATGGCTGATGCGCCCCACCCACTCGGAGAGCACCCGTTGTTTGACCGGAGAACACCTGTTGATTCAATACTTGATCAGTAACCGTGAAACTGTTTGTATCGTGTAGTTAGTATTTCGTATATGTCAATGCTTACTGTCGTAGTTAGTTCGTAAATGAAAATTATTATTAAATTAGTAAGCTCTATATTCGTAGCCGTATTTGTGAACATGGGACATATACTGAAATATTAGTTTAATAACAAATGAATAGTTTCTTTTAAATGTTACCTCAATTTAATTTTTTTTACGACTGGTAAAATTCATATTTATTTTTTGTTAAATATTAAGAAATTCTAAGGTGTCTACCCCTTTTTAGCGGTTTCATATAAGAAAGAGTTTCCTTTATTGGACCGTATACTCTTCTATGTGTTATGTGTTGTTATAACGTGTAACTTTTCAATGGGTTGTAATTTAGTTTCAAATTTTAGCGTTTCGTGGAAGATGTTATGAGAGCATTAATGTTTCATAAAATATCCAATAAAGTAAAGAAAAGTTACAGTTTGATCTAAGATTAAAAAGTTGTTGAGATACAATGTTGCCGAAAGTAAAGAAGAAATATATTAACTTAATAAAATAATCGTTTGTTTTATCTTAAGAAATAATTTAGTTTTTCCCTTAGAAGCAAGTAAAGAATGAAATAAATTTCTGCAATTGAAAGTGACACGCTTTTAACCTCACTGTAACTTGCCCTAATACCATTCAAGAAGAACATTGTATTCTAATGCTATTCTAGAATGAATTGAGGTAACTTAAAAGGGCAAGTTTCTTCTTAGCTTCTACGGCGGGTATAATAGGCGCCGTTTTGCTCGGAAGATCGGTTGTAGTTATGTTTGAATCGGTTAACAAAAAGTTAAAGAAAAAGTTATTCAGGAATATTAAATCGGGATGTGAAATAACCTAGATTTAATCTGAACCATAAAGTTCTCTCCCTGAAATTTCCGTTTAAAGCATTTAAGTAGTTTTTACATGATATTCTGACGTCAAGCAGAGATAATCAGAGAGTTAGACGAACGGAATATACTAAGTTTTCAAACTCATATATTATTACCAACAATCTCGTGAAATGTCGGTTTGTAATAGTTAGTACGAGTTACTATATCAATTGAGTGTTTCACTATATGTAGCTTCGTATTGATTCTTACATATTGTTGACGTATACACATAAAACAACACATAATATACACATATAGTGTCAAAATAAAATTCTTTGGGCTTCTTTCCATCCGAGACACTACCTTGATGAACCATTTTCCAAAAATTGTTATCATGGAATAAAATATTCATTAAGTTGCCTAAACATTTTAAGCTTGAGGAACGAGGAAGTAACCATGAAAACACGGCAAATACAATAAAAAAACGACCAAGTGTGAGCATGGGTTACACGTCGATGTTTCCGTATCCTGTTTGATGTGAAATTATTTTACTTGTTAAAAATATATAAAAAAAATAGCTGGTACGGTATGTATTATCTCTAATACCTGAAGAATTATGACATTTACGATCGTCATAGTTTTTAAACGTTATTTTTTCGTAATGTTAAGTTATGTGTTTTCGGAAAAGGAGAAAAAGAAAGGGAGAAAATATTTTCATTGTATGTTTTTAGTTTTGCGACTCTCATGTGATCATGCTTCCTCTATTAAGCATAGAGGAAATACGAGCTACTTTCAGTAAATTGCAAAATGTACTAACAAATAAAAAATGAGTGAAGCCAAGAATTCGACTTGCAAAGTGCTACGTCTTCAGAACTCTCCTTGTAAACAAAAAAAGCGTCAAAACTTTTTGGGTACTCAAGGTACTAAAGAGTGCTGTAGCAATTTGCATCGTATCTCAAGCAGAATCCGAGGATACAAAAGAAATATAATCATTTTAATCATCCGTGAATTAATTCAATTGTAGTTGATTTAATTTACTAAATAGAAGGAAGGACTTCGAAATTTGTAACACCATCCATCGTCTATATGTCTATATATATATATATATATATATATATATATATATATATATATATACATATATATATACACACACACATATATATATATAATATATATATATATATATATATATATATATATATATATATATATATATATACATATATATGTATATATATATTCGACATTTTGTAAATAAATGGTATGGACTTTCATATTTTATTTCTCTGATGATTATTTTAAAGTTACTTTCCATTGGCTTTCGGCTAGTTTTGAAATTAAACGTACGTATATTTTAGATTCACAATAAAGGTGCGTAAACATCCTTACATGCTGTCTAAGTAACTAAAACAAGTATTACGGTACGGCTGTGAACTAAAGTATAACACATCATAGATAGATGCTTAGGATACCTTGAAAATTTCGCAGGAATCCTTGTTTAGTATAAGCCCTAGATACATCCAAGCACGCTCGCTCTCGTCTGTCTCGTATCATATATAAATATGTTTGCGATATACGATTGCGGGATGAATAGCCGACTGCTAAAAACGTGGGTTTTTGGGTGCATTCTTCACCTTAAGTCACGTTCACACTAAAAATCACTTTATCCAACTAATGGAACCCATTGGCACATAATTTAAATAAATCATATTCAAATTGTCACCATTTACTTTCATTTCAGTTCCAAGTTACCATTATGAACATTCAAAGTTTGAATTGACGAATGATCTACAGGTCAGCATAAACTTTTAGTGAACGGAAGCGCTCCGTTTTTGCAAATAGGCGCGAAAACTTTTCTTATCCTTCCGGTCATCCCTGCGTGAATGACGCCCCCTTCCGCGCCGCTAGTAAGCATCGAGCCGACCCCGACTCGCAAGTTTTGTGACTATGAAGCACATAATCCAAAAAGGTAGGGCTATTTTGTTAAAGATAAACCAACCCTAATAATTTTAAGCTCGAAGAACGAGGACAGTAAATCATAAAAGACTTGATTGGCATTATAATAAATATATTTATTTTCTTTGGGGGACGTAGATTATGTTGAGATTTTTTTGCACGATTTCATATTACGTTGCTGTACAACGTGTCCCTAGACAAGCTTGGTTAGCACTCGATTTGTTCTAAACCAATTTATCAATTTTATTCGATATTTGAAAATGTTTTTGAGAAATAGAAAATGGATGACAATTTCAGGCCATTGCTAGTGACAATTAGTGATAGTCAAATAAAACAAATTTTTTTCTCAAAACTAAATTATTTTTGACAAATGACTTCACGAAATAGACAAAATAGTTATTAGTTAAAAGATTTTTTTTGTACAAGCATTATTTGTGTACAAACAAAATTATCATTTTATGAAAATAAAGTAAAATGTCCTCCGAAAAAAAATGAACGAGAGATTAGCAAAAAAATAATTAAACAATAAGAAAATGAAACTAAAAAGATAAAATAAGAAATTAAGTTAAAAGAGATATACAGTCTGGTCATGTGAAAGTAACAGGCCAGGATAAAATCGTCAATACGCGGGTACTAAGAAAAAATATACGGAATATAAAATATATGTGGGAAAAATTCACAGTGTGATGAAGCGTTAAAGTGCTTTAGAAAGAGAGGGAATACATTGTTTTGAAAAATCTAATGACATACGTCAATAAGGTAATCTGTTGACAAATATTATGACGAACATTTCACATTACCGTTGCCACTTTTTGATACATTTCTAATAGATTTGGGTTTTATTTAATTATAAGTATCGGGACATTGATAAGTATATCGAAATTTTAAACTCAATTTTGTCCACTCAATCCCAAAGAAACTCCACAATCCTCACAATCGTGAGGCCAATTTCATGATAGATATTTTGCGTTTGGGGCTACTTGGAAGGGTATTTAAACATATTTTTAATAAGAGATCTGCAATGAATTACGTTTATGTTTGTAAATATTTGTTCAAAGCAAAATTAATCAATAATATACTGAATAAATACCTCCGTAAGTAATTTAAAGTTTAATATTATAAAGAATGAGGCTGTGTTTCAACGTACACAACTAAGAAACAAATGAACGATTCAAAAAAGGGATCGTGCATCTAAGCGAAACGCTCTTAAAAATGTAAATTACTTACATGATAATCTTAATGAGGTACAATAAAGTGAAAGATGCAATTCATCAATGTTAAAAATTTAATGGTGGTGTGAAAACATTAAAATAGTTAATCAAAATATCGAGATTTTGTAATTCAGTACGTTAGAAATAATATTTAAATACCTGTTGAAAGTCGGTATTCTGAATTTTCCAACTATCAGCTATATTTAAAGAAAATAATATTCAGACAACATTTATATCTAAGGAGAAAATCGCGTGTGAGTATAACTTGAGCGTAAAGTTGGAATTTCTGCGCTGTTTTTTTCACCACGTTTGGAATTGAAATTGTTTTATTTATCATAAGCAATTACTAACTTCCTAAGGGAATATATACTTAACAATACCCGATTTATTTAAATAAGGGCACATATAAATTTTCGTGTATATCTGAAAAAATTTCGACATCTAGAATCAACGTCATAGTTTTCCTACAACCTTTCAATAGGTTTTAATAAATCTTTTATTCGTTGTATTAAATAAAATAGTTTTGAAAATTTCGAAGATATAATACCTAAAACTATGAAAAAATAAATTGGAGATTCTTATAATAAACCCCTTCAAAATAACCCACATCCTCTATACGGAATTATATATTTTTTTTTTCAAATACCAAATCTATCGGCTAGGAATATGAACATTTTTCAGTATCAGATATTTAAATACGTGTGGGTTAATATGCTTACCAGTTTATCAAAATTCAAGCCTACACGTCTAGGATTTCCGAAGAAAAAAAAAACAATTTCCTAAAAAAAGCTCTAGGAGAAAAACAGATGGACGGTCTTATTTTTTATACACAAAAAACCTGCACTATCCTTGCAAATAAAGTCTCACTTTCGAAACATTTTCCATTTTATTTTATTAACCTACAAATTAAATGAAATATTTTCGGGAAATTTTAATCACCAACATACGATTTCCAAATCAATGAATCCTGTTGTATTATAATAATACACGTCATAGAATATAAAAAAAGGAAATAATTGTCATATATAATGCAATCTTTAACAAATATATTCATCAAATATTTTAACGCACATTCATCGCTTGCGTTTGCAAATTTACCTTAAAGCTAGACTACGATTTTTTTTACTTTTTTTCTCATTTTATAAGCGACAACAAATTATTGAATGACTTAATATATCAGACGTTCCCACTGGAAAATTATAGATATTCGGTTAGCTGTACAATTCTTGGCCTATCATCTTCATGACTAGGACTGGAGCAAGCACACGAATAAAAAAATTATAGAATAAATAAAAGGAAGCAAACCTGTCCGTGTCGTTGTACATAGAGTTCGATTTTAAAAACAACGTGACCAAATATACAAATATTTTAACAGGTATTGGCTTTGGTTTTCCGAGAATCTTGTAAGTTAAATATTTTCATTATGTTTCATTGTAATGACATGCAGAGGGTTAATGCAAAGAATAATAAAAAACGATATACATGTAGCTTAAACTTGTATGGTTTACTACTAAAATTATTTGAAGAAGTTTATAAATTCTTTTTTAAAATTCTTTATTATATTGAATAGTTCCCAGGGTTATAAGCCTGACCAATTTAACAACACTTTTAATAAAGTATGTCATGTATTTTACAAATCATAAAACAATATAATAAATTTAAAATTCGATGGTCATTAAGATTCCGAAAGAATTCGAGAAAATGTATTATATATAATTAGTTTTTGCTTAATGGTGTAAAAAATCTTGAGCGTATTTCAAAAATTATATATGGAATATTTTATTTATATAAAATTATATGATAATAAAAATTATGAAAGAACCCTTATAAATAATCCTTCCTAATGATATCTTACACAAAACTTGCCTGCCTAAGAAAATTTTCATATTCTTCGTTTTGAGTGTATACTATTAAAATATATTTGAAATAATAGTATTTACTACTATGCCATATTTCAAGTTTCTTCGTCAAGTGGTTTCTAAGAATAATGACTGTAACAAACAGCGGGGAGAAGCGGGATCACATCTAAAAGGGGTTTTTATTTCCTTCTGAGGTACGAAACCCTAAACCAAAGTAATGACGAAAAAATAATTTACAATCTTGCAAATTTTGTACTTTTCCAGCTGCACGTAATCGCTTTCTAATCTCCTCGTTCGCGCTATATTGACGGGACCTCTAAAATAAACAGTAAAAATTAGTCTTAACTAAAAAGCTCTCAACTTTATTAATGACGTTTGATAATGTGATTAAAAAATCTTCACTAAGCTACTATTGTATTGCTTACTATTGTCTCCTCTTGTTGCATTGTTCGTAGAAATAAATGTCAAAATGCTATCGTGGATTATAACAATTTGTTGAAATTATACTGCTACCATCAATGAAAATATTTAAAGAAAGGTACGTATTCACTCATCCATAATTTTAGTGGTTTTTCATAATAAAATCTTTTCTCTATTAATTAATCTATGATAGTTTAAAGATAAATTCGTTGCCTTCTTTTTTTTCTTCCTTCTTTCCTTTTTTAAATGCCTTGGGAACGTTGCCTAAATCCTATTGGCTTTTCTTGTTCTTTTGATAACTATAAACTGTTTATTATAAAACATACGAATTGTATATTTATGTATGTATATAAATATATATATATATGTATATTAATATACGTAAGCATCATTTAATTATTAAATATAATATTTAATTTAATCGACATTATAAAATAAAATAATTCAAAAAAATATATTTATTTGCCTTGGGTACGAATGTTCAAATTATAATTGGATTAATAGTATAGCCGATTACGCAAATATTTTTATTCAGAGCATCATACGCAACCGAACACGAGCGCATCTCAAAGCGTTGTGTTAACACGCTACTTATATGAACGAGTTAAACTATATTTTCGTTGACCAAATGTTTTTCTTTTTCTGTTTTAATTAAGGTATAATTGTTTGAAACGAATCCCCAAAATTTACACTTTTTAGCGATTTTGGCAAGGAATGAAACTAATAAAATGTAATTTCATTGATTGTAGATTTTAAACTAATAAAATGTAATTTCATTGTTTGATCTATTTATTTAGAATAGCACATTATTATACTACATATTCCCAGAGTTTCGATTAATCTTTGCCAAAATTGAGGTTTTTCGTCCAAAACGTATACACATCCTTAAGGAAAGATGTAAAATTAAGTAACGTTTATGTTAATTCATGTATGTACGATGACACATTTTAAATGTTGAAGTCAATATTTAGCACAGCTATAAATGCGCTTCAATACATTGTATATACTGAAATGTTCTTATAACTACACATAGCAACATTTTAGTAAATTATTGCGTAAATTTGTTTTTGGCCAATATCAGACGCAAGGGCCGTCTACTAGTTAACTAGAATTAATAATTAATTGTCTTTAATCTAAGCATCAAGTAGGTAACAAAAATACGTAAATATTGAACAGGATTTTAGATAAGTGTTTAGAGTATCAATTTTTGTTTTCAAAATCCGCCATTTTTGAAAACAAAAATTATTTAATGTCGCTTAAACGTTTAGTTTTAAATTAATAAAAAAATCGTACGGATTTAAATTTTACAATTTTGCATGAAATATTTTTATATAATTAATATTTTTGAGATTATAGTTTGCATGAAATGTTTTCTTCACCATTTTTGGTACCTTCCACCATTTTTCGAAAAAGTCGTATGGCTATCCCCAAAACAGTAATTTAAAAATATATATGCACGTGCTGGGTACTATTTACATGACGTTTCTTAGTTAATTGTAAAAGCAAAATAACATTCCTTTCATTTCATTAACTTTAAAAACATTTTATTATTAATCTACGCTAATATTTTAAATATTAGCGTAGATTATAGCATTCATTTGAAACTTAATCGAATATTTCTTTCTCCACTTTTAAAATGTACGAATATGTAAGTTAAGAATAACAACCCAAAGAAGCATAATTATATTACATTGATATTTAAAGATTTTTTTGATTCTATGATTTATGGAAATCTTTTGTTGGTCATTTTTTCGCCCACTAGCATGAAAGAATTAGGGGCACCAGACTCTTTCACTATGAAACCACCTATTGATTGACCGTGGTGATAAATCGTGATGAGTTTTATCCGAATAAAACCTTTAGAGTGAAGCCAAATTTTTCTGATTAGTACATTTATGTACATGAAAACAGAAGTATCAGTTTGCGTGTTTGTATAAACTATAACATAGCAAAAGTTGTGTAAATAATTTCTCGAGATTAATGATAAATTAATTAACTTTTAACGAATAACTTAGCGTAACTTTTAAATGAATTGCAATTAACAGAAAATTTAATTGCAATTAACAAAAAATAGAATAAAATTTTAAAACTAAAACTAAAATGTTAATAACACTCATTTATACCGAAGTCAATATACATAAAGAAAAAAGAAATAAATTATTGTTTTTAAAAAGACAGAAATAAATGAATTAGATGAAATTAAATTCTGCAACTGAACATTACAACGAATGGGTTTGATTTAATTTTCCGTCATACCGTCTTCAAATACCATTTTGTACTCTACTATACTTCCCGTCACTTTTATAAAGGGTTATATTTGAGTCGATATAGTAGTTTTTTTACATGACTGTCTAAGAAACAGATAAATCGAGAGTTAAGGAAAGGGATTGGAGTTAAAGAAAGGGATTTCCCCCTCTTGGGGGATTTTCGATCGGGATAAGGGAGCAGTCCACATTTTAATTTAAAACCCAAGCATAATACAAATGCAAATTTTACTTAAGATAGTCCAATAGTTTTATGTACAGTTGCAATAAAAATAGAGTAGACAGACGCACAGACACTTGAAGAGACAAACGGGTAAATATTCTGAAAATTATTGTTTTGCCCTCTACTTCATCTTAGACACAAACCTGGATTTTCCAAAATGTTTTTTTTATAATAGCTCACTTCACATCATTCATTAAGCAATTATTTAATGTTGATTATTTTTAAATAAAACCATTTAATGATATTGCAAAAGTCCACATAGTGTTGGGATCAGGTGTTACAAGATTCAAAATGGAACTCTAAGATAAAGGTAATGTAAAAAGAGCGCCTTAAAAGTTTTATTGAAATCGTCAATCAGAAAAGTTAGCAATATTTTATCTCTAATGAGAACTCAGGTTGCATTGCAGCGTGCAGTGCTATTTTTGTGGAATTCTTTAAAGCAGCAAGATAAAATAATATCAACTGTACCCATTGTATCCCATCTCATCCTTCTTATGCAGATGTGATAAATTAATCCATGAAACTAATACTAAACCATAGAAAAAAAGCCACGTGAAACTATTTCTTTTGAAAATAAAGAATGAAATTTAATATAAAATTAAAGTTTACTCCTAATTAATTTGAATAAGGGCTAGACAATTGGATAAGCGATCCATATTAATTAGTTTTTATAACAGTTTCTAAGAAGTCACTACGTGCTTCGATAGGTTTTTATGTTATTTTCGTTTCTTGTTAAAAGTCCTTGACGTAAATATTAAAAATTTGTGCATTTACAAAGGCGGCTTTTTCGTTTTATATTAGAGTTACAAATTTTCTTTTATGTCTTGCTCTTTTTTG
Organism: Druceiella hillmani; assembly: GCA_039881145.1. Taxonomy (NCBI): domain Eukaryota; kingdom Metazoa; phylum Arthropoda; class Insecta; order Lepidoptera; family Hepialidae; genus Druceiella; species Druceiella hillmani. Next base: position 17,428,527 of record JAYKKI010000046.1, on the reverse strand, counting down.
ATTTTTAATCGTTTTTTTTATATTAAAAAAATAGCAGTTTTCTTGGAAATTTGTACCTATTCTCGCAATATCAGGTCCATATTTGCTGATCTTTTCTAAGTTCCAAATTACAATTTAAGTCAAATTAAGTGACGTAGAAATATTTAAAAAATTCTAACTATAAAGCATTGACCAAAAACCTATCGATGCAGTTTTATCTTGGCAGCTCTTTAACCCCGGTTTCTACTTCCAACGCATACCTAAATATATGAATTGAAAGTAAAAAGGGGTTATAGAGCGACCTTTAAACACTCTTTTTAATTTGATATTAAAAACTGTATTTAAAGTTTTCACAAAAACGGTCCAATATCATTATTGACTGCACCCGATATACTCACTCGCTCTATAAATGTATAGGACGTCTGCTTTATCGATAATTTACTTTTTTAGATATAAAACATCGCATCCATTAGCAGTTTTTCAAGTCACTGTATCATTCGTTTACCCTAAGCTGAACTCCAAATAATAGATTACGGAAAGAATATTCATTTACTTTATTGTTGTCTTTGTTATCTTCAAAAACTTCGAATGATTTTAGGTTAACTGATGACATTATGTTGGCGCGTTATCCATTATCCATATCCAGGGTCGAAATTATGTACTGCCACCACTTAATTATTTTGATGCCCACGTATGTTAATTTTAAATATAAAGTCTATCTATGGAGATCGATATTAAGCGGGGTTAAATGAGAAGTCTGAAGGCATTTCCTGGTCATATTACAAAGTTTGATTATAGAAGAATATTTTTTCTCAGATCCTCTATACCCCTATTTTTCTACTTTTTCGCCATTTGGAAGGTTTATCACAATCACTAGCCTATTTGTGGGTAAAAGATATGAAGTTAAAATTTTAATCGAATACGTTAAGTTATATCTGTGAAGTATAAAAATATCAAGATATTTGTTAAAGGCGAGTGGAGTTCATTATATACTTCGGTACATATAAAAGTTAAAATATAGATGCTAAGTTTTTCTGTAAAGCTCTAATTCACATTAATATTATTTTTATTATGTAAATATACTGTCTAATATATCTTTCACAAATATACAATATCGTCAATTTGCCAGAAACGTTAAAAACTTAGACACTTGATTTGGTCTACCGGTAATTTTCTATAAAATTTTACTCACACTATTTTTCACAAACTGTAAAGTTTCAGAAATAAGCAGGGAGAGAGAGGGATGACGTACTTTTATGCACATATTGGTGCAAGATTCTAGGGGTGTGCTACTTAAAAAAAAAAGCCCTGAGTTTTTTCGAGCATTTTTAAACAATATTTTATTACACTACACCTTAAACTTTTTTCTCCTAAATAACAAATAACTATCGAACAATATTCTTAACTAGTAAATTGTTATCAAATAGTACTACAATAAACGCATGTTATTATTAACTATTATTATTCTAAATTCCCAGTTTAAGCATAAAATGGTTTCAGATAAAATCTATCGTTACTGTTAAATAGACTTTACGCGATCTCGTCAGAATTCCGTTTTTCTTTATAGGTACGTAATATTAAAAAGTACAATTTGATTGAGCCTTTACACAGTAAAATTTATTCGAGTTTTGACATATTTGCTTTATAGTCAAAGTAATTAGTTTATAATTTTGTTTCAGTAAATAACATACAAAATATAATTATTTTTTCCATGGGCACGATAGGGCACTGCATTACCTTTCCTCGAAGCGATTCACTTTATTTTTGATCTTCCTGACTTACGTTCGGATAACATTTTATGGCCCAAAATTTTTAAAATTAAATAAAGTTACCACCTTTAATAAATATACCAAATAATCTTTTTCTTGCCTAATTTGTTTTTGTTTTATTAATTAATAAATTTCTATAATTTTGTCATTTACGGACTGATCACTCAATGTTAATTATCAAAAGTCTAGCGTAATTCTTGATACCCTAGAAAGCAGAAATTTGGTGTATGGATTAAAGTTAACGTAAAAATAACGTGAAAGGTAAAATATATGTGATTTCTCTCCTTCGATCCTGATAGTAATTTTTCTTCTTTAACCCGAATAAAGTGTCGTGCGAAAGAGATAAAAACCTCTACGAGTAAGAAAATTAAACGATAACCACAAAAATAATTGAGATCTCATCAAAAACATTTTATGTGAAAATGTTGCCAAGATTCAATTTTCTTTAAATCATGAAAAGTTGTGAGATCTCATATAGAGATCCCATTTTGGTTAAAGAAAGTAAGAGATCTTGGTCGTATTGTGAAACTATAAATATGTATCACTCTAATTTTCTTAAAGTATTTAAATCATCAATAATACTTAAATCATCAGTAATATACTGCACGACAATCACCTTTTATCTATGTAGTAAGACGTGAAGAAATAAATGGCTGACGTTACGCCAATTTGCCGTTGTTCTGCTACACAGCTAAACCTTCTAACTTGTAACTTTCTTTAAGAATCAATGGGCATATACACAAATGACAAGAAAACAAATAACAAATTAAATAAACATAAGTCTACGTATATACATATATATATATATATATATATATATATATATATATATATATATATATATATATATATATATACATATGTGTGTGTGTGTATGTACACACACAAATATATATTAAAGTAGTACATAGCTCAAGTAACGAAGCTTCAGGTAAATTATCAATTTTCCCATTAATCTGTTATTAAATCACTATAAAATCAAAACCATTTTGCAAATGACAAGTAACTGACAATAAATAAAAGAAGAAACGATAAATTTACATTAACCTGATTAAAGTTAAATCATTTGTCTTTACGTTTCTCGGTTTCTCCCGAAATAATCTTCACTCCATCTAAGACGTAGCGCCGTATGTCGTCATTATTCACAAAACTGCACGGTCTCTATGGTATTCTATCAAAACCTATTTATCTTTTGTAAATAGGTTTGTTTGACATAGGTAAAGCTTTTAGGTCTCCTCGTCTCAAAAGGAATAACGGAATCCTTATAAGGCTATTAATTGTCAGTCCGTTACATTAGTTTGTAGACCCTTGAAATAGCATAGCTGTAAAGGTGTTCGCTCATACAATTAATATTGAAAAATATTTATATGAAAATATTGATTATAACTTAAACATTTACCCCTATCGCACTACTAGACACCTCTCTTCTAACATTGCCCGTTTCGTCAGTATATGAACGGGTGAAGAATTTTATCACATGATATAAAATACATTTAGCTTGTTTACGCTTGTGTTGATGACAGATACAAAACATATTTGTTCAATTATCATTGGCCAATTAGCTGCGCACTTTTTGGATGCTGTACTAAAGCAGCGTAATTGAAGTTTTGAAAATATTAAATTCGAATATCTATTTATTGAATGAACGGACCCGATGATATAAAAACTAATTATAATTTCAAGTAAATTGTTTGTTTTTAAAAATTGCCATTTGGACTGAATCAATAATTTTTATCAAACAAAAAACGAAAATTAAAGCAACAATATTTTTTAGTTTTATTACTTGTATTATGTTCTTCAAAATCCTTTTTAGATTTTTGTAGCTAAGTGGCAACAATAGAACCCTTACAATTTCGTCCCATTCGTCTGTCCATCTGTCTGTCTGTTCATAGGTCACAGTCGTTTTATTCGGAGGCTATTGGCACTATATAGATGAAATTTGGAGGATAGGTGTCTTCTATCAACAGCTGTACAATGAAATGTGAGGTGATCCTCTATACATGCAACTGCGGTTTCAAAACTATATTTAATACATTTTGTATTTAAATCAATAGTTGGTAAAATATGCGTTTCTGAAGTCTAAACAAAGTTGGCCCCCCTCCTATAACTTTTCAACTAACATGTGTAAAATTGTGAGAAAAATTAAAGTAGTAGAGTTAATAAATATGACACATTTTCTTTACGGAACGCAGCCATAGTTTTTTACATTTGTCTACGAGGAATGTAAACTCATAATTTTAATATTGTTAGGTGCTACCGAACCTTTCATGAGTCTGACTCGCACTTGGCTGGATTTTTACTAAATATCTTCCATGTACAGGCAGGCTAATTTTTTAGCAGCATAGATATCTGTAGGGCAACTTATATTGAAATGACGCAGGCACGCATCGAACAGGATTTGTCGACGCTTGAATATTCTTATCGGAACAGTGTCTTATATTTTGATTGTCGAGTGTGCGTATAAAATCACACGTTCTTTTTCGAATGATTTCTTATTACTTAACTATCGGCTGGTATAAGTCTGTATGTGTAGTAACAACTTCAAACGAAGTACGGAACTTTCGAAATGCGGACGAGACTCACACTTGGTCAGATTTTTTATACCAATTTTTATTGGCTTCAAAAACTGCAAATATCTATATCCGCACAAAACAAAAGCTGTAATAAAATTATAGATTCATTAGATTATATAATCATATTTACATCAGATATCCTATCTGATATTATAAATACATTTGTTTGTTTGTTTGCTATCTTATTTTTTCCACTTTCACAATTCACTGTGAAATATACACATATAAATTGTGCCAGGGAAATGAACATAGGATAAAGACTTATTTCAAAATGTAAACTTTTTATTTTGATGATTGAAAAATTCATCTCGTTAGGGAAAATAGTATGAATGATAAGATAAAAACCTAGGCTTAAATGTGTAATAACACATCAGGACAATATGTCAGCCTAACACTACCTACTACAGGGCACAGTTTGTTTTTATTTTTACACTATTTTTTAATTCCTTACTGCTCAAAATACTCAGCTGTTTTAAGTACTAAAATTACATTTTTGAGATAATATTTTTATTAAATTTTACCTTTTTGCTTTTAACAAGAATGAAAACGCGAATCAGAGCAAATAATAAAAAATAAATTTCTTGTTAATGAGGAACAAACATATGCTGCTCCTAATAAGAAGAACATATATTTTATGACAATCTTATTAGCACCTATATAATTAAAAAGGTCACTTACTGCTTGTAACTGGACATAAATAACTTAGACTAATAGGGCAAAATGGACTATTAATACTAAAAAATGGAATAGACCTCGAATAATCTTAAACCGCCTTACATTTCAAAGAGTAAACAAGATTCCCGCTACCTGATATTTCGGGCGCCCTACGCGGAAGAAGTTATGCTTCCGGCGCAGCTTAGCTGCTGCGTAGATAAAGAAGCTTCGCGTAAGCTATTAAATTGATCGCTACTGTCTTGAAGCTTTCATTTTGATTTATGTTTCGTTTATTTTATCAGAGACTTTTGCCAAGAGCTTAAAGTTTCTGTTGTTTCGCGGTGCGACACGGCTGAAGGCTTTGTTTATCTCAATTTGTCTTTGCTTACTCTCGATTGTGCGGCGAGTTATTTTGAGTAATACCCACGGGCTATATGACCAGAGAGGAAGAGACTCTACTGTTTTTTTTAATCAACTGTTGTTGAATACTTTTCGATGAAATCTTTTTAACTTTGCGCATAAAATTTTGAAAAAAACTTATTTACTTTTACGCATACCTACTAATCAATTAGGTGTTTGGTTAGCTATACTGAGGTAGTGTGTATCTGCGAATAAGTTATTTTAATATTTATGCGATTAAGTATAAATACCGTTCTGCTACATCTTCTATTTTTGCCATTAAAAAGACGCGGTAATAATATAGTAATTTAAAGTCAAATTTAACTTTGACATAATTTCTTAATCAAACTAATTTCACAACACTATTCTTCTAACTGATTAAAGTTTAGGGTGACAGTAAGTATACCTGTACGCATACGGACTAGAAATCTATTAAATTTTAAGAAACCTACTCTACGCGTAGGCTCAAGATTCCTTTTATAACTTGTAAAGTTGATAAATAATGTTTGCTTATCGTGTTATATTGAGCAAACAGTACAAAAAATTTTCACATGTACAATGATTCGAAAAATGGATCCGCCGAAACACATACACTCACGCAAGCACGCACGCACGCATGCATGCAGGAACGCGCGCGCACACACGCGCTCGAGTTTTGGGGTAAAGGCAAACTAAAAGTCCGCTGATTGTAAAATTACGTACACCAGCGATGCAAAACTGATGATGGAAAATGGAAATATATTACTGCTGCACAGTTTCACGTGCAACTATTGATTAAAGAAAAAGCTAACGGAAAGAGTACTCAATACCTTGATAAACAAGTTCAATCATCCCAAAATATTGGACGTAATCACGTTATGGACAACTTGTATTCATATGAAAATTCTTCTCGACGATGAAAAAAAATTATATTCAGGAAACATTATTTTCTAATATATATATATATATATATATATATATATATATATATATCTTGGAAAACAAGTTCATAAATCCCAAAATGTTATACGTAGTCATGTTATGCACAACTTGTAATCATATGAAAAAAATATATACAGGAAACATTATTTTCTATGATATATATATATATATATATATATATATATATCTTTTGTTTTGAAACAATTTCAGATGTATAGTAATTTTTTTACATTTATCTGTGAATTTCCTGAAAAAATCTTGACCACTATAAATAGAATATCTGAACCGTCCCGTAATAAATATTGAAATTAAAACCCGTTTTGGTTAATTTTTGAAAATTGTGTAAAATTAATGCATCATAACCAGTCAGTTACGCGTCGAAACAGAATAATCCATGGATATTAACGAACATAAATTTAATTGAAAATTATAATCGCAGGAAAAACCTGCTTTTCGTTTTTTTTAATTCATTGTAGAAAAAATCAATTATGGGCCACATCATACGTCAATTTTTGAACCTTAAAATTCTGCTAACTGTTTACTTTTGACCTTATCCGAAGGATTTGACTGGTTTTTGTACGAAAACAACCTAGATTAATGGCTAAATCAATTGTATATTCCAAAACACGGACTTAATAAATATGGTAAAGCGCGTGTATTTCAAAGGAGACCCGTCCAATCCGTCCGATCACCTACGCATGCATATCAACCTTAATCCCATTGATTGAATAAAGTCGACAAACACAACTAGGCCCAAAGCCTCTCTGTTTTTTTTTGCCAAAGAAACGTAACCATTGAAAAATATTTTTTGTCTGTGCGTATTGTTATAAATTTCCATTAAAACAAAGTGGCCTCTCCTCCCTATCCGCAAAATTCTTTATTCAAAATTTAAAAAAAATGACGTTATTAGGAATGATCCTAAATACCATAGTTTTTGAGAAACGCACGATATCTTCACCTGTATGAAAAATATACTAGGCAAATAGACACACGGTGTATAATAATATAAATAATGATAAATGATTTAATGGAAATGTTTTGAAAAGGAATTGTTTAAATATTTATATATGTCTGGGTGTGTAAGAAAGTTTACTAATGATAATACTACTTGTACTTAACAGGTTTTACTCAAAATAAGGTATGACCAAACATGGATGGCAATCCATGTTATACATTATTATATGCTGGAATCATATGCAAAAGTAGATGTTTTAACATTATATTCATCAATACATCAACGTCACGATGTACATGTAGCTTGTCACTCAGTCGCCCTAGAATAAAGCACTAAAAACATTGGCATTGTAAAATTCATTATTGAGAAAGAGTTCAAATGAAAAAAAAAGTAATGTTAAATATAGATTTTAATTATTGAATGTTACTTTGGGCTTTTTAGAGATTATTAACAAGTACTTTTACTAAAATATATTAACTGGATAGAAATTTTGTAAAAGTTGCCTCTCGTATACAGTAATATTTATGAAACTCAAATATAAAAATAACATTTAGCTTATTTCAACACATTCCAGAAACAAAAAAGTTAGTAAGTTTCCTTTCAATTTATTAATAACTTAGAATGAATATTCAATCTAATCCTTTCAGCTAGCGGGAATGTGTATTAAATATTTGTGCGCCCGCTGAAGGTCAAATTGCAGGCGCTGAATCTTTTATACATATTACCGGTTACTAAAACTCGATCTTGAATGCTCTCGCAGACCTTGAAGAAAAAATTTCACTAAACGCTCAAATGATTTTGCCTTCAAGGTCCTTATATATGTCACGTCTTTTTGTCTCACCCCACAAGTAGCAATCTAATGACGTGAGGTCTAGGGACCTTGCAGGCCATGGTACTGGACCTTCATACCTCATCAATCATGTTTCAATAATCGCTTAATGTTCTTGAGCTGTGTGATGGTGCACCGTCATATTGACAAATTAAGTTCTTTGAAAATGCTAATGGCACATCATTGATTAGATGTTCATTTACATCCCGTAATATGTTGAAATATGAACCATCTGTTAAGCGACCTTCGATAAAATAAGTCCCAATCTTTCAGTTATTTTTGTCCACCTATTTACGGTGAACCTCACTTGATAGAAGGTATCTCTAATAGGGGCTTAGTATAACTCCAAAAATATTGTAACGGACGCTATAAAGTTCGATTAGCGTAAACAAAGCTTTATCCGCCCATAATATATTGATGTTGATATTTTCGAGAAACTAAATATAAAAACCTACTCCTGCTGGACCGTCAAAATACAGAACCTGTATGCGTTGAATAAAATAAAAAATGATACGGTTGAAACTCGAACGAATTTAATAGTTTCCAAAAGTTAATTGGGTTACACTGAAACGTTAATTTGTGCTAGCGCTAAGATCGCACTGAAAAACTGAAACACTTATTGGTGTTTTATCTCCTCGACTACTTACTTGTCACAGGATAGTAAACTGTCAATATTTTAATAGTCTTTACTTAACTGCTAGAATTTTAGAATAGCGAGGGACATGATTCTCGTTTACAAATACTTGTTAATGATAATCATGTACGGTAAACTATTATTGAGTCACGTAAATGCAGTAAACTTTTATTTTCGTACAACTTCTGTGGCGCCCAGAGCGTACATGTCATAATACTGGTCACTGTACGTTTGCTGATATTGGGTCACTCGTGCATACGTGCATAAGCAATTCGGTCAATGACGAAATTGACCTATGAGTGACAGTAAGCATGGTGCGGGGTAATAAAAGATGTAAGCGGACGTGCGGCGATGATTTCTCATTTCTTTATCACCGCCGCATTCTTTATGTTGTACAGATCGCAGAATTGTTTAGTGTTATTGATTGTATTTTGTCCATCCGTTAATTTAATTGCTATAGGATAAGTTAAAAAAAGTTTCAAAACACTTTATTTTTTCTTTTATTATGTGATTTAGTGTCATTTCTTAACTGCTCCTTAAAATTTAATTATTCATAAAAATATGAACTTTTTTTATCGTACTCAAAATAAATGAACTTGTTATATTATTTGCAAAATTCTTCCACTATTGATAGAAGAAATAAACATATCCACCGGAAAATACCGGCTGCTAGCTAAAGCAAAATAAACATTAGAGAATCGAAATGATGTGAAAATTTAATCCTCTTATATAACAATCCATGTTTCCTAAGTCGCAGTTTATATTTGAATTATTATCAGGGCTACAAACTGATTTTCTGGTACTAGATGGTAGATGAAAAAAGAAAGCGCTAAGCGCAAATGCTAAAAAGGTGACGTCTGTTTTTCCAAAGCATACAAGTGCTAGGAATATCTCCCACAATTTTCTACGGAGCTAAGAGCTTTGATCTACATGTTTGCTGAAGAAGCGTACTTGTGTTGAAAACTCCATCCGTATTTACATATGTTGCCAAATCCTTGCAGCTAAGACTAAACTCAGTAGGTAAATGCACCAAGCTTTAAAAATAAAACATTCAAGTTTGTTTCTTTATTCATTTATAACTTTTTCCGTCGTGTGAAAATTCATCGATTTTGTTGAATAAATATTTATACAAAATAAATACATGCAGCAATAATTTGTTGTTGATACCTTCCACGTATAGACCAATATTTCTTGTGCAGAAATTACTAATTATATAACGTATAACATTTTTAATGATTTTATTAATTTAATTCAGAATGATTTTATTCCACTTTTATTTAATTATTTGATAAACAAAGTGACAAAAAATTAACTCATCTGTTGGAAATGGGTTCATAAATTTTTGCGAACAACAATTATTATTTTATGTTTAAATTTGATTACAAATTGTATGTTTTCGTCAATAAATATGCCTATAAAACAATAATATTACAACAATAATAAAGAACAGAACCTCCTTATAGTCAAAAATACTCACTACATTTTTATCTTAAAAGAAGGTTATACTATTCTCATATTGGCATACAACTTTGATTCAGCTTTGTAATTTTGGTTTGGCAATAATTATTGACACAAGATATTTACTATTTTATTTAACACTTTTGCAGTTATGATACTCTCACACAGGTACGTAACTTGGATTTGGCTTTGCAACTTTTATTTGACATTAATGTTTGACGTCTATTTTGATATGTTGAAATAAATTGCTTAATGCGAAAAAGTAATAAAGTTCTATGAAAAATGGCTTTATTTCCATAAATCATAATTGAATTTTTGTGATACTTGCGTTTTGGCCACCATAAACTCAGCGAGGCTGTGGATTTATCGCTCGTACACTCCTATTTTTCCAAGCATACAATTTACCAAAAAATATAAAAAATCGACAAAAAACCCAAAACAAGGGTGAGTATGAGTGCCAAGGCCGCCCTCCGTCCGTTTAAAAAGTCGAGTATATTTGGCCTTGGCAACATGTATGAAAATTCGTCTAATGATACTATGTATACACACATTAAAAGTGTAACACCTTTAAGATTTTGTTTAGCATCTACGGGTTTTTCATCAGTATAGTATACACATTCGTAGAACAATATGAATTATTAAAAATTAAACGTGAGAGTTTAATATAACAAAAATATTAACAAAGCTTTATATGTGACGGAAACATTAATTGACATTTAATAGATTTATCTACCAGAGTCAAACGTATTTTCGTATCATGTAATCTAAAAACATACTATGAAAATTAAGTATAACATTAAAAATAAATACTGCTTTGATTTAAATTATATATTAATATTATTAATAAAGCAAACATAGCAAACGTTTTCCATAATTAATGTCTTTGTTGAACACACTCGCAAATGTATTATTATATCAAAATCAAAACTTAACGTTGAAAACATACAAGAGTGCTTGTTTAAACTATGTATTTTTATTTTTGATAAAACAATTTTTTTTATCCTGAACACACGTACTACTTGTGATATTCAGGTCATGTCAAAATATAAGCTACATACATAATTTTGTGGAAATAATTCGAAAAATATAGCTATTAATTACAAGTTGAATGCGTACCACGAGACTTCTGTATATCCCTGGGTAAATGTTTCAAAATACAGAGTATTTGCTATTATAGAATTTACATATATAAATATTATTTTTCACCATGTAAATACCTCGCTTGGTATGACTTTTGCGCATCGTATAAAACTCAAAAAACAACAAAAAATATAAAATAACCATAAATGTTCCTCTAATTTTCCGGTAAAGGTTAGATAAACTTTTTGCAATTTTGTTATTTTTGTTTTAACTGGAATTTTGGCAGCTTCGACAGAGGCGTCGTTATATATTTTTTTACGAATGTTTTGAATAATGTCTTCAGAATAATTTGACACTAAATTATAAAAAATACATTTTTATAATTTTGATTATTTGTTCATACAAAATATTCCATCAGAATTTTTGTCTAAATATTTTGTGTTTTCCACTGAGTGTCAAATCGTTTTTAACAAAACTTTCTCGAATTTCCGGCATTTTGACCAATATGTGCATAGAAATACCTTACTAAAAGTTATAAAATAAACCGTTTACAAATTCTCATAACTTTTCTTTCAGTTGATACCACACACGATACTTAAGTATAAAAACGAAATTCGATTCCTTTACTTGCCTAGGCTAACATTTTTATAAAAGCTTTTTGAGTGTTAACAATTGAAGCATGTACTTTATTATGGTCTTAATTTTAAATGTATACGTCAAATGATTTTTGAAATAAAAAATGGCTTTAGTATCCATACAAAGGGACGAATGCTTGAGTGATTACAAGCCTTTCACATTTTCCTTTTCGGAACGGAACTATAAAAATAAGGAATGACATAAATTCACAATATGCACACCAAATATTGATAGTGAAAATATAAAATTTGTCCTCAACAAGTTCAATGGAAAATAGTGTGGAAACAAATTATTTTATATCTGAAGCTATGCAGAACAAAAAATAATGTAGAAGGAATTAAACTGCAAGCATTCTCTATTCTATTACTTTTGCAGCTAGTAGCTTATATAAATCTAAATCCCTACTAATGTAATTAGAATAACATGTTTTCTATTTATTTCTTTGCTTGACTTTCTTCAAGCTTAAACGGTCTAACTGATTTCCATAAAATTTTATTAATATAGGCTATTTGTAATTACGGTATAATTTGCAGGAGCAGGGCAATGTGCTTAAATATTAATAAAACTAAGGTCACGAAAAATTGAATGCTTTGCAAAAACTTTAGAAAAATTTCGCGGCAGTATACATCTGTCGTTAATAGTTAATATACAATAGGCGCTTCAATGATAAAAGTATCTGATTTGAAAATCACATCCATGAAGGTTTATTGTGAATATTTATGATCATTACATAAATAAACTTTATTGTTTGCAAATTAATGTTTGTTTATACGAGTTCCTTTGACATTATATACTTACCAATTACAGTTTAGTAGTTATAAAGGTATTCCTTTACACTTGCGTATTCATTTTGCAATAATTTACTAGAACCGGGAATTCTGAAAAATGAGAGGAGATAGCCTTAAAATAATCCTAATTAAATTATAACTAAATACTGAGAAGATTCATCAAAAATCAGCACAGAGGTAGTCGGTAAAAGTACATACAGAGAATAAAATGTCGATCTTAAATGATAAAAAAGTTAACTCGAATATAACAGGAAATAAAAAAAAAGTGGAAACTTCAGAGTTCTATTTACATTGTCAATTAGACGAAAAAAATCGTGTATTTTTAATGAAAGTTTATTTTTTGCAATAGCTGTAAATTGTATTTCTACATTACCAGTAAGATGAAACCAAATGCACATTGTACTTTGTTGTATCCTCTATATAAAATTTAACATATTAATCTATTAAACTTACAGGCCAAACTGGAGTTGTTGAAAATAAAGACAAGGTCGAAGTAAGTTGTTAATATATTCAATTTTACTTTTTGCTTTTTCACATTCCAAAATGACAAACACCGTTCTAATATTTATCATATTATAATGAATGGAAATTAATAACGACGTTTCGAAAATGAAGTGTCATTGTTGTGGCAAATAAAATATATATTAGAAATAATTTTGAAACTTACGATGAGTCTGACGTGATTGTGTTGCTATGAATGGAATATGTCGACGCTTGTTTTTATTAAAGACAGAAAATCGATTCTCCTGTAGGAATAACATTCTGTAGTATTCACGCGCTCGTTCGTAATTAATTTTACATAATATGATTATTTTACTTATCAAACAAAGTAGTATGGAACACAGTTACTGATTACAATTATCTTTACTATTAATTGACAATCCTTTTTAAAATAATCACCTAATTGCTTACGTACTTATGTTAAAACAGACGCGTATTTGTTCTGATAGACACGTCACTCGATGTCGTATAATCAGGACACCGTTGATTGAAAATTATTTCATATTGTATATTTTATTTAATTTCGGAATGGAAACTTGATATTTTAAAACTAAGTCCTTGCAGAATGAGTCCCAAGTAACTAAGTTCTCATATGAGCAAAATATATTTATATATGTGGACCGACACAGATATCATGAAATACCTTACGTCTAAAGTCATCTACTAGAGCAAATCGATGGTAATTTTAAACCATTAATACACAATATCTTTAACACTTGTTGAACATTTCTTGAACCTACCAAAATAGGAAAAAAAATTCAGATATTAAAGATATTCAAATGACGGACTTTTATGATTAAGAATGTACGTCCTTCCTTTCCTAATGGAGTCGTTTTGTCGTCCACGGTTGTTTTTCTACTGAACCATTTATTGTACAGACTAGTTAATACTCGAAACATAGGAGCACCAACTAAGTTATGAACATTTAGGACAAATTTTTTCTTCAAAATATTATGAAACATAGATTGAAAGGTATTGCTAAAAATTTTCACAAAAAATATGTTTGCCTTTCAAAACTGTTAGAACTTAAATTCTGATTAAAGTTTACGTAAACATTTCCAAAAAAACTATAGCTATAATTCAAAATCTAATATTCTTTGGCACATTTGCGATGTTTCAAGTCAACGAAAAATACGTAAGTTAATTGTATAAAAATAATATTAATAATTGCAAATACATCAACAGTAATCTGTAACTTTCCCTTAAATTTAGATGTGTACATGATTGTACGTGAGGTTTTATTTTTACCAAATAAAACCTCACGTACAATCTCATGGAAATAAATAGTTCGGTAGATTACATCATTTAAAATATTTATTACCCACTGGTTTCTCGACAAAAAACGATCGGATATGTAAAGTACCATTTGTAATATAGCGTGTTGCTCTGCATTACGTTTTGCTTATACATACTTATACATTAAGTGTTACCCTAAAATATCATAGTAGAGATATGTACATAAACGAAAAAAAATACACGACTTAGCATATGTAATGGCATGAGTTACGCTTAACGACCACAATTAGCTGTATTGCTGACCATACAAAATCCAGCGACAATTTTTACAAGCAAGCTAACAAAGAGGTTGGAGGAGAGTGCAAAATCGAACAAATTACCAAACCTCACGGCATACTGAATGAATTATTGGAACTAGCGGTATGATTTATACCTATAGACAATGATCGACCACTTTTCTGATCATGCAAAACCGAAAATCCTTACAAGAAAGCTAACACAGCAGATCGAAGGAGAACATGACACCGGACTATGAACGCTTTGTACACCGGTTGAAGACAGCATTACTTAGGTGTAGTCATTAGAGATAAATCACAGTTATAATTAATTGTATAAAAAAATGAAACAATTAATTTTTAAGACTTTTTGAAAACTATAATTGTTATGATAACAATTATAGCTTTTAACTCACTTCCCGTACAGCAACTCATAAATCCCGCACGCGCCCATATGCACACATACACGCGCACTCACGAATTTAATGTTATTATTTATAGTAATAAAGGCGGTGTTATTTGGGAAAAGTACGGATACCCCGGAAAACGCCTTGAGGCTATTTGGATGGCAATATCCAGATGAACTGCTGTTGACATACTAACATTATAACTGTAAAATATTTGTCAATTAAATTTTTTAATGAAAAATTCATTTCACGCAGACCAAAAAAAGAAAGCGCAGACCATAGAAAAAAAAACAATTTTACAATTTAATTTCAAAAAATTACTAGTTTTTGTTTATTTGCTGAAAAACTCTTTGTACCCTCATTGAGATTATATGTATCTTATTTTAGTGAATGTACTCAAAATCTATACATTATTGTTATTTAAAATATCAAGTCAAATTTATTGTTCCCAGAAGACCTATTTATTACAATGAAATTGTGGAAATTCCGAAGATAAAATATCATTTAAGGCAGTATTCTTTTTTCTGTACGTAATAGAAAAGAATTCAAAAAAATTGTACTATTTTGAATATTTTCGTGTAGTTTTGCAATTTTTAGATTTTGATTGAATTACTGTCATTTTTAAATTATTAAGCAAAATTTGTCCATCTACCGATTTAATCCAGATTTTAAGGTGTAACCAAATTTTATTACGATGAATTCCGAAGTATGTCTTCCCGTATTACATCCCGTACATAAGTACATATATTTATATATACATATATATATATATATATATATGTATGTATATATATGTATATATATTTATTTATATATATATATACATGTATATATATATATATATATATATATATGTGTGTGTGTGTGTGTATGTGTCTACATATATGTATTTTGTATTTCTCATTTTCTCCAGTGACGATACAACGATTATGAGCTGTTCTTTTGGTAACCGTGCGAAGCTAGAAGCATTGCTTAATCTTTTCGAAAAATCTGCCTTTTTTATTACCTTCATGTTTCCATCAGGGTATTTGGATTGTTATTTCAGAAAATAAACCCTGACATCTTTTTTATTATAATAAACTGGATACATTTGAAAAATGTTTGCGATTATATAAGTAGAGCGACGATGAACATATCTTAAATACAAAAGCGTGTTTCTATCCACTAGGCAGAACAGAGTCATTTTAGTAATCCATGTGTTATTTGTAGTACCAGACCAAATTTTAAAAAAATCTATTTGTTTCAACCGTAGCCATACCAGGAAAGGCAGAAACTGTGACTTGAATCCGTTAAACATGTACAAATATACAAAGTGTTATATTATAAAATATTTTATTGTTTATCTATTTTAATTCTAAATATCTATGAGGCGTTTGACAATATATATTAGTCATCAGGATCTGATAGTTACGATTAACAAGATTTTTAATATGCCCTCAATATTTTAGGGTACACAACTAAATTATATATATATATATATATATATATATATATATATATATATATATATATATATACGTGTGTGTGTGTGCGTGTGATTGATTCTGATTAGTCATTAATTTAAAATAAATGCTTAGGTTGTTATAATTTCTAGTTTTGGGATCATTCCGAATTACAATTGTGGCAAATATAACTAAAACCACCTTATGTGTATTGTATATTGATCCAAAGAAAAATGGATACAATTCGTGCATTGTATCCATTTTTCTTCGGATCTATTCTCTGGATACGGGCTCTCCTGATTATGATCCCTCCTGTGTATTAGCTTTTTTCTTTTATGGCGTTTCTTTTACTTTTTTCTTCATCTAATCTTTTCCTATCTTGGTTATGGCACACCCAAGGGTCCGTTTCAATCTGTTTTTATGCTCCTTTATTATCTCTCCTTTCTCTAATGTAACAGTACAAATTGTAAACTTCCTGGTTTTCTGAACTCTGTTTTTATTCCTTTGGAGGAGTGTTCAGTAAAAGTAGTATTGCTTCCGACGTAAATATAAGGGGATAACTAAAAGGAATTGATTGATTAATTTAAACATTTGATGATACATGAGCAAACGCAAATACCAGGAATGTCTTAAATTGACAACGTATTTCCTGTATGGATTTGTATCTACGCTTTAGAATTCGAGTATACGACTTTCTTGAAAAGGCCGTATGCAGTTCGATCCAGTAACTAGAATGTTTGAGAGCAATGGGGAGGAAAAGATATTGAGAATATGCCATTATTCTCCAGTGCGTTAATATGACTGTGTGAGGATTATTTATCGAACACAATTAACACTTTAGATTAAGGGATATATTTGTGTGTTTTTTAAATGTTTCATTCTCCATCCAATCACCATCCTACAGGTTCATACCTGATAAAATGGTCTTGGAAACGCATTGGCTGAAAGACGAAGTATATATAAATTATATTACTGATGCCATTTACCGCACAAACAACACTGACTAAAGTATTCTTTTCTATTGAATTTGCTGAAACTACTTAACAAGCACTACACTTAGCTACCACCCTTTCAGCTTTGGACTGTAGTTATATCTATTTCATTGGTAGTTTACATATATATATGTATATAAATATATATATATATATATATATATATATATATATATATATATATATATATTTATGTATATATATATATATATATATATATATATATATATATATATATTTATATTTATGTATATATATATATATATATATATATCTTGGGACTCAAACTTATGATTAGCGGCAATGGTTAAATTAGCATAGAAAGCATCTACGTTACTTTTGTTAAAGCTAGTCGCCTTTGAGAGGCTTTTAACTTACTTTACGCTTACAGGTTTATCTATATATTAATACGTGAGGCAAAAACTTTGGACCCCTTTTTACAAAAATTGCGCGGACGGAGGAGTATACTTATAGTTTATATGTAGGAGAAGTGCAGAAAGCTAATATTTTTACATCGAAAGAGATATATAGATTTTTATTAGAAATACATGCGTTTGACACACACACACATATGTACTATTTTGTTTATGGTTGAAGTCTATGGTCAAACTGAAATTAATATTATTTGTCCATAGTCTTACTGAATGTCAAAAATAATCATAATTTTGATAATGTCATATTCATAGTTTGTTTCGCATACACATATTAATAGACCAAACGCAAATTTAAATAATATTAATAGTTTACAAATGAAGCAGTAATTTTTAGAGTTACATATAAATGTGCACTAAATGTAATTCCAAGACTTTTTCATAGTTATGATTGTGGATTAATGGATTTAAAGTTTATATGGATTAATGGATTTAAAGTTTAAATGCAGGTTTTGCAATGCGAAACGTTTTGAATATGAAGTGACTTTAAGTGACAGGACTGAATTCACTTAATGTTGTCATAAGGGTAAAGCAATATTACCGCCCTTAAGTCAAAATGAATATTTTAAATCATTGTATTATGGACTTATTTCAAATGAACCTTCAATAAAAAGTAACGGAAAAAATAATTTTGAAAACATTCGGAAATGTAATTCATCATTTGCTATGGTTAGCTCAAAAGCTAAAATTTGCGGGGCAGTTACAAGTGGAGTGTATCATTTCAAAAACATGATATTTTTATCACAGATCAGGTTCAATGAATGCGGCATATGGTCGCTCACCATATTGTGCGCAATTCGATTTTTATGATGTCAACACTATCAATTATGTATTATCAATTATAGATTACAACAACATTTTAATCCAACATGCAATAACAATATAATGCTCAAAATAACTCTTGAATTAGAACACAGTAATACTTTGGTTCGGTCATTCATTGCAATGAAACATCATTGTCACAAAGTTGAAAATAAAAAAAAGAAATTTGTAGGCTCATTAAAGTAAATCATGATTTAAATCAACTCCTGTTCAATGATGCAATTCAAACTGATGTAGCAGTGATATTTAGAACAGTTGATGGTAAGCCACAGTTCAAAAGTTCAAAAGTTAATAGTATCATCAAAAATATCTCAATTTTAAATTCATCATTAGACCCTTGAGCATTTCCATTACTTTTTCCAAATGGTGATACTGGGTGGCATATCAATATTCCTCATAACGTACCAATTATATCTAATTCAAGAGCACATAGAAAAAAAATTAGCCATGCTTCAGTATGCAGCCTATCGACTTGCGATTAGAGAAATTTTAGCATCTAGCACCATTCACAAAAAATTATTTCTGCAGTGGATAGTTGATATGTATGTGAGAATAGAGGGCTCAAGATTACATTGCATTCGACAAAATCAAACAATTCTTGGATCTGAAGTTTACGACAATTTAACAGACTACATAGAATTGAACATCAATGCCAGTAAGCTTGGCCGTAGAATAATTTTACCATATTCGTTCAATGGATCTCCAAGAAATATATATCAGAATTATTTAGATGCAATGTCAATTGTACAACATTTCGGAAAACCGTCTTTATTTATTACAATGACTTGCAATCCAAGTTGGCCAGAAATAGTTAACAACAGTGGTGAAGCTGCTAATTTTAGACCTGATATTGTTGTGCGTGTATTCAAGTCAAACTTGAAAGCATTCATAAAGGGCCTTATACAAAATAATATCTTTGGTAAAGTTGAAGCACTCATTTATACAATTGAATTTCAAAAAAGAGGATTGCCTCATGCTCACATTTTACTCACTTTAAATGAGCGAGATAAAATTGTTAATGCTATAGATATTGATAAAGTTGTATCTACGGAGATTCCTCACATTGAAACACATCCAACATTACATAAATATGTTGTAAAACATATGATGCATGGTCCATGCGGAGTACTTAATCCTAATTCTGTATCTATGAGAGATGGAAAATGTATAAAAGAGTACCCAAAACTATTTAATTAAACTACACGTGAATCATTAAATGGGTATCCATTATACAAAAGACGTGATAATGGTATTAATGCAGAAGTTAGTGGTAGTTGCTTTGACAATCGGTATGTTGTGCCATACAATCCATATTAACTTGCTAAATTTAATTGCCATATAAATGTTGAAGTATGTACTGCAGTCAAAAGTGTCTTATATATTTATAAATATGTGTATAAAGGCTATGACAGTGCATCTTTTGAACTAGGGTCTGGTGGAAATGAACAAGGTCAAAATATAGAAATTAATGAAGTTACCAATTTTTTAATTGGTCGTTATGTTGGATCAACAGACGCCATATGGCGCATCTATGAATTACCAATGCATTTTCAGTCACATACTATAATCAGACTTGATATTCATTTACCGTGTCGACAGAATGTATACTTCCGAGAAGGGCGAGAACGTCAAGTAATTGATAATGACAGACAAACAAAATTATTAGCATTTTTTGAGTTGAATCGATCAGATCCATCAGAACGAGAGTATAAATATACTGAAATTCCTATGCATTATGTGTGGGAAGATTCCCGAAATAAATGGAAGAAAAGAAGCCGTGGAGGTGATAAAATCATTACAAGGATATATGTAGTGTCACCAAAAGATATCGAACTTTTTCACTTACGATTGCTTTTATTACATGTCTGTGGTCCGAAATCATTCGAGGATGTTAGAACATACAATTAATTTTTATACCCTTCTTTTGTTGAATCGTACCATGCTCGCGGAATAACTTCAAATGATAATGAATGGCGGGAATATTTAAATAAATCAAAAGAATTACATTCACCAAAACAAATGCGGAATTTATTTGATTATATTTGTGCAATAAATGTGCCAGCCAATGCATTAGCGTTAAGGAATGAATTTAAAGTATATCTTAGTGAAGATTTTCTGAGACTTTACAACGAAGAAGTATCCTTTAATAGAGGTCAATTAGGAATTGATGATATTTTGGATGTTCATAATTTGTCCTGTCAAATTCTTGGTTTACCAGTTCCCACATACTCGCAGAGAATAGAAGAAGAAAATACTATTGATATAATAGAACAAGAGATGCTATTTTGTGTGTATTACGAAAGTGCAAATATTGAACAGCGTAATCTCATTGATCAAGTTATTCGTGATATTTTGTATCATGATACTGGATCCAATATTTTTTGTTTAACCGCTCACGCGTTAAATTAAATTGCCTATACCCATTTTAGAAAATTCTGTATCAAATATTACTGCAAATAGTCGCTACGGTAGTTTTATAAATTCATCATCATTGATAATTATTGATGAAGTTTCTATGTGTCCTTTGCAAGTGTTGAAAATCATAGATAGATTATTGCGTGATCTATGTGATGAAAACGATAAACATAGAGTATTTTGAGGAAAAACTATACTTCTATGCGGTGATTTTTGGCAAATCTTACCAGTAATCGCACATGGATCACGTGGAACTTTAATTGAAAGTTGTGTTACAAGTTGGCATGAATTTCATAATTTTCATAAAGTTACATTTACTCAAAATATGAGAGCTTTATCAAATGAAATAGAATTTGTAAAATTCTTGAAAAAAATTGGTGATGATGAGGCCCCACAATTCCCTCAGTTTAGTAAAAATGTTATTGAAATACCCCATCAATTAATAGGAGATAAAAACAATATTATTGATGAGGTGTATGGAAATATTTCCAATAACATACTCTCAGAAAATATATTGAACTCTGTTATTTTAGCACCTACAAATGACGATTGTACTTTGATTAATACTGATATACTTAATCAGATTCCTGGTGAACAGCGAACATATAATAGCTATGATAAAATAATTTGTGATAATGACAATGACATCAATAACTATCCGGTAGAGTTTTTAAATTCTTTGTCTATTAGTGGTTTACCACCGCATAAGTTAGTATTGAAAGTTAATTGCATAGTTTTATTGATCACAAACTTAAATACTAAGGACGCATTAGTCAATGGAACAAGAATGCCCATCAAATTTATGCATCGAAATTCGAAGTTTTAACTGGGACCGCACGCAGAAAGAGAATTTTGATTCCACGTATAAATTTAATGTACTCTGGAACTATTTTACCGTTTAACTTTCAAAGAACACAATTTCCTATAATACCTGCATTTGCGATGACAATAAATAAGTCTCAAGGACAAACATTCCAAAAGGTTGGAATTTTATTGAATCGGCCAGTTTTCACACATGAGCAATTGTATGTCGCAGCAAGTAGAGTCCGTTCATTCCATGGTTTAAGGTTTTATATTTCCGAATATAACGGTCAAGGACATTTAGCAAACGATGAAAGAGTTTTTACAAAAAAAATTGTTTTCAGAAAAGTTTAAAATCATTAATTATATTATCGCAATATGCGATAAAAAATGCTATTCAATGGAGAGCATTTTTTACCGCGTAATTTTTTTATTCGCATCATCAATTTTTTTATTTCGCCTACAGCATGTTCTGTTTCAATACTTTTTTTTAAAAATAGGTATTATTTATTTTTCTCCTTTTTGAATTCCATATAATTTATTTTTTTTAAATAGGAAAATAACAGCGTTGGCGAAATCTGTGGTTATAATAGTATATAGTTTTTGACAATAGAACCTTAATAATGTTTCAGCATTATGTTTTAATAATTTATATTAAATAACTTATAATTTAAATTTATTATGGTCGAATTTCGACCACTGGGCGACCGCTAGTTCTCATAAACATCCGAAACCACATTTCACCAGCCACCTCGTTGTCATTTCAAGTTTCGGTTTGTAATAAGTTACACATAAATAAAGGTAAGTACCTATGCCAATAAGATATATTTCACGTTTTTCTTATAATTATATACTTAGAAATATATATCTACATTGCTAATCAAGTTCTTCGAAAGCTCTTATTTTTGTTCTTCAATGAAACTCGGTTTTGTGCTTCTACTCCATCTTCAGTATCTTCAGTTTCTTCGTTACAAGATACATCTTGCTTTCGTATATATCTTAGGAGCGAGGACAGTGATTTATTATATATTTCGCCATTTTGTGCAATGAACTACTTGCTTTTAACTCATGAGTGTATTTATACCTCAATAAGTTGACCTGCCTCCTCAAAGGTTTTTTGTGAACAGGAAAATTATATAAATACCCTTTAATAAGTTTTAACCGTCCCTACAAAAAATGTTTTAATGGTCCCCAGTTGTTTCGTTAGGTATATTTATAGTAATAAAAAAATACTTTATACTTTATAGTAATGGTGCCAAAAATGACGTATTAAAATTAATTATTCTACTGTATTCTACATGCTTCAATTCAGATAAAAAAAACAATATTCTTAGTTGAATAAAAGTCGTATATTTGGAAAAATATCTGAACAAGAATATTTACTTTTGCTAATCAAAACACAATAGGGCCTCCTGTACACAACTGCAGAGTGTGGTGGACGACGCAAACTGAGGTTTGTGGTCGAACTTATCCACATTGTTCACTCCTTGGACCTCTTACATCATCGCATACGGTTGAAAGATATTTCCTACATTTCAACCACTTTTTGTACCAACCGTACTCGGTTTACCATAACTTTAAATAAACACAAATATATACAAAGGAAAATTCACTGTTTCTATTTCGTGTTTCTGTCTGTTAACGATGTAGTTGTGTAATTCTTTGATTTGTTGTACTACTCATCTATTACAACTTTTATGACGTAGAAAGCACTGTATAAAAAATGCAAACAATCTTCAAATAACACTCCCATTTACAGTTTTGCAAATAATTGTGTAAAAACACACTTTCGTTCAAACCAGTAATAGAATTTTTTTAGTATTAAATGTAAAGGTGAAAAATTTTTACTTGTATCAAAATAAAACCTGATAGTAAAAGTTGTAGAAACAGTGGAAACTACAAACTTTCAATACAAAATGACATTAAATTTAATTTGTTGTTATTCTATTGGATCTTTCTGTTCACACATTCCTTGGTTCATTTACACTGTTGTTTAATAATTGTCAATAAAGTTTTCCATTGTTTCGATATTACATAAATTGTATACTTGCATTCCTTTTAATATATTTATTACTGAGTTTATAAAACTTAAAAATGTTTTAACGTTTGTTAAGCTCAACCTTTCCATTTTTCGTCCTGTGTAAAAATAAATGAAAAATAGATTTTCTGGCTGAATTATTATCATTGCGTCAATAAATTAAATAATTAATAAAATAATTGTAATAAACCCCAAAATAAGTACCCATAATGATGATGAAAAACTTTTATATTTATTACAGAGATTATAGAAACTTAAAAAAATATTTAATTTGTAATCTAATTCATTTTTCTTCCTGCTTATAAAAATAAGCAACAGAATGAATGATATGACAGCTCGAAGCTAATATGTAAGAGACACAAAACATAACCTCAGATTTCAACCATCAAGAAGAATTAGTGCAAACTGCTGCTTCAGATAGTCTGTATAAAAAATTGGTAGCTTGCAATCCAAAATTTGTTTCTGTTGAGTCCATTCATACTATGAACTTAACAAGTGAAGATTACTCTATAAGAACTTTTTAATGGTCACAAAAAACTTAAAAAGTTAGCAAAAATTAACAGACGTATTAAAAAAAACTCAAAAATTAATAAAGAAACAAAAGTGTTTGCTATGAATGTTCACTTCAGAAAAGAAATTATCAAAGAAACTTAAAGCGTGGGAATCCAAATTGAAAGGAAATAGGAAATTAGGCGAAGCTGACACCCAGAAACTATAGTCGGAGATATTAAATTTAGAAAATTATATAAATTATTTGAGCAAAAAACATAAAATTGCTCAAAAGACAAGGAGGAGCATATTAAGGCTACTAGTGAATTAGTAGAAGTATGTAAATATAATAGGGAACTCTTTTAGTCCTTAACTAATAACCAAATTTAAAAATGCAACATTAATATTAATGCCTGGGCATTAATAGTATAACCCTTGCTCTTCATTATACCGTTTCGATTTCGGAAAAAAACAAAATAAGACCATTCACACTCTCAATATTATTATGCATACTTTGACATGCCGTCATAGTAAGAAATTTAAATTTTTATTAAATAATTATTTTAATAATATTTTAATATTTACTATAGATATTATGTACATATCTAGAATACATTTAATTAAGTTTTCTAGACTACTATCTTATTGTGTTGACTCTGTTATAGGTATATTAACCCATGTTCACAATAACGATACAAGATTTAATATGAATAATGTTGTGGATAATATTTAAGCCATTAAGTAAGACAATAGAGAAGTATTGTAACAATTTGATGTTTACTTAACAAAACAGAAATTACTTCTCTGGCAAAATCCCATTTTCCACCTTGAATTATTTATTGAAAAATAAAAACCTGACTTATTATGTTTTATTGAAACATGGCTTAAAGTTGATATTGTGAGTTTTCATATAGATAATTTGTCAGTGGTCAGTATATTCAATAGAGTATCACGTGAAGAAGGAGGCTCATTAATATTAAATTGCAATAAAATAAAGTTTAAAGAAAGGAAAGATATCACGCGATGTTCTATTGAAAATGGTGCGAGATTGCCTGCACAGAAATGGATGAATATATTATCTTATGTGTATATAGGCCACCGTCATCCCACTTTATGTACTTTTTATCTATATTGTAACATATTTAAGTAATATAAAAACTAATAAATATGTTGTAGCATGTGGAGACTTCAATATTGACATTTTATTGGACTCTGTTGAGAAACAAAGATTCATTGACCTTTTTTGTCATTTTATCTGGATTATGTGTTTAATGAACCAATCAGTTACTCCCACATCCGCAACCTGTATAGATAATATAATGACAAATTGTAAAATGATAAATGAAAAAATAATATGTGTTGTTAGATCTGATCATAAATGACTTCCTATTAAACTATCCTCTAAAGGGAACAAACAATAAAATGGATGTTTGTGTGCACTCCTTTGGCTAAATACAGGTTGAATAAATTTAATTTCAACATTGAAACTAAACTAAGCTTCTTCAAAGTTGATTGATTGAGTAGTGAATTCAATAGAGTATGTACTAAAAAGAAAATCACTATGTTTAATAATTTATGTTTTGGTGTATCGGCGACAAAAGAAATACGGAAACGTGGAGATGTTTTATATGATTTCTACGATAAAGAATAATTTACTAATTACAAAATTTTCCATAACTATGTTAAAAGATATTTAAAGAAATATATTTACAAGGAAAATCTTTATACCTAAATAATTAAAATAAATTGTCTCATAACAAAACCGAAATCACATGGAAAATTATCTATTCTAAAACTAGCGAGATAAAGAATATCTAGAGAACATTGACATTAAAAATAAATAACGTGATAGTTTCAGATCAAAAATTGGTGGCCACTGAGTTCGAACACTTTTTCTCGAATATTCTTATTCAAACTAAAGAAGGTCTCGCTTCTGATCCTCTTGCTGCTGATAGACTTTTAAAGCAGAATGTCAAACTGAATGTCTAAATTTAATTTTAATCGTGTAACATACAGAGATATCATAAAAACTTTTAAATTGCTAAATGTAAAAATGCCTGAAGATTTATGGAGGCTGTCAGTCAAAGCCATTGAGTTTGTTATCTTAAAAATATCTTCAACCCTAGCACTTTTATTTAATACATTTGTGACAAGGGCAAGTTCCCCGATTTGATGAGATACTATAATTGTTTTTTCTATTTTTAAAGCGGGTTATACGAGCGACCCTAAGAATTATCGTCCAATCTCAGTGTTGCCTGCTCTCAGTAAAATTTTTGAAATACTCAGGTTAAATCTTCTTAACTTTACTTCTCTGTAATTTTAATAAAGATAGGATCTTAAATAATCTACGGTTTGGATTTACTACAGGAAAATCCACGCAAGATGTTGGATTTCATCTCATTAAAACTATCTGTACAGCCTGGGGAATAAGAATTTTCAGGATACTACAGGGATATTCTGGGAACTCTCCAAGGTACTTAGCAATAAGCTAAGCTATTACAATATTGAGGGAATGGCAATTGATCTTATTAAGTCCTATTTGTCAAATCGGAAACAACGAGTCGAAATTAATGGTACTCATACGAAAGGATTTATTATGAAAAAGGGAGTGATGATTTACCTTTCATGGTAAGAGATATGTGCGATATTGTTCTTTTTATTTATTACAGCTCCTGCATTTTCAAAGTAAATAGGAAATAAACAGATCTAACTAATATTAATGAAACTTTAAATAAAGTACATAATTGGTTTTCAGTCAATAATTTGTCAAAAAAATGTAGTAAATTTTCGTCGCCTAATGAACCCCAAATTATTGGAAGTGTAATTTGAATAACAAAGTTCAAGAATTAGTAACTACTGTCAATTTCCTGTGTATAAGTCTAGATCATAAGTTAGAATATACTGCTCATATACACTCCATAGCTGGTAAGTTAAGCTCAGCAGCGTTTGCAGTTAGAGAAGTTAGGAAGCTGACTGATGTAGTGACGGCCAGGCTAATTTATTTTGCATACTTTCACATCATTATGTCGTATGGTATTACACTGTGGGGTAGTGCTGCAGAATTAAAAGTATCTTTTTTCTACAAAAGAGAGTATTCTGAGCCATATATAATATGAAATCTCGAGAATCGGTAAAATTACAAAGAAAATAAACGTCATTATGTCAGTAAATTAAAGAATAGTTAAACCAATCACAAAATACACCAACAAAATACCTACACGCACTTATGATTACAAACCTCTTATATTTATTTCAGAAATCAACATTTAATATAATTTTTATTCCTATGTACAAAAATAAGAGACAGAAATTTTCACTAAAGGATTAATATTATTATGTCAATTAATTAAATAATGGTTAAAGTAACCGCAAAACACATAAAAACTATTAAAAACTCACGTAATAATGTTTATACAACTCTCGTATCTTTTACAGATTTCAGAGAAACTTAAAGAAATTTCAAAACTTAACCTCATTCGTTTCATTTCTCTTCCTGCATATAAAAGTAGACATTAAAAAGTTCAATCATTCACTAGTTCCACCATATCTGTAAACTAAGTAATATATGAGGCCCTCAAAATACATTAAAAACCTCATTCCTCATGATAATAATCTTGTAACTCATATATGTCTCATCGAGATTGTGGAAACTTAAATATTCTTTTAGTATTTAACCTATTTCGTGTACTTTTAAAGATAGGTTCTATCGATTTAGAAGAATTCCGAATCAATATTAGATGCTGCCAACAGCACAATCAGGATCAAATCAACGAGAGCGCCATAGGTCAGCTGCAAAGCAATATGTGATATCGTTCCGTGGGGAATGTGATATCTTTTGTGCTATTTGCCGAAGATAAAAATGTGGGCGAAACACTTTGCCCTCGCTCCATTTGTGTTCAAGTTTTTGTTCGTCTATCGGGAAGTCGTTTAGTAATTTAGCAAATTATTCATAAAGAAGCATCACCAATGCGTTATTTACGTAATATTGATCTCTTTGGATGAGTTTTCGTATTTATTGAACAATATTATCCAAGGTTTTAACTTAAAGAAAAATCATTAATTTATTTCATCAAGTATTTTTATTCCAGATTCTTCATTAATACTTTGCAGATAGTAGGATTTAATGAAAATAAATTTATTGACGCGCAACAGATATGCTCCTTCTTACACCTCTGCATATGTATTTGTATAAATATGGATTATATATCGATTGAATGTTAGGAAAAGAACACATATATATATATATATATATATATATATATATATATATATATATATATATATTGCATGTGTGTGTGATTTTATAAGTATTGTTTAAAATATTTCCCTGCTTCGCATCTCGTACACCCAGTTATAGGTGACAGTAATTAGTCCTTAATTTAGTCATAAACGTTAAAATTAAAATACTTCAATTTTTTGCTTTTTGATTTTACAATATCAATAATTTCGGTATATGTTAAAGATTTTGAATGTTCTCTAGATTGTTTTGAACTTATGTATTAAAAACTGATAAAAAAGAATAAAGTTATCTACAGTGCCTACTCCGTTGATTATTTATAGTTTGTTTTCTCCGAAAATGCTGAAAACTGAAACTTTTATGACTTGAAAATTTTATTTTATTAAAGACGAAAAAGTAGTATTTAGATACAAGAATCTAATATATAACTGCTCTCTACGTCGATATGTTGTTAACCGTAAAATTGTAAAACGGCATATGACCGAATTTTATTTAAAATATACATTCCAACAGATGGCAACACCCTGCGATGCAAATAATAATGTTATAGTTCACACCTAAACTCACAGATGAGGCAAAAAACAAATATATCACTAAGTACCACAGGTGTTACCGAAGATTTTAATATATTAAGTATACTTTTTATTCTGTCCCAAGTAACGAAAAATATTGAACGTGTTATAAGGTATTATCATTGAACTGTTGAAAATCAGACTTATTTTGTCAATTCTTTATATTTACATACTCATAAACAAACTTTAGCGCATACAAAAAACCAGTGGGTGTTGGGACGTCCACAAAACAGGATTTCGTAGTTGTATGTATTTCTTGACATTTTTTTAGAGGTTAACAGGCATTATTTAATTTCCTTGTCTTATAAACCTATTAGGGTATATAGTATTCCTTTTTAATATTTTCAAATATAATTTACACGAAGCATTAAATTGCTTACAATGGCGTAAAAGAATGGTGCAAATATTATAAAATATCACAATAATCACTATAGTTTTTCTAAAATGTTTACCCAGACTTCTAAAAACCCTTTTTTTAAATTTAAGATTAAATTACTTAATTTTGAAAATTTTGCACATTTTTGCCTGTATCTTTGAACGTATATTATACATAATTGTGAAAAATTATTTTTGAAGCCTTTTTATTCAGCCTTTTTAAACAATATACCTCGCCAAATATAGAAATATAAATAGTGAATAATCAATTCTACTCCGCCTTTCCATTTTACGTGCATATTTTTAATGTTATTTACTAAAGGATAAGCATGTTTCATTATTATGCCATGTAAAAGGGCTTCTAAGAAAAACACCTGTAACGGGCAGGCTGACAGATACTTGAGTGGTCTTATAAGGATTCCGTGTTCCCGTTTGATACACAGAACCCTAAAAATGGTGAATAGAACTTCAACATCAGTTAAAAAAGCCTGTGCAATGATATCCCTTTAACACAATATTTTTGATTTCCGTATAAAGCGTCTACTTGCAAAATATTGATATTATAGTTCTAAAACCTCAAACATTGAGATTGAAACCAAACTAAATTAAACAAAACAATAATTCAATTAGAGAAAATTTAAATTTTAACATTATATTCATATATATCTGGAAGAGGATGAAATAAAGGGATACATCAATAAAACGAAAATTAAGAAGCTGTCAATTTCAAAACGAACGTCGCTACACTGGCTGGAAATAGACAAATTAAAAATCACTGCGCCACGAACACTCCGGGCTTGTACTGATTTGGGCGGGCGCCTAATCCATTTAACAAACGGTAGCCGCAGAGCCCAACCCAAACATTTGCATTCAAATATCATGTTTCGGTAAGAATTTAAAAGGCGGGTAGCGAAGTGTTTCGTCTCACGGGTTCATTTTCGTTAGCTGGGAAGCAACGGCCCGGCCGCAATTACGTAGACGAGATTTATGGCACCCTCCTGGCAGATACCCTACGCGTAAAACAATTGTCAGTAAGTTAAAACTCGTGATGCCATCGATTATTGCGCAGTTGATTGATATTTATGGCCGCGGCTGTTGCTGTGAACTCCTGTTTTGCCCTCAGTACTTTTTTTAGATATCCAGCGACTATAAAGCTTAATATCTTTTTCAAGACTTTATTACTCAAAATGAAAAAAAGGGTTCCGCCCTTATAGGATTACTTAGTTTTCTGTCTGTTCATCTGTCTGCAAGTCAAAGCCATTTTTCTCCCAAACGGCTTGAGATATCAAATTGAAATCAATGTCATGTTATGACACTTATAGCCTTACATTGCTATAATTTCAAGTTTCTTGGTTCACGCTACGCTTTAAAGATCAATATATTCCTATATTGCTCTTTAAAGCGTATTTTTTAAAATTTTTGCCATAGTTTTTTTCACTCAGCATAAAAAAAGTATGGAGTATTTTTGGTCGATTTTGAACGACAAGTAGTTTAACATTCCAAAATCAATAATTTTTAGTTCTATGTAGAATTACCCACATTTTGACATATATCTCTCTCAAAAATATTGTAGGCAATAATTATATACGTCAAGAATACAAGTTTGTTTGCGAATATATTTATTTTGACTATAATTAAATGTTTTTTTAAAGGTCATATTATTTTGGATGGTCTAGAGAACTTTTTTATATCACCAGGTGGTTAAAAGTCGCATAAACAAGTACAAGTGTAGTCGGCGTTCGAGTATTTTTTTATATTTTCCCATTTGTGTACTAGTTTATCTTTTATCCTGGAATGTTGTGACTTTCAGAGACAATCCACAAATCAATGTTTATGATCGATCAATGACCTACGTAAGATGCAATTTGATATACTTCAACTTCCAATAACGACTAACGGACTAGAGTCTAAATGACGTACACTCGTAGTTCCTGACAAAATCACATTGATTATTATTTAAATTATCTAAATATTTGAGATAACATTTAACTGGCGATATTGTCCAAACTTTCTGCAATAAAGGCAAATTTTAAAATCGAAACTTGCAGTAAATAGGGTGACATTATTAAAGCATTGAATTTCTAATTAACATTCATTAAACATGAATCATGAATTACCAAATTCTACAAAACTAATGATTTAACTATTCATATAACGAAAAAAAGAATGTAGAAATACAAATTGACCAGTAAACAATCATACAATCCTTCCTAAGGTTTAAGAAGTGATATCAGAAAACCATAAAATTCACCAATATTTAAAATTGCATTTATTAAATAAATTGAGATTTAGTACATAATGCCTTACCATTAAACTTAAATTTATTTAGACGGAATTCAGTTTTTCTTACATTTCATTCGATTGACTTTCTTAGTCAAAATATATAAATTGGGATATTATAAATAGGTTGCAATGTTCATAGTTCAGTAGTGACGAAGTAGGTGCAATGTTTGAGAAGACATTTTAGAAAATTGTTTTTGTTAAATATCACGAAAACTGCTGGTTTTACAACAAAATAATTCAAATGTTTTTAAAAGCATAAAAATATCTGTATTATTTTTTGTCTTATAATTGATATTTTCAAGATTAGAGAGGTTCTCAAATCTTTTTATTTACAGTTTACAGGCAGTTTACGGGCATCGTAATCCAGTGGCTGTACGCTTGCTATGCTCTAAAACTATGTTTACTATTTTAACTTCTTCTAATACAAGTCTAGCTCTATCCAAGGTATTTAAAAAGAAAATTTGTCTAAAATAGCGGCAGAAACCTTAACCCATGTAGAGGTATAAACTATTTCCAATACAACAATTTTATACAGTATCTCTTGCAAACAAATTTCATGACTACTGTATGGTTACTAATAAAAATGATCTAGTGAAAATATATCTCAAGATTACTTGAATATTTTTTTAAATATTATTTTCTTATTCTAATAAATTAGAATTAAGAAAGTTATAGTATAAAGTGACATCATTCTTTTTACTTCAACTTAACTCTACCACTTAAAAATTAAAATTTTAATATGCAAACTCTCATGATAATTTCGTATGATTGTTTGTAGTGGTTTAATTTTACACAATAAATAACTGGGTACCTGCAACAACATTAGAAAGATTTGCAAATATGTGAGATAACAAGCGAGGAATATTCAGAGGAAGTTCATTACTCAACGTCAACGGCACATTGTATATCTTGTGCGAATAAAACTGTCCTTTGTAATGGAGACGCTCGTACACAATGCTTCAACAATAACTCGATGTGCTTCCGGCGAACATCGCTGCCCGCTACAGCCCTTTAATTGTCAATGAATATGTTAAAATATCAAATAACTCCATAGAAACCAACATATAGGAAACAACGAGATTTCATCATTCATTATTAACGAAGAAATCGGACTTATTATTTATATTCAGATATTATTTATCAAAACAATGTTTATCTACTATATTCTTTGAAAGAGCTTGCGTTATGGTCACAGCTCTCTCATGTCATATAAGTAAATGGCAACGTAATATAACAGTGCCATAAACTTTACTTATAATTTTACAGTTTCATATCTTGGTGAAATCATTTCGAAATGGGATCAAGTTAGGAATCTAAATGTTACCGAAATTTTTTAAGGAAATAATAAAAAAGATCTTCTATGAATGGCTTTGAAATTTCTTCTTAAGAATACAAATATATTTATTGCTGAGACAGCTAAACAAGAGATGTGTTCCTCGTTTGCGGTCTGAGAAAAATTTACTACAAGTGGAAACTTGCCGAGAAAATAATTGTTTGTGTATTGATGTGCCCTTTATGCGCAGTAGCTATACCAATTGATTGTGAACCTACGGAACTTTAATCTTGTAAATTAGTTATGTTGTCATTTATATACAAAGAGGTATATAGTAAATTTAACTTCCAATAAATGAACATTTTACGCCTTCTACTCTATTCAACCTCTAGTGAAATTTAAATAAACGAACTAAGTCTTCCAAAATTATGAATATTACAATTTATAGCGAATTTTTGGAAATAAAGTATATGGTTACGTAATGGCTTTATATTTTTGAAAAAAAAAATGTTTACAGTTTTAAGAAGCTTATTAATAAAATTCAGACTCAGATTGAAATACGAATATACCTCATATTTGTATTTTTTATAAAAGATATATGTTATAAATACTTTTTTGCTTCTGAAAATGTCATCGTATAAATGATAAGATGTTAAATGGTTTATCAGCTAAAGAATTTCTGAGTAATAAAATTTATAACGAATTTATGGAATTAAAATATATGGCTATGTAATGGCTTTGTATTATTGAAAAGAAAAGTGTTTATGGTTTAGAGAAGCTTATTAATAAAATTCAGACTCAGATTGAAATACGAATATATCTCATATTTGTATTTTTTGTAAACTATATATGTTATAAATACTTTTTTCTTCTGAAAAAGATATTGCACAGATGATAAGATGTTAAATGTTTTATCAGCTAAAGAATTTCTGAGTTTATTGCAAAAAGAGTTGGTAGAAGAAAAAGCTCGTTCCCCTCGTCACTTGTTGGCTGTAAACACAATAAATATCATACACAGTTTTTAGGTAGGCTTCGCATTCGCCGCAAGCAGTAATACCATAAATACACATTTCGTCTCAAACAATAGATTCAAAGTCTGTGTTATCTCTAGAGGAATCTTTATTTCCTCCTGTAGTTTTGTGTACGTTTTTCCAACTATAGTGCGATGGTTAATTCCTCGTCCTCATTATCATTGCTTGTTGTTACAACTTCTAAGTGGCGTTGTTGCAGAAGTCGTCCTGTATTATTTTTTGTTTGCGTAAACTTTACCTTTTATAATAATTTTACAATACATTTTCTGATTTCATCTAACGTTGATTTTTTGCATATTTTCGTAACTGTGGTAGTGAAAAATGTTTTTATCCTTATGAAAATATGAGAAAATTCCATGCTGAATTGTTCATCTTTCTTTTATTTTCTTTCTAAGGGGTAAAGCAAAATTTTCACTAAGTTATTTTGATTTAAAGTCTAATTTATTAAGCATAAACCGTAACGCAGCGTCCGCTTTTAATAAATTTAAATCACTGCGACTTAAATTTTCACTCTTGTTTTTATTACATTTAAACAAGGATGAATGTGAAAAGATCTTCCCTTTCTTTATCTGAAAATTTCACGTTGAACTTAAAATATATTTGGGCTTTCATAATGTTTTTCTTTTAAATAAAAGAATCGACACACTCTGTCTAACAAGCTACTTCATATCATCTTACAGGCTAATATCAGATCCTTGTTTTTACCCTACTCATTTAGAGTGTATTTTTGTATTATGTAATTTTTCTAAGAGATTTATGGAAAAAAATTAACCATTCCAATAAAACTACATTTATTTAAAACCTCTAGATCTAAAAATTTAGGTTTATCTTTAAATAATCTATTAAAAATTTCTTTATATTCTTCTTCACATACTTCAGATTCTTTGAGTTTGGGTTCAGATTGCAGAACTAAAGTTTTCTGGGATTTATATATACATCAACCACCAAAAGTTGTTTCCATGGACTTAATACAGTTGATGGTGATCTTCAAAATTCTTACCGATTTTAATCATTATACTGGCTTCAACTGTGGTGGAAGGAATTAGATCGTCGAGATTGAGCTCAATTCTATTCAGATGCTGTTCTACAATTATGTAGCTGCGTCAGTTTTTGTTAAATCGTTTATCCTTTCTAACCCCAAATTTTATACTGGCTATGGTTTTAGTCTCTATTGTGAATATTTATATTAAAATACTTTTTTATGCGGGTGGAGGTATAATAGAATACATTTAAACCTTTGATTTTGGAATTTCATTTCATTACATTGTTCAGTTGTTTTATTTAGTTCATAACTTTATTTTAGAAATCTCTTTTTAAAATCGCAGAAAATTTTAATAAATCTCCCCCTACTGTTTAAATGAATTTATTATGTGTTCAGAATTTAAAAAAGTTTTTGAAATGAAATTTCATTTAGTGCTGATATTCTGGACACATAATCCTCTATAGATAGCGCACTCGAAATATAGCGTATGAATTTAGTTTTTTAATGTTGGTATTCATTCCTAGTGATTCTGACTTAATTCTCAGAATTTTCCAGCATTTGGAGTAATGACTTTTTCAGTGTCTCGCTTTAGTATTTCACCAATATGCTTACTACGCACATGGGAACATAAAGCTTCAATTGAATCATCAGGAGATTTGAATGATTTTTTTCAATGTCTATATTCAACATTTAGCCTATTATATTTCCTCAAAAATGTTTACAAATCGAAGGTTGTGTGCATTTATTTAAGAACTATTTGTATACGATTTCTATTGTTGAAAAAAATTATTCCAACAAAAATTACATTCAACGAAAGTTTTAAAAATATTACTTTAAATATACTTGAAGTATACAGATATTAAATATCAACTCCAGTGTTATCGAAATCGATCTAATGATATTACAACAGTCTCAAAATTTACGTAATTCAAAGGTGTGGGAAAATATTCCTTATTTCAGTTTTTTTCATCACAATACTCAAACAAATCTAACCTACATAGGTATGAATTTAATAATTTGTTTACTTAACACTTAAAAACTTACTGACATATTCGTATAAGGACTCATGGATAATCCAAACAAAGAGTCGAACATGTGGTCCATCGATTTATAATTTTACGATAATAGCCAATAACTTCACAATCACAAAACGCAACACCTACTAAAAAAACTTTAAGTTTAGGTGTGTTAGGCTTTGGATTCTGGGGTTCATATCATTGAATAATTAGTAAAATCATCAAGAAATTTGTGTGCAAAATTTTCAAAATTAAAAAAAATTATTTGAAATTCACCTACAGAACAAATGGTTAATTTTGAAACAATATGTCTTACAAATTCAATACAAAAGGGGGTACTCCACTGGTAAAACAATTATAATATTACTATTGCCAAAGTGGAAGAATGCGTACCTCACATAAAGTTGAAGGAGGGTTAAAATATTAAATTATTATAAGATGTATAATAAATGTATAAAATGATTATAAGATGTATAATACATCTAAAATGAAAAGGAATTTCTAAAAAGAAAAATGGTCAAAACCCTGTTTCGATATATGCGTCTAGTATTTTTATGGCCTCTACCATAAAATTTATTTCATTTTGATAAATATTTTTATGAGAAATAATACGTTTCATTCGTTAAGTTCTGGAGTATTCGTTAACGAAAATCGTACATCGCTAATCAATTAAATAATTTTATTTTCATATTGCTTTGTTAGGAATGCCCTCTAAGCTAAATACATCAAAACTTCATAAAACAAAATTAACCGTTAATGTAAAAAAATAGAAATTTTCTGATATAATTAATTAAATGACACTGTACCATTCCGCAGAAATTATTAACATCAAAAACGTTTACCCCTCGTACAATATTTCTCAATGTTACTTTTCTCTTAATAATGTAAATAATGTAGTTAATCAGAAACTACGAAATTCACTTTATTTACTGACGTTGCGATCGATTTTATTAGAACTTAAACTTCATTTATCCCTCCGTTCGTAAATAATTGCTCATAAAGGCTACTTGACAAAAATATCGTTGTCCCATGTGAACGTTTTGAATCGATTTTTTTATGTAACACTATATTCGTTATAATTTTCATAATTTTTTTAGATCTTTGTACAATCTTACTTAAAGCCTCGCTCAAAGGTAAACTGGGAGGAACATCCCGTCTTGGTAATGACCATAAGAGCAAATGTTTTGAGGTGGAACAAATAAAGTGATTTGGTACCATATTTAAAAATAATTTTAATAATTTCTCACTTGTTAGGGCAGTTAAAATTTGTTGATCCTATTTTCCTTGTTAGGAAGGGAAAACAAACAACTTTTTCTTCTTTAACATCTTACCGCTGATTTTATTTAACACCAAATTTAGTCTCAATATGTGTTAAAATGAGAGATTAATTGAGAAGGTTCTGGCTTCGTACTGGTCGTACTTCGTTCTTCGTTCGTCGTACTTCGTTCTTCTTCGGTTACTTCGTTCTGGTCGTAGCTGCTTGGCTATAGAACCTTAAAAATGATCTCTAATTATTAAAAAAATTGTTTTCCATTTCCGCCCTGCATTACAAAATAATTGAAAATGTGCTATCTGTTAGAAGCATTTACTAATAAATGTGTCTATATAAGAAATGTGTGTTTTAATATAAGAAATGTGTTTTAGATTTGTGTTGAGATCGAAACTGAATATATAGGTTGATGAATTTCCATGTTAATGATTTACGACACTTATCTAATATTAGTAAAAAATGGCAAGATTTGAAAGAAATACTGGTATTGAAACTTACACATGATGCTTAAATACGGGTTGAAGTGGCGCTATTAAGTAATAATACATATTGCATATACCTTTAGACGCATTAAATTTTGTAAATAAAAACTAAACATTTTAAATCAATGCTGCCTTTGTCTGTTTATTTTAAATAATTTAAATTTTTAGGAGAAAGAAATTATTCATCAAAATATTTCTTTGTACAAAATATGGAAGGCCTTTCTTTTAAATGAACATAAAAAGGGATATTTTATGTTTCTTTAAAAGTAGTTATGGTTTTTAGTTGTATTTTTTATCTACTTTAATGTATCTAATTGGTACATATGGCGGACTTATTGCTACGAGAGCAATCTCGTACAGTCAACCATAACACCAATCCAGCCCAGTTCGACGAACGGCCGGGAATCGAATCCACGTCCCCAGGATGCTCTACATCGTTAATGGCTGTATGTCTGGTAATCGGCCCAAGACACTACAGTGACGACACGTTTTTCACGTTTAGTTCAGATTCCAGATCCCTTACATGTAAATTACTCTTGGTATTCTAGCGTAAACAAATACACGATATTTTTTTAAGTTTTGTTTTATGTATTCTAACATTTATTTAACAAATAAAGGAATCTTCCATTTTTATACAAATATATTTTTTGATCACAATCTAGGTTGGTAAATTTGACAACAGGATATAAAAAAATTCATTTACTCAGGTAATTTTGATTAACACCTGATATCGATTTGCGGTAGCTTTACTTAGTGGCGTTATTTTGATAAAAAATGGAACGCCTGCGAAAATGTAATTGGATAAACATCAAGGGAAATGTGGTAAATCGAGTTCCAGCATCGATTTCTTTCGTTTTCGTTTCATTATTTTTACGTAAGAAGAGCCTGGCATCACAAACCTAATACGAGGATTTTGTCTGGATGCTTCGTTCTTATCAACGAGACACCTCAAAAGAGTAATTAACTCCAAAGTTTACCCACTGCGCATATATTGTGAACGAATTGTAAGTCGAACTTGATCCACTTGCGAGCAAGAATTGGAGAGATTTCTTATCAAAAGAAGAATTTTTGCTCATATCGTGTATAAAAACTGCACAAGATGGGAAAAAGCAAATAAATTTCAATCATCATGAAGACGATATTCTAGATAATTTATTTTAATATTATTTATAATTTTATTTTAGGATATCACTACTTGTCATTTTCGAAACGCATTATTTAAATTTTGTATAAATAATGCTATTATGTAGCATCATTCATCAGAGGGAAGGGGAAGGCTTTTTGATAGCATAGTATTAACATCTAGAATCATGTTTTACTACTTTTTTTAGGTTTTCTTCTGTCTGATTATTTGTTAGAGCAGGACACAAAAAGCAATTAAATTAAGCTAATTTAAATGAAGTTTTGGCTTCGATGATGTATGGAGTTCAGGTTACAATCTATGTTACCTCTTGTCCCAGTTGAATAATGTCTAATGGACTCATAGAATGCCACCGCATTGGTCACAAAAATTTATGTCAAAGGCGCAGTGGATAACTAGTAAGAAATAAATGTTGTCATTATTCATAAAGCATTACACAAACAAGCAAACTTTTTACAATTTTATCTCTGCAAACGTAGCTTTCTGTTTTTTTAATATTTACCTATTGGGTACATAAACCTTTTCAAATTTGTATTTTTTAGTATCTCCAACTATAATGTAAACTTCGTTCAGTTTTGTTATAATCATCGTTTTTGAGAAACTTTTAAAAACTTAAATCTAATTTGTGATCCGTTGTAAATGCCAGTTTTTGTATTTTTAGTCAATCAATAAAAAGTTATCCACGTTGAGAACCTCTAAAATTCTGACATATTTGGTCAGGAAAAATTCACAAGTTAATATAATTTCATTCAAAACAAGTTAATTAAATTATCGGCTGGAATACGAGGAATCATTGTTAACTGGCATTATTTTTCCTTTCCACGAATCTATAATTCTTAATTTCCAGCAAAATTTCAGCAAATAAGGAATTACGTCTGCGCCTCGAAATTATGTAAAAAATTATGAATTGTAGACGGATAATAACCAGACGAGACCAAAAAAATAAATGATTTAATTTAGATGATCGAGTCATAAATAAGTATTTAATCGAAAGAAAAATTTACAATGAAAAAAATGTTCTTGAACGCCATCAAAAATAATTTACTGTTAAAAGTGAAACTTTAGCAAACAGTCACTCACTCAACACCACTCAAAGCAAAAAAAGATCACATTTAACCTATAAAACCATATAAAGTTCAAAAAGAGCCTTTCAAGATACTGAATTCGAAAAAAGCGATACTTTTGCAAAATGAAAATTCGTTGTTTTAAAACTCATGCAAGATACAGTCTTGAGGTCCATCCCACATTTTTTTCTGTAACATAAAGTTGAAAAAAATGTACGGCAAATTACACTTAAACTGTTCCGTAATGATATTACAAAATGGAAAACTTACGAAATCTCTTCGGTTGCAGTCATCCATTCGTCTGTCATAGGTATTTTTCTCATAAATTATTTGAAGTGTTGTGAATATAAAGGGGCTGAGCGCCAATTCAAATATTTGCAGATTTAAAAAAAAGTGAACAAAGCAGTTAGTTTCCTGAGGTAATTATTTATTTCTCAGGTAATTAATCAACTAGATGTCTTATAACTAAAGAATGGAGTCAACGATCTTTTAAATAAGTATTTAGCGTAAATAAGCCGAACTATATTACATAAATTTTAAAACGGCCTAATAACCTCATAATAAGACAATAAAACTGGTCTAGATGCTGTTATAAAAAAATCAGAAAAAATTTAGGCTTTTGACTGATTTATCAAGTGTTCGCAGGAACCCTCCTGCGAACACTTGATAAATCAGATATTTTTGATGAGATATGGTAACATGTCCTCTAAATCTTTAAGCTTCTATATTTTATTGTTTGCTGGCAATACTCCCAGAGTATAAATTTTAATTGCTTAGGCGATTCATCTTTTCTAAAAATATTTACACTGTGCCATAGAACTGATTTATTACGGAATTCCGTTAAATCTA
The DNA here is from genome assembly GCA_039881145.1 of Druceiella hillmani. Lineage (NCBI taxonomy): Eukaryota > Metazoa > Arthropoda > Insecta > Lepidoptera > Hepialidae > Druceiella > Druceiella hillmani. The sequence goes on along the minus strand of JAYKKI010000046.1, from coordinate 17,387,428 downwards.
CACGAAACAATCAATTTGTAATCTTCTCTCTTCTTTCTTTTTTCAACTTGGCCGTATTAATAAAGTCTGTGAAAGACTGATTGAAGTTTTTAAAACCATTTACGTTAAAATTAATAATCTCAAAAGAATTTTCATCGCACATATCATTTCGATTTAAATTTTATTGGTTTTAAATCTTTAGGCTCAAAGCATATAACAACTTTGTTCCTTTTTTCTCCCCGAGCAAAACCTCGATCACAAAACATGAACTACTTACCAAATATTTAATATCAATAACTTCATATATGTCATTGACCACTAAATAAATCAAGGCAAAAAAAAATTGTTCCTTTCTTATTAACCAATGCAGTCATCACTTAAAATAACTGCCTTCTTTTCTAAAATTTTAGTAGGCAGTATGTTCACTGTCTTAAGTATGGAAGAGTCAAATTTATTTCCACTTTTTCTTGCATATGATTCAGGCCAGAAGCGCATATAAGCTCGTTGATTGTCAACAATATAAACACATAGGTTGTAGCACGAGAGTTGTCTGGTATAGAACGTTTGATTATATGTCCGAATGCAAATGAAAATGGCCAGTTGCATAGCCGTATTCATCATTAGTATATTATTGGCTCAAATCTGAGATTCTCATGAATCATTTTCATTGCCTTTTGTGCATTTTCTACTTTAAGGGTTTAAAGTTCTGGATTTGTGGCGTATTTCTTTTTATTTTTTTTTCAGAGCTTTTTATTTTTACCTACTTCAGTCCTTGGCACATAAACTTCAATATATGAATGCACTTTTTGACGATATTATAGTTATAACTTTAGTTGACAGAAGAATCTGGATACTTTTATTTAAGCATCATGAAAGAAGGGTTAATATTTGAATCGGGAAATAGATAGGACTATTGACTATCATGTCAGCCAGGATGGCCTTCTCGATACGGGATTGTTTTGACATGGTCGGAAAAGAATTTTCAAATCAGCAGCAAATTTTCTTGGCTTGTTTTCAGATCCACGATTATTTCGAAAAATATTTTGTACGCTTTTTTTCGAAAATAAAATTTCTACGTTCTTATGTAATATAGAAAACACCTATTTAAACATTTTTCTGGAAATTTTAAATTAATTATCGAGTAATGTGTAAGCAGCCGAGGTCGATCTGTGACTTTCCGAGGGATCAAAATATTTTATATGACATTTTTGCCTTACAGGTGTTATTTGAATGAGGTCCAGTAAATATGTGTCTATTTTATAATGTCTCCTATATACTATATTATTTCTTATGAATTTCTGCGTTTCTGGCGTACAAGCGTATCTTACAATAAAACTTACACTTGCTATCCGCCGGCCAAAATGCATGTAAAATAAATAGCCTAATCCGGTGTATTATACCATCGTTCCTGTTTTGAAAGTCGGCTTCAAATTTGCTATAATAACTTATTCAAACTACTATAACTAATTGAAATTTGCAATAATTTTTTTTACATAAGAGATATTTTCTTGACTAACCTTGTTGTTCGGTTTTATATCATTTATGTAGAAATTAGTTAAATTAGTTAAAATTGTCAATTAATATCAGTAGAAGCCTGAAAAATATTCAAAATACTTCAATTTAAAAAGTTTTCTTTTTATTTAGGTAACGAAAATCATTCCTTTATAAATATTAAAAGTCCATATCACAATAAAACGGTTAATAAATATTGTATTATAATATTTATTTTAAATTTCCTGACCTCAAAAAGAAAAATAGAACTTTTATAAAATCATTCACGTGTCTCTTTGTCCGTTAGTTTCAGCAGTTTTTCTTAGGAAACGCGGCCAATTTTGCGCGGAAAATGTGACATTTGGAAAAATGATAGAATTTATGAAAATACACACATCTCAATAGTGAACACTCAAAAATATTTATATGGAAATCAGTTCGGGGGCTTAGTTCCAGTCAAGTAGTAGATTTTTTTAAAATTCCCTACATTATATGGAATACCATTAGAATGGGCTAGTTATATACGTCGCAGAATCTCATAATTGTAGGATGTATAGATATACATCCTACAATTATGAGATTCGCTAAATAACAGACAAAAAATCTTCAGAGATATGCTAAATAACAGACAAAAAATATGTTGCTCCTCCTTATTTTAAAAAATACTGAACCTAAAATAATAAAACAAACAGTTACATATTTAATACATTATTTAACAAATATGTTTAACTTTAAAAAGCCCTCATTAATTATATGGTGCAGACCTTATATGCCAAAGAAAAATTCACACTTGACCGATCATTTTTAAATTGGAATATATTAATTTATGTTTTTGGTATTCCATGGTGAAAATAGTAACCCTCTGTAACTCCACTGTGACCGCCCGATAGTTTATCTCTCACAGCTGCACAATTACTACAATTTAGATATATGCGCATGTCATTTTTCGAATAAATGCTTCAAATGGAGCTCTAAAATATTATTCTTTTTATATATCCCCTTAAATACAGAGAATGGGAGCGAAACGTATTGGTCTCACACATTCCACCGGGCGGGATGTCATTGAACAAGTCTTCCAAAACAAAATTTAAGTTTAATTTTGAACCCCATTTGTGAAATATTAGACTTTACAATATTAGGCACAGATTTTTACGTAATTAAATAAAAAGGAATGTTTTCTGATATCTTAATAGACTTTCCTTATAAATGTTTCCTGATTTGATTCTTTATTCCTTTCTTTGTTGGACAAAAGAAAATAATCTTTCAGAAAAGCCAATGCACATTGACTGAATTCAAAACAAGAGTATCGGCAAATATACGTACTGGAGATAAATGTTTCTGCCACCCATTTTGAAATATATATTTATTTCTCAGCTTACTAAAACACACAGTAAAATTTATAAATAAACACAATTAAAACAGAATAAAACTTATAATTAAACATAAAGCATAAACTAATTATAAAGTACTTAAAATATAGCTTTGATTGACATACAAGTTAAAGATTTGGCTCCAACATAAGAGAGTGGGAAAAAGATTTAGTATTATTTTTTAGTTGTAATCCAAACGTGGAGTCAATTTGACTTTTTAACAAACATTTAGTAAAAAAAAAGCATAATTATTAAATAATGAAGCAGCACATTCATATTTTTTGCATTATTAACATAAACGTTAAATCTGTGAACCATATCCTCTACTCCATAATATTGCTGGTTTTCTGTGCGAGGCGATTACCATCTGACCTTCACAATCCATAAGGAAAACCTGACGCTTCTTGGGTAAGATTTCTTAAAAGACTGTTATCTAATAGCAACCGACAGAATAAATGTCTTAATGGGCCTTCTGTAGCAAGGATGACCTCATAAGTATATTATTAAGATGTTGTTGATGCTCACCCACACGACCACCGAATGGTGCATGTGTTGCCTAAGCTCATCGACCCAATGAAATCAACGAGTACAACTCGGCTATGGGAGGTAAATTGAAGTAGAACTTATGCGTACACATTAACGACTTTTAAATACTAGTTTATTGTATCTTAGTATTTGTATTAAACTATTTAAAAATAATAATTTTTCCGACGTAAATGTATTACTTACTGCAACCTTAACACACGTAAAGATATGGTACACAGTTTGAGAAATTACAAAATCTAGGAAAATTGCTATGGTGTTTCTGCGCTCTTCTAGTTAGATTTGCCCAACTTTGGTTTTTTAATATTTTAGACTCAGTAGTTTACGAAATATAGAAGAGAAGGTATAATCTCTTTTCGATAATCTTTTTAAATGTGCCATTTAAAATCTATGAAGAAAATATTAGTACACTTCTTTTTACAGTAATTTTCAAATGATACTCAACAAAATGTAAATAAACAAAAAAAAAATTTCATTAAGTTCTTAATTTAGCTACTTGTTCCCTTAATTTTTACGCGTATACTTTAGACTTAGTTTATAAACTAAAATATGTGGGTTAATAAGATATACTATTTCACCATATTTCAAGTTTCTACGTAGCTTAGTTTGTGAGAAAATCGGCTGTTTACTTAGATATAATGTTATGTACCAGACAGTTTAAGAAGTATTAACAAACTTAAAAAATAAAAGTCTGACATGACACCTGCCAAAATTCATGTTATTGTATTTGACGCCTTAAATGATAACTCATATTTGTAGCATTCTTAAAATATTTCAAAAACAAAACGATGAAATATGTAACACTAATATTTAAATAATTATGTGTATTTAATAAAATTGTAATCGTTTACTTTTATTGTAAGTTTATTGAGGTTATTAAAATCAAGGATACGTTCAAAAAGATGATTCTACAATAAAAATTATGTGAAATGCGATCCTTATTATATAAGTGTTGAGGAAGATGAAAAATTTATGTGTACGTATTTCCCCTAAAACTAACTAGAAATTATAATTAATCTTTGGAAGCGATGAATTGCATACAATAAAAAAAAATTATATGACGTAAGTTCTAAGAGCTCTAGGAAATTGCTGACCCCTCAGAACCCTAGATATATGACTGACGCGTGTACAACTCATTTTAATTAGCGAAATTAAAGGTAGTCATGCCACCCTATTCTATTTATTTCAAATATTATTATATTAGTATTTTTCTGTTGCAAAAAGTGGGAAATTTTATTTAAATTTAATATTTTAATAAAACATGGAAGGCCAATCTTTATTTAGATGAACTTTAGAGGGGGTCTTTTATATATCTTTGAACATCATTTATTTTTGTTTCATTGCCTGTTTCACGTTTAGGAAATACTCAGATCTGGTACATGAGAATGTCCCCTAATATATTGAAATATAAAGATGCTATTATTTTACGTATTTTTATAAATTTTTATTATGAAATATTTACAATTGTCATCAATAAATCTACGATATTTGTCACAACGGTTATTTTGCCTATTCTAAAATTTATATGATAAATAGAGGAGTCTTTCATTTTCTTATGAAAACATTTTTGACAGCAATCTAGATTGGTAACTTCGACAAGAGATTATGATAAGAATCATTCGACTAATTAATATTGATCAATACCTGACGTTGGTTTGGGAAAATTTCCTTAGCGGTACCAGTCCGATGAAAATGACACGCCCGCGAAAATATGACCGGATAAACCTCGGGATAATCAGATAAATCGAGCTCCCACAGTCTATTCCTTATACATTTCTTTCATTACTTTTGAATAAGAAAAATCTCTCGAAAGCAATGTAAACAAATAGTCAGGACAGCCAGATTACTGTTACTTCATTTCCATCGACGAAGGGATACCTTAAATGGGTAAAAAATTAATTAGTACAACTACGCAGATGTTGTTCGTATGTTTTTTTTATTTCACAAATTATACGTATATATATATATATATATATATATATATATATATATATATATATATATATATATATATATATACCTTTATTTATTTTAATAATCAGCGATATTATCAATGTACTTTTGAAAATTAATTTTAAACTATTTAATAAAAATAATTTGACCCGTGTGTCGGTTTTCCGTAAGAGGCGATTGTCATCTGACTTTGCGAGCCATAAGGAAAATCTGGAGCTTTTTGGACCAGATTTCTTTCAACGACCGTAATCTAATGGAAATTGTTGGAACCTACGACTCAACGTACATTCCATAGTGCGAAGAAGGTCATAAAGATGTTATTAGGATGTGTGATTGATGGTGACACATGTAATCACCGTATAATGAGCCCGTTGCTTGAGCTCATTCACGCAGTAAAATCAATGTATTTAACTTAGCGGCGATTCTCTAATTATTAAAACAAATAATAGGTTTCAATAAATTTGTAATACTGAAAGTAGTTCAATGTTAACAACATATGAAGCGCGCATGTAAAAATGATATTTAGCAGTGATACGGCAGACTATTGTGCACCTAAATCTGCGCCAAAAGTTTTTTAAAGTCTCCATTTTTCCCTCTGCCGATTAGCGATTCTTGATTTTAAACTACTAATCTAGCAGTTGTTCTACCTCTTAGTGTGTTATAGAAAAAAGAGCGTCAACATTTTTTAATGATGTTGTACTTGTTTCTATTATTAATGAAAGACTAATCCGTCTCATTCCGTTTAGTTTTATAAGTTGAGTTAATGCAAATAATGCAAAATAATCTTTTTACCAAATTTATTCCACTTTTTTGTATAAGTTTTTTAGAATCATATCTTCGAGGCAATCAACCGCTGAATGAGCGCAATGAGTACCTACGTTGTACGGCTGCTTATATATTAACACCCTTTTTTATCCGGCAATCCCTTCTGCAGGTATTCCAATCAAATATTAATTTTTCACGAAGCAGACCATTAAAAGGGTAACAAAAGCGTTAACAAAGTATTCAATCCCTCCCTTTGTTCCTCCTTTCTAACGAATAAGCTGAACGATCCGCAACTCTTTTCAGTAAAATATTTAAATCTGTTCGTGTTTGTAGAGTTTACGCGCTTTGTCCGTTTCTACCTGGGCTTTAGCTGGGCTTGTTATTCTCTTAAAGAATGAAGCTTAGAAAGCAATAAGAGCATATATTTTATTAATGATGAGTTATATTATTAATAGAAAGTTGAAGTTAATATTGTTACTCCGCATTATTTAAATAACTACGAGTACACTTGTGTTTTTATAAAAATGATGGAAGTGGTTGGGTAGCATTTAGGGAGGTGCCAAAGAAAGTGGGAGAAGTAAATGTGTTAAAAGGAAATGCTTATAAGGGAAATGTTAGTGGACTAATTCAATTCAAATTCAAACTTGTGTATGTATGCATGTAGATACCTACGTCCAGATGAACGCACGTACATACATACTCATATAGGTCTGTATGTCCACTTTCAAAGGCATATAAAATCTAAAGTAAGCCGAATTGACCATGGGGTTTTTTATTGCTTAATAAAAGGAGCAAAATATCAAGGTTCCGATCTAGTAATTGGTCACCATCTTGATTTATGCAACTAAATATTTTAACCCTGTGTAATAATTTTAATAAAATAGTATCCTACGAAATGAAAAAACCTAATTCGATTAAAAGCGAACAAATTGCAGGTTAATCGTAGGGGTCCGTGGATAGTATCTATTGTTTTGATTATAATCGGAAAATTATTTCCGCAGTTAAGGCATAAATTTACTATAAAGTGACTGGTAGGTCGCACGCCTGAAACAGGGAATGATGCTACGTCAATGGGTTTTCTATGGTTATCTCATTCGACAGTTCAGGTTCTGGTGGTTATCCTTTTCTATATCACAAATATAGGTTTGCTAAGCTGACAGGTTTACTGTTTATATACAAGACGAGACATTTCAGGGAATATCATACGAACTATTACTGATTAATTTGTCGGTAAAATTGCATTTGTTTTCAAATGGTTTTTTCTCGCTTGATGGAAAAAATTTAAAAATGTTTTAAAAATCCATACATAATCTTATATTGTATCTCGTTAACAGATTTAGTAAAGCGAAATTAGTTTATTTTCCCACACAGTAAAAGCCTATGATGTTGTAGGCTTCTTTTATTTAGAGCAGTTGAATGAAATTTTCGCGTCTTATTTTGTGACCGCATAATGCAAAAAAGTTCATTTAACATTGCTTTCATGCCATGTTTCAAAATAATCGCCGTTACCTAGTTTGAGCACGAGATTGGAAAATTTACCGTTAAATACTTCGTTTCTCAGATATAGTTTCATATTCTGAGAAAATTATAGTACATTAATTGAGGACTAAAAAGATGACGTCTGACGCGCCATTACTTCATCGAAGGACGAAAATCTCGTGACAGCAACACTCTCACGATACATATTATATTTTGTTACCTTTTATGTCTTGTAGAGTCCTGTTAAAAGTTTTTATATCTTCCTTGTATGCAATCCTAGATTTTTTATGTTTTTTAACTCATTTACACGTATATTTTTCCAATTATAAATTGGCTTTCTTTCCTCCGCTACCTACTAACCTCTCTACCTCTCTAAGACTAAATAATTATAGTTAGCTTTAATATATGAAGATATATTCTTTGTTTTTTAAAACTGCTATCCCACTTAATTTTAGCAAGACGTAATCCCTCAAAGCACGTTCATGTAATTCTAAGACTACTCACTCAATGCTCGGTACACATTTATGGAACATTTCATTTATTAAATGCACCGCATCCCTTGCTACATGTTCCTCAATCTGATATTTGAAATCTTCTGACAAATATTTTCTTTTTTAAACTATGAAATAGGCAGAATTATTGAAAATTATAAACAATACATACCAAAATTGTTCGAATCCAAAAATTGTGTTGACAACAAGCAACCCTAAAGTCTCACAGGTGGATTGCAAGGTAGGATGTGTTGTCGTTTGTATTAAGTGTAAGCAGATTCTTGGGCTGATTTTACGTTTTTGGTTTAAATATTTATTTTGAAGGATACCCTCAAAATAAATATCAGGAATAAAAACTAACAGCATATTCAGGACATTATGGGTTTTTAGAATTATAACATAGGTTTTTCAAATTAATTTTGAACTAGGATCGTATCCCTTAAGGGAGTAGATTTTTCTATGATCTTTCTTTATTATCCTTCTTACTTTTCACAAAATATAAACTGTCTAACTTAATACAGCTGTTTAACTATTTTATTCCATTGCAAACTTTCAATTCCCGTTTCACCCGCTAAAGTATAAATTTTTCAAAAAACTATAAAAATGTGCCTAATTGTTCATTTTTTGGCTGTTTTAGTAACTTTCTACTTAATATGACATTTTATACTTTTAACATTATGACTGATGTATGAGATTGCTCTTGTATGAATAAATCTACCATCTTGTATGAATAAATCTATCAAGTTATGCAATTACGCAATTATATTTTATGCATAAAGTAACAAGCATATTACGTACGAATATATCAATGCGTTAACTGAAGAGTTACCCCATTTTTTTATTTATGGAACCCTCAACTTGAAGGATAAAATTACAAATTCATATCGTGGTAATATTCGTAGGCATTTGTTAACAAATTTTCAAAAACTGTAATCTTGTGTATTCGTCTTTCCTTTATTTTAAATTCCGGCATAACTTAACGCAACTAAGTCCTAGGTTTACTTTGAGAGTAATTTGAATGTTGTAAGTAATTTGAATAGAACTCAATTCGTGTTGTAAAAAGGGGATTAAACGGGAAATACCAGCGAGAGGGCGGATCATAAAACTATTCCTAAGACGACGGCGGTAAGATGGAGTTGTAAAGTTTAACAGCCAGAATAAGGGGCGGCCTTCGAGAGGTACACCGCGATTTATCGTTATGCAAATGCACACCCCGCTCTCTCACCAGCCCTGCTAATCTACCCTAACGGTAGATTACGTTAATGTATTCTGATACGAAGTTGAAATGACAGATCAAATAGTTAACGTTAGAGGCGTTTTGATACAGGAACCTAGTTATCCAACATGTTTGCGCGTCAGCCGTAATTATGAAATGAATGAAGGAAAAAATTTGGTTCTTTTTCAGATTTGACTTTATTTCCCTAAAATATTTTTTTATAACCATAGTCGTTCCACACATAGTTCAATATTTTCATTACCCGTAATTCCACTGATGTTTTTAATGTCTTGGAAAAAAATTACACCGATCTTTAAAAGAAATATAATGCCATCCAGGACATAGACAGACGAATTACAAAAGCAACTGCTCTTCATGTATTACCAAACGATTACCAAACAGGAAATAGGAGTCAACAATAAAAACAAACCGACCCTCATTACTTTAATCTTCTGTTTAGTGAGCTACTGAGCGTTGGTAAGTAAGAAAAAAACAAACTTTTGCAATTTCATGAAGAGAAGTTGGAATGCTCTTGTTTAATCTGTTCGGTTTAGAACAAAAAACGAACAAAACCACGCGCAAAATATGCATAACCATAGATGCATGTGTGCTCATCTATAAAACAGCCAAATATTTGTTTACCCTCAAATAGGGTGAACTCCAATATTAAGTTTAGAATAACTAAAAAGCTTCATTGAAACTGATCCTATGTGAGGTTCGTTCGATCTCGCAGATCCCGCACTTACACTGCAAAAAAATACAATGGAACTTAGATCAAAGTCGCTTTATATTTCCGATAAATCATATTAAGGTGTATTTATTAAATGTATTTACTGCCTGATACAGCAAAAGTGACTCAAGAAAAAATACTTTCAATCAAATTGACTCTCCGCATGCTTCCTCACAAACCATAATGGTCGGATCTCTCCTTCTCCGGTTATGATCTGTTTTGCTCGCTATATATTTATATAAACGATAAAATATTTAAAAATGCATAGCTTGAAGGGTCGAACTAGTCCAGTTTTTCATACAATTACTCGAAGAGTTCTAAAAGCAAGGAAATTTATCTCTGGGTACACGATAGCGAAAGCTATAGAGTTTATTTGATTTAAGACCTTGTGAATCGAACTGGTGGTTTTATTAGTAGCTATCTAATATTTACCGTACTGAGGTCACCAGATACCGTACTATATTATAAGCTATGCCCTTTAAAAACCAAAAAATACGGCTACGATAATATAGAAATGTCGAAACCAAATTCTAATCAAATCTGGCATCTGTCAGGATTCTTTAATTTTTGTCTGCATATTATATGAGTAAAGTAGTATATTTACTATTTCTTTAACGATTTCTATATTTACTTTATAATTGATTCAGAAATATCCTTTATTTGTGGAACGAACAACATTTTCTCGGGAAATATTGGTAAACGTTAACTAAAAAAATAAAATGGAAACTAGAAGCTAAGTTCGAAGCAATACCGCTTGGCTTTAAACATTTATTTTTTTTAATTTGATACCCATTTTCAAAGCCTTTTTTACTTTTTATATTCAATAAGATGACGACTCTGAACCCCCATGTTGCGCTAATCGTGATATCGCCCACCTGAGGATATCCAATTAACATGATTCGAACAATATCTCCTGTGTCCAAATCTGATTACCCGTTCCAACTCTGAAGGGTACTTTTGCACTTATGATATATAGAATATTTACATATATACATAGACTCACAAAGAAAAAGAGCTAATAAAAATGCAGAAGTGTTAAAAAGGGAAAAATAAATACGAGAGTGGTTGAGTATGAAAACTCAGTTAATACAAACATTGGATTCAGTTTTAAATAGAATGTTAAATGTAAACAAGCTTATTTATACTGTTTCTAAAGAAAATATTGAAAACGAACCCATATCCGGCTACCAAGCGATCTATTGCCGTGCCTTACGTCTATGTACGCAAGAAGTACACCTGAGAATACTTAACAAAGTTAGCGGCGCGCGCGTAGCGCCACTCGCCGAGATTTCTTCACCTGCGCCGAGGCCGAGCAGAATTCTTACGCATTTAATTCAATAAGGAAATTTCGCTAACAAAAGGTATTCGTGCGAATTTAAGATAAAACGGCAGGCTGATGCAGTCCGTAGGCGGAGCAAAATCCAATAGAATTATAACTTTATTCGGACCGAGATTTATGAAAATTTTCCACGCGGACCTCTACCGATACATTTGTAACTAAATATTCAACGATTGTTGAGATTACTTTCAGAGGCAGATATCGTTATCAGCTTATTAATGTTGTGCAAGCAAATTAGAGTTACCGTTAAACGATGCGACTAACGTTAAAGACAAGATGTTATGATGTAAATGATTTATAAGCCATTTTCGAATTTTCGTTGAGTTAAAATCATTTGAAAGAGCAAAGTAGATTCGAGATATTATCCTTTATTATTTAATTAAAATCGAAACTTACTCTGCGCTGCTTACGCTTTCACATCTACAATAAATTTAGAATCACCGAATAGCAATATCAGTTTTCATTAAATTTTAATAAAATTTCTTGAAGTATTATTGAAGTAGTATATTTAAGCGGTGAAATCTCTTTTTCGACGCAATGTAATTACACATATCTCGTATATCTGGTTATCTAGAATCGATATTTCGAAACAAGTTCAAAGCAGCTCTAACCGAGTTTCAATCATGCAGTTAGGTTTAATCGTATTATAAATACTTGAGCTCATCTGAGATTAGCAGTTCTTTCGTATTCTAACAATTAAGATTTAATAATCCTGTTAGGTAATTAAATGGACAGCAATTACTTGCTCTTATGAAATACACGTAGAAGGTTTTCAAAATCCTTTTAAAGAATTAGAATGAATTTATCTTAGAACATTTTCCATGAAATTAGAAATAGGATAATTTCATCAAAGAGAGAAAAAAATAGTTAGTGCAAGACAGGGCAAAATCAAAAGAACGTAAGCATAATGTTTAAAAATTGAGAGTGCTCCTTTTAACAAATGTAAACTTTACAGAAAATTGTATCTTCTGAAACTCTCATTACAGAATCTTACACGTGGAAGAATATGTTGATAAATACATTTTACTTATATGGTCGTTAAGGTATTGAATACGAGTAAGGTATTGAATACGGAAATGGCGCATATAGACTGAATCGAATACAAATATTTCTGTAACGTTGAAAACATTTATTTAATTTCAGAGTTTTAATCAGATACTAGTGTCTTGGTTATTTTTAGATTTTTAAACTCATAATCGAACAATTTGAGCGTGCGGATAAAATTTCACGTCATTTTAATGGAACCTGTCAAGCACGAGGACCACACGTACGACGAGGATTTCGTACAAATGTAGGGTCTTATTAACGTTTTAGGGTACTTTGTATTACTTTTTAATATTTTCAAATATAATTTACATGAAATATTTTATACCTACTGCGCTATGTTCGCCATAAGCTTAAAATAATGGTGAAATGTAATTAATTATCACAATAATCACTGTAGTTTCTTTAAAGTCTTTTCCTAGTCCTGTAAAAACCCTTCTTTTATGTTTTAAAATTAAATAATTTTGAAACTTTTGCATATTTTCGCCTATATCTCTTAACGTATATTACATAAAATTAATAAAACAATACATTTGAAACCCTTTTATTCAGCCCTTTTAAACAATACCGAACACCTACTATAGAAATAAAAATAAAAAATAATTAATAAAAATAAGCGGAATAATAAGAAAAACGGCTGAAACAGGCAGACCGATAGATACATGTATGATCTTATAAGGATTCCGTTTTCCCGTTTGATGCACGGAACCGTGAATAGAACTTCAACATTAGTTTAAAAGACCTGTGTAACGATATGCCTTCAACTCCTTTTAGATCTCCATACAAAGCATCTACTTGCAAAATGTTGTTATTATAGTTCTGAAACCCTAGACATCGAGATTGAAACCAACCTAAATTAAACTACAGAATGATTCAGTTAGAGAAAATTGTAATTTAAACATTACATCTTTACACCTTGGAAAGAGGATGTAATGAAGAAATAAATTAATAAAACGAAAATTAAGAAGCGGTGATTTCGAAAAGAGCGCCGCTATATTGGCTGGAAACAGACAAAGTAAAGATCCCCGCGCCACGAAACCTCTGGGCTTGTGCTCATTTGGGCGGGCACCTAAAAACCTAAATCTCTTTACATAGTTAATATGATATAAATAGTAGACTTGCAAGAAAAAAATGCAGGCACAAAAATTATGGGTAATTTAGTTTTCTCCAAACTTCGTTGTGAACAAAATCTTCATAAGATACTTTGAAAAAAAAATATTGCGCTTTAAACCCAAGTGGGCGGCTCGTGAACTGGACTAATAAAAACGCAATGAACTGTCATGTTAATGTCTGTCAATGGTAGGAGTCACAACCGTAAATACACAGTAGATATAGACAAAAATTTCCACCAATACTTTATTGGAATGCAAAAACGTTAGTAACGATAAAATTCTTTCCGTAGAAGGGAGTATTTACAAATAAGTTATATGTGTAGTAACTTAGAGAACATAAAAGAAGTGAACACAAAAGATAAGTTGGCTTCGGTATTGATCAGAAATAAAGATGTATTAATTAAGCGTAACTAATTTTGCTTTGAAGTCAAATAATCATAACGCTATTTCATGTTTTTAAACCTTTTGTTTAATTTTAAATATCTCATTTCAATTATTGCATAATGAATTGAAAATATCAGGAAAACCAAAATTACGCAAAAACTCGCGAAATACTTGGAGAAAACAAAAAGTATGGTGTACATTTTTCTATAAAATATCCGTAGTATCTTTAAATTTTTTAAGCGTTTATTTACATGGATGAGTAATTAGCACGGCATTGAACGCGTGGCAATGGGTCTTATTGTGTACGAGGAGAGTTCATACAATTTTTTTAATTTAGTTTTTTCTTAAAATGTCAATATTTGCGGGATAACCAGTGCTAAAATTCTACTCGCATCGACCAATTTCATTTCCCTTCTTTATTCTAAGATTATTGTGTTGTGATTATCTATTACGAATATATTTTGACAAATAAATTGGGAATAAACAAATAGACAATCATTAATATATTACCAGATAGTATTTTTAAGATAATTGCAAATTCTCAATAGCATAAGTACATGTTAGGTTGGCGATAATCTTGTTATGTGTGCTAAAAGCGGAAATTGTGATATCATCATTCAAACTTATCTTATAAAAAGAGATCGGAAACAATTTGTTTTCATGTCGGTCTTTCCCTACAATTTTGATCCTTGCGAGTGGAAAAGGACTTAAGAAACTTTTGCCTTTATTAATATATGCAGCCAAGTTGCACCACGAAAAATTTAAGTATCCCGGAAAAACAATTCGTAAATATTGATCTTAGTAAATACTTGTCCAAGCAGGGGCTGGTTACTCTCTGTCTAAGTTTCAGTCTCTATAAATTTAATCGCTTATGGACAATTTACAGTTTCCTTAAATTCTACGCCCCTACACTCACGTAATGCTCCCATGCAGGTACTTTGCTCAGACATTTAAATTGTGTATTATGAAAGCTTGCACTTGGTTATTTTAACCTACTTAAACCCTTCTCAATATTCCCTTTTTTATAAAGGAGCCATTTTTTACGAGTTTTTATGTTTTTCTCGTCCTTATTCACTAGTATTTTTGTAAAGGGAAGCTGAAAATATTACCATTTACATAGCTGCTGCTAAGATACGTGGTGCACGTAATTAAAATAGGCGTACGGAATTGAGGTGATAAATAAATAAAAAATGAGATTCACTTAATTCATCTTTAAAAAAACCGTGTTAGTACTTTCTTGTAAAAGTACATACGACGTAATTATTATGGTTTAGCTACTGTTAGTTAAGGTATTATTATTTGTGTAATTTTTTTTTGTCAGGTTTACATTTATAGGCCTTCTGAAATTCACTCAAACCTGAACGTTTAAGTAGTAAATGTATTTTCTTTATTATGATAGCAGTATTTTTAAATGATTTATAAAAGCATTAATAAATAGGACATTTTTCTCACAAGTTCTTCTGAAACAAACATAGTTACAACAAATATTTCTTGACCGTGTGGTATTTAGGTTTGCGTACCTCAAAAGAAAATAAGTAGAAACCTTATAAGGTAACTCGCGTATTAGCAATTTGTCGATCATGGTCTTTTTTTTCAGAAATATCTTGATGTAGAAACTTGAAATATGATATTGCAATAAAACATCAAAAAAACTATCAAATTTTAATCACATTACCTTCGATATATTTTAGGTTAATATCCAAAAATGTTTATTGTTTATCACTATTTGATTTTTTTAACCCTGCGTGTAGTGTATTGCTTATATTGAAAATACTTTTTTTTATAAAGTCAGGTGGTATATCCTCTAAAAAAGTATGCGAAAAACATATCTTTCTTCCAAATATTTTCAAACCTACTTAAGTAGCACAAGTTTTCAAATATGCGCTATTTATTTACGTCCATGGAAGAAGCAGTTAGCAACATATGAGATATTAGCAACATGTTAGCTACGTAAATAATTCAATTGAAATGCTGTGTACTCTTAAATATTCACTAGAGCTTAAATGTGTACTAGTTAGGCTTCTTTTTCTATCAAACGAGTAAAACAAGAGAGTGCAAAATGTATTAGCATCATTCTAAATGGTTCAACATAGTTTTCATCCCAACGAGTTCAGTTTAATTAAATTCGTAACAATATATAAATAAATTTGGTTGAACCTAGAAGATTCTGAAAGCAGAATTGGAAATTTTACATTTGCAACAATTTTTATTGTGGAACAGAAGATGTTTGAAGTTGGGCAATATTTTACTGTCTAACTCAGTTTTTAAATAAGTTTTAGACGTTTTCAATTACAGAAGCTAGTAAGATATCGATATATTGTTTTTTTGTGTGTATCAAATATATTGTATGTTTATAAGTGTTAAAAGAAGTAAGAAAAATTTTAGAAATATATTAAAATAAAAAAATGATAACAATATTTTTTTCATTCAAAAAGTATTTCAGTACGTCTGACCTAAAAGAAAAGATTACGCTTCGCCGACACAGTGTCCGACAGCTGTCACCGTTTACGGGCAGCGTGCGAACATTAATATCGGCACTAGTTGCAGAAGCGATTGCCTCCGGTGGTGAATTCTGACTGAAATGTCTTCCGGTTCAACTCATTCAAGCTGCAATACGGTATCCTTTTTTTTCCATTAACGCATTTAATTTTCTTTTCTCCTTGCCATCGCTTTTCCGTCGAAAAATACTTTTCTTAGTTTTTGCTGTCTACGTTATTTTGATGTCAAAATATTTTAGAATTGCAAGACCCATGTTTTTTAGAACACTTTAGCATATTGACCGTAAATGATTCATTTCGCTTTTCAATCATTAAATAAATTCAGTTTACTCTATTATTGTGGTTATGGTTAATAAAGGTTATTAAATTACGAGAACTATATTAAGGAAGAAGTAAGGTTGTTATGACTTTCATACAAGTAAATAAATACAGTAAACCGTGTGAATGACAAATTTAAATTTTTTATGTAATACTCGAAATATGTGCCAACATATTCAAAAGCAATTTAATATTTCCCAAAATGTAAGAAAAATATTTTCACGTTTAACGTAACAAATTGGTTATGTATAGCTGAATATATATATATATATATATATATATATATATATATATATATATATATATGTATATATATATATGTATATATATATATATATATACATATATATATATATATATATACATATATATATATATATATATACATATATATGTATATATATATATATATACATATATAAATATAAATGTATGTATATATACTAACGTTTTGTTTAACACGCGGCTTCGCTCGCGTAGATTATTCGTTTCCAAAACTTCAGTCAAATTTTTAATTAACTTCAAAAAGCAGGTTATAAATTAGATCCAAATGTATTTAATATTATTCAATACGTTAGTCTTTTAAGGATTCTGGACAAATGCACACAACTTCACAAATTTATGAATATCTGTCGATGTTTTCCCATGTATTTCTATTTTATTCTATTTATATTTTTATCGGCTTAAACATCTTTCAACTTAGACAATAGTGAACATATTTAAAAATCAGTTTTGTAGTTTAAAATATAAAATAAAATTCGGTTTAATTTTTTTAAATTACTTCTTACTTACTGATATATTGTTAAAAATTTTGTTTATTTATATATCAAAGAACTCCAAAAACAGTGTGTACTTAGTTTATGCAAATATACAATTCCCATACAAATTAAGCCATTCCTTTTCACCCTCTGAAGGATTCGGTAATCGGAAAGTTCTTAAATAATTGTTTCTTTATTTGTATTGAAAAGCATTAATGCAATTTTTTAAGTAAAATTACCCTCTAACAACTTTGTTTCCATACAAATTTGGCTACCCTTTTTCACCCCCCCCCCCTGGGGTTTGAATTACAGAAAGTTCTGAAGCATGTGTTACATTATTTGCATTGAAGAGAATTAGTACCAAGTTTCAAGTAAAAATTACCATAAAAATATTTTTTCCCATACAAACTTAACCACCCCTTTTCACTCCTTTAGAGGGTGTATCTCGGAAAATCCTGAAACATAAGTAAATTTTTTGTTAAAGAACATGAACAAAAAAATTATGGTAATTTTTCCTCAAATAATTTTTTTTTCCATACAAATTTCATCACCCTTTTTCACTCGCTTAGGTAGATTTAGGGTTGTATCTCGGAAAATCCCGAAACACGGGTAACATTAAAAATAAGGTATTTCCATAGCCTCCATCTAAATAAGAATATTCCGTATATTCTTATCGAAATTTCTTCGATCTTTGGAAATTAACTTGAAATTTTTGTACTTTCATATAAAATAGAGATTTAAAATATTGAGACTGGGCGTACTCAGTCCGAATATTTATCAAAAATGATCTACAGTTTATATATTAATTATCCGATTCCTCAAGGGTTTTGGTAGAATTCCATATCTTTAGGTATGGGATGGGAACAAGGTAAATTACATTAGTTAACATAATTCACATTGTACAATCACACGATTAAAATACCATGAAGTCAAGAAATAGTGTATACTCGATTAAATTTAATGAAAAATTTACGATATAGACTAATTTTCATGAGGATCTTATTATTTCCTTTTGCTTTTTCTCACAGACTTTTCCAAAAAGTTCTGTCTTTACTTCTACTTCTCAAATTTTAAATATATTACAATTTCCAATTTCCAAAACCTATGTTAGATAGAAATTATAAATTCGAACATTTTATCAATATATAACACATGACCATGGAAAAAACGATCGACACACCATAAGTGATATTCTATTGACTTCTCACACAGCAACAGTAGTACCACGGCGAATATAATTGCACGAAGACATATAGACATATATTTTAACAAGTACGAAATATGCACGTTCAAACTCGTCTATACTTAGATAAGCAAAGAATAATATAAGGGCACAACAAAAAGCCAAAGCGAAAGTCGATAGAAATAGCGTGAAACTATATATTTTTATTAAAAATATTTAAATATAACCTAAAACACAAATGGGAAAATCGCCGCGGCAATTTTTCCACTTGTATTTTTAGGTTACATTTTCTTGTAGGAAATATTCCTTAAAAAAATCTCACGCCACTGCCCCCTTACAATTGTTAAATGAATATTAAACAGTATTTTGTATAATAGCGTAGTAATTAAATCTTTTATTCCGTTATTGGATGAATATTAAATATGATTTGCTTTTTAAAAATATATTAGGTGAACATTTATGAAATAATATTTTTATGAAGAAATAAGGATTCCTATTGAAAATCTGTAGTACATAGGGATATACAATTATTATTTAAAAATTAAATCACTTTTATTATTAATTAATTTAAGTACTTCGTAGACTCCGAGTTGAAGCTAGCAATATAATGAGATTTTAATTAATATTGAATATTTTAAAGAATTTAAAAAATGGGAGCGGGAATCCACTGAGCATTAATAAATAATTCCTTAATATTTTCTATTCGGTTTAATGTAAAGAATAATTTATATAAATATAAGACAGTTTTTATTAAAACTTGTATATTTGTACACAGGTGTAAAAAATGTAATGTATCAACAAATTTTTAAATGACGGTAATTCTGTCCATCTTTCAAAGTCAAGAAAACATCACAACTCGATCATTTATTTGCTTGCGGTTAAGTATCACAAACTTTTTTTTTGAGTTTTCAAGATTACTTAGTAAGCAAAGAAAGCTTATAGTCTCATCGTGTTTGTCCGTATTTACACCAGCATGCGCCATTTTAATTATTTACTCATTTTATACCTATTTCTAGAAATATTTGCTATTAAAATGACGGTAATTCTGTCCATCTTTCTAAATGACGGTAATTCTGTCCATCTTTCAAAGTCAACAAAACATCACAACTCGATCATTTATTTGCTTGCGGTTAAGTATCACAAACTTTTTTTGTTGAGTTTTCAAGATTATTTAGTAAGCAAGGAAAGCTTATAGTCTTATCCTGTCTGTCCGTATTTACATCAGTATGCGCCATTTTAATTATTTACTCATTTTATACCTATTTCTTTAAATATTTGCTATTAAAGTAGTCAACAAGACCTCGCTCCTCGTTAAATTTTTATAGTACCGATGTAAACAAATTATAAAAAAATTTCATGACGCGATTAATTTTTTCAATGATTAAGTAACCTTTATAATCTATTACATAACGTGCCAAAAAAAGTTTAAATTTTATATGGTTAAAAGTGGATTTCAGTGATTACAACATAGCAACGGAATCCTATTATGGGCGCGTTTCATATGTTCTTGGGAAATATTTCGTTGTTGTTTTTATTTTTACGATTTTTGAACGTCCTTCTTTAATCTTATTAACAAGAGATGAACGACTGTTATAATAATTATTTCTAGATTATATATTAATTTTAGGTCTTAATGAGTGAAAGCAGTTGACCAAAATACAATTTATTTTATTTATCAACGTCGGAAACCTTACGTATATGCGTATACCATGTCTTGATAATCGAAATATCATAAATAAATTTATTTAAGGTTAACATTTTAAGGTCTATTTCATTCAATATTAATATATACTTACAATTATATATTACGCAAAAAATAGATTTGTCACTATTTTTTTATGAGATTAACCATTTTAAATTTAACAACAAGAAGCAATTTTTATGTAGTGTCTAGTGCTCCGATTCTACAATTACGTAATTTTGCAATTAGACAAATACAAAATGTTTTTAAACCTTTTGTTAATTCTTATTTCTAAGGTAAAATTCCGTAAATGGGGAAGTGTCTTGTCTTCAACAATATAAATAAAATACCAATCGAGTACCGATTTATATTACATTACATAATGAAAATACGCAAAATCACACGCCAATATAGGTTGCAATATACTTTACTCTTTAAAAATAGTGGGCACTGCTGTTTGTTTGTGATAACTAGATGCGTTGCGGTAATTCCCCATGACTTATTTTAGACTTGGATAGTTTACTTATGATATCACGGTTATTGAGCCTGAATTGATGCTTCCAAATAAAAAATAGAGATCTAATAACCTAACTTAAGAGTACCCCGAAAATTGCAATGTAGTGCCGGTAAGTCCCTTTGGAGAAGTCCCTGAGTACTGCTTTTAAAATTAAACAAAAGTTCGATTCATTGCTCAATCGTTAATGATTCAACTTACATTGACACAATTAACCAGGTTCAGTCCATCTAAATATTTTTTAGTGTGTGTTGCGATTTGGGATTGGGAAATTATAAATCGATAGACCATATGTTCGAGTCTTCGTTTGGATTATAAATTATTCACAACTGATACAAACACGTGAGCCAGTTTTCAAATACTAACCAAACAAATTATTAAATTTATACCTGCAGAGGTTTCATTTTTTGAGTATAGTGATGAAAAAAACTGAAATAGAGAATATTTTCAGAATATTTTAAATCTTGTAATATCATTGGATCGATTTTGATAACATTAAATTAAACTGGATTTGATAATTAATATCTTACACAGGTATATTTAAAATAACATTTTCCAGACATTCGTTGAATGCAATTTTTGTTTAAATATTTTTTTTCAAATAATCGAGAATGGAAACCGTATACAAATAGTTATTAGACAAATACACACAAACTTTGATTTGTGAACATTTTTTGAGGGAAGATTATAGGCAAAATGTTTAACACAAACATTGAAAAAACTAATTCGAATCTTCTGTTGATTCAACTGAGGCTTTTTGTTCCCACATGCGTAGTAAGTATATTTGTGAAATACTTAACGCAGATACAGACAGAGACAGTACATCAAATGGTGCAAAAATTCTCAGGATTAAGTCCGAATCACTAGGAATGAATCTCCAACTTAAAGAAACTAAATTTACACATTACTTTTTAAGTGCACTATCTATCGAGGTTCATGTATTCAGAATATCAGCACTAAATGTTCAAGATTTTTTTAAATTCTCAACACCTAACAAATCCATTTAAAACGTTTGGCGAGATTTACCTCTATTTTTCTATTATACCTTCATACATTATAAATCCGGACCTGATATTAGACCATAAGATGAGATGAAGTAGCTTGTCGAATATGGTTCGCCAATTATTTTATTTCAAAAAGGCATTTTTAATTTCAACGTAAAATTTGTAGTTAAAGAAATTGAAGACCTTAGTGACCTTCATTGTTGTTTAAATGTAATAAAAACAACAGTGAAGTCTTTTTGTTCAATGATTCAAGTTTATTATAAGCGGACGCTGCGTTACCGTTTGTACGTAATAGATTAGACTTTCAATCAAAATATCTTGCTGAAAACCTTGCTTTATCTCTAATAAAGAAAATAAAAGAAAGAAGAATAATTCAACATAGGGTTTTGCCATATTTTCATAAGGATAAAGAATTTTTCACTGCCACTATTATGAAAATTTGTAAAAAATCATCGCCCGATGAAACATTCACAATTTTTAAAAAAAGCGAAGTTTATGCGAACACGACAAAATCTTCGACGATTTCTGCAACAACACCCCACAAGCTGTAACCACAAGCGATCATAATGGGGATGATGAATTACCCATCGCACTACACTTGCAAAAAAAATACACGAAACTACAAGATGAAATATACATTCCTCCAGAGAAAACACAGGCTTTGAATCTATAATTTGAGTCGAAATGTGCATTTATGATAACACTGCTTGCTTGCTTGCGGCGAATGCAAAGCCTACCTAAAAGCTGCGTACAATTATTTATTGTATATACAGCAAATAAGTATGAAAAGGGAACGAGCTTTTTCTTCTACCGGCTCATTTTGTAACACATTGAGAAGTTTCTTAGCTAATAAAACATTTAAAGTCATATCATTTACCCGATGACATTTTCAGGAGCAAAATAGTGGTAATATTTATGACATATCCTTGTTTTTTTATGATTCTTTTTTGAAAAATACAAATATGAAGTTTACTTTTAATTGTAATATCCGTAATTTTGGAAGACTTATCGTGTATTTAAATTTCACTAGAGGTTGAATTTAGTAGAAGGCGTGGAATGTTAACGTACTGGAGATTTAATTTACTATATACCTCTATGTATGTTAATGAAAACACAACAAATTTACAAGATTAAAGTTTCATAAATACACAATTCTAATTCATCGTATATGCTCCCAATCAACTGCTATGGTCGCGGTGCATAAAAAGCACATCAATGTACAAACAATTATTTCCTCCGCAAGTTTCCACCTGTAGTGATTTTTTCCCAGAACACAAACGAGGGATGCATTCACTTTTTAGTTGCCTCTGCAATAAATATGTTTGTATTCTTGCAAAAGCTTTGATTATTTCGCTTTTATTATTTCCTTAAAAAAGTTTCCGTGATATTTAAATTCCTAACTCGATTCTGTTTCGAACATATTTTTCTCCTTGATATGAAACTATAAAAATATAAGTATAGTTTATGACACTGTTATATCACTTTGCTATTTACTTACATGGCATGAGAGAGCTGTGATATTAATGCAATATTTTTCAAAGAATAAGGTGGCAAAAAAAATTATTTTCACAATTAATATCTGCCTAGAAATAATAAGTTTTGTTCGTTGATAATGAATGATGAAATCTCATTGTTTTCTAGGAATTTGTTTGATGTATCGACATATTTATTGACAATTAAACGACAGTAGCAGGCGGTGATATTTGCTGGAACCATAGCGAGTTATTGTTGAAGCATTATATAAGAGTGTCTCCATCATAAAGGAAATTTATATTCGCACAGACTATATATTGTGCCGTTGACGTTGAGTAATGAACCATCGGTCTGGAGTGCTTATTGGTATACTCCTCGCTTGTTATCTTACATATTATCAAATCTCCAAATCTCTCTAGTGTTGTTGCTGGCACCCAGTTTTTTATTTTGTAAAATTTAATGACTCGTTATAAGCAATCACACGAAGTTTTTGTAGGAGTTTAAATAATAAAGTTTGAATTTTTATGGGATAGAATTAAGTTGAAGTATAAAGTATTATGTCATTTTATACTAAAAATTTCTTAATTTTTATATTTTAGAATTAAAAAATAATGTTCCAAAAAAATATTCAAATAATTTTGAGATATATTTTAATTACTAAAAATTTCACATTACTTCGTCGAAGTAACTATCCAGTAGTTAGGAAATTTGTTTGCAAGAGATACCATATAAAATTTTCGTATTGGAGATAGTTTATCCCTCTACATGGGTTAGGGTTTCTGCCGCCATTTTAGGAAATGTGTTTTTAAATATCTTGGAAAAAGCTAGACTTATATTAGAAGAAGTTAAAGTAGGAAACATATTTTTAGGGCAAACGCACAGCCACTGGATTACAAAGCCCGTAAACTGCCTGTAAACTGTAAATAAAAAGATTTGAGACCCTCTGTAGTATCGAAAATATTAATTACAAGAAAAAGAAATACTACCGATATCTTTATGCTTTTAAAAACAGTTTCATTATTTTGTTGTATAACAGCCGTTTTCGAGCTATTTAATAAAATTAATTTTTCAAAATGGCTGCTCAAATATTGCACCTACTTTCTCAATACTGGATTAGTATGAATATTGCAACTTATTTAAAATATCTCAATTTATTTATTTTAATTAAGAAATTGAACGAAATGTAAAACTAAATTCTGTCTAAATTGATTTAAATTTAAAGGAAAGGTATATGAAGAAATAAATCTTAATTTTTTTATTAAATGCAATTTTGCATATTGGTTAATATTACGATTTTCCGATATCATTTCTTAAACCTTACGAAAAATTTAATGGTTTATTACCGGCCAATTTGCATTATATATAATTACATGCATACGAATAATTAAAATTAGTTTTGTAGAATTTTGTAATTCATGATTTATATTTAATGAATGTTCATTCGAAATTCAATGCTTTTATAATGTTCCCCACATACTGCAATTTTGATATTAATATTTGTCTTTATTGCATAAAGCGCGGGCAATATCGCCAGTAAAATATTATCTCAATTATTTAGATAAATCAAGTAATAATCATTGTGATTGACCAGGTTTTGACAACGACCCCTCCAATTATTGGAGGGGTCGTTGTCAATAACTATGAGTATATAGCATTTAGACTCTAGTCTGTCAGTCGTTACTGGAAGTGGATATATACCAAACTGCATCTTACGTAAGTCACTGATCGATCGTAAATATTGATTTGTGAATTGTCTCCGAAAGTCATAATATTCCAGGAAAAAGGATAAGCCAATATGCAAAAGGATAAATACAAAAAATACTCGAACGGCGACTACAATTGGAGTTGTTTACGCGACTTTTAACCACCTGGATATATAAAAAAGTTCTCTAGATATATTTTCACCTCCAACGATCACTAATAAAACATTATTACGATAGACTATAACTTCTTTAGCAGGAAACTCGTATAGAAGTAACCAACGGAAATATTGAACTAATTATATTAAACAATGGGGTTCGAAAGACGGAAAATGGTTTTCTGCGGTGATAGGCGCATGGGTAGAGTTTCAATATATATATATTAATATATATATATATATATATATATATATATATATATATATACACATATATATTGAATATATACTATACATGAACGAGTGCCCCATATATATTTTTGTACACTTGAATCGTGCTTTTCCAATAGAAAATTTTTCTTTAAATAGTAATATTGAAACTGTTGTCATTTTTCTTATATTTACACACTTTATGAGTAACAGACAGGTTCTCTTTACGTCCAGAATCAGACAGAGATTAACGCCAAATTTGGAATTTTCCAATCGAGTTATCAAGTGAACAAATTATGTTCGTCTTCTCTCAAAGAAAGCTATATAATCTTCTGTAATTTTTGTTTGCTCAAAATAATATGATCTTTAAAGAAACACCCCGCTTGAATTATTGTTTAATTATAGTTAAAATAACTAACTTCGTACATAAACTTGTATTCGGGGTAGTTTTAAATAAGGTCGTGGTCGTTTTTTATTTATATAACATAAAAATTTATTAAACCCAAGAAGAACTTGGTTTATAAACATTTAATTGTATGTAGAATTTCTATAAGTTTTAACTTACTAGATTTTAATTTTCATGACGTAAATATATTGCCTACAATATTTTTCACAGGCGCGTACGAAAAATGTTGGTAATTCCACACATACGTAAAAATAATTGATTTTGGATTGTTAAATTTTGCAGTTAATTCTTGCAGATCGACTAGAAGTACCCTATCTTTTTTTATGATCATTGAATAAGACTATGGCAAAAATAGAAAAAAATACCCTTTAAGGGGCCATATATACTTGTAGTGTGAACCAAAAAAAAAATTGAAATTACAGCAATGTAAGGCTGCAGGTGTTAGAACATGATATTCATTTAAATTTAAAATCTCAAGCCGTTTTGAGAAAGATAGCTTTGGCTGGTAGACAGAGGAACAGGCAGGAAATGAAGTAATCCTATAAGAGTATCTTTTTTCATTTTGAGTGACAAAATCTTGGAAAAGGCACTAAGCTTTATAGTCGCCGGATATCTAGAAAATTACTGAGGGCCAAATAGTAGTTCACAGCAACAGCCGCGGCCATAAAAACCAATCAACTGCGCTATAATCTATTGCATCGCGAGTTCTAACTTATTGGCAAGTAGCTAATGCGTGGGGCATCTGCCAGGAGGACGCTATAAATCTCACCTACCTAATTGCAGCCGGGCCGTTGTTCCCCGGCGAATGACAATAAAACCGTGAGACGAAACACTTTGCCACCCGCCTTTTAAATTCTCACCGAAATATGATATTTGAATATAAATGTTTGGGTTAGGCTTTGCGGCTGCCGTTTGATAAATGGATTACGTGCCCGCCCAAATCAACACAAGCCCTGGAGTGTTGGTGGCGCAGGGATCTTTAATTTGTCTATTTCCGGCCAATGTAGCGGCGCTCGTTTTCAAATCAACCGCTTCTTAATTTTCGTTTTATTGATGTATTCCTCTATTTCATACTCTTCCAGATTTATACCAATATAATGTTTAAATTAAATTTTCCTCTAACTGAATCATTGTTTTGTTTAATTTAGGTTGGTTTCAATATCAATGTCTAGGGTTTTAGAACTATAGTAACAACATTTTATAAGTAGATGCTTTGTATGTAGATCTAAAATGGTGTGTGACAGTAACATCGTTGCACAGGTTTTTTAAACTGATGTTAAAGTTCTATTCACCATTTTTAGGATTCCGTGCATCAAACGGAAAAACAAAATCCTTATAAGATCACTGAGATGTCTGTGTGTCTCTCACAGCCGTTTTTCTTCGAAGCCGCTTGAAATAGCAACTGGAAATTTAGCATAATAAGGAAACATATTTATCCCTTGGTAAATAATATTAAAAATATGCATGTAGAAATATTAGGAAAAGCGGGAGGGGGACGAAATTAATTATTCGTTATTTTTATTTCTATATTTGGTTTGGCGTATTGTTTAAAAGGGCTGAATAAAAGGGTTTCAAAAATAAATTTTCCTATGTTTATGTAATATACGCCTAGAGATATAGGCGAAAATATGCAAAATTTTCAAAATTACATAATATTTAATTATATAAAAGGGTTTTTAGAAGCCTAGGTACTTTGTAACTTATATTGATTATTGTAAGAGCTTATGCTATTTGCATCATTATTTTAAGTCTATGATGGACATAGCATAGTAGGCAATATATACTGTAAATAATATTTGAAACTGTTGAAAAAAAAATACTATGTACTCTAAAACGCTTATAAGAACCTAAATTTGTACGAAACCTTCATCGTGCGAGTTGTCTTCGTACTTCACAGGTTATATTCCATTTTTATATTCCGTTTGTGAAAAATAAAGCTTCAAAATGACTTGAAATTTTCATGCATTTAAACATCTGAAAATAACCAAGACACTAGCATCTGTTTAAAACATTGAAATGAAATAATGTCGGTTAAATCCAAAAAAAAATTTCAAGAAATACATACAACTACGAAGTCCCGACAACCACTGGTTCTTTCTATGCGCTAAAGTTTGTTCATGAGTATGTAAATATAAAAAATTTGGGTATAAATCTTATTTTCAACGGTTCAATTGTGATGCCTAAGAACAATTTCAATATCTTTCATTGTTTTGGACAGAATAAGTAATGCAGTTAGACTATTAAAATACTCGGTATCACCTGTGGTTTAGTGATATCATTGTTTTTGCTTTATCTGTGAGTATAGGTATGACCTATAACATTATTATTTGCATCGCAGGGTGTCACCACCCGTTGGAATGTATATTTTAAATCAAATTCGGTCATTTGCTGTTTTAAAATTTTACGAGTAACAACATGTCAATAAATATTAGCTTCTTGTGTCTAAATACTACTTTTTCTTCTTTAATAAAATTAATTTTTAAGTCATAAAAGTCTTAGTTTTCAGCATTTTCGGAGAAAATAAACTATAAATAAGCAACGGAACGAGCACTGTATATAATTTTGTTCTCTTTTTATCAGCTTTTAATACATAAGTTCAAAACTACGTAGAGAACATCCAAAATCTTTAATAGAAACCGATATTTATTATTATAAAATCAAAAAGCAAAAGATTTAAGTATTGGAATTTTAACATTTATGACTTAATTAAGGACTAATTATTGTCACCAATAACTGGGTGTACGAAATGCGAAGCAGCGAAAAATTGTTTACAATAATTATACAATCCCACGCACACACACAAGCTCAAGTATATAGATATATATACACACACACACATATATATATATATATATATATATATATATATATATATATATATATACATATATATATATATATATATATATATATATATATATATATATATATATATTTATATATATATATATATATATATATATTATTGTCATAACTTTCAATCTATATCAATTGAGTTTGCCATTACGAAAATATATTAATATTGTTATGGCACGAGACGGGTCTTTATCTCGATATTTATACAAATACATATGTCGAGGTTTGAGAAAGAACATATCTGTTGCGCGTCAACAAATTAATTTCCATTAAATCCCACTATCTGTAAGGTATTAATGAAGAATATGGAATAAAAAATTTGTTGATGAAATAAATTAACCATATTTCTTCAAGTTAAAACCTTGAATAATATTTTTCAATAAATACGATATTATGTAAATAACGCGTCGGTGGCGCTTCTTTACGAATCATTTGCTAAATTACTAAACGAATTCGTGATAGACGAACAAACACTTGAACACAAATGGAGCGAGGGCGAAGTGTTTCTCCCACACATTTATCTTTGGAAAAAAGCACAAAAGATGTCACATTCCCCACGGGATGATATCACATATTGCTCTGCGGCTGACGTATGGCGCTCTCATTGGATTTGATCCTGATTGTGCTGTTGGCAGCATCTAATATTGATTCGGAAATCTTCTAAATTGATATAACGCTATCTTTAGATGTAAATGAATAGGGTTAACTATTAAAATATTATTTAATTTTCTACAATCTCGATGAGACATATGAGTTATGAGATTATTATCATGAGGACTTAGATTTTAAATGTTTTCTATGAGATGTCACGTATTACTTTATTTACAGACATGATGGAACTAATTCATCTAGTTAATCTTTTCGTTGTCCACTTTTGAATGCAGGAAGAGAAATGAAACGAATGAGGTTAAATGTTGAAATGTTTTTAAAATATGTAATAGATATGACAATTGTATTAACATTATTACATGAGTTTTTAATAGTTTTTGATATGTTTCGCGGTTATTTTAACCATTATTTAACTAACAGACATAATGACATTAATCCTTTCAGTGAATATTTCTGTCTTCTATTTTTATACACCAGTAAAAAATTATATAAACTGTTGATTTCTGTAAAAAAAGGTAAGGTTTTGTGATCATTAGTTTATGTAGTTATTTTGTTGGTATATTTTAAGATTTATTTACCCCTTCTTCAATTTAATGACATAATGACGCAAGTAAAACTATTAAAGTCTCTTTTGACATATAACGATTTAACTTCCAATTTTTGTGAATAAATATCCTTATTGTCTAAACGTATATCTACAAATCCCTCTTAATGATAGTCAGATTGTGCAATTATAATAACCTACGCACATCTCTATTTTTTTCAATGTAGTCCCTGAGGATATAATTAGCCTGCGAAAGAAGCACATATTTAATATGCGTCTTAAATTTTGCCATTCCCATGGCAAAATTTAAGACATAAATTTGTTAATAATGATGTGTAATTGGGAATTGCAAAATTTAAGGCATGGTTTTATTATATCTTCAGGCATCTTATTAAAAGAGAGAACACCATTAGACAGGAATAATTTATTAGTAATTTGTAATCTGAATTTAATATAATGAATATTATTTTTATTTCATGGAATAAGAGTGTGGCTTGTATCAAACCATTTCAAAAAGAAATTTAAGTTCTTTTTAACAATCAATAGGTTTTTATAGATGTTTAACGACGCCAAGGTTAAAAAATTTGCCCTTTTAAGTAAGTCTTTTACTGATTCTCGAGATTTAGTATTAAATATAGCTCGGACTGCTGACTTTTGCAGTATAAAGATGCTTTTTTAAAATTTACTACTCTGGCCGTCCCTGCATCAGTCAGTTGACTAATTTCTCTAACCACATACACTACTGAGCTAAGGCTACTAGCTAGTGAACGTATATGAGCAGCCCATCGTAACTTATGAGTTACGATGGGCTGCTGACCTAGAGTTTTACCAAGAAATTGAGGGTGGTTCCTACTTATAGTTCTTTGTCATTCAAAATTACACTTCCATTAATCTGGGGGACATGAGGTGGCGAAAATTTACTAAATTTTTGTTTTCTGAGCATTTGAAGGCAAGTCATTGACTGAAAACCTTTTGAGTACTTTTTTTTTAAGTCTGCCTCTGTCCTATCTACTTTGAAAATTAAGGAGGTGTCATCGGTAAAAAGAACAATATCGCACAAATCTCTTACTATGTATATAGACAAGGTACAAAAATGGATCCAATGTATTGCATTAAGATACTGTCGTTTTCATAATAGATTTTTTGTATCAGTACCACTAATTTTGGCTCTTTTTCGACTTGACAAATAGGACGTAATAGAATCAATTGCTATTCTATAATAGCTTAGCTTATTGCTAAGTGTATTATGATCCACGCAATTAAAAGCCTTGGAGAGGTCACAGAATATCCCTATTTTGGGAATATCCCTCAGGCTATGTAGATAGTCTTAATGAGATGAAATCCAGCATCTTGCCTGGATTTTCCTTTATTAAATCCAAACCGTAAATTAGGTAAGACCCTATGGTTATTAAAATGTCAGAAAAAGTGGCTTTAACTTCGGTTTTAAAAAAAAATTACTGAGAGCAGTTAACATGGAGATTGGACGATAATTCATAGGGTCGCTCGTATAACACGCCTTAAAATAAAGACAATTTTACTGTGTTTCATCGAATCGGAAAACTTGTCTTCGTAAATACATGTATTAAATAAAAGTGAAGCAAAGAGTTGGAGCAATTTTTAGGATAAGAGACCCAATGGCTTTTACTGACAGCCCCCGTAAATCTTCGGACTATTTTATATTTAGCAGTTTAAAGGTCTATTTAATATCTATATATATTACATGATTAAAATTAAATTTAGACGCGTTCAGTTTGACATTCTGTTTTAAGATTCTATCAGCGACAAGAGGACCAGAAGCGAGACTTTTTTTTTATAAAAATATTTGGAAAAACTTTTAGAACTCAGTGGCATCCAAATTTTCACTGAAACTATAACGTCATTTAATTTCAATGTTAATGTTTGTTTTTAATTTTCACGTTGCTAGTTTTAGAATGAATCCTTTTCCATGTGATTTTGGTTTTGTTACGAGACAACTTAATTTTATTACACAGGTATTATCATTTTGCTTGGAAACATATTTGTTCAAATATGTTTGAATATATTTTAACATTATTATGGAAAGTTTGTCATGAGAAAATGATCGTTTATAAAGTGTCTCCACTTTTTCATATTCCTTTTGTCGCCCATTCACCAAAACATAAATTATTTTATGTAGCGATTTTCTTTTTTGTATATACTCTATTAAATTTACTACTAAACGTTTTAAAAAAAAGTCATGCTCGATATTTTGGTCCCGTGAATCAACTTTAAAGAAAGTTAGTTTTAGTTTGAATGTTGGAATTCAATTTATTCAACCTGTATTAAGTCAATGTCCGCATTTCTTGTTTGTTCCCTTTAGAAGATAATGTAAGAAGAAGACATCTATAGTCAGAACTAATATAACATATGATTTTTTGCTTATTATATTGCAATTTTTAAATATATTGTCTATACAGATTGCGGATGTGGTGCAACTCTGTAGGTTCATTAAACACCTAATCCAGGTTAAACGAAAAAAATATCTATGAATCTTTGTTTCCCAACAGAGTCCAATAAAATATCAATAATAAATATAACACCAAGCACTCTAACATGTATCTTCGTTTTTAGATTACTAAAAGCATGTTCTAATATGAATAAAAAGTACATAAAGTTGGATGACGGTGGCCTATTTACACAGAAGATATTCATTAATTTCTGCACAGGCAATGTCGCACACATCTGCAATAGAGCTTTGCGTCATGTTTTTCCTTTCTCTAAACTTTAATTGATTGCCATGTAATATTAATGAGCCTCCCTCTTCACATGATATCCTATTGAACATACTGGTCACTAAAGAATTATCTATATTAAAATTCACATTATCGACTTTGAGTCATGTTTCAATATTTATATATATATATTTATATATATATATATATATATATATATATATATATATTATATATATATATATATATATATATATATATATATATATATATATAAGACGCATGATGCAGATGGACTATATGGACTATTAGAAGAGAAATCTTTGCCACTAGCCCACCTGAAGATGTTGTAATAAAACGAAACCTAGGTCGTACTAAAGGAATTAAAGAAAGTAGAATAAATACTATATTAAGTAGTGTCATTTAATTGTGAATAATGTATTTCTAAAAAATTAACCTAATATATTCAATATAGATGGTTAAAATTATTATCTACCACACTATTCAATCTTGTGTCGTTATTATGAAAATGCGTTACGATATCTATAACAGGGTCAATGCAATAAGCTAGTAGTCTAGCAAACTTAACTAAATATGTTCTAGTTATATACAAAGTGTCATTAGTAAATATAAAATTATTAATAAAATAATTAATTCCAAAAAATCGGAATTTGCCTATAACAACATGTGAAAGTATGCACGACAATGTTGAGAGTATAAATGTCTTATTTTGTTTTCCTAAATCGAAAAGGAATAAGAAAGAGTAAAAAGGGTAATGTTATTAACGCCCAGGTTAGATAAAGTGGCAAAGCTATTAATTATGTATCTTTTTTAACTGATAAATTATTACCTATTAACAAAACTATGTTAGTATTAGAATTACATTTGGAACTTGCCATATTTTTTTTTATTTGTCTATAAGTTGCACCAGGCAAACAACAATTCGTAACCGAACCATATCTCAAGTTGTAATTACTAAGAACCCATGGCCTTTTCCTATTCTGTCCGAATAAATAAATGTTTATGGTGGCAATTAGAAGACTGTTAAGGAAGTCCACATTTGAAAAAATTTTCAGGCTGAGAGTCGATACAGTTAGAATAATTATCATATTTGCAAATGCGATTATTAGTTAAGGACTAAAAGCGCTCCGTATAATATTTATATATTTCAACTAAGTTACTAGTAGCCTTAACGTGCTCCTCCCTTTCTTTTCGTACAATTTCACGTTTTTTGGTCAATTTGTTTATATAATTTTCTAAATTCAAGATGTCTGATTTAAGCCTCTGGGTATCAGCTTCGTATAATTTTCTATATTTTCCATTTTGGATTGACACGCTTTACGTTCTTTTGATAATTTCACACGTTCTTTTGTTAAATGAACATTCCTAAATATACTTTTATTTCTTGTTAATTATTTTTTCTTTTAAATATGTCTGTTAATATTTGCTAACTTCTTAATTTTTTTGTGACTATTAAAGCGGCCACTATGTCCCGTTCTTCACTCACAAATACACTTATGAGGAGGTAAAAGCAAATAGTTTTTTACGAAAAATGACGGAACATTTAATAAATCACTGCTCCTCGCTCTTAAGATCTAAAGAAAAGCAAAATGCATCTTGTGACGAAGAAAATTAAGAGATTGAATATAAAGCACAAAACCGAGCTTCAGTGAAAAACAAAAATAAGGGCTTTCCAGTACTTGATTAGATTTACAAATATATATTTCGGTCTATCTAAGAAGAATGTAAGAAATTTGGCATACGAACTTATCATTACGTATAACTTATTACGACCCGAAACTTGGGATGACAACGAGAAGGATGGTATATATATATATATATGTATATATATATATATATATATATATATATATATATATATATATGTTTATATATATATATATATATGTACATACGTATATATGTACGGGTTGTAATGAAATTTGTAGACGCTCTGAAAGCCATATCTTGGAATTCATTGTAACAAAATTGTATAAAAATGTATTTACATTAAAATCTTACATAAAAATTTAGATAAATTATTATTTATTTTTAGTAATATTATCAGTATGAATTTTAATTACGACTTAGAAATAAATCTGTATGGATTATTTATTATTTGACATCGCAACACTTACAAATGTCTGTTTAAACCAATTAGAAATTTTGAATATTTTTAAAGAGATATTCATTGTCAGTTAATTTTTATTAGAATGGCATAACATATATCAGTGGTTTTTGTGAAATTGTAATAAGTTTTGAAATAAGCGGAATTAGTGAAAATTTAAACTTCATTTATTTTATAAACTGGGCGATTGATTAAAATAAAACATTGTACCGGAATACACATGAATAATTGCACGAGTGGTTGAAATGGCGCTATTCAGTGACGATGCAAACTGTAAATCGCTAACTGTGCAGTTTCTAATGAATTCAAGAAATTAGAATATTTATTATAACATAATGGTAGGTAGTACTTTATTGTAAATGTTTAAGTTGAAAGGTTAGAAAAAAAATATTAGTACTACGTTTTATAACACGCCAACCAAAAATACGTAATTAACAAGTCAGTATTTCCCCACTCACCGTAAGTTTAACCAATGTTTGATAATTTCTGTTTCCAACTACATAATTTAGTACCAATCTAGAACACATTTCCCATACCTTGTGAAATGCTTCTAACAATTGGCTACTTAAACGAAGATTTTTCAAATATTTTGTAATACAGGATTGAAAAGAAATTTTTTTAATAATTTTAGATCAATTTTAAAGTTCTTCAATCAATTAATTGTTTTGTACATTTGCTCCTCAATATGTATGCTTTTTCTCAATTAGTCTCTCATTTTTGCATCAATTTGGTAAGGAGGCTGACATTAAAAACATAAAATCAGCGATGAGTTGAAAAATAAAAAGACTCCCTAACAATGAAAATGTTATAAAAACATTTGCCTACCCTATCGAGTAGGGAGTTATTTTAATGCTTCCGTCTCAAAATATTTGCTCTCGTAATCGTTAATAAGGCGCGGTGTTCATCCCATTTTACCTTTTAGAGTAAAGTTACACAAAGTTCTAAGAAATGGAAAAACTTAGCTTTTACTAAGTAATTCCAATAAAAATTACAATAAATACCCTATCACAAACAAAATTAAAAACTTTTTCACGGGGCAACGAAATTGTTGTAAAGTAGCTCTTATGAGGTATTACGTGTGAGCTGTCAAAATCTAAATGAAGCTAAAGATTTAAGTCGATCGCAAGCATCGCTCAGAAAAGTGAATTTTGTAGTTTTTGATTAACTATATTATTTGTATTTTTAAGGAAAAATAATGTTTAGAAAGATATATCGAATATAAACTTATTTCACATAAATTATTTCTGCGGAGTGATAATTAATTTTAGTAGAACTTTTTTGATTATTTTACGTCAGCGGTTAGTTTTGTTTTATGAAAATTTACATATTTAGCTTAAAAAGCGTACCTATCAAAGAAACATGGAAAGAAAATTATTTAATTGATAAGATACGTACTTCTTACGTAATTCTTGTTAATGAATGCACCAGAAATAAAAATGGAACTTATTGTTTTTCAAGGTAATATTTATAAAAATTAAAAAAATATTATGGAGATGCCAAATGTGTCGTAGATACATATATTGAGACAGGTTTTTGATCATTTTCCTTTCTTAAGAGTTCTTTTTTATAAAGTAAATTGGTAGGTATTTTTTTGGTTTTCGAGTCTGGGGGCCGTCATTACTGAATAAATAGTAAAACCTTATCAAAATTCGTGAGTAGAAATGTCCAAAATAGGAGAACTTTGCGAATTTTTCCTAATGAGTAAATCGGTAAATTTTCACAATATGCGGTAATAATTAGAGAGAAAAAATACTACAAATTTGTGTTGTTTTTTGTGATACTAACAACGACATGATAACATTTAATTGTGTAATGTACGATAATGGTGATTTTTTTGAAAAATACTTCTGTTGTTCATACTCCAATGTACAAAATACGGCCAATGTACAAAGTATTACATGTTGTAATACTTTGTACATTGGCCGGCATATAACATTATATACAACTGAAGTGAACTGAAATAAAAAACTTAATCAGTTATATTTTTACTAATAAAAATTAATTGTCTTATGATATCTCAAATAAAATTCAGAAACATGTTAATTCACCCTCAATGAGCTTATAAACTAAATAAAAAGAGGTTTTCGTCCTGATTCAGGAACAAGAAAATCTCTTATCATAAAAACCGATATACCTGTCATAGAGAAAGACAAACTGTCTCCCGTTATTTGTTTTCCGCCCAAAGGATACAAAACTTCTTTTGGACAAGTGGTAAACAGCAAAATATATATCCTTTGAAAGAGCCGCTTGAAATTGTTAAAGAAGCAGTTGCTATTTTATTGGCTGATACACATTTTCATCTTCACGACAAGGTAAAATATCTACCATTTGTCTTTTTTTACATATATTATAAATTTTGTAATTCCGCTTAGCCTTTCGTTGTTAGCAATATTTCTTTTACAATATTATTTTGAAGAAAAAGCGTGGCTCTTTTGATAAATGGGTCAGAATTTTAAAGCTTTATCATATATGGCCATTTTTGCTCTACGACCTATACGGTTATTGACATCGTTATTAATTAGAACAAATATTTGCGCCAGAAATTCGGAATAAGAAAAACTCACCGCCCTACTGTCATTACTAGGCTTGCGATATCTTACATAGAAACGGTACTTTTAAAAATATTTCTGCATCATGTGACCCAAATGCATTTTCTCAAATTTAATTTCTATTAAGATTGCAAGGATCTTGGATGAATCAGCAGATTATGACGAGGACGTCTCCTTTAAACAACCGCGATGGTCATAAAAGAGAAATACATAAATAACATAAAATTATGAAAATAATGCAATATAATCAATATTTATATTGGCTATCGTTTTTTTTTTTGCAAAAGTTCACCTAATAGATATAAAAAACGTTAAAAATATTAAAATGCACTTTGTTGGCGCCGCCGTTGTGTGTTGGATTGATCACAAGGCATACAGCTTTGCGCGGTGCACCGCAAGGATTCGAGTTCCGATTGGTAAAGAAAATACTCTCGTAGCAATAAGCCCGCCATCTCTATCAATTAGATACATAAAATTACATATATATTTAAAGAAAATGAAATTTTAATAAAATTAATTAAAATTACGTTAATTTTTTATGACTTAATCTCGTTACATTATAGACTTCTAGAAAAAATGTAGCACAAAAATTAAACATAATTTTGTTTTCTCCCAACTTCGTTATGAACCAAATCTTCGTGAAATCGTAAATCCAAGTAGGTGGCTCGCGAACTGGACTAATAGAAACATAATGAACTGTCATCTCCATATGGGTACTTTGCCTCTACTGGCTGCTATTGGTAAAAGTCATGTTCGTAAATACACAGTAGATAAAAACAAAAATATCCATTAATATTTTATTGGGATGCAAAAACGTTACTAATGATAAAATTCTTTCCATAAAAAGGAGGAAGTGTTTACGTATAAGTTACAGGGGTAATAATTTAGAGAACATAAAAGAAGTGGACACAAAAGATAATTTGGCCTCGGCATGGATCATAAACAAAGATGAAATAATTAAATGTAACCAAGTTCGCTTTGAAGTCAAATAATCGTAACGCTATTTCAAGTTTTCACACCTTTTTTTAAATTTTAAATCTCTCATTTCAATTACTAATTATTATCTAATGAATTGAAAATGTCCCGAAAAACAAAATTACACAAAAAACTCGCGAAATACTCGGATCAAATAAAAAGTACGATGTCCATTTTTTTATAAAATATCTATAATATCTTTAAATTGTTTTCTAAGTGTTGTAATTTTTTAAATTTAGTATTTTCTAAAAAAATGTCAATATTTGAGGTACCACCAGTGCTAAAATTCTACTCGCACTGACCAATTTCGTTTCCCTTCTTTATTCTGGGATTATGATATTGTGATTATCTACTACGATTATATTTTGTCAAATAAATTGGGTTTAAACAAATAGACAATCATTAATATATTACCAGTAGAGTAGGCGTTACAAATTCTCAACAGCATAAGTACATGTTTGGTAGGCGATAACCTTGTTATGTATGGTGTTAAAACCGAAATTATGATATCATCATTCAAATTTATCTCATAAAAACATATCGGAAACAATTCGTTTTCATGTCGGTCTTTTCCCTACCACTTTTGTCCTTGCAAGTGGAAACGGACTTAAGAAACTTTTGGTTTTATTAATATTGCACCATGAAAGTGTCTCCATGAAAAATCCCGGAAAATAAATCTGTGAATTGATCTTAGTAAGTACGTGTCCAAGTAGGGGCTGGCTGTCCTCTCTCTAAGTTTCATTCTTTATAAATTTAACCCCTTATGGACAATTTACAGTTTCCTTAAATTCTAACGTGCTCCACGCACGTAATGCTCCTATGCAGGTGGTTTAATCAGACATTTGAATTATGTATTATTGAAAGTTTTCAACCTATAAATATATATATATATATATATATATATATATATATATATATATATATGTGTATATATATATATATATATACGTATATACACACATATATATATATATATATACATATATATATATGTATATATATATAGCAAATCGATTGTATTTTTAAACCATTAATACACTATCTTTAAAACTTGAACATTTCTTCAATCTATTAAAGGGCAAAAAATTCATATATTAAAACATTCAAATGGCCGACTTTTATGTTTAAGCATTATCGTCCACATGTCTCTAATGCAGTCGTTATTCCGTTCACGGTCGTTTTTCAAGGAAATCATTTAACGTGTAGTCTAATTAATACTCGAAAATATCATCAACTGAGTTATGAGGATTTTTGAACAAATTTTTTCTTCAGAACTTTATGCGACATAGTTTGAAAGGTACTGTTAAACATTTCACAAAAAAATGTCTACGATTCAAAAGTGATAAAACTAAAATTCTGATAAAAGTTTACGTAAACATTTCTAAAAAACCATAGCTATAATTCCAAATTTCATATTCTTGTGCACATTTGCGATGTTTCTCGCCAACGAAAGATGTGCAAGTTAATATATTTATTGCATAAAAAATTAGTGTACATTTTTATCAAATAAAACCTCACGTACAATATCA
Organism: Druceiella hillmani; assembly: GCA_039881145.1. NCBI lineage: Eukaryota > Metazoa > Arthropoda > Insecta > Lepidoptera > Hepialidae > Druceiella > Druceiella hillmani. Next base: position 17,347,749 of record JAYKKI010000046.1, on the reverse strand, counting down.
CAGAAATAAATAGTTCAATAGATTACATAATTTGAAATATTTATTACCCACTGGTTTCTTGACAAGCCAAGATCGAATATGTAAAAAACCATTTTAGTGTGTTGCTCTGTATTAAGTTTGGCTTATGCATACTTATACATTAAGAGTTACCCGAAAATATCATAATAGAGATATGCGCAAACAAAAAAACATGCACGAGTTAGTATATATAACAGTGTGAGTTACACTTAACAATAATAATTAGCTGTAGTGCTGATGACACAAAATCCTGCGAAAATTCTCACAAGCAAGCTAACACAACATATCCGCTGGAAGAGCGGATATGTTTGTAAATTTAATTGTAAATTTTCCATAAGCGGTTAAATTCCGATGGAAGAGAATGCCAAATCGAACAAATAACCAGATCTCACGCTATACCGAATGAATTAATGGAAATAGCGGTATGATTTATGTTTAATGACAACAATCGACCACATTGCTGATCATGCAATACTGACAATTCTTACAGAAACGCTAACACAGCAAATCGAAGGAGAACGTGACACCAGCCTGCGAACGCTTTATATACTACTCGAAAACAGCATTCGTTAGTTGTAGTCATTAGAGATAAATTATAGTTGTAATTAATTCTATAAAAGAATTGAACAATTTTGGAAAACCATAATTGTTCGGATAACAATTATAGTTTTCAACTTACTTCCCGTACAGCAACTCATAAATCCCGCGCATGCGCGCGTATGTGTATGTATACACACACACACACACACACATACACGCGCACACACAATTTCAACGACATACTTTATAGTAATATAGGCGGCGATCTTCAATCCCCTCATTTGGATAAAGTACGGACACATCGGGAAACTCCTTGAGGCTAGTTGGGTGGCAATACGCAGATGAACTGCTGTTGACGTACTATCCTCACCTTATTAATGTAAAGTATTCGTTAATTGAATTTTTTATTGAAAAATTTAGCTCAGATCACAGGAAGAAAGCGCAGACCATAGAAAATAAATATACAACATTGAAATTTAATTTCAAAGAAATGGCTAATTTTTGTTATTTTTTGAAAATCTGGCAAAATTCGTCAAACTCTCGTTGAGAATATATGTATCTTATTTTACTTCCGGTACTCAAAATATATACATCATTGAAACATTACTATTACTTAAAATATAAAGTCAAATATATTATACCCTGAGGACCTATTTATCACAACAAAATTATTGAAATTCTATAAGTATAGCGAGGATAATATACCATTTAAGGCAGTTTTCTTTTTTTTCAATACGTGATGGAACAAATTAAAAAAAATTTGGACTATTTTAAAAATTCATGTATAAGTTTTGCAAATTGGTCACTAAATATTTTTTGGTGTTTATTGAATTACTCTCATTTTTAAACTATTACGAAAAATTTGTCCACCCAACGACGATCAAGATTTTAATGTAAATACATTTTTATACAATTTTGTTACAATGAATTCCAACATATGGCTTTCAGAGCGTCTACAAATTTCATTACATCCCGTACATATGTACGTATGTACATATATATATATAAACATATGTACATATATATATATATATATATATATATATATATATATAAATATATATATATATATATGTATATATATACTGTGTATTTACGAACATGACTTTTACCAATAGCAGCCAGTAGAGGCAAAGTACCCATATGGAGATGACAGTTCATTATGTTTCTATTAGTCCAGTTCGCGAGCCACCCACTTGGATTTACGATTTCACGAAGATTTGGTTCATAACGAAGTTGGGAGAAAACAAAATTATGTTTAATTTTTGTGCTACATTTTTTCTAGAAGTCTATAATGTAACGAGATTAAGTCATAAAAAATTAACGTAATTTTAATTAATTTTATTAAAATTTCATTTTCTTTAAATATATATGTAATTTTATGTATCTAATTGATAGAGATGGCGGGCTTATTGCTACGAGAGTATTTTCTTTACCAATCGGAACTCGAATCCTTGCGGTGCACCGCGCAAAGCTGTATGCCTTGTGATCAATCCAACACACAACGGCGGCGCCAACAAAGTGCATTTTAATATTTTTAACGTTTTTTATATCTATTAGGTGAACTTTTGCAAAAAAAAAAAACGATAGCCAATATAAATATTGATTATATTGCATTATTTTCATAATTTTATGTTATTTATGTATTTCTCTTTTATGACCATCGCGGTTGTTTAAAGGAGACGTCCTCGTCATAATCTGCTGATTCATCCAAGATCCTTGCAATCTTAATAGAAATTAAATTTGAGAAAATGCATTTGGGTCACATGATGCAGAAATATTTTTAAAAGTACCGTTTCTATGTAAGATATCGCAAGCCTAGTAATGACAGTAGGGCGGTGAGTTTTTCTTATTCCGAATTTCTGGCGCAAATATTTGTTCTAATTAATAACGATGTCAATAACCGTATAGGTCGTAGAGCAAAAATGGCCATATATGATAAAGCTTTAAAATTCTGACCCATTTATCAAAAGAGCCACGCTTTTTCTTCAAAATAATATTGTAAAAGAAATATTGCTAACAACGAAAGGCTAAGCGGAATTACAAAATTTATAATATATGTAAAAAAAGACAAATGGTAGATATTTTACCTTGTCGTGAAGATGAAAATGTGTATCAGCCAATAAAATAGCAACTGCTTCTTTAACAATTTCAAGCGGCTCTTTCAAAGGATATATATTTTGCTGTTTACCACTTGTCCAAAAGAAGTTTTGTATCCTTTGGGCGGAAAACAAATAACGGGAGACAGTTTGTCTTTCTCTATGACAGGTATATCGGTTTTTATGATAAGAGATTTTCTTGTTCCTGAATCAGGACGAAAACCTCTTTTTATTTAGTTTATAAGCTCATTGAGGGTGAATTAACATGTTTCTGAATTTTATTTGAGATATCATAAGACAATTAATTTTTATTAGTAAAAATATAACTGATTAAGTTTTTTATTTCAGTTCACTTCAGTTGTATATAATGTTATATGCCGGCCAATGTACAAAGTATTACAACATGTAATACTTTGTACATTGGCCGTATTTTGTACATTGGAGTATGAACAACAGAAGTATTTTTCAAAAAAATCACCATTATCGTACATTACACAATTAAATGTTATCATGTCGTTGTTAGTATCACAAAAAACAACACAAATTTGTAGTATTTTTTCTCTCTAATTATTACCGCATATTGTGAAAATTTACCGATTTACTCATTAGGAAAAATTCGCAAAGTTCTCCTATTTTGGACATTTCTACTCACGAATTTTGATAAGGTTTTACTATTTATTCAGTAATGACGGCCCCCAGACTCGAAAACCAAAAAAATACCTACCAATTTACTTTATAAAAAAGAATTCTTAAGAAAGGAAAATGATCAAAAACCTGTCTCAATATATGTATCTACGACACATTTGGCATCTCCATAATATTTTTTTAATTTTTATAAATATTACCTTGAAAAACAATAAGTTCCATTTTTATTTCTGGTGCATTCATTAACAAGAATTACGTAAGAAGTACGTATCTTATCAATTAAATAATTTTCTTTCCATGTTTCTTTGATAGGTACGCTTTTTAAGCTAAATATGTAAATTTTCATAAAACAAAACTAACCGCTGACGTAAAATAATCAAAAAAGTTCTACTAAAATTAATTATCACTCCGCAGAAATAATTTATGTGAAATAAGTTTATATTCGATATATCTTTCTAAACATTATTTTTCCTTAAAAATACAAATAATATAGTTAATCAAAAACTACAAAATTCACTTTTCTGAGCGATGCTTGCGATCGACTTAAATCTTTAGCTTCATTTAGATTTTGACAGCTCACACGTAATACCTCATAAGAGCTACTTTACAACAATTTCGTTGCCCCGTGAAAAAGTTTTTAATTTTGTTTGTGATAGGGTATTTATTGTAATTTTTATTGGAATTACTTAGTAAAAGCTAAGTTTTTCCATTTCTTAGAACTTTGTGTAACTTTACTCTAAGAGGTAAAATGGGATGAACACCGCGCCTTGTTAACGATTACGAGAGCAAATATTTTGAGACGGAAGCATTAAAATAACTCCCTACTCGATAGGGTAGGCAAATGTTTTTATAACATTTTCATTGTTAGGGAGTCTTTTTATTTTTCATCTCATCGCTGATTTTATGTTTTTAATGTCAGCCTCCTTACCAAATAGATGCAAAAATGAGAGACTAATTGAGAAAAAGCATATATATTGAGGAGCAAATGTACAAAACAATTACTTGATTGAAGAACTTTAAAATTGATCTAAAATTATTAAAAAAATTTCTTTTCAATCCTGTATTACAAAATATTTGAAAAATCTTCGTTTAAGTAGCCAATTGTTAGAAGCATTTCACAAGGTATGGGAAATGTATTTTAGATTTGTACTAAATTATGTAGTTGGAAACAGAAATTATCAAACATTGGTTAAACTTACGGTGAATGGGGAAATACTGACTTGTTAATTACGTATTTTTGGTTGGCGTGTTATAAAACGTAGTACTAATATTTTTTTTCTAACCTTTCAACTTAAACATTTACAATAAAGTACTACCCTTATGTTATAATAAATATTCTAATTTCTTGAATCCATTAGAAACTGCACATTTAGCGATATACGGTTTGCATCGTCACTGAATAGCGCCATTTCAACCACTCGTGCCATTATTCATGTGTATTACGGCACAATGTTTTATTTTAATCAATCGCCCAGTTTATAAAATAAAAGAAGTTTAAATTTTTGCTAATTCCACTGACTTGAAAACTTATTACAATTTCACAAAAAACACTGATATATGTTATGCCATTCTAAAAGAAATTAACTGACAATGAATATCTCTTCAAAAATATTAAAAAAATAAAAAAAAAGTTCTAATTGGTTTAAACATACATTTGTGAGTGTTGCCATCTTAAATAATAAATAATCCACACAGATTTATTTCTAAATCGTAATTAAAATTCAAACTGATAATGTTACTAAAAATAAATAATAGTTTATCTAAATAATAACTGAAATACTATCACATAAATAGTTGTTGAAAAAAATTAATTTTTAAAATTCGTTAATAGTGTTCTTTGCGATATTTGGGAAAATTATGGGGGTTAAACGTTTCCAAATGAAAATATTGTTTATTTACGGACTTTAATGGACTTGAACCTTGCTGTTCAAGTCTATGAAATATTTGTACTTCATGAGATTAAACCTTTATATAATAATATTCTGTACTAATTCGCGACACCTTAGCTACATTTTTTTATGTAAATCAATAAAATATGCTGTAATTTTAAATTCTTCTCCAACGTTTTAAAAAAAACTTAAAAATAGTGACATTATGTAATTTAAAGGAAATTAAATTTTTCTATATTTAACAAAAATACGCTGTTGATATTTTCACCTCTATACCTTGTTACAAATCAAATTTATGGAAAAACATTCATATAAAAAATATACATAATTATGTTGGAGTTATTTCGAAAAAAAGAAAAAATTTATTGCACCTAATCCTAAACCTAATCTGAGACGGTGCCTCCCTTGTCAATTTCGAAAACTTGTATTTTTTGTCAGAAACACCACTCAATTAAAAAATATCCAAATCATTGCTATTCCACTTTTGTATAATTTTGATAGCGCGATCTAACTATTTGAAAAGGGTCGTAATGTGTATTGTATATAAAACAAAGCAAATTTTTTAATACAAATTAAGATGACTGAAAAATATAGATGTCATCTAACTTGATTTTGTAGTTTTTACATATATATTCTATAATTTATTTAACACAAATAATCTAAAAATTGCAAATAAAATTGTAATGAAAATTACAGTAACCTCGAAAATTTTTGACAGCGTCTTAAATATTTAAGTAAACTTCATATTTTACACTTTTGGGTTTAATATTCCGCTCCTTAAAGTTGAATCGAGATGAAGCCTAGTGCTGGATTTCAAACTATCTTTTATTTATAATTATCAATGTTTTTCTCGCCGCTTTATTCTGACGAATTCAGTTTTCCGAAATTGTCAATTACATAAAGATTCAAGTCAAAAGAAATCCTGATCTTTAAGTAGGTCAAAACTCAATTTGTTTCCAATACATTAGTAATGTGATAGTGTAAATGGCAAATATATTTTTAAGTTGTTTTGATGTGATAAACGAATGGATAAAATACTGGTACAGAGACATATATTCAACTATCCACACTTTACTCTTATGAATATCACATCCCACGTCAGCGGCTACAAAGAGACAAATGACAAAATAGTAAAATAAAAATGTCTCAAGTAGGAGTACAACTCATATTACGAGGTATCCGCACACGTTTATATATTTATAAGCATTGAAGCGAACACACATTTAAAATAAAATATTAGGTAAACATATTGCCTAATATACCTTTCGCAGGCGTAAAACATATCGCAAATTTCAGAAATCATAATATCTAGGATAATCGCTTCCATCTTTCCATAATCTTCTCATAAAATTTTATCAAACCCCCTTTTCAAGATTTTTGACACGGTAGTGTTGGAAATAAGGGTGGGGGTGAATTGATCTAGTCTCGAATACTTTTTAATATTCCTTTTAAAACATTCAATTTTTTTATATTCCTCGTAACAAGTACTTTTAAATAACAAGCCACGTTAAAAGTGCCATTAAAAGAATTTATTTAAGTACTTCCCTCGTTTTAATTCTTATACGAATATAGTAAAAATGTTTATCTTACTGTGCCAAATTTCAAGTTTCTACGTCACATACTTTCACAGAAAATCAGCTTTGACAGACGAACTGACACGTGAGTGATCATATAGGATTTCTGTTATTTATTGGTGGTACAGAACTCCTAGAACATAGAAATTTTAATGAAAATCTAATAAATTGTATAAATCCAATTTGTAATAAATCATGAAACTTTTTTTACGATCATGTCCTGCGTGGATTTTCGAAATAAAAATGTTTAGAAAACTGTAGCTTTGGAATTGTATTTATTGAGAAACAGAAAAACACCAAGCCATCGAAAAACAGTTTAAAATTTTTTGTATGAGAATCCTCAGAAATTAATAAATCTTTATTAATAAGAATACACCCGATTATGTCTTTCTTGTCATTTCCGTGGCATATAATGCTTTATGCCGGCAAGTGAGCAAAGTACCGACCGAAGGATTTTAAAAAAATCACCCTTATCGTTTATTGCACAGCTTAGATATTATCGTGTCGTTGTTAACACCACAAATAACAACACAGATCTGTAGTGATTTTTTCTTTATTTTGTGCAGAAATAAAATATCTCAATTAATTTATAGCAAATTTAAGTATCTGCAACTAATAAAATTTTAGTCTCTTGCTGTTACCGCATATTTATTTCAGACATTAAACTCAAGGATACACCCATAAGAATGATACCCCAATAAAATGACTTAAAACAGGAATATTGTCATGTAGTTGGTTTAGGGAGAAAGGAGATTCAGATGTCTGGATGTCGCCTAAAATTAGAATTAAAGCAATATGAAACTGTCATAGTCTTTTTTAGGTCATAGGTGTCTTGAAGATGAATATCCAAACTCAAAACATTTGGTTCTTGAATCAAAATATTTTGTGCATCAAGCAGTGAAAAGTACAGATTATTTGAAAATAAAAACCAATCAGGATACTATTTATAAATTATATTAGCTTCTTGATACAACTAAGCCAGTCTTTCCTGAATATTGAAAATCATTACAATTTAATGTACAAACTCAAAACACTCTTTCAGTTTTAGAATCAAAATATGTTATACATTAAGCCTGAAAAATTACACATTATGTGAAATTAAAAACAAATCAAGAGGATGTGGGACATGCTTGCGTTGGAATTCCGTAGCCAACTTACAATAAAATTAATTCATAATAACTGAAATCCTTTGCAATCTTATGTTAGGAATGTATTCATTCATTTAGACAGTAATAATATCATAATAGTTTTTTCCCCCATAAAATAAATCAATACTTCAGGTGAGTACCTATTTATGTGCCGGAATTTTCATACGTATTATATAAAAGTTATAAATTTACTCAGATTTCGAGTTTCAAAATTCGAGAATATTTCACTTTATGTTGATGGATGAAGGCCAGATCAAAGGTCATATATATATATATATATGTATATATATATATATATATATATATATATACACATATACACATACATTTAAAGGCATTATTTTTAAATGAAAAATAATTATTTCAAACCAATGCTACCGTTTTCAATTTATTCCAAATAGTATTATGTCAATATTTTTCAGTTCGAGTAAGTTGGAAATTTCATTTAAATAGTATTTCCACAAAATATTGAAGGCATTTTTATATAAGTGATCATAAGAAGGGGTATTTTATATGTTTTTTTTTTAAATCATTTGTTTTTGTATTCATTGCTTTTTTCACGTTCAGAACCTACTTCAGATCTATCATTTATGAATGTCCCTTAAACTGTTGAAATGTAAAGATGCAATTTGTATTATTTTGCGTATTTTTGGGACAGTTTTTCCAAGAATTATTTAACCTTTTCTTCAATAAATACACGATATTTTTCACAGCGTTTATTTTATATATTCTAAAATTTATCCAATAAATCGAGGTGTCTTTTATTTTGTTATAAACAGATTTTTGACAGCAATCCAGATTGGTAACTTCGACAAGAGTTTGTGATGGAACAAGAATAATTCGCTCAACTAATGTTGATCAACACCTGGTGTTGGTCTGCCGCGACTTTCCTTAGCGCTACCGGTCCGATGAAAATGACACGCCTACGATAATGTGACCAGATCAACATCGAGGTATTTAGGTAAATCGAGCTCCGACAGTCTTTTCCTTGCGTCTCTCTTCCATTATTTTTTAATAAGAAACCCCTCCAGAAAGACAAAAAAATAGACAGCTAGATTACCGCTACATTTCTATCGACGAAGGAATACCTTAAACGGGTAATTAGCTACAAATCTTAGCTAGCGCGCACATATTACGTACGAATTTTCAATCGCATGTGATTCATTTGCGGGCAGGCGTTAGACATTTTTTATCTAACGATGGTGATCGCAGAGAAGAACTTTCGCACAGTCGTCAGCTAGACCATATGCTAACTCTAGACCATAATTTTATTTTCGAACATCATTAATTGTTCTTTCAAAACAGCGTTATACAATTTAAAATGTACACCTACATAGTATCATTAGCAGGGGAGGGTGTGCATTTTTTTTTAAAGTATTGTCTATGTCTAAATATGTATATATATATATATATATATATATATATATATATATATATATATATATATATATATATATATATATATATATATATATATATATATATATATATATATATATATATATATAAGCGAGTAACAACCCCAACTAAAGCACAGCTCGAAAAGGACAAAGCGCGTAAATTCTACAAATACAAGCAGATTTAAATATTTTACCGAAAAGAGTTGCGGATCGTTCGGAGCGTTAATTATAAAGGCAGGAACAAAGGAAGGGATTGCTTACTTTGTTAACGCTTTTGTTACCTTTTAACCGTCTGCTTCGTCAAAAATTAATATTTGATTGAAATACCTGCAGAAAGGATTGGCGGATAAAAAAGGGTGTTAATATAAGCAGCCGTACAACGTAGGTACTCATTGTGCTCATTCAGCGGTTGGTTGCGGCTAAGATATGATTTTAACAGACTTATGCAAAAAGGGGGAAAAAAAGGGATTATTTTGCGTTATTTGCATTAACTCAACTTATAGGACTAAACGGAATGAGACGGATTAATTTTCCATTAAAAATAGAAACAAGTACAACAGCGTCAAAAATTGTGACGCCCTTTTTTCTATAATAGACTAAGAGGAAGACCCTAAAGAGGTAGAAACACTGCTAGATGAGTAGTTTGAAATCAAAATACGCTAATCCGTAGAGCGGAAAAGAGGAGATATTGAAAAACTTTTGACGCAAATTTAGGTGCACATTATTCTGCCATACCACTGCAGGTTATCATTTGCATATAGGCGCTTAATACATATTAACATTGAACTACTTTAAGTACTGCAAAGTTATTAAATCCTTCTATTTCCTTTTCGAGCTGGGCTTTAGTTGGGCCTGTTACTCTCTTAAACATGTAGCATAGAAGGTAATAAGGGAACACCTTTTATTAATGACGAGTTATATTAATAATAGGAAGGAAGGAAGCTTAAATAAATATTTTTACTGCGCATTATTTAAATAACTACAAGTATACCTGTATTTTTATTGGAAGTGGTTCATGAATGCTAACAGGAAGGAGTCATTGAAAGTAAGAGAAGAAGATATGTTTAAAGGAAATGTTAGTGGAAAAATAAAAATCAACTTAAAAAATTGTGTATATATGCATGTAGGTACGTACATCCATATGAACGTATCTACGAACATAGTCATATAGGATTGTATGTGCGTTTTAAAAGGCATATAAAATCTAAACTAAGCCAAATTGTCTAAGGACTTTTCTGTTGCCTAATAGAATGAGAAAAATATCAAGTTTCCGAGCTAGTAATTGGTCACAATCTTGGTTTATGCCAGCAAATATTGTAACCTTGTATAATCATTCTAATAAAATAGCGTTCTACAAAATTTAAAAAATAAATAATCAATTGGGAAACGTAATTTGAATAGAACTCAATTCGTGTTGTAAAAAGGGGATTAAGTGGAAATACCAGCAAGAGGGCGGATCATAAAACTATTCGTAAGGCGACGGCGGTGAGATGGAGCTGTAAAGTTTAACGACCAGAATAAGGGGCGGCCTTCGAGAGGTACACCGCGATTTATTGTTATGCAAATGCGGCCCCCACTCGCTTACCAGAGCCGCTAATCTACCCTGACGGCAGATTACGTTAATATATTCTGATACGAAGTTTCAAATGTATTAATTAAATGCAAAAAAAAAATATTATTGATTGATTGAAAAATAATTTTTAAATGTGTGAAAATTATAAAATTTAATTGAAATTTGGATATTTTCATATAAGGAAGAAACGAGAATACTTTCTGCGAATTTTCCGTCTGAGAGCAGTGTAGCGAAACATAAATAGGAAATGTGAGTAAAAATGTTTTCCACGAGTCTTGACAACTATGTAGATTAATCACCGCGAAGCGGGAGGCAACGTGGTACCCGTTTTTCTCATACAGTTCCGACGACACAGATTTAGTGAACGCACGTAACAAAGACAAATCGCTCTGGAATCAACATTTGTTTTCAAGATTTATCAGTTTATTTCCGTATTCGCCAGCAACCAAACAGTTTTGTAATTTCTTTTTATTAATATTGAAACTAGTTCATGGCTATCTGCGCAATTTATGATTTCAAAATTCTAATTGATTTGGACTAGAAACAAAGTTTTAGCTTTCGACGCAAAAAATATTTAACCCATGATCAATTAAGTATTTATCTCGTAAATTGCCATAATAATGAAATGCCAATAATACCACTTTTACAGACGGAGATTTTGTAAAATATAAAACAATATTATATATTTATTTCAAATCACCGCAATCATCAACCATATTCATCATAACAGCCTCTTCTAGCCATCATTGAGTGAAACCATAAAAATTATCAAATAAAATTTGAATCATAGAAAACTGTATAAAAAGTATGTACTATATCAAACGAACGAGGCCTTTAGAGAAGCAAAACTTACTGTGATGCAAATAATGTTTAAATTCACTAAGCGCTTCGAATGCACTAGACTTGACACAGTAGAACCTTTAAGGAAATAGAAAAAAATAAACTTAAATATATACTAATCTTGCAGAACGATCTTATTTCAAATTCTCATCTAATAATCTTATTTTTATTCTACAGCAGATGAAATCTGTGAATGCCTGTTTTATTTCATCTCTCTATTCATTATTCCTAGATCCATTCCCAAGGACCAAAACATAAATTTCACCATTGTCATTGTAATGAAAGGGGAAAGTCGTTAGAAAAAAAATAGGGAAAGAAATTCAGACAATATTTCGAAAGATTATATTGAATGCTGTGAATATAGACTTTGACAAATGAGAGATTATACAAATTAGCTAATAAAGGCGTAGAGGACAATGTTCACCGCGTTAGTTTTATACACGGTTGTATGTTTAATCTACGAAAAAAAAAGTTTGAATTGTGAGTGAGCAGTGGTTTATTGAGGAGCTTTATACGCCGGCAAAATTGATACGTGTTTATCAGACTTTTTCCAGCTGATTCTACTATAGATTTGCCAATAAAGGGCCTGAAATCTCGGTGATATACTATAATCAGTTGAAGAGGTCCATAATTCGCAGTTCATCATCAGATCCTGGCTAAACTTACATGTGACCAACCATGAGTTTAACCCGTTCAACTAAAAATATTAGCGAGAATAGATATAATAATGTAAATTGGTTTATAAACGCTGAAATATTTTTGAAAAATTTTATTTTTCTTACAAAAAGCTTTTGATTAAATATAATAAACCATAAAATACAAAAAAGAACTTCATGAGGTTAGGTAAAAGAACCCAAACTCCACAGGTCGTCTATCTACCATTATCAATATCGTTTGGGTATCATGAAGTATTGTATTTTAAGAGAAAAAATTTGTTTATTGTAGTAGTATTGAAAAAAAATTATCTAAAAAATTATATAGTATTTTAAAAACTGGACATACTTGATAAAACGACATACACTCTATTATAGTTTCTTGTTCAAAAAATTGTTACTAAATTTATCCAATAACATAGCTTATCAGTATAATATAGATTTTCCTAGTATAAAAGCTGTTCCATGTACCCAAAGGTCACAGACGGAAACATTAAAGAAGATGCCGAAATGAAAATGTACTTAAAATTTGAATGATTTTAAATAAAGAAATCAATAAAAATATGCAGAACGTTTGTTTTTCCTAACATTAGAAGTCAAATCGAAGAACTTGCGTTAATTTGACGGAAAAACTATTTTCCTTCAGTCTAAAAAATATTTTAAAAATCTTCTTAAAATTTAGCCAAGTAACTTCTGATTTCATAAGCCAGTGTTTTATTGCTGCACAAATTATTGGCTTGGAGAAGCAATGAAATAAATGTACACTTACTATGATTTTTTTTCAAATATTCCAATTTTGTATTAATTAAACAAAAACCCAGCAATGTGTTGATCTTCTATCCGAATGCTAAGTTTCAAATTTTTGCTCAAATAGAAATGGTAAAATAATCTGATTAAATAATCGCCCATATTGACATAAATATGGATTATACATTCACATAAACGTTTTCTACGTCCCAGAAATTTTGTTTTCGATTCCGTCTATTTGCGCCACTTCCGTAATGAATATTTTACTCGTAACGATCATATAAATAAAATTTATTAATCAACACATTCTTCATAAAACAGGTGTAACCATAGGTTTTAAATGACGCAAATACATAAACACATAGGATTACCTGAGATTCCGACACAATTTTATGTATTAGATTCTGTAATAAGACATTTAGCAGATACTCGGTAAAGTTAACATTTGTTAAAAGGGGCATTCTCAATTTTTAAATATTATGCTTACATTCCTTCGATTTAGCACTGCCTTGCTCCAACCATTTTTTTGGCTTTTTTATGAAATTATCCCCTTTCGAGTTTTATGGAAAATGTTCTAATATAAATTCGTTCTAATTCCTTAAAGTGTTTTGAAATCCTTCTGCATGAATTTGATGAGAAATATAATGAGCAAGTAATTGCTGGTCATACAATTTCCTAAAAGGATCATCATGTCGCAATTGTTAGAATACGAAAAAACTGCTAATCTCAAACAAGCTCAAGTAATTATAATACGATTTAGCCTAACTGCATTATTGAAACTCGGTTTGAACTGCTTTGAACTTGTTTCTAAATATAGATTCTAGATAACCAGATATACGTGACATGTGTAATTATTTTTTGTCTATTTTTCAACGCATGGCATTAAATATACTTCAAGAAATCTTATAAAGATTTAATAAGAATTTTTATTACTATTCAGTGATTCCAAATTTATTGGAGGTGTGACAGTGTGGGCAGCGTAGAATAAGTTTCGATTTTAATTTAATAATAACCTATAATATCTCGAATCTACTTAATTCTTTCAAATAATTTTAACTCAACGAAAGTTCGATATTATTTTATAAGGCATTTACATTATAACATCTTGCTCTTAATATTAGTAGCAGTGTTTAACGGCAACTCGAATTTGTTTGAACAACGTTGATAAGCTGACAACGATATCCTCTTCTGAAAATAATCTCAAAAATCGTTGTATATTTTGTTACAAATGTATCGCTAGAGGTGCACGTGGAAACTTTTCATAAATCTCGGTCCGAATAAAGTTATAATTCTATTTGAGTTCGCTTCCGCCTACGGACTGCGTCACGGGGCGGCCCGTTTTATCTTCAATTCGCACGAATACTTTTTGTTAGAGAAATTTCCTTATTGAATTAAACGCGTAAGAATCCTGCTCGGCCTCGGCACAGGTGAAGAAATCTCGGTGGGTGGCGTTACGCGAGCTCCGCTAACTTTGTTAAGTATTCTCATGTGTACTTCTCGCATACATAGACGTGAGGCACGGCACTAGATTGCTTGGTAGTCGGAAATGGATTTATTGTTATTATTTTCTTTAGAAACATAGTACATATAAACTTGTTTACATTGAACATTCTATTTAAAATTAAAGCCAATGTTTGTATTAACTGAGTTTTCGTACCCAACCACTCTCATATTTACTTTTCCCTTTTACTCCTTTTCTTTATTTATTAGCTCTTATTCTTGATTAGTCTATGTATGTATGTAAGTATTATATTTATTATAAGTGCAAAAAACACTCTTCTAAGCGGGAACGAGTAATTCGATTTGGACACAGGAGATATCGTCCAAATCATCTTAATTGGGTATCCTCAGGTAGACGACGTCACGATTAACGCAACATGAGTGCTCAGAGTCATCATCTTATTAAATGTAAAAAATAGAAAGGCCATGAAAGTGGGTATCAAATTAAAGGTCTAGTATAACGAAATGCGATATTTATTAAAAAAAATATTTAAAACTGGCCATACTTCTAAAAACAACGAAGCGATGCTTCGAACTTAGCTTCTAGTTTCAATCTTATATTTTTACTTAGCGTTTAGGAATATTTCCCGAGAGAATGGGAAAGGTTGTCCGTTCCACGAATAAATAATCTTTCTGAATCCATTATAAACTAAATACAGAAATCATTTTAAAAAAATAGTAAACATACATACTTTACTCACATAATATGCAGATAAAAATTTAAGAATTATGCCAGACGCTAGATTTAGTTTGAATTTGCTTTCGACATTTCTATATTATCTTATACGTATTTTTTTTGTTGTTAAAGGGCACAGCTCAGAACGTAATAAGGTATCCTGTGATGGTACCTTAGTACGGTAAATATTAGGATGGCTACTAATAAAGCCGCCAAATCGATTCACAAGATCTTAAATTATGTAAGCTCCATCACTTTCGCTATCGTGTACCCAGAGATAAATGTCCTTGCTTGTAGAACTCGTTATGTTATTGAAGAAAAATCGAATTAGTTTAACCTTTAAGGCTCAGCTTCTTTAAATTGTTTATTGCTTAAGCAATTTGATAGCGAGCGAAACAGATGGCAGTTGGAGAACGAGAGATCTGGCCATCACGTTTTGTGATGAAGCATATGAAGCATAGTCAATTCGAGTGAAAGTATTTTTTCGTGCGTCACTTTTGCTCTATGAGGCAGTAAATACATTTAATTTGGTTTATCGGAAATATAAAGCGACTCTGCTCGAAAGTATACTGTGCTTTTAAGTATACTGTGCTTTTAATATAAAGCGACTCTGCTGAAAGTATACTGTGAGATCGAACGAGACTCACGTGCGATCAGTTTCAATGAAGTTTTTTAGTTATTCTAAACTTAATATTGGATTAAGTAATTCTAATAGATAAAAAATAACGTCTTTGAAAACGTCGTAAAAACCAATATTCGGTTGTTTTACAGATGAATACACATCCATATATGGTTGTGCACATATTGCGCGTAATTTCGTTAATTTTTTGTTGTAAACAGAATAGATCGAACAAGAGCATTCTACTTTCTCTTCATGAAATTGCAAGTTTGTTTTTTCCTTACCCGCCAACCCTTCGTTGCTTACTAGACAGAAGGTCGAACATCGCACTTTTTTATATGCAAGAAGAGATATGGTTGAAAACAGATATCGTGTTTATTAATCATCAACCTAATAAAATTTTCTGGATAAAAGTCAGAGTAAAAAAATGTTATTGCCTAAACAAAAAGCCAATTATGTTGATATAAAAAATTGTATGTATTTATCTTTGTATGTTCTCTTGGGATTTGAAAAAAGCACTGAAATTATCTGTAAAAATATTATTTAAAAACCTGCAACATCAGGATATCAAAATATTTCAAATTTTCTTAAATAACTCTTTATGCACAGCTTGGAAGATTATTAATGATTTAGTTTAACATATAGAAATTTGAACTCTGCCACATTTTTAGTTTTGTATATTTTACTAATCATAAAATATTTTTTGCTTATGGAAAAGGTTAAAAACTTTTATTGTTCTCTTACTTTTATGGTTTTAAATTACGTAACTTGGTACCGTAGCTTAAAGGACGAACTTCACCTTTTGTTCATCAAATTAAATTGCTTTTGTGTTTTTGATATTTCCTCCATACATTCGTGATACTACTTAGAAATAAGTTAAATTAAAAACGAAATATAATAACTAATTTCATTTTTATGCGACTCACAGTTTTTCATCTTTATTGGCATATAAATGACAATACCAATCAACATTTGAAGTTTTTTGTGGATTCCTTTGTTTGATTTTTAAGAGTTGGCAGTCATTCAAACATCAGTTAATATTTACATACATAAAGATACATATATAAAAACATTACATACATAAAGACATGTTTAAAGATCTCAGACTATTAATTTCATAATTGATCAAAATAATACCAAACATCTTCACATCCATATTCTCAGACATTTAAAAAAAGTTTTGTCATATATATGTAATAGGCAAATTACTTTACAAATGTTTAAGTTGCTGAAAGTATATAAATAAAAATTTTTCAAAGAAGTATAATTCCTTATATTAATTGATACCATGCAGTACCAACAAAATTAATTATTCTTTCTAATCGTCGTTCTTGTATTTCACTTACAGCTTGCAAAGTAAGATGAGCATCTGCCGCAATTATTGAACAGCAGATAAGTGGGAGTGGGGGGCAGATTCACGTATTTAATTCCCTATGCACGGGTGGTAACAGACTGACGGTATTATTATAATTAACTGCATAATTGTTGAGAAATCCACACCTCTAGACTGCCGCTGTCGCTAAAACCTGATTACCGCGGTCTTTTGAATTACATTTCCATTTAAAATTTAAGATTGATTAATTTGTACGTTTTCATCAATTTAAACTATTCGTTTCTTCATGATCAAAATGATGAGGGTCGTGTTTTTTTTTGGTTTTGACTCTTATTTCTTGTTTGTTAATCGTTTGATAATCCATGAATAGCAGTTGCTTTTATATTTCTTCCATCTATGTCCTGGATGGCGGTGTATTTATTTTACAGCTTGGTGTATTTTTTACAACACATTAATTTTTTACAACACATTACATTTTGAACAATTTTTGTATATACTGTCTTTAATCTTCAGTAAGTCTGTGGAACAGTTTAAAAAAAATATTTGTCAGAAGATTTTAAATATCAGATTGAGGAACATGTAGTAGGCATTTAATAAATGAAATGTTCCATAAATGCGTACCGAGCATTAAGTGAGAAGCTTTAGAATTATATGAACGCGCTTTGAAAGATTACGTCTTGCTACAATTAAGCGGGACGGCAGCTTTAGAAAAAGAAGAATATATGAAGAAAGTTAACCATGATTCTCTAAACTTAGAGAGGTTAGCAGGTAACGGAGAAGGGAAAGACAATTTACCATTGAAATAATATACGTATAAATGGTAGGTAAAGAGGCAAACAAGAGACAAATTGTCTTTTTAGATTACCAAAGTTAAATTTGGCAAAGTAATAAAGACATAGCGTCGCCTTAATTGTTGCGTCTTTTACAATCGTCGCTACCTTGCGAGTTATGTTTATGCGTATGTCCACATTTATTTACGAAATACTGAAAAGTTAAAAATTTTTTTATTTACAAATATATCGTAACATTAAACCATTGTTTTATTTTTATTTTGTTCATTTTTTTTTTACTTAGTACCCATAATAAAGAAGAACTATAAACTATTAGCACGTGCTTAAAAGCCATCGGTTTCAATAGCAATTATACTACTTAGGTAGTGTTAATTAAAATAATTATTTTTCTAATTTATAGACATCTACTTTCGTTAAAAAATAAATACCGAGCGCTCGAGGAAATTTCAATCTACATTGATTATTATTATTATATATTGAATATTAGTGTTGTACACAAGTATGGGGATATACACATAACCGGTATAATTGCTTTGGTTTTCAAACACGTAAAATTTTGAACATTTTTCATTATCAAATGGGTTCGCTCCATACCTCTTGGTCTGCGGGTGATGGCGGGGGGTGACCAAAGTTGCCTAATTTGAGGAAGTTAGGTTTGATAATACCGATGGTGAAATTTATGTTTTGGTCCTTGGGAATGGATCTAGGAATACCAAATACAGAAATGAAATAAACCAGGCATTCACAGATTTCATCTGCTGTAGAATAAAAAATAAGATTACTGGATGAGAATTTGAAATAAGATCGTTCTGCAAGATTAGTATATATTTAAGTTTATTTTTTTCTATTTCGTTAAAGGTTCTACTGTGTCAAGTCCACTGCATTCGAAGTGCTTAGTGAATTTAAATATTATTTGCATCAGAGTAAGTTTTGCTTCTCTAAGGGCTTCGTTCGTTTGATATAGTACATACTTTTTATACAGTTTTCTTCGAATCAAATTTTATTTGATAAT
Organism: Druceiella hillmani; assembly: GCA_039881145.1. Classification (NCBI taxonomy): domain Eukaryota; kingdom Metazoa; phylum Arthropoda; class Insecta; order Lepidoptera; family Hepialidae; genus Druceiella; species Druceiella hillmani. The sequence goes on along the minus strand of JAYKKI010000046.1, from coordinate 17,328,692 downwards.
TTTTATGTTTTCACTCAATGATGGCTAGAAGAGGCTGTTATGATGAATATGGTTGATGATTGCGGTGATTTGAAATAAATATATAATATTGTTTTATATTTTACCAAATCTCCGTCTGTAAAAATGGTATTATCGGCATTTTATTATTATGGTAATTTACGAGATAAATACTTAATTGATCATGGGTTAAGTATCTTTTGCGTCGAAAGCTAAAACTTTTTTTCTAGTTCAAATCAATTAGAATTTTGAATTCATAAATTGCGCAGATAGCCATGAACTAGTTTCAATATTAATAAAAATAAATTACAAAACTGTTTGGTTGCTGGCAAATACGGAAATAAACTGATAAATCTTGAAAACGAATGTTGATTCCAGAGCGATTTGTCTTTGTTACTACAAACACATTGTGGCCTCTTCATTCTGGCGTCAAGATACCTCTATAAACGAAAAGACATTTCCGATACGTGATCGAAGATTGCTGGCTAGACTCAAAAGTCGGACATCGCACAGTTTTAAGCGGACACTTAAATTGTATTATAAAAATATACGTAACCTCGAAGAAAATATCAAAGAGTTTTACCCGATTACCCTGACCGAAAAGTTTGATATAATTGCAGTGGACGACGTTGTTGGACGAAGACATGGTTGGACGAGTCCATATACGACAGCAAGATTCTGTATGGACGTTACACAGTGTTATGACGCGACCGGACTACGAGGGCCGCAGTGTTCTTTTGGCGGCACGCGAACCTTTCATGTTGGAGAGCCTCCACCAGTCAGAGATCAATTTCTCAGCCCGTCAGTGTGCATTCCTCCGTCGACATTCAGTAATTATTATGAATTATTTTTTAAGTTAACATTGATATTGTATTATCCATGTCTGTGAACCTGCTAATTCTAACATGATCTTAATTGGTGATTTTATTTCTGGTAATATTAATTGGTGATATTATTACAAGAATGCGAGATGTAGCGCTATTGAGTGACGAAAACGCGACCGTCGATCGATGCTGCCTACTATTTGTGCGCGAGAACTCACGTCATCTCCCACTTTTCGCAAGTATCCATCTAACTTACAGATACTTAGTGCTTAATAATTTGCTAATATTTATCCCTGAAGTAACTGAATTGTTTTAAAAGGAGACTATGTCTTGCTGTATCGTTTCGTCTCTGAGATCGATTTACATTCAATTGACAATGTGAATATCGCTATCGATATTTTCGACAATTGACTCTACTCTTGTATCAGCCCATGTATTATCTTAAAGACCCAAAACCTGATACACCTAACCTGTACAGTATTCAGTATGGCTTAATCAGCAATTAATTACCGACATCAAGCGTAACATTATTTATATCGACGTCGGAAATAACGACGGTCCGCTAATGACTACGGGCTGTTTACATCACTTCGATCTATTGTCAAAGGTGGTATGAAGAATCTTAGAGATTATTACGTTTGTAATGTATAATTGAATTTAAAAAAGTACTGTGCATTGTCTTGGTCACATATAGGTCGCAAGAGCAAAATGTTACCCGTGGTGGTCGGGAAGTTGCTTCATGGGATAAAGCAATTGCTTGTAACCTTCCGAAGTCTTCCAAAGCTTTCGCTAGGCATTTTCGGTCGGTATTGAGTCCGAATATTCTGCATCTAGATGTTGTGGCGGCGGCTCCGCGCCGGAGCCGACATTAATGTCACACGTGTCTCTGATAGTGATCTTCAACTCGATTTGTTCAAGCTGATCAATCGGCCACGACGGTATACACGGTTGCATACTGTGATTATATTTTTAAGAAAACTTTGAAGCATATATTTAAAGTTTTGCTAACAACTGGTACCTATTCCTTATGCTGGAATATTACCCAGGTAAAATCTATACCTAAAGGTGGCACGGAGTCAGACGTAAATAATTTTAGAACGATTGACATCCTCTCTGCACCGGCTAAATTATTTGGCTTTGTTTACATCGCAACGTCTATTCCTGTTACAGATGTCAAATCTGTGATGAGTAGCATGCGCTTCAAGGCGGATGTTTGGTAGTCACGGAGCCTGTGTGTTATCTTGACTGTGTTTCTTATCATGTTGATCTTAAATTTCAAGCAGATATAAAAATATATGTGTCTTTACATCACGATTAGATGATGAGGATTTTATAAGAGAAAATCATTCAAAGAAAATCAATTGTAACCAAAAGGCCGTCGCCTGATCGCATTGTTATTATCTTCAATGATCCCTATATTCTCTTTAGCTGCTTCTAATTATTCAAACTAAAAATTACTTCTCTATAATTAAACCTAAAGTTTTTGCATGTAGCAAAAAGTTTTCTTTACACTAATTCTAATGTTTGTATATTCCATGCGTATTTACGCTGGAAAATATAAAAAAAATATTTTTGCTGCCGTCCTGCATATGTAATAAAATTGGCAATTATGCAATATTTTACAGTGGAACTCTTGACGAAATTAATTTCTATATTGTATACATTTTATTTATCCTACGTCTTACAATTCAAATAGTGGGGCGGTTTTATATAATATTTATACCGAGTAAAATAGAATATAATAAATGATTAGATTTGTAAAACTGAAATAGGGCTGAATATTTTTTTCTTTATAAGACTAGTTATTTTAACGAACTTGCAAACATATATAGTAGCGCTCAAGTCAGTAAAACCATTATAGTTTTTAAGACAGACTGACATATTCCGATGTAGGTCATTTAAAAATATTTTCAACATATTGTAACTTAAATTGTTAAAGAAAAATGATTCACGTAAAAGAAATTTAACTAAAAATTAGAGTTTTATGCACTTATTTTCAAAAACGTACCACTGGAGAACGGATAGTTACCAGTCGTAAAATCTCTAATGCACTCGTAGCGATAATGCTTGTCACGTGCAACAGATTTATAGCCCATTCGCAATATTTTCATCGGTTACACTGTTATTAAAATGAGATATGTGGTCTAGATTTGTTTAACAACCAGTTTTATTTATTGCGTGTCATTAAAATTTTATTAATATATCCATAACAAATATCAATATTATTACAGGATTTATTTGGATTTTATCTATTGACTAGGCCAGCTAACCTGAATGAATGTACAAAGATTTTATTTTTCCCATGCGGTTTTATCGAAGTAGCAATAACTTGTGACTATTAAATGATCTCTACTGTTCTTTTGCCTTTTGACATGCCCTTTGATTAATGCAGTGCGGTTTGTAAATAAAAAACACGACTTAGAAATATAAGCAGTAAATATCGCTTTTTTATGTGAATAAGAATTTAAGTGACTTCTCTATTACTTACCAAAACTGCGGACGTGCTAGTTTTTTCCATCATTTTTAAACTGTGTATAGTCTCAAAGTAAACCACTTAGGATCTATTAAATGTAAATAATTGAATTTAGCTCGTAATACGATAATTACGACAATTAAAGAGTCCAGTAATTTTAGAGCAAGTCTAATGTAAACAAAAATGTTAGGGACGACAAATACATTTGTAGCTTTCACTCGTGTACACTGCTTTAAAGCCACTAAAGAATTTGAACAAATATTTTTGAAGATTGGTAATTAGCCTTAGATAATAAAACCTACATTAAACATCGATAATCCTTTGGATATACCCTATTTCTTGTTCATGCACGCAGTTGAAAGTGTTATGAAGCTTAGAACTTAACGAAATGAACATAAAACAAGGCGGATAATGATTTATTTTCTGACAAGCTTTGCTTACTTTTGAAATATAATCAAGTTAATTATTACGTTAATACATGTAAAGACCCCGGTTATAAAAATTACAAAAGTAAATTTTTAAAGGTATAATAATTTAGGTTAAAATGTGAAATTGCCCTAACTTGTTTTCAGTTGGGTGATTGCGATAAAACATTGCCTATATGTTACCTCATAGTTGATAGAATCAACATTAAATACTTCATCTAAATTCTTCTAGCTTCTCTTGCGTGGTGCATTATCAAATAAATCGGCTTACAGACACATTTCGACAACAATATTTTGGTGTTCTATTGCTTCGGTGATGTTATCCTAAATAATATTTTCGTAAATATATTTAATAGACCAACAGGTTAATTCTACAATTTTATTAGCCAAGCTAATAAAATGCTGAAGTAAGCTTGTTTGTTCTTCTCTTACGTCTTTTAAGGAGAAACTTAGCCAGAAAATAATGTAGGCTACTTTCCGTCCCTGGAAATCTCAATCTATTTAACATTATAATAATAATTAATGTTTTAAAGCCGAAAGGGTGTTTCTTTCTTCTTTTTTCACGTCGCAGCAATATATCGATGTAATATTTTGCATATTAATAGTTCATGGGCCGGGAAATTATGTAGGCTATTTTTTATTTCGTGATATCTTAATCCGTCTGGAAAATTCTTATTTGAAACAAAAAAGTACACGATGGGAATAAGCGACTTCACGAAAGATTAAGGGATAAACGTTTTTTTCTTATACGCACTACAAAATAGCAGTAGAAGCATTGCCTTCAGTCCTTAACAAATTCCTCTAATATTTTTCTTTCCATTGTCATCTATATTATAAAGTCATGAAAATAAAAGTTTAGCATTTAATTTCTTTTAATAGTACTGAATGGCGCTGCATATTTTCATTATTCCTTATTAGTTTTTACACATAACCAGGATAGTGTAACCGTAGGTAAAAGTAAGTATTTATTGATAAATTCATTCTTGTTTTTATGTTTTTTATACAAACTTTTAAAATCAAACAAACAAAATAAAGGAAGGAACAATTGAAATACTTCTCAATAGTTCACTTACTAAAATAAGTTTTGAAACGAATTAATGAAGTGGATTAAATAGTCGTCTGATGTAACAACAATGGATACTTATTGTAATAAAAGTGAGCGACGATTAATTTGATTATGGATAATACGTAGAAATAACTACGGCAGTGAACTTTTCAAATTATAATATACCTAAAATAAATAAAAACTCTATAGCACGAGAAGAACTTGAGATATGAGAGTTCGTTACACCTTTAGGCATTTATAAACATTTAAGGTTAAAAAGTGTTTCTATAATTTGCAAATATTAATTGTTCATCAAATACTCAATACATATTTTCAGTTTAAGAAGGAAATGCTAAATTTTTGCATATATTTAAAATATAATTTTAAAAGTACTGTATGAAATTGTATAAAATATTTGTGTGATCCGTACATCATAAGCAACTGATAACCATTAAATATATAATATTCAGAAAAAATTAAGGTCTTCATTTACCCCGTCTTTAAATTTTATATTAAAAAACGTTTTTAAAAACATATAACGTATATTAATAAAATACATCATTATGCTAATTTTAAGCTTTTATATTGCATGGTTTCCAAGAAAATGGTTGAGAATATAGAAAAATGTGAATGCATTGCCTACTGTACGTTCATGGGCGTGAAAACACATTTTTTTTAAATAAAACCATATTTAATCCGAAATGACATCCATAAACATCGCCATTCCTACAACATTTGCATGGGCTTATAAAAATCTCTATTTTGCATAATAACGGGTTCAATAATCTCAGGATTCTGTAGTGTAGAGTTTTCACGGTTTTCAATACATTTTTTTTATACTTTTCAGAATATTTTTAAAGAAATTATATCTAAAATTATTTAAAAATAACCCTTACGACATTATTTAGAAAATTACCCTCATAATTTTTTATTAATATAAAATTTAAAAAACTTAAGTTCTTATAACTGACGCTCGGAAGATTGTGATACTAATATATTTGTGTGTAAATTATTAAAGTGCATGCGGGTTAATATGTTTTAATACCAGGTGAAATTTCAAGTCTTTACGTCAAGCAGATTCTGAGAAAAATGGTAAAACAGACAAATGGACATACATGTGAGTAATTTTCTAAGGAATGATATTTGTTTATGGACATAAGTATATATATATATATTTATATATATGTATATATATATATATATATATATGTATATATTTATATATATATATATATATATATATATATATATATATACATTCATATATATATATATATATATATATATATATATATGTGTGTGTGTGTATATATATTTATGTTTTATATTTCCAAAAAATATTTCAATTATATTTAGATAATATTTTTACTATGGCTAATTCTGGTTAAAAATTTAAATACGCCTTGAAATAATGATTTGTTGATCGTAATGATTAGTACTAACATTTTAACTAATTTCTTATTTGTTACATAGATTGCAGCCAAATGCAATGTAAAAGGATTAAATTGTTCTAAAAATTTCTCTTAACTGACAAAACAAATGCTTTGGACTAGGAATTTTATCATTGTTTCTTAATGTGTATCAAGGTCGTTATTGAGGGAGATGTATTAGAATTCCTACTAATAGCTAAAAAGTAGAGTTGAGAATTTATGAGAACAGTTCCAATAAATTTTTGTTTGTGTGCATATAATATATAAAATTTAAATAATCACAATAAGTAAATTTTGCATACATGGATAATTTTTTTTTAAAACAATTTAAAAATTATATAACTTTGTTGTTATTTTTTCGGAATAAAAGATTCTAATATTTAAGTTAAATAAGTAAATAAAATTAAAAAAAAAAAATTACTTGGGCCTAGGCATTAAAAATAGCACGAGGACCACGTAGATAAATCTATCCCAAAATAATAATGACATTAATTGAAAAAAAATATTTGTCTAGACGAGAAGCGTCTGCGATCATAGCAACATATATTAAAAGCTGTAATATCATTGGCTTATTCCCAGAAATACAACGTAAATATATACGCAAACTAATTAGCATTCATTCATTGACCTAAAGATTTCTGCATGGGATTGATTTTTGCATTCCCAGGAACTCCTTACAAAACCAAAGTCGGAACTTCAAAGATCCTATGAAGATTTCGAACAGGATGGCATTCACGACGACCAAGGAAATTCTTGAGAAATCGTTCAATTGTCTTCCAACTTCAAAATGAACCTCGGAATGGAATTTTGTAATTGCGTTCCAATTTCGAAATTACTCAAATCGACTAAGTCTTTTGATTCAACACAATAACGGCTGATTCAATAAATATATTGATAGTTACATTCAAATTAAATAACACGAGTTTGAATTAACTGCACTCTTTTAATAACTCAACTTCCGTATACATTTAGTTTACAAAATCACTGCCAATACAATTAGATGAAAAGGCAAAACACTAGTAAGGGATTATAAATAAAATCCTGTGGTCACCGAATAAAGAAGGAGACTTTCATTCAACTTTAGTTCAGTTAGATTCACATTTATCACCACAATTTATTTGAGCGGAAACAAAAAAAATGAATGAATAAAAAACTAGTATCAAACATATTGCTCTGTAAAAATATTTAAAATGAATGAAAACATATTTAAAAAAAAACAGAACAAATGTGCAAATGTTTTGATAGAATTTTCAAACGACATCAAACATTTTTGATTAATTTGGATTCATAACTTAATTTACTTTTTTAATCCAAATGAAACTAAATTATTTACGTGAATGTCATTGTAATGTCTTTACTTTTGCGAGCATGCACCAATGATTATAATTCATGGCGCTAATAAAATTATATTAAAGGAAATGAAAAACAAAACGATTATTGGCAAATATAAATATGGTAATAATTAAAACTTGTTCTACTGCCTAAACACAAAATGCAAAAACAATTTTTATAATTTCTAATCGCTTACAGCCGTAGATTATTTGTTATTTATTACATTTAATTAAACTTTGAGTTCTCAAACTTGAGAGAGAGCTCAAGTCTTGGGAGTCGTAAACTCCCTTGATTATACTATAAATAAATTAATAAAAGAATATAAAAGATTGACCTGCGTTTTCATTAAAATGTAATCGTGTAATATAAAGGTTGTAGCGATAAAGGTACGCAAAAGTAATATTTACAATTGAGTTTTAAGCTTCTTTAAATTTATAACTAATTAAAGGAAAATATTATCGCCAAAGTTTACACCATTTTTAATCACTATTAGAATCAACCGAATACTATTTAAATCAAATATATCACATTGAAAATTCAGGGTATCGTATAGCAAAACGTAATAGTCATATGGTTTAATATGTAATTTTTTTCTTGTTAATTTCATGATATGTTGTTTTTTTTATTTTCACTAATTTGTGCAAGATTTTTTTAGTATCTTTCGTCATTCCGGATACAATATACACTATAGTCTGGTGGGAAAGCAAAAAAATTAAATATTTAACGCGGAAACCTGCTTATATTCTGTGCTAAAAAAATAATTAAACAGCCATGTTGTAAATACCTTCTCTCAAAACATCAGCTTTTGAAGTATACAATTTTAATGTCGACCCAACTTCTTTTATGTTACGTGCAACGTAGACAAACGACTCATTTGCATGGTAAGTTAGCTGCCGACAACTGTCAACTTTTATCGCACAAATTTGGTGGCTGACATTCTCGAAGATTATGTTATCGTCTGATATTGTTTTGATTATTCCTAATTATCTAATAATTTTTCTCTTTGTAGTAATCTACTTAACGAATACTTAAGTCTTTGTTGTATTTCTACTTAAACATATTAAAAAAACCTGTCTTCCCCTTTACCTCCAAGACCACTGAATTTAAAACTACAAAAAAAATAAAATTTTCAGAATCCTACACAATAGTTTAGGAGTATTATAGTGGTTATCGTAGATCTTACAATGTTTATTGAAATTCACCATATTTTTGGGTCCGTGGAAAATATAGTTGGCAATAAATTTACGGTATGAATATATAAGTATATTGTTCATTTTTTTAGTTTAATAGTTTTTTATAATATGACTTTCTTAAATAGATAGTTTTATGAATTTTCGAAATTCACTGAAAGCTACAAATGTAAAAATACTAGCATTATCAAATAAATAAGTAAACCATTTATTTACACATTTTATGGATTTATCACATTTTATAGCGAAAAAGAAATTAAAACTTCATAAGGAAACATTACAAAATAAGTAATACGAGCTTCTGAGCCGAATACGTTATCTAAAGAAATAGAAATCAAACAAGGTAAAATGGAAAATGTTTCCTATGATAATGTATGTTTTGTAGACGAAGGTCTATTTGCATTGACGCAGGGTAATCCGACTTTGGCCATATAAAAAAACGTTACTGCGAGAAATATTTTCCATTCCATTATTAGATCATTATATTTCGTTTGAGATACGCGGCAGGTAAAAAAAGACGCACATAAAACCGCGGGACTGTGGCAAAATTCCTTTTTTCGGAACAGTATTTTTCAGAACATAAGATATCATACTCGGCTGTTGGTATATACATGGGTAGGAGGAAGAGGACCTCGTGAGTTACTGAACATCTTGGATATTCTGCCTCATTTCCAAAGTCGCACACCGTTTGTGCGCATTGTTCTGCGATCAGTGAGAACTTTTGAGAACTAGATTCGTCAGAAATATTTATATCGTCGGCAGAATTATATATACATATATGATATATACTCAACCATGCGCACGCACACACACACACACACACACATATATATATATATATATATATATGTATATATCTACGCAATAATTAAAACTAAAATTTGTTTCATCAGAACATAAGTAAAATTAAATGTACAGTTAAATACTCTCGGTTTTTAAATAATGCGTATGAATAAACAGCCCATTTTTATTATACCAATAATGAAAAAAAAATATTCAGTGATTCAAACAAACGTTCAAAAAGTATAAACCTGACAACTTCCATTTTAAAGCAAATTGTGTCAAAAATCGAACAAAGACCAATGTTTTTGTAGTATGTGAATTAATGATGACCTTTTGAGTATACTGATAAACAATGATACACCTAATAATATGACACGTCAATTTCACTAAAATGTAGTAAAAATTAAAATATTTTTCCAAATTATTTCTTCAAATATATATTCAGCGTTATATAAACTATTAATTAAAAAAAAAATATTTTGGAGACAATTCAAAACATTTAAACGACACCCTACACCAGGAGTTCCCAACCAAGGGGGCGCGCCTCCCAAGGGGGGCGTAGAGAGATGTCAAGGGGGGGGGGAAAGCGCTTGCATTTTAGAAAGAAAAAACAAAAAAATGTACAAACAACATTAACAAATAACATTACAATGTAATGTTTAATTTACATGCATAAAATTAATGAAATTAAATATCATATTCACTATTATTACCACAAATTTGCGAAAAATTTTACGTTTTGGTGTACATTTTTTGTTGAGAAATCAGTTTCAGTGTGTAAAATTATTGTGTCTCCCTGTTAAAAGGTAAGTTTGTGTATTTACAAATTATAGTTACCATTTTTATTTAATTTACTAAATCAAAGGGGGGGCATGAAAAAGTAAAGGGGAGACATGAAAATATAATTTATAGTCCGGGGAGCCTCAACAAAAAAAAGGTTGGGAAATCCTGCCCTACACTAAATATGAAACTTTAATTTTTTTTTAGGTACGCAATTTCTTTCACCTAAAAGTTCTGTATGAATGTTTATGCTAATAGCAACTTGCAAACAACAAATTAAAAGAAAATAAAATTTAAAATCAAAGAATTTTGTTTCTTTCTTTCTTCATGTTACGTCAAGAAAAATTAAAACCATTGAAAGCCACCATATCATAATTTTTTTAGGAACCTCATATGTTAGTTATGATTCTTCTCTTACAATTACGCAAGCTGCGTCTGTGACTTCATTCATGTAGAGCTATGAAAAATAATATTTAATTACCTTGTAAGGCTGAGAGGCTACAGTACACGTATCTATATATATATATATATATATATATATATATATATATATATATATATATATATATATATATATATATATATATATATATATATATATATATGTGTGTTATAAATGTATGTGATTTTGTACTGAAATCTAAAAGTACCATATCGTCATTTCAAGTAGATTGATTGCAATGAATCAAAGCCTACATGTGACCTGGGATTCTTTACAATATATCAGCGAAATCTCTATTAGAACTTTTTAGTGGTTGCGCGAAAATACCAAAAATTACCAAAACAATGCTTAGGATTTTATTACTTTTGTTATATACCTCAACATAATTTTTTTTAATATCTTCAGTGTGTATACATATGAAAACTATAATTTCACCACATTTATAGATTTCTATTTCATGAATATCCAGACTTTTTTCGACGGCCATTTTCTAATATTAAGTAAACAGTGTCTTCTCCTCGGCGGTCATTGTGTTATATTTCATAAACTTTACTACTTACTACAGTTACTTTTTCTCCTTTTAAATGCCACGGAGTAAGTGTTTTCCTTGATGCGAACTATGTTTTACATTAAACTTTTCCTCAGCACAATGCAAACCTTTGTAATTTTGAAGGTAAATAAATATATTTATAGTTCATGTTTGCTTGAGTATTTTTCGAGTTAAATCAAATCATTGGGATGGAAACAGGTAGACCAAATATTTTTTAATATTAGATTTGTTTTGGTAATCGAATATACTAACGAAAAACATATTTAAAAAATGCAAATTCGAAATTTAGAGACAAGTTATTTCAATTTGATTTCGGTTTGATTACAAAAAAGAAAATATTCATAAAATGTCATAGCTACCCATTTATAATTTGATTAGCTTTATTAAAATGTATCTAAAGACACTGTTTTCTGTTTCGTATTATAGCAAAATTGCCGCTGAGTTCTTTTAAATGTTTCCTTAGCTGATATTAGGCTGAGCTAGAGTTCTGTAACAGCTATTGAATAACAGATGACAAATTGAAAATTATATCGACTGTTTGAAAATTATAAAAAGCAAATTGTGACTTGGGAGTCCCGAAAAACTATATTTGAACCACAAATTCCTTTTCATTAAATTATGTAGAAAATACATAATCCAAAAATATTTGTAATTTTTTTAAGGTTTTTATTTAATAATATTCCTCTGATAAACGTGAATGAATTTCTACACCCCAATTTAATCATAAAGTAGAGTCTACAAATATAGTATATATTTGGTTTTGGAAAATTTAGGTATTCTTGACTTTACTTTTGTGCACATGTAATATCTACCATTAATTTAACATTTCGAGCTCAAGTTTTCGACGTTGATATTAGAAACGCTTTTACTTTGTGATATTTGTCAGTAAAAAAATATAAAACTTGTATCTAGTATCAATAGTCCACATTATCTCTAAAATAATGAATATCATCCAACTGAAACGTAGTAATTTGTTTATCAGTATATAGTCAATATTATTGTAAATTTGTCTAAAAAGTAACTTGGTTCATGCAATGATTTATCCTTAATATCTAATAATTACCGTATAGAGAAAACATATAGAAAGATGAGTTCTGAATTCTCCCCAAAGTTGGGCGATGCACTATTGTCGCATGCAGAATGAAAGAAGCACACCATCATCTGTGCTGCGTTGTACGCGCACAATTGGAAGTAAAATGTCTCTAAAGTCATTTTTAAATCTTATATCTTTCTTATATCTTAGATTATTCTTATATCTTAGATTATTTATATGTAAGTCTGGTATAATTATTCAAAGATATAATATCTAATTTATACTATAAACAAAGTCTCGTTAAGATCTTGCAAAGTTCACATATTTTAATTATCTTCGTGGCAGCATCTAAAATCTATAATTAATTTATTTTAACTATTGTTAAGGATTTTATGCTATGTGTTTTTTTATAATACTATTTTAAGTAGCTCATTACATATAATTAAGTGATTATGTAACTAATAAAGCGGACATATAACTACTAAAACCTACTAACATATAACTACTAAAACTACCTACTAAAATTAACGATAACTCCTATTAATCCTCAAATGTTAACAGTCAAAAAACTCACTTAGCTACTACACTACACCTGTTCTGCTTGTGATTTTTTTTTAAATAAAATCTGAGTGTAGTAAATTGCAAACTGTTCATTTGTATGACTGTCATAAACAAATGCAATTTGTCTAAAATATAGGGAGAAACATATGATTCCAAAGTTCCAACCAAATAAGTTTCCTAATGGAGACTCACAGTATTAATTTAAAAAGAGAGAATATCCTCAAACCACGATTTAGCCAGGTAATGGCGTTTGGACTGAGAAATTGGAACTTGATAACGAAAATCATATACGCTATCTCTGCAGCATAAGGACTGAAGAGTTGAAAAAAGTAGAGAATGTGAAGCTAAATAATCAGTTTAAAAATTGATTAAAATCTCAAAGATTTGTCGCTAACATCCACTAAAGGATACATTTAACTTGTAATGCCTACGTTTAAATAAAAATACACATTTTAAAATATGTAATAGCTATAACTTACCTAAATAAATAGTTTAAAGGAAATAAATAGTAAAAATAGAAAAATACACGACGTATTAAATTTTATTACAGTATATAAGCAAAAACTAAAAAAATTACGTCTCTTCTGGTCAAAATGAATTTTAAAATGTGACTTTTGTTCCAAGTTTTTGATATGAGAAGAAACTGACGACGAGTCGAGAAGTTCAGTTCGTTTTTGAGATATTGGAATTGGGCAATTAAATAAAAGTCAAAAACTAAATTGAAAAGCGGGCGGTAGTTAACATTATATTAACAAGAGCGGATTAAAAAGGTCTACAAAGAACGTATTGTCCACATTTAAATTACATTTTCTAAATCAGAAAATTTAGAAATTGAGATAATTTAGATATTTGAATATACATTTTCATGCCTTTTTAACCTGAATATCTTCAAAGGTACTTTTTTTAAAACTACACTTTTTATTTGATAATTACAAATACTCACAGTATGGCTTAGTAATCATTCAAATCTACGTTTATTTTTAGGCATTATAAGTTCTTATTTGACAATATTTTACCTTAATTACTTGGAGACGACTCGTGTAAATAACTGCGTACTTATTTCAAGACATTTAATTAAGTATATAGATCCTTTGTAGTTTCAATGCATTGCATATTCCATGTTCGATATGAGCAAATTATTCCATGGGTTCAGTTATTATTCCATAACTGAGATAGGTCTATAAAATTATATTTATTAATTTTATTTCGAAGAGCAATTTAAACAGGATTGGTTAAAATTAATTTAATGTCCCATTTAAACATTCATCCAGTTCAAAAATTTAATACTGAAGTTTAAATATTTGAAATTATATTGACTGCACAAGACTTTTGGTTGATTTTCCTTCGTTCCTTTTTAATCTAAATATATTATTTCTAAAAGGTGTTTTTTGGTCGAACGGCTCGATCTCTTTAACTACTGCACCAAAAAAAATAAAAAAATACCCACTTAAAGCTTATGTTTTCTACTTTGGGCGAAAAATATAAAAAAATTGGAAAAAAATCTTTTTGTTAATAAAAAAATTAATTTTTATAACAATTGGCATGAGCGCCATCTGTGGGCGACACATCAAATATCTTAGCCAAATTGTATACTTGGAACACGGTAGATGGCGATATAATGCGAAGACTTCGCACGGGTCAGCTAGTTATAGATATATTATTCTACTTATTTAACAGTGATTATTACACTGTGCAATGAGTTTCTAGTTACGATTATGTGAGGAAAGTTAACATTAGATTTTTGTAAAAACGCACAGAAATGCAAAGTTTCAGAAGCATATTCGAAGCATGCGTGGAGCAAAACTAACTTTTATATTCGTCGATTGTTTTGGCGAATTAAACTCATAGTTTGGATCTTTAACCTTCATAAATAAATATGATCTGTTTTTAAATACTTGATTAATTTTATATCGATCGAAAATTGATAAAGTGAATTTAGTTATGAATTTGAAGTTTAGAAAATAAGATGGAAGCTTTCCATCCTTCGAAATCTTTTATTAAATAATTAAACCTTAATTCCGAATTAAGTGTTATTTACATCAAATATTTTTTATTGATATTAAAATATTATACTCCATGAAAATTTGTATTGTCATGATGAGTTTAAAATATACCTTTTAGGAAAACCACTCATTCTTAATTTACACGTAATTATTAAAAATTATTACAATCAGCTTTAATTTTATTATATATTCAGTTAGGCTGCCTTACGATTGAGGCGACACAAGGACTGAATTAAGCTGAGATTGTCTGAACACCGCGGGGCTTCCGCATAGGGTTTATAAAGGGTAAACAATTCTGAGACGCCTAAGAGCGGAATTTGCTTGAAACAGAGCTAAGATCATCGTGGTAAGATGGTGCTGTGGAAGCCAGAGTTCTCTTATCATATTAATATGAGAATTATGGGAGCAGTACTGTGTAAACATTGTCGCTAGCAAGTACAAGCTATAACAGCTCCCTCGTTGAAGAGTACACTTACACCCTTGTGTCAGTTACGTCATAAAATTTATAATTCTATGTATTAATATCGGGAAATTGACTGTATCTGTATCGGAAACATATTCAGAGTCTACGTTATTTCGGTTAGGTATAGGTCAAACTAAATATTTATCATCTGCACATACGTTTATAAATCTTATAGCTAACTTAGAACACAATGCTTAAGAATATATGGAGAGTGGTATACGAAAAATACTGTATGTTTAATCTGGATTGTTTATTATTTCCTTAATTATTTTATCAATTTTTTCAAAATAATATACGTTCATATTCTTTGATTTTGCAGCTCTTATATCAAATTTAAGGTTCTCGGGTTTTAATGCATTGTGAGATATATTTGTCATCAGATCAAAATTGAAGCTAACGGGATTTGCTTTAATTTTGATATAAGATTTGGCTAATTGTTGCCAAATCTTCAAACTTCCATGAAGGAACTTAGTGTCACGCTGCTTTGGAATAGAACTAATTACTTTGAAAGTAATTTTGCCTTGTCAAGTTGAGTGAGTAGAAATTGAATATATGTTAGTCAGGTCTATTATATGTAGAATTGATAATTAACAGTTTTACAATTTCCTAAATTATTTAAGTTAAAAATGTTTTTCTTATCTCTATTGACTGTCTATTATATCTATTTGAAGAGATTGTGGTTATATAAAATTGAGATTTGTTTCATTACATGCTATGGGTTATGACATAGATTAATTACCTGAATATTAAGTAGTTTTAGCCTTAAAATAAGTAAAATAGTTTTAGCTTATCGTTTCAGACATATTAATTAAAATATGACTATGGTTTAAATCTAATGACAGATAATAACTTAAGTGCAGTCGTAAGTCCATAATCGTCGACTAAATTTTGGTAGAATTGTTAAAATGTTAAAAAAATGTTTTTTAAAACTGCAGCATTTGTTGTGTCCTTAATTTTAAACATTAATTTTCTAACATGTTTTAAATTTCCATAAAGTAGGTTTCAATAATAATTTATTCGACATTATAGTCAAGTTTTCAGAATCAATGCGATATTTTCAACAGCTCTCTTCTTTTGTCTCCTGAAAGGCTCTCATTTTTTGTCTCCTGAAAGACAGGGAGTATTTTCAATATGAGTAAAGTATTTTTCTTGTATTTTGCCTTTATGTATTTTGCTAATTTTCTTTACTTTTTTTATGTCTGGCACAGAATTGTTATATTTGATGGCGTCATTATCATCTAATGTAACGAAAATATGTTTGAAGACAGCTCCAAGGCCATGAAATCAATCAACCGTTTAGATCGTTTTTGAAATTAAATGGTATATAGAATCAAAATTATCATTCGTATCATAATAACCTGTAGAGAGCAGTTGAATAAGATTATTGTACTCCCTATTGCTAAAAATATTCCTATGCTTTTGCAAAGAATCTTTTGATTGCGTTCGTATTATTTTGATATAGCATAATAGAAAATATAACAACGGGAATAATTACGCTATGTTGGTTAGTGTTGAGTTTTAATGAGCCAACAGGATAAACGTGCATCTCTGTTTATTGAGCCAACAGGATAAAAGTGCATCTCTGTTTTATTGAGCCAACAGGATAAAAGTTCATCTCTGTTTTTTCGTTGTGTAAAACCGATGCATCTCGACCTTGGCATTGTAATACGAGTAAAATATAATTAGAATGGATAAGACAAAAGTTTGCAGTAAAGTTACGAATAGAATGTATTAAAGAAAGATAAAAATACTTAAATGTAATTCGATATACAGCAATGTCATTTTGTCTCCTTAGTCTTACTTTCTCATTGTTATGGACCATTGGCGATGGTAAATTAATAAAGTTAGAGTATTTAGTCCATCTATTTTGATAATTCTGTACGATCCTTTTCAAAGGATAAGAAGTACTTTTTGCAGCCTGAGGTGGCTTTGCAAAGATACTAACTTTAAGTATGAGTGTGGGACTCGTAATAAGATTTTATAGTTTCTTTGGATGTTAAAATGTTTTTGAAGGTTTTCACCCCAGAGTACTTGAGACGAAGTTGTAGCATTTTTATGTAGACGTAATAAGTGGCATCAGGAGTAGTATCGTAAATAGAATTGGAGATAAATGGATTATGAGGAAATAATAGTTTGTAAGAAGAGAAGTGGGTTGTTGAATGTATGTTAGTACTGAAGGCTAGCATTGTGCTGTAAATATATCTGAAAAAAATGTCTTGATTATCATTTAAATATGATTTTAAACATTTCTTGAAGATGTAATTGTAACATTACAGAAATATCCTTGAGGGCTAATCGCGGAAAGAGAATAGTAAATATGCTTGTTATTTACATGGGTGCGCGATTTTTTTTATCTTAAGGCTTTGTATACTTTACACGAGAAACATCCCTTTACATAATTTTTCATGTCTGCCCCATGTTTATCCAACGGTATTGTTTTTAAGCTCTACCGTATATTTCGAATGAATCGAGGTGACCGGCGATAGGAATGTGGTCATTTACTTTCAAAATTTTAGGTATTTCTTCAAATGAAAGAAATGTAATTTTATTGTTACATATGTGTATTCGTATATTAGTGTTTTGGAATAAATATGAGATAATGTGAATATTTTTATACATGAGTGTTTATCGAAAGAATGTAAAATTACTAATTAATTTACAAATTTCCTAATTTTTTAGGGTTTTAAATATGTTGGCGTAATAGCAGGAAATGAAATAATGAACTTTAGTACATAGTACACATTATTTTCTTTTACTTATTTTCAATATAGTGTGAAAATATATTATTTTTTCTGATTTCATTAACTCTTGAAAATGTCTATAATTTACTAAGATGTCCTTAATATATGGAATGTATTAGCCTAAGTCCAGGGATATGAGAATTGCAACTGATTTTTATTGTGTTTTTAGTGGATTGTCATTGTCTTCGATTATAACTGAATTAAAATGTGATTTTGTCGCGAAATATTGTGAGAATTTAGAATATGATTCATAAAGAATGTAATTAACAAAAGGACCGAGGTTTTCACGATTAAAAGGAGGTTTTACTATTATGAATTCAGGAAGAGAATGGAACCTGAGTATCGTTTATATCTCGTTGAATAGGATTTACAGAAAAACGAGAGAGAGACGAGCAAGAGAGCAGCTGCAAAATTTGATTGGCCTTTTCTATGAACATGTTGATAATCATATACTTCGTCTAATATCAAGCATCAACGTTGAAGAATACTTCAAGAATGGATTATTGTAGATAAATATATGTATATATATATATATATATATATATACATATATATATACATATATATGTATATATATATATATATATATATATATATATATATATATATATATATATAGATATATATGAGTTGGCGATGATTATCTAATTTACTCCCAAAAAGTGTCGGATTTACAACCGAAGATAATTGCTATCGACTACTTTTCTCCCATATTAATATTTAATTTGCCTTTATAAAGTGTTCGGGAAGTACATGCAACGGTTCAATCTTTGTCGGTTTTCCTTTGTAGAAAATCGCGCTGAAGGCATAGATAGACGCGTCGCGGTTAACAGGAAATATTTCGTAAAATCGGCATAATTGAGTAAATGAGCTCAAAGACAAGCTGTTACTGATGTTTTTTTAGGATAGTTGCAAGGAAATTTTGCTAAATTTGAGTAGTCAGGAATGAACATCTTATATCAAGAATCAAGATCAAGAAAAGATTTAAAGACTTTGAGTGATTTGAGTACTGAGTATTTATTGACTCACACGATTTTTTAGGATTAGGTTTTACACCGTATTTAGTGATTACATATTCTAAATATACAACTTCCTTACGGAAAAAAATGCATTTATCGAGGTAAATTATTAAATGGAAATTTCGTAATTGATTTGAACAGGACATAAGGCGACATCCTGTGTGGTTTTCGGTTATTAGAGTAAAATAACGATGTCACCTAGAGAGACAAAATATCGAATGCCCTGAACGCCGGAGAAAGCTGAACTCATTAAACGTTGAAATATGGAGGTACGTTGTTTAACCAAATCGTTTACGTGTAAATTCGAAGTGTCCTTAAATAACACTAAATGCAGTTTTCGTAGCGTCATTAGCAGATATGGTGATCAGTTTACACCTGAATTGAGATCGTTAGTTGAAAAATATTTACTTTTACTTAATTGATGTGACCATTCGAAAATTTGAGCTAGAGGGGAATCACCAATTTATTTCTTATAGCCAATAACTAAACGCCATTTTTTTTCTTCTGATGCTTCTATTTTTTTTCGGAACTCTATAAGGTGACAAAGATGGATTATACCTTGATTAAACATTTTATTTGTTTGATAACTTACTTCTTTTACTTCAGGAATATTTAGGATTTGGTACGGACAAGTATATTCGAAATTATCTTAATTTTATGAACAATTACATTGGTTTTGCTTAAGTAATCTAAATGTAAATGTTTAAGGAATCAGCTCCAAAAAATATCGATGGTGCACTGCAATGAATTGATTGAGCGGGTTGAGAAGAAAAGTGTTGGTGGTGGCGGTAATAATGAACCACCCATAATAAAATTATTTAAGACAAGGTCTTCCATTGCCGCTAATCGTTCACTGAGTTCTCATTTCAAATTATTTGATATGGTAACATCTGTTAAAAGTCTAGAGTGGCAGGTCTACACGTGCGAAGAAAATTCATTTACAGACTCGTAAACTTGTTGTTTAAAATAGTGTAATATTTTTAAAAATTATTTCAGCGAGGTTCAATTTTCATTTTTTTAGTGGAAAGTACGAATGCTACTTTAACTTATATTTGGCTTCGAATGAATTTCAACACTATGTCGTTTTGAGAAAACGTTACCTCATTTATTGCATTTGTGCAGTTTTTCAGAAAAGCAAAAATTTAATTGTAATAGTTTTTAATGGATTTTTGAATTAAAGGAAATATTTTCTGAATTTTTCTGTTTGTAGCGTTTCTAACATATTTTCCGTCTGTGAAAATATTTTCGATACACTCAGTTTATACATTTGGTTATGAATATAGTACAACTCAATTTAAATTACTAAAGACGATATGGTGGAGTACAAAGTTTAACTAAATTTTTACCCAACAAGGTTCTCTCAAGTTCCTCCAGCAATATGTAAAAATAAATTAAATATTTAATAATATAAGTCATGTTATTATAAATCAAAATTCTTGAAGCAAATTACAATGATTGCAGGATGTATATAGCTTAGAGTATTATGAAGTACACAGTCCACGTTTGAGGCAGCAACGATGGGTGTTCTGTTAGTGTTGGATTTTGAAGCAGGTTCTCGAGAAAAATGCGCTGCATTTGTTAGGCTGATGGACAGGAAACTATTGCGGTAATGACCCAGTTTATATAGATCGGCAATATTCTATTTCTAGACTGTCGGTGCTCTTTCGCAAACTGTGTAATTTTGCACGGCGAATTCATTTGTTTATTTCGACGATGATAACTTGTGTATTGAGAAAATGAGAGGTGGGGTCAATACTACCAGCAATTGCTAGGTCCAGATAACATACCTGCATATCTTTGGAAAGTACGAGGATCAGTAAGCGACTGTGGAAATTATAGGGTTATCAAGTTGACATCTCACAAGCTAAACATTTGGGAGCGCATCATAAACAAATGTCTTAGTCATCTTATATCCGGATCAGAAAATCAATATTGTTTCACACCAGGTAGAGCCACTATAGATGCAATACAAGCTCTAAGAGTCTTCATGGAGAAGCAAAGGGCCAGCAAAGAAAATCTTCACATGGTTTTCATAGACCATGACGAAGCATTTGATAGGATACAGCGCAGGTTATCCTGGAAAGCTATGAGGGCGCAAGGAATACCAGAATACTATATCAATCTGGTAAGAGACACATATGAGCGCATCAGCACACAAGTAAGAAGTCGAGCTGGAACTAGTGAACCAAACCAGTCAAAGTTGGAATACATCAAGGCTCGGCACTAAGCCCGCTCTTATTTAATCTATATATATGATTTTCAAACATGTCCAGCATGCTTTTCCCTGGTATATGCTGTATGCTAGCGACATCGTGTTAGTCGACAAATACGCAGAAACTATTCAAAACACCCTTCATGACTGCGACATTACGCATTAGTAGAAGCAAAACCGAATATCTACATTGCAAATTTTCTGACAACCACTGTCTAACACTTCCATAAAAATTGATGGAGAACCATTATCGAAGGCAAACAACGCCGACGTTACGTGTCGACGCGGACGTTACCCATAGGGTAAATGCTGCCTGGCAAAAATGGAGAATGCTCTCCGGTGTACTCTGCGACCCAAAAATGCCAATACAACTAAAATGTAAAATGTACAAAAGGTGAGTAAGAGCAACTATGATGTATGGTGCAGAATGTTGGGCCGTCAAAAACAGCATGAACAAAAAATGCACACAAACGAAATGAAAATGCTACGATGGGCAGCGGGAGTCACAAAACTTGATAAAGTACGGAACAAGTACATTAGCGGATCCTTCAAGGTAGCACCCATAGTGGATAAGATGGTGGAAACTCGTTTGCGATGGTACGGGAATGTGATGAGACGGGACGAATGTAACGCCGTAAAAACTGTCCTGTCTATCCCAGACACAAAAAAGGGAAGACCACAAGCCACGTGGTGGACAACGGTTGCCAAAGATCTGGCGTGGGCAAACTTAGATGTAGGGACAGCCCAAGATCGTCTGACTAGGCACCGGAATACGAGGAGGACCGACCCCAAATAAAGGAAGGAGGCACGAAAGAAGAAGAAGATGATAACTTGTATATTAGATTATAAAATTTTGCTGGTAAAGATTTTATTCTGATTTAGTTCTTTGTCCTTAAGCTGCAACCAAAGTTTATAACGAATTTCAAATAGAAGTTTATGAAAAAAACAAATTGTCCATGAATGATATGTTATTATTAAAATTATTACAAATAATTTTAATTGTGATTAAATATTTTGCTAGACTAAATTACGACTGACGCGGACTGAGGACTGAAAGGAACTGAGATGGTTTGAATCCTGCGAGGTTTCCATCTAGGACTTTCAAAATGTAAGAAGTGCTTAGTTTATACTTTAGCATAAGGAATCTAAGAGTGAAGTTTGCCAACGAGCCTGGGAATAAGGTTTCATTATGGTAAGGTGATATTCTGGTAGCTGCACTGCTTTTTTAATATTAATATGAGAATCATGAGAGCGGTGCTGTGTATGCATTATTGCTGGCAAGTATAGCTGGTATAGTTTCTCTCTAATTTGCTTTTGACTGACTGTACTTTTAATTATTGTTTTATTACTTACGTGAATTAGTATTAGTGTATTATTTAAGTTTCAATTAGATGATCGACCGAATACTACATAGTAAAGAACTTAGTGCAAATCATAATACAACGTGTTCTTAATAAAAATGCCAGCCATACACATGTCGTTCAAATTAAATCTGCTATTTAGTTTTTAATCTTATACCAGTTTCATTCAATCGACAAAGCCCGCTCTAACCCATAAATTTAACCTTGTGTATATAATACTTTAAAAATTACAGTATCGGTACAGTAAATTACAGTAATACATTACTGTATAAACTTTATTCTTAAATGCGTCATTATTATGGAAGTCTCCATTAAAAGCAGAGCTTTCTTATAAATTTTAATTATTAAGCAGACAGTTTGTTTGTATATTAACGCTAATCTCAAGAACTAAAGATCTGATTTCAAAAGTCATTTTTGTTTTAGGAACCACATATTTCGTGAAGAATTTACAATAAATGTCATTATTCTATAATTTGTAGGTGCAGATCAGTGATAAATTAAGAGAAGTTGAGGAGCACTTATTAAACCCTGGTCTCTTTCTACTTTAAAATACAAAGTAGAAAGAGACCAGATTATTTATTGACTAAGCATTCTGAGTATTCCCGCCGATAAATCCCCGACCCCGACGGTTGGTGATGTTTGACAAATGGAGTGGAGCTTTTAGTGACTGCAGGAGGAGAGCGGCATAATTAAGGTAATTCCAAGAGGTTGAATCCGCTATATAAAGGTAGTTTATTATATTTCAAGAAGTTTTAATTGTGTTATACACATATTAAGTAAAAGTATACGCTAAGATGCTATGGGTACTAATATTATAACAATAAATCAACTAAAACTATACACCCTAAGCTTCTTTTCTCTAATACCACATCGCCGATGGTTTTGCATATAATAATAAAAAATTAACAAAAATAAAATATATATTCGCAAATAAATTGCTAACTTCAACATGTATTATAATCGTCATACGAAAGCTGCCAAATACCAAAGACTCCAGCCAAGGAAACCCGCCCGATAGTAAGCAATCCAGGCTTATGGAATTATTTATAATTTAAAGACATCTGTAATGTGTCGCATGAAACCGTGGGTCGCGCTCAGTTTCACGGTGATGGATAAACACAGTCGCTTGTAATTTGCACATCCTTGTCAAGCAGGTGTGTAGTCACCCCTGACCCGGAGACTGCTCGTCACCGTACGTGTCTGAATGTAGGGCAAGAGGGTAGCGGGAAGACCTGATTTTCACAGACTGACAAGTTTGTTTTTCCAGTTTATTTTTCGATAGTCCCTCTTTGGGGTTATACATAGGTACTTTATATGCCCCTTGTAATCGCATTCCAAACGATGGAAATTATGATCGGAATGGTTTTAGTGACAGTAGCTTAATAATATTTTACTTTGAATCCCTCTGCTAGGAAAAATCTTTCTCACAAAATAAAAAAACTAAATAGTACGTAGACAACTTTTATTCAATGTTATTCTTTCTACGGAATGTATTTTCTGAGTATTAAAGAGAAATGATATATCCCGTAAAATAATTAATGAAAAAATATCAGTCACCATATGTGATTACTTCCTGCCGATGGATTGATTAAGTTTGCCTTATAAAGGAAAAGAATGCATCCAGAATATTCATTCTGGATGCATGAGGCGACAAAAGATTCGTCTGTTTGTGGATTCTACTTGGCTTCATTACAATTTGATTTTTTTATAGTTTCATTACTCACTGAATAGTGCCTTTAGAAATAAATAAACAGTTTAATTTAATTGGTTATAGGTATCACAAAAATAGTTAATATCGATAAAAACAATTTCTGAAAATAGTGTTAGAAATGATATCAAAAACAAGGTTCCTACCGCCACATGTGTAATTATAATCTGTTAAGTGTCTGAAATTATAGTAATTTGGAATAAGAATTAGACATTTTTAACTGTCAATTTAAGTGTTTCGGTATAAATTATGGGCCCAGCTACATCATACAAAATATAGAGCATATTGTTCGAGCTGTAATGTTATGTATTATTTCGTCCTGCAAAATCAAGTTAATGATTTTCAGTTATCTTAACAGTATACTAGAGGTGAAAACATGCAAGAATTTTGATTTGGGCATTCTCATTGGACAACTTGCTAGTTTTGGAAAGCGTGATACCTACCTAAACGAAGGAGGAATCGAGGCGGCGCTGTAATGGCAGATTTAAAAGCACGAGATAAATTGGTTTTGACGATTGACTGATCATTGGAGAACATTAGGGAAATAAAAGCCATCAAGCATTTGTGGATAAAATTACATGCTTTATTTAACAATTCCGAATGTTTGGCCATAGTAAATTGTTTTGTAATTTTATTTTTCTAAAATTAGAAGATGGGGAATATAAAACAAATTATGTATTATAAATAGTAGACACACCTCAACATTTAAGCGACACAGACGGAAGTACCTGTTTTGTGTTAAGGTGTTGCAGAAATAATTACAAGTTACAATTATAACATACCTATTTAAAATGTAATGTTTGTTTCAAGTCTCCCGATAAATCTATTATTTGTAAGTAAATTGATAAAGAATAGAAACCATGTTGTTTTGTAGACAAAAAATCAAATAAATGACAAGTTATGTGATTTGATTTCCAAAGCGTAGTTAACTGATGGTACCCTACAAACACTATTATGAACTATTTATGGACTTCAATTATAGTAAGTAGGGAAACATGACACAGATGACTTGGCCACATGAAGAGCAAAGATATGAATAAATTAAAGCGTTGTGGTTTAACGGATGGATTAGATTATTTTGATATCTTTAGAACAAGTAAGTCAAACTGTATAATATGTTGTGAAGGGAAACACTTGAGGTTGCCATTCTCTGCAGATTTACGTGCAAAAGAAAGGTAGAGTTTGTTAATTAAGACAGTTGCGACCCATAGAAACCAAGTATGCGTCAAGGTGGCGCTTGATTTTTTCTGTTATTCATTAAGAATTATAGAAGAATGACCTTCATTTACTCCTTGAAGGCAAAGAGTGAAATGTTACGCTACTTTAAAGAGTCGATGATGGAGAAATTTCACTGTAAAAAAATCCAAATTTTCTGGACATACAATGACACTGGTAGTATTGCAGCAATGATTTTGAGGACTGATTGAAGAAAGAGGGCATCATACATCAAAAAATAATCCCATGCACGCAAGAACAGAATGGATTTAATAAGAAATCGAAGAGAACCATGGTAAAGAGATCGGGACGCTTTCTTTAATATTCCGCAATATATTGTAATAAAATGTGATCAAACTTTGAAGTGAAATCAGAGTTGTGGACTGTAACATTAGTTTATCGAAAAACTATTGAGAAAATTTTCTAGTTTAATATTTTAATAGACTTTCTATAACATTTTTTTACTAAATTCACCTTAGGGTATTGTGTAATTTATGGCTATGCTTGACTATGAATTAACAGAACTCAGGATATACCTAATGAATTATTGGAACTTTGATCTCACGGTATGATTTATACTTAATGATAACATTCGACCACATTGCTGATCATATAAGACCCACCGAAAATTCTCACAAACAAAAAAACACAACAGACCGGAGGAGAACATGATAAGGGACGACGGACCTCATACATATCGCGCGAAGACAGCATTCAGAAGCAATTCCTTAGTCGTAATCAGTAGTATTTTATAAAATGTGATAAAGTTACTGACATGTTTTCATATTAATTACAAAACTCCAGTCTCTTTAAGAAGTAATTTTCCGTAGAGCAACTCATGACTAACGCAGTCAGTAGTTTCTGCTGCCAAAACCATGATCGAGTTTTTAGTAATAATTTTAACGTGTTAAGCAGTAAAACAGATACATTTAAATAAAAACAAATACATTTCAGAGTCTAGGACAGATGAATACTATTGGATTGATGGCGACACTCTAAGTAAAATCCTTCCGTCACTTTAATCATTTCATTTTGTTTTTCGCTTTACCTTACGTATTTTATTAGAGTATGATTGTCTTATAATTATTTATTCATATTTGCCCAAATTATTTAATCATGGCGGAAATCCCAGAGGATATTAAATTTTTAAACACGCTTATTCCAACGTTTGAGAGAGATCCTAGCAAATTATTCGCGTATTTAAATGCTTATGAAAACATAGTTGCATATATTAAAGAGCTGGTAATATGCAGAGTTATTTTAAGTAAATTAATGGGGAGTGGCTAAATGAAAACATGTACTGAAATTCATAATTATAATTAGGAAATTGTTAAACAAACAATAACAGAAAATAAATGATGGGAACAACCCATGTATCGATGAAACTATTTGAAATATAGAAATTAAGAGCAAAGTTTATTATATATAATTAAACGTTAGATAATAATACGTTAATAAAAAATTCTAGTCGATAGGTTAGTTGACCCACGTATAATCACATATAGAAAATTTTATAATTTTAATTTGGAAACTGAGGACTATTTCAAAATTGATTACTGTTTAAAGTTTGAAGAATATCAGCAGCCAATATAATTAAGTAATTTATTTATTACAAAAAAAGTGTAATGATATTGTGAAATATATAAAATTTGGGTTTGTTTCTGAAGTATTTACCTTGAATACTGAGGAGTATCTTAAAATAGAAACTTTTTGGAATTTCGGAGACCAATCTATTCACATAATCTAATATAATTGATATTTAGAAACACCTGAATGATGAATAAAAATATAAAATTCGCAAACTATGCTTTAAGCTCCTAGATGTCTTCTTTTATGAGGGAATTTCACCTAGTTTTAAGAATGAAAAACCTAATAAGAAAAAACATTGAATATTGAATATATTTGGCGTTAATTTTGTAGAAATTCATTATTCAAATATAAATAGAAATAATACTACATCACGCAGTTTCATTTAATTGTGAAGAAAAAACAATTAAGACTCAAAATATCCAACACCTTCTTCGCAAAAAGAAACCGAATCTTTATTTTGCTTGATTGAATATTATCGTAAAGGTATAAAAAATATGGTTCGTGTATTGAATTAATAAAATAATCCGAAGTCTCTAAATTGATATGAATGAATGAACTCATTTATCCACTTGGAATTATAATTAAAGTAACTTCAGGTAATTTAGATTATGCGTGTATATTAAAATTTCTGCGGCAACTACTTCTTTCGTGCTCAGCTCTATTCTCCGTTTCCGTTTTGTGCGAACATTTTTGCTTCTTCTCTCTACTCTTTGCCGTTTTAACTGTCTGCATATCTTTAACTTTGACTTAACATTTTTTTATTTAAAAGAATACACAAAAAATGCGTTTTGTGCACTTTTGGCTTCATAAACAATTTGACATATTAATAAGTAGTCCTAAATTTAATTTAATTAATAATTTTAGAATTCAGATCCCAGTTTAAACAAATGTAATTAAGATTATTCTCATCGATTAATTATCTTCACTAATGTATTAATTTTTATATTATAGCATGTATGATATACTATAAAAATTAATACATTAAAAAATTAGTACATTATTTTAACTGCACAAATCACTTGAAGGTTTATATCAAAAGAAAGAAAAATTAGTCTGTTTAAATTCAAATACTAGGTAATTTTTAAATGTTCAGAAAAGCTTTCAGTATGCTATTTCAAAACTAATTCTGATTTGTCACATTTTTGCATACAGTTAATTCGCATTTACGTAAAATTCGCATTTAAATAAATTTTTAGCACCTTTAACGAGGAATTTCTTATTTATTACGGTATAAAAAAGATAAAAATAAAAAGTTTAAATACATTCATTGTAATTTTTGGTGATATAACGTAATTGTGGGTGGGTCTATTTTCAATGTTCGGTTAATGTTTATCAATAGTCGGTGCTGTAAAATATTGCAGTTACAACCTATTACATAAAAAAATTTGTTTAAATTGACCTTTTGGTCAAGTTAAAGTAATTGATTTATGTTATAATTGTAGGTAGTTGGTTTTAAAGTAAAAGGGCAAACGGGCGTTGCTTGGATGACAGTATATCGATATGTGCAAGGAAGAAGGCACTTCAAAAATTTTTTTTATTTACGCATCTATTATATACTGTAAAATAGTTTTTTGACTAAATAATAGATTAAATTTAGACCATTTGTTTTTAAATATTATTGTAGGTTTTCTCATAATCTTTGCTTAATTTTTGAAAAATCCTGTTTTTTGTAAAGGTAGGCTCGGTAATTTCAAAAGTAATTATATATATATATATATATATATATATATATGTATATATATATAAGTATAAGTATATATATATACAAATATATATATATGTATATATATATATATATATATATATATATATATATATATATATATATATATACATACACAATAAATATGATCAAGATATAAAATAAAACAAAATTTCAAACTAATAAATGAACTGTTAAACGTAAGCCCGAGGAAGCTTTCACATAGTATACAAACATTAAAGCATAACAAATAGTATTTCATAAATATTCGGCATTAAAGAAAAATTAAATATTGGTGAATTCTAAGACGTAAGTAATACAAAAATTAAAAATTTAAACAACTAAAAACGTTTTCAAATTCTGATACTTAAGTAACGTATAAAAATAAATATTTAAAAACTTTTAAACATTTATAAACATCTATGTGGCTTTCTTTGATATCATAATATATTTTTCTTGTCATTTTTTTGTCATTTTATTGTCTTGGAACCAATTCATTGAAATGATTTATTTCCGAAACCAATTGTTAAAAGACAATTCCAACGACTCTCCATTCCACAAAAGAGATATTTTATTTAACAAAACAAAACGTAAAAATAAAAACATTTGCAACATGTTTTGTCACAATTACTACTCAGTGTATGATACTCATTCATGTATTTTAATAAGGAAACAAACTATTTACAACAAAAACGTTATTAACATGTCGAATATACGAGAATATATAGAAACTAGAAACAATTCAGTAGTTGGTGTAGGATATTTATGTTTTACTACATTTTGAGATAGATTTATCTCGAAACATGGTAAAACTTAAGAAGCTGTATAACCAAATGATGAATTAACAGCGATTATACAAATATACACCGGTTATTGAACGATCAAATTGAACTGAATACACAAAATCGTTAACCAACTCTTAGCTCTTAGGCAATGAGCGAGTGCATCGGCCATTAACTTCGTACTAATTGTTTCTATCGACTCTGATTGCGATAAAAATTCGTAGAACTTTCAAAATTATCCAGATTACTTCCCATTTTTAAATGATTTTATCGAATTATAGCGGCGAACGTAAAAAGAAAACGTTAAGATTTTTAATGCAACAGCAAATTTATAAAACTAATGAATAATTTTTATATTAAAAGACAATTCCAACAGTTTCTACTGGAAACTCTAAAAATAATCTTGTATTTATTATAGTATTACATTGAATGCAACACAAAAACGAATTCCTTTCTCCCATTAGGCGACGTGTAAATGAAAACCTTTAGCTTAAGCCGACTACGTGCTATATTCGCGCATATCCTCTCGCATATTATCAGGATGTTTTTGGAGAATGTGCGGAAAGATATCCAGATGAATATGTGAGCAACGTAAAAGGTTTTAACTTGAAATATTGGTAGCTAGCCAGTGTCCCCTTTTGATCTTAACACACTCCCAGTATTGATACTAAACCATTTTGGATCTGTATTTTTAAAGGCCTGTGTACGGTGGTAGCATTTTTAACTCTAGCTCAGCTTGTATATACAATTTCTTATTGCTTCAATGAATTTTTATTCAAATTGTTAAACGCCTATGCCACTTTGCAGGTATCATTTAAATTTTATTGAATAAAACTAAAACTAGGGTAAACCAAACATGTTTGGTAACCACAAAATTTAATGGTTGATATTATATTATTTTATGAATACTTCGCAGTGAACAAACCAAAATAAGAAAATTGTATACTTTTTCCATTATTATTTATTTTTCATACAAGCTAAAGGCTTTTGTATACCACTAGTCCATGGTGAGTTGGGTTCATCACAAGATTACGACTTTTGCCAGCGCGGTGCATTGAGGAAAACCGAATTGAAGTCTCCGCCGTTCCGGAGCGAATCCGGATTGATGTTCTCGTTGACTGTAAGAGATTACTCTGGTGGAAATAAGTCCGCGATATGTATTAATTGTCTGCATTAAAGTACGTAAATAAATAAAGTAAATAAATAATCTGAAAACTTAAAAAGTTCCAATTCTTCATTTTCCATTAGTCGGGAAATTTTATAAAAAAAAATGTTTAATTGCCATCCTTAATTACCTTGAGTTAAGTTCTAAATATTAAACGAATTGTTTAATCCTAGAGTTTACCTCCTGTGTGGTCTGCTTACTTTACACTCAGTTTAAGCATAAAAATTTACTTTTCGTTATTTGTCCATTCCTTTCCTCGTGTAATTTGAATAGTGACGAAGATATGAAATACAATATTAATATGTCTATTAATTTGTCATATTTCAGTATTAACAACTATTTTCTATTAAAAGTTCTATTAAAATTTTTCTTTATATATTGTACTGATAAGAAATGTAATGTTAAAATATCTTCTTGATGGTACGCATGAGAGGAAAAAAGTAAAAGTCAGATTTTAATGGAAGTATTTCGTAAAATGTAACGTAAAATTGAACATAGAACATAGACATCTTATAATTTTATACATCTTATAATTTTCCTGTAATGTACTAGTCACATTTTTAGAATCCTGTTTTGTATGATTTTTAGCTCGGGAATTTCAAAACTAAAGGGGAATTCTTTTCTAGTTTATCTTGTTTGTAATAAAATGATTACAAATACGCAAATTACAATAAAAAATACGCAATCTAAAATTTTAAAGACTTTATTTTCTTCATAATACAACTTTTACAATTAGTATTATACGTGATGTATAAAATTAAAAAGAAGAATTGTCAAAGAATATTTATTTGGGCTAGTTTTCCTTCGAACAATATTATTTAAAAAAAATTGGCTAGCACAATATATAAATATGTGAATTGATGAGATGTACATCAAAGCTAAATCTTTGGATTCTGCATCAAAGATATGAAAACGTAAATATATTGGCTATGTCTTTTCTGAGCGTCAAAACATGATGCATATTTAAAAACTTGTGACATAGAATCATCGCCATAATTTTCTTCTAACCTTTACATGTGGTAGTAAAAAATTTATATTTTATCATATTTTAAGTACAATAGTTTCGTCAATAAGGAACGGGGACCATATCTCTTTTAGCAAATTTTTCAGTATATATATATATATATATATATATATATAAATGTGAACACCCTTTCACACAATGTGACATGTAGTGTGAAATGGTTGACTTATGCAGCAGACCTGAGAACGAGTCTACTGTACTATTCTTTTTCGAGGTCCTAATTTGCCCCCCTAAAATGTTTAAACAAATACTTGTGAGGTAATCATTAAGATACGTGCGGATTAATATATTTTTTACTTGGACAAATTCAAGTTTCTATATCAAATATTTCTACTTCAAGTTTTTACATCAAGCAGTCTCTAAGAAAAACGTCTCTGACGGACGGATATAGAGACACGTTAGTGATCTTATAATGGAAACCCTTATATAGTATATTAAATTACATCAAAATATAGTTTTATCTTTGAAAATGAGGAAACCTAAAAATCTATGATATAAAAATCATTGTTATAGCAGTATTGCAACCTTTGCTTATTTGCTATTTTTTTATAATTTTTGATTGAATAGTTTCGAATGGAATGGAGAGTGGGAACATATTTTTTTCGTATTTTTCAGTACAAATCTATTAATATCCTAGATAAAATAATGAAAAATATTTTTTGGACCCTTATAATTAACCCTTCCAAACGACTCTTCCTTTTATTTTTAAACTGAATCAAGCATTTTTTTTCAAATATTTAATTTGTCCCTAATAATTTACTGGTGAATACGCTCCATTACTAAGATAATGCCCTTTTAAGTTTTTAACTTAAACCTTTTCAGAAAAAAATCCCTCCAATAAATGGACAAACAGACATGTGAGTGATCTTTTAAGAGTTCCATTTTTCCTTTTTGGACACGGAACCCTTAAAATATGTCGCCTCCACACAAATTACATGTGTTTTCAATCGGACGTACTAAATTTTACTGCGCTTTTAAATAACATATCCATATCGTATAAAAACTACAAATTCAACACGTACAAACTGATGCCAGCTTATCTTAATGGATATTGCAATTACATTTCTTCAGGACCCAACGAGTACTCTTCGATCAAGGTGCTTGGAATCTATACTTAATAAATGCTTGAACATTCGTAAACATTTGTATGTACATATGTTCGATTGCCCGTATGTTACAATTTGAAATCGTTGTCTTTAATCTCTTTATTTCAAAGTTTTGAATTACATACTTTATTTAGTATTAAGCTACTTTTCAAATTTATTCAAAATGTAAAGTATTATAAATAAAAATCATAAAAGATTTTCTCTCTTCCAATACGCTTAACCACTGACATGACCAGAAAGTATGGAATTTTGGATATTTTTAGACTTAACGTCAATCTTAAAATTCATCAAACCAAGTAGCTTTGAAATATTAGTAATATTTAAAATAATTTCTTAAATTTTGTCAAAAGTTTTTCTTTAATTTTAGTATATTCTTATGAAAATTGGTTTAATGGTCTCAAAGTGTCAAAATTGTGCGTACATAACTGCCTGATATTTTTTATTATTAATTAATTACCCTGGAGTACGAGTAATAAAAAATATCATTTTATTAAAATGGCTTAATTGACGTTAAATCTTCACGTAGACTGTATCTTAAGATCAATCGGAATATTTCAGTGTTTGAATAAAATCCAATAATTTAAAATTATTAATATATCTTTCAATGCTTATAGAGCAAAAATAATTATGTCTTTTGAAAAGACTGACACAAACCATATTCGCCTCCGACTGCTCGTTGAAACATTATTTTATTGCTTGGATTTAATTCATTTTTCTTACGAACGTTCTGGTATTTTTATACTTTCCTATGTAACTGGTATCCTTGAAAATAGTTGTGCAAGCCCAGCCCCTTCTAGTTAATTTTGATGCGGGTCCGATCCTTCCCATGGATGTAGCACCGAAAAGTATTAAGGTATAACAGATGCTCTTCTATGGTGTAATTCCATTTTTTCCTTGATTACATATCTGCTGTACCAATAACTGTATTAACCTATGTCTTATAAACAAAACAAATGGATAAGTGAGTAATTTCATAACAGTCCCATTGTTTTTTCCTTTAAGACTTTTTTCTTGAAGGGAAAAGTTTATAGGACAAACTAGTGAAAGAAGCATAATATAAATGTAACAAATGGAATTGAAAACCTACTTCGAAAACATATATTTGGATTTTTAAACATTTTCTTCAAAAGCACTAAAACCATTTTGCTAAGCGAAGTTTTAAAATGGACCTAAAATTATTCCAATTCATATTGAAGGTGAATATATAAAATTAAAATATAAAATATTTTTAATTGACAAATGCAATTGTATTTTTTAAGAAGCAAAAAATTGATAATACGTATTGTAGATATTGCTAACACAGTGCTAATTAGAAAAAAATCACTTTTTAATAGTAATACAGTTTGATATAAGTTGTGTTAATATAAAATATAAGTATTTTCTTAATTAACAACCTAAAAGGAACTTAGATTTGTGCGGTAAAATGAACCGACATTTATGAACAGTTCAACTTGTACAATCTTATGTACGCAGTCATATATTTCACTACACTTAGATTATAATAGATATGTTCTCAAGCTTACTTGTTATTCTCAAAATATAACAAAGTTTGAAAATTAGCTCAAAACTGACAGCAAGCAAGTTCCGAACCAGGATTAGTACGGATGAGTTACGCGAGTGCCGCCTCCCACACTCTACGTTTTACAAACTTTAATCGGTCCAATGAGGAGCTGGTAACTTGCCAGGTAGGAAAGTGTCTAAAGTTATTAAGCACTGACCTTATATTCATTAAAGTTTTGATGAAGTTTCTCGAGATTTAATGTCGAAGACGTCACTAAAGAACGCTATTTCGACAAGAAAAAAGTTTTAGTACAGTTTAAACGCAGTTAATTATTCATGAAATATTTTTATCTTTAATTTAAACCTTTGTAACAATTAAAATCAGCTATAGCTACACGACACCATAATAAAATAAGGTCAAGTCATGTAAGAAAAAACAAAAAATGAAATGAAATAAAAGCACACTAATATTCGCTTCATTTACACATAATTTGAGATAAATATGAATACATTTCGTTACATACCACACAGTTAGAAATGAAAAATTTTGTGAATATGTATGTAATTTCAATAAATCTGCCGTGAAAATATCTGTGCAGGTGCTACGATGAATATTTGAAGAAAATATTCACGGTGTATTGGGAGAAAAGCGTTCTAAAGTAGTCTCCAACTTAGGCAAGTGCTTCTCGTAACTGAAAAGCTTTTAATTTAAGCTTCGTATTATATTGACAGAATATCTTTCTTTCGGGAATATCAAATTAGAGTCAAATCGACCTTATTCTTTTACTAGACACAGTGTGCCATATTATTTAAAAAAAAATTATGTAATAAATTTTAGTGTGAGTAAATTATTGTAATATACACTTCTTTCTTATACTTTTTATCCAATCAAAGTGTAAAGATTAAGAGAAATATATATCAATAGAAACGCACTAGAACTTTGCGGGCTTCACTAATTCTACGCAGATACGATATTTACTATTATAGGTTTTTCGGAGCCTCAGCACTGTAACTTACATACGATACATGTTTGAATTTGCTTATGGCTTTCAAGTGTTTATCATAATATTAGAAACTGTAAACAATATTGGCTTAGAACAAACTTTTGTCGGCAATTATCCAATTTAAGTCTAAAGATTCAACGTCAATATTATTCACAGTTAAAAATATATTTTTAAGTTAATTCCATCCAAATTACTCCTAATATCTTAAAGTACTCATTACTTAATCAAAGTAGTAGATATAGTAATATTGAAAGCTTCTCTATAATAAAAGTTTTAAAATTGCAAGCTGGATGGTAGAGGTGATAAAAATAATAGAGCAAGAGGATTCATAAACTGCGAGTTCAATCTAAAGGCGAAAACGAGAGTCACCTTCAATTGTTAAGCTGCCCTTATCAAATAATTTCAAGCAACTAACTTGATCGAATAGTGATATCATTAACAGCTTTTATCTTCAATAAATATATAATGCTTTCATCAAGAAAATACAAAAATGTATGTTATATTAATGCGTTTTGCACAATTTATTTACAAATAGTAATTGTCATACTCATCAATTGTCATAATACTCAAGAGTTGTTTTATGTTGAAAGATTTTTAGTGATTCCGATATAAATTAACATCAAATATGGTTGCTTTAAATTTATAGTTTCCTGTGAAAATTACATTTAAATTTTTAATTTTCCCATCTATATCTGACTTAATTAGGTATTTAGTTTAAGTTTATATTTTAATTAATTCCAAATCATAAATGACATTTAATGATATGACATTTTGACGATAAATTAAGTAAGTCAAAGTAATTATAAACTATCAATCCTTTTTAACATTTTCTAACTTAAACAAATTTTCGATTGTCTAAAATTTATTCTACTTTTAGATTTAAAAATTAAATGTCTAAAAAATTCATCTAATTCCATAAAAATTATGATATTCCTCAGGATGTCCCTATTTCTAAATTAAATAAAAAGGAAAATTTTCGTATATCTTTAAACTGACTAATTTCTGTTATTTGGTAAATCATAAAAGTTAGTGTAGGGCTGAAACAAAATTTAGTTCATATTGACTGTTGCTTTATTCAATTCAGTACCGCTGTAAAAATTTTTAGCGGAAGCTGTTGCTTTAAATATTAAATAATGAATATCGTATGACTGTAAGTTGTAGGATTGTATCTTTACAAACGTAGTCATTATTTTTTAACTACTTCGTATAATAATGTTTCAAAATTGGATTCAGCAGAATTTTATTTTTTTACTCTGTTAATTATCTTATTTTTGTGTGGTAAATTTGATGAATGCAACAAGTAAAATTTTTGGGCATTTTCATTTATGTAATTAATATATTTAGCTAGCGATGCCTAAATATTTAAATTACTTTACGCATTCGAATAAATTTGTATATAATAATTGCTTACATACCTCGCGTATATGATAATTAGCAACATCTATATTCCGATAAATTAGAACATTGTAGTGTAAAACAGTTCAGTGCTTTATTGATTTAAAAAAACAATAACCAGGTATGCATGTAGATAGTGGCAAAATGGCTAATAGAAGTGATGGTGAGGCTATTATTTTTTCTAACTATTTTTACCGAAGGAGAAATCGTCAGATATAATATTAGATTCATCCGTACATGGAAATGAGTATAAACTGTGGATTGCTGGTTGCATATATATATATATATATATATATATATATATATATCCACGCACACATATATATGTGTGCGTGTGTGTGTATATATATATATATATATATATGTATATATATTCCATTCAATTTCAAGAGAGAATATTTATAAATTTGACAATTCAGATAATCCACAATTAAATGAAACTACGTGATGTAGTTTTATTTCTACTATCCTTAATTTCTTTACCACGACCTAGGTTTCGTTGTATTACAACATCTTCAGGTGGGATATTAGCAAAGATCTTTGCTTATATCCCACCTGAAGATGTTGTAATACAACGAAACCTAGGTCGTGGTAAAAAAATTAAAGATAGTAGAAATAATACTACATCACGTAGTTTCATTTAATTTTGAGTGAAAAAAGAAACGCGAGATAAAAGTAATATAAATAATAAAAGTAACCTAGGATAAAAGTCAGTTTGAGTAAATTTTCGAATCCACGTGATTGGGGAAGTTATGTGGACACTGAGGTCAAAAGAGCAGAAATAGATTATTTCCTTTAAAATATGCCCAAAAAAAGGTTTCTGGATTCCTTTGTCTTCACAGAAATTTAATGTCATATAATGCTGTGGACAATTTGATACTTTATTGATTCTAGAATATGTATCAAGGTGAATTCTAAAATCGGTTAAACATGTTATATCTATACAAATATGCTAGTACTTATTTGAGATGGCTAGTGCTTGCTTCACTTGTATATAACCCAATCCCTGGTAAGGAATTGCGGACAATATATCTTGAGTGAATTTTGAGAAATTGTATACCAATATAAAATCGGAGATTGAACAGAAGTGCAAATAACTTGTTATGTTTTCTGTTCTGGTCTTAGTTTGATAATACTTTTAGAAGAATTGTGTAGTCAATTTGAATGTGGGTATTACTAAGATGTTGTTTGAGATGCGGATTAAAATCTACAAAAGAGGGAAACAAAAGGTAGCCATATATATGTATCATTTTAGTGCTCTTTAATAATATTTTTCCTATGATCATTGTTCCGTGCCCCTACAGAAAAAATGAAACCATTATGAAATCACTAAGGTGTCTATCTGCCATAGTTTATTTCCAAAGAAGCCGTTTAATTCAAACACTGAAATTGGATGCAAAAGTAAATCATATTAATCCGCATATTTTTATTACTCATATTTTGCAGTAGCTAAAAACTAAATATATATAAATATTTATAAAATAATCTCAGAAAGACAAGATGAAAGATTTGAATTTTCTTTTAGTTTTATATATCTTTTAATATATTGTCGGAATAGCTAAGTATAAGGAACTTCACTATTTTTTACAATATTAAACAGCATACTATTAGAGAAACGTACCAAAATGCGCAAAATATAATTCGTTCCTTTACCACTTATTTCGGAATAATTTCTGAACCAAAAACATCAGAAAATGTGGTTAGATTGATTACAGGAAAACTATTGCAATTAACAAAGTTCTAGTTTTTGAAATATTTATGATATTTTATGCCTGTGAAAATTATTCTGGTCAATAATTTCATATTGTGAAAAGTAACATTAACATTAATAGAAATGAAGGTAGACATTAAAATCTATTCCACTTCAGGTGTGAGCCATCAAAGTCTAGTGGTTTCAAATATACCTGGCTTGAAAAGACAAATTGTATTTTGCCCTTAAATATTTCACTCACGTATTATATTGGGTAAAGACAAATTCCTTCACGGTTTGTGCTACGCCAAACTTAAAAGCTTTTCGTTATCAACAGGCAATTAGGGCGCTCCACTTGTTTGCTGGAGTATTTTCGTGTGCCGTTAACTCGAATTATCGCTATACACTGCGAATCTTAACAGAATAACATTGCACGTGGTCTTACAAAGTTATTCCGCGAAAATCCATTTAAATCAATTATTCACTAGGAATGTATTATAAACACGAATATATTCTGATTTATTTTTTTTGCCATGATCAGTGCATCTAATTCATTTTTGGGCAAAGTGTTACAATTTATTTTCATTAAAATTAATGAAAATCGGTGAAATATTTTTGTTTTAAAAATTTGTTAAGCTCTTGTAAACATTTAAATGTCCATAGTATTCTAATTAAACTATTTAAAATATATATGTATATATATATATATATATATATATATATATATATATATACATATATGTATATATATATATATGTGTGTGTGTGTGTGTGTAATTATAATAAATGGGTAACCTTTATTATTACAACAAACTTCAAATTTCTAGGTCAAGCGGTCCCTGAGAAAAACGATGTGAACCACTGATTGACGTACAAGTGAGTGAT
Source organism: Druceiella hillmani (assembly GCA_039881145.1). Lineage (NCBI taxonomy): Eukaryota > Metazoa > Arthropoda > Insecta > Lepidoptera > Hepialidae > Druceiella > Druceiella hillmani. The sequence continues at coordinate 17,289,262 of JAYKKI010000046.1, read as the reverse complement.
CTTATAAATTATTAATATGTTCCTTCTGAGATTCGGAACTCAAAAACTTTCTTTTGAAAGCCTGCGTGTTTATATAACACTAAATAGCCCATAAACAATTTTAATATGGAAAATTTTGAAAAAGCACTTATTTCCATCGTTTTTCAAAATTGATTATAAAGCCAAAATTCGTGCTAACTAGCTCATTTTGAATATACCTGGCGTTAATTTAGTAGAAATTCATTTTAATTTAATTTTTCACAACTAAATTAAATTACGTGATGTAGTATTATTTCTACTTTATTTGAATTCTTTACCATGACCTAGCTTTCGTCGAATGACAACATTTTCAAGTGGGCAATTTGTAAAGATTGATCTTTACTAGACAACTATATAACGTCTCTTACTTTTTATTCCAACGGGAACTAGGTTTAGTGAATAAACTCAATATTTTAAAAACAATCTCATAAACTTCTACAGAGTTATTAACTATAAATTTTAATGTTTCGGAAAATTTATAATCGTTCATTGTGCAAAAATATATTTTTACAATTATTTTTGATACCTTTCACCCAATTTTTTTTGATACTTTTAAGTTTCTCCCAGTTTTTCGGATATAATCATCTAGTAAAAATAAAGATGCTTCTATGACTAATATAATTTTATAATTATTGGAATATACCTAACCATAAGAGAGACCAATTACTAAATACTTCATGTTATAATTGACGTACCTTTTGTTGTGCATTACATATACATAGCAAACTATTTAAAATAACCAACAATCACACAATAGCCAAAAACATATTTTTATATCGATAAAACACTATGTTATAATTTCAATGAGTCTATCTTAAATCTACGCCAATCAGAACTTCAATACCTAAAAATACCCTTAGTGTATATATTTAACTTAATGATGGGATGTAACTTGTGAAATGCACACCCTGGATAAGAGCGGCTGGAAACTTCCATAGTGTACTCTGGTCATGACCTGATAAATAAGAGGAGAATCTCCGGCAATCGAGCAATATAAACATCAACTGACTGGTTTGAAAGTAGTTACAATTTGCTCAATTCTGAATAACCCCTCAATATCAGAGGAAGTAGGCGACATTGTTCTTTGCTTCCTCTTGCTTTTGAAAACATTGCTTCTTCTTTCTAATTACAGTAACAGATGTAATAAAATAAGGATATAAGATCGTTTGGCACTCTGTCTTATTCAGAACTCAGGATATTTAATGTTCAACTGGTTATAGAAATGAAAGCACCTAGGATTGTTGAGTTATAATATTTATCGTTGCGTCTACTGTCTTAATTCTGAAATATGGATCATTAGTTTTTACAAATAGTTTATAGCGTAAAATCGTGAGTGTATTTGAAAATCTCCTTTTAAGAGAAATAATTTAATGCTATTTAGACCACAAATAAATTTAAAAATTGTAATAATTGTTGTACTTTTTCTTTACTTCCTAATGTATTGAATTAGGCTAGCATTAACGTTATAAATAAAAAATGATAGACGCCAGTATTTCCTAACAAATTCGTGTCAAAATTTAAATAGCCTCTAGCCATTCAGAACTTAATACTCTGTAGTTAGCAAACTCTTAGGCTAAGATTTAATACAGGAAAATAATTCCATGACTATTAATTTTTGTGCATAAAAAGTTTTCTGAGGAAAATTGCAAAACAACACAAAAAAACTTATGGTCTAACACGCGAATCATCTTAAGAGTTTTTTTCTTCTTTTAAGGGAGATAAAACTAAAAAAACAACAAATTTCATACCTGACGACATTAAATATTGAGTACCTTTCACAATTACATCCTAATGGATGGAATGCACTAAAAACTGCAACGCCTCATATGCCTAAAAAGTTGAATTAAATTTTCTTTAACTTATTGCTGCATATAACTAAGACTATATCTAAAGTCTTTATTTGAAAATAATGTTAATAGGAACTATGAAACTATAGCCAGCAAGTGGATAAAAGGACAAACACGAAAAAAATTAAAAGTTTTTTTTTTTAACTTTTGAGCTCGAAGAAAGGCTATGTTCGCATTTCAATTCAAAAAAATTGTTTTCTTTTCAGATATCTCGTATGCTGGGCAGCAATTTGATTTTTACAAGATAGATTTTTTACCATTTAAAAATTAAAAGAACAACAACAGCTGGAGGGACGATAAATGTATCTGTGAGAAAATTTTTCACAATTTTCTTACTCATGGGAATTAGAAGAGACATCGGGAAGGACTATTCGTTTGGCGCTGAAAATTTATATCCCCAATAAACTTTGATTGCCTGTGTTCAATGCTATAAGAGCTCGCTTTTATTGCTGAATTCGTCGGGAGCCAGAACGTTTAAGAGACTGATATCTTTGAAGGTTCAACTCATACTCATTTTTATTCGTTTAATATTTGCACTTGGTCTTTCATTTTATCATTTTGTTTTTATATATTTTGACTTTAACTTCCTATTTTGACTAGTGTTCATTAATTACAAAATATACACAAAGTTTATTGAAAGAATACGTAAACTGTAGGTCAAATAAATTAAAAGAAGTAACTCAGTAGTGAAGATGTTCATAAAACCAAAATATGAGCGTATTTCTACTTTGTAAAGAATTTTTATAACTGACCGAAAATAATAAATTAAGACAGATTAAATTTTTTTTCTACAACTCGCTGTTTTCGTCCGGTCTTTATATAAATGTTTTTTATTTAGATATTTAGATTCTTTATTTAGATATAGATTTACCGTACACGGACAAAACAAAAATTTAATTCCTCAAAGAAAAGAATAGAATGGTATCAAAACCTGTCTATGAATTTCTTACCCAGGATACTGTGAATTACAATAATTAAACTATATGACTTTTAGTCCAGACCAGTTGCCTGGAAATTGAGAAATCAGGGATGAAGATTTTTTTTTTCTTTATACGGAAGTATAAGTATTTATTTTGTTCTTAATCTAACATATGAGAGTTGTTCAATCAGTTTCAATTACTTCAAATTTGTAGCGTGGTGATCGGGTTGGAACTTAAAGAATTTATTTTGTAATATGTAAATCAAACACTTCCATACGAAAACATACCTAAATTTTAAATAAAAATAAAAATATTTTTGAAAGAACTGCAATAAATGCAAACAAATAAACAAATTCTATGCCAAACTTTGGACTGAACCTAATAAGAGTTGCTGCGTAAAACAACCTACTGGGAAGCAGACACTTAAGTCTCACGAGAAAAATTTCGTTTTTACCTTTTAAGTACAACACCATGAAACAATACTTTTTTCGCAAACGAAGCTTCATTTTCTATTTTATAAAGAAGATAATAAAATGGATTAATAAAGTTTATAGAGATCATCAAACTGAGCCTGCAACGAATGACGTTATAAGCGTTTATCTGATGAACATTTCTGTCGCTCCGCTTCAATTTGAGATTAGTTTACCGCTCTGCTATTTTCTTGTCGTTGCCATTTATTCCTTGAAAATTTGCAATCCATCAGTAAACTCAGTAGGGGGGTGCTTTTTTCCAAATTTATAATATATAAAACGCTAATTTCAAGCCATTACTAATAGTATTTTAATTAATCAGATCATAACAAAATAAGCCTGGACAAACAATAAAAAGATTTATTCAAGAAAATTCCGGTCAAGGGCTTTAAATTTAGGTACTCAAATTATTTATATTTTGATAATTTAACGAATCGCATTTATGAATGAAATATAAAACCTCTCTTCCTTGCTCTAATAAAATATATTTTAACAGTCACTCGTTTTAATAGGCTTTATTACATAAAATAATAAAACTTGATATACAATGATATCTAAGAAAGCAATCTGGTAATATTGATAAAAGTTTATTACGTTACGACCAATATAAATAAACTGAGGAGGAAAGGATTGTCTCTCTGTCAGTGTGGTTTTGATTAATAAGTTGTAAACCTTTACGAATTATGGCATTCATTCGTCGTCAACATTAAATGTTACTACCACTCAAAACGTAGATACTATTGTTTAATTTATGAGTTTGTTGAATGTTCATATTTTAGCGCTCATTAATTGGCAGCATTGTGACATGAGGTTCTTTTAATGGTTGTCTGTCATTATACCCATGAGACTCACTCATTTATTTATTTTAATGTAAACATATTTGTTGTTATAATAATATATCTAGTATAATGTAAAGATATTTGTATCTGTTTGCCTTTATTCTACTGTACAGTTCGGCTATTGAATATAGTATATTATCTTGTGAGACATCAGTTACATTATTTAAAAATAGGTTTAATTAAAACGAGAAATATTAGGTGAGTTAAATAAAACTCACCAAGATCAATTTTCAGTTACCTTTGCTTCTAAAAATTATGTAAAATTATTCTAAAATATCGTTGTCGTTAATGTCTGAAAAGTCTGATAAGTCTATTTCGCTCTGTGGTGGAACCATTTCTTATGTTTTTTACTAACATTCCATTCATTACCAGTTTTAAAATATATAAAATATATAAAATCCAATTCAAAAAATTTGCTTGTCTTATTCCGTGTAGAATGTAAAAAGGCCTTGATGTTCATAACGAAAAGAATGAACGCAGATGTCTCGTATCGTATTGGTATTATTACATTCTAATAAAATTAATTTTTTTTAAATCTTGAATATCGCAATACATATATATATTTAATATATGTTGGCGCGTAAAATATCTGTGACGCCTTCTGGTGTATATAAATTTGATTGAAATACTAAAGCTTTTTTACTTATAATATAGTTGGTGTAAACACATTTAGTAAATAAAATAAAACGACAGAAGAGCAATACGATGGCAAAAATCTCATGATTATATCAATGAAGTGACAATAATTATATCTAATAATAACACTAGTTACCAAGAGGTTTTGAAATTTAACACTTGGCTAGGATTAATATCTTTCCTATAGAAATAAAATATTTGGCTTTTATATATTTTTAATATTTCCATTTTCACTACAAGTTTCCTTTTCATACATTGTAAATCTAAATTCAAAGACAGTTGTATTCAATGTTATGTTGCCTCAAAACTTATATAAAGTAGTCAATTACAGAAAAATATTTTGGAATGGTTTAAAAAAAAATTAGTAATCATCAGCTCAGAATCAGCTTTTATCGTTAAATATAAACATATTTTGCTAACTAACTTGATAACCTCGTATTTTACAGTAAGCTGGCGGATTTAAAAAAACATAAACAAAGCTTTTCTCTTGATTTTTTATTAATGTGGCTTCATTGAGTTTTTATTCATTAACAATTTTTACATACAAAAACTATTCTATCGGGATAAAATACCTCATACCGTACCTACCGTTCGAGTATCAAAAATTAAATTGAAAGCTTCTTAGAATATGGATGAGAAAAAAAGCCGTAAATTTTAATGTGAACCTCAATTATTACCTTATTTCATATATCATTTAAGTATAACCCCATGAATTCCAAAAAACGACAAACGAGTCATTCTCCGTTCATTTCCATACATATTGGTTAATAATGATACCTCTAAATTAATATTCGTATAAAGACCTGGCCTTTTCTTCAACAAAAGTCTGAATAATAGAATTATTAGCGGAACCAGGTGTAAAGAGAGGGAAAATCATTGTCACAGCAAACCTTTCACGGACGAAAACGTAATCTTTCAAAAAGTAGGAAATATCAGAAAACAAATTATAACGATGCATTACTCATATAGTCTATTGTAGAATTTATTTTACGTTTGTGGAAAACTGAATAAAAAAATTAAATAAACCAAGTAAACATTTTTTTTTCATATTCTAAATATTTGATAGTTCCATTTTTTTAAACACGATTATCCCTTCATGTGTCAGTCTCAAATGTTAGAACAACATTTAATCCACTGGATATCCTTTAGTCAATACGTTTTAACATATTGTATTAAAATAAATTTATTTAATGGATTTAAAGTAAGTTTGTACAACATGTTTCATGTTAATGAAATATATTGGTTTAGCGGCAAGAAGGTTATACATTTCTGACCAAATCAGTTTGAAATTTTCCTTTTAGTTCATTTTAATCGTTTCTCTTATATCTGCAAGCAACTGAATAGCTCAGATGAACATTGTTGGACATAGGCGGAAATGTGACGAACACTTTTGACTGGAGTTTATTTTTTTTGGGCAGGTAAATGATGCTGGAAATAATTAAAAATGGTGATGAATTTTGGAAGAAAAAGAAAGTAAATTAGTTAATTTTTATGAACATTTTTTACTTCTAGAATTGTTTGAATCACAGCTTTCAATGTCAATGAAATTACGAAATCCATATATAATCTTGGATTGTCCGAGGAGCAAGCAAATAAAGTGCGATTTAAAATAAGATGTTAAAGATAATTACATTCTGTTGTATCTATGACAACCATATTCCAACTCCCTAAGGGCATGGTACATACATATAACATATCTAATAATTTCCCTATAGAGCGAATAAAAATGATTGACGATTGTGGATTCGAAATAACTATTAAAAAGATTTGCTTTCTGAAGTATATGAAAAGCGGATCTCAAGTATTTTGGAATTGATTATGTAAAACTAATTGAAATTAACTATCACAGAATAAAGCTTGTACATGAAGGTTTTGTCATTACTGGATTAAATGTACCTTCTTCAAAAATGTATTATTTTACCTTTGCTGTTATATATTTTAAGTCTGTGTCGCAAGCATTAAGCTGCACAGGTGTTCGGTTTCAGTGCCTCCCTGACCGTCATAAACGCCTATTATACATAAACCAGAATATACATGACGTGGCAAAAATATCCAAAAATGATGACAGTAGCATACAGCGAGTTGTCTGCAGAGTGAAATCTCGCTAGAGATAAGGTCATGAGATCGTAAATGCGACAAAACCTCCCCACTTCAACCGAACTATCTCACAGTTTTTTCTCTTTGCAGCTACCATGATTTATGATCTCTCTCGAATCAGAAAAATTATCAGAACAAGTACCGCTGCGGACATTATTATTTAGTTTGCATTTTAAAATTTTTTTATTGAGTAGTTTGATAGTTTTTAATATAATAATTTTTTCAATTAAATAATTTCGTGGAATATTTGTTAAAAAAAATAACAATTCGGATGGAAATCTAATAAGAAAATTATTGAAGCAAAAAACTCAATAGCAGTAGCCATTGAAACTTGGTCATTAATATATTTTGAAAATACCTTAGAAGTTATGACAATAATTCGGATGGAAACCGGATAAGCAAGTTACCGAAGGCAAAAAGCAAGCACATACATCACAGAATGTCATAGATTTGGTACTACCACCAACGGAATGCATTAAAATGGCAATTGAATGCTCCGAGTTGTAACTTTTGAAATTTCAACAATGCCAACTGGAACATTACTATCATATTCAGCAGCCGACGCAGCATTCACGAAATCAAAAATAAGCAATGGACATTTTGTGACTTGTTTATAAAAGGAATTCTACCTTAAATAAATATGACACATTAATGTTTCGCCTATTAAAAGCCGAACATTTTTAAGATTGATGTTCACAATGAAAAGATGAACGCAGATGTCTCGTATCGTATTGGTATTATTCTATTCTAATAAAATTTAATTTTTTTTTAAATCTTGAATAACGCAATAAATATAGACATTTGATATATGTTGACGGGTAAAATCTGCGTTTCTGCCTTTTCTACAATGTAAAAAGCGAACCCATTTATATCCGAAAATAGTTCAAAGAGACATATTTTGTATAGAATTAAAAATAACATTAATCTTCTTTACGTACCAGACGAATTTTTAATTTAATTACCACCGAATTTTTTATTTAATTACCAGACGAATTTTTATTTTAATTACCAGACGAATTTTTTTTACATACCAGACGAATTTTTAATTTGTAATTGTGAAAAAATTATATTGTCTTAATCTACTATACAAAAAAAAGGTTAAGTGTCTATCTATATATTTTATAAGCTTTTAATAAAATTCAAAAAGAGAGAAATTAATTAACCCATATTATGATCGTCAGTGCGCTAACACTTCGGAAGACCTAGAGCAGGCTAGCATTTTCCACGCGACATTCACATAATTTCACAACAGTGTATTGTGAATTTCTTCAGTCATCTACACTGTAATATCGTGAACAGCATGAAGTCCTTTAGTTCCTGTATGACTCGTGTTGAATAAAATATGTAATAAGTTTGACTGATTTTATATTAAATATATTCGTTCAATATACTTTCCTTATTTTCTTCACATTTTGGAATGGGCATATGTAAAAGAAAAAAAAAAAATATATATATATATAAATGTATATTTATACATATATGTATATATGCATGTATACATATATATATATATATACATATACATATATATATATATATATATATATATATATATATATATATATAATATACATTTATATATATATACTTAGATTTATAAACAGATAACTTGAGAAATCTTACTCCGCCGGTGGCAAAGCTCTGTCAATCTCTTCTTGAAGTTGTTTAAAAAGAAAATATTGAAATTAGAATGATAAAACCAGGTTAAAAATGAAAAGAAAAATTTCAATATTAATCTACTTGGAAATTTCTTTGAGAGCCAAAACTGAATGAATAAAACGTCAACACCGTGTATAGATAGCATCTCAAGCCAAAACACTTTTCGGTCTGTCAATGAAAATATGTCGGGCAACTTTTCTTATTTCAAAATTTAATTGTTTAGAATAAAACCTTAGGGTCAGGCGAGCTGTATTCATTCAAGTATGTAACCGTTTGAAATCATAACCAAAAATACATTTCTGAGAAGCTTACATACAATAAACAATAATAGTCCGCTAGAGTCAAGCTATGCTATGAAAGTATCTCATATTAGTATACAGAAGACATGAGAGACAAAAATATGAAATATTGAAGAATATTAATTTCTACCAAAATTTTACTGATAATTTAAAATATTACTGCCTGTCGTGCATAGGTCCAGTCGTGACTGTCATTGATTTTCTAGCGCTGTAAATTTTTATATCAGATAAAATGTCTGGGTATATATTATCGTAAATGTCCCAAAAACTATGAAAACTATTATCGTTTAAATTTTCTTAGTATCTTGGTTAGGCTTCTAAATACTCCATTTTTTTTAAATGTATGGGCATGTTTATTAAAAAAACACACCAATAAAAAAAATTAAAAATAGTGAAGAACACGTATAAAAATTGAACAGCTTATATTTTCATAGATGACTTATATATAAATCAAACACTAAGACCGAAGCAATTAAGAGGTTTTTACGTGTACATAAGGCACTTGCGTCGGCTGATCTGAAATCTTATGGTATTAAACGGAATCCTTATAATTTCTTGATGTGTTTGCCTTCGTCTGCATGTTACAGTATAATAATTATTTCAATTTAAGTTGTAAAATACAACGCGAAAAAATTCAGTATTTGTTGTATGAATGGCAAATTTTGATTACGACCACTGGAAGCACCTCCGCAGGCATTTCTATATTACATGAGTGGATAAACTCCAGAATCAAAACACTTTCTTCAAAATATAAAAGCATGCAACGTGTGCTTGTTTTCATGTCACTTCGATCAACATTACCAGAGATGAAATCGATTATGTTTTTTTTCCCTCCAAGGACAAATCTATCTCATAACGGGATCATTACTATCACTACCAAACGAAGAACAGAAAATTCTGCAAGTATATTTTATCGGAAGTGAAGAAATAATAATTGATACACTAACATCAGTGGATTGAAATGAGAAAAAATCTGAGATATGCAGGGATCTTACACAAATACAATCAACTTATTCACATATTTAAAAGAGCACTATACCGAATGATTTTTGATGACTATAAAGTTGTAATTCGATTCAAGAACAGACCACTTAAAGAACACGAAAGTCGATTTCGCCTCAGACGAAAGCACCAACGTGATTATGGACAGTGAAAACGCAAGCCGAGATTTGACTGTGGAGCAAAAATATGAATATGGGGCCAAGACGAGCTGGAAATAAATAATCAATGAGTAGCACAATATAAACCACTACTTTTTACATTGTTCCAAGGACACATAAATGTAGAATACTGCAACTCAGTGAAATCTATTAAATATGTCGGTAAGTATGTGTACAAAGTCAGTGACATGGTAGTATTTTAAATAGCCAAATACAGCGAACAACAAAACAGAAACGACATGACCCTCGTGTACGAAATGGAAAGAGACATCAACAGTAACGAAGCAGTGTGGCGGATTTTTGGTTTTCCCATACACGAACACGAACCAACTGTGTAACATCTAGCAATACAGTTGTAGATTGGACAGAGACACCTAAGAATACATTAAAAGCTTATTTTGCTGAACTCAACTGAACAAATTAGAGACTTATTCGCCAAATACTAACAACATGTAACTCAATGGATCCAAAACGCTTATGGGACTCCTTCAAAAAGAGTCTGAGTGATGACATTCTGTACCAAATCCCACAAGCTTATTTAGAACTGGCCATCGAATTCAATGACGACATCTTCAATGAAACAATCATTCGTCTAGAAGATAAATGTTTAGCAATAAAATACCAGACACAATTAAATGAAACTACGCGATGTAGTATTATTTCTACTTTCTTTAAGTTCTTTACCACGACTTAGGTTTCGTTGTATTACAACATCTTCAGGTGGTATTTTAGCAAAGATCTTTGCAAATAGCCCACCTGATTCAGCAAACTGCTCAAAAAATCAGTCGTCATCTAGCACTGGACAGACGTTGTTAGAATTAATCGAAGCAAATGGCATGACTCTTGATATATAAACTACACTGGCATCATCCGACATTGTCGCCACATTTACGAAAAGAGGACAATCTGGTCATTTTGCCAAACAAGTACCGTTGAATATATCCGAAGAACATTTCCGAGTATGTAAAATCTTAAAAGCATCTGGACGGGGTGAACTTCTAAAACAAGCTAAAGTTATCCTCATTAAAAATAAATCATTCGAAGCCATTGACAGAACATAACAAGACTTGCGAGGAAACTCTGAAGTGATGGGAGGGGCTCTACTCATACTCTCAGGAGATTTTTGACAAATACTTCCAGTTATCCGCAAGTCAAAACCAGTAAACGAAATCAATGCATGCTTAAAAGATCACATCTCTGGTCACACATATAAATTATGTGACTAAAGACACAAGCACCTACTCCCATAATTATCTTTAATAGAAGTTATAGGTTAGGTTAATACAGATTCTGCTGACTAAATATCAAATGCTTAAGTTTTTCAATAAAATTAATGTAAGGACTTATGTCCTTGAATTGAATGGGAATTCGTCTTAAAATTCAACGAGTATCTGAAATATTACCCAAATGTTTAAAGCAAGGTTCTTGAAAAAATAAAGTCTTAATGACTATTGTGATTCGGACACGATATATACATCACATTATTTATAAACATAGATTACGTTGTTTGCGTTTCACTGGATTTATAAAGAAGTTTTTAAACTTGAAATTGTATCATCAACCTGATAAATTTATTTTCAACGGAGCCACTTCGGAATTAATATGTATATAGCAGGAGTTTTTTCCCTTTTATTTTTTGACAATTTATCGTTGTTGCTTTTATAAATATTGACAATACGTATTGTTTTTTTATGCTGAACTTTGGAAATGTATTCTCATTAATGTATTCTCAATTTTGGTAAATTACTTCAATATATAGAGATAGAGGTAGAGTTTTGTGATGTACATTTTAATATAATTAAGCGATTTTCTTTTGGCCCATGTTAAAGACTTGGATCTGTTTAACAACCAAAATATTTGCTGATGTTTTCCAGTTATCTTATTATTGACAAGTGGATTTTATTGACCATAACTATTATAAGAAAATGGAAAAGAAATTCTGTATCGTCACTGTCTTTACCCCTTTCGATAGTGAGGTATCTGTGTCTTAAATTAAATATGGAGATATCTTAATTTGAGATACAGAGGTCGTATTATCATCCTCTAAAATGAAAGGTTTGTCAAGCAATAGACTCCCAAATAACGCTACCTGACACGATAAATTATCTGCTATTTACGTTATAAAGTTTTGAAATTAATTAGAAGATATTATTTATTTTCAATATTTTGTATTTTTTTTTCAACAAATGGCCGGTTTCTAATAAATAAAATATTTATCATTAAAACAATGCAGGTCAAAACTAAAAAGAAATTAAAGTTTTCTAATGTATAAATATACTTCATTGTTCCTGTATTTTCGCTTACTTACTGCTTTGTATACTTCCGCTTACATGAAAATTTTGATGCTGAAAATCAATAGTTTAATAATTTCATTCACCCAGCACCACCATCGCCGCCATGCGTAACGCTTTGTACTTGCCCGCACTCTGAAACACACCACATAAGTATTAATGTAGCTCTATAACCTCGATACGGTCACGGTTGTTACATAAATGGGAACCTTTCATAATAAACAATCTATACGATGGTGAAGTGCATTAAAATCCATTAAGTGAAACTCAACTTATAAAAGAAGAAATAGAAAGACAGATCGACAATCGTCAGTACTGAAACTAAAATGATGAAAAAACATATATTTTAAAAGTCTAGGTAAAAGCTTTATTAAAATTATTACAAAGATTCTGGACGTCATAAATTTGAGACAGTAACTATATCTATATAAATGTCTCATCTACACTTAAGTTGTTATTTAATGTTTATTGCGCTCTAAAATCCGTATGATTGATAACTTATGATAAATAAAGTAATTTCAGATCACACGAGACATAGAAGCTTTGCGGCGATATTCAGACTCATCCTTCACTGGTTTTTACTCCAACTCTTGTGGCGCAAAGCTTTGTAGTCCCATTTATATCAAACGTGTTTATTTTAAAAATTATATCAGAAGATCGCACAAGTGATCTTGTTCATTTTCTTGCACAGGTATTAATATTAAAAAATCTTTTGCAACCCATATCATTTTCATCCTCATTAAGACATTCCGCCACAGAGCACAAGCCTGCATACATAACGTGTACATAACGTCACTCGCTGCACTAATATGTACATAACGTCACTCGCTGCACTAATATTTATCCCGTTACTTGCTACGAAAAAAGACTTTCCATTATCTTTTTATAGCCATATGTATTTTTTACTAATTTTAAGCATGACGTTGACTCATTTGGTCGGAAGTGGTGGACCATGTGGTGGATTTATTTACAAAGTAGCTCACCATATTTATTCGCTTAGCAATTGATAGCAAGTTATGCATATATATTTTATATGCATATATATATATATATATATATATATATATATATATATATAAGATTTCTTCAAAATTTTACAAAAGTTAAATTGTACCGAAATATAACACTTTCCACTAATCATTAAAAGGTTATTTTTCATTCAAGAAATTGCGATTCAAAGTTAACAAAATAGTTCCCATTGACTATATTTGGCGTTAATTTTGTAGAAATCCATTATTCACAATTAAATGAAACTAAGTAACATAGTATTAATTCTACTTTCTTTAATTTCTTTACCACGACCTTGTAATATACAAAATACATATAAAATACTTGTAATACAACGAAACCTAGGTCGTGGTAAAGAAATTAAAGAAAGCAGAAATAATACTACATCACGTAGTTTCATTTAATTGTGAAAATAGTTCCTGTTTTACCATCAAAAACTAAATGGAAAAAAATCGTGTCATTTTGCATACAAGAAAATAAAATAAATTATATTTAAATTAATTTTAGTCTTTATTATATTTATTGACACAAATAAATATAAAAGTACCGAAAACGTAAGGTACCTAAACTAAGAATACGAATCAGCCCAAATATGGACTATCTTTGTTGTCATTACATTTCTTCCAGTATAAATCGTTCGCATAAATATTTATTCAGCTTGTAAAAGATGCCCAGTTCTACAATTCTCAGAGATTTGGTTTCATTCTAAGATTGATTGGGATCTTGATTCTGGAATATGTAGAATAATTCATATTGAAGTTCGGCTGGGGGAGGGTTTGACATTTAATTTTATGGTCTAATATAGAAGTTTTACATACTTAGAATAAAAATTAAAATATTTCTTTAATAATGAAATTTAATTTGACTTGCCCGAAAAAATATCGTTCTTATCACATTAAAATTTCATTGTTCTGTGTATTATATATCAGAAATGGATTTGAAAAAATATAAACAATCTCGAGTGCTAAATCTCAATATATTCGTTATGCTGTTAGCGTGAATACGAAAACATTATTCATGTGCACAATTAAATGAAACTACGTGATGTAGTATTATTTCTACTTTCTTTAATTTCTTTACCACGACCTAGGTTTCGTTGTATTACAACATCTTCAGGTGGGATATTAGCAAAGACTCACAAGATCTTTGCTAATATCCCATCTGAAGTTATTGTAATACAACGAAACCTACGTCGTGGTAAAGAAATTAAAGAAAGTAGAAATAATACTACGTCTATAATAATAGAGATTAAAAATTGAATACAACTTAACTGATTTAACATCTGGATTTTGTGTTTCATATTTCAATACGGAGACCGGGTGTTACCTTGCTAAATACGGATGCACTTGGATATACCGCGAATAGTACTTACTTCCAGTATTGAAAAAAGGCGTACGATTTAACTTTCTATCTAACATTGCTACGCATTAAACAAAAATGAAATTTAATTTACTTTTGGACTTATCATCGTTCGTATAATTTATTTAAATCACTAAGATTGACAAATCAGTAAACTTCAAATTCACTTTATAAATTTTTATAAAATTTTTCGTTCCGATTTTTCTGATACTTACGAAAATTGGTTTAACGATCTCGAAGTGGGCAAAAAGGGACTATTATTTTTCATTACCAAGAGCAGAGGACATGGAAAGTACGCATAAGTAAAACCGCCGTGGAGTGTTAGCCGATTTATTCAGTTGCCGTTGGAAATTATTCTAAATTTTTAAGCTTACAAACAATGATAAATATAAATTTCATTAACTTAAAATTGTCTACATATTTGAAAGAATATTGAGCATAAATAATTACATTCTTCTGATAAGACCGAGTATGATGAGCTAGAATGAGATTCATGTGAAAAGCGTTATGATCTCCAACCGTATCCACTTTCTACCGCTGGATGAACTTTTATGTATTTGTTTGGATGTAATTTATATCTTTTATGAACGTCGTAGTATTTTTTCTTAATTTACTTTATGATAAGTAATACTTGTGCAGGCTAATTCTGGCACATACCTAGCCCCTTTAATGCCTGTAGTACCGCGAAATAATAATAAATAATAGGTACTTATATCTTTCCAGTATATAAATACGTAGAAGTGCAAACCAGACTCGCACATCCATAGTTCCGTGCCCGTTCAAAGTGAGTTAATTAATAACTTATAAAGATCTTTTGCTGAAAATTAATAATAACTAATAAAGATTTACTGAAAATTAATAATAATTAATAACAAATAAACCTTTGCTTATATTTTGTATTTGCCAAAGAATGTTCGCAGATATATTTTTTTAAATATTCTTGTGGGCAATTTATAATGGAAGAAATGCAATGACAACAAGGATAGTCCATATTTGCGCTTATTTGAAAAACTTTTGAAGAAAATTCAGCAGAAAACAATATTAAAAATTATTTACAAAATTAAAATTATTCCACGGAGCAAGCTCACTTTTTCTTTTAAGATTTCTTGAGCTTTTGTTGATACAACGCTCTTCCTAAATTGAAAATTATTAATTTTTGAGCATTTTTTACAATGCAGTGTCACTTATAAATGTAAAAAATTGCACTTGGTAATGATTTTTTATTTTTTTGTGCTCAAACTTTTGCTATCAATTACTTGGCCTTAAAACTCTCTAGTACATCACGAAATTTATTTTATTTATATACCACAATTTTCAAAAAACAAGATTCACAAGATCTTTGCTAATATCCCACCTGAATATGTTGTAATACAACGAAACCTAAAGTAGAAATAATACTATATTACGTAGTTTCATTTGATTGTGAATAATGAATTTTTACAAAATTAACGCCAAATATATTCAAAATTAACTTTGAATCGCAGTTTCTTAAATGAAAAATAACCTTTTAATAATTAGTGGAAAGTTTTATATTTCGGTATAATTTAACTTTCGTAAAATTTTGATTACATCTTCAAAATATAAACGATACGAATGCAGAATTTCACAGAGATTGAGTATTGGAAGCGTGAAAACTAGAAAAATAGGAAAACAAACGCATTTTCGCGTACAAAAAAAAAAAAAATTGTATGCATATATATATATATATATATATATGCATATAAAAAGTTAGAACTCGAGTAATTCTACAATTAATTAACTTTTAGCATAGCGCCATGAAAATAAAGGATATATATTTTTAAACAGTACTATTTTTTAAATTCTTAATATATTTATATAAATCCAAATTAGTCTGAAAAATAGCATGCGTCTCTAGACGTTGGTCTACGTGTAAGTAACTTTTCAAAGACTAATTAAAATCTCAATAAATACTAATTTTATCGATAGATGAAAAGCTTAAATTACCTTCCATTATTTGGAAAGTTATGTAAGAAAGCAACATTTAACTGCAATTCGTAATTATTGTGAGTTAAGCCATAAATATTTAACGCATAGATCAATTATAGGGACTAAAATGAAACAATGTTCAAAAACATTGTTTTATTTTAGTCTCTATAATTGATCAATGCATATAATATATACGATTTAACTCACAATAATTACAACAATTTACAAAAATGCTCAACTTTCGTGTTATTTTTTACTTTTACATTTTATATATTTTATAATCATCCGCTATTAATTCATGTCTGAAATTACCTTTCAATTTAATTTGTTTGAACATGCTTCTTGTCATATAATTTTCATCATGCCAAGGGAAAAAAATATTTATTTTTATATTATATTATTATTAATGTAATAGTTATTTTATATTATTAGAATATTAGCAATTATTTCTTAAATATTATCTCAAAATAGTGATCGTAGGGAATATTATTTTTGTATATAAATATTAAAATATACTAATGTCAATTCACATAGTAAAAGCATGAACAGAACGTGAACACTTATTCTTAAAAAAATTTTTCACTGAAAATAAGGCGGCTGAAAATGTTAATCTGGTCTGCGCATCGAAGTTTCCGTATCTAGATTAAAGTGAAATTGCTTTATTTATAATAAAACATCATTAATACTGGACATGGAATTCCTAGAACAACGATTCCGCCGATTATATAAATATATATATATATATATTTATATATATATATATATATATATATATATATATATATATATATATGTATATATTTATATACATATATATATATATATATATATATATATATATGTATATATATATATATATATATATAATCTGCACATATATATTATATTAATAGTAATATTACAAGGTTTTATATATATTTTAGTGCAACTATAATCATATTTAAATTTCTAATTTTATCTCATGTCGTATGATAATGTCAAATTACAATATTCATGTGATGTGATAAGGTTAATTTAAAATTTTGGCATGAGAGACTTATACTAAACAGTACATTTGATAATCAAACATTGGTGACTAAAGTAGATTAAATTTTATATCATATTATGATATATTAATGGTGTTATTTAAGATTTTTTTTAAGTCTCTCACTTTTTCGACACTTTTAAACAAAACGAGGAAAATAAATATACCCGTGTGAAATTATAATCTACTTAGTTTAATAAAATAAATGTGTGTGTTAAAGAATTAAAAATATATATCTCTGTGTCCAAATATTTACATCAATAATGGTTAAAATTTATAATTACAAATAAGAGAAAATAAAAAAAACTTAGTGTTAGTGTATTTTATAATATATTTTAGTGCAAAGTACATCCATATTGTTCGTAGAATTAGTATGCACATAACATAAAAGTTTCTACGTACAGAATTTTCAGTCCGCTTGCATGTATTTTAGGTTCAAACGTTTATATTTTTTTATTATTAAAAAAATATGTTTGTAATTATTAACTACATGAGCACCGATAACTCCTACGCTAATAACATATTGGATAAATTTGACATTTCATAATTTAAAAGGGATATATCAAATTAAAAGAAATTATCATAAATAATGCAATGTTTATATAGATGTTACTATATAATAAATGGGCAATCTTTAACATTTTTTGAATATTAAGTGAAAAAAAAATTGCATCTAATATAAACGTGATTTACTAATCTCGCTTCTTTGATAAGTTTTCATTTGATCGAACTCGAAAAGAAGGTATCGCTTTCCTAGTAAAGATTGTTCCTTGCAAAAATTAATTTTTTTACGTAACGTTATTTACGTTCTACTATATATCTAATTACTCTTTCGAACAATTAAATTCCGTACTATTAGATTTTGATCAGATGATAAAAATCTTCCGTGAGAAACTTTAGATATTCTTCTCAATTTAATATATTATGAAATTTTACAAGACTAGTGGATTTATTTATGCACAAGTTTCTCCAAAGCCTAATTGAACAATATTCTTAGTAAGTACTTTATTAAAAAAATATATTTGCTTTTTAAATAGGTATTTCAAATCAACTATATATTTTTACTCATGGTTTTGTACGTATTTTCATCGTAATAATTAATAGGGTTTAATGGCAATTGCCTTTTTATGATTTTCTGAATATATTTTTTGAGTAGTTAAGAGAAAATTGGAAATATACATGTATGTGTGTGTGTTCATGTGATAGTTTAGCATTTAAATTGGTAGGCTAATCTGGATATAATTGTAATTTAGAATTATGTTTATGAATACCCCTATATTTTTGAATATTTCAAATCGGGACCTCTTGATTTGATAAAAATAATGAAGTACATTACTGTGTACAGTACTTCTTTTGACCTTAGACCCTACCCGTAGCCAATGGCATCAATATTGTTATGTCGTTTATACACGGAACCGAGTGGGAAGCATTTCGGTTCAGTCATATTAAACATTTCTAAAAACATGTAAAGGAGAACTGTTCCTTACATTGCAAGAAATATTTTTCATGCAGAAAATATTTTTCTGAAACCAATGTATCAGCAGCTTCAAGGAAATTAACAATAAAATGGTTTACAATAAACAGTCTCGCTGGTGTCTTTTTATTTTTATAATTTAAATTTGTTCTTAACCTAATTCCCAATATTTCTGATTAATCTTCAGATTCTTCTAGCTATTTTTTGGTTGTAATGATAGGAGACGTAATTTTCAATCATTTTCTCGGACAAATGTTTAAACAAATTTATAAAAGAATATACAAAATATTGTTTAATGCGTGCTTTAATAAGTTATTATTTGTTAGATTTCTACCTTTGTTTTTATGCAAAAATATGTATTTCCAAATCTTTAACATATAAATCAATATAAAAATAATCATTCTTCTGCCATGGAGCTGCAAACTAAATTCCAATCGAAAAACCAAAGCAATTTTCACAGTCGGTAGAAAAAGTAATAATTTGTCACTTTTTCGTCACTTGTCGTTATAAGATGTACAAATAATTCTTGTGTCAGTTTTTCTCTTACTCAGAGATGTAAAAATGGAACTGTAAAGAACGAAACGGACAATTATATCTTCCACTCCCTGTTGACTTCGCCTCCTCTTTGAGCGTCAACCAAATAAATTATTATCCACGGCGTCTCCAGTAATTTTGTCGTATGCTACCGAAATGGTCGTATCTCTGCAGGTTTCAGAGTAAACTCTGGAACCCTTATAATTTTTTCATGACCATGGCACGCACAAATATCTCTCCAATTTTTAATAATTTACAATGTATTTGCGTAACATCATGCAAATATATGTGCAGAAACCTTAAAAAAAAAATGTAAATAATGAAATGATTTTTTATTTTGTATCCTATATAATGAAATATCAATACATAGGTTTTCAAAATAAAATTGTAGTTCCATTTTCAAGCTCTGCTTTGGTAATATTTAGATTCAGTTTCACGCGGAATATATAACCATATTTAAACTTGTCAAAAATGGGTTTGAAAAATTCAAAAGTTTTAAATTCTAGCGTGTGCAAATAAAATTATAAATAATATTCAGTTAAATTACGTTATTTTCTTCAGACTGTAGTTTTTTTTGCATATAACTATAACCCAACAGTGATTTGCAAAGAATCTCAAGGTACTAGACCTTGAGATTCTATTATGTTAGAAAGGAATGTTATTTGATTCCATCAAATCATGAGAGATATAAAATAAAATAGCACTGAGGAGATGTCTGAAATATATACTACTAATGACGAAAAATAAGTTAAAATTTTTATTAAAAATATTCCTATAAAAAAATTGAACCGACTTCAAATAGTCACTGAATACGAAACGCATTGAAAAGAAATATATAATGTAAATAGGTGTATTTTGTTGGAACGTTCGCAGCACACAATCGTTTCTCTCGCATGTTGATTGATCCCCGCATACACTCAAAAGAGTGCTACGTTTCACTTGGCACCGCCTCCAAAAATGTCTGGCACTAGCAATATTATGTAAATTTTTTTATGTTTGGAAACTAAATATTGGTTTTATAAATAATAAATTGTGGTATTACATGATTATCATAAAACCTGTATTATCCAAACTGGATCACGGCACCAGCGGTGTTCATTTTTGAGGAATTCTATGGTATGCCGCCAATTTACATGGTCAAGTTCAACCCAATTTTTTGTGATATTATATTGGGGCCTTTAGAATAAAAAATAATTATCCAAATTGATTGATTTATTCCGAATATTTGAGTCAACATACACAAAACAATGCAGCATCAGGTTAAGGAATTGGAATTTTACGAAAATTTATCAGCTGAGAAACCTATAATGTTAATTTAAAAACAGATGAATCAAATCTCACCATTTAACTAGGTAGTACTCCCGCAGTGTGACGACTACATAGTTGGAGTTTAAAAAAGAGTCTCTGTATGAAACCCACAATACTAATTTAAAAACGGCATACTTTCGAACCTCACAATAGAAGCCTATATGACCACAGCATAAAGAATGCGGAGTTGGAACCTACAGTACAATGGAAAGGTTCAACTTGAAACCCACAATATTAATTAACTAAACGCTGATCCTCAAGGCTCCTAGTTTAAGTCGGCCTTATTCCTGTAGCATGAAGGCTGCAAACTTGGAACCCGGAGATTGGTGACAGACCCTTTGCTTAAGACCCACAATTCTCATTTATATATAGCACATCCTTCATTGTTAAGGTTTAGGCAGGCAGTACCCCTACAGTATTAGGACTGAGGACTTGGAACGCAAAATTCAATGACAGAGTAACTGAATGGTGCTCAAATTATTGATTTAAAAATTGTAGTTCCTCATGTCTTACAGTGTATATATATATATGTATATATATATATATATATATATATATATATATATATATATATATATATATATATATGTATATATTTATACATATATATATATATATATATATATATATATACAAAATACATATGCAAGGGATGTAAGGAAATTTGTAGGAAGCCAATAGTTAGCTTAATTCAATAATTACAAAAAAAATAATCTCAATTTTGTTCCATCACGTACAGAAAATATAAGACCGCTTTAAATTTTATCGTTTGGTCATAGTATTTATGGAATTTCCATAATATCATTTTAGTAAATATGTCTGAGGGGAGAAACATATTTAACTTTATATTTTAACTAACAATAAACTTTTAAATAATGTATGGATTTCAGTACCGGAAGTAAAATGAGATGCATATAATCTCAACAGGAGTTTGACGAGTTTTTGCCAGTTTTTCAACAAATAAACGAAAACTAGTAGTTTTTTAAAATAAAATTTCAGCACTGTGGGGAAAGAAAACTTTGGTCTGCGCAAAATTATTTTATCTTTAAAAATCATCAATTAAAGAATACTTTATAGTTATAATGCTAGGATGTTAATAAGTCAACAGCAGTTCATCTGGGTATTGCCACCCAACTAGCCTCAAGGTATTTTTCTGGTTGGCCGTACTTTTTACAAATAACGGGATTGGAGATCGTTGTCTTTATAACTACAGAGAATGTCATTGAAATTGTGTGCGTGTGTGTATACACACACACATGCGTGCGCGGGAGTTATGAGTTGCAATACGGGAAGTGACTTTTTGAACTAATATGATTTTTATAAAAATGTATTATGTAATTATTTTGCTAAATTCATTACAATTATGATTTATCTCTAATGATTATAAGTAAGAATTGATGTCTTCGAGCAATCGTATATAAACGTTCATAATTCGGTGCCACGTTCCTCTTCGATCTGCCGTCTTAGCTTGTTTGTGAGAAGCCTGTTTGTTGTCCAAAAGCATAAATAATACCGATAGTTCCGTCAATTGATTTGGTATACCGTGAGTTCTGATAATTTGTTAGATTTTGTATTCTTCTCAAATCTGTTTTGTTAGGTTGCATGTCAGAATAGATGCTGGATTTTGTGTGATCAGCACTATAGCTAACTGTTATCGTTACATCATTAGATATAGCTAACTCGTGCATGTATTTCGGTGTGTGTCAATAACTCTACTGTGATATTTTCGATTAATACTTATTGTATAAGCAAAACGAGATACACAGTAACACTTTAAATGGTACTTTACATATACTATCTTTACTTAACAAGTAGCCAACGAGCAATAAATAATTTGTATATACCTACATATATCTGTACAATAAATTAAGTATTGCAATACACTGCTAAAGAAAAAAAAATTTCTACGATAAATAAAATCAGGATATTCTATCTTTCTGGAATGTAATAAAAATATATGACAAATGATTTTAAAGAATTTGTGAATTTATGTCGATTTCAGTAAATATAAATATATTGTACTTTATAATAAAAGTATGTAAAGGTTATAACGTACCTTGAAAAATCTGTTTCCAATCGCAATATGGTAGATATAAGAAATATGTATAGAATAATTTTCAAATCTCATTATATTAGGGAAACTTGATAGATGCACTTGCAAGAAATTATGGAATATGATTAATGATAACTTTTCAATCATTTAGATGACCTAATTTTTCACGAAGTTATCTACGCAATACGTAGTATTTACTTTGTAATGATACTTTCCTTTTTAGAAGTTATCGACATAAAACAATAAGGTAATGCCGTTAAAAGTAAACGGATTATGGACCCTAGCTTTTGAAAAGCGATTACGAAGGCCGTCAAAGGTAAGCGGAAATCCAAAGTAGGGCCATCTAAAAACAAAGTTTAAAAATAAGCTTTCTATTAGGCGAAAATCAGATTTTCCCGCAACACTCACCCTACATTGAGACATTTACTGTGACGCGCAATCTCCGGGTCAGGAATGAGTATTTACCTGCGTAACGGTGACCTATAAATCAAAAGTGGCTATGCTTATCCATCACGGAGACATTGAGCGCGACTCGCGGTTTCATGCAACACATTATATATGTTGTCTTTAAATAAGGTAGGATTACTTCGGCTCGGGCGTGTCTCCTTGGCTGAGGCTTATGTGTTCTTCGCTTTTGTATTATTATTATAATTTATGTTGATGTAAGCAATTTATTCGCGAATATATATCTTGTTTTTGTTAATTTTGTATTATTATGCAAAAATTGTTTCGCAGTGAGGTATTGGAGAGTCTCAGCTGAGTTGTCGTTTGAATATTAGTGTCAATGATTATTAAAATGAATATTCAACTTAAATAGAAGAAAAAAATTATTTTCGTTTTTAAACCTCTTGAAATATACCTGTAACAGAATTATCTTAGTTATGCTGTTCTCTCCCGTCGGTCGACAAAGCTCTATCCTATTTGTCAAAGAATCGATCGTGGGATAGGGGAAGTATCGGCGGGATACTCGGCGTAATTAATCAATAAGTAACTTAGTCTCTCTCTACCTTGCATTATTTAAGCAGTGCTTTTCAACTACTCTTCCATTTTTTTATTACTACTCTGTCTCTATTGATTGAACTATAATTATAAATGTTCCATAATTTTTTCGAAATATATGGTTTACAATACAAAAATATTTATGGACTAGAATATATAGTTCTATAATTTGGCTTTTTACCTAAATCTTTTCCGCTTTGTATATTAAAATGGATTAGAGCGCTATGCTTACTTATATCGAACGAAGACTTCAATAATATTAAGATATATAGGAATTGAGTCTAGATCCGCTTTTAATATGATATTTTACATATGATATTAAATTTGTGGGTTGTAACTGGTTATGCGGATCGAATACACTTGATATAAGACTAAATACAGCAGACATAATTGGAACGATACGTGTATGGCTAGCATACTTTTTAAGAATAATTCGTTTTACAATTTACACTAAGTTCCATTCCAATAAGCTGTCGCTCATCTCATTAAGAGTTATGTAATATCTGACCCTGATTCACGCAAATATACCATGTGCAAGCGTTAAAATAGGAGCTCTAAATACAATCAGTCAAAAATAAATTAAACAAAATTTATATTCAATAATGAGACAAATTAACTTAGCACTAACTTCACAAACTTGATAATTCTAAATGGAACTAACAGTATTAGTGTTTGATGAGATTGTATAAACAAACAACCATCGAGAGATATCTCATCGTCTACTAGACGTTTGTTATGCACGCTCATTTTTTTTTGCTCATAGTCGTTAGAAAGTTTCATATACATAAAAAATTAACAATTGAAAAATACCATCTAATTCAATAATATACTTTGTGTAGAGTGTTCGCCGCCAGAATGAACCGCATGATATGATACCCCACTTAAATGCTCTTCCTCCTTAGTCCCTTAAAGCCTCCGCTACCTTTACCAAACGACACCAGTCTTCCGAGTCGGGGGTTTATCGGTGGGAATTACTCGAGAGGATCAGTCAATATATAAACCGTTCTCTCTCTATGTATCACTGTTTGAGAAGTGTTTCCCAACTCCTATTACTGCCACATTTTTTAACTCTCTTCTGTCCATATGGATCACAGTGTAATGATACAAAATTTATGGAATTCCTTACAGCATAGGAATTGCATTAAGTAATAATTAGTTTCGTATATATGAATTACAATTCTTTCGCAACTTGTTATATGCCCAAGTTTACAAATTTTTTAAGCACAGAATGTAAATTTCTAATAATAAAAAGACGAATCGCAAAGAACATTAGTATTTGTGCTTGATTTTTAATTTTTTTATTTTAATTGACATATATTTTGTGCCATTTATATAACAAATTACCTCCTTAGTGTATCAGTAATATATTGTTACAAATTATAAACAAAAATAGGTTGTGTATATTTGTTGGAAATTGAAATATATGGGTATACATTATTTTCTACCTATATTTTACAAAATATATAAAAATCTCCATATATTAACTAAGCCTCTTCCGCTGTTAAGTATACGTAAAAACCTTTTGGGAAATGCAATTGCAGATTTCTCATAATTACAAATAACGTAAGTTTTGCATATTAATTTAAGTTATAAAATTCACATTGATTATAATTTGCGACTAATAAATATTGTATGTTTTATGGACTTCTTTCTATGTAATTATATTTGTTTTTTTGTTGAACATTGCCTTTGCTTATTGGACAACCCTGTCTCCTGTCAGGTTTTCCATTTTCTCAAACTTCGATTTTTAGCGAGTAAGTCAGACTTTTTTCGGACGAAAATAAAATTTAATGTTAAGTTTATGGTTTGCTCACGCAGTTTTCTGTATTTGAAAGCATCGACTGACTTTTGAATTTTGTGGTACTGGTAGTTGTTCTTTGCAAAATAACTGCACCATTGACTAGCTTAAACTTTGATGATGAGTTCTGAACATGAACAATGTAACTCCCTAATGGATTACAGTAAATCAATCGTGATTCAACATATTTGATAAAGATAGTTTTACTTTGCGAAATAACTATACCACCAACAATTACTACGTGAATAATTTATTTATAAACGTGCACTCACTATTAAAACGTGCATGTAAAATCAGGCATTATGAGCAAAAGGCGCCACTTGGCGGCATTTTAGCTACAAATTATTCAAGATTTCGTTGTTTTTTTTCAATTGACCATAAAATAAAAATAAGCAGACTATGTTATAAATAATATAGATTCAAGGCCAAAGAGACCAAAAACAGTACGTATATAGTAGATAAAAAAATTTTATGACCGTCGATTCTTATGCAACATTTGGTACTTTAAAATAGTACATATTGTTTTATATATCTAGTATTTTAAAGTTATATAAAACAGTATTAAAAAAACATATCAAAAAAATAGTACTAATAATGTAAATCGATTAATTGCCTATTTTTGATGCGGTCACGCTGATAATTTACAAATGTAAACGTCTAAACTCCTTGACAAGAAATAACGTTTAACGAGAATTACATTTTGCGTAGTTATATCAAGCGTATATACAAAGGAACATAATATGGAATCGAATTTCGAAAAATAAAGACATAACAAAAAAGGCATTTATTTATCGCGAATGGCCTTTTATACCTAATTTTTTGCGCAAAACACAGCATGAAGAGCATCGAGCTCTTTTGTCTCTGCCCGTGTTTTCCGTTGTGCTATTAGACTATGGACTTTTTATTTTCGTTTTCTTCTCTATACGATAATTACAGGATAATGGAAATATAATTTTTTACATTATTTCACGTTTGAGATAAAGTATCTTGCGGGAATAAGGTCGTAATTTTATTATTAAATATTCTTAATTTAAAAAATATTGAAGTAAACTTTGACGTGGTACACCCAGAAGGAGAAATTTTGATCGGAACGTAGTACAACATTTTTATATAAAAGTCAACTAGGTTTCTTTTCTTTTCCGCTCGTAAATAAATGTTGTGTTTAAGCAAATAACAAGAACAATTTAAACATATATTGCACAGATCATTCTTTTCCTATGAAAAATGAAACATAAATGCGGAAATTGGAAAAGATTTAGAGTGAGAAGAAAGTTACAATCCGGAAGATTATTTTATGGTCCAATGGTTTGACGATTTTACGGTGGACTTTCAAGCCGAGACACTTCCTCTTGAACGACCTGTGATTGCAAGAGAGAAGTGATACAACGAGCGTTGACTCAAAGATTTATTTCTAACCAACTCACTTTCCCACTAAGAAGATTTCTTTACCAGACCAACAATTATGCCATCTTTCTGAATTCAGTTCTTCGATTAGATATTTCACACGGAACAATTCACATTTATCAAAAGAATATTACATTTATTAGGCGAGACGTCAGACTACGCCAGAGACTAAAACATACATATTCATATTTTGTTTTTTTTTCCGAAACTGGAAAAACAATTTTGGCTTACAATCATTACTCTTAAACAAAAATTTGTTTTTTTCTTAATGAAACCGTCAACGTATTATTAAATATGCAATATCTTACACACTAACTGTTAATGGATTATTGCTCGAGGTAAAATTTCTAAAAAAAAATTTATCAATATACAGTAGCAATTTTGCTGCAACTTTCAATATAAAACAATGCCGTTACGTATCCTTTAATGAAATTAATGAAATTAGGAATAGATGGTTTTAACATTCAACGAATTTTTAATTTTTTAAATAAATAGATAATAAAATTAAAATATCTGTGCGCCATTTTCGAAATTTCATGTTTTAATTAACGTTTTCTGTTGCATGTTTGTTTACTAATATGAATCTAATATTAAACTTTTTTTTGTCTCTCTGCCTTTATCCGTACAAATGGATTAATCTTCAAAACTACTGAAGCTGTTGACTTCAGTTCAGAAAATACTTTATTAGCTTTTTTGAAAATACTTTATTCACTCGATGTATAAATATAAAATTTGGCACAGTAATTCAGCGGGTATATATTTAAAAAAATAATTCTCAAAAATGTTCCATCAAAATTTCAGGGGAAAAAATTAAGTACTTGAAAAAAACTATACTTTCCTCTATGGCCCGGGGGGATAATTTGAAGGGGTTAGTGACGAGGGTCAATAAAATAATTTTTCCATTATTTATATATCTCCAAATATATAATATAAAAATAATTTTATTAAATGTATATAATATCTTCATAGATGTATTGACAAATATGAAAAAAGTGTTTTCTATCCCCTGTTTCCTAAAAAAAAATTACGAAGAAACAAAGTTACTAAGAGCCTACGCCAATCGGGGAATTGTAGTGATTATCCTGAATCGTACATATTTTGAATTTTTTTTTTATTTGATATGCAAGAAAATAAAAATTTTCGTTTGTTATAAAGGATTCAGTTCAATAAAAATTGTTGCCTGATTTTCAAAAATTATCTGCTCTCTTTTTAATGTAAGGATCCACTTTGGATTACCGAAGGGTGAAATAAAATAAGTTAATATTTGTATGTTACTTCCGGAGTAATAAAACATGCCAGGAAATAATCTGTCAAATTAATAATATTTGTCTATCAATAAGAAAAACAATTTATTTGATTTGTGGAGCGAGGCAAGTTATTCTCATATACCTACTTTTATTTTTCTGAAAATTTTATTAAGTTGACACAATGCAACGTTTAATGAATTTAAAAAAATACTAGTAAGAGTATGCCATATTGTTGCTTATATATATATATATATATATATATATATACATATATATATATAGGTATATATATATATATATATATATATATATATATATATATATATATATATATATATATATATATATATAATTTTTCTTTATTAAACATCTTCATATATTCTGAATGTTTTTAAATAATCTTTGCTAACAGCCCACCTGAAGATGTAGTAATACAACAAACCTAGGTCTCGGTAAAGAACTTAAAGAAAGTAGAAATAATACGACATCATGTAGTTTCATTTAATTGTGAATAATGCATTTCTGCAAAACTAACGCCAAATATATTCAACAATAAATTACAAATTTTAAAACTAACGCTCGTCAAAAAAAGTACTAAACAATTATTAAGAGCTTTTTAGCCCTAAGAGCTACCCATAAATGTGAAAATTAAAAATGGTAAATAAGAAAATATTTCTCATAAGAATGTAAAGTTTATAGTCGAGACATACTTACATTATAAATGGTGAAGCATAATAAGGTTTTCAGCTAGGGAAAACGCGACACCATTTTGAGAAATATTATCCATTTTATTATTTTATAGTTACCTTTCTTTTCAGCTTCGCTGAAATTAAGCGAAACAGGCAGTACATGGAACCGGGTATCACGGGGAATATCTTTTTGTCGGCACTATCCTGTATGAGATCATTTACCATACAGAAAAAAAATACACTTTGCTTGACAATTGACAGGTATTTATGTTATAGAAAAAGGAGCACTTGGACACCTGTGAGTCTTTGGACTCCTCGCATACCATGCACCGTTTTTGAGATTTCTCCAAAAGCGTAAGTCGTAGCGAGCAACAATGGTCTGCAGTCGGTTTTTTATTTGAACATCTATTAATTTAAATAGTTCTGAAAGTTCATCAATGTATATTTTCATAATTTGTTTTTGTTTTGAATTTTAAGTGCAAAAGTAGACACATGCCTTTTTCAGATTTGTCCATTTAGCAAAAAGCGACGTACCACTACCAAAGAAATATTTTTGAGCCAAATTATAAAACGATTCGTCAAAAATTGTTTTCATTACAGCCGGAAGAACTTTTATTGATACATATAACATACACACATACGCGCTCACATATGGGTACTTATAGATGACTGTAAATTTACGGACGACACATTTTTCCGAATTCAGGGAAGATACAGTGAAATTGTTGAAATTTTCCAACACCAGAACAGTCATAACCGCTTCCTCTTTTTAGGGTACTTTCAAAGAATATTTATTAAATTTTTAAATTTAATACATCAAATTTAATAACTCGAATTTGCATGGCAATAATGAAATAAAAGTAGCCTATTTTTATTATAACAGCATCTACCAAGTTCACAAGTTAGGAATATTTAAGAAGTACGTACTGATCAAATTCCATTTTATTTAAACTCATTATGCAACTTGCATCAAGTTGCGTAATTAGTTTATATTATTAAAAATACTTCTCTTGTTAAAGCAAAAATAGAAAGGCATTTACTATAACGAATAGCAGTTAAATTACGCATGGTAACCTAATAAAGAGCACGATTAATCAACCAGCGGAAAGGGTCGATATTAGTAAACGCAACAAATTTTCGCGGTTGTTTATTTAGGTTCGAACCTTAAATTACATAACAATTTATATATTTATAACCCCCTTTTAAAACTACGAAGGCGGTGTTTAATTACTGTTGCCAGTTTTATTCAATGTTTGCAGTTGATCTGATTAGGGGTGCGGGTTGATGAGCCGAGCGTGTGTGTAAGCCGTTAAATCACGCGCAACCCATTCGTCTGTTAACACCGTGGGAGAAGATATTTTATACTCAACTTGTTAATTAAACTGGCTTCGGTGTATAATATTTGCCTTTGGGCTTAACGTATCGCTCATTGTATTCGCTTGATTGGATTCATTTGTATAAACGAGGTGAATATATTTAAGATAAACTGATTATTTTTTATGTTATGCGGCAATAATAATATAATTTGTAGAATTCAATATGAGGCTGACTCTTGATGTGCAACACTCTTTCAAAATTTCCTAATCGTGACGGAAATATGCCTTGGTGAATTTATAAATTATTTTTACTAATGAAGCGAATTTTATGCTACTTGCCACCGAATGGTCACCGAAAGCATTAAGTAGGATGCAGAAAAGAAAACTATTAATTAAATGATAGGAAAACTCATGATAACGTCACATGATATTATAAACAGTAAAATCTATATTTTCATTTGATTATTTGATGTACAATTTTACACTGAATTATAAATAAATTTTGTAGTAATTGCAAGTTCTGAATTTAATACATTCAGATTAAACTAGTCAACAGATTCAAAGATTTAGATGAGTTGTTATAGATATAAACTATTCATATGTAGATAGTTAAATTGCAGGTAGCCTAATATTGTCCTTTATTGCCATTCATTCAGCTATGCCACTACCATTAAGTTATAATTATTTAGCCTTAAATGTGCTCATCTCATAGAAAATTAATAACTTTTCTATGAAAATGTAATTTATAGGTATAATATTCAAATGACTACGAATTAACAACGTATTACAATATTAAATATCTGATGTCTTGAAAAATGTAATTATAAAATAATAATAAATACTGTAAGAAGAAGCATAAATATGGAAAATGTCTCTTAGTGTCATACATGTACGCATGAACTTGTGCATGGACGCGTATGTGTGTACGTGCCTAAGAATATGTTATATATGTTTCCACGTTTTATGTGAAATACCATAACCCATTTTCGTGGCCAAAAATTGGTTAGTATGCCTCTTATCAAAAAAATAAAATAAATTGGGCACTTTTATGAAGCAAAGATTGTCGCAATGAAGTGCAGAGATTGTATGGTATCATAATAATAATGGTCTATAAGCATTAGACTGAAATAACGCGCAATGCTGACGATGGACAATAATCGGAATAAATAGAAAATACAATATTTACTACTGCTAACGTATGCGTTCTAAAAAATTTAATTAAGTAAAAAAAGTGAATTACAAAAAGACGGAGTGATTCTGACCTATTCTCGCTCATTAAATGTTACGTGTTAGAATATGCTAAGGTAGAAAAGGATATAATATCTCTTGATGTGTACATTGAATCTGCGGAAATTCGATTACAGATTTTGCGACAATTGTCAGCAGTTGTCGGCGGCCGACTAACCACTTACAACAGTTGTTTGTCTAGGTTGCATATGGAATAAAAAAAATAAGGCGACATAACAAGAAATTATACACAAGTTTGCATTTCGCAAGAAAGTATGTGCGCTGAGGCTATGTTGTTTATTTTTAAATATACATATATATATATATATATATATATGTATATATATATGTATATATATATATATATATATATGTATATATATATATACATATATATATATATATATATATATATATATATATATATATATATAATTTTTTTTAATATAAATATATATTTATTATGTAGTTTATTTTAACAAAGAACCTAAGTATTTTCCACGATCAAGTGATTATGTGGCGATTGCTTTTACGTTAGACTAAAAGATTAGCTATATTAAAGCCTCAACAATAAATTATATTAAAAATAAATCAATAAAGTAAGTATTAAATACAATACTGTTTCAAAATATCTCACAAAATGCATACGTAACGTTGATGTGTTAAAGTATATATCTTATAAGTATTTTTATTTTTCAATATTAAATATGACATATTTGTTTCAAAAAGTATTAAGTTGTCCGTGGTAAGAATACAATACATAAGCGTTAGCCGTAATCGTTTCCGTGATAATATTTTTACTTATTTAATACAAAATATTGAAAGTTAATGGTGTTGCCATGGCACTCCTTTATCGTCAAAGGCTTTGTGAAGTTCGAAACGAGTTCGTTTTTCGTTATGATGAAACAAGTTTGTAATAGCACTACCTCTGCGAGCCGTGTTAGCAGGATGATTTGAATAATAGGTTGAGTAGCTTTTAAATCTAATAAAGGACTCTTTAGTAAAATGCGTTTCTGACATAAGACATATGTCAATGTTTTCTGTATATAGGATTGCTTGCAGCTCATGTTGGTACTGTAGCAAACCATTGGCATTCTATTCCATAATTAGTAGGGAAGTCATTGTCAGCTTCCAGAGACTTTTAATTTGCTCTCATGTTTATTGAGTTGCAAGTTTGGTCTTTTAGCATCTGCATAATTTCTAATAACACATTATCATCATTAGGCATGTGCTTAGTTACACGGGTATTATCAGAAACAGCTTGGCTGTATGTTCTTCCGGAATTTCGGGGATTTGGTGGTTTTGTGGCCTCAATCTGAGTGGTCTCATTCTGAGTGGACATTCGTATCAATTTATTAGTTTTTACTTGTTGTTTAGTTTTGTTTTTGCTGTCTCTCAGTTTTTGAAGTTCTTTAATCACTTCACATCCTCGATAGCTGACAGTATGATGTTTTCCACAGTGACAGCATTTTGGCTGTATAACACTCATTATTAAAAGACACCACAAATACAAATACAATCAATCAATCGTAGAATGTGAAGATGAGAAGACAGAGTGCAGTTTATAAAGATTCGTATTAGCAACATTCTTTACCAGATGTGATAAAAAACCTTGAAGTATGTTTGCCGAATTACTAATATTTATGTTATTTATGTTATTTCTTTATTTAATGTTAATATTCAAGAATTGTAGATTAAAGATGATAATTGATATAGTTTCCTAATGAAAATTTCAGATCTCAAGAAAACTGTGATAATCGCATTGTCTTTCTAAAGGATGTAATATTTTTGTAAGTCAAGGAGCAGTGATACGGTTGATTTTTGTATTTACTCTCGTCTCTACCAATGTCAACCCAAAATACTTCAAAATGCAATATATTTTTTATATTTTGAAATTTGAAATTTATCAATGACACACTGTTTCCCGGTGTATAACCCTAAAATTTATTAAAAAGGGAAAAACAATTTTTTGCGGAGTCTGTGAGGTGTACTATCATAAAATAGACCTTTTCAAATATAGTTCAGGTTATATTTTTTTATTTTATAATTCTAAGTTTCATTTAAAAAATATTGAACTTCAAATTTTCTAAATGAAACTGTGCAATGTAACCTTTTTTAAACAAAATCTTTGCCTCGGAATTATTTTTCTGCATCTAAACTTAGCCTGCATTTTGCCAAATGAAGAGTCAGTAAGCCCCCTTAACAATAGGCTATTCAAATCTTAACAAGAATTAGTTAACATTACAATATTTGAGTTGATTTTCGTTGCAATAAACACTATTCATTGAGAGGGAGTATTTTAGTTCCAAAATACTCCTATGATAATCAAGATTCACCAGGCGTCAGAGTTGTCAGTTCCTCACATGAAGGAGTCTTCGAAGTTTACAAGAACTTGAACCCAAGTTAGTGGATGTAAATTGTTTTACGTAGATGGTGGTGACAATTTAATTAGTCATTGATATTCAGGCATATTAGAATGTAAAATTAAGAATCTGATTATAATTTTGGTGATTTTCACTGGTTCTTGGTTTCGCCAGATTCGGTCAGATTATTTTTTGCTCTTTCAAACCTGCCATAATAGTCATTTGTTTAAGGCTAAATACATATTATTTGACTCAATTCAAATATTTTTTTTTGGTTAAGACTAAAGTGTTCAAGTGTCGTTTGTGTTATCTTATACGCCTCACTATATGATTGTTTATTGGTTGTTGATAGCCGGATCGATATCACGAAAGACCGACTTGAAGTTGGCCAGTTTGTTATTTTATATAGTGCAGTACCGGAAACTCTGATTGGAACCGAATAATTGTAACGACGTTTCCCATATGTTTGTTTAATCGTCCATATATTGGACACTTCTAGCTTGCAAATGAACTTAGCTTTCAGACTTTGAATGTATACGTAATGCGTTGTGTTTTTAATTGGAGAGCCGGCATATATTTTGTAGGACGTTATTTCATTAAGGTGGATTATGATACTATCCTCTTCACGACAAGAAATTTCTCATGTTTGAAAATGTAGTCCATCCGATGGAAGGCGTTACATTTGTAGATCTTCTGAAGCTTTGACAAGAAAAAATTAAAAGAAAATTACATTGTGTTACTATATCAAATTTTTGTGTTATTTTTAATCTTTTAGAAAATCGGTTGACGTTATTAATATACTGGTATGTAGCGATATAATAATATATAGAAATTAATTATTCATGTCAATTGTTACGTTATTGTAAATATTTTGTACGTTTTATGATTAACTTAACAGTATTTTTACTAATGAAGCGAATTTTATGCTACTTGTCACCGATTGGTCACCGAAAGCATTAAGTAAGATGCAGAAAAGCAAACTATTAATTAAACGTTAAGATAACTCATGACAACGTCACATGATATTATAAACGGTAAAATCTATATTTTCATTTCATTATTTGATGCACAATTTTATATTGAATTATAAACAAATTTTGTAGTAATTGCAAATTCTGAATTTAATACATTCGATGAATACGATGTAGGAGGAATGATTTTTAACTTTTCGCTCTCAAATTCTTATAATGGGCGACATGGATTTGTGGTGTCTTTTAATAATGAGTGTTTATTATCTTTTGTGCATAAATGTATTTGCAAAGCAAACACTTGATTTAAAATGAAAATATTTTGAAGCATTTCGTAAAAGTCCTAATGATGCTAGAAATGTTAAAATAAGCAAGAAATCAAGCCCTTATCAAAATATTTTTGTCGTGGTGAGAGTTTTCGGCAGCCGGATATGATTGACGGAGTAGACGAAGAAGCAAAAGAAGAGTTGATCAAAGGATTGGTATAGATCCTTAAACATCGGATTAATCTCAAATTAGAATAAACCTTAAGATTTGAGGAAACATACTGCTGTGGAAGAAACCAAAACCCAAAGACCACCTGTTTATTACATTTTAAAATAAAGGATATTCTTTTTCAGATTTTTACCGTTTTGTTAACGTAGTTTATTTATATCCTGACAAAAATAAAGTGAAAATAAAGGATTTTGCGATTTTAAAATTAATTAAGAGATTAAACAATTTCTTATAATTGCTTATCTGAATAAAGAAACATACATGATTTTTGAATATATTCTCTATTATTGAAATAACCAAAAATCATTGGCTTATTTATTTGAAACCTATAATTAAAATGAAACATATTTCTTTACTTAACATTAATAACGAAAGTTATAATATGTAGGGAAAATGCATCTTATCACCAGATAGCAAGTAATTTATTATTTTTTAAGCTAAAAAGCACTGTGGAGTAGAAAGAACTATTGGAATAAATGTTGAAGCATTTTGATAATTAGTTAAGAAAATATAAGATTCCAAATAATTTACTGATATATTGATAAAAAAAAGTTTATAAACTCAAAAATAAAAATTTCTTTCATATAAAAAATTTAAAAAAAATAAGTAAAAATAATAGTGGGTATTTTAAACAGACTTCAAAAAAGGAGGAGGTTATATATTCGACGCGTATTTTTTTGGGTGCATGTTCACTGATTTGCCCAAGATTTCTGGGCTGATTTGCAAAATTGTTTTTTTTTTATTTGAAAGAGTATACCAGTAAAGTAGTTCCGTATAATTATGGTGAAAAATGGTAACTATGATTTAAGACATTTGCTACTGGTAGTTGAAAATAGCTACAACACCCACCAGGTCAGGGTCTGGTGATGAGTTCTGGAAATGAACGATGGAACTCCTTAATCCATGTTAGTAAATCAAGAGCGATTCAATATATTTGCTGCTGGTAGTAGTTACTTTTCAAAATAACTACACCATCGGCTAGGCTAGGGTCCGATGATGAGTGTCGGACATGAACAATGGAACTCATTAACTGGTTGTAGTAAATTAAAAGTTTTCGAGATATTTGCTACTAAGTTTTAGTTTGCAAAATAACTATACCATCGACCAGATCAGGTTCTTATGATGAGTTCTGGAGATTAACAATGCAACACCTTAACGGATGTTATTAAACCAAACATAATTTAATAAATTTGCTACACGTAGCTGTGATTTTGCTAGATCTGATGTTGGACTTTGGATGTAGAGAGCGTAACTCCTCAGCAGCTAACAGCTGACCACTCGTGGTTATGCCATCGCTTCACTTCCAATGTGTTGTTTATAACTAACTTTAGATAAAAGTAAATTACCTGTTTGATATTTTTGGTCAAGGCTTTAATAATTGAATAAGAAATTAATTGAATATTAGATATAATATGATGAATAATATCGTTAGTCACTAATAATTCTAAAAGAAAAGGATTTTTTTTTAAAACCGACTACGAAAAAAATGTAGGTACTAAAAATAAAAACATAATTAACTCAAAAGTGATACCAAATTATTTACAATAAATAACTAACTTAATTATTTTGAAGACTGTGCCAGCACTGTCGATCAACTTAAGATAATTTATAATTTAAATTTAAAACCCTAACTTCAAACGTAATCACAGTACGAAGTAGTTTCACAAAAGTTGTATTTATAATATGAAATGTTATATTTGTTAACTACAACTAACAAAAACTATGTAACTACTACGTAGACTCACATACGTTTTAGTGAGCAAATATATTCTCTAAAAGCGGATGCCAATTCATTTAGTAGGCACATAGTATTTTTTTTATTTCATGAAGCTTAGTATTTTCCGGAAAAATATAATAGGTATTCCTGTGATTTTCTCACTCGGGCCGTTAATTTTATATTCATATGAACGTGGTTTAATGCAACTCTTTTATCATTTGAGACAATATTTACCAATGAGGGTATAGTATAGTATTTTTGTAGACAGTAGACCCTAGTAGACCGTAGCAGTGCAGTAGATCGTATAGTATTCTTTGTTTAGCTTATACCACTTTTAATATTAGAACCAATCCAGTCATATGTTGTTCATTAAAATTGCATCAGTAGTATAGTTTTTAATATGTAAAATCTGTTACCACACATCCACAAACATAGAATGCTAGAACATAATTCTTCTCAGCCTTGCAGTTGTGACGTAAAAATATTCACGAAATGTGTACATAATATAGTAAAATAGTTGGAAACAAAAATAAAGCATTATTAATTTCAAATAAATGATGCTACAAAATCAGTCATAACTTCTATCTGGAAAAATATTTCGAATCTTTTATAGTAAAAATTGTCAGAGCTGAAGCAATCTTCTATGAAAACTTTCAGTATTGACTTGGTTGGTTGGTTGGTATCGTGTCCACATAAAATGAAGAAGCGTTTGTCGATCTTGACGATATTTTCAGAGTAGAGCTGTCCATTAAATAGAAATTCTCCAAGATCAAATAGAGATCTCAAAATCGTAGGTTAGCTAAAGTTACGGCCCGGGTTGAGGAGGACGTCACAGTTATTATACGAACGATAGGTTCTACTCAGGTCAGCAGGTTTAACTGAAGTAGGAATAAAGATTCATTTTTCACATAAAGAAATATTTGCTTTTGAGAACCATTATTTTGAAATTAGTTTAACCGTGCATACACAAAACAAACATGTACGTCTTCGATATTGATCAGTCGGATGCAAAATTTTAAACTTGGGTTTAAAGTGCTTTGCTTAAAAGTTTTTTCACGTCAAATTATTTATTTATCACTCGATAATCCCGCACCACGTTTAGAGTATTGGTGCGTTATAATGGAAACCGATATAATGAACTTTCGATTAATATGTATTTTTCATGGGACTAATTTAAAACTCAGAGTTTATTATTACTATGAAAGGTTTTATAAAAATTAATTTAAAATTCAGAGGAGATGAGTTTATTATTACCGTGAAAGATTCATAAAAGTATACTTAGACTAAAAATATAATAATAATTAACTCTTCATGAAATTTAATTATTGAATGATTTTAAATTATGCAGTGATTAATGCTATAATTATCAGCTTAGAGCCATTTGAAATTTAAAATTTCGTTCATAATCTAAAAAGGAAAAAGTTATATCGCTGATTACTTTTTTGACTATATTAAGTACAAATCGTTTCATTAAAAAATGACAGGTATTAAGGTCAAGTGGTAACCCAGAATTAATATTATTTAGATTATCGTATTTTACTCACGAAATGTCGCCGGCCTGCCGTAAGGATAAAAATATTCTCGTAAATAATTTTATTGCTTGAAAAATGTTGTCACCCCTAAAATAAACTTGCAAATATTAAAATTTTGTGCCAGGCGAGGGAAGCTGAGTGATTTAGGTGCGACCTTCGCGAGAAAGAGGTGCTACCAAATTAAAACGATATTCAATTATCGCAATGTCGCAATCCGGATTTGCGCTACTTCCAATTTGCTATTTCAGTTCCATTATTTTTTTTGTCAACCAAATATAGCACTACTTCGTGAATAAAGCATTTTTTAACAGGGTAAGTACAAATTCAGAAAAGAGATTGCATTTTATTGTTTGACATTATATTCACGTCGTTGGACTTTTGGATTTTGTAAATATTTTATCGAAAAAAGTGAAAATAATTACAAATATTTTATTAGAAAATGCACTTACGTAACGACAAGCCTTTCTCGTGTCATTTATCCGAATTTACTTTTTGTGTAGAAAGAAAAAGGAATTAGAATTTTTAAAAATCCCTTCCAGATTTAATTTTTGTTGTTTTTATGATTCTATGCCTCGAAAGGTAAATCAGAAACTTTCAAAAATAATAATTTCCGTGTCATTCTATCCGTCGGTCCCAGCGATTTTTTATCAGAAACTGCTTGACATAGGAACTTGAATTATTGGCATAGTGCTATTAATATTTAGGTGGACATTTTGAGGGGGAGGCAATTTTTTAAAATACATATATAAAGTTAGGTGTCGTTTAAAAGGCTAGATACAAGGGTTTCAATTTTTTCATAATTATAAATTTGTAAATAGTTTATATTAAGAAATATGCAAAAAATAATTTCTGAACTTAAAATTATAAAAAACAGGTCTTTTTAGAAGCTTAGGTAATAGTTGTGTTGGTAAATATTATAATGATGAGTCTAGATGTCATTGTTTATAAGATAATCACGATAATATTTCTAAATGTTCCCTTATTTACTTAGATTAGGTATTATTAAATAATTATTAAACTTGGAAATCAATATTACTGACGACTTATCGTGAAGAAAATAATTTCATTTCAAAAGAATTAAGGAAACCTTAATGCGGCAGGTAGTTACGAACTAGGTTTTTTTTTCTGTTCTCATTGTTTATATTAAATGAAATATTTCGGTAGTTTGCAGTATTATCTGTTTTCGTAACCACGTCATAAAACATAGAAATAATGTTGTATGTTAAAACTATAATAATAACCATTATTTTATTTCTTCCTATGTAATATTATAACTTCTTACATAATTTTTATTCACAACTAAATTAAAGTAAATAATGTGGTATTATTTTTACTTCATTTAAAT
Organism: Druceiella hillmani; assembly: GCA_039881145.1. NCBI lineage: Eukaryota > Metazoa > Arthropoda > Insecta > Lepidoptera > Hepialidae > Druceiella > Druceiella hillmani. Next base: position 17,249,219 of record JAYKKI010000046.1, on the reverse strand, counting down.
TCAATGATGATATTCTTAACATCAATTAATGTATTACCTAACTAAAATATTTGTACATGTTATAAATTTTGAAAATGTAATAATAACTACACTGCTCCCCCACAATAAATTTACAGTTAACAGTGAGAAAACGCAAACCACAAACTCCCCTATAGTAAACAGTGAGAAAACGCAAACACCACTTCTGCTATTGTTTTATATAATATTTAAATGCTGTTGAAAATTTCTCCGAGTCAATTTTTACAAATTGCCCACTTGAAGATATTGTCATACAAAGAAATCTATGTCGTGGTTAAGAATTTAAATAAACTGGAAATTACACTACATCAAGTAGTTTCATTTAGTTGTGAATAAAAATTTAGTGATAACAATTTCTGAAAAATTAACGTCAAGTTTATTCAATATTGCATCTTGTTGTCACAGTAAAACCACAAATATTTTAAGAAAGATAACAAAGCAGATATAATAAAAAGACACGAAACTGATTGTAAGTAAATCTACACGCATTCCAATTCACTATAAATATATTAAATTCAAATATTTTTAGTATATTCTAGAACAGGGGATATAGGGACATGGTTTGATTTGGTAGATAAGTACGGCAAATAGTCCGTGGTTTCAAGGTTATAATGTATTTATCTTGAAAAAATGTCTGATTGTCTGAGGCAATAGCATGAGATGTGATATTTTCCTGACCGGCTTTGAAGTTCGTGTAATGAGAGTTTTTAGGGAATGTAATAAAATTTAGCTAATGTTTATCAGGATTGAGCTAGGAGGTTTAGTACATTATATATTATTTAAATTCATATATAAATTCAAAGAAGTTATAATTAATAAAGGAAATTAAAACTAGGAACTTTCATGTTTAATAATTCCTTTCCCATACATTTAAATTTAAATTTAATCTTTAACATTAATACTTTTGATCGAGTGTATTGTTCGGACAATGAATGGTGGACTCGATTTATGATAATTTATAATAATTTAGAAAGACAAGACTCGTGATAACCGGACTGACCTGACGTAAAGGGCGCAAGAAGTTGTCTTGTATTCTGTAGTGTCCCACTTAAAAATGCGTATTCTTAACGAAATCTATGTGAAAGAGGTCAAACATAATTTTATGTATATGAGAAATACATTTTTGCAAGTCCCAGAAATTTAATAAATATAATACGAAAGTAAGTGATTCGAAAATGTTTCCCTTATACTAACAGTTTTATTTTTAAGCAATATGAAATTATGGATTCATAAAATCTGTGCTTGAACAGTGATATATGGTTTTATTTATTAATATAGTACTTATTTATATAGATGGTTGTTAAAGACCTTTCTTTATATGTCAAACAGTTTTTTACACATAATTTTGCTTATTTGTCAAACAATAATTACTTGCCGTCCTGAACAGTGTAGCTGCTTAGTGTTCATAAAGAAGTACGTAAAGTTCAATTATTTCAATTTAAATAATTGCTACATAGCTACATCACTATATTTTACTTGAAATCTGAATTGAAGCGTTAGCGAATAATTTAAGTTAGTCGAATATGTATCAAAAGTGTGAATCCATAGCAATTTCTATACACATATCGGACATGGTTACAAACTGACGACGCCGAGAAATCTTGTCTCTTCTCAAGTATTTGTACCCAGGAAATTCTGTCTTATATACAACATTTCATCAGATTTTTTTCTTTAAAGTCTTCCATCTAAATTGTTTCAGTAATTACTATAAGATGCAACCAAGTATACGAAAAAGAACTACACAGAAAAAAGTTTCAAAAACCTTTTGAAACAATTAAAATTTTTCAACTTACCTTAGAAGTTGCAAATCAGCTGTCTCCTTTTTCAAACAAAAACTATATTTTATGAAAAGTCCTTCTCTGTCCAAGCTACAATCTTTGACAAAAATACGACCCTCGTACCAAGAACTCAACTTCTATAAATGTTTTCAAACGAAGTTTAAAAAAAATCCTTGTACTTATAATCCCTGAACCACATCTGACTTTAATTCCATTTTCCTTCCCTGTTCCCAACTATGCCAACTAAAAATTATGTAATCAATATTTATTTATATTTTATTAATACTTTCTTTAGTTAATCGCCTTGTCATTAATTTTTTTCCTTTAATTTATAATGTATATAAATATATATATATATATATATATATATATATATATATATATATATATATATATATATATATCTATATAATACATGGTCATAGATGCATAATTTCCGACCCAATTTTGAAATTTATCCAAACTCGTTTATGAGAACTTTCCCGCAACCATAATTTTCAATATTTATGTGGAGTAATCCTCGTTCCCCTTAACGGTAATATTTTAGCCCTCTTATTTATTTTAGTAAATGAAATTTATTCGCAAAAATCGTTACCAAAAATTACTAATGGTTTCTAATCTCTCCAAAATTACTGAACAGATTGACCTACAAACATTTAAAGAGATAGCTTAAAGCGCAAATGCTAGCAAATAACTTCCAAAATTTGGAGAGTCGTCCTCGTTCTATGGTAACGCCTTAATTGTTTCACCCGGTGAAGCGAAGGGACGAGAAGGAAGATGAAGGAAACTAGAGCATTATACGGTGCCCGTTTCATCCCCAGTTCAAGCCAATAAAGCTTGTCGTACATCAAAGTGGGATAGATAAATTACGACATTTTTTAAGAGGCCCAAAAAATCTGTAAGTTTGAAATAGCTTTCATTTTGCTATAAATGTTTTTTTAAGTAATCGAATATTATGTTTGACAAGAAATTGTTATAGAACAAAAAATGCATTGCATATATTAATACTAGTTTATTGATAATGGAAAACAAATAATAAAATATCCTTTTCAGATTGGCGATTAACATAATTTTTTTATTTATGGAAGCATCTGCATCACAAGCATGTGATGGCAAAAAATTCATGTCATAATAAAATATACGAAGGAAAAATTCGATAACTAAATTTTTGTGATTTTATTTTTTATAATCTTGTTCTAGAATTCAAATTATTTCAAAAATTGCAAATTTTAAGTTTGTTGGAAATATGTCCTGGCCATTAAAAAAAGGGACCAGTGAAAATTACTTTAATGTTACAGAAGTACAATATAATTTACAAAACATCTGGTATCGTTTATAATATAAAATAGAAAGGGAAGAACAAAAAATTAAATAATATTTGGAACCATAAAATATATAGAAAATAAATAACAACTGAAAGAATTTTCTTTTTTTAATCGAAGAAAATTAAAAAATGATTTGGCATAATAATGAAAAATAAAAAAAACTAAATACAAATATGTAAAGTTAAGGTTGCATTATGAGTCTTCAAAATTGATATGAAATTACATTACTTATCATCATAATCAGCAGATAGAAATACATTTCATACCCTAACCTCATCCCTTCCAAAAGCTTAACTTTAGTGCTTATTGGCGGTAACCGTGAGATCCATTAGGTTTTGTTCCGTCGCTTTACCTCAAACGATTTCAAACTATGATGACTAAAGTATTGACTTGAAAATTAAATAAAATCTCTGTCACGAGGATGGCGGACAATAGCGGGATATACGAACACTATGGAGCGGCAGGCAAACGAGGAAGTGGAAGGGCAATTCGACCCCGCGGAACTCAAACTAAAATAATGAATCGTGTCTAACATAAAAGCATAAAATAAATATATTTAAATGCTGTATTTGCATTACTGAATGCCATGTGGAAGAAGTTGCAAGGTACCACTAATATAAAATATTTATCGCTGCCTAACAAGACCTAACAAAGGTTGAAAACCAAACGAGGAAAACAAAAACTAGTTGAAAATTAAATTGATACGTACATTCAAAGCTTAAAACTTTCCGGCTTGTGAAATAACGGAGAGTCTTCGCAGTCTCTTGCTAAATCTTTAATTTCCGGTACGGTGGCGGGTACCTGTTGGCTCTAAGGTCTTGCCTTCGTTATGACCGGGATACCTCTTTGCACCTACACGCGTCCGGTCTTGACTTTTACTTTGAAACTTTTGTTTAATATTGTATGCTCTAACGGGAATACGTATTTCAGTGTCAATAAATAATATTACTCACGTGCGTACAAAATGCAACCGCCTGAAAATTAAAATTTTTTAGTCGTGAACTCACAAATACACGCGGAGTCAATCGCTTATTGGTGTGCAGCAAATTCTAAAGCTTAAGGGCCTTATCTTGCCTCATTACGTTATTTTATGTTTATAATGAAAATAAGTGTTTTGTATTTTTTCGTAATCATTTTAATTATATTGCGTCATATAGAAAAGCTTCCAATGAGCTTTCAATTGTTATAGATATAAAATATATAATAGACTATATATTTTGGAAAGTGTACAGATTCTTAGGTACATTTATTTCTGTTTGTTTGTATGTATAGGTAAAATTCGCTTATACTACTGACGGAAAATGATTAAATCATAAAATAGGCCATGTGTTTGAAACTTTGAACCATTAGCCGATATACTAAATATTGTCAAATTATTTGTGCTAGGAAGTATTATTAATATATACATACATACATACATATATATATATATATATATATATATATACATATATATATATATATATATATATATATGTATATATACATATATATACATATATATATACATATATATATATATATATATATATATATATATATATATATATACATAAATATGTGAGCTTGCGCCGCGTGCATGCTTGTATGTAAAAAAAATTATATACGTAATCTAAGGCAAATTTATCACCTCACTTCAAAGTTTGAAACCTTTATTGCGGTTTTTATCTTAAAACGTTTTTAAATTATTCAGCATCCATGAAACTATTTTCCTTATTAAAATTAAATTATAAAATTGACTGATGTGACTTTTTTTCGATTTGTAAAAAGGGAATGTTATTTAATCTCCCTTTTTTGAACGATGGATAAACGAGATAGTATTTAAAAGATTTAGAAAGTTCTTTTGCCATTGCAGTGTCTACTTTTATACAAAAATATTCACGTTATTATTAGAATTAATGGTAAATACTGGTTAGATACTGTAAAAAACAAAATTAAATACCAAATAGTAAAGTATTAATTTCATTGTTTGAAAGCGGAACGAAAATAGGCACAATATTTACTCAATAGTCACCTCATATTTTTACATATTTCAATGATAGCAATTTTAAGGTATTGGCAATTGCATTATACTATTTGATTATAGCAAAATCATAAAGTGTCAATTAGTTGAATCTATACAAAATAACTTCCATTTGCAAAATATTAGACACCATTATTCTCATCTGATTTTATATATATTTACTAGCCTAAAAACTAATACCGATTAGCGTTTATTGAAAATATGGTAGTAATAACAAACTTCATGAAGAACGGAAAGGTCATGGACCAAGATATGTATTTATAGCGAAACTTTTCGGGCTCTCAAAACATTATACTTATGAGAACACTGAAATCTATTGCGGCTAAAATGCACATTTTTTTTTCACAACAGAGAATATTTTTGCCGTAAAGATTGAAGTTAGTGATAATGGTTGATCTATGTAAGAGAATAATTCCAAAATACGCTTGATATTAAAAAAATAAACTTGAGAGACGTACGGCCTCGACTTCAAATAAAATGTTTTTTTTCACCTTTGCTCTCTAATATCTCACAAAGCCTGCACCGCGATCATAAAGGCTGGCGTTTAGCATAGGATACGGCGGCCATCGTAAACAAAACCTCCCTGACTTTCATAAACCTCTAATATCCATAACAAATGGATACATGAAACGAGAATATCGTGCAGGTCACTCAAAAAAGATTTCAGAATCATGAAGTGAGTCGTCTGGGGAGTGGAATCTTGCTTGTCATAAGGTCGTTAGACTACAATTGCGAACGTAATATCCATGTCAACCGAACCATTTATCTCGAAGTTTTATCTCTTTGTAGCGGTCATGATTTATGATCTCTCTAGTCTCATGGATAAATTGTTGGAGCAATGACTATTGCCAACATCATTAGCCAGTCTGAATTTTAATATTTTTATTTTATAAGGGGTTTCGATGGTTGTTGCACTCAAAATTTTAATGTCCAATTTTTAACCACGCGCTATCATGATTGATAACTCGCACGTGTTTTAAAAAAATCCTTCTGATATTGAAATAAATATATTTTTGGTTTTCGTTATTTAATATTATATACTAATTGATAAAAAAATAGTGTATGAATAAATCATTAAATTTACAATTCACAACAATTCAGAACAATTCAGGAAAGCCAAACAAATAAATCATTTAAGTAAAAAAAAGAAAAAAAATTGCAGTAGAGGTTCTATCTACAAGTTGATAATTATTTATTATATATCATTTTAAGAGACTTAGTTCTGTATTAATATATATAAAATCATATTTAAAAAAAGGCTATTTACCAAGCTACATTTGCCCGGGAAATTTTTACATCTGGCGACATCACGTAAAATTGCCATATAAACTCGTAATAAATTTGAGACTGAATACAAAACTTACAACCGTTCAGAGATTTGGTAATATTACTTATGGACCACGATACATTAGGTGAAGATTTTATCTTCACCTAATGTACAGAGTTGTAACTTGGAAATTTTGGAAATGTCAAGGGAAACTTTCTAATTGAATTTAACAGTCGACGGCAGCCATAAAATCGAAACAAAGCAATAAACATTAAGTAAATTATGTCGAAAATGGATTCTAACTTAAATAATATTGTCGTTTATAACTTAAATGCTATATTATTAAACCTTACAAGAATATGCCATTTCTCTCTCCGAGAGTTAGGGCGGAAGATAGTAGTATCAGGTTCCGAATTCAGTACTCCTTCGAGTTTAGCCTATTATAAGCCAAATATGAATAAGTTTGATTACAGTGCAACTACTTGAATTATGAACGTCATAAACATAATATAACACGATGTAAGATAGCTTGTCGAGTACATTTCACTGTTACCAGTAACCGAAATAAAGCGGCGATTCATTGTTAACATATGTTATGTACTATATTGAGAAAATAAGTATTATATTAAGATCGGTTTTCATTTATTCTTCAACGTAAAAATACACTTGACAAACTTATTACTAGACGTGCGATTTCTTTCAATCAAATATAACACCAGAATTGAGAACTAAGTGTTATGATTGACGGCAATAACTATCAGTGAGACATTAAGGAATTAACTATCAATTACAATAAAAACAATTAAGAATTAAATTATATGGTAAAGGTTAACCTGATAATAACAAAGTTAGCGAATTGTTTAGATATTTACATGGATAGGGACAAATATAGAAAAGAAAAATAAAGAATAAGGTAGTGACAGGAGTTCAATATCGGAATATGTTACAGACGACTTTGGAAAACCTAAATTAATGTTGCGTTTTGAATGTCAGAATCAAGTATGTTCCAAAGTTTGTTAGTATGTAAAGTGAAGGTAGTGTTACGTTTCGGGTTAAGGAGAGTCGGAAAACATGTAAAATGTAATCCATAGCCGTGAGTCCTCAGGTCTATGAATTTAGAATTGAAATGAGACGGATAACATGGATTTTTAAAAGTATTGAAGAGAAGACATAAGAGAAGAATATTCGCCGGTGATGTTGAGACTTTTAATATTTATTGTACATATTTTAAAAATTCGTATGCAAATATCTTTATATATTCCGAAGTTTTTAATTGAATAATGTACGGAATAAATTGAATGTTGGAAACAATCTTATATTTTTATTTCATTCATAAAACATTCAGATGTGGCAAGTATTTTTTTTATACAAAAAAAGTTAACACCCTTTAAATATATGTATCGTAATATTATTATGAAGGTCACGTGTCTTCGAAAATTGCAACCAAATCTGTGTATCCATTAATATGTATGTGTATACACGGATTTTGTTACAATTTTTAAAGATACATGACCATTATAATAATATTACAGTACTAATATTTAAAAATAAATAAATTATACTTTGTACGTGCAAGGAAAAACGGAAAAGGCTACTTTATTAAATTCATTTTCCTAAAAAATTATTGTTAACTCTTAATAACCTATTGCATGGATTGTTGATTTTTTTTCCAGCACCTCTATTAAAAGGAAAATGTTTATCTATCCCTTTTAAATTTGTTACTCTATTTTATGAACTCCTAAGTAGTTTGGTGATATATGACCTAACACAACACGCTGGGAAGATGACCTAATATGACATGGAATCCGAGGAATATAATGAGTATACTCAAGATGCCAAAAGTAATTTAATAAAATTTGTTATTTACGACCATCATTCCAATGAGAGTGGGATAATGCAAATAAATAACCCAAATCATAATCGTCAGTAAGCCGAAACTTGAATAATATCAACAGGGTCGGTAGGATTTTTCACGCGACCTTCCTTTAATGATATTGATTTTATTGTAACATCGTTCCACCATTTAGTTCGCAGTATCCTGGAAACCGAAGCAATCATTTAGGCTCTATATTAATTAAGTTATAAATCGCGTCGGGAAACTTTTAGAAAATTTAATACCTTTTTAAATATGAAAATGCAAGGTTACTAGTCTTATTTTTCAGAGGAATAAAGGAAGTTAGTTTCAAATCTGATTTTGATTCTGTTTTATTTTAATTATTAAATGGTTATAATAACAAACACTCGATTTTATGTTTGGTAACAATTTAGACTCCTGATTGCTACACGAACTACGCTAATATTTCTTGAATGAGAGAACGAAGTCATAGTTTATTTTATTGTCTGTAGTGCACCTAATATCTTATGGATCTCAACTGTTTTTTGATCATTTACTTCGTTAGTTACAGTATTGTGACGGGTGTTTTCCAATCATTTACTTTGTTTTACTTTTTTACTCATACTTCTTTTACTCTTTTAGAAGTGCAATCATGCATTTGATCAATGGCTTACAATTGATTGTTACATGTTTCAATCATTTCGGTGCTTGAATATGTCCAACGTTTTCAATTAATTTCTTAGTTGAACATTGTTAGTTTAATTAAGGTAAGATACAAATTAATATGTTTTTTGACATTACTTAAATATTTAATTTGATATTTTTAATTAAACGTCATAAATACCTTTGTTTTTAACATAACATTCTGCTCATACTGAATCTATTGCTTAACAGGCAAAACAATCATAAATTATGTTCAATAAATAAGTGGCTTGTTACGGTTTTACTTTAAATTTGTAAAAGTTATTTAATTGTATTTAAAATTGATCTATTAACAGCGCGCGTGGTTGAAATATTACTTTGAAAAAACTGTGAATAGTTTAATAACTATTCACAAATTATTTCACATTTTACTCTCTTTTAGGGTGCTTTACTCAAAAATTCCTACTGCTTCTTTAAAAAATTGCTGATTATAAAATCATGAAAAAAAGAGGTTTTAGATGGTAAGACAAAGATTGTAGGAAAACTACAACGATTATTCAATTTACGAGTATCGTAGTTTTGCGAAATATTCACATAATATATATATCTCCCTTTCGTAATTATATTGGACGTTACAAAATATTGTTTGTGCTGGGAACTCCACATGATGGTTTATCCTAAATAAGAAAATTTCACTTACAATAAAATATGTACGGAACACAATATGGTTGTGATTATAATATAATTCGCTTCAAATTTAAATTACTAATAATGAATTTGACGTCATTTTTGTCCCTTTAAATAAGTTTAGCCATTTTACAAAATATATGCGGTTACCGTGACTTTTACATTTTTTTTTATTTTCATTGGTAGTATTATCCAGTTTGTTTTAACGCTAATCTCACGCGCTACATACAAGTCGAATCTTTTTACCCTACGCGATATGAAAATACGATTTAAGTCCTGTTTATCAAATGTTTGGTTTTTGACACAAATAAGTAAAATATGACAATAGGAGGGTCTCGAATAAAGCGCACGGTCGAAATGTTGAAGTTATTCAGGGCCTATTACGTGGTATATTCGTTAAACCACTTACATTTATAATAAATCTTTCTCTAAATTCTGAAATTTATTCACTTGTTTGAAGATTTTATGTTTTTCTAATCTAGGTCCGATGAAAAAAAACCATAGACTTATAGCAGTCTTATCTTAATTTTCTAAAACATTTGAAACTGTTCTGTGTTGCTGTATCTATTTGCAACCCCAATACCAGCTGACTGATTGCCAGCACGATTTCCGACCAAAGCAATTTACTTTAGAAATTAAACCGAGGTTGTCAAATAGATGTGGCCCCTTTTAAATTGAAAGAGGTATTTGATTGAGTCGAAAATAATATTCTACAAATATTCTGTTACCTAGAGCTTTCTCTTAATTTTAACCAAATAAAATTAAATTGAAATTTTATTAATCTTTATTATGTGTCTCCTTTTATATTCTTTCAGTCCCAACTTAGACTAGAGATACTAGTAAGTAAATGCTATTTTAGTTCACAAATATTAAAAGGTAATGCTTGAGTGACATACATATAACTGTGTTATTGCTTTGTTAGAATAATTAGTTTCGGTGAAATACCTTACACTAACAATTCATAGCAATAAGCAAGAGCTTACGGTGAGACAAATCCGATCTTTTTGGCAGCTTCTTACCTATTAGTTAGATAAGAGGTGAACCTTCTAAGCAAATTGTCTTTGGTATTATTAGATGCAAGCTTTTGAACTTAAGTCAAATGACCTAACATCAAATCTCATACGTTCTTTTTTCCGTATTTTTAACCAGTAAAATTACCTTTATTACTCATTTTATATTCAATAATTTGCCAGTCAAGAAGAATAATCTTGGTTAATCAGTGTTAAGCTTAATAAAAATATTTGAAATATCTAGGAGAATAAATAAAGAGATAATAATATAAACCTATGTCGATAAAGTATAGATATGATAAATATAATCTACTTAGCTACGAAATGGCATGATTGTGTAAAAAAAAAAAGTTAACACCCTTTAAATATATGTACCGTAATATTATTATGATGGTCACGTGTCTTCGAAAATTGCAACCAAATCTGTAGATAGTATATCCAAGTTTGAGTCTAAAATTTAAAATGCTTAAAAAAATTACGACACAGTCATAAAGTAATTGAAAAAATTAATGGAAAAATATGTGCTGTTGATTGCATTTTTATTATTAATAAAGTCAGCACAACAATATAAAAAGAAATAAAAATTTAATAATAGCAATGTCTATATAATTACTTTGAAGAGTCAACAATGTCCGCTAACGCATTGTTTTTTGACCTCATAAATTTTAATATTTCTGCTTTATCAACTAAGCTGATCTTTTTTAGTACTGCTGTACAAAAAATTTTAAATTTTGGAAATATGGGTAATTAAATTTAATATTTTTATTAGTTTTTTCAAAATTTAAAAAGAATTAGATCTTTGCTAAATTTAATGAAACTAAACAGTTATACATATAACCTAGAATATTAGAACTAAAATAAATTCATACTATGGTCTAATATACTGTACATTTTAACAAATGTGCATTCCTGGTAGGAAGTCGGGAAGTTAATCTTCAGATATTTTTAATTATATGCGTACACTAGACTCTTGTTTCCAAAATATAATAACGTGTCTACCTTTCGATGTATGCTAATAAATATGTACAATAAATAAAAAATATGGTTAATTAATTAGTTCATAAAAAAAAACTAAAAAAAGACAAATAATTTTAAAATATCAAACCACAAAATACATAGTTTTTCTCAAGTGAAAAACAAAAATTGGTTTAACATACTAGTGTAACAAATATTACAAATTGGAATTGCAACGAAAACTGGAACGGAGATCACACCTAAATATACATAGTAAATAAAAGTGGAAAATCATAGGTTCAATCACTATAATTCTGGTAAATATATTTTAATAAAATTTAACACAAACTAACAACATAGCTATAAACATAGTTATTCCTTGCAGGTTACCCCTCTTGCTTTATTATACTTTCCTTTTCTGAATTCATGTTTTCAGCAACTATATGAAACTCATAAATACTGAAATTATTTCTCCTGCCACCTCTATATATAATGTCTCTATGATACATTATTCATTTAAAACGATTGAATTAAGACGTTAATTTCATTAACTTGTATATGTATAAAGATCAGAAAATTGGAAAGAACATGTGCTTAAAATTCTACAGTTTAACTGTTGTATAAAACTCGTTGGTATGGGAAACCATTGTATACATTAGGAAATATGTTAAAGATAAACGAAAAATCATTGCATATATAAATAACACCACCTGCGTCTTATGTGGTTCGAGAACCGTAAATTTTGAACGCCACACCAAAAAAAAATACGAGTAAATTCATTTAATTTGCTTTTATGTCTATACCATTACATATTATTTTTACGTCAAACCTTTTGTTTCAAAATAAAAAAAGAAATGTTCACTGTTATACTTATATAATGTACATTATTTCAGAAAAAACAATATTCTAGTTTTATAAGATTTAAAAAAAATCTTCCTATAACTTTTATAATTTTAAAAACTCTGTCCTATATGATTGAACTCTTTTTTAATTTAAAATGCCAAAAGCTACCTCAATTAAAATTAATAACCCATAGTATTAGAAACATGGTCAATGCAGATAAGTAAGAGCTTAAATAAATATTCGCATAACGGATAGCTCGTTTATGACCTACATATTCGTCTTATTACAAGTTATTAATTCATCCGTAAACAAAATTAATATTTTAAGGAATTATTTTCAGAGGGACAAATGTAGGATCAAAAGTGCTTCATTATTTTAAAAAATTATCACCATGAACCATTTTTCCCTTTTCTTTAATAGCGATTACAATTTTCGTTGTTTATTTGTAGTGCTTGAGTAATATTATTGAAGCAGAGGGATTAGTGTGAAAGACAAGAAAATGAAGAACTGATTTAAGAAATACACATATATAATTTTTGGATTGCCAATTAGGTATAAAAATCATTGATAGTAATGCATTTTGTGGTTGCATAAGTATGTACTGTATAAATATTTCTGTTACAACTTCTCAGCACTTTATGACGATTTTCACTTGACTGATTAGTTTTTGAGGACAACTCCAATGAAATTGAATAAGGGAATAAAGGCAATGTGTAAAAGAGAAACAAGTAAGTCTTTTCAGTAAATAAATTACTTCTCTAGTTTTTTTTAGAAATAAAGTATTCGGAAACAAGGAATAAAATAATAATTATATATAGCGCGTGATTAAAATATTTTCATTAAAATATTTTCAGTAATCGTAACAGACCTTGTGCTTTTTATAACATTTTCCTACACCGTATATTTTTTTCTCTTCACGATAAAGATATTTACGAGATTTCATGTTACGTGAAAATACGGTATAATATTACATCAAAAGAGAGTTTAATTGTAAGTGCATTGAATAACAACATCCCACCTTTAAATTAAATATTATGCATATTTTTAACAAAAGTAAAGCAGACTAGTAAATTTACGAATATTAAAAAAAGGTTTTTAGTATTAAATATTTACCCGATTGCCATTCGGTTTGCTATTTGTTGCCGACTTTTTTATATTACAAAATATGCAGTTTAAAAAGTATTCAGTCTATTACCTATAGAATGATAATCATATCATAAACCACAAACGTAATAATCGGCTTAAAATCGAGATTACCAGCAAGTAGTTTCGACATTACGATTTTATTTATTAAAACTTTTCAGTTAGCTTTATCTTTCATTAGTTTTATAAAATTTGTAGTGATTAGGTGCATAAATATTTTTTGTGTCCCATTTTTGAAAAATATTTTATGAAATAAATCAAAACATAAATTTATTTTACGACCTCAGTCTAAATAACACTTCGCTAATAAAACTCATCTTCTAATCTGTTTGTAAAACACTAGGTAGAATACCAGAAAGGTACTTGCGTTTGTTGTGAGTTTGTGAATTTATTTCTGACTTTATCTAGTACCTCTAGTGAGACTGAATTTATTTGTGACTTTATCTAGTACTCATATCGCAAGAAAGCCCAAAGAGCATTTATAAATCATTGATATGATTTCACACTACTGTGCTCTTAGTATTATAAATGCGTCAAGAAAATGTTTGAAATAAACTTCTTGGAAAAAAATTGATCTCAATTTTCATTAGACAACGTAATACTGACAAAAATGTTGGTCGTATGTTTTAAGTGTGTTACTCAAAAGAATAAATAAATATCGACGTGATGCATTAGAACGGCAAGCGGTATTTTTAAGAATATTCCTGGTTCTTTCAAGAATTCTCTCATTTGAAATTTGAAATTGTAATGAGAAAATGTTAAAAGAACAGAAAATATTCGTAATGTGATCTATATTGACGGAATATTACCAACTAAATTACTAGCAGAGTAATATGTGCACTGAAGAAATAATTATTGACTGAAGACATTTTATTAATTAATAATAAATCAGGCAACCAATTGTTTTTATTTTGTTATATAAGAGATATACTCACAAATATAAAACAAATTTCATTTGCAGATCGAAAGAAGTAAATGACGTCACATAAACTTAAAAGAGATGAATATTTCCATAACAAAGCATTGGGGTTCGATTAGTTTTTATTCACAATTTCTAAAAAAAATCTTACATTTATTCGTATTTATTTTACGTTAATATTTTAAGTTTTAAAATTTGCATTGAAAATTGAATAAATCCTTTTCCTCTTTGACTAGAATTCTTTGAAGTGAAAGTTCTTTAGCGACGCCCGAGACATCCTGTCTCATTAAAATTAGGTAAAACTTAAGAAAAGAAATGCCGAACGTATCCTGTGGTGTAATCGTTCAAGCTTTTACAAACATGACGGTTGAAAATGTTAAGTTGATTCGAAACTAATTTATAGATTGGCAGGTTACCATGGATTTTCATGTTTTAGCGGTGCGTTTGCTTTTGTGTATGTTATAAGGCAAAAATAGTTAGTAAGTGTGATATTAGTAATCATTCAATAGTTTCGAGTGAAAATTTAATTAACATATTAGATACTGTAAATTAGTGTATACATAGTTTTAATCAGAACAACTATAAAAAAGATATTTCAATATGAAAATTATATATTAAATTAAAAAACTTTTTTTTTCTATAATATC
The DNA here is from genome assembly GCA_039881145.1 of Druceiella hillmani. Lineage (NCBI taxonomy): Eukaryota > Metazoa > Arthropoda > Insecta > Lepidoptera > Hepialidae > Druceiella > Druceiella hillmani. The sequence continues at coordinate 17,234,129 of JAYKKI010000046.1, read as the reverse complement.
TAATTTATTACATTTATTTAATATTAAATTTAACTTAATCCGAAAGCTTAAGTGAGTAAGGTTCACGCCATTTTCTTTTTAATGTTAGCCCAAAACTTTTAAAACTTTTTTGCAAGATGTTATACGAAGAGGAAGATACAACACTGGAAGATAATTTTCATTAAGTATACATACATTTATATACAGCCTGTACAGGCTTATTGTATTTTATGTGTACCCCTAAAATATTCGATGCTATGAAATATACTTTGTCTCAACTTTCCCTCCTACTGCATGCGCCATAAAAGAGTGTTCCTTATAGCTTTGCCTTATCTGACTAGAAAACTATAAAAAATATACGCAGATGGACGGAATAGATACTTTCTTGTATATGACCGATTGCTATCTCCGATTCTCGTTTGTCCAATTTCACCACTAAGTTAATTTGGTGGAATTAACGAATTAATGTAATATCAGATCAATCGATCTAAGTAGGCCTTCTACCATTTATAAGAGTCCGGTTATTTATAACAATAGAAAAGAAAATGAACAATCCACATGCCTTTATCCCGTGCATTTCTCTTATATTAATTTCATTACTTTTGGTTTATTCAGTTCGTTCTTGCTTATAGTTTTTTGGTTTTAGAACTGAAATTTATAATGTAAACTTATATTTAATTTAATAAAAAAGGATGAGTATAAAAAAATGTATGAAGATAGAAATGATTAAAATATAATAAATAGGATGTATTCCGTATTCTTTTCTTTATATTGAGAAAATTTCTATGGCAGTTTTTGGAAAAAAAACTCTACTTACATCTATTTTATTTAGTAGTTTATATTTAAAAACTAACATTTCAAAAAACTTTTCGAATAATTATATGTTTTGTAAACGAATAACTAATAGTATTTTCAAAGTTAAATTTATTCCTGAAAACCGTTCAAATTTTTATTGGATGGAAATTTGTAATAAATAGCCTTAAAATAATCAATCGACTATCATTTAAAAATGTTTAAAAGAAAAATAAGTTTTTCAACACACTCTAGTTAAAAACTTTCCTACAAAAAATATATTTTAATATTTTTCTTTACTTGTTACTCTTTTATTACATTTCGTTACTTAGTCTTCATTGTATCACTTGTAAATACGCCAGAATGATTGCCACAAGCGCAACATCTTCAACTCGGTTACAACTAATTAATGCAATTACAAATGTGATTAGTCTCGAAGCTGACTCCATAAACAGTATTAGTATAATTATAAATAAACAAGTCTTTTAAAATAAAATAAAAAAAAAACAAGAAATAACGATTAGGACAGGAAAGGACAAAATTCTTTGTGCTACTAGGAACAAGAGAAAGAGGCACGAACGTAAACCGTAAGTAAATTGAAGGAAAATGGTGCGGGTTAAGTTAAAACTGGTCATTCTTTCGGACGACTTTTTAAATTTTAAGGACAGCAAAGAACGAAAATTGAGGTCAAGACGTTAGTAAATCTGAACAGAGTTGAAATATTTAAATAGATTATTTTGAGATATTATATAGTAATGATATAATATGAAAATGCCTCAAGAGTAATGCGTAAAACATTTTTGGATTAAGCGTTACTCTTGAGTCGAATCTAGTAATTCTAACGTGTAGAACTTCTTTAGTTTAACAAATTCATTTCTATCCTGTGCCATCTGCAGTCACTTTGAACCACTCGCTCTTTTATAGTCATCATGCCAACACATTCCTTCTTGTAGGGTATTTTTGTATTTTTCTCCATCGTCTGCTTAATAACCTTACACCAAGAATCATGTACGTGGGTTACGTGACTGACCCATTTCCATGTAAGTGTTGTTTTTCGCTTGAAAGCATAAATGAATTGGCTTAGTTATTTTAGTCACGTATCATTCTTATGGCCATGCAGTGTTGTTCCTATTGGTTTTCTTCCTTTTTCTTTTTGGATCATTAACAATGTGCTGAAGGAACTTTTGCTAAGGACAATTTTCGGTAAAGAAAATAAGAATTAGCAGAATATACATATTTCGAATGTGTGAGCTTTCTGATACAACAAGGGTAACATAATTTAAATGCAATCAACGTCCCTAGAAACTACCAACCCCCATTAGAAAAATGACAACCTCTATAGCAATTCAAGACAGTTAAATACTCTTTGCGTCACGCACCTAACCCAACACGTGTAAAATTCTCCATGTTTAAGGAAATGTATGTATCAAGTACATAAAAAAATTTATGACTTATTTTCAAGTTCATTCTAGAAGCTTTTCAAGTTTTCAGACTATGGGAATATGTCACGGTGGTTGGCATATTTTTTATGAAAATACAAGATATATATTATATATGTTTTCCGACTCATTGCTTAGAAAGAGCTGTGCACTTACAGCTTTTTATGTTGTTTGCTACCATAACATATCACGCAACATGACATTTAATCAATCTAAACCATTTTATTGGTTACGAAACTCCAAATTCATACGACAAAAAGGAGTAAAATAATATTTGAATTGATCTACATATTACTGCTCATTATTAGTTTATCTGCCGGCTCATGAATTTCCTTTATTTGTCAACGTCACTCCCTACACGAATCGTTTTTGAAGAGTAATATTTGCCGACTAGTTTGAAAAAGTTATTTCTACCATAAAATAATCTATTATTTTTCGGTCAGTTTTGTTGTCTTGGTGAAATTAAAGCACTCGCTCATGGAAAGCGCCGTACGAAGATTAATTAGTAATGTGACATCAAATTCCCGTGAAAGTATAAGTCTGAGTGTAGATAATCATGAACAAAGTTTATTGTAAAGATTAAATAATTATTTCCAAGTCCTCAGCACTTTTTATGTAATTAACGATCAATGGCTAACTACTACACATATCCTAATCCAATTTTTGAATTTACTTTTTTGGTTCTGTTTACTGGACCTTATCTTAATGTTTATTTTTTTTTGTGTCACTGCACAAGAAGATAATATTACATTAACATACACTTTATTTCAAACACACCGCCCCAAGTAGTAATATTGCAAACATGCGCATTTTTAAATCTTTTTGTGGTTACCATTAAGGAATTTTTCCTTACTGGAAAACAACTAATTGATAATTTATGCACTTGTATTTCCTAATTTACATTGAAGTTCCTGTTTTTAAATAAAAAATAAATAGCACATATATAGAAGACCACCGCGCATAGTCTAATGAATAATTTTTACATTTACGCTCTTAATATTATCAAAAAGCCATTAATAATAAAGTACTAAATTTGCTTTTTTATAAATTGTAGCAGAATACAATGAACTTTACCAAATACAATGTATGATTCAGTAATTTGGTCCTCGTTATCTAAAGTCAAGTTTAAACTATTCGATTTTTAAAATGTGTGGAAAAATTTCGATCATCATCAGCTTTTATTATGGAATTAAAAATTATCCAACTGACCTAAGTTGTCAAAGAAGACTAATTTTCCAGGTGTTAATGTACTAACTCAACACGATTTATACAGATCTGCTTCAAAACAAAGGAAATTAGATATTCACATGACAACGAGTTACCGCATATGAATGAGGTACCCGCCCTTACGTTGACAGTAGTTTAAACTCTCCAGAAGCAAACATTAATTCCCACAGGAAACATCCATCCGAAGGTTTTATAAGTTGAATTAGAAAGCGCACCTTATTATAACGTAATCGTAAATTATGTAGTCATATGTGTGAACTATGTGAACGTAAAAGTTTCAACGTGCTCTAAGAAAATATCGATGTTTTTTCACAGATAAAATAACAGCAAAGATTTCGAATGCTAAATATAATAAATATTATATATATTAAATAAAATTTTTAGATATTTGAAAATTTAAAATGATGGTTAACAAATTATTTCCAAAATGCGGGATAGACTTGAAAAGAAATATCTAACTCTCCGCAAACATAACATCATAATTTAGCGGAAATATGTCTTTTGTTGACTGTACATATGATGTTACCTTATCTGCGACTAATTTTATTTTTTCTGACTAATGTTCGGATTAAGGATTAACCGTACCAGATAAAACTTGTTAGAAGTGATTCGGATAGCAAATTATCATATACTACATGAAGACATTACCAAGAATATTAGCTCTTAACAGGGAAGAAAATGTTGGCGCGGTCACGTCCTGCAATATTATCATTTAATAATATTTTTAAAATTTTCAAATTTATTTCGATACTTTTATTTAGTAACTTTGTTAAGTATTAATTCCATCTTATTGCTTTGTTATTTCTATGTTTTGTGCATTTTGGTTCAATAATCATTAAAAAAATCTTACTTTTTTTTGGTCTAAGTTGTTTTAATAAAGATAGCTTGCATTATTTTTTCACTGTACATAATGATCATAGAAGAAACTTACGGATTGATTATTGAAATAGTACTTAATATAAAGGAAATAAATATTTAACAATATTTATTTAAGCAATCTAATTAGGTAATACTGCCAGTGCATTATACGTTTGCGAGGTGATTGCAAGGTTTCTCAATTAATTTCTTTACATTTTGCTTTGAAGAAAACTAAGTGAACAACTAATAAATAAAATAGCATTTAAAAGATGTTAAAATAATCATTTCTTGGTTCATAAAATTTATATTTGATAGAATGTACCATATTACTCATATCTTCTGAATTAATATGAGTAGAGTATATTTGAATAAATAAACAGAATATGAAGTAAGTTGTTTACTTTCTGTCTAGATTTAAACCGCAAGTTAGTAAGTCAGGACTCAAACTATTTATAAGAAAATAAATATTCGTTTAAAGAAATCAAATATTGTGAATTTTTTATTGCTTTACCAACTTAGTAATATCTGATATATTATATATATTAATTAAATTGAATAATAAATCATTCCCTAAGACTCCATTAACGTAAACGTAAGTTGTCCATAATGAATTAAGGATCTATTATTTTAACATATTGAGGAAAATATTAACATAGATAATTATTTTCGTTGTTGACTACAAAAACCTACTTGAGTACTTGATTAAAAAAAAAACATTCGTTTATTTCTTCTCAATTAGAAAAGATAAAATCACACAAACGGTTTGTGCAGCCAAAAGTACAAACCAGAACAAATTACGTTAAGATTGATGTGTCACCTAATAACCAGTTTAGAATATGGCCACTGGTTACCTAACAAAGTTCTCTTATATCGTATCTTTAATAAAACTCGAATGTTTTTAGTTTTAAATATTTTGTTTTTACATGTACAGTTTCACTTTGATTTACTAATATTTAAAAAAAATGTTTATCATATTAATATCATATCATGTAGATTAGGTTTTATAATCAACGAGTTGTACTAAACATATAAAATAAATAAATACGCAGCTATTTAAATTTTTTTAATTATAAAAATTTTAGTTCTAAATATAAAGCCTATAAATTTACAAGTATTGCAAGCTGTTGGAACGGAAATTCAAAAAAAACAGAGGCATATCGTTATAAATAATCATTATAAAATGACCATAGGTAATGTTAAAATGATTTTCTTGGTTACTAGCATTTTTTATTCAAGCTCAAGGATGGGATTCCCTAAAAACAATCGAAATTGCCTAAAAAATACAGTCTCTATTTGCTTAGTAAATTTAACAAAAATTAATTCTTTACATCGCATAGCTTTATCGGAATTTTTTGAATGCTTTGTTTCCACAAAATAAAACTTTTGATGTAATGTTTACAAAATACATTTTTTTCGTAGTACTTATCTGTAACTCTATACGTGTAAATCTGTATGAGTATAAATGCACGAAAAGTTACTTATGCACGTATGCCTTATGCAATTTGATCGTTTTAAACTTTTTAATTTGATTACAATATCCTGAAATCCGTGCTTAACAAAACAAATTTCGAAGAATGTTGTATTGAATTCTTAAAAATCTCAGATATTCCTTTACGAATAGAAAATTTTATGTAATATTCCTCTGGCAAAAGCCTTATTTCAATATAAAGTTATTTAGGTTGGTGCTCTCCGAAAAAACAAAAAGAAAATTTCTATTTGGGTTTTGTAGAAAACTTACTCTGGTTTCATATCCATCAAAAATTGTAAGGCTGGAAAATGCTAACATGCTAGTGAAGCACTATGCTAACAACAGCAAGCTCACCTTTACCAAAACAGAAAAAGTTATTCTCAAGACTATAAGAAAACTAATTATATACTCTTTTAAATCTTCCTGAGACTTTAAAGATATACTAGACTCTGCTATTTCTAAATTTAATCCCAAGAAAGCTCCAGGCGTTGACCTCATCTTTGGCAGCATGATAAAAAATTTCGGAGATAAAGCCAAAAAACTACTTGAGATTTTCAGTCTTTCCTGGAAAACAGCCTACAGAGCTCAATAGAGCACTGTTGACCAGTTCTTTCACTTTTACCAGTACATTATTTATGGTTTTTGGAAAAAACCGAATGAAAAACACTTGCCGTTTTTCTCGCTTTGTTTTCTCTCAGCGAAAGAAACTTGTCCATTTTTTCCGTAAGATTGGTATAAAAAGGAATGTACTTTTGTGGATTAACAACTTTCTGAAATTTAGGCGCCTTTCAATGGAGAACTCTCTTGGACCCTTGAATTTGAACCTATGTACAATGAAGCTCTGTCCTAAGCGCACTACTTTTTCTCCTCTACTTGAATAGAATCGATTCTTATATCCATAAAAATACCAAGATTTCCTGTTCCGTAAATGCTATTGCCATTTGGAATGCAAGCCAGGATATGAAAATATCTGAAAAATCTCTTAATGTAAGCTTGAAAGGTATTTAAACCTGGGCTGCAGAATTCAAACTGACTAAAAACCCTAATAAATACAACTACTGCAATTTTTGAACTGACAGAAAATATTGTGGTACTTTCTATCCGTATTTAAAATTCATAACTCCACGATTGAACGCGTCAACAATCCTAAATACCTGGGAATCATATTAGACCCAGAACTTCGTTTCACAAGATACAGCGAATAAAGCCCTCAAAAAATTAAACTTCCTTTGCAAATTATGTGGCTCCAACTGGGGTTCAATAATATCGACGTTAGAAAATACTTAATACACCATCATTAGGTCAGTACCAGAATATTTTCTTCTCTTATTTGGGCACATGCGTCCGAAACAGCTAAATCCAAACTAGATTCACTTCAATATAGAGTATTAAAAATTATTATCGGTGCTGTCTCCTCTACTAACAATATCAAAGCTGATCTTGAAAGCGGTATTATTTCCTTAGAAAATAGACAGAAACATGCCACTGCAAAATTCACTAACAAACTTAGACGATAAAATAAGGACTAGATCTCCTATATAGTTTTCAATGCCTGGTGAGGCACAACAGGGTCATCAGAACGAATCATCAACACTTCACTTTAACGAAGACTTAAGGTAACGAAGACTTAATACTAAAGTCAACGTAAACTTTATAGAACCACGCTCAAAGAATTAAACAACCCAAGTTTTATGACAGAAAAGAGATGACATAGTCCGTTCACTTGTCAAAGAAAACAATGATAATACCTTTGAGTAAGGAGGTGCAAATATCTTTTACATTACCCTTCCGGCTACAATGTTAAACGCAAAATTCCCACTGGCCAAATTGCATCAAACTTTACTAGTGAACTAATTACAATTAAAGAAACCCTCACTTTCTACCTCTCACAGCAATCCAACGACTCAACAGAAGACCTATTTATTTTCTTTGACTCAATATCAGCACTCTTAGCTACAAATAGAAATTTAACACAAGAAATCAATATCCTTTTCCGTTTAATAAATAACCCTTGTAAACTCCAGCGGATTCCAGGTCCCGTTGGCATTGAAGGGAATAAGTGTGCAGGTGTTCTTGCTAAGGAAGCGCTGGACCTGGATCTACCTCCCACAGTCACTCCTGCAGATGCAATCGCTTTTACTAAGGGTAAAACCTTTAAGCAGCAGTTTAGCGATCTCAGGTCTCGACTGCCCATCAAATTTGTCGTCGCAATAACGAGACTTCGTACAGAACATTTTATGGGCATAAAAATATCCTAAAAGAATAGCTCAAGACCCTATGAATTTTCTCCAAACTCCACTAACACCGGACCACATCCTTAACTATCAAGCTATTATTACTTATATTTTCCTATTAGTTTACCACCGGGTGAAGTACTCCACGACCATCAAGCTCCGAAACTTGCAACTCGTGTCGTCAACACTTTTGGAAACATTTTACATATGTCCATAGACACGAAAACCGCATTAACAACTGTAAGGCTGTTATTTTACTACAGTCTACCGTGCACCATGATAAAGCTATACGTGAGAATGATCAGAAAAAAGCTGATAATAGTAGAATTTTTATAATAAAACCAAGGACAATATTGACACAAACGACAATTTGTGTGCCATTTAATAAGTTGCCCGGCAAACCAAAGATTGTTTGCCGACCACGGCTATCTTTTTTTTATCTTTTCAATGTAGCGGAAATAAACGCGTATGTTATTTATAATATGAATACGAATAGTTACATTACTAGAAGATAATTCCTTAAAAAACTCCAATACAACTTGTAAAAGTTTTAAAACCAAGGGACCTAAATTTCCCACGCTGCCATGGCCCATGAAAAGAAAACTAGTAAATACTCAAATTTCTGACACCAATTCTAATGATTCCAAAGGCCGTTAACACCTATATTGTGATGAAAAAATGAAAACAAAATGTGACAAATTTATATGTAATGAACACCATACTAAAGTTTTGTGATTGACTTCGCAAGTAATTCAATTAATAATTATTATTTTTTAACTACTGTGTCAAAAATTTACGTTTTTATTATTTTCTAGAAGCTTTGCATTTTTGTTATGTTAAGATGTTATTCTTTAAGTTCTTATATAAAATAAATATTCACACTTATTTTGTTTCTTTTTCTCAAGTAAACCCTGTTCTCCACACGGACGCCACTCAAAGAATAGTGTAAGTATTTTGGCACGACTAGTTAAAAATGAAATATTCAACTCTATTCAAACGACAACTGACAATACAGATCTCCCATTTAAACAAAAAGTAGAGTTCTTTAAGCGTAATAAAAAGCGGCTTAAAAAAATTAGTTTATTTGTAAAGTATGAACTGGAATTAAAACGCAAATGAAGGAAATTATATCGTTTGATTTATAGTACAATATGGGTGACGTTTATTGTTGCTTGGTATAGGAAAATAATATAATAGTTTAGTATGTACGTGAGTTGCTACAGTGAAATATAGCTTATTTATAAATTTTATTTCAAAGAGCTAATTATAGTATCATTAAGAATATTGTTTTCTTAATTTGACAAGTATATCTTCAGCCACCATCATACTGAAGGAATGTACACAAAACTATAAACCAAAATATTTAATATAAATATCCTTAGATGATTCAGGTTTTGTATATAATTTATTGTGCGCAAAAATCTTACAGTTTAAATTTTATTCGTAAATTATAAATTTATTTAGAATTTGTTATCGTCAATCCATAGGTGAATAGGTGTATTTGTTTGTACCTGTATCATTTAAAAATTACTGAGCAAATTGAAAAAAAATATTCATTATTATATTTAATAAACACAAGGAAAGAAATAAAGATATCCTAATATCATTTTATTAAGTTTATCGTTAAGAAAAACAAATATTTATTTACGTCATATTGTCACTAATAACTATGTAATTAATTCAAATCGTCCAAAAAAAAGTAGTGTAACACTTAAGCCATATATGAAATGTGATCATTTTTATGATACCGTGCTCAAAGGAAGTCTGTAGGTGACAAGCAATTTTTTTAGAAACGGTTTGACGTAAAAGCTAATAATTCGGAATAGTAATAAATCATTTAGCAATTTTAAAAATTTTAGATTTCAATATCATTAGGGTATTTTTTATTCTTCTATCATGCTGCTGCTTATAAAGAATTCAAAAATATTTTTCTTTAATATTTCAAGTTTCAAGTTCAAGACAAGACCAAAATATGCAAAAAGTGAATTGCCTCTTCCTTATTTAAAAACTTCGAAAATATAAATTATTTTAAAACAGAGTTTATTGAATCTAATTAGTAGATTTCAAGAGAACCATAGCGAGTGTCCTAGGTCAAATAATATTTGACAAATTTAGGATATTTTAGCGTTCGCCAAACGGATACTCTGAAACACGGTGAAAAGTAATCTCACCATTTATAAAAGGTTCAAAAAATCCCTTTGTATCCTAATATGTTCAAACTTTTATATGTGGTACGGAATTCTTGTATTGCATACTGAACAGGTTTTTTAAAAATATACCCAATAAATTTTTAATTCCTATTTTGACCTTATTAGTTAAAATACTTTACTTTAGTGACCTTACAAAGAATATTTCTATTGCATGCACGTACAAGTACACGTAATCTCATAATATTCCAAACTGACCTTTTTCCTTCAAGGAAGTCCGCAAGAAGTTTAGTAATATATTTTTCTTTAAAAGTTAAAAGAAAACTTGCGCATACTGTTCAATCGTTCTATCTCTCCACTGATCGTGTTTGAAAGAACTTCAAATAAAAACTTAACCACTTTATGTTTTGAACGCATTTTGCTAACCATCTCTTCTTAACTATTTTCCAATTTTTGGTTTAAAGATCATGTCTGCAACTAAACGTATACTTTTAGTAAATTCAGCTATTTTGATTTAATAGTCATAAAATCGTCGTCGAAGTTTATTGATTAATACATTAGTGGCAAATATTTTTCCCCCATAAATGAATTAATAATCTAAATTCTGTACCTAGCAATAAACCTAATGAATAAAATATGCTTATAAAAATGAAAAGAATTGGTAGAATATTTGTAAAACGTGGAAAAATCTCAGTAAATTCTAAAAATTTTAACTAATAATATCGAGGCCCCAATAATTGTAACAATATTTAGTTATAATAGAGTCCACGTAACTGGTAGAAATTAAATATTTACATCGGCTTCGTCAACAAGCAATTAAGGACAAATTAAATTTATAGAGGAATTTTAGGAGGTCCGTCGTATACAATATGGGTGTATGTTACAAAATGTTGTCATCAATTACCTAAGTGGTTAGATTTGTGCACTATAATAGTGTAAAACAGGCACGCCAAATTTTCATTACAAAATTGTCACAAAATTACTTTGAGAATATTGTATTCACCTATACATGTACTTTTAACGAATCAAAATAAACAGAAATTTTATCTTGATTAACTAACGTATTTCCGTCAAAAACGTGTGCCGGACGGTTTATGGATTTGCAACATTTTTTGTTATTTTGTTGTAATTTTTACACTTTTTAGATGTAAATGATGTCATATGTTTACTTCATGTATATGTATTGGGAATTTGATCAGAACTACTGTAGAATTTTGAATATTTTTCTACAGGAAAATAACCCGTATAATTTGGAGTTTTAACAAAGATATCCTTCGCAGTGATTATAGGACGATGCCTGACTATATTTACATAGGCGCAATGTAAGTTATGCGTTATACTTTGTTTTAACTTTTTATTACAATTTAAAGGAGAATGTAGAGGATAAGTTCGAAAGTTTACAATTAGAAATTGATGTATATCACACATAAATTATGTATTGTTTTTATGCTGCAAAATACAGTAACAGATACAAAATCATAGTAACGAAATAAAAGCGGAATGCCGCGCTAAATTATAAATAGCAAGAAAAATGTTGAAAAAAGATAGAGACAAAATGAAACCAATAAATTATGATATAAGAAACGTGAAAACAGGTAACATCTAAAGAACATGAAAACATTTTTCGAGACACAAAATCTCCAAAAAGGAGGAAATGGAGGAAAAAAAATCTCTATCGGATATGATAAATTAATTTAATAACTTTAAAACGAATATTATAAAGTTGCAAAATACAAATTGAATAACGAGAAAACAAAAGGTTAGAACTTGTTGCAAAATACTGTAAGAAAAAACGAAGATCGTCTTTGAGTATGCCAATAGACAGAGATAGCAATGACGGATACCAATTATTACAGGCTCCACTTGTAACCCCTACCATCTACAGAGAAAAATTAAATTTTTCAAAATGAACAATACAGTATACTGGCTATTTAGAGCGAGAAAATGGACTAAAGCTCACCAAACCTTCAAAAAACGCTGGATTACTTCCTTGAATGTTAGATCATAGGTAAATAACATTAAAAAGATGAAGCGACTACGTAGTCGACGTAACTGGAAAACGGCTGGCACAAAACGGGTAGGACATCGAGAACTATGGAAACTCCTTTAAGGAGGTTTCTACCGCTACAACGATTTTCACACTAGCAATAAATGAAACTAACATATAGAACAAGTTTGATTTTCACGATCTATCAGAAATTTTCCAATAAGGGATAATCAAAAACGAAAATTGTTTTCCAAGTTTATTTCAGTGCAATATTTTTTGGTCCCTTGTAACGTTTTATATCTTATATTCTGTACCCGTTAGTTTCGGTCTCGGGAGAGCAAAAGTCTACAAAATATTTCATATCTCGATAATTTGCAATAAAAAAACTTTTCCTTTCTTTGTGTGGTTTTTACGTGAAAACATAAGCTCCAGGGGTTAACACGAGTTATAACTTTCTATTGCAGAGCGGAACTTTATTTCTAAATATTTTTAAAACCATCATTGCTACCCAGGTGAGTAAGGAAAATATTAATATTTTGAGCTAGTACTCATATGCAATTTAAATTTGTTTTTACCTCCAAATAAATTTGAAAAATATTGTTAACAAATAAAAAATTTTTAAACAAAGTAACTTCCTTTTTGTAATACAATATCTGAATATGAAGGTCGATGTAGATATAGTCTATAATTGGAATTAACAAATAAGCTACTTCTTCGCTTTGTAAATTGCGTAGGTTTCGTAGAAAGAAACTTGCTGCTTTTTACTTAATAAAAAATCATCTCTTATAGAAACATGTTGCAATAAATTCATAGGATAAGGTATTTTTCCCTCCGTTTTGATCTCGAATTTACGCAAACAATGTGCGGGCTATAGTTAAAATTACATATGTGTAGTTAAAAACACAATATTTGCTTAACTTGCAAGTAAATTTATATTCACATGTAATTTTGACTTTATTTAATGTTAACTTGTGATCTATTGCTAACGGGTTGAGCAAGTTAAAATAAAATAAATAGAAAAAAAATGTGAATGAAAATATTAAGTAGAAATAAAATACGAAACATCAGTAATGTAAAACGCAAATAAAAAGAGGTGTAGACAGTGACACACCCAAATATTCTATGATCATAGTTGGAAGAAACATATTGTTAAAATAAACACATAACTATTCATGTAATCCTATATCTTATTTTTTCATAACGGTATTCGTCACATTTTGAAACAATACAAATATATTTGCACATTTTAGAGAGTGTTTTAAAAGATATAACATTGGTGAATATATAAATATTGATATGAAAGGATATATATTAGGATATATTTATAGACACATTTTAATAGGGTTCCATAAGTATATTTAGAGCATTATTCACTTAACCTTTAAAATCATATTGGAACAGTAAGATAGTGACAATTATGTCAATAACAATCATACTACAGAGCAGTTATGGATGTTCCCTCAAGAAATTTTTATCTTATTAATTAATACTTTACATATTCCATAAGCTTCTATTTAACATTTAAATAAATATATTAGTAATGTTTGCGTTTGGAAAAGATTTAAATTTTGTTTTGTTAGTATCGTATATTGTTAGGATGAAACTCATATAGCGGTAAAAACATCCTTCAAGCACTTTCCATAGTTGTCGATGTCCCACCCGTTTTGTGCCAGCCGTTTTCTAGCTAGGTCGACTAAGTAGTCGCTTCATCTTTTTAACGTTATTTACCTGTGATCTAATATTCAAGATGGTAGTAATCCAGCATTTTTTGATGGTTTGGTGAGCTTTAGTCTATTAGTATTGCTCGTTTTGAAAAATTTAGTTTTTCTCTGTGCATGGTAGGGCTAATATAATAATTGATCACAATTAAATGAAACTACGTGATGTAGTATTATTTATATTTGAAAGTAGAAATAATATTACATCACGTAGTTTCATTTAATTGTGAATAATGAATTTCTACAAAATTAACGCTAAATATATTAAATAATAATTGATATTCATCGTTGCTATGTCTACCTATCGATATACTCGAGAAAGATCTTAATTATTTGTTATAAATATTTTGCAACAAGTGCTGACTTTTTGTTCTCTCTGTTATTCGATTGGTGTTTTGTTACTTTAGAATATTCTTTTTTGAAATTATTAAATTAATTTATCATATCCGGCAGAAATTCTCTTTCCCCCATTTCTTCCTTCTCGTAATTTTTAGGTTTTGAAATTTTTTTTTATTTTTTGTAGATGTTAATGTTCTTCAGCTCGCACTTGTTTTTGTTTTTCTCATATCATAATTTATTGGTATTATTTTATTTCGGTCCTTTTTCCCCATTTTTCTTGCTATTTATAACTTAGCGTGGTTGCATTCTGCTTTCCTTCTGTTACTGTGATTTTGCATCTATTACATCATTTTCCAGCAGAAAAATGATACATAATTTATGTGTAATATATATTAACTTCGAAATTATCGTCTACGTGCCTGTTTTTCACTATTATAATGCACATATCTAAATACTTAGGTAATTGATGAGAACATTTAGTAGGTTTCAGTAGTAGGTACGATGTAAATGAATTCTAAATCTAAAGGTAATTTTTTTTTAAACTTTTGCCTTTGATGAAGTTTGTATGATTCTGTTTATAAATGTAATTTAACCAAAATAATTTGTTTTAATAATTACTAAATGTCAACATCGTGACATTTTAAGGTTTTACTGCGCATAAACACTTAAGATAGGGAAGCACCCTATTTATATTTTGCAAAGATATTTTATATATTGTATCATTTTAAAAATGCTCTTTACATTTTTTATTTTACTTTAAAATATCTTTTCTATGACACTACTTGATGAGTAACGCAAAAAAATTGTAATTTTCAAATTTATTTAACGAAACGGTTAATAGAGGAGAACCCGCGTAAAACAATAAAAATAAATAAATATGTAACAATGTAAAATGTTAAATTTGATTATATAATTTAAAAATTATAATTGTATTTTACATGTGTAATAGTTTATTATATTTTCTTGTATTTTATTAAGGAAGCATATACTCTGCCCCACAAATGAAATACTAATCTTTGTGAGTCTGAATTTGGGAATATCCAGTTTATTTTTTATTTCTAGTATTGTCATCCTGACGGTCAGAATTTTTACGGTGAAGTAATTGTTTCTTACATGCAAAATATTTTCAAAGGTATATTTTGAAATTAATTGGCTTTATCGTTTTTGTACATATATACACCGCAGAGAATTATGTAAACAGAAGTAAACTACAGACGCAGTAATGGTGTTAGTTTCACACACTTTTAGCGTTTCAGAGAAGTGCAGGATACTTCTGGCATATTCTGTGACCCGTCCAAAGGATTTGATTGTGTTGATCATAGAACGTTACTCTGCGAATTGCAATACCATGGGCATCAGATAGTAATAGAATGGAATTTGTTAAGAATATAATTTTTCTCGGTGTTTATATATAAAGTATACTAAAATGGGGAGCTTGTATTGCAAATTTGGCATTGAAACTTAGCTCTTAATCAGTGATTTAAGAAATATAGAAACTGCAAGAATGCATTTTTACTAATTTTAGATTATAATGGGGTACGATATATTGTTGTGGGGTGAGACTGCTAATATTTAATCCATTTTTATTTTGCCAAAGAGAGATATTCGCTCAATATATATAATAAATTCTTGAAATATTCTCAGAGAACTATTAAAAAAATAATATAATAAATTCTCATTACTTTCAAAACATACTTCTGAAAATATTTCGTCAAATATATATTTGGAAGGTAATGAGAGTTTATTAATAAATATTAATTTATTAGTAATGATCATAAATGCATATAGTGCAACAAAACCCCTGTCGAGTGAAGAATGAAGTAAGAAAAAAACATTCGTTGGATAGGTACTAGTATCTTTACGTGCCCCACTAAACAATTTGAGGTAGAGAGAAATATTATTACATAGCTAAAAAATTATATAATGAATTCGACGATGCCACATGTATTAGTGGGGAACGTAAAGATACATGTATTAGTATCTATAACAAACGTGTGTTAGTATCTATAAGAAACTTTTTACTGTTTACAGCAAACATATATTAATCGTCAACAGCTTATTGTGTAAAATTGACTTATCCTTACCACATCGAAATTTTATAGTGTCTTCCAAAATGTGTACAAATTTTAAAAAAAAATTATTTTCATAGCGTAGTTTTCCCACGAGCGGTTTAAAAGCTAGGATGCTCTTGTTTTTCGCCTACTAGCCTAAGTAAGAAATTAAGATGTTTCGTTGGTAATTAATACAGAAATAAAAATAACATTACTTTATAAGCAATACGAAATTCTACCGATGAAAGAAATGAAAACAAATAAAATTCAAACCTTACGTGGATAATGTTTCGGATTTGTTTGCGGTTCTTACATCGTAACAGTGAAGTGAACGCATTACTGACAAGAAACAAGTATGTTTTTGTCAGTAAGGTGTTCATTATATTTTGTTACATTTGTCTGCACTGACAACGATGTAGTTTTGTGCAGACAAATGGGAACGAGCATTGCCTTGCCTTGCAATACCCGAATTTTTACTTACAACATAAGAAGCGAGTAACTTGTTTAGTGAGAAAAGTGATGGGAGGCTAACAAGTTATAAAAAGATTGCTGCTGTTAAAGTATTTGGCCATACAGAGAACGTAATTTCAGAGTAACATAATCGATGCGGCCTAAATGCCATGTTATTTTCAGGTCAATGTTATCTTCACGCTTTCGCAGAAACAAAGTTCATGATTGATGAAATTATATAACTATTGACTAGTTTTTAATTTATAAATCATTTCAAGAATCAAATACGTTACGTACTGATAAATAATTACACAGTTATTCAAATATTTATTGCCTAGCATAAAATGTATTCTTCCCTAAGGGACAACTTGTAATACTTTTAAAAACCTAACATTATA
Organism: Druceiella hillmani; assembly: GCA_039881145.1. Taxonomy (NCBI): domain Eukaryota; kingdom Metazoa; phylum Arthropoda; class Insecta; order Lepidoptera; family Hepialidae; genus Druceiella; species Druceiella hillmani. The sequence continues at coordinate 17,217,042 of JAYKKI010000046.1, read as the reverse complement.
ATCTTCTTAAATAGTTTTCAAATTTACGTAGTTAACCTTAGAGGGTTCTAGTTCCTCTTCAGTATTTTAATTAGCTACGGTTTTCTCAGACATCGATTATGATTTTATGAAAGTTACCGCATTAAATATATTTACAATGTACATAATCTCCGTCCATTTCGAACATCACACACTGGAATTAAAAATGTTTTGGACTATGAGGAAAAATAGCACTGGATTCGGTTTAAAAATGAAAATAAGTAGAATTTGCCCTTTTAATTTTTAAAGTCAGTACTAATATTCTATTGAAAAATGTAATTCATCACCATCGATGATTAGTAATGGAACGATTACAAGCAACAGGCGAAATTAGCCAAAATTTTTAATATTTCAATTTCATTCAGAAATAAGCTCATCACCAACAATTAGGTTCGCGAGCGATGAGTTGATGATGAGGTCTTACCCTTTGATTTTGTAAGAGATTTCCATAATTATGCATTTCTAATAGTACATGGTTTATTAGAGTGTCTTCTACAATACGAATCTAAGTTTGAAACGATAATTGATTAAACTCTTAAAATTTGATTGTATTAGGTGTAATGTTAATAAAATCAGAAAGGTACTTATAAGATAAATAAAGTAAGAAAATTATTGAATACATTAGATAAGCAACATAATATCGTCGAAACTGTTTTAAAGGAAATATAATGAAGTATCATAACGTTATGACTTATAATGTCGCAACAACATTTTAACAATATTTTACCTGATATTTCATTGCATACACGTTCATATCAATAAGTAGATGAAATAAACTATTATAAAGTTTAAACGATCCCTATATAATCTTTAATGCATTTTAATATTCATGTATTGGCACCATTTTTTTCTAAGTGTCAAGTTATTATTAAAAATATTCAATTTCTGAGATTAAATTACATCACTTGTCATTTCGGTATCATTTTATATGGGTATATTATCAGTATCATTTGTCATATAATCTGCCAATAATTATAATTTATTATATAAATTGGTATAATTCGCCATACAGTATGAATTACCAATAACATTAATAAATCAAATAAATAAAAACAAAATTTAATATTTTTATAAGAGTGGGCGTCGTTTTTTTTCGAACTAGAAATAATGCGTTAAAGGATATTTGGTACAAACCCATATAAACCATCGCTACCATTATATATCAAATTAAAGCTTGAAAAACATTGACTATCATATCACATATTTTCTTTCAGTAATATCTTATTTACATATTATCCTATTTTACTAATAACAAATGACAGGGTCACTATCAATCTCACATCGCTTCACAAACACATAATCTCTATTTTTATATTTATATTATACATTTCTTGTAACATAGAACATGTTCATATACGCTCTGAAAACTTTCGAAGTGTCATTAATCAACAGCCACTAGACTCTACAGGTGGCGGCGTCATATTACGTACAAGTTGCTCACAACGAGCTAGTCACAGACTAGCCACCCGCAGTGCACGCCTTTAGCAAGGAAAATCTTTATCAACCGCTACGCCATGACCACTTTACTGCCGGATGTTATTAGCGGCAGCTGGGACTGGGTGACTCGCTACACACTCTCCACAAATTGTTGATGTATATAAGGTGCCGACGAGTGCCCAATGTTTTGCTTTCTTCTTCCCATCGCGGAGTTACATAACAATATATACTATCTTCTTGGCATCGCAGAGGTACAGAACCATGTATAGTATTACTTTACATGCATATTTCCTATCCGATACTTTTTCCAAATTGTTTTTATAAAAGTATGTGTAATGCGCTCAAATATAGAATAAAAAAAATTTTCTAATTTTTGTGACATTAAAAAAGATAAAAAAGTATTAGATGCATATCATTCTAGAAACTAGCCTTAAAATAATAATGATTCCAACTACTGTTTCCAGGAACGGGAAAACAGTTTTTTTCTAAAATGGAAACACTAAAAACTACAATATTTTTATTTGCGATAGGCACTGTGCGAATACAGCGATAAATATAAAATAATATAAGTGGAATGCGAAACGAAGCGACATGGAATCACCTACCGGGGCAAGCACTAATTTGCTATTTCCGTGAAAAATTTCATAATATGAATGAACAAATTATCTGCCCAGTAGTAGCTTAATTTGGCACAATTAACATATATTAATAAAGACTACTTACTAATGTATACATTTGAAAGATTACTTACTAATGTACACACATGCCAAAGTTCAGAGTATCCCTATAAATCTTCTTCCCAAGGAATGAATTTTATTATAATTTTTCAGCTCAGATTGGAAATAATTTTGAATTCGTGAAGATAACAATTTCCTAATATACCTCTGTTTGTGATTAACCGAAAATCATATTAGTAAAGGACAAAATTTGATTAATTAGTGGAAGCCCTGTTTCCAATGCTATATCGTCAATAATTTTGAAGTTAATGGGGTTTATCGATTGTTAAGTAAAAGTTTATATATTTTTTACGTCTTGTATATTAATGTGCAATAGTCGTTTCAAATGCATAATCTCTGATTGGATTACTGTAATAAGTATGTTAATTGGCTAATATTAGTTGAAAATTATTATTGTTATACCTGTTAGGAAAATTTGTCGTTTGTAATAAAATTATTTCACGAAGAAATATTTTCTGTGATTCTAATTTTTTTCTTAAAAAGTCTCATTTGTCTAGTACGGCTGGTATAATATAACGTCAGCATATAATATAATATAAGGAATATGCGGTGTGTCAAGAAATGATAATTTGTATCCTCAAGAAATAGAAATTATTTTTCCTGTAAGCGATTAGAGCATTATTTACGTCCCGAATATGTTGATTGTTTAACCTCTGTTACGTAAATTTTTAAAACGTATCTTTTCCTCTAAAATTTATAGAAATTGATATTTAGGGTATTTTCAGGATTATGAACTTATAATTTGAATATATGGTATACTGGTTAATTTCTCTATTTCTGACCAAAAAGTTATAAAGATGCTTTGTTTATGACTTTGAAATTACAGACTAAGTTTTTTGCCTAATCAAAAATTATAAATTATGAAATACCCGTTTATGTTTTGAATTTTTTTGTTTGCCTGTTTGTCACGAGATATAACTGTGTTAAATAATAATATTTTGTCGTAAAATCTAATAGATTTTTATACATATGTATTAGTTTAAATGATGCCGTTTTACCAGCTTTGATAATAATCCAAGTAAATAATTATTAATCGTTGGGACCTAAGTAATTCTGTACTAAATTTGTTCTATGATAATAAATTTGTTCATGAATTTATTATGAATATTTTTGAATTTTCATCTGCTACTGAAGGGATATTTTTAGCTTGCATATTATTTTTTACATGAAATATGTACATTTCTTTGTAAAAGTACAAAACTACTCATAAGTATGAAACAAATGTAATTTTTTGTAACATATTCTATTACAACGTTATATTACAATTAAAAATATTATAAAACAGCACGTTTTCCGGTTTGGATGTGATGTAATTATTTTGAGTGTACTAAGATACGAATTTAGGTTTTCACGTTTTGACTACGATTTAAGCATTTATTAAACTACAGTAACTAAGTTAGTAAATCTGTAGAAAAGAAATATTTATGAAATTATTCTTTCAAAACACCGTTCTAATATACCGAAATTCTGTTTTTTTATTCTTCTATTTTATATATCTAGCGAATAGTATTATAGTGTATGTTATGTTTCCGTGGATAAAAGATCGTCTTTTTAATGCAACAAAATATCCGTAAACATATCGTTAACGTATTAAGTACCATAAGAGTGGCTGCAACCTCCAGAGTGGGTTTTCTGGGGCCGTGAAGTTGTCAAACTTAGGCAATAAAATTTGTCATTTAATTCAATGCTATTTTACTCGGGACCTCGATGTAAAATAATTATATTTTCACACACCAAACGGATATTTAGTTCACAAATCATGACCTTATGCCATCAATAATGTAGGTTTTGTTTGAATAAGCAGACATTAACTATTCACAAGTACTCGTTAAATGGAGAAGATAAATAATAAGTCGGCAACTAATTGAATAGATCGCAGTATCAGATTAGACCAAATTTGATACTGACTGATGTGCATGATTTGGAAAGCGAAAGATAGGATGATAAGTTAGCTTGTGTTTCTGTTCAGATAATGATGCTCAATATTTTGTCCGCAAAAAAATGCTTTCAAGTTATGCGATCAGTTGTTTGCAGTTTGCATCCATATAATAGGTTGAAATTTGTTTAAAGTTGTTTCAAAAAATGTTTAAAGTTGTTTAAAGTTAAAATTGGTCTTGGTTTGTAAAAATTTAATATATTTTAATTTCATATATGACATATTCTTTTATGTTTGATATATCTGGTCGGTAGTAAACAGTTGAGGATTTTTGGATTGTCACACAACATTTCTCAAAATTGCTAACAATAATTCGTAATTGGACATATTTTTCAATAATACGTAATGGTAAACTATTATTGAAGTCAAATATTTTTAAAGAGGTTTAAAAACTACATAACTTATTCCGTTCTTATCAGTAAAACGTGTCCATAATGAATACTGAATTAAGTATCCGTCATCGCGAATTCTAGAAATGAATATTTTTTTTTACAACGACCATTAGCCCAGTCTTTATTAATATATGTTAATTGTGCAAAAGTAAGCTACCACTGGGTAGATAATTTGTTCATTCACGTTATGAATTTTTTCACGGAAATAGCGAACGAAGCGATACGGAATCACCTAACAGGGCGAGTACTAAGCCATGTTAGGTGACTCCATGTCGCTTCGTTTCGTATTCCACATATATGATTTTATATTTGTATTCGCACCGTGCGCATCGCGAATGGAAACTACTTTGATCATTGGAATTACTAAATATTTACGATTTTTTTTGTGTTTTATTATCATCCATGTCTAATAGTTTAGTATTGAATTTACCTTATAATAATTATATCAACTGGTGGTGGTAAAAAACAATAAAATACATTTGTTTTATTTTGTTTTCGTCAATTCCAACATCACAAGTTCTTTTTAAGGTTTTATACCTCAAACTTAAAAATGGAACCCTTATCAGATCACTCACGTGTCTGTCTATCGGTCCATCTATTATAGCCGTCTTTCTCCGAAATTGTTCTATGTACGCTCATGAAATATGGCATAGTGGTACATATTATTAACCCACATATTTTGTAGTAGATAACTTTTTAATATGTTCATATGAGAAAAAAGAGGGGTAAATAAAATTGCAAATGTTTTTTTTTATTTAATATATCGTGTGAAAATACTTGTCATGGAAAACGAAAGGAAAAATAACGATTCTAGTAGATCTTGAAATTTTTAAAATTTGCATCCTATATTTACACCTCTAAAAGATATAGTAGGCAATATATTTACTTCGTGAAAAATTAATATTCCTAAATGTTTAATAGAAATATTCTTAAATGTTCATAAATTCCTAAGTGTGTATGAAACGCTCGTTGTGCAAGTTTTACTCTTACTTAACATTTCCACTCGTACTGTTTTAGAAATGCTAAAGATACTTATATTAGTTAAGAAAAAAAAACATATTATGTTTTAATGTACAATTTAAGCAACTCAACTATTATAGATACGATATGTCTTTGTGTGATATTATAAGATACGGCATGTCAAAATTCAGCAGCATAAAATATAACGAGTGCATACTATGTACAAAAATTTAATGTTCCTTGAAGATCCATAATTTTAATGAAATCCTTTAATATTTTGAATACATATTAAAGATTTACTAGAACTTCTGACCACGTCATCGCAACTGATACACAACAAAAGAGATGACAGCATATTTAAGAATATATTTTATTTCTAAAGCGATTATTTTATCCCTATCTTATTTATGAAAGAACTAAGTCTGTTATGTCATCGACGTTCTCTCTCTTTATATCAATTCCCATATCACAGCTGAAAGGACTTTTTTAAGTTTGGTTCAATAAGAACGGTTTCCAAAATAAATCTATAATTTCTTTGCAGCAATAAATTCCTGCATATGTTTTTTTCTCTTATCCTGATTAAACAATAAATCATTTCTGAGTAGAGGAACGATAATTTTTTTGGGAATTTTATGCTTATATCTTTAATAAGAAAATCGATGAGCTCTTTAGCCAACGCATCATACCCACATTCCGCCCGAGTTGTCTCAAGATCCCTTTAGGAACTCATAACATCCCCCTATCAGTGTGCATTATCTAACATCAAATGATTGCGCTCAGCACAGTTAAGGATTTAGTCAGCACAATGTAAAATTCACATGACTGTGACATGACAGATAAGAAAAGTAATCCTGTCAACACATTTTAAAAAAATATATATACTTTCTATTTCAGTCGTCGTTATGTTTATGGTATATATTTTAATTTATCCACATTATTAAAATTTACTATATAAACTAATTTAGCTGATTGATTGCAGCATTAAAAAAAATTAAATATGGCAGCATTAAAGATGGACATTAATTTTATATAGGTATATGAACTATGTTCGAAATTCAAGCGTTTTTCCCGCACTCAAATCAACGGGAATTGAAATGTAATATAATAAGTCTTTCCGCTGTGTATGGTTCTTTTGGTAACGAAATAAGTAACTAATAACTCTTTATACTGAAGAAATAATTAATTTTTGTTTTAGGAAATTTTTGAATGAAATTTAATTTCCAAAATAGTGAAGATTTGCGGTTGTCATCAATATCCAGTTCAGCTCATGGTGCTATTCTAAATCTTGTTTCAATCCAAAACTAGATACATAATGAGGAATTCTCAAACATTAGAGCAATTTGATCCACTGCAAAATTATTTAATGGATAATCTGCGACATATTGTATCAAAGTAATTAGCTCGTATTCGTTTAAAATAAAGTCAACCTATACGAACACTTAATATAAATATAATATATGAATTTAAAAAAAGGAGGAAACTAAATTGGTTAATTTGTATAAAGATCATTTGCTTCTAGAGCTAATTTTTTCATGGTATAAAGGACAATCAGAAAAGGAATCCACAATAAATTCTATGAAAAGTAAGAATAAAACTATGACTTAATACGTGATCTTAGAGAGGATTGCGTTATATTTTATAACCATTTTTTAAATTTCTTAAGCATAACTCACCTTCAAATAAATTAAATTCATGCATAGAAACATTTTAGTACTTTTTCTATGAAGCTTATAAAAAGAATAGTAACAAGTATTAAACATTAATAATGATTATAGTAAATATTTTCTTTCCTCAATATCTGAGAAACCGTTCTAAATAATTTCGAAATTGGTTATTTTAAAGTAATTGAAATTAACTGTCATAAAAGCGGCCTATGACTACGCATAAAGGTTTTTTGTTCATTTTCTACATAACTGCTAGAAGAATAATTACAAAACTACGTTGAATATTTTTTACTTCATTAAACAAGTTGCTAATAATTTCTAAACTCTTCGCCCCAAACAGTTTGTTTGGTACATATCTTTGACGTACTGTCGGATATATTATGATAACGTGTTATGTAGTGTTATTTCTTATGATATAAATAGAAATTTATTATTTTATATCATAAAGTATCAAGATTATTTTGCCCACAATAGTATTAGCATATCGGCGGTCTGTATTGATACAATCGATGGCCGTTTTCCCAAGCGATCGGGCAACCGCGTTGTCTAGCATTAACATTTACATTGAAATGAATAATTCAAAGCCAAAGTGATGGGGCCTTAATGGATAATTTATTAAAAGATTAACATTTTGGCCTAATAGACCTTGAAACTGAATCCAAATTGTTCTCTTTAATAAATAAAAAACGATATTATTGACTTCATGTGAGTATTTACCAAGTTTATTTCGTTACGGAAAGATATATTATTCTTGTTATTTTAAAGTAATTTTTATACCAATTCTGAGTACATGATACAAGTTTCTTCTATTTGAATATTTTTTAAGTTCACAAAATCTAGGAAGCATTCATGTCTTGCGTTTGCCTAGTTTTCTTTGTTTAATAAAATATCAGGAATAAAAGGAATTGATTGGCAAATTTCCATGTGTTTATGTTTCACTATTTCACTTTATCTCATTTTCAATTTATAGCATTTGTTTCATTTAAAAAAAATTAACCTATTTGCTTCTATAACTCATTCAACATAATTGAAAATTCTTGGATATTTGCGAGAGTTGCTTCTCTTTGATATTTGCGACAGTTGAAAATTCTTGGATATATGCTTCTGCTAGAGATTATTCATCAGTAAAATAAATTGCCAAATTTCATAATTCCCTGTATACATATTTTTCCAAATAATAATCTGTTGTGTCATGATTCTTCTACTAATATTTAGTACCTATCTAATAAGTCTTTACAAACTTTCTAAAAATGATAAATGGATTGAAAATATATTTCCTACTACAGCTGTCACAAAAAAGTAAAGTTTAGAAAATACATTTTTTCAAGTGTTATAACAATAAATTAACTATTTTCAACAAAAAATGCGGCATAAATGGTCGTATTTTTAGGTTTTTTTTACTGTATTAACTTAAAAGCTGAATTTTTTTACATTGCCAAAGAACCGTAGACCTAAGTATTTAATATTAATTTCATTTGATATCTTGATATTTCCACCCGCTCGTGAAGAAGAGAGTTTTGACAGATAGACAGACAGACAGATGAACGGACAACGAAGTGATCCTATAAGAGTTCATTTTTCTCTTTTGATGTACAGAAAAAATATATAAAGAAACTTAATAAAATTATTAATTGTACATGGGGGTGGGTCGCTAATAATATTATAGATGCGAAAGTTTAGTTGAACGGACGTATATATGTTTGTAACTGTGTAATTCTTAAATTTGTAGATATACAAGAAATTATTATCGGATGACATCGACTAAGTGTGCTGAAGTGAAATCATTCGGGCGCAGTGTAAAAGCGGCAGAAAGGAATACACCTAGAATTTTCTTAGAATGGTTTAAATGAGAAGGTTCAGTTAATTTTTTTTAACATTCTATTTTATGTATGATTTTTAAATATGATAAATACGAAAAACTACAAATAGGTCGACAAACATGGATGAATTCGATTATTGTATAACAGGCAAGCGCATACGTGCATGTAAACTGCTTGTACTACAACGCACTGAAATAATGTAATCTGTTCTACATATTCATACACGACTGCGGTGACAATGATATAACATAATAATAGAGTGATAAATCAATAATTCGAAAAATATCACTACATCTAATTTCCAAACCACGATATGTATTTTCCACTTTTATATTTCTGATATATAGAACCTCTTTTTGTATTACAGTATCTTGTATTATAGCCAATAATTGAGCAAAAAAGCATATTTTTTATATTAATATTCAATAATGTAATTTTAGTACTACAATTTGTAAATAGATGGCGTAAAACGTACATATGTGGAATTTGACATTATTTATAGGTATATATTCCTATGAATCATTAGGTGAGAGACAAATACAGCATAGTCAAGACATACAGTCTTAAAAAAAATCCAAGCGAATAACGCCGCGTGGCGAACGTTGGTAATATTTACACTACATTAGATCAGGTGGTACTTCTAAATATGAAGCTAGAACAATTTTTTTGTATTTATATACAAAGCAGCTGTGCGTAACTCGCGATAATCGATAAAGAAAAAAATATTTTATTTTAATTTCACTTTAGTTTTATTGAAGTACGCAATAAATAAAAACACAATTAGCTTTATTTTCATGATATTCTCTGCAGATGTAAATTATATATATTTTTTATTAATATATTGACAATACAATTGTTGCTTCAGAGCTCACGCCTGAATTCTAGTGTGCGCATATTTTTTACTCAATTTGACTTGTTTGGTTAAGGTCAATTTATATTTTTTACCTTTTCATTGGATTTGCTAGTTTGGCTTAATATTTTGTTTATATTATGGAACAAAAAATAATTTTTTGCGATAACATATCTGTAAAAACTCAATAATTTAATAGCTCAGAATAAAATGTTTTCTTCTAAAAATTTAAATTAAGACAGTCTACAGGTTATGAGATTTCGAGAACATATTTTGCTTGTTCAAGAGACGTCTTATATTCTCAAGAATTCAGATTTTTTAGACATACTTAGCATGTGATGAATTTGAAATACTTTGTAAAAGCAAATATTAGTATATTAATGAAATAGTTATTATGAAAGTAATACTGTGAATATAATTTAAAAAAACACAAGTGTCCTGCATAAAAATATAGCAATATACTATAAGCACTTTTTTAGTTTTCTTGAAAAAAAACACAAGGAAATCTCATGAAAAACCGCAAGGAACAGGTGCAATAAAATTGATTTATCTACTCTTATTTGAGAATGACGAGAACTATTTTAAAATATTTGTTTTCCTTGCAACCAAATACTGGTTGCAAAATCTAAAAGCAACTTTTTACCGTTTTGTAGAAGATATTGTTTTAAAGGGTACATGTTCCAAAAAAACTTGTCAAATTTGGTACGAGACTTTTTTTACTGTTCGATATACGAGTAAGAATAACATTATGAGACAGAAAAAAAGTTATTTTTCTCTCATATTCATTAACAAATTGTTTTCAAATTTTTTACAAGTTTAATTAAACTTTTTTTGATAAATTTGTATAGATTATTAACACTACATAAATATATCATTTATTTTTGGGCGCCGGCCATATTGGATTTAAAAATATACTTAACAATATTGCATTGTCACCTGAATTGTACACGAGCTTTCAAAGCTCCAACTTAATCAAAATTGGTGAATATTTCAATTTCAATATTCAATACTGACAGAGAAACAGAGTTAATGGGAACTTTGTAGTTAAATCAATGTCGAAATAAGTTCTATTTTTAAAACTTGATTCGCACGATACGGTCAACATGAGTGAAAATAATTATGGAAATTAATTAAGTGGTTACTTTTATAATATAAGTTAGGATTGGGAATACGAAACCGTTTCATCGTAAATAACCATTTTTAAAATTAAGTAATATTTAAAATTGTTGGTTGGGTGTATGTTTGTTACTCTATAACTTCCTAACTTGTGAATATGTTTAGATAAAATTTTGTTTACAAATAGACTATAGCAAGAATAAAAAAAAGACTTACACCTATTTCATTTTAAAATTTGAACTCGTTCCCGAGACATAGCATCCATCTTTTATAATGTTCATTAGGTTCCTATAAGATTACGTAATGTCGTAAATAAATTTCTCTACGTTTGATTTTATCATGTATTAACTCTTACCGTGTATTCGGAATTAACAAATGGGAACATATGCATATAATAGAATACAAAATGGTCTCCTTTTATAAATCCACAATGATATTACTATGAAACAGAAAAAGGTTTTAAAATAATGTTATAGAGAACAATTATAACCTGGACGGGGATATAGGTTGCAATATTGTTATCCACCCTAAGTAGCGGACTGAAGGTAGTATTTAATAAATCAACGATAAAATTACGTGTAGATAAAAGATAAGTTTTTAATATTTATTTCACTATTGCATTTTCTTACGGAAACTATTTCCGACAGTATTTTCATTTTCAACATACCTATTAAATACAAGTTGCACTGGCACCATAAGAGTTTCGTGCTTACTTAGGCTCATAATTATAAACATTTTAGAGTATGTGGTATTTCTGTTTAACTATTGACAAATAATATCATTTTTAAACTTGTATTGTTTATCATAAATTTCAAAGATATAGAGATACCATGAAGTTTTCGAAAACTATGAAACTCGTAATCATTGCTATTGCTTTTCCGGTAAATTTGAAGTAAAATTCTATTAAAAAATATTACCATCATTTTGAATCAAGAAGTTTTGGAGAGGCAAAAGGAATATATTTTTTGTGAACATTTTCAACAAAATCTCTGGAAATACATTACTTAAGATTTAAAAAAAAATTTTAGGATCTTTATAGCTTGCTATTTCTACTGATACTACCCCAATACCCGAAATGAAAAAGTTAAAATTATACTTTTATACTGACTCCGTCGAAGCATTTCGTTTCTAATACAGAACGTTATATATTTCGTATTATGTCAAGCAAAAAGTATTCTAAAAATTGTACTAAATAAAGTTATCCCAACATCTTTAAGGCGGCAGTTGTAGAAAGAACGTTAGAGTAAATATATTTCTTTTTGTTCACATAATCACCAAAAAATTTATATTATTTAAAAAAAACCTTTATTTATATAACTTTTGAAATTAAAAAAGCTTTAGTGTGTATTAATTATTTTAGTACACTACACTCTTTACCTCAACAATGAAGTAAAATAGGTAAATAATTTTGAGTTAATGAAAATCTTACGTTAAGAAATTTACGTTACGAACCGTTTTTTCCTTTTATTTATACAAAAATGTTCACTTATAAAATGTAACTAATAGAAAATATATTTTTATTTCTGAGATGCATTTTAGATGTCTGACATTACATTAAATTGGTAATCACAGACTTTGTCCAAAGTGTTATACATGCAAAGAGTATGGGTATTCAACAAAAGTATTAAGTAAAAACATGGATAGAACCGAATTTGAGAATAATATTAAATGTCCAAAAATATTATATAAGATATAAAGACGAATTTAGTTAAACCGAAGAACGAATGTTAGTAAGACGAACTGCAGGTGTCGCATGTACCTTATTTGGCGTTGAAAAGGTAAATACGAAAATAATATTTTCATCAAACATAAAATTCAACAAACAGCACAGCGAACTCATAAAACAAAACACTCGTTAAATCGAACGCCGGAAATGAAAGTTTAATATAGATATAAATTTTTAGCAGCTAACACACTCTTTGAGCAAGTGCCGATCACGAGCAAAGGCCACTGATTGAACTCGCATTTTATGACTTCTCTGTGATAGCTTCTCTTATCAACATATTAATTTAGCTTGTAGTTTCTGCAATGCTCCAGATAACAGGCCATCGATAAGTCTGCAGTGGATCCGCTGTTTAATTTAGAGTTTTATTTACGTACATATTATAATATAAAGTATTAGCAGCAAACGACTTCATGTGAGGAATTTAATGGCAACGGCAACATTTTAAAACAAAATGACAGATGATGATGATAAAAAATCTACAAGAAACGCAATCATTTTAGTTCAGTAGCCTATTATGTTAAAATATCTCTCGAAAGGACCATATTTTAAAAGAAATATGTATAATGAAATCTGAAATATGTATAATATTTCAGTACTTGTGTTATTACTCAAGCCATAACGATTTAAATTATGTGTTCGTTAATTTATGTCAAATTCCGCTCAAATCAGGAAAATATTTTCTATGTTGTATTTTATATAGCGTTATGTTATATGATGTATTTTTATTTTAATATGGCCAAACAGCGAATAAACATTTTATGAGAAATTTGTTAATTTTTTTGGATCGATGTTTCAATCTTGAGGCCCACTGACATTTATATCGAGTATTTGAGATTTTTTTTGGATTACCCATTTTAGGGTTATTTTCTATTAATGTTACCTACTTTTTGTATTTTTATTGTGCATATTTTACACTTTTTAATATTTTTTACATTTTTTGAGTTTGAAAGGCGATATCAAAATAATAATAAATAGTGTGGTTTTATTTATAATTTATTATTAAATTCGTCTTAAGTACAAAAAGATAAAACAAATGGCAACCCAAATGTCGTACTTGCGTAACAAAAGCTGTAGCTTAACGTCATTCATTGCAAACTAGGTTAGTTTAATGATTCACATAAATTTAATCAATCCATTGGTTTTTTTCATAAATTCGGTTTCAAAAAACTACCGATTTTTAGAGTGCCGTACATAGCCTTATGGTGAGATTTAGGTTAACAACTTTCCGTACGTCACATAAGTTTTTATCAGATAGTTGCTGTCAAATTAACTTTCGACACAGTTGAACATTTACTTGCTTGTCCGCATCTATTTCAGCTGGACCAGTTTTAGAAGCATTTTATTATTATTCGCAACGAGACGATATTTGGAGGTTGAAATTTAAAGTCAAGTGGCGCATAATTTGAAAGGTTTTCGTTTACTCGTTCTAAAAGTAATTATTTTCATTTTATGAAATGTTCTTAAATTATGATAAAAAATTAAACGAAACTCCCCTCCTTCTCTCATTATCTTCGAAGTTTGAAAGTCAAAGAATTTAAAGTAATAAAAACTGATAGAATAAGTTTTATGTTTTAAAGGAAAAAAGTTCTAGATATTCATATTTGTGGAGAAAAATATATTTTTTTTCTCACTCTGATTTCTTAATCAAGTTCATAGTTTTATAATTCCTATCAGTAATGTCCTAGGTACGGAAACGACGGTGGGTGAATTCTGCTCGCATTTAGCGTTTTTTGTCTTTTTTTTCTCTTATTTTGCGGCTTCATTTGAAATTTTGTCAACGTGGGATGCGGGATTGGAAGTTTAGATATTATTGTAATTAAAAACAAAACTCAGAGTTTATTACTTAAGGTTTTATATCGTACACTTTTATGTGTACAAAGAAATTTAATTTTCTTCTTTACTTTATAAATTGTTAATTTCTTCCGCATAATACTGTACAAGTATCTTCAATATCACTTTACACATGATAGACTGATACATTATTGAATCCGGAACAAAATAAAAAAATTAAAATATACTTTCATAAACAATAATTGAGTTTTAGTAATTATCTGTAATATAACAAATGCCGTACGAAGCAGTTATGTGGTGATGCTTTCATTCTATAACACATTTACTACGAATTTATTTCTTTGAATTTAGGTGACAAATCAAATTTTATGTAAACGGTTAAAGTTTCATATAAACTAAAGACAGGATAGAAGGTACAATTGGAAAAGAAATGAAACTGAGAGAATCGAAAGAACAAATAAAAAGATCAAAATAATAACAAACCGTATAATTTAAGGCTTCAATCACATGTGTCTCAAATGTGCTAGAGCATGACAAATTTAACTATAAAAGCGAGCTCTGAGTAGATTGAAAGTGTGCAATCAAAGTTTATTGGGGGTGTAAATTTTCAGTATTGAACAAAGAGTCCTCGTGGAAGCTACTTCTCATTCATATGTGTATTAAAATTTGTGAAATATTCCCTCGCAACTACATTTATCGTTCATTCGGCGGCTACATATTGATCTCAAGTTTCTAATTTTGCAAATAATATAACCTGAACTTTTACAAAATTACGCAAGTTAATGATTTGCAACAACTATAAAAATAAAAGCCGATTAGCGTACGAAAAAATTGAAACAGTGTATCACGCATGTTTGAATGTAGCCATTAATGCGAATGGTATGAGGCGATATTTTCTATTTTTACTTACATTTACATGATAATTTCACATCACATAATGCAAAAAGTACAAACATATATATATATATATATATATATATATATATATATATATATATATATATATATATATACTTTTATTTACATATTGGCATACAAATTTAATTGATTTGAATACCTTACAATATTCCACATTTACATGTGCTTAAAAGATGTGGATTTTATGGCAGAATTTTTTTGAGAGATGTGGATTTGTGGTACCACATATTAATTATCTACTTCTATTTCTTGAATATCTCGAAGCCGGCGAAGTCACCTTCTTTACTTAGGATATTCACATTCTCCAATTTGTGATTTAATAGAGTACAGTTTTGGCTATTCTATTGTGCACTTGCCCTAACTCTTCATTCGTTATGACCACAAATCATGTTATTAACTATTATATTTGATTATTCTAGATCCTCTTTTCGATTCCTAAATTCAGCTAAAATTATTTGATCAATTTGATTTGGACGAAGTTTGAAATATAGTCTAATTATATTGTGTGCATGAGATAAATATCTTTTCTGCCATTCAGTGTGTGAATCCAGAATTTGATAATTCAAAAAACCTTTATCTGTCTCTTTCAAAAAACTCGGGTGTTATTCACAACGGTCCATAAAAGCCCATCAAGAAATCGTCTTTTCTTTAATTTGATTTGCAATTCATCTCGATCGGAGTAAGGCAAATTGTATGTGAATATTATGAATAAATAAAGATGACTATGTTTTTTTTAAATAGGTGATAGCATGTTGTATATACAATATATACAACATGCTATCACCTATGCCAGCTATGTGTATATCGTGGTTTTCTAATGTTAGTTAAAAACAATTATTTTATTAAAATAAATGCTTTCTTCTGTACGCAATTCCCTTTGACTCCATATAGGATATTTTTTGAATATGTAAACCAATTGATTGTATTTACATAAAATATTCTGTATATTTTCAATAATTCGCATCTCCATCCACTCACACTTTTGCGGAACATTAACCAGCTTCCGTTTGTTCCTCACTAATGGAGTACACTTGCAAAAACTTATAAAATTCATTTGGAAATGGTAATAATGATACATATATAATATAACTATAGGCTAACTTTTTCCCGCATTTTTATGCCGCAGCAGACGATATTACAATACATATCAATAAGTTATGCAGCTATGTTTATACCGTACATTATATATTTGTCCGTACTTATTTACAATTCCCAAAAATATTAGTTATTGCATACGACGGTCAATGACGTCTGCCCGCGTTCGAGTCGCTATTCCGCGCATCCTCACCCTTCCCTGCTCTCTGGTTCGGGCTTCACACGCTCTTTCCTCTTACCTTGCTATGCACACAGTGTACTGAGATGACGATACAAAAAAATCAGAATTTACTTTTCTTGAATTGAGACAATTATTTTTTACAGGTTTAGATGAATGTTCGAAATTATTATATTAGTGATATTAAGTCACAACCTCAACGTTACGAACTTCCATATAAACTTTCATCCTCTACTTCATACCTCCAAAAATGCATTATTTTTTATTAATTATGGGCGTAAATCTAAAATTTCATGTATCTAACTTACAAACTGAGGAAATTTCATATAAAATTGTAACCCCTATTTTACACCTTATGAGTAAAATTTCCAAAAACCAATGAACGCATTAATTTCTGTTTACTAACTTAGAGCTTAAATCTAAAATTTCCCGTATCTAACTTACAAACCAAAAATTAAAAATTTTCAAACCCCTATTTTATCCTCTGAGGGGCATAATTTCCAAAAATAATTTTTAGTGATAATTTGTTCTATATAACGAAACCATCTGAAAATTTTCAGGATTCTAAATTCAGCGGTTTAAGTTGTGCGTTGATCTCTTGGTCAGTCAGTCAGTCGACAGTCATCTTCCTCTTTTATTTATAATGATTTGTCTTTTAATTGAAAACGCATGATTAAAGATATTATTTTGAATATTCGTTGAAGTAGCATCAAATGGTGTCGTTTAAAAGCAAGCCTTGCAAGTTCTTATATGTTGTAGGACGTGTTTCGATTTCTGAGTATATCCAGTCATGTAATAATTTAATTCTGAAAGAAGCATTCCAACACTTGATTCATTTAACTTAGGACAACATATTTCCGTTTGTGAAACTTTTCAAGGAAATCAAAAAGAAATGCTTCATCTGCTAAAGTGTAAACACTACGTATTTTTTAAAGTTTTTCTTGTCTCTAACATTTTAATAATGCGCGTTCAATCGTTGCATTTCGCAAACTTTACTTATTGTAGCTCTGCTTAGTAAATTTTGTAATCTTGTTTCTTCTATAATTTCTCCATGTCTGCTTGTTAAGTGTCTCATTTGATTCCTATTAATTTTTTTTTTATCGTTGTTCATGTATTCAGTTTTCTTTAAGTATATTCATAATTTTCCGCTCAAACGTGCTTCTCGTTCCTTATCGACTTTGTTTCTTCGCTCTTTTTTCTGTTTCCTTCTTTTCAATTCTTCACGGGAAAAATGTCTTCCTCTTTTAAGTTTGGACGTCCTATTCATCCCGAAGGTCCCAGAAAAGAATTTTCTGCGATAATCAAGGGCCGGGTAAAATATTAAAATTTGACCTGTGTATTAGGTTATGTTTTCACTCTTAAACAATTCACTATCCACAATTAAATGAAACTACGTGATGTAGTATTATTTCTACTTTCTTTAATTTCTTTACCACGACGTAGGTTTCGTTGTGTTACAACATCTTCAGGTGGGATATTAGCAAAGATTAACTCTTAGGAACAACCAACAGCATTTATATGTTTCAAACACATTAGCGGAAGCCTGGTTTGTGCGGATTTTTCCATTGTTTATGATAGTGAGTTTATTACAGGGGCGCAGTGTAGGTATTATTATATTACCGAGAGTTATACAATATACCAGTATTTTAGTGAGGGTAATAAATTCAATTGTTGTTATTATGTGAGGTTATACAATGCAAACTTTACGGTGTTTGTAATAAAATTAAATGGAAGTTATTATCGGTATATATTTATACAAAGGAAACTACAAAGGGACCCCACCACGACATTTGCAGATAACGTAAAACAATTAATTAAAACCTGTAACATCATATTTCCTAACGGATTCGAAAAACTTAAAGTTAGAGAAATGAACCCTAGACCCCCAATACTATATGGAAAACCTAAAATGCATAAACCAAATATACCCATACGACCTGTTGTCTCATACACAAACGCACCCACTAAAAAATAAGCTTTTCACCTGAATTAGATCTTCCGAAATAAAACCGGATTTGCGCCTAAACATACCACTAAAAATTCTGTAGATCTATGTAATAAAATTAAAAATATATATCTAACACCCAATTTTAAATTTGTATCACTCGACGTAGTAAACTTATTTTCTAATATACCACCAAAAGATTGCCTAAATATCATTTCAAATATCCTAGAAAAAAAAAAGTTAAATCCCATTGAAGCATCGGAAATTAGAGACCTCTTTAAATTATGCATAGACCAAAATTATTTCCTATTCGAAAAAAAAAAATTCAACAAGTCAATGGCCTTGCAATGGGCTCCCCCCTCAGTCCCTTTTAGCCGAGTTATTTATAAACCATCGAGAAACCAGCTTCTTAAACAGTAAATTAGCGACCAATATATTATACTATTATAGATACGTTGACGACATACTTATCTGCTGGAAAGGTACACAGCGACATTTAGACCAGTTTGTAAACTTTGCTAACTCCCTACAAAATAATATCAAATTCACTTTAGAAGTAGAGTCCGATAATAAACTGAATTTTTTAGATATAACAATAGAACGCAAAAATAATAAACATAAATTTAGTATATTTAGAAAAGACACATTTACAGACTCCATAATTAATGGTCAATCTCAACACCCTTGGTCCCATAAGTTGACAGCCTTCCATTCCATGATTCACAGAGCTTTAACCATCTCTCTAGAAAAACCTAATCTACGTAAAGAAAAAAAAACTATAAAACTAATCGCAACAAATAATAATTATGACCCATCAATTGTCACAAAACTGTTCCATAATAAATTAAGAAAAATACTAATACAAGAAATATACTCGGTCGTACCAAATAATAATATTAATTACTATAAATCTATCCCATACATAGGTAATGTATCACTCAAATTAGGAAAACTCCTAACTAATAATAAAAATATAAATAATATAACATGTACGTATAGTACCTTAAATAACTTGGGTAAAACCCTTAATAATAATAAAGAAAAAATAGATAAACATAAAAAGAGCGGTATCCATAAACTTAAATGTAACGACTATAATAGTGCATACATAGGTCAAACAGGAAGAGATTTTAATACAAGATATAAAGAACACATTGCCAGCTGGCGAAATAATAAACCAGACACATCTCACTTTGCTAAACATCTCATTGAAAATAACCATCACCCCCATACTGATAATTCCCGCTATATATTACAAATAAATACAAAAGGTAATAAACTTAATATCCTGGAAACGTTAGAAATAAACAGATATAAACAGATATAAAGGTCAATATATTAAATGAACAAGTAAATATAATATCATCACCCATTCTTATTGTCTCCTAGATATAATATAAATATACAACATTGATACTACAGCACCCTGGAAATTGTTTCAGTAATAATACACATATAAATATAAGTATATATAATAAAAACAAAAAAAATTAAAGAAATAAATAAATAAATATATGAATACACAAAACGGGAGATATGTAGAATTAGTGTATTACCTTGTCCTTACTTTCAAATACCCTTGCTTTTGTATAAATATATTACCGATAATAACTTCCATTTAATTTTATAACATACACCGTAAAGTTTGCATTGTATAACCTCACATAATAACAACAATTGAATTTATTACCCTCACTAAAACACTGGTGTATTGTATAACTCTCGGTAATATAATAAAACCTACTCTGCGCCCCTGTAACAAACTCACTAACATAAACAATGGAAAAATCCGCGCAAACCAGGCTTCCGCTATTGTGTTTGAAACATATAAATGCTGTTGGTTGTTCCTAAGAGTTAATCTTTGCTAATATCCCACCTGAAGATGTTGTAATACAAAGAAACCTAGGTCGCCAAAATGTTCAATAAATCACTATCCACTAAAATGTATTTAACCTTTTTCGTATTCTTGATTCACTTTAATCTAATTTCAAAATTGTGTTGATTAGTGTATTTTGTCATCGTCTTTATTTATATATATATGTATATATATGTATATATATATATATATATATATATATATATATATGTATATATATATATATATACATATATATATATATATATATATATATATATATATATATATACATATTTGTGCTGTAACTCTCCGCTATGACAAGATAATGGAAAATTGTAGAATGTTCAAAAGTTATGGGCATCTTAAACGTTGCGGAAGAGGTAATCTCATTCATGATACAGAATATTCTTGAAAAATATTATTAGGGTCACTTAACACTTCAAAATTTACTTCTTTTGCGATCATTTTATGTGGTTCAATCTAATAAATTGCTAAAATTTTACTAGCACATACATCTCGTTATTGCCTATAACTCTTTGAACTGTAACTATTCCTATCACAACAAGTTTATAGACCATTTCATAACGTTTTAAAATTGCATGCTTCTCAATCACTGCAAAATAGAAAATCCCTTCAGTAGTCTAGAACTATCTGGAACATTCTATAATATTCTAGAGCATTCTTAAATCTTGCAGTAAATTTGATAAAATAATTAAATTTTTCGAACTTTATGGAATATTTCTGAATATTCAGGAGCATTCAAGAACATATATGAGAATTCATTTCGAATTCATTTTGCATTTCCGAAATATTTAATGTAACCTTATCAAATATTCCCGAATATTCAAAATTCGAAACACGTTCCACTATTTTGCTTTCAGGAGCAATTATTTTTGGGTCATGATTCTCCCCTCCTCCAACCCAAAAACTACTTAATATTGGGGATTACAGCAAGATGCATTTTAAGTTTCATAAAATTAGTTCAAGTTTTCCAAAATTAATAAAATATTGACGGCTCCCTCCTCATCTCCACGCTGGTAAAAAGGTAAATGCACGGGAAATTACTAAATCGTTTAAATTTTCTAAAATTGTATCCACACGGCAATAAAACGTGGTACACAGATCTCTTAGATATCGCTAAAAATACTTAGGGTTAAAGATAATGGGCCTCCGAAGAAGATGGCGATTAACATTTGATTTCCATTAAAGTCAAATTATATTTTGGTCAAATGAAATAATCATTACGGTAAAATTACATGAATATCAACCGACCCAATTTTTTCGCGTTGATGTCAAAACACATTTAAATGCATCCTGTTATTGGTTCAAAAATAATATTCAGAAATCCAAATAATTAGAAGTTTAATAATTGTAAATTTTTTTTGGCGAAACTTGTTGGCGGTGTTCTTATTTATTAACTAAAAATACCATAAGGTTAAATCATTCCCAGCTCACTCTTTCCTGGTAGGGAAAGGGGTTACTACGAATATATTTTAAGATTATTTAGAATATTGAATATATTTGGCGTTAATTTTGTAGAAATTCATTATTCACATTTAAATGAAACTACATGATGAAGTATTATTTCTACTTTCTTTAATTTCTTTACCACAACCTAGGTTTCGTTGTATTACAACATCTTCAGATGGGATATTAGCAAAAGTTTTTTCCTACCTGAAGATGTTGTAATACAACGAAACCTAGTTTGTGGTAAAGAAATTAAAGAAAGTAGAAATAATACTACATCACGTAGTTTCATTTAATTGTGGATTATTCAGAAGTTTGTTTTCATGGTGTGGGAAATATATGTGGTTTATATTTTATTACAGCCTCATCTATTTGCTTGAAAATTATATATAAAAAAAACAGTTGGTGCGAGACTTAAAAGTGGAAAAAGTTCTGCATTATTTTAAAAATATCTTGGGTGACTCTAAGAATAAACCTCATTGAGTGACGATTCTTATGTTACCTCTTCTTTTTTTATGAAGGCGGAAATTCTATTGAGTATCTCATAACTTTTTTTTATTATATTGTTAAGAATTAAGGCACCAAATCTTAAAGCAAGGTACGTTCTGTGCAAGACGTATTAGTTTTCAAATATTATTAGCCTTTACCTTTAACTTGATAGAATAAAATAATAAATAAAAGATGTTGGTATCTCCAACTCATCGTGACATTTCACCGATGTTTGAATATAATATTGATAAATTTTACCTTATTAGGTAATTTGCGTAAATATAAGAAATATTTAATATAATATTTTGAATTTAATATTAAATCCTATTTTACGAATCTCATTTTAAAAATTACAAAAATATCAATATGAATACATTAAATGCCATGGTTAATTAATATGAATACCTTGAATTACCTCGACAAACATGAAATTTTGAAATTAAAAACATATTTGTTGACATTAAAGGAAACTTGTTTATTGATATTATATAGGCACGTTGCCCATATAATGATAACTACAGCTTAATTTTATACTCCCCTTCTCCAATCTGTTAATTTTACTATATATTTTCAATCACTATTTTCATTTTCATATACTTTCAACGTAACAACCGGCAAAAACAAAAGACATAAGGAACGCCCTCTGACATCTGGGAAAAAATGAGACTAGTAATTTCAAGGGCACAAAACGCTCACAATTAGAAGATCATAAAGGAGAACAAAAGTGGACATGAATAAGTTGCAATTAAGATATCTTTAAATGATTTTCCATCTCAATATATAATGTCAATTATGTATAAATATATAATAGAAAATTAACATTTATTTCATTTAAACACAAGTAATAAAACATTAATTTTCTATACATATTGTCGGGTATACTTCGATAGGGTCACAAAAATTATAAGGGATTCTAAAATTATTTTATCATTATTTTAGATGTCATATCGTTAATGATTTGTAATAAAAAATAGGTTTTAAAATATTCACTTCAATACGTATTTTATTTATTATTATAATAGGTATTATTAAATATTTATAACGCTAGGAATCCATGAATATAATCTATAAAAGAAGTAATTTCACTTCATAAAGCGCCCGATGCCTTCGATATGCAAGTCAGACTAAAACTTATCCACTTCTTGGTAATATCGTTTTCTTCAATGACTTCTGCAATGTCTTATTTTATCATATAAGGTGGCGTAGATGGTTCATATGGTCTTTGAAATGAAAAATATAGAAATATATATTTTCTAACAAAAGACGCAAGAACGTTAATTAAATGATGAGAAACATTATACTGTCGAAACAAATGAAATTTTCAATTACATATTGTAATAGTGAACATAAAATACATAAATATTTTGAGACCATGCAAGTACATTATGGGTTATAACACATGTTTATAATTAAATAACCCAAACCGCTTGCTTTCGTGAATTATTTTCCAATAGTTCTTAAACCTTCAATAAATATACGACATATGGTATTTTATACCAAAATAAACATGTTATTATGAACTTAAATAACAAAACCTAATCGACTATTTTTACCAATTTGCCCACGTTAAATTGGATAGGTGCTATCGGCTGTGTTGTGGCTGAGGCCATAAAAACTCACACGATATAACATAGAACATTAATCAATCCTAGACTGTTTTATTGCTTACGACAATGGGACTCGATGTCATAAACATGACCCGAGTAATAAAGTTGTGATTGATCAATAAATCGTTCCAACATTATGGCTTTGCGTACTAATTTATAATCTAATTACTTTGAATATACTAGCAAAATAAAATGTTTAAGAATTAGTGGGCAAAGGAAATATTATTAAAATAAGTATTTAAAATTAAATACGGTCTTACAGTTTATAATAATTCAACGGTTTAATTTATAATAGAAGCAGAAGGCTTGTATTGTAAAGAAAAATGTCAACTTTTTCTTTATAATATTCGTGGGTGGAAAACGTAAATTAAGGAGTTAACTTAAGTTATAACTTTCAAATTTGTTTCCAAGATAAACCTTCGTATTAATATATTTCTAAACTTTTAATATTGGAAGAAATGGACAACTCTGTTTAATTTAATTTTTCACGCGAATAAGGTAAAACAATAATGAATGAGAAAAGAGATCTAACAAACCGATATTTGAGATTAAATTACGCCATGGGATTTTGAATTTTGTTAAAAAGTAACTTATGGATAATTCCAATTTTATTTGCTTTGCTATTCTAGTACAGACCAAATACTGTTACTGAGCTGAAATTTTTAAAACAAAAATACATACCACTTAACTTATTTTTCAAAATGTAAATTCCCTGAAATAACAACTCTCGCCTCTTACTTTAATAAAATATTTTGATTAACTTCCAAAATTAAATTTACAAACATAAAAGATTGAATATAGAAATGCACCCTTAATCATTAAATATCAGTCAAGAGTAAGTTATACTTACACAGCGTCCCATGTCATCAGACTACCCACATAAATATTACTAACAATGCATTTCGATTAAATCCTTAAAACGCTCCCATCTACTCTGCTACCCTCTCCCATCTACTTGATCATACCAATGCCGTATTATAGAGCACATACACAGAGCTGAGTGAGGAGGTTTCATTCGAGCCAAATTAAACATTTTAAAAACGTATCAGGACAAAAGTTTTGCCATACGCTGCGTTGTGAGAAATATTTTTATCGAAAATCTTTTCTTCTAAAACCAACGCTTCTGAAGTATAAAAATGAACAATTTATTTATTTAGAATAACTTGGACTTTTCCGTCCTGGTAGCATTGCTTCAATCAATACTCAATGTTCATGTTTCTTTCTAGCTTTTTCTAAGCGATATTTTTGTTGATAAGGGCTGCTTAGTACAATCTAGAAAAAATCATGTTCATATAAAAATACTTCATGTATTTTATTGAATTTGTACTTCAATAAGTTTTCATTTAAAATCCTTTACGACAACTTTGAAAGATTATTTTTATTTTCATTTGCCTCTTAAAATTAACCTACAAAATATAAATTGAACATTTTATACTTTATGTATATAATTACGCCAAGATATTCTACCTGTCTTAAATTTTTAATTTTTACGTCAAATAAATTCCAATAAAATCGCCTGTTATTGGCAGATATTTTTGCAACCATAAATACCAAATATTTATACAGTAAATATTGGTTTCATTAAAAAAATAAAAAACTTTATGTTCTACCTAAAAAGGAACTTCATCACGTGACACTAACTCTGAAAAAAAAATTTAAATTTTCCTCTAAAATATAATTTTATGCTATTATCAATACCATCTTTAGTTTTGGACTAAGGAATGAAATATTATAAATATATTAAAGATTTATACTTTGTTCGGAAATAAGAAGTTTTTGATAGACAGACGGAATGACGGACGGATGAAAACAAGAATTTGCCTTAAAAATAGGGTTCAATTCGGACCCTTCAGTACATAACTTAAAAATTAAGTAACAGAAAAAAAGAACTTTAGAAAGTAAGAATCAGGAAAAGTTGATACTTTGTATTTCATTAAAGAATCGACTCACGAAAAAAACAATTGTATTATTTAAAACATTTGGATTACTCGAAATATTTGCGTTTTAAAATACCCAAAAAAGTAATTTTTGGCAACTTCCGCATTTTGTGGACATAATTTTTTTGAGAAAGAAAGGAAAGCGATGCACAATGCTAATAATTTTGAAGCTTAAATTTACTTGACCGGGGTCACAAATTAAAAATAGAAAATAGAACCCAAGTTTTATTTTGAGAGCCCTGGCTAACGATACCCCGCACGAAATGATTTGCTATAAAATTATTTTAAGTTTCTCTTAATACCTTAAAATAAAAAAAAAACAAAAAATGCGATAAGATTTGCCAAATCTGGAAACACATCTTTATAATCAATTCGCTCAGCACTATGAATACAAAGAAGACCGAAAACCTGTTAAGAGTATGGAGGGACGTATGTATATATATATATATATATATATATATATATATATATATATATATATATATATATATATGGTTCATGCATGTACACAATCAGTTTGCCCTCCAGTTTTTGATCTTCTGACCTTCTTATTATGGCACTCTTCAAGTGAGTCAGTTTTCACTCCAATTCATGATTCTCCGATCTTCCTCGTTGATGTACTCTTCACCTGCATGTTAATTTAATACTATCGTAATAAAATCCTTCATATCAATCTATAGAAAAGTTTAATTTTTATGTTGCAAACCAATTTGAGAAATGTATTTATACAAAAAAGTAAAGCATGTAAGGATATTCAATAAATAAATACTAAAATTATCGTTACTCTGCAACGTCTGTATCATAAATCCTTCCTTCTAAGTTGAAATTAGACTCCTTTGAATTTTTCTGACTGATTTTAATAGCATATAAATCTCTTTTCCTTCACTTATTAAAACTCATCCTTCATGCACGCATCGATCGAGCGTTTTCTTCCCCACAATAATTAGAACAATATGGCCTAATGGTGTGTCTAATAATTTAAAAATTTGCATAATGCTGGCATATCCAACTTGAAACTTTAACATCTAACTGCGATGTTAAAAGCAACATCGCAGTTAGACGTTAGACGTTGTGTTTCTCTTTTCGGAATATACTTGGCGTGCGTTCTTTAAAATAGAAGTAAAAGTCATATTTACTCCACTAAAAAGTTTCCTTTTTCGATTGTGAATCAACCGATGCGAACCTCTCTGTACATACCTAACGTGTGGTGTATTAATTCAGGTAAACGTCATAAATACTTTGAATGCACATTTTATTAAATGTTTTCTTTTCTCAAATTCATGACTTCATTTTATATAAAAAATAAATTGTAAATTCGCCATAGTACGTATATGCAATTCCTGTAAATATAATAATTTTTAAAATCTTGAATTTTTAGCAACGTCAGAGTTATTCTGTCATGGTAAAAGTATGTAGCGCTTGAAGAAATAAATACTGAACGCATCCGACCGCCTGTGGAACAGACGAAGCGCTAACAACGTGGAATCGAGAAAAACAAAAAATCTGTCGATGAATCGGCAGGTCGCCCATCATTTTCGCAACTTTCATCGTGCATTTAGTCATGCATGCGGTATAGTACAATATTTAGATCTGAATATGCATTTATCATCTATTTAATAACTTCGATTAAACATATATTAATATGTTACCATTAATTAGTGAAAATATAACTTTTATCAGAGCAACAAGGAGAAAGAACGTATTTCTGGATAACTAATTATTATTATATATCATGAACCGTTAAAGAAATTTCCCTTCATCCGTGAGTTCACGTGGTTGAAGCTTATATACTTCTTCTAAAATTTTGAATGTTCTGTCACCTACATCTTCGACATTTGCTATTTTTAAACCACGCATGTCACAATATAATGAGTGACAATGTGCAGATATTTTAATAAGGCACGCTTAGCTTTAGTTAAAATATTTTTTTATATGTTAAATAATTTTTCAAAATCTGGTCATAGTCAATTATTTATATATAATTTTGAACAACTAAGCCTTGCTTAAATCAGTATTTATTTACGCTAAAATATTGAATTATACAATTTGGTTGCTGGAAATAAGAATCGAAAATTTATTTTAATATAATTTTATGATCAAAAATTGTAATAGTTTCCCGCACCTCATCTTATATTACAATTGTTTCAAAATCCTGGTTTCGATTACTAAGTTTTCTAATCAGTTAATGGAAATTCATTCTCCCTAATATGCTGTTTCGTCTTGGTCAAGATGACAATCAAAATTATCTTTTGGTTGAATATAATCGCAAATTGTTCACAAGAGAATAAAATTAAAATACAGGAAACCTCAGATACCAAAAGGGAACATTTTTCCTTTTAAGTATATCCGATAAATTTCCTAAAATTGCATTTGTATTGAAATAGGTATTTGTGCCGGAATGGACACGGAATTAAACATTTGTGCCGTAACGATCAGCATCATGTATGATTATTGAGTCAAAATTAGTGTAGTTTAAGTAAAATTTGGAAAACCTCCGTTTGTACTAGGGTTTCTTATTGCCTATATTTATTTATCTTGTTTATGTAACTGGTGTAATATATCCCGCAACTGAGTGATATTGTTCTTTTAAAAAACACTATTAAATTTACAATTATTCTCGAGAAAATTAGTTGTTTAATTGATTAAAGACTCAAACATCTATTAATCTTTTGCACACATAATTATCTTACATGCAAATTCCGGTCTAGAAAAACATATTCTGACTTATTGGAGGAATGGTTCCACCAGTTAATTTAATTGTTACCATAATATTGTCAAATAACGATCCATATAATTATCTTACATGCAAATTCCGATATAGAAAAATAAATTCTGGCCCACTGAAGAAATGGTTGCATCAGTTAATTTTAATTGTTACCATAATATTGTCCAATAGCGATCCATAAGTTGTAATGGTGAACCTTTATTATCAATTGTGCTGTTGTACGTGGTTTGTTCAGTTATGTTATTGCACGCAGTTTAATTATTAAAAATTATAAAATTGTCTAAGTTTATTGATGATGATAAAAGAAGATGATCATTAAATGTGTGATATAACCATATTGTTCGAAATTTTATGGCTTCATACAATGTAGCCACAGGCAAATGTTCAATTAAATAACTAGAGAAACCCTTGAATGTAGTTAATTGAATGTTTGCAAGCAGAATTCTCAGACACTTGAGGAATTACCAAATCATAGCAAATGAATTCAATAAATAATACATTTTAATGCATGTATAATAAAATTACTTGCAGATAAAGCAGATTAACGGAATACTGATTTCAATAAGCTCTCGGGATATGCATAAATATTGTGTATTTAAATCAATGCTACCCTACCTTCCGTTGTAATAATATTTTTAACCGGTTGAGATAAAATCTCACAATAAAATGTCGTATATTTAAAATAGGATACAATATATTATGAATTGTAGTGTTACTGACAGAAAATAGAAAAAAAATTATCTTTAATTACTTTTACAAAATTTTTTCTGTCGTGGATTAGAAATAGCGGAATATTAATTGAATAGGTCTTTTAAAATGAAATAAGAAAAATTTTGATCATATTTTTTGACACACTGTAGCTTTCATTAAATGTGAGTTTTCGTAGTTTTTTCAATATTTATTTGTGTCCCTCTAACCTTCTAACATTGACATTCTGATAAGAAATCAAAATAACAACACTAAAGTGATATAGCCATTTAAAGAATTAAAAAAAAACATTACTTTGATTAAAGTAACAGTTTAAACCCAGATGAAGGTGGAAATATTGAGGTATTCAAAGTATTTATGATGTTTACCCGAATTACTAGACCACGCGTCATGTATGTACAGAGCGGTTCGCAGCGGTCGATCCACAATTGAAAAAGAGATCTTTTGTAAGTGGAGTAAATATGACTTTTGCCCGTATTATAAAGAACGCACACCAAGTATACTCCGAAAAGGGAAAACAAATTTGTATTTTGTTTCTGACATCGCATTTAAACGTTAGAGTTTCAATGTTGGATTTGCTGGAGTTGATAGAAAAATTCAAAGCAGTCAGAAGAGGAGAGGAGGAGAATAGAAGGAAATCTTTATGATGCAGATTTTGTATTATCTTAAAATTAATATACAGGTTTTGTTAAAATATAACCAAGGGTTTTTGAATTTTGGCATTTTTTTATGAAGTTAGAAAAATTAAATATAAAATTATTTTCTTTACGAAATTTTAATGTTTGCCAAAAAAAAAATTAAATATATATATATATATATATATATATATATATATATATATATATATATATATATATCGGTCAGCGACGGGTAGCAGAGTAAATGGGAGTGTTTTCAGGATTTAATTGAAATGCATTATTATTAATATTTAGGTGGGGAGCCTGACGACTAGGGATTGCAATCCAGCAAGGTTTTCAATCCAGCTGGATTTTTGCTGGATTAACTTAAATCCAGCTAGAACCAGCGCGGATCCAGCAAAATATGGAATGAATAAAAAAACATAATTTTTAATGAAAATTATAACCTTTTTTTAATATCAACTTTTTTATTACAAATCATGTATTAAAAAAATAAGGGGTACCTACTTATTTAGTAGTTACTACATACTTTTGATTTAGTTTTTTAATTCTTTGTCATTTGAGATCGAAACAATTATTGACTTAAAATTACACTTCTATTATTATGGTTCATGAAGTGAGAAAAATAAAATACAAAATTAAATGCAATGCGTCTAGTCAAGTAAACAATCAAGTAAACGATATCTTAAACAATGTAATAATCAATTCTACCGAGAGCTAATGCTACAACTTCAACTACAAATCACAAATATCAGCCTGTATTCCAAGAAGTCTCGAAACGATCTTCTTTGCAGCCATTTAAGATATAATTTCATATTACTACCGTCACTGTAAGCGAGATTAAGACATCTTATGAAAATCAAAAGCTTATAATCAAATTAGGAAGTTTAAACTCTGACAACAGAAAGATAAACTATTTAGTTTTTTGAATTCGCTGGAAGTAAGACCTTAAATAACAAATTTTATCTATAGTCTTATCGCCTAACCTACTTCGCACAGAACTGCATATATAACCGGCTGCTGAGAAGGCCCTCTCAGCCTCTACGCTGGTCGGTTTCAAGGTCATTAAATAATCATAAATCATAGATAAATGTTCGCCCTTCACTCCCTCACTCTCAAAAGCAGTCTTGTCCTTTTTTAAAATCTTTTCGTAGTCTATTTGAGAACCCCTTTTTTTTGTTTACAAAAGTTTTTTTTCTCTCGTTTTAGTTCTTTCTCAAGCTCTTGTTTTAAAGTAAAATTCACGGGCTCCGGATTATCTGGCCCATTTTCTTCTAGTTCCGTTATATCCTCTTGCACTGTTTCCACATCCACAATCACTTGTTTATTGACACGATTCAACAAACTTATCACCTCTTGTCGCATTGTACTTTTTTTCGGCATTGGAAAATAGCCAGGATTTTTTACTGCTTCTTCATATTTCTTTGGATTTTGTAAGTACACTAACGTACCTATAACTTCAGGGAGGCGCCGTATTGCTATTCTGTTTTGTAGTGCTTCGGACAGCTCGGAACTTAGGTTAGTGGTCTGGTTATTTAGTTTGTCTAAGGCAAATTTCAGTGATGTGCCAGCAGTTATCAAAGTGGACTTGCTTCTACAAAGAGCTTCTACAGCCAGTTTCAACGGTTCAAGACTGGTGATCAAATCGTTGATTATTGACCACTCATAAGCGGAGAATTTTATCTCAGAACCAATATCTATCAAGGTTTTATCAATGCAAACTTTTAGGCTGTAGAAACATTCCAGCATGCTTAGCAAACTGTTCCACCTGGTGCGGCAGTCAAGAATTAAACTTAATTCTTTGCCTTTCTCTTCTTGGATATATTTTGATAAGAACTTATCGTCTTTGGTAGGTGATTTTTTGAAAGTGTTCACAACTTTTCGTACTTTCATGAGCAGATCACGGTAACGTGGAGTCCTTCATTCATTTCGGTCTCCGAATCATCATTTTCATCTTCATTATCGTCGCATTCGTCTATTGGTGCTTGTTCTATTTCGTTTTGAGGTTTCTTTTTATACAACACGTCTACCACAGCCAACTGGATACCATGTGCGAAGCACAGTTGTTGATAGCAAGGCATGAGCTTGCCGACTTCGGTTGTGATACCAATGATGTCGGATTCAATGATTAAGCCAAACATTTTTAGCAGTTCTGACACTAATTCAATGCAATGTTCAGCAGTGCAGGATCCGTGAATTCTAATCAACCCTAGATTGAAATGTTTATCTGAAAGGTGCAAGTTGAGATTTATGTATCTGCGATTTTTTAGGGAGATCCACTCATCGAAGCTTAACCAAAATTTTTGTTCTTTTTGTTTTAAATTAGTGAATTATTTTATAAAATCTGCTTGAATATTTTCTGCATACCGGTAAATTATTGCTCTTATTGTGTTCGGAGAAATTGGCAGTTGGAATCCACTTTTTGCGAATAATTGTCTCAAATCGGGTGATGTACAAAATGAACTCATACAAAAACCATCTTTACAAATCATCCTAGTGATCGTACCTTCCATAGAATTGTCTTTTTCAAAGTAGGAATCTTCAAGTAGAAAGTAGGTACTTCTTGAGTATTTTCATTTTTTAACGTGTTTGCTGAGGCCGCTGAGGCGGCAATGGGAGCTGGTGTAATTGTGTTAGTATGTAAATCGTTGGTGTTTGAAGAACTGACGTTGACATTGATACAGTGTATCTTTTTCAGATGTTTTTTTAAGCCTGTCGTTGAACGGTTGCTAATAAGCAATATTTTTTAACACAATGAGCATTTAGCACTTCGACCATTATCCAATTTTGTGAAAAAGTCCCACAAATTTCTTTTATCATCTTCAGCAGACATTTTTGGATATTACCGAACGATAATCCTTGGAATCTGAAAATTAAATAGATATGACTGTAAAATAAGATGTATTTAAGTGCGATTGAATAAAAACCTAAAATTCGACTAAAAGTTGTCTGTTTCCGTGAGTACATTAACGTTTTTAGTAGTTGTTGTTATAACGCCAACAGAAATACATCATCTGTGAAAATTTAAATTGCCTAGCTATCACGCACGGTTCATGAGATACAGCCTGGTGACAGACGGACATACGGACGGACGGATAGACGGACGGACAGCGAAGTCTCAGTAATAGGGTCCCGTTTTACCTTCGGGTACGGAACCCTAAAAATCAAAAGATTTCGCGATATTGGCAAATAAATCTGATTCTTATTTTGACTATTGGTCGACTGTTTTTTCTTTGAGTAAGTTACAATAACCAAATCAAATCATGTTTCAATAATAATTCATAATCATTAATCATTTAAAATAAATACATAAGTCAAATTACTTACTTATATGTTCAGTCTCACGAATAACACGCACAGCAGGTTGAGAGCAGTTTTTTGACGCGAAAACACTTTTACTAGCGAGAGCAGAAAGTCAAATGTGTTCTGTGTTTTGATTTACATCATTTATAATTAAAATAGGTAAACAAACAGAAGAAGTCAAAGGGTAGGTGGTGCATGGAGAGAGCGGGCGACGTTACCGTTCAATCGCACTCGTGGCACGTACTACCAATTGAATGGCAACGTCGCGCATCGTTCGCCGACTCTGCGTTAAATATATATCCTAACTAATTTCGAATATGATACGCTTGCGGATCCGCGCTGCTGGATCCAGCACGGCATGCTGGATCCAGCTTGTAAAAAAAATGCGCTGGATCCAGTGGATTGCTGGATGCTGGACAATTGCAATCCCTACTGACGACATGAGACGCTGTGTAAGTGTAATTGCAGTTGACTGATATTTAATGATTAAAATGCACTCTATTTTCATATCCCATCTTTTATGTTTGTGAATTGAATTTTGGAAAATAGTCAAAATATTTTATTTAAGTAAGAGACTAAATTGTTATTTCCGAGTTTTTAAGTTTTAAATAAAAAAGTTAAGTATTATATATTTTTGGTTTAGATATTTCAGTTCAGTAACCATGTATGGTATCACCCTCTTATGAATACCATTAACTAGAATACCAAACCAAAAAAAAAAATGGAATTATATCGACATTCAAAATCTCATGGCGTAATTTAACATAAAATATTTATTTGCAAGATCTTCTTTTATTCATTACTGTTTTACCTTAATCGTGTGAAAAATTAAATTAAACAGAGTTGTCCATTTCTTCCAAAATTAAAAGTTTAGAAATATAATAAAACAAAGGTTATTTAGGAAACGAATTCGAAAGTTATTACTTGAGTTAACTCCTAAATCTACGTTTTCCACCCACGAATATTATAAAGAATAAATTTATATTTTTCTTTAAAATACAAGCCTTCTGTTTGTATTATAAATTGAACAGTTGATGTTTAATGAGGCAATATTTAATTTTAAATGCTTATTTATATAATATTTCCTTAATCCATTAATTCTCAAATTTTAGTAGTGTTGTCAAAGATAGTTATATTATTATAAATTAGTACGACAAGCCATAATATAGGAAGGATTTATAGATCAATCACAACTTCATTACGTGGTTCGTGTTTATGACATCGAGTCCAATTGTCGTAAGCAATAAAACAGTCTCAGATTGATTGATGTTTGATGCCATATCGTGTGAGTTTTTGTGGCCTCAGCCACGACACAGCTATCCAATTGGACGGGAGAAAATTTGAAAAAAAGTCGATTAAGTTTTGTTATTTAAGTTATAAAAATAACATGTTTATTTTGCAATAAAATATCACGTGTCGTATATTCAGTAAAGATTTAGGAAAGATTAGAAAATAATTCACGTTTGCGGCCGGTTTTGGTAAATCATTGTTAAAGGATCTAAAGAAATTGAATTATATATATGTGTTATAAGCCAAAATGCACTGGGGTAGAATTACAACTATGTACTGAATATTCACCATTACAACACATCATTGAAAATTTTATTGGTTTCGACGGTTTAATTTTTTCCATCATGCAATTAATTTTCTTGCGTCCTTCGTAAGAAAATATAGTTTTCTTTATTTATCAATTTAAAAGACAACACCGCCGAAACACTATTAGTGAAAAACAATAATACCTCTTGGTAATATTGTTTTCCGCGAATATAATGAACCGGCCAAGGTGCCGGTGATTTCGACTTGCGCGTCGGTGGCTCGGGTACCTTTTGAAAAGAAATTACTTTATTTGTCATAGGTAATTGTGGAGTTGAATTTCTATCACTATAAATATTTATTAATACCTAATATAATAAATTAAAGAAAACACATATTAAAGTGAATATTTCGAAATCTATTATATATTATAAATCATTAAAAAAAATCTGAAATGATGAAAAAATTGTTTTAGAAACCTTTATAATTTTATGACCCTATCAAACTATACCCGACAATATGCATGAAATTTTAAAAATACCTAATTGTATTTGTAACTAGTATTTGATTGGCTTTCTAAGTATAGTTTTTTCAAGTAGAATGAAAAAACAATGAGCTGTAATACTATGATATTTCATTGATTTATAATACAAGCCTAACACTATCTATCGGTCTATTTGCACAAGTACTGACTTCAATATTCTCAAAGAACGAATATTACATTTTATGAAAAAAATTGTACCTCATTGTTTGGAATGGAGATATTAAATATCGTATTTTTTTAAAATGTCGCTTAATAACCAATTATATTTAAATATATTACCGTAGTAAGTAAAAAAATAAGAGAAAAAAATAAGAGAGAACTAATAGGCAAAAAACCGAAAGAATTGAAAGAGAACACCATTTCGATTAGTTTTATTAAGAATATACCATTGTCAACTCATTCAAAAGTTTATTTAAGATATTGAAATAGAAATAAGCCGCATCTACACTGACAAATTCTAGTAAACACATTGTTAACAGATGTAGAAAGATTTTAATAGAAGAAACCGTAGGTCGATTACCATGTTAAAAACAGTGTGCGAAGTCAGAATTTGAGCAAAAAGCTTTAAGAAAAACAGATAATTCCACCATTGGTTAATTGTTGCTAATTTGAAATCTAGAGCTGATTTTGTCAACGTGTGTACGAAGATTTTCGTAAATCCAAATATGACCACCAGCAAAAATGAGATTTACTAAGTACATTAACGGTATGAAGAATAAGTTAGCACACGCCTTAATTAAATAAAATAAAAATTATTTCAGTTAAAGCTGCCCGTAGACTTGTTTACACTGTGACCTACCCTCTGAATACATATATGAAGCAAACGAGCGATATCCAAGCTATAAGCCCCGCTTATATCGCGTCTGAGATAAGGCTATATGATAAAATGGGTCGAGAGTAACAGAATAAAGTACTTTACGAATACACCAGATATATCCACACCTATGTAGAATATATAAGTATACGTATATATATATATATATATATATATATATATATATATATATACAATTGAACACACACACACACACACACACACACACATATATATATATATATATATATATATATATATATATATATATATAAGTATACATATATAATCTGACGCTATTGATCTGTGATTTAAAACTTTTCAACTACACACGCATGTATGTCCTTTATATTAAGTGTGAATACTTCGCCGTGCGTTTCTCTGTTTTGTTATTGAAAATAATAACTTAAATTTGGGTATAATAAGTAATCTTATAAATAATGTGAGTGAAATTTTCGGTTTAAATTTGAACTTATCATACATTATTCGGTGCTGGGCTTTAGCGTTCCAGGTGAAAATTATTTAAGAATGAATGCTCATGAAAGAAAAGAGTTACCATCGCTTTAATAATCACGTAAACCTCGTGCTTAAAAACAAGTAAAGCAAATTTTAAAAAATGAGAAGAAGAAACGGGAAAAATTAAATGTGTTACTTCTATCTTCCTACCAGTCGATTAGAAGTGACCTAAAACGGATGTACTTTCACGATTATTTGAAAAAAACAAACAAAATGTCAAATCTCTGGCGGTTAATATTGTAATACCCAAAATTATTCCAATTTTTTGTATAATGCATTGGATTTGTAAAAAATCTATTTTTGAACTAAAAACCACATTTGAAAAAATGTCATTTACTATTGACATCTGAACAAATTATTGCTATTTTAAAATTCTGGTTTCTATGGTAAATATCTAACAAAAAATTGTAATGCATTGTTAGAGGTACTGATATTAGCACAAAAATAGACGTTAATTTATAGCAAATTCAAGGCATGATTTTACATTACACAAAATTCCGCTGGTTATAAAAGAAAGAGTTGTGGCTTAAAAATCCATTATTTTAGTGATCACAAAATGGAAAAACATAACAACTTATTTTCTTCCTTCATATATAGGTCAAGATGAGCTGATCACCCTAGAGCAAAGACCGATTAATTTACTAGTTTTACGAAAATCGCTACAAGGTCAAGTCGCTCCTTTGTGTGTTTTGGAAAACAAGTAAAGAACAATAAAATTCTACACTTATCTTTACTTATTTCGGAAGGGTGGATAACTATGAAAAAGTGACTTGTTTACTCAAAAGAAATGACTGAAAACTAACGTATTTTTATTAAAATACAGCTGTCACTCTGCTAAATTGTTAATCCGTTGATTGCGACTTTATAAAAACTAATTAATGAATTTTATTTAACAGATTACTATGTTTGAGTTACGATTATTGTTTCAAAGCAAGAAATCAACACATGCTTTTGTATTTGGAATTTGACATATTGTTTGCCGTTGCCACTTTCGTAGAGCCACGATACAAAATACTTTTAAAAAAATTCATCCACCACAGATTATATCACAGAACATATTTTGTAATGGAACCAATTCTGTACAGGGCTACATGACGTCATTGATTTATTCCAATGAAGGCGTAGGAGAAAATAAAAGCTCAATAAAAGTGGTAGTAAAAGTTCTTAAAAGCCCTTAATTTAAAAATTATCGCAAAATATTCAGCGGAAAATTGTATGGGGAAACGAATTTATTTGTGGTGAAAAGTGAAAAAGGAGAAGCAGGAATTTCTTTTTCCTGTATCAAAACAATATTAAGTTAAACCACCACAACTAATTCCAACGAAACGTTTACTTGAACAGGTCTCATTGAACCTGCCCGTAGGCTAGTCTACACTATTACCTACCCAGTTCAGTAAAAAAAAATGGCATCTAAGGTTTATTTTTTAAAATTTGTTGTTCTTCTGCCTCCAACTGAATATTAGTTCTTCAAAATTATAAATTTAATTATTTAGTTGGAGTTGAGGACTGTGGAAATTTGTTTATTTAAATAAACAATAGAAGAAAGAGTATAACAAGTTTATTACTTATTTTATTAGAAGAAAAATGGAATTTTGGTTAATAATAGACAATTTAAAGTGATTTAATTTTTCGTTTTGTGTAACATTTATAGTACTTTGTTTTTTTAGAGAAGAAACGTTTTAGTTTCTTTCACTCAGAAAACAATAGTGAGATAATTACATTTTATCTAATTTATTGCAGAGGAACGTGATATTTTACGAGATGGGGTAGGTCAAAAAGTTTGCAGAATGGTGTGGGAGGAAGGCTTAGAAAACGTTATGTATTTTCCATTTGCAACATTTTCTCCCTTAACACGAACCCATTCCTCAGATCTCTCGATTAATTTATAAATACCCTCAAAAGAAATAAAAACATTTTCTTTTTAACTTGAAAATCATATAAAATTACAGGCCTAATAACCACTAACCCTTAACCAACGTATTTTAATCTGAAACTTTCACAAGATCATCATTATATAATATCGAAGTAAATGACATAAATTTCCGCTAAGCTAAAATCAAAAATACGCCAATTATTCTTAAATTTACCTAACATTTTTGAACATTTATCCAACATAAAATTTATCTACAAACGCAAATACCTTGCCGATGTTATGTAAAACTTAAATTAAAAGCTTTTTGCCGTCAACAGGCAATCACGATGCGAGTATTAAGCGTAAATCTTAGAAAATCTTTCTCCAATAACTTGCAAACATACTTATTATATTGAGAATATATATTTTCGAGAATTATTTATATCCATATAGGTAAAGATATTCATGTGAGAGAATTATTCAAAAAATTACGTATTGTTCGCATATCTACTAATTTTTTGAGAATATGGTCGCTGAGGCGAACTCCTATGTGCTTGAAATATTATGTGAATCCTATATAATATAGAAATATTTTTACTAGTACTCAGGAGTATATTTAAATCAATGTTACAAATTGTTTTAGCTTATTTTTGCCGTGTCAATCTTTAAAATAAAATATACCTCGAGGTACAGGAAGACATTTTTACTTAGTAATTTTGTTTCTATTATTGCTGAGTGAGGTGCAAATTTAACATCAGCCCGCCGTAATTAGTGAAGTCTAGATGATAAACATATTTCATTATTTATAAATGGTCGATGACGACTTAATATCGCGCGCATTCTTCCTCTATTTCATTAATATTATAAGTGTAAAAATTTGGAATCCTGAATGTGGTTTATACAAACGGTTATAAGCAGGTAACCATATTTTTATGAAAAATGGTTTGAGCATAATTTAAAATTTAGTAATATATAAATATATATATATATATATATATATATATATATATATATATATATATATATATATATATATACATATATATATATATATATATATATATATATATATATATATATATATGCTGCAGTATCAGGCCAGGCACAAACCGTTGCATATCAACCGACATTTTATGTGGACGAACTCACCGTTTAAGGTTTCACATCTGTCTGTTTCGGCGTATTCTGGAGTAACTTTGCATGAGATCTTTTCATGTTGATTTGCGTTTCGCGATCCATAAATATCTCCGTTCTCCACATAGCACTGTTGTTTGTACAGGATCACTCTTATCTTCCCCCTGATGTTGCATTTGTCTTTTTTGAGTTACATATCAGTTGGATTATTGAAACGATAGTTCAAGAAGTTCAATTAATTTTAGTCTGGTAGTAATTTATAAAGGCCATAGGCAGGTGATAAAGACCAATATGCCACCACAGAGATTAATACCATTTATAGAACTTTAGTTTACACTATCATGAAGATTATTTTGGAAGAAATTTATCGCCAATTTCCTTATTATCCATGCAAAATAATGTAAATTTTTGCTAAACTGAAATTAAAACACGAAATGTATCTCTATACGGTTGAACCAATTTCAATGAAATATAGTTTTCCCGTTAATTTTTAAGGTTTTTCCTAGCAAAGAAAAAACGGAATCTTTATTAGGTCTTTCCGTTAACGACGGACGAAAACCGTTTGACGAATAAACTTGAAATTTGGATATTGGAACTGAAATTTGTAAGCTTGCTTTTAACAGAACAATATTTTTTTGGAATAATTATGAAAGGCCAATTTAGTAAATTATGAAAGGCCATCAATTGTGAAAATTTTATAAATAGTGTAGAGGGTATTCGTTTGAAAATAAATGGAGCGAGGATGTAGATAATTATTTCGATTTCTGAATAACAAATTTTTCACGAGTAGAAATGACGTTTTGCAGAAGCCGCGAAAACTTTACTAACATCGTCCCTTGCAACAGAATATGTTCCTGCAGGTCAGCCTAGGAGTGAGGTACAGGAAACCATGTTGTACATGAACACGAATGTACCAATGGTTCACTTTCAGCCAACCTCAGTTACTTCAGACGGAAGAATTGGAAAGAAATTGCATGAGGTATGAAAGGGAGCAGAGACAACGAAGAAAGACGAGCTCCATAAAATCCGCAAGGAAATTTTATTAAGTTAGAGCTGCAAAGAAGGAATTTAAAAATAAATAAAATACGTTTTTAGATTATTAATTATTTTTGCGTATAAATTTTCACTTTCATTACTTTTATTTTTATAAAGTTTCCTGCTTAAATAAGGTTTTATTTTATATTTGTTAAGTTTCACAAGAAACAGTTAAATTTTAAATAATAAGTCATATAGTCATTTTTTGTGTGTAGAAAGGCAGTGCAGCACGTTGTGGGAATTATTTACTAATTGTTAAAGTCGCATTTATGTTATCAAGTTTTGTTAATAAGGGTTTATAAATATCCATTACAATTTGGTAAGAGATTGGTAAAACCAATATTCAATGAAATGGTGTGTTAAGCAATGAAATAGAATTTTCATATTAAAACCCTATGAAAGAGTGTTTTTATTATCTAGTTCAAATTAATTTACTGCACGTTTGTTTTAGTTATGGGCAACTTGAACCATATATTGCATTTCAATAAAATAATTTTTTCTTAATATGGAAGCAGTCACTGGCTTGTATCATATAGCCCAAACTAATTGAATGCACATTTTATTATTCTCACAATAGGTAAAGTTAATCATCCAGTACAAACTAATTTTAATGCACATTTTAATATTCTAGATACACGTATAGGGAATCATGTCGCTAGTCAGATTTAATTTCAGTAATGGAATTTTTGAATTGTAATAATTAAATGTCAATATGTGTGAATATTTAGTATATTAAATCCTATAAAATTAACCCCTCTTTCAATTTTTAATCTGACTACTAAATATCTTAAATTTTTTTCTATAAATTTTTGTTTTATTTCAAAATCATTATTTTGTCAGCAAATATTGATTAAACAGTTTTCCATTTACATTTGATGATATATATATATATATATATATATATATATACATATATATATATATATATATATATATGTATATATATGTATATATATATATATATACATATATATTATATATATATATATATATATATATATATATATATATATACCGTGTACCTATTTTAAATATTCCAAGACAATCGTACTTAAGGAGTAAACTCCAGTCGCGCGTCGGAGCTGAAAAGCACATTTTTTTTAATTTGTGCCGTGTTTAAACATAATTACGAATTTTTGTTTATTTCAATATGTTATTTTATAAAAAAATTATTACTTTGTAAATTTGACTTAAACTGAAGTTGCGTTTTCATTTTCTATCTACACAAATTCATTGAATGTGCGTCAGGCATTTTTAAAATCTAATTTTTAAAATTTTACCGCATTGAACTCACGAGAAACGATAACTTATATTTGACTTAAAGTTATATCTCGCCGCAAAAGCTATTGATTTAATTTAAGTTTAAGCTAAGTTTTTTCTTCTTTGCAAAATAAATGCCGACTACGAGAAACGTAAGTTGCGTAATAACGAGCGTCTCTGTTTACCATCGAGCTACGCAAATTTTGTTT
Organism: Druceiella hillmani; assembly: GCA_039881145.1. NCBI lineage: Eukaryota > Metazoa > Arthropoda > Insecta > Lepidoptera > Hepialidae > Druceiella > Druceiella hillmani. The sequence continues at coordinate 17,174,830 of JAYKKI010000046.1, read as the reverse complement.
AATATTCCATATAAACTTTTCCAATCCATCAGCGCTTTAACATTTGGGAAATAAAAGAAAGTCGGAAATGATAATTTTCATCCAAAGTCTACTCGCAAAAATCTGCTTATTTGAATGTTATGTATTATTCTTTTATTTTGTGGCCGTTGGTTTTGATCCCCGGAGAGGAAAAGTTTCAGTATTTATGTTTTCTAACAACGAGAGTTGAAAGTTTAATGCTTCGATACAGATGAACAAGAGAAAAGCTTGTTAGGTTGACTCCCTATAGAAGAAAAACCTTGTTTTAATCTGTTTCTAAAACTTTAGTTTCTTGAACCATATTAAAACTGCAGATCAACATTAACACTGTTATATTTTATAATATCTCCGAATTCCCATGACCATTATTTATTTAAAGTTTTTTATATGTATTATTTCTGACCTGTATTTATCCCGAACTTTATTATAATTAAACAATATAAAATAATGTACCGGAAGAAAATACCACAGTCATATTCCCACACAAATATGACCATATCCTTTTTCCATCCTCCAATACATAGCACCGAATGTCATCAAAATCGTATTTCCACGTATGTTTACTTTGAAAAACTTTTTAAATCCTCTTAAATTAATAATCCAGTTTTCCAAGTATTAAAATAAATATCTTAATTTTAACTTTTTTAGAACTTTGGTTCCCTATGTATAGTATTAATGTATTAATTTCAAAAATCAGCTAAGCTAGCGACTTTTCATCGCCTACGTTGATATTATTAAATATATTTCAAAAAATATACTACAAAGATACATATTACACAGCCAATAGAGTTCTTAAAACTATAAACTCTAATATTATAAATATGTATCAAAAAGATTAATAAATTTTGTTGCAATCTCCAGAAACAATCAAACAAATAAACATTTCCTTTTTGTTAAATTAGTGTGATTAGCGTGAAACCATCGAAATAAATACTCTGTGCGTATTAGAATATGATGTTATTTTATTTTTCAGAATTAAGCTTCAACTGAATGTTTTCATAAATGTGGAAACACATACAAAATGTTTATTAAACAAATGAAATATATAGCAAATTGTTGACTATTGTTATAATTGTAGTGTTAATGGTAATCGCATTGAAATTAAAACAAATAAAATCGACCAAGTTGAAGTAGAACTAGCTCTATTAGCGTTCGGCACTGTCGCGTAGATGCATATGTGAAGTGCGTACTGGCACCGCGAGATCTGCGCTCTTATGTACGTTTTAAATTTAATAAATGAAATGAAATTATTTTATATAAATAATTTTTTTGTTAGTATTAAAATTGATTTCACAATTGTTTTCAGACATATTAAAATAATATTTAATATTAATTTAAGATTATTAAATAAACTTACCGATACAATCACTTATATTCACTAGCAATAGTAGGAGTGAAACGGAAACGGAGACTGCAAACACTTGACTTTCAATTAATGAATATGGGCCTGATTGAGTAGTTTAAGTAGACATAAAAATCCTAGCTTAGCGGTGGAACATTATACTCACTGATTATTTCAGGGCGATAGAGCAAAGTAAAAAGAAAGTACTGCCTCACTAGTGGAGCATTCTACAAAGTGATTATGTCAGGGCGATAGAACTGGAGTAAAAGAAAGCCTTTCTCATGAAAGTGTGGTCTTCGCAGTGGATAATTCAAAGAACTCATTGCTCCAGAGCGATAGAACAGAATTATAATAAAGCCTTTTTAATGAAAGCGTTGTCATTGCAGTGAATAATTCCACGAACTCATTACGTCAGGGCGATAGAGCAGGAGTATAACAAAGCGTTTCTTCTAAAAGTGTTTTTTTTGCAGTAGATAATTCTACAAACTGATTGTATCATCAGCAGAAGTGCTTTGTTATGCAAAACTTTTCTCATGAAAGTGTTGCTTTCGTAGTGGATAATTCTACGAACTAATTACGTCAGGTCGATAGAGCAGGAGTATAACAAAGCCTTTTTCATAACAGTGTTTTCTTCGCAGTAGATAATTCTATGAACTGATTGCATCAGGGCGACAGAGCAGGAATATAACAAAGCCATACTTTTGAAAATGTTGTCTTTGCGTGGATAATTCTACAAACTGATTGCTTCAAGGCAAGAGAGCTGGAGTATAATAAAGCCTTGCTCATGAAATTATTGTCTTCGCAGCAGATAATTCTATGAACTGAATGCATCGGATCAATATTGTTAAAGTTGATATCATTTGGTTAAAACGGATCTCATCAGCAATATTGCCACTTTTTTTAGATTTTAGTAAGCTTTAATTTGATATTCGACGGTGATAAGAACTTGTGATAAGGAGAATGGTGTATCATGTCAAAGAGTACTGACACAGTTACTAAATTTTTCATTAATATAGAAATCCTCAATCACTATATTTTACACTAAAGCATATTCTATATGAAGTTACTAAAACCTGCCTGAGTTTATTCATACAAGGTATGAAGTTCAATAGAAACACGCTTTCAATTATTCTATGTTTGCACTAAATTTACACTTTAATTTATGTGTCTCTTGAAATCAAATCTTTATCCGGTTAGTAATTATGGTAATACCGACTGTCATGAATGCCAACAATAAATAATATACAAAAAATATTGTAATTGCCATAAGAAGAAGAAAAATCGCAAACCGACAATAAAATGTCAATGTAATCAAATAGTCAAGGCCAGGCGGCGCCCATTTTTTTAATAATTTCAACCAGCTTTTTGCACATTCTCGCTTACTTTTTTAAAATTTACGTTGCTAATATACGTTCATTACCTTATTTTAAGTCTAATTTACCCTCGCTTTTAGAGTATAAATTTTCATTTCAGTCTAAAATATTATTAGTATTAACGCATTTATAAAAAAAAGATTTGAATATAACCGTACACTTTTCTGCGACAAACGAAGCTGTTTAGAGTTGATTAAGGTTTAAATAACTAATAACGGGATTAAAGAAAACAAACTTCCTTCTTCAAATTAAATAACTCGAAATGCACATATCGGTATAAATATTTGATGGTACGCCATTTAAAATGAAAAAAAAATGTCACTGGTATCCCATAAGGTATATAAAACTAAAAATATTTTTTTCCATATCTTAACAAGACTGTTTATCTCTTACAGCCGATTTTCCCAGATCGGCTGCGACAGACAGATACACTTTCCTGGGTGATTTCAAAAGGATACTACTTCCTTTTTCCAACCCTGAAAATCATTTTTACCATTACCCCATACTGCAGGTATGCAACCTTCATAAATTTAATTAGTTTTGATTAAACATTTAAAGCGAACGAAACCGCGGTAAAAGTATTATTACTAAATTTACTTTAAAATCATACGTTGTTTAAAAACTTTGGTCTCAAAATTTAGTTATCTACAAAATATATATATTTTCCATTGATTTTTCTGGTTTAATTATAAATTTATAAGGTGTGTTTATTATATTATAGGAATATTTAAACAAATATAATTGGATCTATTTTAAATAAATATTTTTGGTAATTCTTTCGAGAAACACACTTGATATACATTTATAAGGATAATATATTTGTCAATATTCAATAAGTCATAACAAAGCCCCTTCTCTACTAAAATGTTTCAGATGTTTTTTGATACGACAGTACCTCTTTTGAACTAGGACGCAAGTGACTATCCAATAATTGTAATAAATTATTACCAAAGATAGAGAAAAGTTCCACTCAGAGCTGTTTAGACAATATATGAAGTATGCGGATAAATTCACAAATAAGCTCACAAATTCTCCCTCTAAATTCAAATATCGCAATCCTTTGTTTCGCTCCGTCATCGGTACTAGCGTTGAAAATTATGAATATAAGCGTCGAAAATATTTAGCTGATAAACAATTTATTTGTTTTATTATTAGTTTATAAATGAATTTTTTTTTTCACTGGAATTATGAAATATAGTAAGATTTTAATTTATTATTTGAAATAATTTCTTTGAAACAGAAGTAGCAAAAATACTTTTTAATCTGAAGATCACGAATTTTAAAAAGACTTTATTTCATCAAAAATAATTGCTGGTTAATCCTAACTTTTTTGCAATTATTATATTTTTGGTGTACAATGTAATTGCTGCCAAAGATGTAATTTACTGACTAAATAAAACCTTTGGAAATTCGCAATCCATGCAACAACAAATTCGGCACCAAATATCTAACCGAATAGTCGCGATGTGGTAAATATGTATTCAAAGTTACCTTTTAACACTCGAATTATTACTACTTTAATTTATATGATACAAAAAAAAATTTTGTAGTGTTTAATTAGAAATGGAAGTCAATATACTTCAAAATAAATAAAAAAATGACTGTCAGCCTGGAGACTATATTTTACTGTAATGTGAAATTTTTAAGATTTGTCTCAGAAATATTAAAGCCGTAAAGGGTAAACAAGAATAGGGATGTTTACCAAAAAATCTTGGGATTATCCTCAACAACTAACAAATTTAATTAAAATGGATAACCTATGCAATGGAATATTGATATGAAGTACTATACACCATAGATTTATGTTCTGGGTATAAATTTTAAAAAAATATTTCGTAACAAAATATATAATTGCAAAATTTATAAAACAATAATGTTTTATGGAGCTTATGGAATTTTTTATTAATAAGTGTGTGAAGAATTGAATATTTATATTTCTTAAATCAGTATTATAATTTAGTTTTTTTTCCACAATGAACATGTTTGAAATAATTATGTAAATTATATGCATCTACTTCAGCTTTAACCACATGGGTCATTAGTATTATATGTCTGTTTATTTTAGTAGATATTTCTAATGCTCTTTTTCAATTTTAACATTGAATAGACAATAGTATGATTCTCGATTAGAAGTTTTGAATGTAAAAATAAAGGTATGATAATTTTAATGGTTTAAAATTACCAGCAAACAACACATAAAATATTATGAAACCACTGCACAGTAAATATTTCCGATAAAAATCGCGACTCCCTTATTTTACTTCTAATAAGGGTAACTTTCAATTTCATTGTATTTGAGATAATATTATTCAATAAAATAATTAGTAGTTTAGAAATGGGGTAATTTGGTTAATTTTTTGAATTCGTCTATTTGAAATAATTTTGTGATTGTTATTTCGGTTACGATTTTGAAGCTGTCTAGGAAAACTTCTGATTTTCTGTTCAGTAACGTGTATGAAGCATTTTATGAAGATATTTAGACTTTATGACGTAAAAATATATGCTTTTAAACTTTTTTTAAAATATTTTCCAATAATTGCCATAGTACGATCAGGTTGCCTATATGTCCTCTCAAAATATGAGTGTATAATATTTTTTTGTAACATAACAATGATATTTTATTATTGTAGGTATATACATTACCTTGTTTCTAAATTGTTTTTATTAATAGAATCATAAGGTATTGATTGTAGTACCGAGCACTCCTGTCCTCAACTTTGCTTCCCGTATCTTACTGTAAAAACGTTTACAATTTCTTTTTAAGTTTTTTGTTCATCATCAAACATTAATTATGTGAGAAATTTAAAGAAAATTTTCAAAGGCTTTAAGATATTTCAATGGGAAAAAATTAAATAATATCTGAGGATTTGTATGTAAATATTCATATATTAATTTTCTTATTAAGTAGGCGCGCATATGCACGCATTCATATACAATATTTGTTCGTTCCTATTGTGTACGTAAATTGAAGGATTTTCATATGCGGAAATAATAAAGAAAAAATTGAAAACTGGAACAAGCCTTTTTTAGTCCATAATTCTAAATAAGACGAAAAATGTAATACTCTGAGGAAAAAAGTTCAAAATCATAAAAAATTCTAAAATTGGGTGAAAATATATTAATTATCATGCAATTTTTCTTTAAATTTTCTTAATAATATCTATATTTCTATATGGTCCATATAGTTTTGTAGAATCTACCTAGAAAATTTTATATATAAGAAAAAATATTGACAGCTTAATTTATTCCTTTAAATTAAAACGTACATACAAATTAATGTAAAGTAAATAAAAAGGTTAGTGTTTTGTAAAGATCACCTTCGGCGATAAAATTTCCTTCAAAATCTTTATCTTCTTCACTTTCCTGGATCACTGCACACTTTAGAGTTACAACCTTTTGAGCAGTCTTCTTTTCATACGACTTATCAATCAGATAATGCTGCAATTATGGATTTCAAATTATCTATGTAGGCGCTCTATTTAGTTAAGTTGTACAGACAATGAATAAAATAAAATGAAAACAGTATACTGATCGAAACTGTGGGTGTTGACTTGCAAGGATGATTCAACAAAATACATTTGTTTTACTTGTCCCTTTTCAACCTTTCCTCCCAATATATCGATTCTGTTTTCTTAATATCTAATTGAGTGCATCTTATTTACTTTCTTTCAAAACCATTCGCTCACTCATTCACTTACAGGTAAATGATTCCCTAAATTTCTTTACTAAGACTACGGAGAGTATCACGCACGCACACACACATACACACACATAAAATTTGTTATCTCTGCGGACCTATATAAAACTATGGAGAAACATATATCATATATGTACAAACCAATCTCAAAAAATCTCATTTTTTTTAAACTGTATTCTCTTCTACTGTTAACAGTAAATATGAAAATGAAACCTGCCAAATACGAATTTAACAAATGCTAGTAGTTCCTCACAAACATGGTTGATATTTGTAAGTGAGATTCTTAAATTTGCTATGTTTATATGGTTGCGCAATGAAAAATTTTGAATGTCCTCAAAATTTACTCTGTTCTTTTTGTTCTAGTTCCCATTGCTCCATGTGGGTTTAAGCTTGTTTTACAACTTTATGCCTACAGTTCTATTTAGTGCTTACCTGTTTTATTCTAACTAATATGGTTTAATCTTCACATCAATAGACTTCTGACAATAGTCTCCATAGACTGTTTAAACTTTCGCGATTCGAACACATATTTTATTTGATTTGAATCGGGTTTTTTCGCGGTAATTATCTATTTAATGATTAAACCTAGATATTATAAACTAAGTATTCACTATGTCCCTTACATAGTGGGACATAGTGAATACTTAGTTTATTATATCTAGGTTTAATCATTAAATAGATAATTTCCGCGAAAAAACCCGATTCAAATCAAATAAAATAGTCTCCATATACATTACTTTTATATAGAATTATTGTCACAGGTCTAATTAACGCATTCAGGTCAATACAGAAACATTTTTTAAAACAGAAATCTGTCAACATGGTCACTTACTTTTTGAATTCTTCCATTCACTTTTTACATTAAAATATTTGATTGGTTTATAATGACTGAATTATAGGTTCTCCATTGAAATTATTTTATGTATTTTAAATTTCTTTCTTTGCATATTGTTATTTTTCATCCTTATATTATATGTTGTTAATTATTATTCCTATTTGTTTGCCTTTAATCAATTTAATTGCAAAATATTTGTAGTATCAATATGTAGTCTGAAAACACATAGCATATACGCAATGATAAAATCTTCCGTATTTATTTTGCTTCAGAAATTATTAAATTCGTTTACTTAAAATGACAATTAGGGACAAAAGTCCTCAGCTTGACACGTAGACACGTATTTTTACTTCGATACTTATTTATGTTCCTCTTGTTTGCATGCCACGTCTGGAAAAGAGGTATACCTTCAAAATTTTAAAAGTGGAAGTTATTCATTGTTCACAAGCAATCGTGAAAAACCATGTGGCTTTAGAGATGTTTACCTACATTTCGTTTGCGTTTCTCATCACAAAATTAATATTTCTCAGTATAAACTGAAAAAAAGTTTCGTAGAAGTTAGCGATAATTCTTTACATATATTAAAATGTAATACTTTGTATATTTTAAGGTTTTTACATTAAAACAAGAAATGTTAATAATCTTATCGTCATTGTCCATCACTCTGTGTATAACAGACTCAAAATTTCTACGGTTTAAATCAATATAAATAAAATTTCTCTAGTAAATCCCATAAATTTGCAAAAATGCACCATAGTTTAAATTTATCAAACGGAAGGTATTATATTGACGTTAGGAAGGAATAACATTTGCAAATAATTTATTAGAAATACAATGTATATTTAAATGTCCATACGTTTCTATATGTGAATGAAAAATTAGCAATCTTATTTCTACATGTACTTGAAAGGTTTATTCAATTAAAGATATGTTTGAGGAACTCGTATTTCAAAATTACCCGCAAGTTGTTCACTCTCCCATCTCAATTTGTTTAACTGTATTTCTAACCGTTTAAAAAAAATCTATATTTAGCACATAAATAGCATTTGGTTAGAATTTTCAAATCTAATTTATAGAACATTCCACTTGACTGCCTTCATAATTTAAGTTCCGGAGACGTAAATAGTTACAGAATCCGCACTTAGTTGGTTTTTCAACGTGAAATTATATCGTCCTAATATACATTTCATCATAATTTCGCACAAAAAATTAAAGAATGTAATGAAAACCTCTTATATTTTGTCATACAAGCTTCCAATAAATTTGAAATGCCTACGTTATAATAACAACCTTTTATATATTAGCGGAGGGATTCATTGCAGATAAATATTAAATACTTGAGAATTTCATAAGATTTAAATTCGTATTTGGTGCAAAAACGTACCTTTTTATTTATTCGGTATTACCTCTGTCCGTAACTTCATTCAAGTACACTTTTGCAAAATGCTATAACTCTGAAATTGAAGCTTAAAAAGTTAAAAGTGCTGTATATAATCATTAAAATTGTGAAATTTCCTTTAAGTAAACTATTGCACTTTCCAATGAATATCTCTGGTAAATTATTGCAATAAGATTAAGTGCGCATATTACCTCGGTTACTACCAATATCTAATCAAAAAATTCACTTTAGTAGTTTTTGCGTAAATAAAAATATAAAGAGATGGAAAGAAATAACAGTATTCTGTATTTTTTATTCAAAAGCGATATTTGCATATTATGTAGTTTTTATTATGTCACTCTAAATAATTTTCTAACAAATACCATCAAATTACTTTGAATAATACCTCTTTACGTTTAGAGGATTTTATGAAAGTGTGTTCATTGAAAAGATTGCTGTATTATTATTTCATGTTTGTTTTTTTATTACATTTGCATAAATCCTGACTTCCGGACTTCAAAACAACCCTAAGCACATAAATAATTTTAGACGGAAAATAATTTACCAAATCTTAATTTTATTACAGTAAGACTGCATGGCAAGAAACTTGTCACACAAACCTAAGTTACCGAAAGGTAATGATTAACCGAAAAGATAAAATACGAGCTTCAGTTAAACCTATTATAGGATATAATTATAAAAGCTACTAGAAATTTGGGCCTAGTATTGAACTTAAAACACGAATCGATGTGGATCAACGGACCGGTCACATTTGTCTTTCTTGCCATTTCAAAATAAAATATCCACTAGAAAAAGTAACAATTACGGTTTAATCTCTCTTAAATTCTACAACCGCAAGACAGCTTATTCTAAACACCAACATAAAAAAATGAGGGAAGGTATTTTAACCTAAAGTGTATTAAAATAATCACATTTTTGTTTAATTGTACGGAAGTGACACAGGATTCACCTCCGGGTATCCCAATGAAGTAGACTCCAAATAATGACACTTAAAAAAACTGAAAGCGGAAAATGTCGAAACGTTTGTGATATTTGAATGACTCACGGATAAACTAAAAACGGCCCGATTTAAAAAAATATTCTTACGTAAACCGAATTAATCGATACACAGACTGCAAAATCTAAAAATATTCGTGTTGTGGTAAGGACGCTCCGTCAATAAAATAATACTATAAATATATAAGTATTTTTTATAAAGGGTCTTCGACTAAAATAAAGCCTCTATCGATTATTCAACAAGGAATCCTGAGGCATTAGGCTTACTTCATAAAATCTTTCACAAAAAAGTCTATCTCAATATGTGTACATAATTCGAGAAAAATGAAATCAAAAGGAAAGAAAAGTAAAATGTTTCCCTTTTACTTCCGAAGAGTTTGTTAAGAAGTTTCGATTGAGTTTTAAAACATGTTTTAAGCGCACATATATATTAGACCTGAGAATAATGTAAAGCCAAGTAAAGAGACCAAACCCAAAGTTTTGAGAAAGCAAACTCTTAAATGTTTGGCTTAAATATTACATCATAATGACCCAGTTCCATCCTAAGAATTCTTGCTGTTTTAAGCTCTTATGTCTAATATTATAATAAGCAACGTTTTTTTTAAATTAGTTAAGTCCACGAAATTGCTAAATTTCTATGAGAGTTATTGAATTTCTTAGGCTACTGAATTTCAAACGATGAAACTACTTAATTTTTTTACAATCAATTCAAATTTTTCACATTTCATTTTTTAAACAGCAAGTTATTTTTGTAATAATTCAATACGGATCATTAAATATCTAAGGAATAGGTCATTAGATACTTGCATAAGATATAATGAGAAAATTAATACATACTTAAATAGATAAATAATTAAGCGGAAATCCATTATCCGAAATTCTGGTGAAAAAAATCATATGTTAAAATTATGAAATTAGTTCTATTCGTCGAATACCCTGAAATCCTTTATATGTACGGTTTTCTGCATCTCAGGATGTACTGACAAAATTAAAATAAGATTTACGCAAATGTATAATATAAAATAAAAACGAATATAAGTATTTTACCGTTCACGTTTTACATAAAAAATATATATATTTTGTTAAAATATCTTCAACAAAACATACAATTTTTCTTCAAAATATAGTCATTTTATAAAATTTATTCCCATTAAATCTAAATAAATTATAAAGTATAATAAGGAAGAGGCATAAAATAGAATAACTTAGTAGTTTATATTTACATCTTGGAATTCTTGATGAATGTTCACTGTTTATTTGTAAGTTTCAATTAATAACAATACTCACAACTCTGAAAAAAAATTTAATTTCATTTGAAAACGCTTACCCGTTGATATTTCATTCAATGTTATGCGCAAAAAACATCACGCCAACTTACATGTATGGGAAGTCACATTAATTTTTTTTTAAATTTTTGCTCTATTTTATTAAAGATCTTTATAAGCCTCCGTTTGAAAATGAACTTAAATTGATAAAAATAATAGACTGTGTCCGCCAAATGACCGCAGTAGCGGACACGAAGGAAATTGAAGGCTTCACTGTTTCACTGCGTATCCCTAAAAAACCTATGCTTATATAAGCATTGAAACATGCGCGACATATTTTTTTAAATTCTTTCGTAGGCTAGGCGACTCATTGATTTTTAAATTTTTTACAAATCCTTAATTTGCGTAAATTTTTTAAAATTTCAGGTTATAATATTTTCAAAATTAGAAACTTGAGATCTGTAGCAGACGGACGAAAAACAAATATAGTTGCGAGGGAATATATTACAAAATTTTATCACACATATGGATAAGAAGTTGCTTCGCCGAAGACTCTTTGTTCAATACTGAAAATTTACACCCCCAATAAACTTTGATTGCACACTTTCAATCTACCCAGAGTCCGCTTTTTTAGTTGAATTTGTCATGCACGTTTGAGACGAATGTGGTTGCAGCTTTAACTTATACTGTTTATTATTATTTTGAACTTTTTATTTGTTCTTTTGATTATCTCAGTTTTATTTCTTTTTCAATTTTATCTTCTGTTCTGTCTCTAGTCAGCACGAAACTTTAACGGTCTACATAAAATTTAATTTGATCACATAAATTCAGAGAACTAAATTCGTAGTAAAAGTTTTATAGAATGAAAGCATCACCACATTGCTGCTTTGTACGGCATTTGTTATGTTATAGTCAATGACTAAAACTCAATTATTGTTTACGAAATTATTCTCATAATATCCGTTATTTTGTTCCAGGTTCGATAATGTTTCAATCTATCATGTGTAAAGTAAGCCTGAAGATAATAATATAGTGTTATGTGGAAGAAATTTACAATTTACAAACAAAGAAAAAAAAATCTTTTTATACACAAACGTGTATGTTATAAAACTTTGAGTAATAAATTCTGAGTTTTGTTTTTAATTACAACAATATCAAATCCTTCAATCCCGCATCCCACGCTGACAAAATTTAATAGGAAGCCGCAAAATAAGAATGAAAAGGAAAAAAACGCCAAATGCGAGCAAAATTAAATAAAACTGTGAACTTGATCAAGAAATTAGAATGGGAAAAAAATTAATTTAATTTTTTTCTCCGGAACTATAAATATCTGAAAATTGTTACTTTCAAATATAAAATTCATTACCCACCAGTTTTTTTCATTACTTTAAATTTTTTGACTCATTCTCATTATCTCCGAAGTTTAAAACTTCGGAGATAATGAGAGGGGGAGGGAAGTTCGTTTAATTTGTGACCATAATTTTAGAACTATGGGGCATGAAATTAAAAGAATTACTTTTAGCCTGAGTGAACAAAATGCTTTCAAATGATACTTCACTTAACTTTACTGTCTCACTTCTAAACTTCAACCTTCAAATTCCGTTCCTTGCGAAAAATAATAAAATACTTCCAAAACTCGTCCACCTGAAATAGATGCAAGCAAGTAAATCTTCAAATGTGCCGAAATTTAATTGATTTTAACTATCTGATAAAAACTTATGCGAATTACGGAAAGTTGTACACATAAATCTCACCACAAGTTTAAGTATGGCAATCTAAAAATAAGTAATTTGAAAATAAATTTGTAGAAAATATCAATAGATTGGTGAACTTTATGTGGAGCATTATTAAACTAACTTAGTTTGCAATGAATGACGTTACGAACGAGTATTGGTTGGTATTGGTATCCATTGCAATAGGAAAGCTTACTAGTCTGCTATTCTGTTGTCGTTCTTAATTTCTTCTAAAGTCGTTCTAAAGCTCTTTTTTAAAGTCTGTAATCTATCAGTAAACTTAGCAATTTAGTGGTTATTTTCCAAATTTGTAATATAGGCGACAATAATATTAGGTAATGAGAAAAAATATATTCAGTTATGTAATTCTTACATATTGTTTAATTAATTAAATCGTTATGGAAAAAATAAAATAAATAAGTATTAGACCATTGATTTAAAAAATTCTAACTTAGTCGTGTTATTTGCGTATTCTAATAATTAATTTCAATACTTTTCTAAATTTGAGTCATCGGTGTAAACAATGATCTTTACTTTAAGACCATAGTAAAGTGTAGAATTTTCACACAATAAGCGGCAACGTTTCTCTCCTCCTAAGACTTCACCAATCTCTATATTGTTTACAGTGTACCTTATATTACGTATATCAAAGAATATTTATATTATGAAAGCCTCCTCCTCCCATGATCCGCAAAGATATAAAAATATAATCTGTCTTCTTTGCAATAGTTAAATGTATTGTTTACAATTAAATTAAACTGCATGATGTAATATTATTTCTACTTTCTTTAAGTTCTTTACCACGACCTAGGTTTTGTTGTATTACAACATCTTCAGGTGGGCTATTAGCAAAGATTTTTTAAGAATCTTTGCTAGTAGCCCACCTGAAGATGTTGTATTACAACGAAACCTTAGTCGTCGTAAAGAACTTAAAGGAAATAGAAATAATTCTACATCACGTAGTTTCATTTAATTATGAATAATGATTTTTTACAAAATTAACGCCAAATATATTCAATAAATGTATTTTGACAAAAACCTCAATTATACTCTAGTTCGCTGCTCAAACTCGTATTCGCCGCCTGCATCATGTTCATAAGCTGAATTAGATGAAACAATAAAACTTTATACAACATTATATCTAACCAAGCAATCTAGGGACACTAAAGTTTGAGGTTTTACGGCAAGCAGAAATAAATGGAAAATAAGTAGGAAAGATGTAATTGTTTATGATTTAGAGCATCTGTGTGTAGTAAGCTACTCGTATAAATGGCTATGTAAATAGTCGAGAATATTACTCCATGCCTAAACACTTTTATTTCGTTTATAATTTATAGTGCTCCCTAATTGACAGCACTATGATTGCTATTAGGATAACATGTTCTAAACATTTCATTATCAAAATGTTTTTTTTCATTCTATTAAATTAGATTGCTCAGGCTGTTTATTATAGCTTATCTTATGAGATATCAGTCATATTGTTTTAAAACCGTTGCTCCTGTAATAAACCTATTAAAGTAAAACAAATAAATAAAACTTTTAAAGTTTAATTTGCCTGATTTCGGTCAAAGGAAGAAACATTTTTTCTTATATATATATATAAATAGAAAATATCTAATTAACGTTAAATTTTAATATCGATTTTCTTTGAAACTCTTAAATATTGTGGTAAAAACAAATCGACAGGTGTTGGAACTTAAGGCTGAGTGGTACCATCTGGTTTTATTAAATTTTATAAAAACCCTCGATCTTTACAATATAAAATGTCGTTGACATAAGCACCTACAATAAACAAACGGAAGCAATGAAAGGGTAATACAATGGCAGGTATCTTAACAAGTAATCTGACCATAGCAAAAGTTAATTGTTAAAATTCGAAATTTATCAATCCATAAAGATTGATATTATTTTGTATATAGAAATACTTCTTTCTCGACTTACTCCCAAATTAGATTCGCACGCTCGGAAGATAAAAAATATTTTAATTAATAACGCGTATTAGGCAATTTAAATATAATTCTCCATTAATTTGTTTCAATAGTTGTATCAAATATGTTTGCAACTTGAAAATATTGACATAAGATTTTTTTTAATTGTCTTTATTTTAATTGACTTTTCTGCGCTTTTCTCGTTCTCGTTCGTTTACTATTCCAAACCCTTTAGATAAACCTTGGTAATACACAAATTATATAATATTAAATACAATGTCCAGATCTTACATAATGTATGTATAAAATATGAATCAAAATAAATTTCACGTTTCAGCCCAATTTGGTAATTAACAAATTACATTTCAATGAAGCACGTAATAAAATAAAGCACATTATTTTATGTAGAATCTACATATAGCGAGTGACGTAAAGACAACGAATGGTTTGTTAAAGAAAACTTCTTATAAATTGTCGGAAAAGCTGTAATTATGAAACGATTCAAAGCACAACTTCGCAACCAATTTTAAAGCTAATTTTTTTCATAAGATAAGAAGCCTCTAGAAGAAGCACTTATTTCCGTAGTTTTATGAAATTGGTCATAAAAACGAAAAATTATTTTAGTTACTACTACATTGCTTAAAAGCCATTTTTTTTAAATCGACACATTTTTTTAAATATGAAACATCTATATTTTAAGGAGTGAAACATTTAATTTTTATCAAATATTTGAATGAATGCAGCCATCTACGGAAATCTCACGTCACTCACATTTATATATTAATGTTATTTAAAGTAAAATTATATATTTCACACACTGCCTTGAGTGGAATAAATGTATTCATTCACAATAATCTATTTGCTTTTTCGTATATGTTTTCTTATACATTCGGTACTCTTAAAACCTTTACCTTCTTCTCTTCATATACTAAATTCTTTGGTGAAGCAAAACATATCCACGGTGCTTCATCAGGCTTATTATTTTACTTGAATTCTTGCCGATTTTGGAATATTGACAGAAACCAGTCAATATTCCGAAGCGCATGGCTAATCTGGTTTCATTTGCGGTATTTATTTGGTTCCCAATCTAAACTTTGAGGTCTTTTGTCATCTTCATGTCTCACACCCATATAGTAGTACAGATTTGACGTTTGACCAGCATATTTCAAATTCCATCCGTTAATAGAAAATATTGTGGTGTAACTTGAAACCGACAACGTCATACTACAAGGAGTAGCACGAAATGGTATTGTGTCCTTACTATATGTTAATAGTTCAAAATCCGTCCTCAAGATTCAACCAAGTAATTTTAGAATTAAAAATCTGATGCAATTGAAACTTCGTATTATGTTCAATATTTGCAATTTTGCTTATTCTTACCATATTTACACACTGCTTGTATTTTTTTTAAATTGCCTTAGATAAAAAAATTAATGTGCTATAGTAGTCCTAACGTAATTGTATAAGATAAATTGATGAATATTTCTATAATAAACATAAACAATTATAGGAAACGTGTGTGTATGGAATTCCACATATATTTGCTCGTGTATACTTTAATATGGTGGCAATAAAGGGATCACTAAGAAATAACTTCAACACAATACTTTAATTACTAAAATGCCTAAATTCTTAAAAAAAAAAGAATCGATCGACTGGCCGAATGATCTCATGCAAGAAAGGAAAATGCTTTCATTTCCTTACTGTACTAACAATTTCATTAAAAAAACGAATTTTCCACCTGAAACAAGAAAAGTAAGGTATGTAATAATTTCTTTACGAAAATTTATTTAACATGAAAATTCTTTATGATGGAAATTATCACTCAATTTAACCTTAAAACTATAACCATTAATGTAAATGATAGCTCATGTCATTAACTATTACAAACCTGAGTCAAGATGATGTAATATTTACATGCATATACACATATTTTTATATTGGTGACAAAACGTTAAGCAAAATTTAATTGAATCAATAAGGAATGGATGCGAGGAACGGTTCTATAAACATTATATTTAACTAATTAATGATACAATGAAAAGTCGGAAGTTAGGGGGGAATTTGTTCTCTCAGAAGTATCATGATAGTACTCGCCTAATTATTGACTTATATGATAGAGATATAAAATATAATAAGCATATAATACAGAATGAAAGACTTTCCCATCTATCTAGAATATATAAAAGGCCAAATCTCCGGCAGTCTATTCCAACCTTTATATTGTCCTCATTGCTATTTATAGAGTTTAAAAATCATGTCTCCATCTTACATTCAAATCTTTAATCTAGTTTCACTTTAGAATGTGTTATCCCTATACCTCACGTTCAATAAATACATTTCAATGTCTTGTCTTTTATCTTTTCGAAATTATTTATCTTTTCATTTTTCATCTTTAATTTTTTTCTCTCAATAATATATTTCTGTACTAAGTTGCATCTTATTACTTTCGTTTTAATTTTTAAACCAAATTCGAGTAAATGATTTTTCCAAATTACTTTACCAAGACTTGAAGGAGTTGATTCTTAAGGCTGTAAATTGTTTTCATGTATTTACATCATGAAACATAACCAAATACATAAATTTTACTTATGGCTTAAGTTTTGATGCCTCTAATAATCTACAAAAGACCACAAAGAAATAAGCGGATAAACAAATATCTAAAAAATATGATTTTGTTTCAAAACCTTTTCCAATTAGACTTCTTCCGATTAGTTTAATGTGCGAATTTTACAGAAAATATGCTGTAACCTGCTGAATATGAATAGAATCTATGCTATCAATTCTCCCTACATAGTTAGCCATTATTTATATTTGTGGATTTAATAGTTCTAGTCTAAATTTTTCAATTGTGACTTATATTAAAAACGGGGAGGCAAATTTTGATCGTTGGCAAAATTTACTCTGTATGGGTTTTGGTTTGCTTTACAAAATCTATCCAAACAGTTCTATTCTTTGCTTAAAATTTCCAATTTTTAATTGTTATCACAACAAAATTTTTGCAATGTTTATATCGGCAAGCAAGTTCACTAGAAGTCTAATAATAGTTATATAAGCATTACATTTAACTATTTTTCTGAAAAATTTATTTTGAAAAGATATCAATTTAAATAAATTTATTACTATTTATTAAGAGAGAAAACGATCAATACGGGTATTTGCTTTCCGAATTGTTTAGTTATTTTTTGTAATAATGTTTTATAATAGTAGGTTTAACTAAAACACCATGATAGATTATATCATTCATTTCTCAATGTTTTAATTTTAAATTTCGTTATTAGGATATAAATCGTTTTTAGTCCTATGTCTTTTATTACTTATAATACCTGCTATATTATTTTTTTTATCAAATTACTTACATTATCTTTATTTCTATTTAATATCACTTAATTATATATAAAAGTCCAGGTCGGTGCAATTTCGTAATAATAAAACCTCTTCTGTTCAATTTACGTAGAAAATTACTAAATTAATTTCTATCAAATAATAAACAAGATTAAAAGCTCTTAGTTTGACGTATATACATAAAATCTACTTATTTACATCATACCTCACTCTCGTGATACATTCTTCAAAGATAAATTCCTTATCGTACAAAGTGCTAAACGTGAAAGCTTTTCTTTGGTAACAAGCAATCGTGGCAAAGCATGTAGCTTTTAGAATGTTTCCCTGTAGAGTAGGTAATGCGCGTACTTGCAATATAACGCGAATATTTGCGAAGCAACTTTATATAAGGAGTTGGCAGATATTCATGTATGAAGCTTATATGAACGAAATAAGTGTTAAGAGATTTTAAGTAATTTTGTCATTGCCGTCCATCCCATCATGTAACAGCCTGATAACTTCAGATCAGAAAAATATGAATAATTGTTTTCAAGTTTTCATACAGAGATCGCAATATATAGCTGCGTAATATAGATGATGTTATATGGAGTTAAAAAAATATTTGCTTTTCTCCGTACATTTAAAGTAGTTTCAAAAACTTTTTTCCCGCATTCACTTGAATGGAGGTATCAAAAATAAACCTTTTAACATTAATTTATATTTCATTGACCACTTGTTATTTTATGTTTATTTATATATTTATTTTATACTTAAGTTTCAAAGTTATATATAATGTTACTCCCTATCCCCAATTTTGCAACTGTAGGTTTAAAAAACTTTACAACTTCTGGTTACGGCAGTTGACGTCAATATTTTAGGTAGATAGAAATATTGAATGTATTTGGCGTTAATTTTGTAGGAATTCATTTTTCACAATTAAATGAAACTACGTGAGTGTGAGATGAAACTACGTGAGTGAGTATTATTTCTACTTTCTTTAAGTATTTTACCACGACCTAGGTTTCGTTGTATTACAACATGTTCAGGTGGGCTATTAGCAAATATTAACTCTTAGGAACATCCAACAGCATTTACATGTTTCATACACAATAGCGGAAGCCGGGATTGTGTGGGTTTTCCAACTGCTTATGTTAGTGAGTTTATCGTAGGGGAGCGGTGTAGGTTTTATTATATTTCCGAGAGTTATACGATATACCAGTATTTTAGTGAGGGTAATAAATTCAATTCTTGTTATTATATGAGGTTGTATAATGCAAATGTTCCGGTGTAAATGTGAAAGCAAGGGTATCTGAAAGTTAGAATAAGGTTATACCACTAATTCTACACATCTCCCGTTTTATTTATTCATATAAATATATATATATATATATATATATATATATATATATATGTATATTTTTTTTCTTTTTTTTTCTTTCTTTTTATTATTTTTTTATTATTTTTATTATTTTTATTTATTTTTATTTTTTTTTTATGTTTATTTGAGGTGTAACAATTTCAAGAGCATTGTAGTATCGATGTTGTCTAATTATATTATGTCTGGAAGATATTGAGTATGGGTGGTGATTATTACAGTTTTATGACAATTGACCATACCATAATAAATTAAGAAAACTACTAATACAATAAATGTACCCGGTCTCACCAAATAATCATAATATTTACTATAAATCTATCCCATATATAGTTAATGTATAACTCAAATTAGGAAAACTGTTAAATAATAATAAAAATATTAATAATATAACGTGTGCTTATAGTATTTTAAATAACCTGACTAAAAGCCTTATTAATAATAAAGAAAAAAATACATAAACATAAAAAGAGTGGTATTTACAAACTTAAATGTATCGACTGTAATAGTAAATACAGAGGTCAAACAGGAAAAAATTTTATTACAAGATATAAAGAACACATTGCCAGCTGGCGAAATTACAAACCAGACACACCTCACATTGCTAAACATCTCATTGAAAATAACCATCACCCTCATACTGATTATACCCCCTATATAATACAAATAAATATAAAAGGCAACAAACTTAATATCCCAGAAACATTAGAGATAAACAGACATAAAAAAGACACCAAGCTTAATATATTAAATGAACAACTAAATATAATATCATCACTCATACTTAATATCTTCTAGACATAATATAAATCGACAACATCGATACTACAGTATTCTTCAAATTGTTTCAGCCCAAATACACATATATAAAATAGATAAATAAATATATGAATAAATAAAACGGGAAGTGTTATATTCTTGTTCTAACTTTCAGATACCTTTTCTTTTGTATAAATATATTACTGAGAATAACTTCCATTTAATTTATTTCATACACCGGAACATTTGCATTGTACAACCTCATATCATAACAACAATTTAATTTATTATCTTCACTAAAATAATGGTATATCGTATAACTCTCGGAAATATAATAAAACCTACACCGCTCCCCTACAATAAACTCACTGACATAAGCAGTGGGAAAACACACACAAACCCGGCTTCCGCTCTTGTGTTTGAAACATATAAATGTTGTTGAATGTTCCTAAGAATTAATCTTTTCTAATAGCCCACCTGAAGATGTTGTAATACAACGTAATATAATTATACAACATTAATACTACAGTACTCTGGAAATAGTTTCAGCACAAATACATATATAAATATAAGTATATATAAAAATTTTTTTTAAAAAAATTAAAAAATTTAAAAAAATAAAAGAAATAAATAAATATATGAATATAAAAAAACCGGAGATATGTAGAAATAGTGTATTATCTTGTCCTTACTTCCAAATACCCTTGATTTTGTATAAATATATTACCGAGAATAACGTCCATTTAATTTTATTACATACACAGTAAAGTTTGCATTATATAACCCCACATAATAACAAAAATTGAATTTATTACCCTCACTAAAATACTGATATATTGTATAACTCTCGGAAATATAATAAAACCTACACTGCGCCCCTACAATAAACTCACTAACATAAACAATGGAAAAACCCGCACAAACCAGGCTTCCGCTATTGTGTTTGAAACATATAAATGCTGTTGGATGTTCCTTAGAGTTAATATTTGCTAACATTCCACCTGAAGATGTTATAATACAACGAAACCTAGGTCGTGGTAAAGACATTTTAAAAAGTAGAAATAATACTACATCATGTAGTTTCATTTAATTGAGAATTAGACTACTTTTACTTAAAATAATTAAACTACACTAAAGAAATGAGAAAATTTAATATATACATAAAATTCAAATTCCCAGAAAAAAAATTATTATACCAATTATTGGCTTGATAGCTATACTTATATCTAAATGGCTCAGTTCCTACCTACTAATTCTAACTTCGCTAATTACTCGCGTTTAACGTTATAATAAGCAACGACTTCAAACCTCAGTTAAGTTCATCTAATGTCTGAGTTGTGAGTGCTCGTCTAACGACTAAGAGGAAAATCTGTCTACCGAATACTAAACTGAGAAACAACTTCATTACTTCTCCAAATTAATAACTCCACTTGAACAGTGTTTTGTTTCTATTCAAGGGATAACTTTGCACTATTCAGTCAAGGAATAGTTTGTTGAACATTTACGTAAAATATGTTGGGAAAAGTTATTACGTGCTTAAATATCTGAATAATTAAGTACAAAGCGGTAACCAGAACTTGAAATCAGAAATAAATCGTAACTAAGCAATAAAGAAACGAACCTAAAACTTTCATTTCTTTCATAATTTTTGAATGAGTAGTTTCGAAAATAAGAAGACGGAATCATATTATTTACATATTTTCTCGCATATCTCTGAAGATGTAATTCCTAAAATTATGGTAGAGTATTTATGAAACCCTAATAACAAAGCCCTTTTAAGTACGGTTATATGGAGTTTAAAAAAATCGAAAACTTGATTTGGCCTGTAATTTTCGAATGGACACATTTAATTTATATCCTAATGACCAAGAATGCTATTACCTGCTGATGTGTTTACATATTATTAAAGGGCAAAATTCTTCCAAAGTTTTAAAAACTGTGAACAGCATTTTGCGTCCAACACATCAAGCAGCATGTTTAACACTTGGTTTACCGCAGGATGATAATAACTGGCACCCTACATTAATAGATGAAAGTATGGGTAATAATGTATCCAAACTGCGGGATCTGTTTATTATTTTATCAGCATGTAGCGTTTCTAAAGCATTACAATTATGAAATGAATATAGAATATATAAAACCTGACATTAGCGAAAATACATCATTTGCCAAAATACCTGCAAACGGGAAGATCACTATAACGATGGTATAATCTGGAATTATGGCGACATTACTTCCCAGAGTAAAAGCTGCTCATTCTATGTTCAAGATACCAATTGAAGCACATCGTATGGTGTGGTTCAATTAAAATCCAGTATTTGGTGTATCCAAAAATAAATACAAAGCTTAAAGTCTTAAAAAATTGAGTCTTCCTGGTATATGGGGAGTCTACTGAAGGTACTGGCGAACAAAGTATCAATTAAAGCCATTGACAAAAAAAATGGCAATGACTTTAATTGATGCTGGCGAACAAATCGCCAGCATTTTACTAACAAAATGACAACCAATAACATTTGTCGAAAAAAAGGTCGTGAGCGGAAGAAATTAATGCTTGTTTGAAATGCTGAGTACTTTGAAGACATTTCAAATAGCGTTTGAAACAAAACACTATAATACACACCAAAACACTAGAAAAATAATTCTTAGATACTTGAAAAGAAAAATATTTAGATGTTAGTAATAATCCCGAAGTATAAATTCCAATTACTCATAGTAGACACTGAAACTTAAATATATATTTATGAAAATATCCATAATCTCAACATATAAGAAAAGATTCGTGGTTGTGTGAGAGATTTATTTTCGTACCAAGAACTGATCATATATGGGATTTCAATGTCGCACGTTGGAAAACATTCCTGATGATTCAATATTCAAAAAGAAGGATGCTAAACAGATAAAGCAGCATATTACTCTGTGGGATATTTTTAAAGTATGGTTACTCCCGGTCTTCCCCCTCCCAAAATAAATCTGAAGGTTTGCCGTGCCTATTATGTTGCTTCGTAATTTCCTTACTCCAAAACTTTGTATTATTGAAAAAAATGTATTTATGTTAAACTCATTTATCTATTCGCAGATAAAAGTTAAACTTTTTTATCCATTCGCAAATAAAAGTTTAAATATACTGCTTAAGTTAGCTTCTCAATGTTCATTAGTAAGTCTCATGGCCAAACCTGAGAAAAGTTGGTATTCGTTTGAATAGGAGTTGCTCTTAAAATCTCATATGAATATTTAAAAAAGGTATCTAGTGCAAAATACGTGGAGGTAAATGAAATATATTATAAGTATGTTTATGAGATGTCTCTAAGAAAATTAACGATGGAAATTTGTTTTACCTATTGACCATTTTACATGGCATATTAATTTGTGAGAAATGCCATAAATGTTTTCGTTCTAACAAATGAAAATAATTCACTCAACAACGTTTTCAAAGAAGCAACACCGTGAATTTTTAATATTGAATATATTAATATATAGTTACATAACGCTGACGAGATTCCATTTCACATTTCAAGCGACATCAGACTTAAAAATATGGGACTTGGGATATTAATAAAAGACAGCTCATTTTTAATATTTTTTATTAAAAATGATAAAATTTTAATTATTGAACGGAGTGGTCTTATTTTGAATAGGTGTATTTATTATTATACCTATCGGCGTTCAATGTACCTTAATTTTTAAGTAAAATTTATAAAATTCAGTACAGGAAACCTAGAAGTTTTTTTTTTATTTGCAGTTTAGTCTTAACACTTTCAATCGACAACTGGTTCTTATCGTTTGTGCAAGTGTTGCAACATAAATAAAAAAAATCTCTTTACATGCTCATTACATGACGGTATAGAATATACGAATTGTATTAAGACTGCAAAGTTTTTGTTTTTAGTTGTCGATTTTATGGTGCGTATACATGTTTGCAGAAGTTGTATTTCGTGTTCTTCTTTTTTTCAATAATTCAACAATCAATGGTTTCAAAAATGTAAACTCTTCGTATAAGTGACAGAAATAAATTCTATCAGATAAGTTTAGTGTGTTACAATGTCAGAAAGATCTTTGTATTTTAATATTTTTTGAGTGCCAGACACTGTAGGCAAAAATGTATACTTTCTTCAGAAAAATGGCATTTTGTTTTAAGATACTGATGTGAATTATTATGCCACGTCAGAAGTATTGAAATTATTTTATTTTCTTCATCAATAAGCGACTATCAAAGTATTTGCCGCGCAGGATTTCCAAAAAAAAACTGTCCTCAGTACGTTGGTTTATTTTTTTTCTTAGACAATCCATAATATTATAGATACTACATATTAATATGTCAGACTTTCTATTTGCAGAACGGTATCTTGAAATATTTTCAAAAGTTATGGTAAAATGCTAAACACAATTCAGCTCCTAATATTTTTTCGCATTTTCCTTGGTTATTAGGTCTAAATTTAATAACAGTTTCATAAAATTTCAATAAATTTATTAAACACTCATTTTTTGATAAAAAATATACTTGAAAAGCAGGAAGATATTTAAACAGCCTATCTATTGCTGGATGTAATGATGGCCATCTTGTTAATACGTAGCTTAACATAGGCTCATATTCTAAATAAAGAAATGTAAATACTTCTTTTTAAAGAATCGTTTCGTTTGACATGATTGGAAAAAAAGTGTACGTTTTAGTAATCAAACTTTCTGAATTGAAAATATTTACCCAATAGCATATTTATCTGTATTATACATAATTGAAATTACATGAGCCAAACATCTGGCAGATCCCCGAAGGATATTAGGATTGTCATTTTTCAGGCGTGAAGATACGGAATTAAAGCATTCAAAATTAATGTTGGTATTATCTGCTGATTAGCTACTAAAGTTTTCTATTTTCCACTCCTTTTCCGTCAATTTGGTTTTTATGTTGGAAAATAAGTCATTTACAGCTCTTTCAACGTCTTCATAATAATTTAATAAATACCGTTGGATGCCGTCGTCCAGAGTAAAGTATCTTATTATTAATCGAGTCATTTTAATAATGCCATAATTTGACATATCAGTGGCTATAGAATAAAACATATTTTTCCCAACAAGACGTTTCACTTCTGGTTGTATGGATAATGAAACAATATATGAAAAATAAAATAATCTTGTCTGGCAAAACAAAGCTTGCCAGACAAGATTATTTCATTATTCCCAAGTGCATATCAGACGCAATTTTCGAGTCGGGACTTATAACTTTGGCAAGTTTAGATTCACAATGTGACGAGCGAAATAAATTTCCATGAAATACACTGTAATAAAATTTGTGTCGGATGCTTCAACTTTATTCATGTGAGCTGACAATAAAAACTTGTTTGTAATTTCGATCTAAATATTTTGTTAAACTTAGACTTAATTTCTCTGGGGGTATTCGTTTTTGATGTTCAGCACTCTTTCTTTTTGTTGTTTGATATCAGTAAAACTACCACAAGCTATTTTAAAACTTCGTTTACACAACCAGCAATAAGCCCTGTGTTAATTCCAGCCAAAAGGATGAAGCCACCCAAAAGTATCTTTACAATCATATCTATATTTATATAACCGTTTGCCTTTCTTCGAAGCTGAATCGCTTATTGCGTCATTACTACTACTGTCACTGTTTTCAGAAGAACCTTCTAATATTTTCTGATATAATTCATAAATAACTTTGCAAAAAACACTGAAAATTATGCATGTAATTGCATGATCATTTAGTCAAAACAAACTAACCTCTTTCAAATCAAAACAATTACAATAGCGACTATTGCTAGCCCCGTCCCCACTGCTCCCCGCATATAAATCAATGGTATAGTAGATAACCATTTCTTTCACGCCGCGCTGGCGTGGCGCGTGTCAAATAAACAGCACACGAAAAAACGAGTGAACAGAACGCACACAGACACATCACACAGCGTACCATACGCCGTCACATATTCATACCCTTTACATGAATATACTGGACATTGCATTGTCTCGTATTGGTTTTAGAGAAATATGGGACACGGCCAAATTCATAGCTAAAAACGGAAGGTCCCCTAAAACACGGGATATGTGGCCAGCTTAAGCTAGATTCCTAAGAGTATTTGAGATTATGAAGATAGTTGTTTGGACTTTTTAAATTGATTTTGAAAATTGTATACACATTCTATATATGTAAATTACATATATACGCACGGTCAGCCTTTGATTCCCTTGCGTTAAAAAAAAATGGCGTATATCTTTTCCTGTTCTTTTGTCGAAGAAGATTAGCCTAATTTTTAATGTCTTATAGAAAGAAACAGAGAATTGTTTTAGATCAACAAACTTACATTTCTTTTTTAAAATATCAAAATAACAATAGATTTGGATAAAAATTAAAAAAAACTTTTATTAAAAAAATCAGAAATACGTTTACTTGAGATGGAAGCAGACAAGCTAGTTAAATTTTAAGTTTAATGCAAAAGTAGTCGCTGAGACAATCTTGCGTAACTTATGAACGAGCAAACACCCAAGCCTCAAGACAAGGGTTCCGGTTTTATCCATTACGTACAGAACCGTTAAAAAAAGTTATTAAGGAATAGTAGCAAGAGATTTATTTGCCAATTTGTTTAAATTAATAAAGTGGAAATACTAATGGATTTATAAAGGTTATGTGGATCATTAAACTAACCAAATTCGTAATGAATAACGTCACGATAGATTATCTGGTGTGTAATATATAGTGTAAAAAATTTAAAAAAAACTTCCCCTGAAAGGGAGCAGGGTTTGTAACTTAATTATTCTAAAAATGTAATTATGGAAATTTTTAGTAATGTCATCAGATACATTTGAGACACATGTAGGTTAGTTCGTAACCTACATATACAAGATATAATTATCAAATGTAATCATATCTTTTTTCATCTAAATAAATGCATACTTTTAAAATTAAACTAAAATTTAAACTATAAAAGTGGGTATTATTTAGACTTACAGAAGGTATTATGAGTTATTGGGGACCTAAATTTTTAACAGCAAACCAACACCTTTCCAAAAGCTGATTGAAATTTTTTAACAACGAAATTGTGCCGATTGTGACGCCACTAGATTCCCGGTTCAACTTATATTTTATTGCTTATAGCAATTAAAATATTTCTTGATTTTGGTGGATCGCTTTTTCTAACAAATTGCAAATTCTATCATAGCTACTAACTTGTTAAAGGCGTAATGTTATAAGATAAATTGAGGAAAATTTTTATTACGGAAAAAATTATCGTAAAATTGCTTGATTTAGTATAATAGCTCTATACAAGTAAATATAGAAATTTAAATACGACGCTTTATATACTTAATTCTTTTAATTCGCATCTACTATGAAAACTCAATAAAAACGTCCGTAGAAAATACTTATCGACTAACTGAAAAAAAGTGACCAATTCCTTACTATACTAACATTTTTCTAACTAGTCGAATGAGCATCTTATGTGAGAAAGTAGAAGTTGACTATTTACGATACTAAGAATTTCTTTTATTGGCCGAATTATCACATTGTGCGAGAAAATACAAGGTGTCTATTTCTTGACATCACTGACATTTTTTCTAAATATTCGAATGACCATCTCGTGCGAGAATGAAAAAAGTATCTATTTCCTGACGATACTGAACATTTCTCCAAATGTCTGAATGGTCATCTCATGTGTAAAAGAATAAACTGTTAATTTCCTGAAAGCATTTTATAATTGCGGACAGCATATTATGGGTTTTATAATATCCTTAATGCAATCCACAGAGTTTAAAAAGCATACGTTAAACAACATTTTTAAACTCATAATCTAATGTCATTCTTTAAGCTAGTATCATTATATCTAAACTTCAATAAATCCATTTTTATGTTTTACTTTACGTGCTCAAATTACTTCCCTTTTCGTCCGTCATTTTTGTTGTATCCTTCAAACAATCTGTTGCCTTTTTATTAATTTCCTGTTGATTGCATCTTGTTTTTTTGTTTAAATTTTGATAATCCTTCGCTGCTCATCGTAAAAATATTATCTCAATTACTTTGATAAGACTAAGGAGGTTTCTTCATAGAGGTTTCTTTATACATGTCATATAAACACCCAAATATTAATATTTTTTCTTGATTAAACATATTTTTCCCTAAATAAATATATATATATATATATATATATATATATATATATATATATATATATATATATATAAATATATATAAAAGACCACATAAAATAAAACGAAGAAAAAATTGAAAACTAAAATTCTATGTTACATTTTGTTTTCTTCAAATACCGTTCTTATCGAAGCTTACTCAAATAAAGTTTACAGTAAATATGGTAATAAAACCTCTCTAGTATGAATACAATCCACACTATCAGTTCTCCGAACACTCCTATTTAGTATTTACATTCAGTGCATTCAGTTTTCTCACATAATTTTATGCGTTGTTTATGTTATATAGGGCAATGACACTTGTTATTAAATCTATGCAATGAATCTATTAACATTTAAATACACGACGTTATGATAAATACAAATAAATCCAGCAGGAAATGGTCATGAATTTGTAATTATAATTTTGTTTCTTAACATAGAAACCTTTATAGTGTATGGTGTCCCTTTGTAATAAGCTATAAATTGATATTGCAACCGTTAAAGCTATCACTTAATTAGTCATTACTATCATATAATTTTTTTGAATTTGGTGAGGATTTATATTTTGTTCCTCTCTAATTGGCAACACTGTCACATGATTCTATTAATTGTTGCCTATTATTAGATCTACGAAAAACTGAATCATTTATTTGTTTGATTCTAAGTTAATTTTTTTATCTTTTTCGTTATTAGAATAAAATGCCCAGTTTTATAAACATTTAACTGTAACAATGTTTAAATTTATGTTACTATACGAGGTTTGTTCACTCTGTTGAATATAATGTATTACCTTGTGATGCATTAGTAAGATAATTTTAAAAATGTTAATTCTATACTAATCATTATAAATGTAAAATTAAAATAAGCGGTATGAAGGGAAATAAACAGAATTCATCAGATTTTTTTCAAGTTTTTATGAATACGAAAGCCTTGTTTATCAATAATATTATAACAACGAGTTCAATAGTAATAGTAGTTTATAATCAAAATGATTTGGCCAAAAAAGAAATAATGCTTGGCGAAAGAAAATCCTATTTTTAAAATAAACGATTTCAAAATATTTCTACTTGATGCAATGTCATTGAACAAGTCTCGTGGCATGGCTGAACTAACATTGTTGATGTCCATATACAATTTAATAGATAGATTTATGATGAATATGTTCTGAAATAAGTATGATATGTTCCGTAATACCATTTCTCACTGACATCAGCAAAAGGTCGGCCTCGCTGGCGCTAGCATTCGATCTTTGGATATCGATGTCAAAGCCATAATTCATGGTGATGTCATTTTACATGCATGCTATGTATTTTTTTCCGTGAAATATGATTTTTTTTGTATCGTTATTAAAAATATATTTTAATGATTACTCAAAAATTGAGTATTTGTGATTACTTTATAATAATTTACTCTACATTTAATTAAACCACTATTTCTATCGAAATTTTTAGTATTATTTTATTACATGTTTTTTTTATGTAACAGTAATATTTATAAATTGTTCGAAACACTTCAGTTCTAAAATTCATGTCAATAGGTCTAGAAATATAGAAAATGTTAAGCTGTAGTAGACGGAGAAACCAACGGCAATAAAACAGTTAGAAATATTTTTTTATTTAAAATACTATTGAATATAGTGCATATTTCCTCTTTATTTTCTATAGTTAACATATTAACTCAGATTAAAATTTTTAGTTGACTGTTATATACTCGTAATATAGCATATTCAATAGAATAAAACTTTCGATAAACTAAAAACAAACCTAAACGTTTTTTTTCATGATTTTATACACAAAATAACAAGTTTCGACAGTACCAAACTAGAACAGAGACTTTCCGAAAACTAAACTTTTCTTAACTTAAGCTAAACTAACGACTGGCGCGGTTGACATAGAGGCAATAATTTCTGTAGTCAACGTGAATAAATAAAAACGGACATGAAATGTTTTGAGGTTGATTTGTAATATGAATTTCTTTATATTTTTAACACAATTTAACTTCATTTCGAGTACAACATATTTTGTTGTTAGCCAGAAAATTGTTTTTTTCTTGAAACTATTAAGAACGTTGTAACGTAACAATTTCAGAAAAAGGAATAGGATATTTTTGTGTATATATTTAATATTTCTGATAACTACAAGCGTAATTTATGGTACAGTACAAAATCCTTAATAAATTATAAACGTTTATGCATCATTTCGATGCTTTATAATAACCTCTCCAAACAAAGTCCCACAAAGTCCTAGTCATACAAACGTAGTAGTGGTCACATTTTGATTATATTTCTTTTAGAGTGATTTGCAAGCAATCTTAATATTTATTCTCAAACAGCTGTATAGGAGCAGTGCTTGGAACAACATTCGCCATTTTAGTTACACTTATACTTAAAAATATTATACATTTAACACAAGAAACTTAATATAATAAAACACATAAAAATATAATATACTTAACATAGTAAAAATTTAGACAGCAACATAAAAAAATTACAAATTAGTGCACCTTGAGGATTAATCGCCATTATTTTGATAAGTTAGGTAAGCAATCGTCGCATATACGTGGTATACGTAAGTTGCCATATGTGAACATACAGTAAACATAAAAATATAATTGATCTCCTGAATTTATATGCATTTGTAGTGTGACCCTTGTGAACATATAAATAATGAATGTTCCAAATAATTATATTATATATGTACTCTGATTAATTCAGATTTGTTAGTCCTACATACATTTATATATGGCCACTTCAATACAATTTTTAGGTTTCATGTTTGTGCATACGGATAGATAATTATACGAACCCTTATTAATTGTCCTCAAAACAAAAATTAATTTTACTAAATATACATATCCGAATGGAGAATAAAAGTTTATAGCCCCGCAAAATTCATAAGCACAAACCGGCATTTTTATCTGATAAGCTGATGATTTTGTGAGAGTGGAACGAAAGTATGGTTTTAATATAATATCGTTAACTAAGTTTTACTGTGTAATGACCGTAAATGGAAATTAAATTTCTTCTCTTTCTAATATATATTCAAATGTTTCTCAGATCATTCAAGCAGTGTAAAAGTTAATATAGGTGTGTCAATTTTAAATAAATATTTAATTACTAATAGAAGATTTTGATATGAGGCAAATTATATTTTCCGCAGCCATTGACATATTTAATATACAATTTGTTGAATTACTTTTACGAAATTACAAACGTACACGTATGTTTTTTTCAAAATAACTTCTCATTTATTATATTATTTTCCGCTTAGTACACTATGCCGCTCATAATGCGTTCTCTTTTTGAAGACCATTAAAATACGTCCTAATAGATCAATGCGAATGCTCTATAATATATATATATATATATATATATATATATATATATATATGTATATATATATATATATATATGTATATATATATATATATATATATATACAATCAAGGCTGCGTTTCGGCCCCCGACCACCTCTCAGCATCCCAGATAATTAGCGTAGGGTAATTCAGTATGATATGGCCTGTCCGATGAAAGAGCCAACCGAAAAATTTTACTGTCTTTGCTCTAGATGTCGTGAGCTAATATTGGTTAGCGATTGCTAGTCGGACACGTATTTTACTATATACGTCGTTTTATTGAAAAAAAATTAAAAAGTAATTATTTTTTTAATTCAAAATTTCAATTTACCTTAGATTTTTTTAGTAGTTGATGTTTGATGTTGTAGTGTTAATATTTTTAAAAATTATTGTGATTTTACCATTTTTTCATTGAATATAATAACATGTTAATAAAATAACTTCAAATTGAATAAAAAATTCATAAGTGACGTACTTTTAATACTTTCCAGATTACGTTTATATATCTGATAATCTTAAAAATGACAGAGTTATTGAAGAGGATTCAATGATGCTTGAAAATCTTATGTCTGCATTGATTCAAGAAGAACTATCATTAATAGTGCCTTTAACATCAAGATATAATAACAATGCCCAAAAAAAGACACTCCTTCAAAATACCTGACTGTCACGTGCCCAGTTGTAGAACTACTTATTAACGTTCGGAAACGGTTCAAGCAAGTAACAAAGTTATCTGCGAATTATATTAGTGAAGAAAAGAAAGGAAGGTAAAAGTAACAAGATTATAAAGAAAAAAAGTAATGTTAAAAAGCAAACAATTAAATTGAAGTTCTGATTGAATTAGCCAGCGAAAATTGCGGTACCGAAAATAATATATATGATTGCGTGGGATGCGGGGAAAATTAATGCGAGACAGAAAAAATAGAAGATTAGCTGCAATGTATTTTTTAAAGAAAATATTCATCGAAGTAAGAGTAAAAGTTCAATTTTTGTAAAAATATAATCATAAAGTACGTATATAATTTATAGGCTACACCATCAAATATTGTTGTATCAACACTTATTAGAAAAGAAAGTAATAAGTCACAATGTTTGTTTAATTATTTCTATGCCAAAGATGACATAATTATATTTGTATATAATGCAATCAAATCTAGAAATATAGCAGCGTAAGTTGACACATTGTCGCTATCTTACTGTAACGCTTTATAAAATTAATGAATAGCATATACCCTCTAAGCCTTTTCCGTGTCAAAATTTCAAATAGTTTCACCAAATGTTTGTAACGCCTGCTAATTTTGCAAAAAAAAGTTGTGTTTTCCATTTTTACTGTATAAAATTTCATAATTCGTATCAGCAAAATATTGGTGTAATACTTATATTTCTAATATTTTTTACAGTAAAACTTTCGGAACTTAACGTTTTCATTATATATATATAAATAAATATATATATATATATATATATATATATTTTTATATATATATATATATATATATATATATATAGTTTTATAATACTCTGGGTATAATACAATGAATTTTTTAAATAGACGTCAACTGATCGAATATATATGAGTACCATCGATATTTTATTGTCCAATTCCATTCTTAACAAAGATTCTCTCTTGAAATGGAATGAACTATAAATATGAATGTGTAAAGTACGTCCAAAGGCGACCTGAAATCACTTTCTTCAACCTTATCTACGGCTTTTAATGCCTCATATACATTCTTTATTATACTTCCATACATGCCACAGGATTTCTTTTATTTTACTTTGGTTGTAAAACTACATGTAGTAAGTATACCTACATGTAATAATATTATTTTTAATGTTTGTTATTTAGCCCCTCTCTTAATCAAAAAAAGTCTAATTATTTACTATTAGAAATGTCAGTACAATTTCTTAAATATTCCTCACTCATGGCTATACCTTTTATAATAATTAAAATCTGTAAAGATCACTTTTAGGGTAGGTAGGTAATGAAATAGTCATTTCTGTAGTTAGTTTTTCATTTGGCGTAATGTTTGAAAATAATATATAACATCGTTTTGATACTTACGTATTTTTACAACACTCTATGATTGTTTAAAATTTCGTGTAACTATATATTGTATTATTCTTTGCATTATTGAAAAATAAAAAGTTTTATTTAAGTTTAAATGTTATTTAGGATGAGTCATAAACACTTCATTCAATATTTTAATAAATTTATCGTCGGATTTTTGTAAAATATATTTTATTTAAACAGTTCATAGGTAACGAACCTGGCATGAGACATTTTTGTTTTTTGTAAGCGTTCATCGGAGTAAATACAAAAAATCGTTTAATTTATTTAATCGTAAGTCGTTTATTATATATCATTGACATGGAATCAAGTAGTGACGTTCTCCGTATCATTTATTTTTATAAATATGCATGTTAGACATGGCTCTATAAAAGAAAATTCAAACAAATCTTGTAACTTAGGTAAACGTGATAAAGACTCAATAATTTTCTTATGTTCCAAAAAACATCCACACATCCACATAGACGTTCAACTATGTTTAATACATGATACAAATCGTTTTCCTGTCTTAAAAATATTTTGTAATATGTTTAGCAAATTAGAATTTTAAATTATAATTCAACGTGTAGATGAAAATAATAAAAATTTATCTAATACTCGTTTTATCGCAAAAAAAAACTAAAAAGAAATCAATTTTTGTTGCATTTATACTCTAATTTGAAATAAATTCAAATACACTCCATCGCACGTCAAATAGACATAAATTGAAAAATATATGAATATGTATTTGATATCAATATCTCCTCCACGCAAATATTTGTGCGAATTCTGGCTTACATGTTTGAAGAAAATATTCACGGTGGGAGAAAAAGCTTTTCAAAAGTATCGCGGCGTGACGCGATTGCCACTCGTGACTGAAAAGCTTTTAATTTAAGCTTCGTATAATATTGACAGAAAATTTTTCCTCGGAGGACATAAAACGCGAGGGTAAGATGAAAGAAACAAACTTAAGGTATATTTTAGAATGTGATGTAAATCTTTTTACTTGAATATTATTCTCAAATTTACTTTATATCGAGTTTATCCTTTTATTTTTAGTTTTAGATAATTTGACTTTACAAATTTTAATGCAGGAAATTGGTAGTATATTTTACACTTCGTCCTGTTAACATGTAAAGAAATACCAAATAACGTAATGTAAATACAGTTAGAATTTTGATATGATATTTATTCGCAATTAAATGAAACTACGTGATGTAGTATTATTTCTACTATCTTTAATTTCTTTACCACGACCTAGGTTTCGTTGTATTACAACATCTTCAGGTGGGATATTAGCAAAGATGATCTTTGCTAATATCCCACCTGAAGATGTTGTAATACAACGAAACCTAGGTCGTGGTAAAGAAATTAAAGATAGTAGAAATAATACTACATCACGTAGTTTCATTTAATTGCGAATAATGAATTTCTACAAAATTAACGCCAAATATATTCAATCAATGATATTTATTTATAAAAGGGCTACGAGAACTAGCGGTTAATTAAAATTCATGAAGTGAAAAAAACCATAAATATATTTTGGAGGATATAAAACACTAAAACACTATGTTTTAAAAGCTAACCGGCGCCTTTAGACCTCTCGTAGGAATGTTTTGTTTCAAATTTATTTCAAGTTACGTCAACTTTGACACAATAAATAAACGTATTCCCGTTCAATAACTTGATACCACCGCAAAATGTGGTTTCATGTTTGATTTTGTTCGACCTGAATGTTGGTACAGTTATCACAATCGGATATAAATAGCAGCTATTTTAAGTGTTAAATATTCTTATGATGCTAGAAGACCGTGAATAATTATATAAATGTGGTCTTAAGCTTGATTTTGTTAGGCATGAACATTAATGATAAAGTTGTCTGGAACTCAGTGTAGAAACTTACGTACGATCCGACACATTGTATATTGCAGCTATCTAAATACTCGTTTGGTACTAGAAAGCTATGCCTGATTAAAAAAGATACACATTTGGTGTTGAAAAGATACTGTAAACTCTTATTTCAGTTATTATCAGAACAATAGAAATAGTAAATTTATATATGAGACTATCAGAACAATAGAAATAGTAAATATATAATGACTAAAATTATAATTGTTGTTTAATTTCTACTAACGTCATAAAATCGAAATCGTAAATATACGGAAATAAAAAGACTTATTGAAAAGGCTAAAAACATTATATTTCATAGAATGGCAATAACATATGAAATTAATCAAGTTGCCGAGGATGGGCTGCGGTCACCATTGTCTTGTATTTGTTAAATAATTTCAAGGAACTTTCTTGAAGAGTACTTTTTTGAAGCGAAAATGTGGGTCTCGAATAAAATTTAATTGCCTTCATCAATACAATTGCTTGATATAATTACCATGAGTATTTACGGTTGTAACGACTTTAGCTAATGCGCTTACCGAATATCTTATTTGGCCAATCTGGCCCAAACTAAGCTATATATTTATTTTATATTGGTCTATTAATTATTACTTAGCACTGTAATTTCAATACACATGATAGGTAGATATTTCCTTTTTATATTACAATTTTATTGACAGTTCTGACATCCGTAATGAAATTATCAATTTTAAAATAATTTCATCATATACCTTAATAAACTTTATAACTTTGAAATTAACTTCTGTTAGTTATGAAATTAAACATCTCTACAGTGAGGTCTTTTTATAAAATAACAAGAAAATTCTCAAAAATTACTTCATATTTTTGTATTTCACTAAATATGCATCGATAAAATACAATCATTTGGGTAGAAACCAAATAATTTAGCTAGTAATAAATTACACGGCGTCAACTTCATTAACGTTTTGGAGCTTAAGAAGAGGACCGTTGCCTTCATTAGTTACCAAGGTTTTACTGCTGTAAATCATATAGTATTTAAGTTATTGAGTAGAAGAGTTAAAATATATTCATTTAGAGGAACCAAAATCTAAATTTATCTACTACTGGTTTGTATTATTTATGCACATAATGATTAATTCAGTGATCTGTCACTACTGTGAAAGTTTTCAAAATGAATTAAGAACATGAAATTTTGTTAAATTGACTCTTGGCATTTACTTGCTACGGTGAGTTTAATTTCCTTTTCTCTGCGTTGCATTTCACCGGACATGTTACTTTTGCCGCAAAAATTATCCTACTTAAATTATCTAATACAAAAATCGAACAAGTTTTTATACCCATCGTTTTGTTCTGAAGAGTTCAGTTCCATTTTTGTTTTTTTTTCACATCAATAGTATCAGGTCGCTTTGGATGAGGTTTATCGGGCAAGTCAATATTCCCTTCTTTGAATTTAAGTACTTGACTGTGTCATAAGAAGGCATATCTTCACCCATCGTTGTTTATATACTGCGTGATGCTTCACTTGTTTTTCGCCCTAAACGACATTCGTGGAGAAAGAGACCTCTGAGTACAATTAGAAATATTTTCTTTTTTAATTATTCTTAACTCACCAATTACGTAACTGTAAACTGAACAGAAATTCGA
This sequence comes from Druceiella hillmani, assembly GCA_039881145.1. Classification (NCBI taxonomy): domain Eukaryota; kingdom Metazoa; phylum Arthropoda; class Insecta; order Lepidoptera; family Hepialidae; genus Druceiella; species Druceiella hillmani. The sequence continues at coordinate 17,137,739 of JAYKKI010000046.1, read as the reverse complement.
ATACCGCACTCTTTATTTACCATACCTAAATATTCTGGAAGCCTCTATATCATCCTAGAAAAAGAGATGCGGAGATTAGCTATTAAATACTGTGATATGAAATTGAAAACTTATCCGATGAGGGTAAACGAATAGTAGATATATTGACAATGTGTATCTATAACCGATGAAAATCCTCCACAGATTTACAAATATAAAGTTACAACCCACGATGCATTATTATGCACTTGTCACGTCCTCATGTAAAATAATTAGTGAACCGGAAGCAGGATCAAACAGCTACAAAAGCACTTAGACATATAATTGATTTGGAAACCAAGAACAATATCATAGATATAAAACTGGAAATTAGATGTCAAATGCTGGTATCCCATGACTAGTTGCTATTTATTGTTTATTGATACGTTCCGATAACTTTTTCTACTTTATTTTTCTGTTGAAATAATGGAAAGTTTCACAACGTTGGTTCATAATCAGGCAAACTTTCCGTATTTCTATTATGAGGCACGATTTAAATAATATTTATCAGTACTATTACCGCATTAATAATAATTTGTTACAAAATAGTAAAATATAAATAATAGTAAGACTACGAATTCAATAAAATTTTACGAATTCCAATATAGCTATTTTTAGTTTTCCTGCAACATTTCTTTGTATAACAAATAAAAGGACAGTTTATTTCTTATTTGTCGTAAGATGCTAGAGAAAGTCAGTTTTCTACGATTAATAATTTTCACAAGACCTATTTTTTCACAGGCTTCTGTGGTAGTTCTACGTTTGTTATATTGTAGCAAAATATTTCGAAAATTAACAGTTTCTTATTGTTATTCCTTATCAAAGTCCAGACCTATAAGCCATAGAGTAGCATAGCAAGTAGCCATAGATTTTTTGTGTTACAGCATCTTACTTATTGTCCAGGAAGTTGAACGAACCTTTTGACTAGAGATTAACTTCGCGTCCGTGGTCTCCACTTTCATTGTTTCAAACGAAGTATATATATATATATATATATATATATATATATATATATATATATATACATATATATATATATATATATATATATATATATATATATATATATATATATATGTACATATATATATATATATATACATATATATATATATATATATATATATATATATAGATACGAGTGAGGCCCAAAAATAACCAAACTGGGAGCGCGCTGCAATTCGTAAACGCAATACAGACGTTTCCCGCTAGATAGGGCTAGTAAAGTTCCTCACGAAACAACTGCCCAGACAGCGTCAGTTTGTAGGTTAATGTTTGATTGCTGTGTTTTGTTTCCCTTACTGTTGTCATATTCTGCCTGCGAAATCGCTATGGCAAGTTTAAAAGTACAAAGAGTGTTTGAAATTTTCTTTCCTGCTTGAAAAATCGGACAGCAGCTTATCAAAGGCTTCAGCAAGCTTTCTAGGAGGATGTTTCAAGTTATACATAAGTTTTCGAGTGGTTTGGGTACTTAAAGCGTGGTGAAATCGATGTTGAAGACAATGTTCGTTCTGGGCGCCCTTCAACATCTCAAAATGATGAAACGTTAAAACACTTTTATTTGGAAGTTTTAAGACGTGTGCGAGAGAATGTGCAGAGGAAACGCCCGGAACTTTATATATCTATATATATATATATATATATATATATATATATATATATATATATACATATGCATAGATATAGTCCTCAAAAAGAAAAAAGCAACCTTACTTATAAATATAAGTAAGTAAGGTTTTAGGTACTTAGAAATATAAAAAATTCAAACTTCTGAGAAAACGCAATTAAAAAATACGGACATTAGGCCGCATATTTCAACTCTCGCAAATAAATCAAAACGTTTAAGGTACTTCCTGTTAAAGTAAGAGCTAAGTGTGACGGGAAACAAGGTTTCGCCCCAAAAGTAAAAGAAATTTGTAATGATATTACATAAAAGAGATATTTTTTTTAAAAAAATGCGCCTATGAAAGATATTGTAGACAAAAAAAATTTCATCATAGTGAATGACCATTTTGTAGGTAGTTTAAATTGAATATTATGTATCATTAAATGTTTACAAATGCCTAAATGTGTATTGAATCTTCGTAGTTCCATTTTAACTCGTGCTTGACAGGTTTTTATTTTCTTTTACGAGACTACATTCATAATTCCAAATTTGTAACAAAGTCATTATCGAAAGTGCGAAGGGACAGAGTTGTTATCCATTTAAAATAAATTTCTATAAAAATAAAAACAAATTTAGAATAGATATTTTATTGGCATACATTTTGTTGGCAAGAAAATTAATAAAAGTTTATTTTTACATAATACAAACTTGAGTGAAATGGATTAATTTTAATCGATTACCATATTTTTTCAACCTTATAAACTATGTGTTGGGCACTACTTCACTTAATGATAACTAAATTATAATATATTTACACGTCAAGCAATCATTTAATTTATTATATATATATATATATATATATATTTATTCGATTTATTAAAAATTTAAAACTTTAAAAATACAATACACCATTACATAATATCAAATAGAATAAACCAACATTTTCGTTTTTATTTATTAACAAGTTTTCTAAAGTAACATTAGAAAATAGATCGAAGGATAAACTGGAATTACACTTGTATCCTTAAAAACCAAATTCTACGCTGTCATTTTACAAAATTTGAAACAAAAGCTTTTGATAGAGACAAAACTATCAAAATGAGGCGTCAGACCCCTATCAAAATGAGTTTTCTGGATCCATTCCACTTATTCTGTTTACGAATATAGTATTCGTGTGATATTTTCCACAAATGAAATATTTAGGAATTAAAGGTAAATAATTTTCCACTTGATACTAAAATAATATATATATTAGGATATGTTATGAATATATTGATTAAAACTAAATATCAAGCATTAAATAATCAAGAGGGTGAACCGATACGAACAGATACTCAATCGCATCTAGCCTCAATACAAAATTTGATATCATTCAAACTTCCGCAAAAAGTAAATGATGTATGTAAATTTTCAGTTATAAAACATTTTCAGTTATAAAATATATATTTAAATAAAAATAATCGGATAATCTTGTACACTTCAAGAATATATTTTATATGAGTTTAGCAATATTTTGACTGAAAACATATAATAAGCATGGTATATATATAATGGGTAAACCGAATGTTTTTGATCGTAGATAGCCTGGAAAGATAAATTATATTTGTATCTTGAATATTACTCTCGCTTGTTATATTAAGTAAACACAAATTACTTCACTATGTTATGCTACGCTAAACTTAAAAGCTTTTCGTTGCTGACAGGCAATTACTACGCTTCACCTGGCTTCCGGAACATTTCCTTGGGCTGCTAACTCGAATTCTTGTGTCAGACATGATTGTGTCAGAAATCTCTAAATACTTGTGCGGTGAATTTATTTACATGAAATATTTTATACACACAAATCTCTTCCGATTGATTTACACAGTGCAATATTAATTGTGTTTGTGTGTATATGTTTGTCTAAATAAAGTCTATATATATATATATATATATATATATATATATATATATATATATGTACATAAGCAAATTTAAGCTTTCAAGCTGGCTAAATTTACGGTGTATATAATTATTCAAACCGACGGAAATAAACTATAATTTAGCAAATACTATAATTTTTTCGCCTCTGAAATAATCACCTCTAATTTTTGTTATTAAATTTATAATTTTCAATTAAAGGTAAATCTTTAAATATTCATGATATATAGAAATTGATGTAGCACATATTCTAGATTGGTATCTTTGTATGCAAATCTTTGGCTTTAATTTGAATATAAGCAGAGGTATAGCATTATTATAGGTATCTAATTGCAGATAAAATGGAGTTAATTTTTCTTTAAAAGAAATTGAATTTCTGGTTAACAGTATTATTTTTTCAGCCACATTAAAATTGTTCTTCCACTCTCTAATTTTCCTACCACTGACTTGAAAAATATTAAAAAAGGATTCAAATACTATCATTTCATTAATATTTACAAGTAGTATTCCTTCCTTTTACATGCATGAAAAATTTCCATCTTTTTAGGTATATGTTGAAGCAGTTTTTCTTAAATAAATAACTCAATGCGTAAATACTTGCTTAGATAAATTTAAATCTCGTCTTGCTAAATAAGCGTTTAAACATTTAGCAAGACGAGATTTAAATTTATTTTTTACAATATAATACAATTTTTTTTCTGTAATTTCTACATTATCTAAAACTTTTCTTTTAATAATAATAACGGTATAATAATATGAAAAATAAGGATAATATACACATTTTTCTACAGTTTCCTGTAAATAAGTAGTTGCCAACGCAAATTAAAAAATTGGGTTTTGGCAACAATGTATATTCAAATATAACATACCAGCAACACATAAAATTTTATTCATAATATAGCACATATTCTAGATTGGCGTCTTTGTATGCAAATCTTTGGGCATAATTTAAATATAAGCAGAGGTATACCATTATTTTAGCTAATTTATTAGAGATAAAGTAGAATATATTTTTCTTTATAATGGAATCGAATATCTGGATAATATTGTTCGTTTTACAGCCCCTTTAACCTTCTTCTACCATTCATTCTGATTTTCCTTTTTGAAAAATTTTAAAAATTTAAAAAATATAAATAATAGTGTTTCATTAACACTTTGAAGCAAAATTCCTTTCTGTAATTTACATCAACAATTTCCTTCTTCTTTATGTGTACATTGAGGTAATTTGATAAATAAACATTTAAACGTAAAAAAAATGTTTTCTATATTTTTCACATTATCTGATGGTTTTCGTTTAACTCACCGGTTTAATAATATTAGAAATATTTTCATTCAGCTTTCTGCAAATAACTATTTGGCAATACAAATAAAAAAATTTGGTTTTGGAAACAAAATGTATTCAAATATAATATACAAATATAGATCAAATTTCATTTTTCACTGTGAATAACTCATTTAAAGCGATATGTAATTAACCCAATTTTTTTCTCGCTAAATGTAAATTTCTAATTTCAAAATTGTTATATTTATGTATTTTCTAATTGTTATTTTACGCGAATTGCTATTTTAATATAAAATATAGTCATTTTTCATCTCAATTTCCTGTAGTCAAATTTTAATTACTTTTGTAATTTGCCAAAAATTACTTTATTTTAATCATGGGCTTCATATTTTTTTTCAGAAATGTAACTTAAAACACATTACTTTCCCATCGACATTAATTTCCCAGCACAATATTTAAGCATTATTTCAGAATATGAAAATTTTTTTTGTGGTCATAAAACTTCATACGATATGAACTATTTTTATATGCATTCGAAGTTTGCTTGTTTAAAGACGTTTTTAGGTTTTTGACGAAAAACCTTAATTTTTGCCAAGTTTACTCTAAACTCTTGAAGTAAGTAGCATAATGATTTTGATGTGAACAATAAATCATATTGATATAAAAATAGATCAAACCTTCATCTATAATTCTAGTAGATTACTTTTTATTAGTTTCATACGTCTATTTTAATAAAATCGGTTTTTGCAACTCATTTCTCGCCAAAATCGCTAAACAGGGGCAAGTTTAGAAGATTTGTTTCGAACAATTATACTATTATTTGAAATGGGCAAAAAAACCGTAGAATCTCTTCTTAAATTTTGACGAAAAAGAAATTTAGATTGAAGAAATAGTAAAAGAGAAAAATTAATAATTAGTATCATCAAAATTTATACAATTTGTAACACCAGCTGGTCATTCCGCGTCGAGATGCGCCCCGAAGCGGTTGTGTTTCGGTTGGTCTGAATAAAAATATTCGAGATGTATTTGGCCACAATACAAATTTTATCTAATTGAAATATTTTATTTAATAATGGTATTACTTTAAGTTTGCGTATATATATATATATATATATATATATATATATATATATATATATAAATGTATATGTATACATATACATATATGTGTGTGGGGGTGTGTGAAAGTGTGTGTGTGCGTGCGTGAGTGTGTGTGTATGTATGTGGTGTGTATTCGTGTGCGCCCGTATGCACACGTGTGCGTGTACGCGCCTGTGTGTGCGTGTGTGTGCGTGCGTATGAGGATATGCGTATTCATGTGCGTATGCGGGTGCGTGTTTGTGGATGTGTATTTGGATGTGTACGTGTGAGGGTGTGGATCGTGTATTTATTCGATTTTTTAAAATTCTATAAATAATGTGGGGTATCATTTGAAAGGACCAAGTATAAGGGTTATATTTTAAATAACATATCCCGTTTTCAGAGGTATTCTGATAAATATGAAAAAATTATACTGAAAATAACGCATCCGTATTTCGAAATCGCTGAACACAAAATTATGAAAAATAGTGGTTTTTAGTAGCCCTCGCAAAGGCTATGACAAAACTAAAACCATAATTCAAGATGTCGTAAATTTTTAAATAACTGCGTGTTGCTTTGAGTACGGAACCTAATTTTTACTTTGAGTACGGAACCTTAAAAACTTCGGCAGGACCTTACAATAAATCAGTAGCGTTAATAAATTGACATAGGCAATATATTTATATTTTTCTACATTTTCAATTGATTATCTCAGAAAACATGCGACATAAAAGTTTGAAATTGGCTTAGCAATGCTTTTTATTAGCCCATATATGTTTTACTAACTTTTATTCATTTTAAAATAAAAAATTAAAAGACGAGACAAAAGAAAGATCTAATTTTTTTAAATTTTTACTTATTTTATGTTTATCCTTTGCTTATGTATATCAAAGGATAAACATAAAATAAGTAAAAATTTACACACAACACACAACTTATACACAAATATTTTTAATTGTAATAAGAAAAAGATATTCTAAAAATATGCGACAATTTAGTATTCCCCTATTATTTACGAAAATTGTAATTAGAAAAATATATAAAATATTCCAAAAATATGCGACAATTTAGTATTCCCCTATTATTTACGAAAATTATAATTAGAAAAATATATAAAATATTCCAAAAATATGCGACAATTTAGTATTCCCCTATTATTTAGTATTCCCCTATTATTTATAAAATATTCCAAAAATATGCGGCAATTTAGTATTCCCCTATTATTTACGAAACTACTAAATGCATTTACGTTTTAAAAAATTAATTTTGGTAATAGTTTGACTGTTGCAGTTTTTCAAACTACCTAAATATGCGTGGTGCGAGTTCTACTCTTGCTTGAGAGATTTTTATAAACTTTATGTAAATACGTGTACATGTTATAATTTTAAAGTCTCTCAACCTAGCCATTTTCTAAGTAGCCATTCTAGCGTCATATTCATGATAAAATTAATTATCTCTCAACATCATTTTCTTTAGTTCGATTTAATTCCATTTATTCGACCATTTAATGCTTTTGCTTTATTTGTTCTAGTAAATTTCTGTAATAAGTAACCTTGTAAGAAGCATTTGAATTATTTCGTCCATCCGTTTCTTTGTCGTAGTAGTAGTAGTAAGTAACGTTCGAAGCAACACATATTTATTCAAACTGTGTATAAAAAAGATAAACCCGTTTAATCTTTAAATAATAAATTTTATCCGCAGCTTTACTCTCATGATTAGAGTAAAATACTCATAGAGTGAAATTAAAATTTTGCAGCGCAATCTAGAATCAATAAGGATTTAAGGTAGGGATTTTGTTGCTACTTTATATTGTGTAGGCAGCGTTTCGAAAATGAAGTCTATGTGTGACTTTGTTGCAACATTGCTTGGTTATTACCATTGTGTTATTTTTGTTTCAAATAAGAATTTTCCCAGTCATGAAATTTCTTGCAATTAAAAGTTGCATATATCATACCATGGCCCGCCAACCATCTCTGTGCAAGAAAACGTGTCAATCAGTAAACCCGTGGTGACATAAAAGAAAACAAATAAACACTTTTTTGCGTTTGTAATATTAATTGGGTTTATAATGTTAGTAAGCTCCGGCTTGCATAGTATTTCTGTGTAAGAAATCACGTCAACCTGTAGCTTCGTTGAAATGTGAAAGAAATACAAATAAACAGACTACCGAATTACATTATAAGTTAGAATTATAACAGATGTTCGAATCAGGTTTCCCGGCATAAAAAGCAGCTTAATTTCAAACAAGACCTTCGTCATTATGTAAAGTATCCTATGTGATACCTAAAAAAATCACATTGCGACGCGAAAAAAAGGAAACAAACAAACTTTAGCATTGTATTAGTAAGATTAATAAAACTGTAGAATTGGTCTATTTGTACGTCGAAGCTTATTACAAAATATTATTTAAGGTGACGTAACAAATGTAAAAGAACACAAATATATTGTTATGTGTAAGAATAGGTAAAATATTTTTTATAAGTTTTTACTGGTGGATTCCGGTGGCACTGAGGTAACATATAGGCAACATTATATCATACTCGATCAATCAAAAAGAAGATAAGGCAGTTTCACGTTTCAATATAAATTATAATTACATAAAAGACTTTGATTTTATAAATTTTAGAATAGTTGGTATTACGTGCATGTATCTTATACGATTAAGTTAACAATATTTTCTGAACAGAGAAAAGCTAGTTAGAAAATTAAACGTTAGATGATTTTTTTACAGCTATTAATAACAAAATCCCGCTGCTCGACAACGGATATTTACTAAAATTTGTGGTAGATTTATCTTAAAATCATTAACTTGTGGTGGGCATCAAATTTATAATCTGTTCGCATTACCTTGATCGCCGATACCGCGAAAATTTGTGTTCAATACTTATATTTCCTTTTTATTATATATATTCCTTATATTATTATGTATATTCCTTTAGTTTTATTTATTTTGAGTTTTCAACATTACGTCGAGAGTAACACCTTTTACTAAAATTACAGCATTGATTATTAACCAGGTTCATTCATTAAATAAGCCAGCTAACTAGATTGATTCTGTAAATTTAATTTATTTTCGACACCTTTTTCGAGATAGTAATAATTCTTTTAATACCAATTGGGGTCCACTATTGTTTTGCCTCTTGACGTGTACTTTGGTTTTTTCTTGTTAGTTTCGACCTGTAAATTAAAAACACAGCTTGAGAATATAACAACTATACTATATTAAAGCATTATATATATACACACACACACACACATATATATATATATATATATATATATATATACAAAAAAAGCATTATCACTATGAGAGTGAACATGTACTAATAATGCCCTCTATACAAATAAATACATAAGGCAATAAACTTAAAATCCTATAAACATTAGAAATAAACAGATATAAAAAAGACACCAAGGTTAATATATTAAATGAACAACTAAATATAATATCATCACCCATACTTAATATCTTCTAGACAAAATATAATTAGAAAACAATGATACTAGAGCCCCTATTCAAATTGTGTCAGCCCAAATACACATATAAATATAAGTACATGTAAAAAAATAAAAAAGTAAATAAAAATAAAAAAAATAAAAAAATTGAAAGAAATAAATATAAAAAAATACATATATGAATAAAGAAATAAATAAATGTATGAATAAATAAAACCAGAGATATGTAGAATTAGTGGAATAACCTTATTCTAACTTTCAGATACCCTTGCTTTTGTATAAATATATTACCGTGTGTAACTTCCATTTAATTTTATTACATACACCGGAACATTTGCATTGTACAACCTCATATAATAACAACAAATGAATTTATTACCCTTACTAAAATACTGGCATATCGTATAACTCTCGGAAATATAATAGAACTTACACCGCTCCCCTACAATAAACTCACTAATATAAGCAGTGGGATAACCCACACAAACCCGGCTTCCGCTATTGTATTTGAAACATATAAAGGCTGTTGGATATTCCTAAGAGTTAATCTTTGTGAATAGCCTATCTGAAGATGTTGTAATACAACGAAACCTAGGTGGTGGTAAAGAACCTAGGTGGTGGAAATAATACTACATCACGTAGTTTCATTTAATTGTGAATAATGAATTTCTACAAAATTAACGCCAAATATATTCAATATTAAAATCTCAATTAATGTTAAAAATGCAAAAGTGCGTTTGTTTGTTCTTCTGACATATCGTAACGAAGCTACATATCGACGTATTTTTTGCACAAAGGTTATTGATGGGGCAGAATATGATACAGACTACCATTTATTTTACGGAAATCTTATTCTTTTAGGAAAAATTGTATAGCAGCTATAAAACCTAAATTTTGAAGCACTTCATACGCAATATAAGGAAGTAACCGGGTCACTTTCTTCAATTCCTAATTTACAGAGAAATATTTTTCTACTAATTGTCGTTTATATTGAAAACTTATGAAAAAAGGCTTGGCATTTAAACCTGTATTTAAATTTTATATTTAAAAATTAAAAAAGTTATTAAAAAATATATTGGCCATAAGACTTTGTGTCAATTTTAAGGTTCTACGTCGCATGCTTTATCAGATAATCGGATGAGAATGTGGAAAAATATAAATATTTTGGCTACTGTAGATACATAGGCGTAAAAGTTCTGTGTTTATTTAAAAAAAAATAACATCTAGAATCATCGCTTTAGTTTTCCTGTAGCCTTTGCTTGGTTTTCTACAAAACCCTATTTTTTATAATTTTGGGTTCAGTAGACTCGGAATTAGTATGCATTATTTTCAATATATTTTTGAGAATATTTTTGAAGACATATTCTATAAAACTATTTAAAAAATTCCCTTGCACCTAGTCCTTTTAACTGATGCTCGGCACCATGTATAAAACTTAAAAAATTCAAATAGACACCTCCGTTTACGTACATAATTACGATATGAATATTTTTAAATTTAAGCCACTAAAGTTTGTGCTGGTATAACATTACGTTTAACATTTATACACACCAATGATCTTATAAAGTTTCCGGTTTTCCTTTCTCAGTGTTTTTATTTATATTTGGTAATGTAAATGTAGCAACAGAATCACACATACACACATACACACACATATACATATATACATGGTGTCGGTGGCGGAATAAAGGTTGGACAAAGAAAAACGTTATACGTTGATTGAAAATAGTCGATTGTCGTTAAAATAAAATATGAATTATTTTTCACAAATTTCAAAATGATAGTCATAATTATCTGTCACCTTTTTTCGTACACACGATACTTGCTCACATTGTTTAGCGCCAGAAGAATCCGCAGATCTGTCGCGCGAGACATTGCATATTATAATAAGTCATTTATACGTATTGAGTATTTCTTTTCGATTGATTGGTTAAATATCACGAAATGTAATTATTACAAACTTATTAAATAATATTATTAATCTACAACTCATATTGAAGCTCTGCGGAAACCACTCAATCCATCACTTTTTCATTTTTGTAAAGCATTTCACCGAAAAACTATAAAAAGTATTTCTCTTAATTTCTTAAAACTGTCAATAACCCATTCTCGTAAAGTTTGTTCCTTCGAGCATTCAGTTCAGTATACATAGGATTTGATGCTACTCCAAAATACGGGTATAGCATATTTTTTCACTTGGAGTCTTCCATCAAACGAGGGCATTACCTGACCAGTTCTATGACCCCGACTAGCCAATTTTGCGATGGTCCGTTCATTTGACTTTCTGGCGCGATTTGAATGAATAACTGAATGCATAGCATCTACTTAAACACATTAGCCTGTTATAATAATTTGAATTAAAATAGCGTACAGTATATACTATAACAGTTATCAAAACTAAATTTGTAACTAGAACTTTGTATTTCCCAAATACATTCAGCTGTTATTTGTTATGCTAATTATAAAATATTCGTTGCGTTTATTGTTAATTAAATTAATTATTTATTAAAAATACTATGTTACTGTAGTTAGTAAGGTAGAAATAGAACCTTAAAATATAATACTAGGCACATGTTTAAGAGAAAATAAACGCTGCGCAGTATGAAGACAGCTTCTTACAAATGTTTTGTGTAACGTTCTAGGCTACATTCCGTATAGATAATAACAAAACTTCTTAAAGAACTATCTTTTCTAAATCTTTTCTTTGCAAAATTCCTTCCGAATCTGGTATAATCATTTATATCTATAATAATCCACTTAGGTATACAAACTTAGTGACTATATCCAATCTAAAGTATCTCTACAAAAAATTCAAAATGCGAAGATTTTACGATACAGTACTATTGATAAAAAAAAATAAATAATATAAAGCAGTTTTGTAGCATCTGAATATTTTGTTTTGAATACATGTTTGTCCTGTGATTTTTTGTCTTACAACGAGGAATAATTTCTGATTGATTGGTATATCGTAAGTGATTGATTGGTATTTCTGATTGATTGGTATATCGTTAGCCAATCGAATATAGTCCATTTGAAATATTAAATGGAATCGAATATAATCCATTTGAAGTATTATTATGCCACGCCACTTTATATAACGCCATACTTTTTAAAATTACCTTCTCTCAGTAAAGATGCAGGGCATTGCTGAAAACGCATATGTGGTTCTTATATGTACAAAAACCTTTTAAATATTAAAATAAAATACTAAAATAGAGAAATTTAATCTTCGTCAGTTACACTATTGAAATGAATTTGAAATTATTGCTTTTTTAATGTTGTAGTTTACCTGCATAGACAAAAAGTTAATTAGAGATAAATATTTTTACTCCTTTTACGCTTTGTACTTTAATGTTGTTGTATTTGTCGACCTATGAGGATTGGGACAATATTTTAATACGATTAATATAAATACTCAAAAGATTGATAAAGTGGTATTAATTCAATAATTAGGATTATTTAATTAATACCACTTTATATACACACAGGAGTATGGTAGTTAATTCAATAATTAGGAGAGTGCGGTTGTGTTTACAATAAAACGATTAATATAACATATTTAAGGCTAATGAAATATTAAAGTGAGGTAATTTTTCATTTTATATTAAGTGAATAAAATTTAACGGAAATATTTTTCTGTGCAATATTTTACAAACTATTTAAGTCACGTGATAAGTGATCTCCGCATAACTACAACATGAGTGAGTACAGTAGTAATTAATTTATTATGTTTATAATAGTGGTGTTTCATGTCATTTAAGAAATAAATTAAATTCAATACTTAGGTACATAATGACGCGGGTATAGTGAAATAACAATCAGCTGTTCGTTAAATTGAATAAAAAGAGAATGTGAAGTGGTTGCACACGGCTAGCGTGAGCTTGTGTAGCGTCAGCGGCTTGCCAAATCTCCAGGTAAACACCGTACTTTCGGGGCGTCGGTGAGTTAAAAATAGTTATGTGTAAATTTTCTTTTGCACTCAATTAGAAAAAAGGGTGTGTTTTATATTTGATTTCAACTACAATTTATTGCTTTATAGTCAACGAATAGCGTCTTTCTTTATCCGACATATATTCCGGGACATATATATATATATATATATATATATATATATATATATATATATATATATATATATATATACATAATTTTTTTTATCATGGCTAGGATTAGTCCAACCCATTATACTCACACCAAGAGTGTAGAAATACATCGCAGATATATTTATTTAAAACGGTCGCGACACGGTTGCCTGGGGGCGTATCTCAATGCAGAATGACAAATCAGTATTATAAAAGGTATGGGAGAGATTTTGGTAAATAAATATTTTTCTTTTTCTCTTGTTGCATCAATCGATATTATTTTATATACAAATTAAAGAAGAGAAATGAACAGTTTAATGATATCGTAATAAATAATTTTAATACTTATCGAAATTCAAATTAACGTATATTTGCTTCGAATTAATCTTCTAAACCTACTCCCTTTTGCGATTTTGAAAAAAAGTCGTTGTGAAAAGCCAACTTTTGAAAAAATAAACATATGTATAAGTTTAAATTTTTTTACCCGTTTAATTTAAAATTTATAAAAAAATCGTCGATTTGTAAAAAAAATCGTTGTCGTTGCACATGTCTTGAAATTATGATTTATAAAATAAAAATTATTCAAATACTCAATTTCATTGAATATACATTTATATTTTCAAAACATCCGTTTTCTAACTCAGTGCTATCCATATAGATCCTACGTAATCAAAACGGAATTTAGATATTCACGCGACAACGAGTCACTGCATATTAATGACCTACCCGCCCCTTTGTTGACATCAGTTTAAACTTTCTGGAAGCTAAGTTTAGTTCCCAGAGGAAATATCCATCTGTATGAGTTATAAATTTCATTACGCAGCGTGCCTTATTATTATGCATACATAAATTATAATCATATCTACAATCGATATGAATACGTATTCCAAAATAGAAAAAGTTTCATTATACTTTAAGAAAAATGTCAGTATAAATTCTAAAATATCAGTAATAATAAAGATTCCGAATTTTCAATGAATAAAGAACTTAAATATATTAAAATTCAACCCGATTTTATCCAAATATATTAATATTTTAAATGATTAGAAACTAGCAAATTACTTTCAAAATATAAGAAAGACTTGAAAAAATTATCCATTCATTATATACATTCGAGAAAAAGTCACCCGTTCCTTGGTTTATTATAATTTATCATTAACATGTTTATTATAATTTCTCATTAATATGCAATATAAGGTAATGTTCATCTTTCTGCAAAATATGTTTACCTGATTGGTGGCTAGAGGATCGCAAATTTGTGCTTACTTGCAAACAGTTCTTGCAACTAGTGAGATATGGGTACGGATTAAGTAAGGAGACAAAACTTATAGTAGTGAACCATCCCAGCAATAACTCGCTAGAAGTGTTTCGGTTAGCAAACTGTGAAGTTGTCTTATCTTTGTATATCTTGAGTACGAAAAGGGGCTGTTGCTTTTATGAAGCAAAACGGCGTATGGTGATAACTAAACAGTAATTAACAAGTTTAAGGTAATTAAGTCAAAAATATGGAGGAACCGAAACGTTACTAAAATCACTAAGATCGATGCCATTTAAATTGTAGTGTTCACATGTTTCTGTACATTTCAGAACCATAGACACTTCAAGAAATAGAAAATCAAAAGATAAGTGCCATGACCATATGATGAATTCAGGATCTCTTTCTAATAGAAAACTTGTGGAAATATCTTATACTTAATTCCAAATTAATATCTCCATACCCCCAAAAACTCAGCATCAAGCAGAGTCCATCGACCTCGTCATGATACGAGATCATCACTAAATTTTTTTACCATGTCTCACAACGGAACAAGTCGTCCACAGAACGTTTCATGATACAACGTACGATAAGGGTACAAGAGGATCGTTTTTAAAGTCGGTGCCCAACGATATGTTTTTGTAGACTTAGTTATGACATTAGTTTTGCATAATTATGGAGAGTACATAATTTTTTTTGTATTAACATATGTGATAAGTAAATGTTTTTTTTCCTGGGAGTGTGTGGCACCTATTTAAAAAATGTATTAAATAGGCAGTTGTAAATAAGAAGATAAATTTCAGACTTTCAATCTAACAATAAGATGGCGTGTTTTTAATAAAAAGGAGTATTATTTTATATTTTCTGTATTTTTGAAGGCGGATTTTCTTTTTATTATACTGCACAGTGCGTTTCTCATTCAGTGGCTAGTTCAAATAATTTTAATTCTATTGTTACTAAATTACTACCGAAAAATTCAACAACATCTCATTTACTGAAATAAAAACAGAAATTTTTCACGTTAAATGAGCATGAATATTTTCATTTATACTTACACAAATATACGCAGGAATGAATGTAAACATACACACATATATACGAAAATGTCAACAACGTTACCCTTTTTTGCTTTACCGAAGTCGATATTTCATTTCTTTGTAATTACCTATACTTTTTACCTCTTTACTCACGAACAAATTTTGTAGCTTCTTAATGTCTTAGAGTAATGTTTTATTTATTATTTAACTTATATTTGTTTGTTCTGTGTTGCTATAGAAAATCCACCGTTGATATTTTTTTCAATTTATGTAATAATAGAATCAAATAAGGAAGTTGTGAATTATATATTTGAAAGATGGTTTAATACATTTAAATATATGTGTAAGAAATCATTACGTCAATCTACTTGTGTAAAATTTCCAATAAGTTACAGACGGCGCTAAAATTAAAATGTAACAATTTATTGAAAAGGTTTGATAATTTTTTTAAATTTTATTTCAGTCTCAATAAAGGGGAAGAAATTGTTTCGAATTTCAAACTCAATAGGCACCTATTGACTTTCAAACTCAATAGGTGCTTCCAAGTTCAGTCTTAATAATTTTACCACTGAGATAGTGACTCACTTAACAATGAAATAAAAGTATATTTACTTTATATTTACACCTTTTCTAATTTCTTGTAAAAAACTAATACAATCTGATTTTTCTAGGTATCTATGATAAAATTTATGTATTATCGAACTACCCCCAAATAACAAAATTACATAATCATGCAAAACGTTACCATAAACATTTCTAACGTTACAAATTTTTAGATTTGCAAAAAACGTCATAAATAAATTAATTCATACTCGTTTTCGGGAATGCGATACGTGAACCTCTATTTCTGTTTAGTGATTTGTATAACGCACAAAGCTTTAAGCAAAGGAAAGCAGTATATTTCTACAATATGCCAAATGAAACAAGATTCCTCATTTCCTTTTTTCATCTTGCATACTTTGTATGCATAATAAGCATAATGAATAAAGTATTCTTTATTAAATACTGAAACAAATATTTCCTTTAATAATTACTATTGGATAAAATATGCCACTTTATTTATATCCCTTGGATTATAATATGTAAAGAGTAATGAAGTAAATGAAATATGAAGTTAGATTTTTGCCACCTAGAATTTGACCTTTATTGCTAGATTTAACCTGCAATTTAGTCATAACATGTTAAATTCGTTCCATGAAATCGTATATTTTATATTGTTTATTTGCTGCTTAATTGACTTAGTAATATTTTGGTTAATTTAATTCTATGATGACTTTTTTCTTAAAATCACTTAACGAAATAAATGAGATTATAACGTAAACTATTGGGGAATGAACTTAAATCTAACTTTATTTTATACCAAAGAGGAATTTAACACAGACCTTTAATTTAGAAATCAAATGGTAAAACTTAGGTTATGAGCCATATAATATACCGTAACTCGTTTACACAGAAAAACTGATGAAGGTCCTTATACAAAACTGAAATAAATTTAGTTTTTCATAAGGACCCTCATCACTCTAATTACTCAGAATTGCTCTTTAATATAAAACATAAATATAAAAGCTTGCGTTCGTGCAAAAGCATGGGCAGTGTATCTGTAAAAGTTATTAATTTTTTCATGTTTAAATGTTGTCACAAACAACATTCAGTTAGTTATCATACACGTATGTACCAGATTTGTTTGATATCTGAAGAAGTCAACTATTATGATTTAGATATTACAAATTTTTTCACAATACTTACACTACTTTTGAAATAAGTTCTAATTTTACTTAGAAATATATCAAATTAGCCGATTAGGTATGAGCGTTTCTGAAAAAATTTCGTGAATCTTATTTTTATGACGGCTAATTTTTGCTTCACATAAATACATTAATAAAATTTTTTGCTTGTGACAAGTACGTAAGAACATTAAGTGGAAACGTCCATATTAAGGCACTGAAATGTATGGTAACTAGGTTCTCGTAAAATTTCTCTTTCGAGAAGACTTGAGTGACTGTCACTTTTAATTGACAATTAATTTTGCAGATGTTTTATGTTCAATTCTTATGTGCCATTTAGGTATATTGCGATGTTTTTTTGTTTACCTCTTATTTACATCTGCTTTTTTATTAACTTACTCTTATATTTTTATAATTAATAATGTATGAATAAAGGAATACAGTCAAAAGTTTTAAAGCTTTCAAACATTTCGTGTCCAGAACTAACGCGAAGAATAAAAACTGCCAATGTTCTCATTTTCTACCTTCAACTTTTACAGATTACCGATGGTAACCAGTGTGGGGCTGATCAAAAAGTGCTCGGGGTACTGAATCAGCCACTATGAACTGTTGGTCACTTGCAGTCAACATCTCTGTTATAGCACTCCTGACAAGTTTGGTTTTGTCTCTGAGATTCTACTTCATTAAGTGGTTCAACGTGTTCAATATCTATAATTTCCAGATTTACGTGCCTTACAAGGAAAAATTAGAACTCTTATAGGACCACTTAAATGTCTGTCTATTTGTCTATCACAGGCGGTTCTCCCAGAAAAAGTTTGCGAGAAAAAACTATGTAAAGATTTATATTTTCTAAATCATATCAGCTCATATGTTCAAATATTTATATGGTTATTTAAAAATGCAAATTAAATACTGGATTTGTTTTTTTTAGTTTCATATTGTTAAAAGTATCGTTTGAAATAAATAATTACAAGGAATTCTCTACCCACAAATAAATACGAAAATATGCAAAAATTCATGCCTCCTCTTCATATTCTCAGAACTACTAACGGAAAAATCATGGAACAATGGGGTTAGTAAATATTGTTTGGAAAATGAAAGGAAAACTATAGCAATTATCCTCGTACTGATATAATATTTGAAATATGTACAATATTTTTACACTTGTGATAGATGCATTAAGCGCTTACATATCTTGCTGTTAATATTACAGGCATATTAAGAAATACTTCCAAGGCTACAGAAATATTCTCAAGGTATAATAACTTAATATAAACATAAATTTTACTTTAACATTGAAAGTCTAACCTTATTAAATCTTCCTCTAATTATATACATAAAAATCCAATAAAGAAATAAAATACACATATAATTAAATCAGAAGGATGAGTAGGTAATCCACGAAAGGCTTAAATAAAAATATTTTATTTGGTAGAAAATTAAAACCATTAAGTTCTAGAACCCAACTATTCCAACCATATTTCATTACGGTAGAGTCTTTCTATCTAATATGTAAAATAATGGATGTACCGCGGTTTCGTTCGCATTAAATTCTTAATTTAAAAACAAATTAGGATGCAGTATGGATAAAATTTATTTGCAAGGTTACCAAGCTCAAAATTAAAAATGGAACCCTTAGAAGATCATTCACGTATCATAGCAGATTTCTCCAGAAATATTTTGACAGAAAAATTACACGTTTAGGATAGTTATAGATCGTATTAATCGGCGTATTTTAAAGATTTCTGGACACTTCAAAATATTTATGATTAATATCGATACTTTAAAATTATTAACCAACTATTACAACAATTTATGAAGTGTTGTCAAAGGGGGTAAATTAAATATTTAAACATAAATGACTTTGTACATCGTACGTGGCAAAATTGAAAGGAGTAGTTCTAAAGAACTCACATGTAGCTTTTCTAAAATTTTAAGTGGCACACCTCGAAAGTAGGTAACGAAGTGTTCATTAAGAGTTAGCTACTTAAATACAAAGGCTGATTTTCTTTATTGCCGTGATTAATTTTATAAAAGAAATCGTAAATCAATTTTAAACAGCTAAATTTGTCGCAGATAAGTGCACAGTTATATTCGTCTTTTTTAGATAAATATTTTACTACTTCTAATGTATGTGTAAAATGAAAATTCAAAGCCACAATACCAAACACTAGACTCAAAACAAGGTAAGGTAAGGTTATTCGCAATAAAAGTTTCCAGAAACCAACAAATTCAATTCGGAATCTGCTTAGATTAGTTTGATAAGTCCTTACCAAGCGTGGGAATTGCGGTCGCTGCCCGGTCTCGACCGCTCGGTTAGACTTACATATGAATACCACTTATAGTTCTTGCCTTTTCTTGTACCACTTGCAATATTTTTTGTATATTTTTGGCTACTTTTAAGTAAATACTTCCAATATTACCACATCTATCATAGCTTGATTTTGTAACGTACGTAAATATTTTTGTAAGGAATTTCTTAAATTTAATTGATAAATTAAGAACACTTCTATAAATCACAGAGATAGTAGTGTTAGAAAATATATATAGTGAGCAATAATTTCTAGATCAGTTGAAAACTACAGAATTGTGACAGAACTCTTTGATAGGATATACCATTTTCCTTACAAATTGTTCAGCAACCATGTAAGACTTTGGTGATAGACGGTGACTAGATACCTTTTTCTACAAATAATTTCATATTATTGAAAACGCTTAATAAAACCATTCGCAAGGCATTATTTAAAGAAATAGATAATTGTTTTACAAACATCATTTATAAATAAGTTAAAAATATTGTAAAATTATTACGGATGACATAACTCAGCGTTACAAAAACTTACAGTTTACACAAGGATTCTCGATGCGATATTAGGTATATGTAAGTATACCTTGCATTTCCTTGCCGAACAAATGTTGAAAGGAATTTAATTGGAGAAACAGGGAGCCTACAAATTATTAGTTAAGTAGAGCAAAACTCGGTGAGAAACTTTCAAGTTAGAAAGCAGTTCGTTCTCGCAGAAAAGTTATGCGAGTATTTGTCAAAGTATCTAGTGTTAAGTTAAACTTAGTAATTTAAATAGCTTACACAATAATATGTATGTGAAACATATAAAACAAATATGTATACGAATTAGAAAACGGGCATTAAACACATATGGTTTACGTTACCAGCGGTTGTTTAACAACAAACATGCTAAGTAATTTATAGTCACGGTTTACTAGATGCAGGTGTTTTCTTTGGCGTAAAATAATATATAAGCTATGTGTATAGCGAAATTCTAGAATCTATAATAGAATGAGTTTCGGGAGTCTGTTCTGGACTATAAAATGTTCTAATTGCTCTCCAAATAATCCAAACCTCTCTCATTTCGTTCCTTAGATTACAATGGGCAGTTACATTCAATAAACCTGCTTAAAAACAATTCAACAAAATTTACCTCCTAAAATGATTGCCATTTTTTCAAAAAGTTTTAACATTTTCTTTACATTTTTTATTTTGTGTCAATATGGAAACATTACTCTTATGGAATAACCTCAGCCTCTATCGTTGATAGGCATAATTTTTCAGAGACCATTTAATATAAAAAATTTAATTTGGAACAGTCGAAAAAAGTAATGGCAAAATTTCAGACGTTAGGTTGGCACAGTTTTACAAATGGTAAAATTTCAATTCTGAGGACAATATTTGATAGTCGAGGGAGATGACCTGGTTTGGATATTTTTCTTTTCAATATCATAAAAAATATTGGAAAACAAGTGAAAGCATATTAAAATGCGAGGTCAAAAACATATCGTTGTTTTTTTTATCCAGTTTCTTCAAATAAGTCTGAAAAATCTCTATTGGCTGTCACAATATCAAAAATTATAGGATAGAAAAATCTAAGAATACCTACCAAATAGTTAATAATGAGGAAATAGTTTTTGACCTAAATCCACACTATTAACGGACATAAACAAAAAATAATAAATTTTGTTTCTTTACCTATTTTTATTATTGTTAGGTTGACTGAGCAGAGTATATGCAAATATTGTACATAAAAAGGTTGCTCAGGCATCTCGCGGATATATCAGTAGTACGGGCTTTGCATGTGCCTTGATGTATGTATTTCTGACCATCTCCGCCACAGAATGGAATACCAATAGTGCAAATTCAAGTTACACCTGACCCGTTTGCTTTATTTTAATCTTATTTGCATTTGCAAAACTCTTAAGCTAACAGACTTATTAATTATTTGCTAGGCATTTTATTTCCTGAATAATAAATCATGCAGTCGTTTCTTGGTTCCCCTACCTCAAAAGAAAAAAAAGGTACATATATAAGACTTTTGGTGACTGTCTGTCATAGACGTCTTTCGCAGAAAGTGTTTGACTTAAAAGTTTTATAGGCTTAGTAACTAAATATATTAATTAACATATGCTTCAATAGCTAACATGATTATTTCATGTAGAAATTTTATGGGAGCAAAGTAAGCACTCGGAAAAGTATTTATGCTTTCATTTATAGTGTGTGATCATTTGAAACGGTTAAATATAAGTATTTAAAAAAAAATTTTTTCATCATTTTTAATAAATTATAATTGAGTAAATTTTGTACATGAAAAATAATTTTGAAAGAATGATTAAATAAGATATAGAATGATAATAGAAGCCTATGAATAGAATATCTATGTTATTTTGTGCGTCAATCACGCAAAATCTCCATAAGGGATTTTGATGAAATTTGATATGGTAATATTGCATAACCAAGGGAAAAAGAAATCCTTACTCCGTATTTCACACAAGTGAAACTGCGCCACAGTTTTTCAGTTACATCTAATATAAAATACGCTAAAAATGCTTGTTCTTTCTTGTTTTCGAAAGTACAGAATTTAAAATTATATAAAAATAGATTGGGGGAGTCTAAGCAATGGCTACGGGAATAATGACGATCGATAGATATTTTAGTTTTTGATATATTCACGATCATATTTATATGTCCTTTAATTAAATATCTTAGTTACTATTAAATATTCATTACTCTACGAAGTCTACATTAAAGATAATTTATGGTGCACAAAATAATTTAAATTTAAACAAGGCACAGAAACTTCAACTCAGAAAACCAATTTGCACTCCGTCGATATTTTATATTATGCACACGTTTACAAATTTATAACAAAAATAATTTGAGGTATCACGCTTGGAAATTAAAATGAGGCCTTATGTTCTCAAAAAGTTAAATGTTTACATAATAGAAAGTTAGAGAGAAAAAATTGTCTTTAAACCTATCTCCAAGAAGTTTCATGTATTTACATTGATTATTTCACGCTAATATTTATGTGCTTTAAAAAGAACTTCCTAGATATATCGTTTGAAACATAAATTAAAGGTTTTCATTAGTGGCCTGTCGCGAATGAAAACCTTTAAGTTATGAAAACCTTTAATTTATATTGCAAATTTTGCTTGAAAAATTGAAAATATTTCTCACAATACACTAAAATGTAAACTTTGGAAATTGTTTAAAATATCATAACTTAGTCATAAAGAATATCAATAAATATTTCATACATATTGTCTTTGCTTCCATGAGCTATACTTAATTATAATAAATTCTCTTTCTACTATTTGTATCCGAAATGATTTTTTTCAACATTTTAATATTATCGTTTTGATAAAATTAACTTCATGGGTTTATCCAATATCCTTAACCAATTCTGCGCATCGCATTATATTGTGTGAAGACAAAGAAATAACAATTTAAATAAGGTTTAATATGCAATATAAATATATATATGTACAGACGTGTCGCATTTTATATGTCCCTCATAAAACATTTGTACGGAACGAAATATATTTTGTCCCAACATCCTTCCTACATGAAAGTATGTCTTACAGTTTCATAAGATTTACGTACAAGGAGTTCGCATGTGTTGTGTTATTAGTAAACTACGAAAAAATAAACACAGATTGATGGAATAGATATTTTTTTTGTAATATGAAGAGAATGAGAATCGAATATAACAATTGGTTGTGTTATCCACGATTCTAATCTGTTCCATATAAGTCGTATCAGTAAAACGATTTAATGGCCATATGTAACTTATGTAATATCTGCTCAATTCATCTACCATTTATGACAATCTGACGGTTTATGACAAATAAAATGGAAATGAACAATAGCCATGTGGCTATCTTACCATTTCTTCGTCATATTTATTTCATTATTTTCTTAATAAAGTTCATTGTCCATAACGTATTACGGTTTTAGAACTAACATTTATAATATAATACTATAAGTAATTTAATCGACGAGGACTGAGTATGAAGAAATATCTGAGAGTAGAAAAAATTTAATAATACATTCCATTCATATAAACTTCCTGTTATATTATGAACATTTCTTAGAAAATTTTTAAGAAGGATTCTGTATTTATAATTTTTTTCAATGGAAAAATTGTAAGCCTAAATTCATGTCAGATACTTGAAAATTCCAAATAAATTGCTAATGGTAGACTTGCACGACTTCACCCTCTAAATAAATCGAATATTTGCACATAACATAATTAAAAGAAATACGTTTTTTTAAATAATTTTCCAACTGTTATATATATTACCTAAAAACTTTATATTTATATACATAAAAACTTTTTTGTATCATCAATTTGATTGTTTTTTTCCGTTACTCGTTGCTATTTTGTTATATTTTTATATTTAGACTTTAATGCCACACTTGTACACATGGAGGATCTATCGTTATATTTTTTTCCAATCAACCACAAGTCAGGAATGCGGTTCACTAGTAAAAGAAATAATGATTAAAAAGAAAGTTGACGTAAGGAAAATGTGATTGGTTAAAGAAAAAGAGATCTAACTTTTTTAGTGATTTTTGAAAACCTATATTGACAGTAAATTTCTGATTTTAGGATCCAGTGAACTCCATAACCTAGCAGCTGTAAACAGTAAAAAATATGTTCATATAAAGACTAATTTTGAAAATGTAAAGAAAGCGTAGTTTTTCAAGAAACCATCGAAAGCTAGGCAGGGAATCTTGATCATGAAATTTCGTCAATATTTTAAAATTATGCTTCTAAAATTTAATCACTTGATTAGTGTTTGTATTTTCATGAACTGACTATAATATAATTAAAGAAATAATGCAAAAGCAAAATAAAATATACAGAAATATGAAATAAATTAATCGAGCACAAACATCGAAAACTTAATTATTAAGATTACGAGGTAATTATTAAACTTCAAGAAATCGAAAGTCAACATTTGACAATAAAATCAACTTTTAGAATTTTAGAAAATATCATATATATTAATACGCTAAGGTTTTAAGATGTTACACTCCCTTTTTAGAAAAAACCTCACAACTAATCCACATAAATTATATATCATTTTATAGATAATTGCTTGCTCTACCGGCATCCACAACTAAAAAATTTATTATTGCTATTGTTTTTGCAAATTAATTAATTATTAAAATTATACACACAAAACAGCAATGCTGCCATCTAAAGGCTCAACGTCAATATGATTGACGGTCGGTAAAATTTTTGTTTAATTTCAAATCCACTCACGTATAAATAAAGTGGCGCTTTAGCTCAATGCTTTTGATACTTGCGCCTCTATATGTCAATTTTATTAAAATAGAATAAATAATGCGAAGACTTCGCACGGGTCACGCTAGTATAATATTATTACTATTAATTGATTACAGACAAAATGAGTAATTAAAATAAAAACTAAACTATTATTCTTTTTTCGTTCATTTTAGCCCATTTTCAAAATTTTTTGTTTTGACTCACTTTAATCTGTGCCCTTTCATTCTATTCTGTCCTAACTGTTTCTACTTTGGACTAGCTGCTCTTTTAATTTAGTTACATCATCGCATTTGTGGTCTTCCTACAGGGCATTATTCTAACTATAAACTCCGCTCAAGTTTGTTGACTCAGCTATGTATTAGCTTTAACGTCGCGCGATGTTACTCCAATCAGTTTCTTCCAATCAATTTTTGGATCACACATGGTTTAGATACTCTTTCTTTAGTCATTACCTAAGTTTTAACTACACAACTGAGAACTGGCAAGATATATGTGATAGAAATGTGAGCTTCGGTGACTATAATTTCGTGAAAATTTATTTACTTACCTCGTTTAAAAAAAATGTAAGAATTTAAAAAAATAGGAAATCAGTTGACGGAAACATTAATTAATATATCATGCTAATAAATATGTTTTTCTTGTAGCTACTGTAGTTTTATGATTGACTTCTGTACCGTTGCACGTCCTCTTGCGAGAGGAGTGGAGAAGTACTATTGGTCAATCAAAATGTTTGATAAAGTTTTTCTTTATAATTCTTTGAAATTCAGGCAAATTTATAGAACTCGTTCTCATAATTAAGTATCTCTTATTTAAAAGGTTTAAATAATAATGCACTGTACATTTATTGGTGTCCGTTTCGTAAACTTTCTCGACAATATATGTTATATGTTTGACGTGATGTACAAAATAACGCAATTTGTTTAAACGTCTATAACGCAAATGAAAACTTCGTATGTATTCATAAAGTAATGACTAAATTCGAAAATTAGCACAGTTGGTTTCAATGCAAACAAATCTATTTGAACTCGGATAAAAATTATTGTGCAGATAGGGTGAAAATTTATAGGTATTTAATAAGAACTTTCCTAAAATGGCTCTTAGGTCATGCATCACTCATAACGTGGGTTTATTTTTCCGTCTTTGTATAGTTTTACTTTCCTTCCTTCTTAATTTATATATAGTTAATGTAAATATATTTCATTCATTTAAACACAAAATAAGCAAAATATATCCGTAAATGAAATTATTTTAGTCTTTAATTACGAAATAAAATTTGTGTATTAAATTGTTCTTTAAAATATTAAAAAATAAATGTTGAATTCATTCATTAATGGCTTATATTGTAATATAATTTAAAGCCTTATTTAAATTTTGAGAAACAAATTTTTATCCATTATAATTAACCAAAATATTACTAAGCCAATTAAGCAGTAAATAAAACACTTCCAATGTAAAATATACGATTTCCTAAAACGAATATAATATTTTGTAACTAGTAAGTTAATACTGATGTTCTACATTGCTGGTTAAATCTGATAATAAAGTTGATTATATTAATTATATATCACCTAATCAAAAAAAGGTTATTTATCTTTCACTTAATCTAATATTTTTTACATTTTTTATTTCAGAATATATAAGTAATGTGACATGTTTCATTAAATGGTAATCATTAAAAAAATATTTGTTTGTTTCAATATTTTTTAAGGATTATATAAATAATTATGTTTTTCTGGGGTGTTGGCTTTCAGTTTTTCTTGGAAAAAAGCACGCAAGAAGGAAAAAGAAAAAGAGAAGCCTTACTTTTATATGGGATAATGTAGAGATATCCAATTATCGCATATGAGATATTCTGTAACGCTGGTGATGAAATCGAAGGATAGTGAGTTTATGATGTCCCACAAAGTAACAAAATAACTAATTATATACAGGTATATACACATAAGACATGAAGCCACTACAAAATTAGGGGTGGGTAGGCAGGAAAGTAAGTACACCTATGTACAAAAACTTGAAGCATCGACTGATGAGATGGTAATATTGATAACATTTTCGAAAATAGTTGTGTATGTGTACATATCTCAGGTAAGTACATATGAATGTGTGAGTGTGTATATATATATATATATATATATATATATATATAAATATATATATATATATCCACTTAATGCGGCAAATGCCTTTATGAATATAATATATGAGATCCTATTAAATTCTTTGTAAGCTCTATTAGTCTAGTAACAAAAAGAAACAAACACTATCCAAAAATACCCACCCATATGCTTTTCATAAAATAATACATATTTTTTCTATCCCTGGCAAAAAAAATGAGATAACCAATTTTAGTATACCATATTTTTTCGCACCGACTTCTAAAGAATGTTCTAGTACCCTTTACTGCATGCACCACCACAAAATGCTCGATGGATACTGTTTGATACTGAATTATTTAGGTATGAACATATCAATTTGGAGTTTAGTCTAGGATATTCCAAATTATTGTCTATTGAGAATAGTCTGGATGTCAGGAATTTTTTATCGGGAATATTTTGAATTGTATTGTGGTTCTGAACTATATCATCATGGGGACTATTTTCTTCTTCTCCATTTCTCGAAGTGTCTACGATTATGAGACTTACAGAATTATAGAAACAATATAAATCGAAGGATACAGATCTCGGTAATTTTTGTGAGATTTCGGTTCCTTTATATTTTCCTAAACTTGTTAATTGTTTTTCTAGTTTTCATCACACGCCGTTTTGCTATGCAACGATCCACTTTTGGCGAGTTATTTTCGGTACGGTCCGTTACCGTCAGTTTCGTCTTATAGCGATTAATTTAATGTGAACTCAGAGCGCAGGCGCTATGTTTTGGGATGTAAATCCCCACCACTATAATATCCGCCAACAATATGTCCAATTTTGTGGAATGATCCGGATAAGTTTAGTTTGTATGTTAATGAGAAATTAGAATAAGTCAGAGATTTACAAAAATGTATTATGAATGAAAGAATGACTTTTGCCAGAGTGTAATATCACACTTACGTAAATAATTTGCTACCTTCAAATCATTTAAAATTTTTAAATATTGAAAAAGAACTTGCGGTTAATTTTAATATATGTCTCTTTTTTTCACTGAACATTCGGCATCTTTATTATCGATTTCTGTGAACATATATAAATATTTTTCTTCAAGGTCAACAAAATTGTTTAGTAGATATTTTGGATTATGCATTCGTAAATTACCAGTCCACACATGATTGTGATTTGCAAACGCATGATAATGAGGCGTACTATCTAATAAAACTTATAACACATACGGACGGATGTTTCCTACGGGAACGCATAATGACGGATGTTTCCTCCAGGAACTGATGTTAACTTCGGGAAAGTTTAAACTACTCTCCATATAGAGGATGGTTCGTCATTAATATGCAGACTCGTTGTCACCAAAATATCTATACTGCGTTTTAGTTACGTAGGATCTAGAAGAATAACATTGTTTTGTTAAGCTGATGTTTTAAAAACTAATAGTGTTCTATAAAATAGAGTCTCTGCCTAATTTTTTCTTTCATTAGGTATAATTTTACGATACAAGCTAAAGAAATACGATTTTTTTTAACCTTAAACGTTGATACGGGAATAAAACTGACGTTTTAATAAGAATGACATTATTGAATTTCGCTATAATTTTTAATAATATTCTTTGAATTATTTTAGAGTGAATGAGGCAGGGTACTACTCTATCCCCAAATTTAAATTGAGAAGCTCATAATTCTTGTTTATTTCAAAATTTTTTATCGGTCTATGCATCATAATCGTCTATATCAATGACTTTTGCTTTTTATCGAATGATAGAATTTTCAATGCAAATGTAGAAAATTGAGTACACGTATTATCTAATTATTATTCTTCAATAAATTAGTTAATTTTTAATGGCAACAAAAAATAGACGTTAAATTATTGTTTAGTTGAATGAGCTGAATGTGAGCGCGGATTTAGAACAAGTTGGATGTATAAATGATTTTATAATGTAGTGTAATCATATAAAAAAACTGCAAATAAATTAATGGCTCGGAAAGCACACGCCACTTAAGAAATGCGATTAAAAGATGGTTTTCTAGATTTTGTGTCTATCCTACATATTATCCGTCAATATTTTTTACATATTAAAATCAATGCTCCTTTTGGTGATTTAAGGTAACATATAAAAATACATATTTTAAGAAATGTAAATAAATACTTAAAAAATAGTAATTCCTGTGAAAATACGGTTATTCATATATGCTTACTGTTAGTATAGTT
The DNA here is from genome assembly GCA_039881145.1 of Druceiella hillmani. NCBI lineage: Eukaryota > Metazoa > Arthropoda > Insecta > Lepidoptera > Hepialidae > Druceiella > Druceiella hillmani. The sequence continues at coordinate 17,108,383 of JAYKKI010000046.1, read as the reverse complement.
TTAGTGCTAAGGACTGAAAAAAGGCGGTAACAATCAGCTATATTACACAAAAATATTCATTTATTTCCATATAATTTATATAGTAATTTTACCTAACTGTAAGGTACGCACTACCTTGCTACACGCAGTAGGTGGAGACGTTGAGACGATATATACTTAATTTCATCAAATACTTTGTGTTATTTTTTAGTTTTCACATGCAAATCATTTATTGAGGATGTACCCATTTAAAGTGACTTTATCAAAAGTATACAAACAAAATGACAAATTAATATCAATATTATTAACATGAAGAAAATTTCAAAATGTAGAAAAAGTAAATACTTTATATGTAAATAATACATTGATACCATGTGTCTTCCATATGAATGTTCTTTTACGAAAGAAATAAATAATTTCTGATAATTGGTTTGCAATGTGTCGTGAAAGAAATATTTTCAGAAACGCTTGAATTTTAGCAACTGTTGGTCGCGGTCGGAAAGTTTTTCGCTGGAGAGCCTTCCGCTTTAAACAGATATAATAGTTTTGGTTTAAACCCAACTATACAAAAATATGATAATGTACTGCGACATGCTGCACTTGTTATGTTCCCGCATGAAGTATATCCGTTTTCCTTCTTAATCATCCCTTTGCGTTCGCGAATATGTTGTCACAAATGTCATCAACATTATTTCGAAAACATTTTAATTTAAACCCTTTTAAATTTTCTTTAAACATTCGGTTCATAATAAAATTAATTTAGGGTAATGTTCAGATATAAAGCGGCCCGCCCCGACTTTGCCCAGGTATAGTTAGGTTATTTAATTAGGGTTTTCCTTATGTGTTTTTTTATTTTGTGAACCTCGTCTTTCCTTTATTTTAATTAACAAAAATATTACAATGTTCCGCGACACGATGAGCTTGTGGTATTCCCGCACCAATAGTTTCTCCTCCCTCCTCCGTCTCCTCCGTTCCCCATCTCCATAAGCGAGTACATCGTACCAAACATCATCAAAATGTGATTTTTACATTTGATGACTTTAAAAACCTAATTAATTTTCATTTCCCTTAAACAACAAAGTGTGAAGAATAAATTTCAGTCTATCAAAAACATCTAAAATAATCATATTTGTCGTAATGAAGGTTAATAAATTGAATTATATATCGTTGTGTTATTTAGACAATTCTAAGATCTACAATTCTATTACACATAGAGTTATTTTATCTGTAATAGTTTTGCTAGCGATTCTCACGAAGTATATGTAACCAATCCCCCACACCACCGTCTGTCACCAACGTACCCACACCAGCGACTTTTCACCGATTACGTTGATATTTTAAATTTTGTCTGAAAATTATGCAGAAACATACATTGTGATTAAGGTAAAACTATCGTAATAAGTACACGGTGCGTATTAGAAAGTGAGCTAAATACAATTTGAATTTCATTTCTTTAAATAATTATTTTAAGATTTAATTACATTATTTTATTTCCGAATGTTAAGTCCCAAAAATACATCGCTGACATCATAAAATTACCAAAATATAAATCGTAAGCATATCGAACTTGTGCAGTTTACTTTTCACATTATGACGTGGATGCATATAAATACATATATCAAAGCATATGTGAAGTCCGTACTAGTTCCGCAAGATGCACGTAATATTTTTACATACTATATTTATATGTATCAAAAATGTAAGAAAAATGATTAATTTTATTTTGGCGTATTAATTTTGATATGACGAAATTTTCCGTACCACTGTTACACTGCTGATAATTAAGTTAGTAATATTTGGTCAATACAGATCTCACCAACAATATCCCCAATTCTTTTAAGATTTTTTCCCAAATTATAGGTGGGAAAAATTTTAAATGATAGGGAACTTCTTAAAATAATGTGTTGTGTGGACCAAACATTTTACAGTCTTGATGCTAAGGCACCACACATTCCCGCGTTCGATTCCCGATCCCTTGTCGAGTTCGGCTGGAATGATATATATGACCAGTGACAGGCAGCAGTCACATTTGTGAAAGAATGTGTGCGTTGCAATGGACAACCCGTCCGCTCAGCGTGGCGGTTACCGGTATTACCTCCAGTAACATACACATTGGATTGTTCTATGTTCAGCAGTCGACTAATATAAGATGTTAACAATGATAATTTTCAACACATTAAAAAAAATTATGATAACTTTTTGAATAACATTTTGATATATTTTTATTCAGTATTCAACATAACGGTCCTAAAAAGAAAAATTTCACTCTTCTTATACCTCAACAATCCGTTTCAAATCCGAATGAACTGTTGAACAAAATATCGATAATAAGGCGATTATTTCCAGCAGCTATACCAAGTTCAATTTTCTTTACCGAGTGGTTTCTTGGAAAAAAATGCCCGTGATCCACAGAGTTTGAGGTATTTTATGTAAGTGTTATTTTTTTATTTATGTAAATTTATTTATATTAATAAAAAAGATGGGGAATATCAAGAAAGAGAATTAATTTTGAAGAAAAACATTTTATAAGGTGACATTTCCATTTATTTATGTAAGTTCATTTATATTAATGACAAAGATGGGGAATATCCAGAAAGAGAATTAATTTTGAAGGAAATCATTTTATAAGGTGACATTTCCACTCACAAGACTGAAATAAGAGACATTCCTGAATCCTTTACATAACAATTAGAACCCAGAATATGTTAAAGTAATTTCTTCTATTTTAGATTCTAGAAACATATTATCAACAACAAGATATATGTTTGAGAACATACATGCCATTTTCTAATTCATGCACATGTACGTTTTTTATTTGAGTATGAGCCATTTAAATTACTAAGTTGAAAACTAGATTCTTCAGCATGTTTTCTAAGGCAGCATACTCTCTCCTAACTTGAAAGTTTCTCACTGATCTCTGCCCTACTTAACTAGCTATTTACCGGTTCCCTGTTGCTCCAAATAAATTCTATTTAATATTTGGTCTGCGAAGCAACACTATGTATATTTGCATATAAATAGTGCATTGTAAATTCTGGACTTGGACTGTTCTAATAATGATATGCTAACTATTTATGTATATAATTTCTTTCTTATGAGTGACTTGTCGTTTTTTAATTGCCATTGTATATCGTAGATAGTAAGTTGATGTCAGTTGGATTGTGATTGCCATTCCCACATGTGTATTTTATAGTTTGACTAACTGAAATATATAAGTAAATATTTTACACGTTATTTAATGCATACAAGCACGATGGCTATAAAATTTACATATCTACCTGCCTGGGTCATTTAAGTATTTCTTCATTGTTTATTGTTTATGACAATCGGAAATTTTGAAAAAAGAAAAATAAAGTTGTTTTTTTAAATAAATTGTTTTTAAATGAATAAAGCGGATAATGCAATGCTCTGTTTAGTAAAGTACGAGTATTATATGCTCCGTTTAGATTCATATGACATGTTTTATCGCTTTTAAAAAAAAATCCTTAAAACGGTCAGCTAGGTACTTTTCCAGTATCTTTTTCTCTTCATAATAGATAATTTATCCACAATTAAATAAAACTACTTGACGTAGTATTATTTCTAATTTCTTTAAGTACTTCTTTGAGTAAGTCTCACATAAAGAAAGTAGATATAATGCTACATCACGTAGTTTCATTTAATTGTAAATAACGAATATCTACAAAATTAACCAAAATATATTAAATATTTGAAAACAGCCGCTACATTGGCGATATTATACCGTCAAATCCGAATTAAATTTTGAAATACGATATAAAGAAATTGGTTTAACAAAAGGTGCATAAAGTGTAAACTTACACCGAGTCACGTGAACATCAAGACTAGTGAAACAAGTCCAGCAGCCCACAGCAACCGCAAAAGCCGTCACCACCTGGATGAAGGAAGAAAATACTTAAAGAAAGTAGAAGTAGGTAAGTAGTAACGTAGTTCATTTAATTGTGAATAATGAATTTCTACGAAATTTATCCCAAATATATTCAAGATAATTTATCATTTATTAAAATATTCTTATCTAACGTGTAAATTGCCCTAAACAATCGAACATATTTAAGAACCAAAATACAATAGTTTACAGTACAAACTAAACGATAATTATTAAAACTTAAAAACAAGAAATAAATTAATATTATATATATATATATATATATATATATATATATATATATACATATATATTTATATATATATATATATATATATATATATATATATATATAAATATCAATCGTGAACTCTCAAGTAACTAATGAATCGCAATCCCAAAGCATAGAATAATAGATGGGATAGAAAAAGACATGTAAATTAGGTGTCTCTTGCGATTCTCGCATAGATCAAAGTAAGTGCATAAAAAATAGGTAAGCGCTGTAGGATCTTCGTATGTGCTCTAGGAAGATTAAATAAATGGTTAATCTGTTCTTTCACGTAACAGTCCAAAGCATAAATCATTAGCAAACCCAAGATCAGAGTTATCTATCAAGAAGGTATTATCTACATAATTATTTTGTTAATTTATTGTAATTTTCAAATTGGGTAGTTAATACCAGCGAAACAGGCGTAGATCTATTTTCTATATTTTTCACTTCTACTTTTGGTATTAACCAATTAATTATGTATAATAGTAAATTTATGATTAAATTTGAGGGGCCTTAACTGTTATTTTGATTCTCGTTGTAAACTTTCAATGGTTTATTTTATATTATATATACTAATCCATAAAGATGAACATTTTGTTTATTGTTTTTTTAATCACACAAGTCTCTGAAACCATATGGCACATTTATAAAACATACTATTTTTTGGAACAACCATGCTTCAAAACAATTATACTAGTTTTAAGTACATGTAAATTTGCTGTTTACTGGAAGAGCGCTAGGGGTATATATTTTAATACGTATTTAATCACTTATATTCCATCATCCCTATGAGGTACTGAACGGGTAATTTGTTATTGAAGGAAATTTGATAGGCATATTCCATTTTCAATGGTGATAATAAACAGCAAATAACAGAGGAACCATAAAATGTGCGCAACACCGATATCTAAGTGCGGGCAGCATCTACGTTTTCGACGCCACCCTTGAGGAAGAATGTCAAGCTTCCTTGCAGAACATTTGTCTATTACTAGAAATTTTTATCCCTAATAAATGTTATTTGCTTGTGGTTCAATAAGGTTTTACGCAATGAATTCCGATTTCAGAAATCTATTGTCCCAAAATGTATTGCGTGTTAATGTATATTTTCGTAATTATTTTAATTTCTGTCAAAATGATTTTGTCGAAATAGAAGCATAACAAAGAACTTTTTTGCTATTCATACAAATGGTTAAGTGCTTTAAGACTAGTTGAGTACCTATGTAATAATTCTGTGCCGTTTCTGAAAAGAAAATCACTCAAAGATTACATACCACAAATAAAATACATTTTTGATCGAAACTCCTTTATACGTAGTGTGGTAAAGAGAATCCCATTATGAATAATTAAGATATTTTTGTTATAACATATATTCATATTGTACAAATACAGAATCCTTTCTCATTTTCATTTTACTGTATTTGTACAGGGGATTTTGTGCATTAAACTGTGCAAGAAAATGTTAAGAAAAATTCTCAGGCGTTTCGGAAAATATTAATGAAAAATTATCACATAAAATTTGAATTTTATGCGATGTAAATTACAGTAGTCAAAAATAATTTAAGAGAAAATTGGAATACTTACCAACAAATTATTTTATTCTTATCTACAAGTGGCTGCTCACTGACATTTAAAAGGTTGTACTTGCCAATTTGAGGATATGTCTCAAAAAAATAAATCTTTTATCTGACGTAAAAACCAATCAATATATAAAACATATAATAACTTCTCAGTTGACAATGTTGTCTCTGGACTGAATTTTTAGGATTATGCGGCTGAACGGCAAAAATGGAATCCCATTGTTTCATCATATCCATACATCTGTTCGTCGTTTTCAATCTGTAACACCCTTATAGTCCCTATGGTTGTAATTCCATCAAGTTTGATAAATATATTGAAAAATTTAAGAAAATTCAAATTGAAATAGAATTGAATTTTATTTCCTTTCTAATTTCATGGCAAAATATTAGTTTCTCAGAATTACATGCAACCTGTCCCGCTATCAATAATTTTATGGCTGTATATTTGATAATTGTGAAAATATTATGTATACCAGCATTTGATTCGAATTTTGAATTGAAATTATTTCGGTTTCGTCAAAAATTTAAGGAAATACAATACATCCGACAAATAAAAAAACACAATCAAATATAGAAGTACACTACAGTCCTAAGTTACACATGTTTTGACACACATTCGTTCCGTTTATATTACTATTTAAAAGTACGAAATAAAGTATTTTAATTATCACAATGTGGTAGAAGAAGTAATTACTTTACAATTTCTCAATAAATATATATATATATATATATATATATATATATATGTATATATATATATATATATATATATATATATATGTATATATACATATATATATATATATATATATATATATATATATATATATATATCAACACACAAACTTCTGAGATAATCTATGGAACGGACTAAAGGTATGCACCAAACCTATCGAATATGGACTCCTTTTAAGTGACTACACAAAAGGAAGGAATTCTTAATTGAACGTTTATAGTATGTCGTCTGCGTAAACAAATTCATTTCGAAAAACTAATATTATTGAAGATTTTCGGAATCGGGCTGAATCGAACGGTACTGTTATTGATGTGTGTATATATGAGGATGTAAGTGAACATATACATAATAGAAAGGCGACAACTTGGCAGTGATTCCTAAAATTTGTAAGAGTAGCAGTATTTTGCACCTTAATGGTTCGAAATATTTAAATTCATATGTAGTACTGCAAAAGATCCAACTAGCTACTCGTATTTGTATTGTTTTATAATTTTCTGTCTTTTGAAGTCGGTTCATTTTTGTTTTTAAAAATGTTGTTAAAAATGTTGTTGTGTTAACTATGTCACACTTGCTGATGAGTTAAAGCTGAATATTCATTTTAATAAAACCTTTCATTAAATTATAAACATATTTATAGCAAATGCGGTATAATATTAAAAAATACAGTCAAGGAGTAAAGTTTATGGCTACAAGTTACTATACCTATCATATTTAAAAATTAAATAAACTAAATTTATCCTTAAGTACATTTGTCTTTTTTCTCCACTAAAGAATAGAATTTGTGGCTATAAGTTACTATACTATCATATCTAAAAATGAAATAAGCCAAACATATCCCTAAGTAAATTTATTTTTCTCTACCAAAAAATAGAGAAAAATATTCGAAAAGAAACTGATAATTAAAAAACGATGTCAGTTCTTGTTTTCTTCAGTTTTGCGATTTTTTTTAAACACATTAAAAATAGATGCTACATTACCTGCAATAAATTTGCCATAATATTGTTTTACCTTTGTTTATATTTAAAATACGGTATATGTATATATATATATATACAAAGATATCAATTTAAAATATATGCAGTATGAATCTCAAAATATAACAACAGTTCAAAGATTAATATTTAATTATATGAAATTAGAAATTTAGTGACAAACCGAAACAAATCAAGAAACGCAACATTTTAGGATTCGCTAAATCGTCATTCATTTCCTTTTGTAAAAATAACTGTTCACCTTGTAAATGAAATAAGCTAGGAAGCCAAAATGAAATATCTAATATGTTATTATGATTTCACCAGTGGCAAGTACTCGACAATTCTCAAAAAAGAAGTGGGGATAATATCTGCAAAATCTACTAATAATTCAATTATAATGAATGTGATCTCATGAATGTTTAATAAGTTTCAGTGAAAATTATGCAGTTTAGTTAGGATTCGATAAACGTCAGGATGTTATCAAGTTGGACCAATTATATTTCAAATTTTGTGCGTATACCGGTTTGAAAAATCATTACTAAATCATTTATATATATATATATATATATATGTATATATATATATATATATATATATATATATATATATATATATATATATATATACATATACACACACAATATCGCGTTGGGTAACCAAATCCGAAGAAGATATCTGTGAGTATAAAATGTTTCATGTATATAATTTCCTATCGCGAATATCTGGAGCTTCTCGATTCGTTCGATGATATTTATTGTGATAATTAGTGTTAGCGGCGCAGAGAAAATACTTCAGGAGCCAGGCGGAGCATCGTAATTGCCTGTCAGCAACGCGAAGCTTTTAAGTTTGGCGTAGCACAATATAGAGAAGCAATTTGTGTGTGCTTAATATAATACGCGAGTGGAATATTCAAGATACAAATACAATTTATCTTTCCAGTCTATCTGCGTTTGAAACTATTCGACATACACATTATCTAATACTGATTATTTACTTTCAGTGGAAATTATGCCAAAATCGCATGAAATATATCTTCAGAAATATTTGTCATTTATTATTAATAATAAATATTCTTCAAATATGATAACAAATATTCTTCAAATATCATTAATTTTTTTCCAGCCTAGATGAGTTTGAATATATTTGCCCTCCTGATTATTCAATAACTTATTATGTAGTTTTCATCAATATTTTCCTTCTATTGTCTGAAATACATTGTTAAAATATTAAGTGGAATATTGGTTATTTATCTTTAATCCCTAAAGGTTTTGTTAAATTTAAATATAGTTCCATATTGTGTAGCAGTTTGCGCGTATCATACTTGTACCGGTGAGATCTGTGTTACCTCTGAGTCTTTATGGTTACTGATCAACTTACCAGTAATAAAAGTAAGTAGGGTAACGCCATCTAATTCCTAGAAAGATATAGTTCCACGTAAACACTTGTTTTGGTAAGACATCATATCTATGGGGATCAGCTTTTCCATCTATTACCAAAACACATAAAACAATTTCTCGAAATCATGTGAAAGCACATACAACATTCAAAACGTCTGCACAGAAATCCTTGAGTGTTTTAAACTAAATTATTATGTATTAAATGCCCAAGTTAGGTTTTAAATTACTGAGTCGTAACAACAAAATTTTATTTCTATGATGTCATTTCTAGAATCAAATAAATATTGTTAATTCAAAAGGATTTTTTTTTAAATTAATAAACAAATTCAATATAATTTCGGAAAATAAATCATTTTATTTGAGTACGTTTAGTGAAATATGTGTGTGTATTGAACAAATGTTTTTATGTTACTCGTGAAAGATTATATGCCCCATGCTTTCTCAGTCGTTCGATAAAGGTAGATTGGAGAGTATTAATTTTGGCAGTATTTTCTATCAACCGCGAGTGGAACTTGCACTAAGAGGGTTTCGTACCACTCAGGCATTTCTAAATGTTTACTGATACATAGTATTCCCATTTAACTATTAACACAATTTTAATTTGCCAGACCGAATTTTAATTTAAATTTAAAGTTTCGTCGACAGGCGCATATTTAAAAAATATATAATTTCACATAGATTTCGAAATCGCTGATTTATGGATTGTTTCATTTATTTGTGCTATAAGTGCTCTTAATATGCGGATATCAAAGATTTCAATTTGATCGGAAGTATTTAGCTCAAATATTTTTTTTTGCGTAAACAAATACAAATTTAAAATTTTAAAATAATGTTAGGTCATAGGTTTTTACAATGTTAATTTAAACTGGTTATCTCAAGCTGGTTCTGAGAAAAAGGGCGTTGACAAACGGAATGATGGACGGACAATAAAGTGATCTTATAAGGATCCTGTTTTTAAGATTTGGAGGAGCAGATCAATAAATATAGTCAATATCATGTTAATGCACTCTACGCTAATTCTACGTTATTGTAATACAATTTTTGTTATTGGTTTTTTGCTGATGGCAAATAAAAGCAATATTTCAGGCCAATCTTAAAATATTATCTCATGTATTTTTTATCTTTACGAGAATGTTTGCAGAAATTATTTCACCAATGCATTATTCGTATATAGATTGAATGGAATGTATCCAAAAATCATTTTAATTGTGGCCATGTGCGTATTTATTTTCTATCGTTAGGCCAAAATTTTTAATTCAACTTTGAATAAGAGAAGCGGATAATTAGGCTTTTAAAAACAAATATAATTCGAGTTTACCTTTTGGTTAATTTTTTAATGTTACTTTAAAAAATTGGTGCTGAAAATAATAAAGAAAAACATTTTTTAATTGTTTATAATTTTACGTCATTATGTATTTTTATTATTTAATAAATAGAATAATTACATAGTAAATTGAATGCTTGCTTCACTTAAGCATATTTTAACTCAGTTATTATTAAGTGAGGCAGTGTTCTACGTACCAGTATATTTCATTGAGTAAAAAAGGTGTGGTAATTGATTTTATCTGACACCTTACATAAAAATTTATAATTCTGGTTAACTGAGGTGAAGAAATAAGGTGGCTTTATAGACACTAGAATTACTAATATATCGTTCAAATAAATATTATGTTTTAGGGTAGTCAAAAGTAGTCAAACATTAAGCGTGTGTATGTAGACACGATCAGATCCATCCTTTTATAATCTCCTACCTCGGCCGATATAATGTCGTGTGTTTAGATGTATCTACGTGTACGTGAAAATACTGCTTTAATTAAATGGGATATAAAAGATGGCATTTACTAATTATTCGAGGTAACACGTTTGTTATAGTTCCTAGAGCTTTAAATCAATATTTTTGCTTACAGCGTTTAAAAAATATGCGTGCATAAATATTAGTCATTCCTTGTTTTGAATTTTTTTAAGGTAATATTTGCATCGGTTAAAGTAATAATTTATATAGTGCACGATCAAGAAAATAGTTTTAATGTTAATATTTAACTTTTTAAATCAATTAAATCTACAAATCACTGACAAAAGCAAATTCGGAAATGAAAGTTAATATTCCCATGTTAAGAGGTTTAAAAATAAGTTTCGCTCCCGAGGTGCAGATTGCCAATGAAAAAATAATATTCACCTTTAAGGAAGTTTATATAAAACTGAAGTGTCTTGCTACTACTTGATGCACATCAGTTTTACTTGGTGCAAAATAATTATCTTACTTCCCATCCTTCTTCGACAATAAAAGTAGACGCTATTAAATTTCTAGCCACAACAATTGCAAAAAACATTCATTACAAATTACGATAATGTGAAGATTTCATATTTTCCTTTGTTTTTAAATATAATTTAACGTATTAATAATTTCTTTATAGAATATTTTCTGTTTTGTCAAACTCTACATATTAAGAAAGTAATAAATTATTGGAGCAGAGTTCAACAAGGTTTTAAAAAAATTAACTAAAAAAATAGTCTAGCAATCGCAAATTCAGCGCAATAATATGATCTGTTTTTTAAGTTATAGCTGTGTAGTAAATAATCTTATTTCGCTGCGAATAAATTTCGCAGTTTAATGACAAGATTACTATATTAATTTGTTTCATATTTGCGACGACTTTAATAATAACTATTTGAGGGTTTTTGTATGACATTTATTCTTATTTACAAACTAAGCTATATGTGTTGAAATTGGTTCAGTTTTTAAGTTAGATTATTTACATGGAAAAGTTCCAATGATGTAATTTCATAAAGCAAATTATGATAAGTTTGCTTTATGAAGTAAGATAGATTGCGTAGAAGAAAATTCAATTTAAAATAGGAAGCAAATGTTAAGAGTCGATTTAGAAATTTCTTTATTTTTTCTTAACTTACTAAATTATTTCATTTCTACACAAATTTTTACTTTATCGATGAAAGTATTAGTGAAATTCAGAAAGATGAAATAATTTTCGGTCAAGCCCTAGCCTTATCAAAGTACGAGTACTTTAATATCGAATTGTATATTTTTGGAATTTAAAGAAGTGAACTCCAAACAAACTAAATTTTATTAAGTTTTATGATGAATTGAATAGAAAGTTAATAACTTCGGTGTGGATTTCAATAGAGTTAATAAATCTTTAATTTCAAAACAGAAAGGAAACATATATTTTTCATTCATATTGGAATTAAAATGGGACGCAATAATATACACTCGTAAAAAATAAATATAAAATTCAGTTTGGAACAGAGTGGCCAACTAAGAGATTACAAGGTCAATTTGGTAAAGTTTAAGTTTTAAAATTGTTAAAAATGGTAATATATTAACATCGTTATATTCACGATATCGATTGGGCTTATATTTCTTTAATTGTTAAAAAAAGAAATGTAAAACATACGACCAATTTCCTTCATTAACATTTATCGTGGAACATTTTCTAATAAGATATTTTCTAATTTTCAGGTTTTCCGTTATGAAAGCATACATTTGACATAAAGTAAATTTAGATAAAAAATTATATTTAAGTACAAAAATTGACATCATATTTTAAAATACACCTTGAGTTTGTTTTTTTATTCCTTATCCTCACTTTTCATATCATTCAAGGAATTTTTTTTCTATTAATACTATATGAAGCTTAAATTAAAAGCTTTTTAATCATGAGAGGCAATCGCGTCACGTTGCGATACTTTTGAAAAGCTTTTCTTCTAACAAACCATGAATATTTTCTTTAAATGTGTTCGTATAGATGTTTGCGTGAAAGAATTATTGATACCAAATATATGTTTCGATATTTTACAATTTGTGTCTATTCGATGTTACATGTTACATCGCCTATTTATATTTCTCTATAGTTAGAGTATAAATGCAGAGAAAACGATTTTATTTTTGGTTTATTTCCAAAAAAAAATAAATATTGATTTTTCTCATTTCAACAAATACATTTTATTATAATTTTTAATTCTATCCTGGTAAATATACTATACCATATTTTCATAACAGAAAGAGGAGGTTTAACATATTTTATACATAGTTAAACGTCTACGAGGATGTGTGGGAATTTTTTACAAATATAATGCGATTTTTGAGTCCATGTTATATTCATGCAAGGAATAGGATATTGTTGGAATTTAATTTTGTACAGTTATGGCTAACATGCATATTTGTAAAGAAAATATATCTTCCTGAGTACATCACTAATTGATTCCACATCGACGATATATAACAAACCACTTAGGAATCACTAAAATAAGTATTGTTTTGTATTCACCCCAATGAAAGGTTATAGAAAACGAGTATTTAAATTGTCAAGTTTATATGGCAAAAACTATTAATGTATCTTATACATTAACAAAAGTCAGTTCATATATTAAACAAATTATTTGACATAATGAAGCGTAAGTTTATAACTGAGCCTAAGAAAGGCATTCAAATCAAACAATTATTTATTTTGTAATAATGTAAAAAAAATTGACCATGAAGGTAAACGATATTGTAAACAATCATATAGTATTAAAAAGTATTTAAACATTAGTAGAAATTATTAGTTCTTCGGGAAAATTTACGGCTACTTAGAAATCTAAGTCCAATTTCGACAATTCATTTCCTCTCAGAGTAAATTTTATAGATTTTTATTACTATTAAAACAACGTTTATGCAGCAATTGAGGAATTTCATAAAAATTGTATTGTTAAAAAGAATAACATATTGTTTTACGTAGATATAGAAGTTATAGATAGTTTTACAGCCACAGTCAAATAAAAAAAGAGCAGCGACACGTCTAGGAAGACAATAAAGTTTGAAATATGAAAGGCATATAAAGTCTTAGGTAATATTAAAGAATGTGATTTCAGATCACTTTTGAATAAAATCACTGAGGACTTAGTTTTTACGTTATAAGAATTGTGTGTATAAAAACAAATAAGAATATTCTGCTGAAGGATTAGCAGTGTTTTATTACATTAAGAAGGCGATTAAAGGTATGGAGTGACGAGTATTTGAATTTAAATAAAAGTGATGAATAGTTCAAAAGAAATCATAAAAAAGATGGACGTTTATTCAGTTTTTTTTTTAAATCTCTGATTTGACGTTTATTTTTTGAGTTTAATCGTTTTATTTGATGCTTATAACTAAGGTGATATTTCTAAGTACAGAAATCTTCTTTTTTATTTTCCGTTATTTCTTTTCATAGATAAAAGTCAAAATTTTTAAATTGATTTTAATAGCTATTTCAATATTTTATAACACCAGCTGTCGTGACTTCGTATGCACCTATCATTAAAAACATACTCATGTCATTCTTTATAAGTAAACTTCCACACTTCACCTTTGGAAACTTTATTTTGTCATTTATAGTACACGTAGCGTCATGATAGATACATTAGACATTTGGGTAATTAGTACGCTGTCCAGAAGCTATGCACTGACTTGTTACTCTTATATTAATATCTACTAACACAGAGAACGGATTGTAGTGAAAATAAAATTAATGTTTGGACTAGGAAGACATAAGCTTTCCTAGAACATAATCTAAATTAAATGAAGAATTTTTACACACGTAAGAACTCTTCATCATTATTTGCCACACAAACAGACAAATATCTCCAAATGATTTTAATTTATTCCATCACTTATCTTTCATCCCCTAAATTTTTCTACAAATATTTTTAATACCTAGACAGGTATAATTTATAATTTTACTATGTATATATACAGGCTGTCCAGTGGCAGATTTCAAAGTTTGAACAAACGTAGTTTCTGAACGCAACACATAAGAGGGGCGTAGGGGGCGTCGTTAGAAGCGCAAGCGGTGCGGATGTTTTAGTAGCCATGGAACAGTGGAGTGGAGAGCACCGCGCTTTTGCCGTCGAGGTGTTCATTTCGAGTGGATTTTCGCTGTCAGTAGCACGCCGTCGATTTAATAATCGTTACAGTATTCGTCGATTACGTGATGGACCATCGATCAACCTCATTCAGTCATGGGTATCAAGGTTCAGAGCTACAGGATCAACATTAAATAGGCCCAGGCCAAGACCTACACCATTGGTAGCCACGGATGAAAATGTCGAGCGTGTTACGGTTTCTGTCGTTGAAAATCCCCGTTTATCACTACGTACACGTTCATCGATATTGGGAATTCCGAAATCAACTTTACAGGTAACAATGCAGAAAAAGCTCTAGTTCCATCTATATAAAATTCAAATTGTTCAAGATTTACACGATTCTGACTTTGAATTAAAAAAAACTTACGCTGTGGTGATGTTGTTGAGATTTCGTACTGCTACCCGGATGGGCAACATATTCTTTAGTGACGAAGCTCACTTTCACATTGCAGGATATGTGAATAAGCAAAACATTCATTACTGGGATGTCCAAAACCCAAGACAAATGCATCAAGAGCCTTTACATAAGCCTTTACTAAAGAAACAGTCTGCCATTTGTGCCATATCTGCATCTGCAATCATAGGGCCTTATTTCTTTGAAAATCAACGTGGCCAAACTGTAACTGTGATTTCGGAGAGATATGCCCAGATGTTAAATGACTTTTTCAGAGTAGAACTACAGAATAGTCCATCCTTCAACCAAAACACATGGTTCCAGTAGGACGGGGCCACAACTCACACTACTAATGTGTCCATGAATGCAGTGCGGCAGTTATTTCCAGAAATAAACATATCTCGAAACGGTACCGTACCATGGCCACCTAGGTCACCCGATTTAAGCCCATGTGACTTTTTATTATGGGGATACTTAAATTCCGTTGTTTACAAAACAAATAAGTTCACAAAACAATCGAGCACTGTGACACAACTTGAAGAAAATATTCGAGCCGAAGTCAGTAGGATACCCCAGTCGCTCTGCAAACGCATTTTTGAAAACATGCGTGCTAGACTCGAAGAGGGTGTCAGACGCGATGGCCGCCATTTGGAAAACGTGGTTTTTAAAAAATTAAATCCGCATTTTTTGTTATAAAGTTAAAATAAACCTACTTTGTAATAGAGGTGTAGTTTTTTTTACAATTTTTCAAACATTGAAATCTGCCACTGGACATCCTATATATATATATATATATATATATATATATATATATATATATATATGTATATATATATATATATGTATATATATATATATATATATATATATATATATATATATTATTATATGCACAGATAAATACTTACATATAAAGTTGTATGCATGTCGTCTCTTTTAAATGTCAGAAAATAACATTACCCGTAATTATTGGGAGAAAACCTATTGTTGCTTACTTAAATAAAAATAAGAAAGCGATTGTTAAAATTTTTAAATGTTGTTAAAATAGTATAAATATTGGTAAATATTATTTATATTATGTACAATATCAATGTATTACTATTTTAATATTGCTTCGTGCTAGCTCCAATAGAAGGCAATAGAAATAACCTAACTCGCAAATCAAAATATGTCCATGATCTTCCTAATGATATCTCATTTGAATGGATGTAAAAAGCTCTCACTTAACAAAAGACTTTTCACTATTTTGCTACATTACTCTATAACGAAGTTTTTATTCAAAATATCTAATTATAAGATTCGTCTAAACAGATCTAAAAATATAGAAATTTGAAAGTTGTGGTAGATGGAAAATATGATTATAACATAGTTTTTTATCAGATACGGGAAACATACACACTCCCATAAATAATTAATTAAGAGAATTTTTCTTCCTTATCCATTTGAGTGTTGCATAATATAACATGTCCAACACAACAAAACTTTGTATGGACTGAAAAAAAACCTGAACATTTTTCATAATTTTGTTGTTCCCGTTTATTTATTAAAGGTGTATACACCAAAGATATTATATATAGTAAATATTGTGGATTTCTATAAACTTTAAAGACACAAGCCGTAAGTATGAAACGCTTATACTTACCGCGATTTTTAAGTTTTTCAATTTAATTCAATGTTATTATTTTATTGCAAAGGAATATTTTCATTACTCGTCGCCTTCTGTTTGTCGATGATTTGAAATTGTTCAGGGCGATAGAAAAGCAATCTGAATATGAGATGTTTCAATGTAATATCAAGTATGTTAATGGATTAGCAATAAGCTACAATTTGATTTGCTTAAGTGGTGACCTGTTTCTTTTGAAATGTGCCCTTAATGCATAATCAGGAATTAAAGAGAACGGCGCTTGGAAGGGTAACATCCGTGCATTCTCTTAATCTAATTACAAATAACCACCTAATATTTTATGATCATACAGTTGAAACCATTCAAAAGGTCTACAAAGGATTTGTCATGCGACATTCCCAGTATTTTTATAATAGAGGGTGTAATGTGACCTTTTCCTTGCAACCAATGTAGTCATCTGGTCTCCGCATGAAACAACTTATATATTTATGATGAACAGTATAATAAATGTGTAGGTAAAAATTTGTACGGGTGCTATCCTCATTTGTTTTTTTCAGATTTTCCTTGTTTGGATACAATTCACTTCAACTTCAACGGGACTTGCCTTTGATCATCCTTTTTTGTAATTATTAAATAAATAGGTCGATAAACCCCGATCGCGGGTTTTTGGTAACACTTCGTGCTCCTGACTGTTACGTGAGAACACATAGTCATAGTTCATTACATAAACTTATAGCGCGCACCTGTAGTATTTATCTGCCTCAACCCTTATCAACAAGTTATTATAAGAGGTGTCAAATCTTGATATTTTATCTGTTTCATTGACCGCTTTAGGAATTAAATTGTGAAATTGCTTGATAGTTTACCATTGATAACTAATTAGTTTTATATTTAATTTGAATTAAAGTGTGTGTATATTTTATTAAATATAATTTACATTATTATGTAAATTATTGTACATTTAGTGATTACACATGTCTAGCACTTTTGAGATAATAGGTTCAACATAAGCAATTTTTTGGTTAATAAATTAGCCACAACATAAAACATTCATAATTATACTTTTCACTATTGAACTTCTAATCATATGTGGATGAATAAGTAATATATTCATAATAAAAGTTATGAATATGATTAATCAGTTCGATCCAACCACTTTTCTTAAATGTTTTCCAATAATATTTAAATTATATGTCGTGACTAGTATATTTTAGAACCAACAATAAATAGCATTATTATGAAGAAAAAAATAAATATTTCTTCGATAGGGCGAAACAACGCCCGACAAAATCAACGCCCTTTGAAATTAACTTCCTTCTGCGCAACAGAAACAGAAACCACGTAGAGAGATAGTTATGTGAAAGCAACCTGAAATGAAACTTGACGAGCTCTATTTATTTAAATTCACACTCTTTGTTTTCATTTTGTGAATCTAACACTTACTATAAATTTAACAATTTTAAAACCATTTTCATAATATATCACAAGGTGGAATGTTATTTTCAGTAGGACGAATAAACCCCGTATTTCAAAATGACCTCGAAAACTGTGATATTTAATTATTTAGAACATTGGGAATATTATTCTAATAACAATAAAAGAAAAAAAAACTTACCTTCAAACAAACAAGTGATTGAATTTCTTATGGGTCTAATAAAAGGTAACAAGTAATAAGATTCCACGTTACAGTATTGCTAACTATTAAGCGCCAAAATATAAACCCTCGCCAAATTCATAAATTGTTTGATAGTGGTTGATAGTAAAGTAATAGCTTTAATTACTGTAATATATATTTAAAGCTTATACTAACGATACTACAAATCATAAATGTTTGTGTCTTAATAAAAAAAATTATTATTACGAATTCATAATAATTTCCTGATTAGTTTCGTAACGTCGTGAATGCCCATATTACTAAATTCAGTGATTAGATATTATATGCCACGTTTTGTTGCCTCTTCTTATATAACCTACGCATGTTTGTGAGCGGAAAACTAGTGAATGCTAAATAATACAATTATTTGCATCGTAATACATTTTATTGGAGCAAAGAAGACATATTATATTTTGCAATCTTAAAGGAACGCTAATTGTTTGCACTCGTAGAGTGTTAAAAGTCCAAACTTTTAAGTGACATATGCTTATCGGTATTAATTTGAAATTTGGTAGAATTGAAGATTTGCTTGATTGTTTACATGTATTTCCTGTGAAAGAATTTTATCATTATTCAAAATTGATCCGAAACGGGAAGTTAAAATTTACAATAGACCTATATTTCGAAATCATTTGAGTATTGTGTGAAAGGGCTTTAATTTTATATTCTAAATTTTTTTTTAATAATTTAATTTAGCCACCTATTTTTGGATTTATATTCAAAATTAAAAGAACAAAGGACAAAGTAGCAAACTTTGGTTAGATTAAATGTAGGTAACCAAAGTTTCTTGTGGTTAAAAGTTTTTAGCACAAAACAAATAGCCTTTGTGAAAGCCACTTCTAATTTGTGTGTTTCAAAAATCGTGAAATTTTTTCTCACTAGAATTTTTATTATTCGTCCGGATGTTAGAGCATTTAAATTTCTAATTTGCAAATGGTGTAATCTAAACATTTGCAATATTTATCTAAAGTGATAACACAAACATCTTGCGAAAATTGTGGAAATCAAATAGTCGTTTTGTATATGAAAAGAGTTTGAAGAAAAAAATAAGTGTAATACATAAGCATATCTGAATATAAACAGGGAAGAGACCATTTTTAAAGTAATAAAGTAAAGGAAGGAAAATTAAATTTTACTTATGTTCGTTTTTTCCTTCCATTTACTGGCTAAGTTCTCATATTTTTCATAATTTTAAATATATTTTCCATGCTTCAAGTAGAAATCATGTAGGAAAATGTGTCTTTCTAATATCAGTTTTTCCCATTTTTTCTCGAAAACCTTTCAACATGGATTTTTCTCTTAAATTTGGTGAAGGGATAAAACATATTTAAGTCTATATGGATATTTTAAACAGCTAACCCAAAATAATATTTCCACAGAAATTTGTGAAGAAGCAATTGAAATTTATTTTTCAATTTCAATGTTGTGTGGGAGTTTCAATTTCAATTAGCATTTCTTTTAAATTGTATGCAAAATAGTCTTAGAGATACTGTTGCAAATATCCATGTCATTTTTCACAGAAACGATTTGACGCAAAACGATTTGACAGGTGGACAATTTGTACAGATTGAGCCACCTGAAGATGTTGTCATACAACGAAAGCTGGGTCATGGTAAAGAATTTAAATAAAGTAGAAATAATACTACATCACGTAATTTCATTTAGTTTTAAACAATTTAATTAAAATGAATTTCTAAAAAATTAACTCCAAAGATATTCAATTACTAATGTCAGTTAATGAAATATTCCAAAAATTTGCATGGAAAGTTCTAATCATGTGCTATATCTAGAGGTATTTAGATTTTTAACTCTGGAGTTGCTAAATTGTAGGAAAGGTAACATATTGCACATAAATTTGAGACATAATTTTGGCAATTATAAATTTAAATTTGGCAAATATAACCCATTATAAACTTAAATAAGATCAATGTACCTAAAGGATATGACTAATTTCTGCCTAGTCGTACCTAGTAATGCCAACTTGTGTAAAACAGACACGAAAAAACTAAAAATAAAGTAATGAATTGTGGTTAATTATTCACCTTCGTAGAGCTGCGGAGTAATCATTTATGTGAAATGTAAAAGGAATTGTTTTGGTGATTATTTTTCTCTTTATTTCGCCTACAAAAATCATAACCGTGTTGCGGCAGAATTATTTTGTTAGTTGATAATATTGACGAATGATATGAGCGTATGTAGTCCGTTTGCATTTGAATTCTTTGAGTGTGGTTTGTTGATAATTTGTATTGACACTTAGTGTTCTACATGGAAAAAACTTCATATACACCACGATTCTTTTCATATATATCGAAAACTGTTTACATAATTATGTAGTGCATCAACTGTAATACAGACATGTCACAAGTACGACGTCATACGGTGTCCTTGCTATCAATTGGTTTACAAACTAGACTTGGACGACGCCTACGATTTAAGTTTATAAAATATGAAGTATTAGAAGGGATTATATTCTTTATCTAAATTATTATAATAATTATATCATTAAATAAAACATAGTCGAAAAAATTAATTATAATAAAATTACTCATACTTGGTTTCTTCGTTACATAGTGTACTGAGTTATATTTGCACCGTTTTCTGATATTTTCATTACATCTTGATATTATATCATTGTTAAAGTTCAGAGATATTTTAATATTTTAACGAAATGCATAATAATTTTGAAGAAATCGATATTTATTTCATGTGGCATTATACATATATAGATATCTATATTTTTAATTTTGAGCAAATACTAAGCTTCTGGAACCTGCTACTTACTTATTATTGGTTTATGGATATAAGTAATTTCAAAACATTAAACAATTTTCACAGATGTTGAAATTAGCAACAAGGCAGAGGCCCAAACGGAAAATAGCCGTATCAGTTATTTTAAGAAATATGTTTCATTTAATGAAGAGCGTGAAAAAAATTAATTCCATTTTTACATTAACGTGAAGTCTGTTATATTTTTTAACATTCTGCTACTTATTAAATGACATTCCTGTCTGAAGCGCATATTTCATATGCTTCAGAGAGGAATGTCATGTAATAAGTACAAATTTCATGTACACCGGTCTGTAACTGTAAAAACCGTAAATGTCTGGCAGACGGATGGATATTTTAATATTATGAGGTACGTTTTTAGTACAGAACCCTAAGCAATATATAATATATTTCGTTTCAATATAAAAACAACATGAAATATTTTCACATCCAAAATCGAATATACATAATAATAATACCCATGTCAATATATAATAATACCCATGTCGGGTACAAAATATTTCTTGTGAATAATCCTACTCTATAATACTCTCTAATCTTATATAAAGTTACATTGGAAATCTATACATACAATAAAACTTTAAAAAACTGAGTCTTTGTATTGAATATTTTTAAGTAAAATTAAATGTTACCTATTAAAACATGCTACTAGCCGTAAAACAATATTTTTTCTAATTTTCGTCTCTTTGTCTGTTTATCGGGTTGACTGAGCGTATCTTGGTTTCGCATGCTAATCTTAGCAACGGCTGAACAGATTTGGATGCGGTTTTTAGTGATTTATTTAGATTAGCTTGGGTTAACATTTACACTGGGTTAACATTTTGGTTTCATTTAATTTTTAATTCAGGCTTGTAGTGCATGCTAATACCAAAATAGTTTTTAGAAGAATTTATGCTCATAAAGTTCTGAAATAAAAAAAGAAAAAATGCAAAAAAAATCCTAATAACTTTCCTACTCCGAATTCCACGTAAACTCAGCGTGGAGTTCTGCGGGCACAGCTAGTACATAAATATTTTGAATATAACTGATTAGTCTTTGGTGAATGTAGCACGCAAACGAAAAGTGACATAAATGAGTACATATTTACTGTATATATGTCAAATTGAGGGCTTCTGATGTAATTACTTTATGTAAATTAATGTAGAGATTTCTGATACGATTTCAATACAATTTCAATACGAAACCACACCAATCTAAAAGTATGCAGACGATATAGTGGTATTAAATAAAAGTAAGAATAGAATAACTAATTAAAAAAAAAAGCAAACAAATTAAATATTATAAATAACATATGTAGATAGAAATAATTGTTACGAAACAAGGTATTTTAAAACAAAGCATTACAACTATGAAGAAATGAAAAATACAACCCACAATATTTATTTATTTATTTATCAACTTTTTTGCCTAATACGTATGGCGGACTTATTGCTACATGAACAATCTCTTCCAGTCGACCATGATATAATAGAACTGTTACAAATAAATAGAATATTATGGTGCAGGAAATAAATGAAAGAATTAGGAAAAAAATGTAAATATATGTATATAAATATATATATATATATATATATATATATATATATATATATATATATATAAACACACATTGTTTTATGTTTTAAAAAATAGTAAAAATTGATTTGAATGGATGTCCTTAAAAACATTTTTTTCAGAAAAGTGATCAAGTATAAAAGATACAGAATTATCTTTGGAGGTTTACGTAACGTATTTGTGGATGTTTAGGTAACAGGTTTTAGGTTATGGCAATTGGAGTGAAAATTATAAACAATAAACACGAATCAAAGATGGACTTTGTAAAACAAGCCAGCAACGATTAAAAGTTAAAGAGCTGTGAAAAGAAGAATATAGGATACATTTTGTCGACTGGCAAAATCTTCCTACACTTCTTAGCAACAATTATAATTGACGATTCTTGGTTACTAGTAATAAACGACTGAATGTAAATAGTAGTTAAGTGCTTTCGGAGAACTGACAATGGATTAATTTATACTATTTACTACTAACTAAATAGCTAGACACAGCCAAATGGGTGTTTTTTTAACTTTAGGGATAGCAACGAGGACAATTTAAGTCTGTAAAAGAATGTGGTTAATTTAATGCTTTATAGAGATAAGAACCAGAACATACAGTAAACATATCAATTGTAATAATTTTCTAGGAATTTTCAGTAAATTTGTATTAAGTTGTAGATTCCAGATACAGATTTTTACGTTAGAGAAATTGTGATTGTTGTAAGGAAATAGTCAACTCCTTCTTTTTCGTATGAGATGATTATACAGTGAGTTATAGAAATTGATATTGCCGTAAGGAAATGGTCACCTCATTCTCTTCCCCATGAAATGACCATTATGAGAATTGGAAATGTCGTAAACTACCCACTTTACTAGTCACTTTATTCGTTCCCACATGAAATTATAATTTGGTCATTTAGATAAATTGTCAATTGTCGTAAAGAAATAGTTATATTTTTCTTTCTGATATGAGATGACTATCGAGGCAGTTAGAGAAATTGTTAGTGTCGTCAAGAAATAACCATTATCTATCTCGCATAAGATTATCGTCCGGTCAATTGAATAAATTGCTGATATCGTGAGAAAATAGTCACTTTCTTTTTTCTCGCACGAGATAATCACTCGGCTATTTAGGAATTCGTCAGTATCCTAATAGGTCACCTTCTTTTTTTCGCCCATAATCCGGCCGGTAAATCAAGGCCTTTTTCACGAATGTAAATATAAACAATTAAATAATTATGATATTGCATTTGTGTAATTATAGAGTTACTTATTTGTAGCCACCATAGTAAATTTTATTTTTAAAAATATACATTGAATTCAATATAAGAACTTTTCCGATAATTGTTGTTTCCAATAAAAACATCCTCCAATTTACCTTACAGAATTACGTATTTAACACATTAGTGGCTATGGTAGCATTTGCAATTTTCTAGTAAAGGCAATTTAATAAACAAAATATGCATTGTAATTGCGATAAAGAAAATAAAAATCGCGAGGCAGCAATAAAATATAAGTTTAACAGAGCAGCCGAGAGGGGGTGGCACCATAATCGCCAAGCTATCATTATTAAACAATTTCGGGTAAGTATTCGTTAGCTTATAAAAATTTATATCACCAATACACTTGAAATACCTTGTTTTGGGTCTAACTAACAATAATAATTAATATTTACTTTTATGGTTTAAATTTTTATTTTAGCTTAACTTTAAAGCATATTTTAATTTAAATGAAAGAGACGTAAATACGGTATCTGCGGTACACGCGGCTTGCGAAAGTTAATTAACTAGTTAACTCGGTTATTTAATAGCGTCACTTAGAAAATAAACTTGATTTTTATTGGAAATATTGGAGACTAAATACATAGTAGGAAGTTTTAATTATAGGAGTCCATTAATGTTTTAATTTCTGGGCCTTGACGACGTATTTTAAACTATTAATATCTATCGAAAATGTAATACAACTAGGCACCACTCCGCTCCATATGACAATTACACTACTACGCTCCACATGATATTTGCAACTAATACGGAGAGTAAAATTATTCCAATATAATGTCAAAACCATACTGCTTTATAGATGCAAGACCTAACAAGCAATGTAATACTTCACAAGGCGGTTCCAAGGCCATTATCTTAGACATTTAATCCAAATATCTTGGCCCTGGAATAAATGTAAGGAATGAACACCAAATAAAATGCCGCAAATGAAACTAGATGGACCATACTTTTAGAAAAAATCACTTCAATATTCCGAAATAAACATTTAATTGGAACCCTTGAGGGAAACGGAAACATGATCCTCCGAAACAAATTTGGCGGCGTACTGCGCTGGTAGAACTGAAGACCATCGGGAAAACCTGGAGTGAAAAATTTATCATATGTATTAATAATAAGCGCGGCGAAGTACCGTGGATACCCCTTATCCCACCAAAGTACATGGGATATGAAGAGAAGAAGAGAATTTAGAAGAAGATAATTATTTTGAGATTACCATATGTAAAATAAAATAACAATTAGATTCTTCTGAGTTAGGGATTTATTGCAGAAAAGTGTAGTTGTAAATTGCGACCTAGGCATGTGACTGAAACAAATTTACCTGTAAAATAATAATGCGGAGAAGATAGTACCTCTTAATTAGATTGAAGCCATGTACACTTAACTATAAACAAATTTAATAATCAATGATACCATAAACCACAAATAGGTAATGATCAGAAACATATACTATAAACCACAAATAGGTAATGATTAGATAAAGAGTAATATACGGGTAAGAAGTTGATTAGTTATTTGGTGTAAGTGGGGTGTACCTATTCTCGCATTTATTTAAATATTTTATATAAATCACATATTTTACGCCTTCTGTCGTCAATTTCTGCATAAAAAACATACGTTAGATTTTTCGAAAATAGAACAATATATACAAACAAAATTGGTATAGAAGATACAAATTGAAATTAAGAAGTAAGTGATTTTTGCGGAATAATATTATTAATAAAAATTTGCTTAGTATTTATAATCTTTCTCACGAAACAAAGAAAATTAGGGACTCTTTCCATACATAGAATCCCAAACTCTTCATTTCAATACTCTAAGTTTCAAGAGACTTTTAGTGTCAACCTGGGCCGTTGCTTTTTTAATCACAATTTAATAACGATAAATACAAAAAAGCGTTGTTAGACAACCACCATCCTGCTGCTAATGACATAAGTAAGTAATTCCTCCGCTCCCTTAAACTTCAAAAAACTTAATTTTTTTACTCTAATCCGTAGAAATATGTAGTATTATGATTTTTATACAAAAAATCTGTCAATTATTCTTGTATTATTTTTATTAATTTAATATACATACTTCATGAAAATCAGTTTTTTGCAACTCACTCTTTGCCATAAACGCTAAAGAGAGGTAAATTTAGATGATTCATTCTAAACAATTTTACTTTAATTTCAAATGCGAAAAGAAGACGTAAAATGCTTATTTCCTCTGTTATAATTTTTACATAATAGAATTTAGATTGAAAAAATTGTAAAAGAGAACATAATTATATATTAAAAAAAATTTCTCCCATACATTTTTCAATACCGGCTTGTTATTCTGCACCAATATATGCCCCAAATCGATCGTACTACTGCCACTCTGAATAGGTTTTAAATTATAAAAACACACGCGTCCACACATACACGTATATGTATATATATATATATATATATATATATATATAAACCGTCGACCATTTGCTCCGTTGTGACGCTGCTCTTTTATTCACTTTGTGTATTTTTTCGGTCTCAAACAAGAATCTTTCATAATAAAATGAATTTTATATTATTTCGCGAACCCCATAAAACTTCATGTAAAAACGCCTCAATCCTTAAAGGACTTACTCTAACATTACATTAGTTGGGGTAATAAAAGTGTAGAATTGGATTGTTTTTGCATTGAAGGCATTAACGAATAAAATATTTAAGGTTACATAAAAATGTTTTTTAAATGTGCTTGAGCTTGCTGATTCGTTCGCGCACCGTGCAAAAGTAGTTAAAATAAATTCGATGAAATTTTTACTGATGAATTCTTTTGGATCTGAGGTAAAATATAGAATATATTTTCAATCCGCAATGGACCAACCGCAATCGCAATCGAATCACTGAAAAAAAGATATGGCAATTTTATGTTTTAATCCATATTACGTTCAAAGAATGTTCAAAGATAATTTTATAAAAGGTGGCATTATGTCTATTAATCTTACGATTAACTTAATAATATTTGTTGAAGAGTGCAAAGTTTGATAGAAAATAAAATATTAGCTGGTCAGTTTTATTATCAGGCCATTAAGTTAAAAGTTTTTTACTATTTCAACTGCAAGTATGAACAAAGAATACGTGATATATATAAGGATGTATATTTTTGTTGCAGATTTTATTTCTTCAGAATAATTATTTACATAAAATGATATTTTCTAACATCAGATATTTCATGCCGTAATATTTAAGAGGTAGTGGAGAGGCAGTATTCATATGCATGTAGTATTAGTTACCCCTACGATATCATGTTGGCCGCCCCTGCAATGATTGCAATAGTTTTTCGCGATTCATTAAAAGGACATAGTTTATTCTTGGATATTTTAGCTTACATCAGGTTGATCCTATAATTACTGGATCCTTAGTTGACATATTTATCATGTTTATCAATTCAATTATTTGTATTAAATAGATCCAAGTTGTTTACTTCTAGACTACACGCATTTTGGAAAGAACGGAAGGAGCACGCGCATTAGCAGTTTTAGAAAGTATTAGGGAAATAATTTTTTTTCTGTATATATTTTTATTTACGTAAAAATATGACTTAAATACGATTATATTTTTTATAATGTTTCTAACTCAGAAACTAATTAGACCAACTAAAGCGCATATAAAAAGGTAAAAGAATAATGGACACTGATTAATAGTCACGAGTTATTGTAATGATGAAAAAACCGCATGTGGAAAATAAAATCATTTTATATATCCATTTTAGTTAGTTCGCTTAATGAATATTTGAAATTCTAATCAAAATTATAATATTACTAATATATGTTTTTGTTGTGGTTATGTAATTTTAATATTATGAAATAAATAAAACTGATTATCGAACAGATATTCAACACCTATTTTAATTTTAATTATAATGTCTGAATCAAGGTACTTGAAATAAGCTATAACTTTGTTGCACATCGCAAACGGTGTCACTATGCGTGTGTCAGTGATTTTACGACAAGTTAAAATCCGTTCTCGAGTGGCGGAATTTTTTAATTTAATACTTGAAGAACGAAACTATGATTACATTATCAGTTAGTGTAACAAAAGCTTTTTGGTGATTTTAATTTTTTTACCATTTTCCATATTAAAATGCAATTTTTCACAGTACTTCGTATATTTGAAAAAAATAATATGAATTTTAATAAAATTTTAGACCTCATAATATAAAATTTTAGACCGCATAATAATTTCTCAAATAATTTTGTTGAAAACAAAATTATTTGAGAAATGAACGTAAAAAAATGAACGTAAGTAAAAAACGGCCCTAAAATAATATTTACTGCTAATAAACTTGAATCAATATCAATATTTCTATTGATTTTTAATATTAATTTACGTACCGTTTATTTATTTATTTTGCCATTGTCCACTGATTCATTTATTGCTTCATTACTTATGCATTCCTGTATCTGAACATACTTGTTTCAAGATCCTTTAAGTGTCATTCGTATAACAATTTAATAAATTGATTCATTTACAAATAAGTCACGTTAAGGTAACCTTTAAATATATCAACAAAAATCGAGGTACTTAATAAATTAATAATTTTTAAATATTACGATTACTTGCGCACATACTTAATTTCACTAGAATATCGTAACAGTAAATTAAGTTCATCTTACCTTTGTAGAAAAATTTGGGTGACAATAAAAAGCCACCAAGTTAAAACTTGGAAGGTACACGTTGGGACTTATCATCCTTTTCGGTCGACCCGCGTCACCCTTTAAGATCTCGCGTAGACAATCGTTTTTGCTTCAATCGCCTTAACACGACTTTGATGAGATAAGATAAGCATCATACGATGCTTATTTTCTTTAATTATGTGGATTTTGGTGTAAATCAAAACTGAGGTGGAATCAATCTCTTGCATCATTAGCACCATCATAGACCATGGTCAACCTAGTTGTCTTATAGTTACTACATTAAATCGATGGATAAACCATTTCGTACAATCATCATCGATAATTTATGTACAGGGCAAAATATTGTAAAATAAGATTTACATAACTTAAAAATACAGGTGTTGCTTAAAATATAGAAGGGGTAAAGAATTACGTACGAAAAAATTTAATTTCAAAAGTAAAGGTAAACTGATAAAAAACATATTATTCACTTCATACTACAAACAATTTATTTCACTTAATAAGTAATGCGATTGGTTACTTTAAATTTATCAGTTTTAGATTTACTAAAGAGGTAAGGATTTTTAAAGAATATATTAAATATCTCACAAGACAACACTGCATTCAACAGCCTGAATCAACCTCGTATAATAACATACATACGTATAATACAACTAGGAAACTGTATAGTGGCATAAACTAGGTTATCTAAATGTTTGTGATATATGACACATTATTTTTATAAAGATAAAAATTTATAATGAAAATAAATAAATGAGTCTCTCATACAACATCAACAACATGACAAACAATAATTAACGAGACTACAATCATCACAGTACTTTCGATCAGTGAGTTCCAAAGTATATACATTCAACAAAAGTCATAAATTAAATAATAATATTTAGTCAAAAAGTAACCTTGAAAACTTGTTATAACTTGTAGTAAATTATGAAAATGAATGCCATAAATCATAAAGGTATATATATTGGTAAACAAAAGAATAATACCTGATTTATAATACTTTTTATTCAGTTTATTTATATTTGCCATAAGATCATAAACATAGATATTTACAGATTGATTGTTTAGATATAATTTTTTTCCAAATCTTTTTGCCCCACATAATACAACCTACAAAAAAGACCGTTTCAAGCTGAAAACTAAACGATACAGAAGAATTCACTCGTCTGCGTTACAATATATAATAATTTATTATAGCAAAGAGGATCTATAATCTTTTTTAACCTTAATTGAAGGCTCATTGTTTGCATTGATGACATTGCTCGAATTTAAATAATTAAGAAAACATAAATTATTTAATTAAATTAATATCCTGCAAACCTTAAATTTGAATTTTCTTGAACAAAGTTTTTTCATTGTGTGTAGACGCTTATTTATTTTTTCACGTGTGTCTATGCGTAAGTAAATTTAGTAGTAAATTCGTTAGTAAATTTAAATTAAATTTACTGACAAATTACAAATTTTAAGGGAATAATCGGAGATGACAACAAAGTAGCCGGATGGTAAGGTAAGGCATCCCAACTTGCAGTGGAGTTACATTAATTTCCGCTAGATAATGACTTAATAACTTATTCTATATTGAGTTAGTTTAATGATTGATATAAACTTTATCAATCCATTAGCATCCCCTACTTCATCAATTAGAATAAAATAAGAAATAAAAATATTTCTTTGAAGTTACTTTCCTAAAAACGACTTTTTTATAGGTCCCTGCCTAATAGGTAAAGCGGGATACTTATGGCGAGACACAGGTGTCTTCTCGTTCATATGTTTAGGAAGTTTTTCTCAGTGAATAATTTTTCTATCATCTTTAATTTGGCACAATTTGCTGGTCTGCGTTTATTTTAAGTAAACTAATTTTTTAAAACATTTGAATTTTGATCAAAATTAGCTGCAACCCGTAGGCCGTGTGTAGTTTTAAAAGAAAAATTAATTTTTTGCATTGTAATAATTCTCTGCTTTCCTTAAATAATGGACTACCATAAAGCACTACCATAATATTTCTGAAAAAACACGATAAAATGAAAATAATATTTTTGATATATAAGGACAGAGGCAGATGAACGAAGTGGGGTATATTATTTCCATTTGCTAGTACAGCAAAGTTCGTGGTAACATTCACATGTAAACATGTCATAGGAAAACTATATTGTCCCAGCCAATTGTCTCAGAAGCATCTCATTAACTCATATATTTTGCACTAGCTACCTTTTTTAAAATATTCGTATCAGAATTAAAGAGGAGGTAAATAAAGGGACTAGATTTTTTTTTATTTTGTATATCATGATACCCCACATTTGAAAAGGTTTGTTATGAGAAATGCAAAAATATTTTTCCGTAATTTTAAATTGCGTATTTTAAAAATATATCTATAAAAATACTCGAAAATAAAGCATCCCTCTCTCTTATTTGCGAAGCTAGAAAGAAGATTACTTAAAAACTGTGGCAATTTTCCTAGATCTATTTATTTTGTAAATATGAGCCATGTTTTCATGCCTGTGAAAGATATAGTAGACGATGTACTTATGTTGTGAAAAATTCGTATATTTATATAGTTTACTAGAAATACATTGCACTTTAAAATGTTTATAAGTACTTAGATGTGTTCAAAACTATGAGTTTCACTCGTATTTGATAGGTTTATTTGTACATAAAATAAACGATAAAACACTCATGCATGTTAACTTCTCAAGTACACAAAGTTTTCAAGTACATACAATTATTTCCATAATACTTACAGAAAACCTTACATATTACTTATTTTTCAAGAGAATTTGATAAGTTTTAAATTCGTCTCCTCATTGCTTAGTTACGATTTCCTCTAATTTAAAGTTCTGATTATTGCTTTGTATCGAATAATTTAGCTACTTAAGTACATATTAATTTTACCCAATATGATTTAGGCAAATATTCCGCAAATTATTCTTCGGATGATTCGTACTAACGACGACTTGAATGAAAACAGACCTCCGGTTAAATGGAGAAAGTAACTTGGAGAATAGATGAAGTTTTTTCTAAGTTTAGCATTAGGCCAACTTAGAGATTACCCTTAGTCATTAGACAAACACTCAAAATTTAGATATTAGACGAATTTGACTTTGGTTGAAGTAGTCGTTGATTAATTATAACATTAGGCGTGGAAGTTTAGCGGAGATGAAATTGTTAGGACGGAACTAGGTCAGTTTGATGTAAATATAATAGCTGCCAAGCCTTGTCTGGAAATTTTAAATTCATGTATTTAATAAATTTTATGTTATTCTCAAGTGTCTATTATTACTAGCTACGTCTGCGAGTCCCATGTAAATAAAAGAAAACCCAAACGAATATTAAAGATCTGGTAAAATAAAATTGTATTCAAATAGCAATAAATAATTCAGCTTAGTCGCTTCCTCTTGACAGAGCCGTTGCAAGCATAAATATCTGTCAAACATAGTCATCAAAAGTTTTCTGTTATTTCCATCGAACGCCATAAATTGAGGTTGTCATGGTGTATTTTGTAATATATTTTAAAAGATCAGTTCAATTGGTAAGGGATAGACAACGCGATCTTTTAACTTCTATTTGCTGTTAAATTGTCACATCTCATCTTTAGGGGTAACGCGCCCAGATGCTACGATATTAGAGCTTTCGGGTTCGTTGTTGAAAACTGATTATAATGTTTGTTTTATTTGTAATTATTTAACTAAAGGCGTTGTTGTATTTTGTAGTAATAATTCTTGTTAGAAGGCCCTTTTTAGCACTACATTTGTTAGGTATCAGTTATTTTTAGGTTTTGCAGTCCATGTATCATTGGTTTAGCTCTGTACAAAAAGATAAAAAAGACTGGGAAATTAATCGGGCGTATTTTCCTGTTTTCTTTGTTCGTCAGTCTTTCTAAATCTTCGCCACTTTTTTGACAGATTTGACTTCGACATTTTTAGTCATATTCTGAATCCACTTCAAAATCCGGACATCCGGAGATGGCCTCTGTATCTTTTTTATGTTATTTTCTTACGCGATATACCAGAGTGCGGCACACTTGTTAAAAATTAATGTTCTTATTTTATATTAAATATACATGTATATTTCAAATAAATGAAAACAAAATTGCTTTAGAAGGCAAATTTGTTATTGGTTCCAAATATTTATATATATATATATATATATATATATATGCAAATTCGTGAATTTATTATTCGACCGAGGTATTCAATTTCTTATATCTATTATAAAATGCCTGCATCCCAATTACACAGACAGTAAAAACAAATCACCATAAAAATATATTACGTAACATGAGCAAATTTATTTTTAATACATGGTTAAATTTAAATTCTTACTAGAAAAAAAAAAGAAAAAGTTACTCAATGGATATAAAAACATATATTTGTTGCAACGATGGCTTTAAATATTAATGAAGTGATTAAGAAGTTAAAATTGCTTCAATAACTCTATTTAAATATGTTAATTTTATTTTTATAATTTTAGTTTTTTCACAGAATATTTATTTAATATGCTTGGAATAGTTAAATAAAACCTGTCAAACACGAGGAAAACTAACATACGAGGGTTGCATACACATAACCACTTAAAAGGCATTTGTGATAAAAAGCGGTTGCAAAATAACGGGTAATGAGTAACATCCCAGGTGACTTTGAAGCCTAATCTTTGCAAATAAGACGTGAAATGACAAATGGTTAAGGAAACACAAATTAATTTTGAAGGATTTATTCTTGGTATCCATAGGAACTCAACAATACAATAAAAGGAATAAGTGAAAAAAAATGTTCGCCTCCACCTTCATTTATGTTGGAGGTAAATTTAACTTTTTAACATTTTTCTGCATCTTAACTAAGATCGCAATATGAAGCGTCACTTGAAAAATTTCATTGATATTGCTCTAAACTGATATTATAAGGCTATCACATGGAAGGGCGGACAGAAATGACAAAATTGCTTAAAATCACCTAAAACATGCAAAGTGTGTTATTTTCACCTAAGCTC
This sequence comes from Druceiella hillmani, assembly GCA_039881145.1. Lineage (NCBI taxonomy): Eukaryota > Metazoa > Arthropoda > Insecta > Lepidoptera > Hepialidae > Druceiella > Druceiella hillmani. The sequence goes on along the minus strand of JAYKKI010000046.1, from coordinate 17,074,751 downwards.
ATTCGCAACAAATATAATTATCTTAATAACTGAAAAACAAGCAAAGGAAATATTTAGTTCAAAGAAGCTCCATAGAGGAATATCTGCCAAACTCCTCACATAAAGTTTCTTCGAAAATTTTCGCTTTGTATTGCGGTAACGCGCGCTATCGACTGTACAGGGAACATTCTAAGAGCCACGTGGTTTGCAACGATTGCTTGTAAACAAAGAAAAGCTTTTACGTTTTGAACATTCAGGAATTTGTCTTTGATGAACGCAACAAGAGAGCGAGGGGTGATATAAATAAGTGGAGATTTTCTCCCTACGAGTCAAGTTAAGGGCTTTTAATCTTATTTATTATTTTGAGCAAATTAATTTATTAATTTCTCACGAATTGAACATAAGAGGTTTTATCATTACGACCTACGTGTTTGTGGATGGTGCATTGATATCAAATTGGAGTAAATATTTTGTAACAAAACATACTAACAGCAAACGTAATAGGTATTATAAGTAATAATACAGATATGTGGCCAGGGAAAATTTATATACAAATAAGAGATTTTTAAATTACACATTAGCACCTACGGAAAAATGAATGGAATAATTTCTCATGGTGTTATAAATAAGTTTAGTAATAAGAAATAGTATTAGAAGAAGCAACTAGAAGCATTTGTAAAGTTTATATCCGGGTTAATTTTTTTTGTGTTAATAAATGCTACTAAAATTATCTAAATGAATGTCTTTGAACATAATTTGTTCATAAGTAATATGTATGGAACTAATAACAGACTTCAAGTTAATTTACTTGTGGATGTAAACATTAGGATAAGTTAGCAGGGATGAAAATTAAAAATAGGAAATGTGAAGCAAAAAATACAACAGTTCGGATGGAGTTTCTAATAAAAGCCAAACTCAATAAGGAGCAACGGAACTAAAAAAAGAAAATACATTTTGTCGACCGTAGCAATTTTACTACTATTCTTAGAAAAAGTACAATTGAAGAAACTTGGTTAGAGATATTAAACTAATGAATGTAAATATTGACTTAGTATTTTCAGATAATCAATAGTATAGATTCTACTCCTACACAGCAGGTTACAACTTATTGACATATTTGTTCTAAACTTCGTAGATTAAACTTAATTGAAAAAGTCTAAATGAGAAAGATTTTAAATTAAAATCACACTTTTTAATATTTGTTTGTCTCTTGATATCCTCGTGGTCTCTTGAAAATTTAAATAGCTATCAAATTTTATACCATGAGTAAAAATTAGGAATTTGGTTATTTTTATGAGACGTATATACCTAAAATTATATTAATATTATAATAATTTATATAAAAGTATATAAATTATATATATATATATATATATATATATATATATATATATATATATCTATATATATACATATATATATATATATATATATATATATATATATATATATATATGTGAGAACAAACGCTGAGATCTCAGTGAATAATTTGAAAAATCATTTATTATATTTTAACGATTGGTGATCAAAATTAAAACAAAAGTAATATTACGCACTCAATACAAAAAGAGATTATTTAGAGAAAATATTCGAAGATGACAGATAAAAAGAGGAGTAATTTCATAAAGTTAAATTTAAAAGTAAGATGTTGAAATGGGTTTATTGAAGGTGAGATATGAGGACATTACTTTGAAAAGTGAAATTAGAATAATTTTTTTAAGACAAAGTTGGAGAGATGGTTTTAAAATCTCTCGATGGTGATGAGAAAAACTTGAAGTCGATTCCTATCAGCAATTTAATCTTTTGCATATTCTGAAAATAGTTTATATATAGCTTAGAGCGCCTAGAGCCCGAACCTGTAATATATTTGACATGTGTCTAATAGTTTTAAATTCTGGAGTAATTTCACTTTAGATAACAACCATATATACGAATACATTAAAGTTAATTATGGTTTGATATGATACATTGAATATGAGATGTACCAAGGTTTCTGCATTTTTTTCAAATATCTGACATAAGTACATATTTTAATCCTCAAACATACATGAGATATATTTTATTGAAAAAAAAAATGTGTCACATTTAAAGTTTCTTAATAAAAAATTGTTTCGTTTTTATTCATTCACATAAAAGAAAAAAAAGTGTTTTTTTCTGACTTCGAGTATTTCAAACTTTTGATTTTAAAATTGGTTGCATTTTATAATATATGTACAATTTTTCTGTGCATGTCCATTTCATAAGTACGACTTTCGCGAGAATTTGTCAGAAGTTTTTTTAGCCAACGGTTTGTTGTCTCTACCTCATTTGATATGTAGGTCTTCTACATAGAAAATGAGCTTTATTTTAAAATGTATTTAATTAATATTTTAATTAAAATATAAGTCGTTAATTATCAATTTGGGCTGACACATTAAATTTTATATGATCCACAATATACAATTTGAGATGTGTACATTACGTTTCGTATTATATCTCTATCCATTATCAAGGCTTTTCTAAAGGGCACTGGATAGAATGATATGAAAGAGATCTCGGATAAATGAAGACAATTTAAATAAATCTTATATAGATATTATTATATTGTGTATTTATCGGAAGTAATTGGAAAAAAAATTCATTAGAACATTACTGGCGAATTATATTTCTCATTACCTAATACACGTCGTTTATTAAAATATTTTTGAAAGTACAAACCTGCAAAAAAATCTATTTTTTAGAGCAACTGTTTCTATTTTTATAAAAAATATATCATTAATCTTTCCTGATTGATAATTTTTTTAATTCTGATAAGGAATTATTGCTATTATTAGATGAAATTACTTGAAACTTTATGGATATTTTCATGTGATACTTCCACTTTTATTACCGTTTATCGATTCTGTTTATTTATTAAATGTATTACCATTAAGTAAATTTTGAATAGAAGATTGGGGTTTGTTATAAAGTTTAATAAAGCCAGACGGTGCCACAGAACCGTACGATCTGACACCTGTCAAAAATCTATATTTACTGTAATGTTTGAAGTTTTCAATAAAATTTTATTTTAATGAAATATTATCAGTAGGATATTTTTACTAGGGTAGGCATTCACATTCATGCTTGTCACATATCATGTCATGAACCTTGTAACTTTCCATGCAAAATGGTTTTATAAAATGTATTTTACTCAAGTTTCTATTGCAGGGCGTTAAGTATATACTTTAGAACCAGCAGTATATGGTATAATAAAGACATATAAAAAAAATAAAATTCCTTCAAATGTCTTAAATCGATAAAAGTGGTTTAAAAACAGAGGATCTAAAATTTGTTCGCCGGTAGAAAAGTTTATACAAAAGTAAAGATAATCTGAAACAAACTTATTGACTTTCGTTTATTTCAATTAATACGATTTGTTTAACTTTTTTAAGTTTATGGGCTATTCTAGAAGCAAACAATTTTAAAACAGTCTGATTTACATTTCAAAAGATGTTATTCTATATTCAGTAATCTCAACAAACTCGTATAGTAGAATGATATAATAATTAAATATTTATAAAATATGATTCTGATAACAAAATAAGGAAAAATACACATAAATCTAAGGAAAGAATTGGATCGAGTTTCTCGTGGACATAACGACAGAAAACCATTGATAGGACTTTAGGTCACAGTGCTATCAACTAGTGAGGTCCAAAGAATAAACCCTGACCATATTTATAAATTAATTAATTGTATTCACACATTAAGTTATATCTTCAACCAAAGTAATGTATATTTATAGTTTAATACGAATAAAAATTTATATCCTTGTAAACAAAGTCGCAAGACTCCTTCCTTAATATAAATCCTAGCTATTTTACATTATATCCTTTCCCTTTTAGTTCATTTATATTTCTTGTAACATCATAAATTGTAATGTCATTAGATGGATTGGTTAGACATAATTTTATACCAAGTTTTATTGCCTCATGCAATACAGTTTACTCGTATGTATACGATGCAGCCTGCGAATGTAATTTTGAGCAGCGAAATAAAAAAAATATTAAGAAATGCAACAGTTTTTGTCACAATACATTTTATCAGGGCAAAGATAAAGGATTATATTTTTCCATCTTAAAAGGTAAGTGAGTGCGGCATGTGATGAAAAATAGTTATTCGAATAATTGATGGATATCCCGCACCGCTCACGCCTTCCCAGATCATAGGCATAAAAATATAAATATGCCTTGATACACATAATATAGGATAAACTGTAAACACTATGAAGACTGGTGAGAGATACGTTCCTGCCTCTTGTGCAAAAATTCCTCACTTTGCTATAGTCTTGAAGTAAACCTTACTGTTTGCACGGATGGTGTAACCTAAATTTTTATAATTATTAATGTACAAACTTTTGGAATATATGTTATTAGATTTATGTTTGTTTTTTTTAGATTCACGGTTTTTATCATTTGCTGCGGATATTTTTTTTCTACAAATGGTTTATTTAATTACATAATGACATATTAACTAGAAATCACATAAATACAACGTAGCTTACTCATGTCTTAACACTATCGTTGCCTATAATTACGAATTTGGACAATGACCATTCTACTATCATGTTTATTGATGGGTTACAGATTTTAAAGGTTTAAATGAAAGCGGTGAGATCATATCAATACAAACCAAAAAATCGGTGGTAAATTCATTAATTTCAGACTAAATTAGTTTAATGATCCTCAAAACGTAATCAATTTATTAAAATTTTCCGCTTTACAAAACGAAGTAGAATGGGAAATAAAAGTACGTTTGGGGTTCGTTTACGAAAAATCACCGATTATTGAGTACTGTACTTACTTGGAAAAAACTTTTATGGTGAGATTTTGATGTACATCGGTATATCAGTTGGTGATGTTTTAAAAATAAAATTTGGTACGGTTATATCCAAAATGTGAAAGTCGAAGAATCTTGAGTAACTAAAACGTGAAAAAAATTGAATTTTAAATTTTAATATTGCCATTATAATGCCCTTAGTACGGAAACGACTGTAAGTCATTTCTTCCCACCATTGGCCTTTACTCATTACATTTTATTCTCTTAATTTACGATTTGTTTTAAATTTTCCTAATATTCCACTGGAAGTTGGATGTTTTGACATTTTATTCATCGAGAACTTATCTTAGAGTTTATTATTCAACGTGGCTGACTGTTTCATATTAAAAAACACCTCTATAAACTTCTAATTTCTTCCAAAAGCACTGTATAAATATATTCAATCTTACTTGAGACATGAGTGACTATCACATTATTGAGGCTAGAATAAATCAACGAGTTGTGGAAGAGAACTTTTATCATAAATTTGCTTTAATTATAATTTGCAAAACAGAAAAATGCCTTACAAAGCAAAAATGTGGTGTTGTTTCTATTCAATAGTGTCCTTTACTACGAAGTTACTTTTTTGAACTTATATGAAAACTTTTATTTTATATAGATTGTTAAAATATTATAATGCCTGGATTAAAGACCGAATAAGAAGTCGAAATTGAAATACATATCAATTTGATAAAATAAAAAAAAAACGAGTAAAAGAACAGAAATAATAACAAACAGTATGAGGCAAAGCTTCAACAGCATATGTCACAAAGAAGGCCACAAATTTAACCCTAAAAGCAAGCTCTGACTAGATTGAATGTAGGTAATCAAAGTTTATTGGGGGTATAAATTTTCAGCCCTGAAGAAATAGTCCTTGTGGAAGCGACTTCTTATCCATATGTGTACTAAAATTTGTGAAATATTCCCTCGCTACTATATTTGTCGTTCGTCCAATTGTTAGAGTTTTCAAGTGTCTAATTTGGCGAATAATGAAATCTGAAGTTTTACAAAATTTACGCAGAGCAAAGGGCCAGATTTATTTGGTAAAAACTATTAGAATCAAACAGCTGGCCAACATATGAAATGATTATAAAAAAAAAATATCACGCATGTTGAATGTGTATATGAACATGGTGTTTTTGGAGTTCCGTAGTGGAACAATGAAACCTTCAATTTTTATCGGGTTCATCCGTCCGTCCATTCGGTGGCCACAGTCTATTTTCAAATAGAGGCTTCATATGAAGATATATATTAATATATAGCCAGAAATTAATAAAAGATTAATGTAGCTTTTTATATGTACTTTTTCAAATAAAATTTACGTTTTATTCAGAGTTATGGGAATTATTTTTGATTGAAACTTACAAATAACCAGATAACTTGCATCGTCAATTTCAAGATATATATATATATATATATATATATATATATATATACTATTAAGACACCCAATTATATACTTCTTCCGACATGGAATTTGTAATTTTCTAGAATTTTCACCTCACAGAAATAAGAGGGGAACTTGATAAGATGACTTTATAGAAAATCATATAGCATGTTGCAATTATAAAGTGTAAATAAATTTTTAAGAATTTTTTAAGACTCGTAAAATAAACGAAAATTTAACACTAATAAGAAAATTTACGTAAGGTGCACATAGATTTTATGGAAATTTATAAAATGAAAAGATTGCTGTATCACAACGTCAATAAAATTTCGTTACATCTACATAAGTCGTGACTTCCAGACCTCTAAACTATATCCAGAAATAAAAACGATCATCTATGTATCATAGATGATCGTTTTTATTTCAGAAAATGTTTTTCGAGTTACAATATTTTATTTTAGTAATGGAGATTTAGAATCGTATATGAAGGGTATTGCAAACCTACTGCTATGTTAAATGATTTATTATTATTATACCAGTAAATATACTTTTATTCAGTCCCGTTTAATTCAATACAAGAGACCAAATGCGAGAAATTGGAGAAGGTAATTCTTTATTTCCATTTGTTGTACACTTATGACATTTAATTGTTTCATGAATGTTATGGAGTTTTACGGCTAAATTTAGTAGGACCCACAGTAACATATCTTACACTGATACAATCAATTCACCAGAAAAGAAGATATGCTAACTTGAAATTTTATTGAAAAGAGCAGTCGTTCACTTAAAAAATTACTTTTATAAGGAATGTAGGTGGCGCTACGTATTTACTAATCTTTTATTTCATAATAATAATATTTTCTAAAGGTGCACGTAAACTAAGTCATGAGCACAACCATTATTAAATAAATATAAAACTATGTGTTTGGTCCAAAAACGAAATTAAATCTATGAAATTGTTAAGCATTTAAAATTGATTTGCAATCAATCTCGCTGCTATAATATAAGAGATATTCTAGAACTTGATTTACACTTATCTACTAGATTATATCATTACTATTGTACTAGTTGATAGTCAGGCAAGTACTCCCATGATACTTCTAAGAAAGTGAATTCGAAATGAACTCGTAACTTGGAAGTTCTTGCTGGAACCTTTTTGTTTGTCTGCTTCTTATTGCTTCAATAAAAATTTACATAACGTTGGGCGACGAGACAACGCAATATGTACTTGCATATAAACAGCGGAGAAACCTGGCCCAGTGTTGTGATTACTTCACACACATTCATAATACTTAAACCGGTCGTATTATAAACGTATTCACATTGAGACATAGTCTCCAATAGTAGAACTTTCTACGTCACAAAAATTTTTATTGTCGTAAGGAAAGAGACGCAATCTTCTTTTTTACATGAGACGATCCAGCCAGTCGCTTACGTCCCTTTTCACGAATGATTCTATTGAATTTTTAAGTGGAACTTCATAAAAGTAACTAAAGTGTAATTAGGTAGTAAGTAAGCTAATTAATTAGATAGTTGTATATTTATAGCTACAATATTATATTATAATCGATCAAATATGTTTGAGATACAATACATTCACGTTCAAGATAATTTTTATTCCATCGATTTAGCTTAAAAAATTATATAATGCCTATGGCAACATTTACAATTTTTTATTGAAAGAAATTCAAAAAATAAATTTTAATTATGGGTAAGGCGAAACAAAATTGCAAAGCTATAATAAAATGTAAGTTGATTCAAACGGTCGACGGCGGGCGGCGTTCTAACAACCATTTTGTGAGAGCTAGAGGAGGGGACGTCGCCTACCCTCACTCAACCATCATCATTATTAAACAATCCCAAACAGTTTTGGAATGATGTTTGTTTGCTTCTGAAAATCTATATCTGTAAAAAACTTGCAATGCCTTTTTTGAGTCTGATTACTCAGTTTAATATTTCGATTTTTTTGGCAGCAAAACTTTGAAATCATTAATTTTAGATATATTTAACTGTATTGGTGTATATTCATTATTTTACTTAATTAATTAAAATTTTTCTTTGAAAATAAACGTGTCTGTTTCAATTACATTTAAAGCGAATTAATGAAGCAAGTACATGATTATAATCGTTATATCTATTTGCCGTTTAGGATATTACTGTTTATAGTCAATGTTCTCATAAACCGCAAACAGATTCAGATAAAAAATACTTTTAAAATGAGTAGAATGTAGGGTCAATAGCAGGGTGGGTATGAGATTTCCCAACATATCTGTTTTCACCTAAATATTTTACATAAATTATATATTTCACGCATTTACCATTAAATATTGTACAAAACCTATATTTTATATTTTGAAAAGCAAAAATATCCCAAAGAAAATTTGGTATCGAATGTAAAACATATAAGACGGTTACTAAATTTTTTCAGCTTTCATAACCACTTCCACAAAACGTTGAAAATTAGTCTTTTTCCTGATACTTAGTTTCAAAGTTGATTACATTTATAAAAGAGGTATTCAATTTCTCAGGACTATCTATCGTGATGGAGATGTGACCTTCGTGACAGTTTATAGGAACATTCTTCTACAAACAACTTATTATTTATACTTTATCTTTGGTATCCAAGAATGTTCTTCATTCAAAAATATATACGTATGTATTAAATCGTTACTCACCCATTTGTGCTGAAAAATCAACCGCACTGTTGCATATTGAATACGCATACAATGTCAGATGTACAGAATGCGTTACATATTAGGTATACTCTATACTATTAAGATTTATCTAAAGTACGTTGAATAATGAGGTGTAAAACAGATCCTAATTATAAAAATTATAGTGAATGTTATATTTAACCGGCAAATTTATAATATAATTCGCACGGTAATAGGTTATTTATTTTATATCAGGTTTGAAGTAATCATTCAATATTCACAGACATCAAGGGAATTTTGAATAAAGAGCTACCTAAGCCCTGTGAGTACGTACGAGCACATTTGGACATTCGTCATTGAAGTCACTGGTAAAGTTCATACCCGATGAATTAAATTTTTTTAATAAATGTATACATTGTGACATGTGACACATTTTAAATGATACATTTTTTCATCACGATCATGCAAGTAAACAATTTATGGCTACTTTTATCTTAACTGTCTTTAAGTAATAAGAATTTCAATTTATTGTGGTTGTTACTGACCAACAACTTTGTTTTCATTTTCGACTATTCTCGACACACAAATTGTTGATAATAATCGAACTTGAAATTCAAATAAATTTTGAATTATAGGTAAGCCGGGAGTGCTTCAAGATGGTTCGTGTTAATATAGGCAAAGTCTGTGCAAAATCTTTTTTCTTCTTGGAACCTGGCTGATACACTGCTGTGTATCTAGACGAATGTAGCCGCATGAGATAATACCGCTTTAATACAATATTGTGACATTAATATAGTGATAGTTTAGTCAAATAATATGACAATCATTTTTAAACGTGTCCTACGTTTAAAAATGATTTCAAATATACGCGGCCGATAATCGTCTTGAAATTTCTAAATCATTACTTGTATGGTTTAAAGAAATAACAATGCAAGAAATGAATAAGCATTCAAGTTGAAAAAATTCTCTCTCTCCTTGCTCTAAGTCGTGCAAGGAGCCGCCCAAAGCAGAATACATTTAGTCTGTCAATCGCATTAACATCTGCACTCGCGCTCTAGTGCTTTCTATTGCAACCTGCTGATAAATCGCTCTTTGGAACTCTCATTCTTATATTAGGTTTGAACCTGATTAGTCAAGAAAACTTTTGTTTTAATACATAAAGAAAGTCTTTAAATTTCACTTTCACTAAAACTGGAGTGGGGCTTAATATTAATTACCAGACAAATGTAAAAGAAATATATGTCTGGAATAGAGTTGCGATGTTTTTATTGACTTTAGTGAATTCATTTAAAATAATAAATTTTAGAAGGTCAATTCACTGAAGTTACTAAAAACATCAATATAAAGTAATAGTGTTGAATACTTGTTAATATTAATGGAAAAAGTGAAAGTTCATAAAAGATACGAGTTTGGCCCCAAACAAAGGCTCTTTGAGTAAGTTGCTTGAAATTATTTAATGAAACAACAAGACAATAGTGAGCGCCGCCCGCCTTCAAGTGAATTTATGTTTATTGCCATTCTATAATGTGTTATTTTTAACGCTTTCCCCATACTACTTCCATTTTAGTTTCAAAATCTATGTTTGTAAGAAACTCTCAATATTGTCATATACTCTAACTATATCGTTTGAAAGTTAAATATGTAAAGATTTTACGAGTGTTGTGTGTAAAAGTTACGTAAAAATGGTATTTTATATCTTCATTAAAATATATATGTGTTTTTATTTAATAACATAGGTACTATTTTTATGATTCAAGGAATAGCTTAAACGAGTATTTTAAATTTTTGCAATACATATTTCACAATTTCAAACATATGTCGGATGATATCTGAATTTATGAAGTAAATTTCCAATAACCGTACCGTGAAGACTCAGTTGTAATGAAACTATGCCTAAGATCATATTCAGTATTTGGCATGAAGATATTTAAACTAAAAAAAATATGTTTAATGTATCGAAGTGAATGTCACTTAAAACGATACAGACAGAGAATCAATATTTCCTAAAAATGTTTGCCCTTGAGCTATTTTCTTTGTTTTTTTGCACGTTTGAAAGCTTATCATTTTCCTTTTGACCGCCTTATAATTTTCTTTTAAAACCGCAAATTTTCTTGGTCAATTTATAAATAATTACTACATCTAAATGGTGACATCTAATAATTTACATATCTACACACTGATTTTACAAAAAATAACTGAAGGAATAATAAAATATACTACGAATTATCTGGATTACATTTTCAAATAGAAGTAACAGATTTTCTGCGATAAAAGAATAAACTTGGAGAGAAATAACTTTATATGAAAGATAATATTAAAATGCAAAGATCTACATCATGTTTTTAAAAAAAATATAGCTTGTATTTGTTCCATGTACCTCTTCGTCCCGTTTGATATTCTTCAAAGAAAAATTCTCTGTCAATATTATACAAAGCTTAAATTAAAAGCTTTTCACTCGCGAGAGGCAATCTCTTCACTACGCGACACCTTGAAAAGCTTCTCTCCTAATATGTAAAGAATATTTTCTTCAAATATTTACGCCAGTATTCTTACAAATGTTGGCGGGGGGGATTCATTGAAATCAAATATACATTAACACATTTTTTCATGTACGTCTATCTGATGTACGATGAAGCGTTATTCACCTTTATTTAAAATTACGGTAAAAATACTACGAAAACCACAGAAAAAACGATGCTCCATGATAAAAGTGAAGTTTATTTTGAAAACGGTTTCAAAACAAGTGAAAGGATCTCAATGAAATTTAATTTTCTATAGCTATGCCCATTAATAAATTTATGTAGATAAGAAATAACATGAAGTACAACACTAATGGAATCCCTATCAATGACCTTTAGCGAATGACTCATGGATCAATAAATAAAATCCGACGAAAGCTTTACTCCGATGAATGCCTACAATAAAACATAGTTTCTATTGTCAACTTCGTATTGTATGAAGTATTATACTGTTTTATATTCTACAAAAATCTAACCACTCATTCAACAAAACCCTTTGCAAATCGAAGTGTGAGTTTACAATTATCTTAAAGTTCAATCGTAAAATATCCGTAAACATTGTAAGTTCTATTGATACGTTACACATATATCATTCACTTTCAATAAGTACACTATTTGAAAGTAAACCTTCCACTAGCAAAAAAATTAGTGAGAGTGGGGAGAAGAGTAAAATAGGGCACTGTTTACACTGGTGTGGGAAGAAACTTTTACAATGCCGAATTGGGAAAATTGTGATCTTAATACAGCAAGGTACAAACTAAGTAATCTAACATTATTTGATTACAGTGTTTTATTCTCAAATAGCCCGGATGATTTTGAAACCATAATATAAGAACTAAGCGCTGCTTATGGACGGTTTGGATTTGAAATTTAGTTGGACAAGGTCAAGATTATGACTAACTTTTTAAGTAGTACCTGTGACCATTAAGATAAACCAAACCGTTTTAAAAAATAATATGTAAATACTTATGCTTATACGCTTAATTGGCAATGGGCTGGCTACGTCTCCAAAAAAATGTATTCGTGACGTAAAGCGCTTGGATAGAAGACCGTGAGGCGAAATCAGCTCACGACGAAGGCACAATATGTGTTTGAACGACGCCATCAAAAGAACAACTAGAGTGAAATGGTTAAAAAAAGCACAAAGTCGAAAGGAATGCCATAGAATGAAGGAAGTCTACACCTATGACATAGAATATTGCTAAAGAAGAAAGAAAAGAAGAATTATTAATTTTTGTCTATTGTTTTTATAAAACTTCATATGTACTACATTATGCAAATAAAACTAGGCTTTTTTAAGTTTCTGTTGATTATTTTGCAATTTTCTTCTAAGAAAACGAGCATCTAGTGAAAGTGACATACGCAACCAAGCGTACACATTAATTACATAAAACTGCTGTGTTCTTTGTTGCAAGTGCACTTTAAAAATTTTAGGATTTTTCTAATTCCTTAGTAGAAAAATTATTAATAATGGGAATTATCACTCACGATTTGTTATTATCCGAATTTGTTATTATGCAAAATTGTATAAGTATTATTATGATCAATATTTTGATAAAAGTTATTATGGTAAAAAGTAAGTATTATTATGGTAAAATTAGTTTTTTCCCTTATTGGGCGAAACATTCTCATTTATTCAGATATTTACATACTATTAAACATAGAGCTGAAAGTTCATATCCCTTACTGATAAATATATCTTTGAAATTAATTAAAACCGAAAACGAAAAAGCTGAGAAAAACACCGAAATAAGCTATTCTAGCTAAATTTACAGCAAGTTATTTCTGCTGCTGTATGTATTAGTCTCGCTTTACCAAACTGCTCGTTACACGTAATCATGTATAAAACAGAAACGGTCGTGAACATATATGAGAATACGGTCCTCATTTTAAAATAAAATAATCTAAGTAATACATTTTTTTTCCTAGTACTGCGATTATGTACCCAAGTTTATTTTAAATAATAAATAAAAATTTAATACAATTAATTTAAAAAAAAGTGTCGTGATAAAAGTAATCTAAAATAATAATATTTTTAGAATTACTTGTATGCAGTAAGATATAATGTAAATTCTTGTAAATACTGAATATTTTAATCCTCGTAGTGCAGTTTCTACTTGTACAACAAAGTTTATGTTTTTTAATCAATTCTTTCCCAGTGGATATGCCGGTGAAATATTTTCCTGTGTCCAAACTAACAGTAAGATTTTGTTGATCGCAAGGTCTGTAACCCTACATAAACGATTTACGCGAAATCGCTGGGGAATACTGACGTCTGGGTATTAAAAATACCTAGAAGGATATATTCTTCACCGATAATAGTTTATAATGTAAATGAACAATATTTATGTAGGTTTTCATTACATATACTTTTGCTTTATGTAGGTCTTCATTACATGAAATTAAGTTTTATTTTAATTCTTCTTTATTATATTATTATATTTATAATATTAGCTTATTTTCTTACACTAGACATTACACACAAGTTCGAGTGTATTTGAGTGAACGTGTCTTAAAATCGCCTCTTCGTTATTTATTTACTATTTCCTCTGATTTGAAGTTTTGGTTATTATTTATCTATTTAAGCACATACATATTTTTTTCAATATGTTTGGTATAAATTAACAAATTAAATTATGACGTAATATTGTAGTTGGCAAGCAAAAATTTAAACCTTTTGCTTTCTCGAAATTTTTAATTTTACGTACGTACGTTTAATTCATTTAAAAATTCATCATAATACTGAAAAAAAGTATTTTTTATTCTTAAATTATTTAATATTTTCATCTCTTATTCTGCACAAAACTAAGTTAATCTGGCAAAATTTTATCGTAATAGCAGTTATCTAAAATTATACCAAAAGTTTAAACCTAAGTAATAGATTTGATTTCTTTAAGAAAAATGTTTTCAAAATGCACTTAGATATAATTTTATATTTACATATTGATTTATGAAACTTTATTTCAGCTTCAAAAGCTAAGTAGAAAAATAGCCAATCTTGCTGTAGGAGTGATCTTTCCGACTTTTTATTGCCACGAAAATAATATTTGTACGACGAATGACGAATATTAGTACAATTATACTAATTTAAATGCTTTTAAATTATTAGACCATAAATGATCGATACAGGCTTTGTTACTTGCAATAAAGCTACTGTTATCTATAGGTATGAAAGAAGGGTTTGGAGAAGTTAAATAAAAAAGGCTAGCCATAAGTTATGAGGAGGTACAAGAGGGAAGAGAATTTTCTTGAATAATTTTCTTGGTAGTTTAAAGCCATGAAAAAAAATGTATTAAAGTTTAGATCAAATATAAAAAATTGAAGGGATCACTCAGAAAAAAATATAAAGAAATACAGTTTTTTTTTGGTTTTTAAGGTGTTGGATTAAATGATTCATTGCTGAAATTAATTATATCATTTAATTAATCACGTTTTGTGCAGAACATACCTTCTCCCTATCTATTTATTTTTTGCACGCAGGAGGCATGGGAAAATGCAAAACAAATATCTAACAATAAAGGTAAATGCAAACATCATTATATAATGCTAAAAAACTGAGAGGGAAAGAAAAATATTAGCTGGCAGAACTATCGTATGATATACTTAACTAAAGATTGAACTTAGCTGCATAATATTTGAGAGCTACCAGAAATGGAAAAATTATAACTCGAATAGTGTTAAATTTTTCATTTTCAGTGACAAGGCTTAACTTGAGTTTACATTCCGCTTGACAAGGAAAGGTAAACTCAAGTTAAACATAATGAGTTGAAGACTTATGTCCTAACAAAGAAAACCATAATAGCGGATTAATATTCCTGTTCTCCTCACTTTATTTCTCTTTGTCGTAATGTCCTAAATTTATTATTACTAGTTCGATTGGTTATATTTCATTTTATACGAAGTTTTATTGGCTCGTATATAATAACGTACTCATACGATTATTTGTGAACAGCGAACGAGTAATTGCTAAAGTATACAATCGTTTGTATTACAACGCATTATGTTAGAACAAAGAAAACAATATTAAATGAACACCCATTGTTAACACTGACGAAAATGTTACTCGAATTTAAATAATAATCAGAATGAAAATTATTTCTCTTCTTAAGTATGAAGCCCTATATTGAACCTTTCTAGGATCGTGTTTTTTTGTTCCAAAAAACGTACTTCAGTAACTTATAAATGTACTTCAGTAATTTGTTTTTTTTTTTTAATGATTTAATTAATTACAGTGTGTTTATTTTTGTTTTAAGTTTACCGTTACCTGTATTACAAGTTTGTAGTAAAATAATCCAATGCTAAAGTTACTAACGAATTACATTTTTTTTAAAATAAGTGATACAGTAAGCATATCAAATTACAATGATGTGACAATAGTATACACATCGTATACACGACAATAGTATACATGTCCGTAAGATCATTCATTGCAGAATAAATTACTTTAAGGATCCCAATTTTCTATATTGTGAAACACAGTGAAACGGAAAATAACAACGTTTGTTTGAAGTCCGTTAGTATTTCTACATTTAACATTGAACATAACAATAATATGTGAACTTGCAAATCAATATTATAATATGATAAAAATTTTTTTACTATTTTCTGAAAGATATCACTTCAAATTATTAGATGACAAATGTACAATATGACAAATGTATCTAAAATAGACTTGAATAATAGTTAGATACGGAACAAACGATGCGTGAGTTCTACTTGAACTTGGCAGTCTTCAAGTAATTTATAGCTTATCCAACATAATGTGAATGAAATTGTACAGGGGAACATAAACCCAAAAAAAGGTAGGCGTAAAGTTTTCTCTTTTTAATTGTTATGGGACGCATTTATGTGTCTGTTTTTATTTGCTATATTAGTAACCCTGACATCGGTAACACTAATCTTGACAACGGCTTACCTTGAATATAATAAACTCGTTTTGAAAGCATTTATGTATCAATAAGGTTTTTTTCAGTATTGAGTTATACATTATAAGTATTGCGATACATTGTATATCAAACGGAAACAAGAAAAAAAAATGGTGGACGGGCGTCAATGGTACTGTTCAACTCCAATAATAAATTCTTAATTAGGTTTAAAAAATGATTTGCTTCTCATTGTATTGATCGGGTAAAACAAAATAAAATAAGTTTCATTGAGGCACAACTACTACAGATACGATACGATTTTGTTCCATAGTGGCGTGAGCATATTTGTTCCTTAGTGGCGTTCATATTTTATATGTTGAAGTTAGAATTCGGTAGCCAATCAATTTGTTGCAATTTAAGTTATATATTTTACAAATCATATTTTAAACATTTTAGCTGGTTTCTAAGTTTAAAAAAACGTTTTTTAGGGTTATATTATTTTGTAGTTCAGGGATAAAATATAAGTTGGCAGTATATAAATATTTTTCACAAAACAATCAAGTTATTCTTTGCCTCGTGGAAAATATTTGTTGTTCAAATTTATAAACTGAATTGCATACTAATTGTAATTATCCCATAAATCTGCTCCTTTTTATCGATTTTAAATCATAATGATATTTTATTATGGACAAAAGTTAAAAATTTTACTATATTTATTGCTTTTTCCTGATTCAAAATCAATAAATTGCTCGGTGTTTTAAGTTGTAAAAAACCTATCAGCTTTTCCAAAAAAAAAATCTATTAAATTTCTATAAAGCCAACTCCCTTTTCGCCCATTTTCTTTCGATCGTATTAAGGTTTTATTATTTTCAGTAATATTTTTTGCTTATTTATTTAAATTTAATGTATATTTCTAAAAACTTATTTGTTTAATTGTTAGATTACTTCAATTTTGATTCGGCAATAAATATGATTAGTTCCGTATGCCGAAAGGGAAAAAGACATAATCTTTATAAGATCATTCACGTTATCATCCATCTAAAACAAATCTAAACAACATTATAAATATATGTTAGGAATTTATATTTACTTTAATCATACAACGATTTATTGTCTGAACTCATTTACAATATTAAAGCGGAATAATTTCGTCCAGTGGAGGTTCCAAACAACGGAAACATTACAATATTATTTTATAATTATCATTATTTATTGACAAATAATTAAAACATCATATAATGTAACAATGTAGAGGTCTCGTTCAGTTTATAAGCCAAGAACAGTATATGGTAAAATTACGTAATAAATAATTAAGAAGTAGGCTTTAATCGTAAAGCGATTTAGATGGAAATGAAAAAGCTATTTGATTACTATAATTGAGTGGCACAAATAAATACTCGAGTAAATACCCGAGTTAAATTTTAAAGTTCATTAACTTGTTTTCTCTCTTAAGTTTCTTTGAGAATTGTTTGTCGGCTGCAGAAAAAAAACATTTAGCTTTTATTCATTATTATCCACGAATATTTTTATCTCTTTCAGTATATTTAAAGTGAAACTTTTTTTTATTTCTTGGGGTTCTTCAAAATGAAAAAAAATATAAAGACTTTATTCGTCCAATGGTCCATCCGTAGATCTATTAAAAACCTTTTCCTTAGAAATTGTTTAAGACATTTAGTTTAAATTAATATCTTGTTCTGAGATATACAGCCTTAGATATACAGTTGACGCAAAAACAATTATACACTGCTCCAAACAATAATTAGAAGTCAGAATGAAAAAGGAAAGAAGGAAAAGTTATTATCATTTGCTGTTAATTACGGAAAATGGATGACGTTTAAGGGGAATTACATAACAATATGTTTTAAATAGACTTTACGACGTAATACGACTTATATTCTAATTTTTTCATGAATACAGACTTCAGAAATATTTTCATATATTTCATAAAATTGTTTCTATAATCCCGATAACATACAGGTGAAAGTTTCTCTTTCGACTTTTATTTTTATGTACGTTAATTGGCCCTCCATTGAAATAAAATTGAAGAAAACTTTAATTCCAAGCTTCAAATAAAAATTTTGATTTCAATATACTACACTTGCATAAAATTTAAGTATCTAGTTTCTTCTGGTCGAAAGTAAAAAGCCTGTATAATATTAAATGACAAACAGAGTTGTTACAGAAATAGAATTTTTTTCTGGAAGCCTGGATTGAAGGTAGATATATTCAAGGAAGGTATATGTTCAAAAGTTTTGAAGGAAGGTATATGTTCAAAAGTTTTTAGAAAGTGTCGAATCTCAAATTTAACAAATAATTTGGAGTTGAAATCTTCCAATGAAAACTGAGGTTATTGACATCATAAGGTAATCTCCAGCATGACTGATTTTTCACGAGAGAAGTAAAATTTTTGCAAAGTTTGCAAGGATGTCACTCTCTATTAACTCTCTTTTTTAATACAAGTCATAATATCTACATTTAATATCCATTTCTTCTTAAGAAAATATATATTAAATGCTTTCCAAACATCCCCTTGCGTCAAATATTTTTTCATCGTTCTTGCTGCTAACCTGTGGAATAAGTCAGACTCTTATATCAGGAACGCTCTGTTATTCCACGTATTCAAAGATCGTCAAAAAAAATTCCTTTCATAACTCGCACTCGTAACCCCCTATTGTTCCCACCCTGTTTTTTCTTCCTATATCATTCCCCTCGCCTTTGTTCTTGTCGTACTATTGTAAATATGTTTGTATAAATTTGACTAAAATCATTTAAACAATTTTTTTTAAGAACTCGTTACTCACTAGGATTTTGATTTAACTGTCCAGTTTATTTATAATTCTTTTATCTATGTTTATTTTATTTCCCAATTATACTTCAGACTTGTTGCATTATTCTAATACACTTAATATTGTTTATTACTTGTAGTCTTTGATGAATGCAAAAGATCCTACATAATAAATGTTACCTCCTTGTATTGTACAGTAAAATCTTACGTATTTGTACACTGAAGTCTATAAATAAAATAAATAAATAAATTTTAAGTTTGATATAGACATCTGGAGACTAACGATATTATATTAGCAAACACTTGCACGTACTACCAACAAAAACCTATCTATGATATGGTGCATAGATTTCGATCACGTAATCTAATACAAAACTGGAATAAGTCATTTTGGAGATTACTGTTATTTATGCATAGACTGTCAACCAGAGAAATTGTTGAGTTTGCTGACAAAGTAAAAGCATGTCCAGTAATATCAAGAAAATAAATATATTTTTAACGTAACTAGTAATTGGCAATTGTAGTTGAGTAAATAAAGTATCCAACGAAAGTTACAAAGAAACAAATTACGAAAGCTAAACATAAAAATTTATTTTATATTTGAATTATTAGAAAGGTAAATTATCTCAATCTTGTTGTAAATATAAAACTTTTATCTTTTTATTTAATGTTATTTGGCCCTTTTTTATATTTTTTAAACTCTTATATAAAAAAAAACATAAAGCCATTAATAGTAATGCCGATTAAAAATTAAATATGCTCAGTAGTCACGGTAATAAATATCTAAACCAGGCGATATTCATGTAGATAAAATATTTCATGTAAATAATTTCCTCACACCAATATTCGTAGGATAACTTCGTAAAGCTTTTCCATTCAATGTTATCCTGCGAAAATTCGCAGTATATCGCGATAATTCAAGCTGGTGACGCGGAAAAATATTCCAAGAGCCAGGTGGAGCGTCGTAATTGCCTGTCGACAACGAAAAGCTTTTAATTTTGGCGTAGTACAATAACGTGAAGGAATTGGTCTTTTCAGAATATAACACGCGAGTGGAATATTAAAGAGATAGATATAATTGGTCTTTTCAGGCCAAGTAAGGTTGATATAAATCGACTTCCTTACCATTAAAATATTTCACCTGCTTATTATTTAATACCAAATATTTTATTGTGCTCGACATATAAAAAATGTAATGTTAAATTCTTAACAAAGACCTTTCAATAATCTTAATTAAGTACAAGAGTTCGGTATACACTTGGGCCCATAGAAATATTTACATGGACTCAAAATTAAACTTAAATTATTTACAATTCTAAATACTATTTGCCGTTTTGTAAATGATAAGTTTAGGAAATCTTTTACGGGCTTATAAATATCGTGAATTTCTCAAACATTTTGTGATTTAGATTTAATTTTTCTGTAAACTGTAAGCAAATTTATAGCAATGTAAGTTTTTCTAATTTTAAATGATAATATTTTCACCATATATGTTGAGTTGTACCTTTGGAAGTTTTACAGCAGATACCAGATCATTAAACAGAAATAACCAAGAAATACTTTTTCGTCTCTGTGATGAACTAATTATTGGAAAGAGTAAATTATGAAAGAAAAAATTGTGATTTATTTTTATATAACGCATTTCAAAAATAAAATCCATTAACTTTCCGGATATATTACAAAATATTATTATAAATATTATTACAAAATGCACATATATAAGAAGAGGGTTTTTTTGATACTGACGCGATAATCACTGCTCGCAAATTGATTTGTTGCAGGTTATCAGTGGGCCATCGGTCGGAATTTTGTTCTCTACTGTGAAAATGAGCTTCTTTTGCCCTAACTGCGTAATTCCATGGATATTTGAGAATAATTTCGAAACGTTGGATTATTGTTACAGAGGAATCTTTTTAGATTATCGACAAAAATGATATTTGAGGTTCACATTTTGTATTTTGAAATGTAGAGTTGAGACCAATTTTTTATTCATTGCCATAGATTTTTATCACATTACCGCCTATCACCGTTATTGTTTCGAGAAATAATAAAATAACTAAGTGAAATATAAAAATCTAAATTTTTATCTAGTTCTTGGAAATTTTTGAGAATATACGTAAATGTAACGTGAAACAAAACAATACATATAAAATTAGTATTGAATCTAATTTATTTAAATTTTGAGGATATACGTAAGAAACCTTATATGTATTTTTCATAACAATGTGATGTCACCGTTAGTTACCTAATAGATTTCACATGACGTTAATCTGGTGTCAGTTTTTCGATGGTGTCACACGTGACCACCTCGGTATTATGGTATAGTGTTAAAGTAGCTAGTTAAATAATAGTATAATATTTATTATCCCAGCATAATAGAATTTGATACCCAACTTTTCATTCATCTCGTAATGAGATTTTTCAATTTCTGTTTAATTGAACCCAAGAGTTTAATAAATATTTGCTCAACATTTCTGAGGGAATGATATACGAGAATTTTTCCCGGAATTTTTCTTCATTTTAATTTTATCTGAATCATTATATGAGGTTCGCAAAGGGATATAATAGGGTTATAATAAAATGAAAATTCAGCTAGCAGTCGAAGGTTAGTGGCGCTTATGATAATTCCAGTGAAGTATAGGGAAAATTCTCAATAACTTGTTAATTCTTCAGAATATGTATTTTCCTGGAAATGGTTATTACTAATTTTATCATGACGCATGTTGTGTTGCTAAATTGTACGATTTGCATGAATCGTTTCTTTCTCTATTTAAAATATTGTATATCCATATTCATTATATTTGATTAAAATTAATACACATTTAGCACCTGCAAAGTGTTCAGTACTTTTAAAATCATTACTTTAACTATGTATTTACTATCATATCTCGAGAAATGGTAACAAAATTAAATATGTATCTCTGTAGTTCCAATCTTCTTACGGCATTAATGGTATCACAGTGACCTCAATCAATAAAAACGTAATTCAAAAACAGTCATATTGGTTTATTACATTGATGGAATAGCCGCATTGCCTTATTTCTGGCTTTTATCCATATTTTATAATAAATGATTAATTATAAAGTAATGAAAAGTTAGAGATTGAAATCGATTTTAGAAATATTATTTTTATAAATTAATTTATAGTATAAACTTAGACTGACATTGTTGAAAAAATTACACATAAAATAAATGAAGAATTAAAAATCCAATACTATAACCTAACTAATGGTGATTTTAAGTGGCACTTTAGTGTTAAAAAATGATTTAGTTTGATCCATTATGACAGAATCTACTTTCAGAAACCATTTTGAAATAGGTATTGTTTAATATTTATCACACCTCACTACATGATTGTTCATTAGTCCTTTGAGAGCCGGATCGATATTCATCAAATCGATAGTATTTCTATTTAACTATTTACAAATACTGATTTTTCACGACTGCTGCGACTTATTGCAACTGGCAAAGGCGTAAAAGCGTAGTGATTATATGAAAAGTCATTACATCTGAAATATATTATACGCAATATTTACGTGGGCTTGTGGAAACTCTATTTTTTTCATAATTTTAGTAAAAAACAGAGAGATGGTTGACGAGATGTGAGAGACCGACTTGAAGTTGGCCGGGTATGTTATTTTATATAGTGCAGTTATGTTATTTTATACCGGAAGCTCTGATTGGAACCGAATAATTGTGATGACGTTTTCCATATATTTGTTCAATCGTCCGTATATCAGAGACTTCTAGCTTGTAAATGAACTTAGTTTCAGGTTTTATGTATACGTAATGTATACGTAATACGTTGTGCTTTTAATAGGAGAGCCGGCATATATTTTGTAGGACGTTATTTCATAAAGGTGGACTATGATATTATTCTCTCCTCGACAAGAAATTTTTCATATTTGAAAAAATAGTCTAACCGATGGAAGACGTTGCATTTACAGATCTGCCGAAGCTAAGACAAGAATAAATTAAAGGAAAATTGCATTGTGTTACTAAATCTAATTTTTGTGTTATTTTTTATATTTTAGCAAATTGCTCGACGATATTAATATACTGGTATAAAGCAATATAATAATATATAGAAATTAATTATTTAAGTCAATTGTTACATTATTGCAAATAATTTGTAAGGTTTATGATTAAATTAACAGTATATACCATGAAGATGTAAAGAAAAAAATAATGCTGTAAGATGGGGAGGATATTTCGCTGGAGAAAATATATAGATAGATAATGTCAGAGCTAATAATTATTGATTCATATTTAAAATTTATCATTTGTAAACATGTTATTTTTCAATATTTATATAGTCTAAATAACATCAGATTAATAAAATTTAATAAAAAAAATTATCCACATTTAAATGAAACTAGGTGATGTAGTACTATTTCAACTCTGAGTTCTTTACCACGACCTAGGTTTCGTTGTATGACATCTTCAGGTGGGCTATTAGCAAAACTGAATCTTTGCTAATAGCCCACCTGAAGATGTTGTAATACAACGAAACCTAGATCGTGGTAAAGAACTTAAAGAAAGTAGAAATAATACTACATAACGTAGTTTCATTTAATTGTGAATAATTAATTTCTACAAAATTAACGCCAAATATATTCAATATTTAAAAAAAAATTTATATAAAGTCGCAATTTTCAAGCCTTATTTTTAGCTTCGGCTACCAATGTTAGAGTAAAGAGTATGATAAATGTTATGATATATTGCAAATATCAAGCTGGTATTTTTTATATTTATATACTACAATTATAAAAGTACTTGCGTACAAGAAAGACAGAACAAGGCGATTAGTTTAAACTTTTTCTCTGTTATAAATCAACTAGAAACCCAATTTTTCTTGTCATTTAAACTGAGGTTTAAATCATCAGACACTTGACATAAGCAGGCTTGATGGGAGAAGATCAACCTGATAAAGTGACGTTTCGAAAAAAACATTGCCCTAAAGTATTTGGCCCAAAACAAAAATCAAATTAAAATTATATATAATTGTTATAATATTTTCGATTTTATTTCATACGGGACGGATAGCGTCCTATCCTATCCCCCCCCCCTAAACTTGTGAAGACGGACTTGAAAAAACTTCTTAAATCTGGACGTTGGCGTCACAGTCTATGAAAGTCCTTGGAATATGTCACTACTTAACGCTGACCCACACAGTCTCTCGCAGTAGCTCCACACACCCAGCGCTACCAAGTTATCGTTAGCGTATTCGAGCCATATTACCCGCAATCGTCCTGGTTTCCTTTTGTCTCTATCCGACTTATGACCCCACCGTGTCGCCTTATATGCTAGCCACGTAGGGCAACCAAAGAATCGGTGTGTTCTTAAGCAATTGAACGAAGTGGTATTAATGTAGTCAAAATAACTTTAATCAATTGATACATTAATATGTAGAAATTTGCAAAAGAAGATAATTTTTTTTTCCTGATTTGGACAATCGTCTAATTTTTTTCAGTCATTTTAAAAAACGCTATATATATATATATATATATATATATATATATATATATATATATATTAATAAAGCTATCAAAAATACCAGCTTGATATTTGCAATATGTCATAACATTTATCATAACCTTTATCCTAGCAATGGTAACCAAATTAAAAATAAGTCTTGAAAATTGCAACTTTATGTAACTGTTTTTATTAAATCTTATTATACTGATATTGTTTAGACTATATAAATAATAAAAAATAACACGTTTGCAAATGATAAGCTTTAAATATTAATCAATTAATAATTATAAGCTCTGACATTATCTATCTCTATACTTTCTTCAGTGAAATATTCTCTCCCATCTTACGGCATTAAATTTTGCTCTATATCTTCATGGTATATACTGTTTAGTTAATCATAAACCGTACAAATTATTTTCAAAAACGTAACAATTGACATGAATAATTAATTTCTATATATTATTGTATCGTTATATACCAGTATATTAATAATGTCAAGCAATTTGCTAAAAGATTAAAAATAATACAAAAATTTGATATAGTAACACAATGTAATTTTCTTTTAATTTTTTCTTCTCAAAGTTTCAAAGAACCAATAAATAATCATATAGTGAGGCGTGTGAGATAACACAAAAGCCACTTTAGTCTTAACCAAAAGGAACACTTTAGTCTTAACCAAAAAGAATATTTAAATTGAGTCAAATAATATGTATCTAGCCTATGTCTGAATATCGATGAGTAAATAAATTGTCACCACCATCTACGTAAAACAATTTACATGTGCTAACCTGGGAACGTCCAAGCCCTTATAAACTCCGAAGACTCTTTCAAGTGAGGAACTGAAACCTCCAATGCCTGGTGAATCTTGATTACCATAGATGGAGTATTTTGGAACTAAAATACTCCCTCTCAATGAAAAGTGTTTACCAGTTGATTCGATTAGATTCCTCTTTGTTTCAATTCCAATTATCCAATTCCGATTTATTCGGTCGATGTATCGAAATGAAAATAATTCTGATTGTCAATTAGTTATTTATGTCTGCTTTGAACCAGAATTTAAAATTGAAATTTTATAATTTACAAAACGCATAAAAGAATGAAGGCTTTTGGCGGAATTCGTAATTTTTATTATTTTGCTGTCGTAATATTTATCGAAGAATATTTTTACAAAATTTGTAATCATTTCCAGTCAAGATAAATCGTATAAAACTGTCTCGAGAACTCACAGAAGGCTTTCCATAGCAAGATGTAAATTGATATCCAAAGATCGAAAGAACCGCAGAAAACTCTCTCGAGGGCTCAGAGAAAGCAACTGAAATAACGTGAACAATATAAAATTTGTAAAACCGTCTAGAAATTTCTAGTACGATGCTTATTTGTAAACTGTCCAAAAAAAAGAATATGATTACGAGGGCAGAATATCCACAAATCGAACAACATCCTATTTCTTCGAGCAAATGTACAATATAAACATTTACATTGTACAATAAAATATTAATATTAACATATTTAAATTAATATAACTTTATATTTTTAAAGGTACAATAAAATGTTAATTCTGAATGCAATATTTTAGAGTAAATCAATAAAATTACACGATATCGCTTGTCAAAGATAATGATTTAATATATTTGGCGTTAATTTTCTAGAAATTCATTATCACTTAATTTTTATTCACAACCAAATAAAACTACGTCATTTAGTAAAATATCTACTCTATTGAGATGAAGTGGATGTAATACTACATCGTAAAAATTACAATTTTTCGTTACCAATTAAACATATATAAGCTAAACTTTCATTTTGTTGGTAACCAATTCCATTTATTTTATTTTCATTTTAACATGAATTGGTTTTTCCTTATTTTCATTGACACGCTTAATTCAATAAACCAAATAAACTTTAATTGCTTTCACTAAAAGAGATAAGCGTTTAGTTTTGTAGATTGAAAAGGCGATTCGTTCAATTTACAAAACTAAACAGTTGTTGCTCTTATAGAAAACAATAAAAGTTTATTGGAAAGCTGACCATCGACGCTATTTGAGCAAACTTCTTGAAATTATTTAATAAGGTTAGTGCCATAAATGTGGGCTTCGCCAAACTTCGGTCTTGGATTGAATTTGCTTTTTGTAGTCCGACTGTTTATTTATACCGCTTCTGCTATATTCCTTGTAAATTTGAACTTATTTTTGTTAATACTATATGCACAATAGATTTAGCTTTAAATACGCAAAGTGTTCTCTAGTAATATCGGAAGAAATTACTCCAAAATATGATTACGTATATTTGAATATCTTTTAGTGTCGACAATAACTGAAGCGAGTAATCGTAATATTTCCAATATTAATTTCAAAACCAAACATGTTTCCTACCCTATTATTAACAGCATTCTCAGGTTGTAAAATGAGATAGCAGCTACTTTTAATATATTTCAGGAGGTATGTAAGTTTCTATATAAAGTTTCCCATAACCAGCCCATCAACTGCGCATTGATGGGCCGGTTATGGGAAACTTCTCTTCTTTTATTTTTCTTTTATTTTTCTTCGATTATTTTTTAACATGTTGCACCAAATATGATGTTATAATTGGTTGGAAGTGTTCCAATCCACTATGAAGTCCACTCATGTAATCGTTCATCTGTCCATATCAAAATAGAAGACAATCGAATTATAATATTCCATTTGAATATTTAAGAAAAATCATGGTATTTTCAAAAGTCACAAATTTTGGTGCCTAGACAAAATTGTTTACTTTATAACTCGCGAAAAGTTTACTTACTTTCAATCCAGAAGTGATTTACAATTTTGTCTAGGCTAATTCTTCATTTGTCAATATAGGTCAATAAAATTTCTGACTTTTGAAAATACTACAATTTTTCTTAAATATTCAAATAGGATATTCTAATTCGAATGTCTGTTATTTTGCTATGGACAGATGAACGATTACATGGGTGGACTTTTGGATATTTTTTTTGTTTTAAAGTAGTAAAGTCTAAAAAAATTTGTATTATCTATTTAAAATTAATACAGGTAAATTTCAGCTCAAGCTAATTAAAATAAGACAACAAGATGTTTGACGATATCGTGAGAATTGAATGATCATCGTCGTACTCTGAAAGCTATTGAGGACAATATAGAAAAGCATAATATTTACAAGTCTAAAAATAAAAGAATACTCTAAAAAATCCAAACTATAGTCAGCCAACGATCTGGGCAATTTTCTAAAATTTTAATTTTATAGTGTATACTCCCAATATAGTATCATGATTGGGAAAACACTCTTTTTATATGGTTCCAAATAAAAAGGAAATCGTTGAACTACGGAACTACGGAAATACGCTACGGAATTCCGCATCATGCAGCCACTTTTTGTACATTACCTCATATATCCGGCATTAGCCAATCAATTTTTGATGTTTCTTTTTATATTTGCAATGGTATAGCACAGATAACCTAATAATAAAATCATTAAAGTTTTTACATGACTAAGGGCGACATATACCTACATTTATCAAAATCAGGGTATAATCGTCGAACCGAAATTTCGAGATGAAATATGGTACAGGAATTCTTCACTAATAAGGTATAAATTCATTGAGTTTAGGCTCGTTTCACTTGTCACTTGAGCAAGAATGGTGCACTTGAGCAAACATCTAATAAATTAAATATACTAGACAGGTATGTATGTATATAATAAGGCATGAAGCAACAGAGTTATATAATTGGTTATAATTCATCCAAATATTGTAATATGCTCAATTTGTTTAAATAAAATCAAATATTTTATACTATAATTGCGCGCTACTTTTATTATAAGAGATTTTTTGGAGTCGGTGTAAAATAAAATCTTGTACTTGTTTGTTCAAATGCATATAGGTTAGAAAAAATGATAGGCGTTGATTTCGTATCGATTCCAAAAACCTCTAGTAGTAGCAGTATTTTTTTAATTATTTATATTCGGAAACGATATTGTACCGCGAATTTTATTATTTTGCTCGAATTTCCATTATCCTATACATTTATATTTATTTGTGAAAAAGGGTTAAACAACTCAGAATAATTTTACTCAATAAATTTAGAAGAATGTATCTGTTTTTGATGCCACCAATCATTGGTAATTTTTTTATTAAATTAAGTATTTGGAAACTTAAATCATCTTATGGTCTTATTTTTAATGAGAAGTGCAGTTTTTTTTTAATTATACTCTCACTATTCACGAAGTGTTAATAAACAGCGTAATTTTATATTCTTAATGAAATATAATTTATTAATTATAAAAATTGATAATAAATAACGTACATTTTGTACTTGTCCGAATACTTCATCTACTTATTTTTAATAAAAATTCTTAGTGAAGAAAAAATAATGTTCAAACTAAAATATGGTGTGAAAGAAAATCAAAGTATAAATTTTTTATTAAATAATTAAGCCCAAAACAGCTAACAAATTATATGAATTCATAAGTAAATATATAAATCAACGAAATCGAGACGTTGCATGGCCAGTTGAAGTTGTCTTACTTATGTTGGTTATATATAAATAGGACTGCATTTTGTTTCATTCGGTTTTTATGTAATAATTATTTACGGTTAGCGTTATTCTGAAAGCGAAGGAATAGGTGTTTTCTTATTTCTTTTAGCTAGTCTAAATCTGTCTTTTCCTAGCGATACCACGAGTTTCCTGGCGAGGGTGTAGAAATCGTCAGTATGTGCTAATTAACATTGGATACAATTTTTTATGGGCTTTATAATCTTTTATAAATGAATAGATTTTCGAATAGATACATATTCATGACCATTATTAAATAATATGTATGTAAATAGAAAATTGAAATTGTGGTGGAGAATAAAAACGAAATAATGTATTTGATTTCGTATTTTTACAGAGCGAGAAATTTAGAATCGAAAGAAGTGTATCGTTAAAATTATTAGAACGTATACAAGAGTGTAATAATTAACACAAAAAATAATGTTACAAATTTCGAAAAATTAATTGACATTTGCTTTGAAATTTTGTAATGGCATATTGCTTCAATCTTATTTTAAATACACAATTCTTATTTTTTTCCATTATTATTTTATTCGTTAGTTTTCCCTTATGTGTGTACATATATATATATATATATATATATATATATATATATATATATATATATATATATATATACATATATATACATATATATATATATATATATAATGCATTTCCATGCATTGTTTTCCTCCTAACATTAGGGTGTATCGTGATAATTAGGGTTAGTGACGTAAACAAATTTTCCAGGAGCCAGGTGAAGTACTGTAATTGCCTGTCAACAACAAAAAACTAATTTTGGCATCTCACAACATCGTGAAGGAATTTACCTTTCTGAACACAACACGCGTGTGGATATTTTGTTTTGCCAAATATTTAAAACGTATAGAGGTAAATCATTATTATCCTTGAATAAAACCTATTAAGTGGGGAAGTTCGATATATTTTAGGATACTATTACAAATAATTACATAATTTTTGGTAATGTAAGTATATGGTCTAGTAATTCTTTCACAGGCGTAAATATATCGTACACTTTTCAAAAACTGTGTTACTTGGGACCATTGCAATAGGTTTCTGGTAAATTATACACAAACTTCTAATACTGCAGGTTTTTTTTCTAATTTTAAATAAATATGTAAGTAAATGTTCGGTCATACCTTTGAAAGTATTACTACACTTAATTACATTGGTAAGCAAAAAAAATAACTAAGGTAAAGAGAAAATTATGAAAGATAGTTTTGTAGTCTTTTTCTCATATAATTTGTTTCTGAAAATTTAAATAAATGTATGATATAATGATCTTTCAAATCTATCTCTCTTTCATTTTCGTACATATATATATTTCAATAAAAATACGTATTGCTCGCTTTATATTTTATTATAAAAAAAAACAGAATATAATCAGTTGAAGTTTCCTCCAATGTTCTACAAATTAGCTTTTTTTTATATATGAACATGAATGTCATTTAAACTTTTAGTTCAGCATCCACTTATGAATACTCTACCTATCCACTTTTATTATATTACGTTTGTTATGGTTGAAGGATTTATTTCCACAAATATTATTACGCATCTGTATTAACTAAGTTTGTCTATTTAATGCAATAAAAAAAAGAAATATTATTGAAAGATAACGAGTTAATTTCAAAGATAATAAGTTAATTTCATATCAATTATTTCATTATATAACACTAGCTTTTGCTCGCAGTTTTGCGTAAGCATGCAGCTCTATTTTACCCTATATTTGAAGACAATCTATAAAAAAATTATACAAAATTTTCATTTTCTGTTTTACCCGCTTAGGGTTTGCACTTTTAAAAATCCTTTTTTTTGTGATACGGAAAAATGTGGTTCATTAGGAATCATCTACAGTACTTCCTAATAAACTACATTTTTTACTAATTTCATGGTCGGTGCCAGTAAGACCAGCTACAAGAAAGCAAGCTACGTCAAAATTGACCATGGCAGAAACAACTCCCCCCCCCCCTCCAACCATTAAATGAACCCCAGTGGATTTAAAGGTCTAGCCGTGTGATTCATTGTCATAGCAAAGCAGACATTCGCCGGAAATTGAACTAACTCTTAAATTCAAACGGTAGGTCCTTGGGTATCATAGGGATTCGGGGTATGAAAACTGTCTCTCTCCCAGAACACCCAATCAATATAGTAGCTTCTAATACGTTCCAATGTAAGACATTGATTTGAAGCTCAGTTGCATTACAAAGTTTTGGCGGCTTTAAATTCCTTAACAACGTAATGGGTGTGAACATTAAATCATTAATATCCAAACTTATCTACAACTCCGAAAAATTTAGTTATCGCATACTATTGTCAACGACGTCTGCTTTCACGCATTCGGGTCGGCATCTCGCCCAAAACTCCCGCTCCCTGGCCCCAGGGCCAGGCATTTCCGCTTCCTTGCCGTGCACGCAGTACATTGCGGTAGACGTTACTCAAAATCAGAATTTATTTTTCTCGGACGAAACAATTATTTATTAGTGATCTAGTTAGATGTCCGAAATTATCATATCACTGGATGTCTGAAATTATCCTTGTAATAATTAAATGTAACAATATTAGGGCACATGTTCTGCCTTACGGACTTCCATAGAAACTTTCATCCCCTATTTTACACCTCCAATAAATGCATTAATTTTTTTTATTAATCACGGGCGTTAATCTAAAATTTTATATGTCTAACTTACAGACAGAGTTAATTTCGTATAAATTTCCAACCCCTATTTTACTCTCTTTGGGGTAGAATTTTCAAAAACCAAATATTTTTTTTATTAACCAAGAACAGGTATATGGAATAATGCCTGGAAATTCCAGGTGTATCCCAAAGAAGCGTTTCAAAATTTGAATGTAGTATTACAATTTTTTTTTTTAGGCTTTTAATTTAAGCTTCATCCAATATTGTATGGAATTTGCCTTTCCAAAATTTAAAATATTATGTAATAGAGGATGCTTTGGCAGGAGTGTAACTCTCGATATTATTTTATAATAATTTGCGCTCTGAATTCATCATCCTTTTGATCCATTTCGGAAATATGTTTTAAAAAATTTGGCCAGTATATAATATTACAAACGATCATTTATTGTACATGTTTACTGTAAAGTTGATGTAATTTTATTGCTTCTGCTAGATCAATTACAACTTGTATGTAAGTTTAATACTTTTCCTACGTCTTGGACGAATGAATATTTATTTCGCATATATTCTAGTTTCCAAAGAACAGAGTAAAATCATCTAAATAATTGAGTTAAAATTCAATAATCAAATATAATGATAATAGACTAATATCACTGATAGAAAATGAGGAAAAAATATTATCTCTATCCTTCATTGATGGCTTTTATTCCTTGGAGATTTGAAATTCCACGTGCACGGGAAAATGAAGGAGTAATTAACATTTTATTTTTATATATCCAATAAATATATACAAAATATTAACAAAATTAAGCAAAAAAATAGAATTATGAAAATGTTTCTTGATTATGAATGTTTACTTTAGTAGGTTTCATCACTTTGAAATTGAAATGAAAACTAGAAAATTTTAAGCTCGAGGTCGGTTCTCAAGACTATGAGATCATTTATATATTTTGTTATTAGTTATATATCTTATGGTAGTTATTAGTTACGAATTGTGGATATAACTTATTTGAGGTTATGGCTATTATAGAAATAATGTATAAACAATCAATTGTCGACAGTAATTAATATGTAAAAGGAAAATCGTAGAACGATGAAAAAACGTAAATTCAATTTACGATCGAGAGCATGCAACAATTATGATTGTCTCGGTATAGGTGCATGCAAAAATTATGATTTCCAGTAGCTTGTTTATTTTTCAGAACATATTTTCCTGAAAATTTGTTCCTAAAACCGTGTATCATCCACCCCGATTTCCATAAGTTATGTATGTCCAACATAACTTATTCGAGATCTTAGCTATTACGCCACTGGAGAATAAACAAAAAAATTCAGTTAAAGGACGGTCGTAGAGCGATAATAAAATATAAATTCAGCTAGCGGTCGAGGGCTACGCTTGTGATCACCTCGATAATTCCCAACTGCTTTTTAACTTTTAGAGTATCTGTTTTTCTGAAAATTTATGTTTCTATTTATTAATCATGTTTCCAGTAAAACATAATTTTTTTTTTTCGTTTTATTTGACTACAAATAGCATATATATTTTGCACTTCTTGATTATATTTTGCATGTTTTATTTCAAATATTTTATTAAAAATTCGTCTTTAGGAATAATAAGAAAGCATAATATTTTTAACAAACCCGGTATACTTATAGCAACAACGATATTACAATTATATCAATTATTAGGAATATAACTCCTTAATGATATATTCCTCAATTATGTCAATTGGATATCCGTATTGTCTCATGGCTAGCTTTTACCTGCATATTATTCAAAATGGTTACTAACATAATAAAGAAAAATTAGAGATTACGAGATTATCGATTACCGATGTTGTACTCGGTGTTAAAAACAAAATGAATTACAAGAAAATCGATATTTTGGTAATTTAATTTTACTGACGTTAATTTTAAATGACTTTTATTATTAGAAGGTGACTTAGTCTTATCTTATAAGATACGAATGGTTTTTAATAAATAGTTTTAAACAACTACGTGCTTTTTAATATATTTGAGCTTTGTATCTATTTCCAAATATTAATGAATATTTTATCTTTAATTTTGTTGTTGAAGGAGAATTAATTTAAACCAAATTTAGTAAACATTTATAATTTGTAACTCAACACTGATTTTTTCATCTACTTAAATTATATCCATTATAAGACTCTGCTTTGATTCAATATGCCATATTTTTACTTATTTGTTATGTGATCTTTGCAGATTTATGGAATATTTTGGGGTGGAAACTTTACAAGTAGATTATAAAATGCGGAGTTAGTGGAAGCATGCTACCTTCAGGGACTATAACGGCAATGACAGACTAATACCTGCTCAAGAGAATGTTTTAACACTCACAGGTCTAGGTAGGCAAAGTCTTTTTCGATACCTATCCATATTTATGGAATGTCTCATAAATAAAATTATGTCTAATTTTCGAATGATATTTAGTTTTTAGCTAAATAGTTCAGAGCAAATTTTTTGGAGGTCTTTTTATCAAAATTGTCCCCCGCAACATGTTACAGGTAGCTCGCAGGAAACCAAATCCTATGGGTTTAAAAAATTAATTGTAATGACCTTGAAAATTACACCACTTTTCTAATGAAGATAAAGACATGCTAGTGGAATCAGCCTTGTGTTAGATTTGTCTTGAAACTCTTCCAACAGGTGTACATATGTTCAATAATATGTATTTATTCCCTATGCTATTAAAAGAGAAATTTCTCCTTAAGGAAATATACTAGGGGTATCCAAAATCCAAGGAACAAAAGGGTCGCAAGTTAAGCAGAACAACTGAACTATCTTTCTTTTTCAATATAATCTCCACTAAGCTCAATACATTTATTAGACCTTGGAATTAATTTTTCTAAGCTGTCAAACAATATTTTTTGTCTTTGTCCTGAAAATGAATTAAAATTATCGTGAAGTTATATACATCACTTCACTATTATCCTTAAATTGTCTTTTTTTTCAGATTTGGGTACAAGTAAAGATTGCCGGAAACTAGGCCTAGTCTAAAAAGTGAGCGAATCAGCGATTCCAAGCCGAGTTTATGAACATCAACCACACAACTTTGCTTTTATGAACCGTCGCGTTGTCTTAGTACTCTCCAGTAACAATGGCAAACCATTTTCCTTGATATTCGTTCAATAAAATACCTTTACAAAGCCAAAAAAAAACGGTTGCCATCAATTTTCCAGCCGATTTCGAGAACTTAAGCTTCTTAGGGGCCGGGATGCCTTTTCTCTGCGATTGCATCGACTCTCGCTTGAACTCAGAATCAAAGTGATAAACCCAAGTTTTACTTTGAGTCACAGCTCCCTCCAAAATTGGCGTAGGTTCGTATACACACAGCTTCAAAAACTCCTCGGACGCTTCAACGTGTTGTAGCTTTTGAGGCTGAGTAAGCGATCTCGGGACCCATCTTACTCTGACTTTATTCATGCCAAGACGGTATAGAATTTCCAAAAGTTTTATATCTGATACACCAACTAACGCAAAAAGTAGTATCCTATTCACAGGAGCATTTTTAATACAAGTTTTTCGACTTTCTGCACAATTTTCGACATTGCGGGTTCAATTGGTCGCCCTGGGCGGTGATCACCTTCAGTCGAGCATAGACCTTGTTAAATATACCATGCTACTTTTATGTTATGGTTTTACCATTTTAACAATCTCCTTAAACTCTCCTTAAACTCCCATTACAATCATAATGGTTTGAGAAGTTTTCCTAGCTTCGTGAGGAATTTAATCAAAATGCCTAGTTTGCTTTGTTCCAGTTGCCTAATTGATTTGCAGTTCGCTTTTAGATTTACTTCTTTTAGGGACAATTATTCATTAACGAATAACCTGGGGACTCGACATTTTACTTTTATGACTTTAGTGAGTTTTTAATTTAACCCTCCCTTCTTTTTCATCCCGTCTGCTTTTAAACTTCCGCTCCTATTATATGTTATACTCTTACAGAGACTAACCAAAAATTTGCTCATAAAAACCTTTAAAAGAATAATCAAGTTTTGTCTGATATTACTATGGAGATAGAGAATAAAGTGACTTTAATGAAATAATAGGATATTAGGTAAACCTGACATTATCCTAAAATGCTTGTAAAGTTCTGGAAAGCTCTCTCGCATGGTCAAAAGTTGAAGCATTTATATTTGAATCCAACAGCTAGCATGCATAAAGGTTTATAATTCTTACATGGAATGGAATGACTTGTTTGATTACATGTTAGTCATATTATCTATGTGACAACAATCTATTACTTCTTAGATGTTTCGTCTACTGGAGCGTGGCTGTTGGGCAATACCCATGAAAACCCTGCATTCTGAAATGTTTCAATTCTTGGGTCTATCTCTAAAAACACTTTTTTGACCTTCAATATTTTTTCTATGAAGGCCGAGAATTATGCGATAAAATAATTTTCTCTATTGATACTCGCTAGTATCGACTAGAGGAATCATTTTCTTTTGCAATAGCATTAGTGAAACTACAAAAACCTAGGAATAATTGCATTCATCTTTTATTGCAGAGGTGAAACACTGCTCGTACTTACTCTGACCCAATGCTCTATCGCAATATTATTTATTATCTTCATTATATTTAAAATATATTATTCATTTTCTTCATTATATTTAAAATTAATGAAGAGTTGGCAATGTGTTTATACCTATGTTTGCTTCTTTGTATACTTCGTACTATACTAGGATCAGTAGTTTGATTGTGTGGTCGACCACTAAGTGCAGTTTAATTTCCGCGGAAAATTCTCTAACGTCAATGTCATTTGGATAACACTTTTTTTGCACTCAAAAGCGTCTAATAATTTTAAAAAATATAGACTTTGTTTGCTTTACTTATTTGATGTATTGATATATACTGGTGCTTTAAAAATTATTTGACTACAAGAAAGCTAAGGTCTCATAACAATTTACCTTGATGGGAAATTTGTTTGGGGCCGAATCGCTTTATTATTTTGTTGGTCATTTTGGGCGAATATTTCGGCACTTGCTTCACAATTTGCGCAGCATCGCGCCCAACTGCTACTTGTAGACTTATTTAAGATAAGAGAACAATTTCACCAACTTTGCTAATATTTAACCACTACTTCTCTTTTCATTTTTGGCACTGTTTCCTGCTGCCCTCAAACAATTTGCGAGGCCAACCACTGAAAGAGCTGCTTGTTTGAAATCTATGAAGCATGAGGATATAATCAATGTTTAACACCAATTTTTAGTTTCATAACTCATTATTTTTAGATAATAATCAATTTAAAATGTAATAGCACTTAATCCACGGTAATTTCAGTGTTTTATAAAATTCGTTACTTTTGGATTGTACTTGTTTTGTTAAATCTTCATCCCTTATTCAGGCAAAATTTGTTAATAGTATATAATATATATTATATATATAATATATTATATATATTATATAAACAATTCATATAATAATATATTATATAAACAATTCACTTTTCTTGACATTTTGATTTCATTCCGCAAAACGTTCAATAACTGTTTTAGCGTCACTCCACTACCCAAAACTAAAATATCAACAAAAATATTGGTCATAATTTGTACATGAATGAAGTTGTAAATGAATAATCTAAACACTTTTGACAGAACTTTGTGCCTTTTGCTTTTGCTAGCCTTAATTTTTTGTAAAAAGAACGGGAAGTGTAATTGTTTATTACTAAATCAATTGTTTATTATAAATTAATGGTTTATTTCTAAAATTTATGCTTTTTGGGCAACCAGGTAATCAAAAGAAATGTCTATGTGACGACGGCGCGCGGTTATTGTTTTTGTCAGCACCAGTAGCAATGCAGCGCGACGTGTTTGAAATTACAAACCATTTGAAACTATTCTTGAGATTAAACTACTGAATTCTGTTATTTGATTTTTGATACATGGTTGAGGAATGCGATATGGTATATGAGGATTAATTTAATGTCAAACAATCAAATCCACATTGTGTAACCACATTGTGTAACACCAAATTGTGTAACAATATATTATAAATTTTATTAATATTGATTTGCTACGTTACTTCATTTTAATAAACAACTATGCTATGCGAAATAAGATATGGATTGGAAAAAGTCAAAAATTCTGTTTCTAGATTCATTACTTTATGGTTTAAATTAACTTTTTTAATTTAAAAGTTTTATAATTAATTACTAATTACTATGTCACTTTTATTACATTTTGTGTTCATACACGTACACATAGACAAACACATATACATAAACACACGCACATGTGTGTGTGTGTGCTTGTGTTTACGTGTGTATATAAATTTGGGTAATAAGTGTTCTCGTGCAAATTATTGAAAAAAAATTAAATTTACATGTCACTTGGAATAAAACTGCATATTTTCCATTTCTATCTGACAGGCGGTGACAAATGCTAGCCGATATCGTCGAATTTTTATTAAGTAAATGATTTCCTAGAGTACTGAATAGGTGTAATCATATGACGTAATACACTAACAGAACTCAGGACAACTCCTGTAATTTTTGACAAGTATATTTTACGGTATATATCCCAGCATTCACATGGGGAAAATAAGCATTGTCTTTTTAACCGCTTAGTATATAAGTTAGTCGATCGAAATGCTGACAGTAAATTCTTTAATTCGCCGTAACTACCTCCGGAAGGAATGCACAATTAAGAACCCAGTTGTTATTCCACCAGGATGTCTGCAGTACTGAAAATTCTGTGTAACTTGCATTAAGTTATTAGTAATTTACGTATGTAACTCATTCGCCTCACCGGTCACTAATTGCTTCAGACAATTCAAGTTACGTTTTAAAATCAAAAATATTTTACAAATATAAACTCCTCAAATAAAAGGGTCCGGACTTGAAGTCGATTTAAATTTATTTTATGATTCAATGTTCTGACGGCTTGGCATTAACTGTCATTAAGAGAGTTTGATCTTTTTTTCTAAACGTCAAAGTTGATCCTATATTAGTGGTCCTATATTAGACCACAATTTATAAGTTTTTTTTATCACATTTATGAACATTCATAAATTACATTTGTTGCGAACGGGTAACAGTGCACATATCCGTTACCTCGAAAGTAATTTAAGGCAATCAGATACAAAGTGATTTTTAATTAACACAAATTTTTATTTCGCAACATTGTCTACTGAATAGCTTGTAATTTTAAAATTCATTATCTCGTCTTGAAACATCATTACACCTCTATAAATAGATATAGCTTCGGAATTCACATCTATTGTTTATTACAAATATCTCATGGGTAAAGAAAAATACGATTTTTAAGTTTACAGATTCGACCCTCGTTCCTAAACGGCATTATATACCAAGTATTATATATTCTATCATACTATATGCAACTGATAAAATATCTGTTTTAGGGTTCGACACTGCAATTCTTACTTTTTACTAATAATTCGTTGAAACTAGCAAAAATAATCTATTGATATAATAAACGAATAATTAAAAGCATTAGAAATATGGAGAAAAATATGCTGGAAAAACTTTGAGAACCACGAACATATTTTTGTTTTATTATCCACTACTTTGGAAATAAAAAGAAAATCTATCTATATTGTCATATTTAATTTTTTTAAAATGCAATTTATGTTACAGTGCAATTTTAATACCAATTACCCAATTCCAAACATACGGTTAAAGATCATTTGTAATTTTTTGATACTTTCTATACACTAAATGTCTTAAAATGTTTATTTTTGTCATATTATAACAATATTTATGGAACATTACACTGAATTCCATGTTCAAGTATGAAATATTTTACACATATGAAACACAAGGAATTCTTCATATTGAAATGAGAATTTGGCATAAGAAATTAATATGTGACAGTTGCTGGCGGTGCCTGCACTTGATCGGCGACTAAACTTATATTGCAATTGAATATTTTTATTGCAATTGAAAGAAATCTTTCCTCTTTTTTAAATTACCATTACAAAAATGTGAAAATACTATCATAGTCACCCATATACCGGGAGCAAATTTTTTACTTAAATTAATGTTTATGGTACTTATAATGAATATTTTGGAAACATTTACCTATTTCCTATTTTAACTAAATTAAACAAATTAGTACTACCCTTCGTAAGAGATGGTTTAAATATTTGACAGAGCGATCACTTTATGTGAAAGAAAAGGAAGGGAATATTTCGAAATGACACCGATAAATTTTGTTACATAAAGAACTGTAATTAAAATAATAAAATTTAAAATATTAAAATATTTTTAAATTATAAATTTATTAAGTTAAAAATATTTTTAAATTATCACGAGAAATGTAACTTAAGGTGGACGCCGAAAAAGTTTGAAACACTCAAAAAGTATTCACGTTACGCTAATTTTAATCAGCTATACGTTATGCCGTCTCGTGAACCACATATTAATTGGACTTGAGTTGGAACAATATGAATCGACAAATTGCAAATTAACTAGTGCAAAGTTGATCGAGAAACATACAAGTTAGAACGAAGTTCGTTCTCTCAAAAAAGTAATGAGTATAGTTATCGAAATGCCTACTGCTAAGTTTAACTTAGTAATTATAATGTTTTTTTCTTAAGCGTATCTAAATTATGTCTGGTTTTTGGCACATAGTTCCATGTACTTAAAACGACCCATTACTACTTGGCAAATTAATGTTTGCCTCTTAAAAGGACGATAAAAATAAGTTGTATTTTATTTTTTTTTAATGCCCTTTTGTCCGGCTTTAACCTCGCTTAATCAACTTTCACCCGTATTGAGTTAAAAATTGAATAAATCCTTTGGAAAATTATTTATGAATACAAATTTTAGTTTAGATATTAAACTAAACCTCAATATTACTGTAGCAAAAGTTTCATTAAAATTAGTTTAGTATTTTTTTGTGACCCTCTAACAAACAGAAAAAATCTCTCCAATACTAAGATAATCCCAGTGAAAGGTATGTATCGTACATAAAAATGACAAAAAATTGAAGGGTACAAGGGTAATAAAATCGACTAAACTCGTGCACACTAAAAAACTTTTGATGTAAGATATAACTGTTATATAAATAAAATGTATCGTCTCTCTCCGAGGTTGACCATTGATGGTCAGAACCTGGTCTTTGATGGAATCTCTGTCGAATCTTTTATAACGACAGAGTGACAGAAGATGGGTTACACAAGAACAGCTGCGAGCCACAGCTCACTAACTAAGAACCTGTCACAAAAAGGCAACACAATTTGTGTGTGCTGGTTTGGAGTCGTATCGACAGTTTTGAAAATAATTAACGCAAATCGATATAGATCAACATTCTATAAGCAACTAATGGGGAAATTCTAGTTTTAAATGTTTTTATGGTCCATCAACATGACAATTCGCACGTATTGAGGAGAGCAACATGTTCCTAATTTAAATCAAACGCACGTATTTTTAGTAATAAATGAAACTAATATTAATTTTTTCTTCGAATTCTCAATAATTTTACTTGGGAATGTGATATTTTGTTTTTACCAAACATTATTTTTCTTTGTAAAAAATGTTTCTAAAAATGCGCTTGAAATGAGTTGATTTTATTGCATGCTACTATATATGTAAATATAATATTATTTCAATGCATTACCTGACACATTTTCCACAGGCTTTAAAATATCGTAAGTCTCTCAAAAACTTTAAGATCTAAGATAATCGCTTTTGTTTTATTGTAATCTTCTAGTCAAATTATATCACATTTATCATTTATGATTTTAGGTTTAATATATTTTAGAAACAAGAATTTAAATTTTTTCCCCAGTTTTGTCTGTATCCCTAAAAACCTAAAATTTAAAAAAAAATTGGAGTTCTCATAACTAGTAATTTTAACGAAACCTACCGAATACTTA
Organism: Druceiella hillmani; assembly: GCA_039881145.1. Taxonomy (NCBI): domain Eukaryota; kingdom Metazoa; phylum Arthropoda; class Insecta; order Lepidoptera; family Hepialidae; genus Druceiella; species Druceiella hillmani. The sequence goes on along the minus strand of JAYKKI010000046.1, from coordinate 17,033,202 downwards.
AACCAAATAAATTCTGATACTTTATTTTTTCACCCCTAAGAATATCATGACAATTTTTAAAGTATAAGCTACCACATGATATGCATTTTAGGTGATATATTACAGTGCCTAAATTTTGTATCTACGTGAAACTACTTCTGGAAAAATTTTCCGAGACAGACAGATATATGCATCTTATAAGTGTATATTTTTTTCTTTGGAGTCAACATGCCGTATAAAAATAAAATTACTTATGGAATTTTCAATTAAGATAAAAGGTGGCCTAGAATTAAATCTGTGAGCCAAGTAACATCCCATTTAATATCTTATGTAAATTGTATAGGCCCTTCTAAAGTGATATAAGAGAAATAAGCTTTAAATAAATACTAGGAGAGTTGTTTTGACTTCCATTCGATCCCAGTAATGCCCCTGATACAAATTTTTGGAACTCTCTCAAAAATTCACTCAATTTAACTTCGCCGCAATCCCCAAAATTTGGGTGGTACGCAAATGAAGTGAGCACTAACCTTTTAAAATAGCCACTAGTATAATTATACGACCTGTATATAGACTATTAATACAACTTATGTATTTAATTTTGATTTAGAATCTATGAAACATCAATTTTTTATAGCACATAACGAAATTCGATTTGTGTGAAGACAATGGAATTTTAAAACTTTTCTTCAACAACATTTTAGAGCCAATAGCCTGATTTTATTTCTTTGAATACAGTGTCCACATAAAACAATTTCAATACCATGTTGTTTCAGTAAATGTACTGCTTCAAAATTATTTGTTTTTTCCGTCATTTCTACATAATTTCTTCTAGTATTATACAATCGGGTCAAAAAAAGACTCAGCACTACTTTTACCCACTTCACTTTTATAATATTACTTTTATTACACGTTATTATTTTATCCTTCCTCACTTTTATCGATCAATATTATTATTAACCGACGTCACTTTTATTATTCACGTTGTTTTCACACCAAATCACTTTTAACAATAAGCATTTCCTTTATCCCATGTCACATTATCACTTATATTACTTTTATCCCACTTAACTTTTAGAAATAAATATTACACTTATTTCATGTTACTTTCCTCCCACGTCATTATTATTAATCAAAATTGCTATTAACCTACGTCATATTTACCACTTACAATATTTTTTTGTCGTATTACTTTTACCAATCAACATTATTATTATCCAATGTTATATTTATCACACACATTACTATTATCCTATGTCATCTTTATAACTTAAAATAATTTTATCCCACATCACGTTGAGCAATCGACATTGCTTTTAATAAACGTCACTTTTGTCTCTAACATTACTTTCATACTACGTCTCATTTATAATTCAAAATTACTTTTATACAAAATTTTATATATTAAATAGCATAGTATATATCCTTAAATATATGACAATAAATTCAGACATACAAGTATTACTTCGGAAAAAAATATCTGAAAATCAGCTCGGTTTTATTTATTCATAAAGATGATTAGTTTCTGCTTAATTTGCTTTCTAATTAATCTAACTACGGAATGCTAACTTTGATTAGGACCACTAAATTGTTTCCAAACACGTGTATTATTTTTAAATCGATATCTTTGCCGTTCAAATTATTTAAGAAATTACTAATTAAATTTCCTCAAAGTAATAAATTATATCAGAAGCGTTCTACTTAATGCTGAAATGTGAAACGAGTATTTATTTATATAACTTTCCGTTTGTAGGCTTCCTTTATCAAAAACAAATTCCTTATTATTCACGACGAACTTAAAAGCTTTTCATTATCGGCTATCAATCGTACAAGTATAACCACGTGGCTCTGCGAACGTTTCACTGCCTGGTAGCGTCTATTCTCTCCATATAAAGGGAAATACTAAAATGATAACTCAGTATAAGAAAATCGGCTAGTATTCCGCTATGTGTAGTAGCGCACGATATATTTCGTTTGCATGTCTTTCGTTTTGCAGGAGTATGTTGTTGCATATTTTTTTTTAAATAAAATAAAGTAGTTATAAAATATATTTAACGAAAATTTTGTAGAATAATTCATTGTCAAAACGGAAACATTTTTTTATTTCGATATAATTATTAATAGCAAATAATTGTTAACCTATTAGTAAGTTTAAAATATTGTTTTTTATTAATTTTTAAGCCAACATATTAGTATATTTACTTGATTACTTTAAGTTTTAATTTCCTTCCAAATTTTTAGACGTCTTATTAATTGTTCAATCAGTTGAATTTCGTATAAAACTTTCAAGGTTGACTAATTTTATTATCAATGCCTAATTAACAAAAATTAATTCGGTACTGAAGTTAAATTTAATCACAAATGAAGAAGAGTTAATTTAAATAAAACTCCATTGCATACAGGTCGTTTATTACAAATTAAAAGAAAAATTAGTTTAATACGTTTTCAAAGTTGTATTCTCTTTTCGTTTACATCAATTGTCGTCACTTTAGTGTGTTGAGTTGATCGCAAGACATACGGCCGTTGAGTATGCGATGCACTGCGGGGACCCAGGTTCGATTCCGGCCGCTCATCAAGCGGGACTGGAAAATTCCAACATTTCGAGGCTCTGCCAACCATTTTTCATATGAGATTTTCTTCATCTCACGTGGACACCACAACAACAATATTTACATCAATAAAATTGTATTATTATTAATCGAAGATTTATGTCGTAGTATATTGCGAGTATGACGTGGATTTTCCTTTTGGTCGTAATAGTTTTAATGCACGTGACCTCCTTATTCTAGGAAATGCTACAAAGCCAACAAGTCAAGCATAAAAAATTCAGTTTCATTTTGTTTCCCACAAAAAATTCCAAATTTTGGCTCTGCGATTTGTGCACCGTGATAGTAAATGGAGGTCCTAATGGAGCTTTATGCCGCTGCATGGCAGATCCAAGTTTACGTTTTGTCAAGTCAAGAATTTTTCTAGGGATATGTAATGCTTTGTTGATTTTTTTTTCAGGGAACATTTTTTCTTATATTTTGTTCTTTCGCATAAACTTCTGGATTCTGAATATTTGCAATCATATTATTAAAACGATTTGTTTAAATTCCAGTTCATATGATGGTAAGTCTAAAATGACGATCGAATAACTGAAATATTGACCACTTTCATAAAACAATTGACACTTTCCGTCTTTATGAAGATATGTAAATATAAAAGAATATACAACTAAACAAAAATTCCAATGATGAAATACCTAGTCTTTCCAATCTTATTATACGAAGTTAAGCCCATGATAATATGACTAATTGGAAGAATATTATTTTTCTAGGCCTGTGGTGCTGAAAAATTTCTGGAAATAAAGCAGACTGTACATCATGCAAATTAATTTTTGTTAAAGAATTATAAATAAAAAGGTATGAGGAATCCAAATAATATTTGAACACATTATTCGCAGACACAGAAGAAAAACTCAAAATTTAGGAAAAGAAAACTATTAACAATGTCGTTTGCTTGCTTGTAATTATAACTCCACTCATCTCTTGTATATAATAATTATAACTCCACTCATCTCTTATATATAATATATTAATAAGCCATTTTCGCAAACTTAAACTAAATTTATCTAATTTATGAATTTCCCGCCTCTCTGCAGAAACTACTTAATTTTGCCTCCAATTACTGTCTCAATTTAAACAGTTAATGCAGATAGTTTAAATTCAAAGAGTACAATCCATCAAATGTAAAAAATAGTCTTCTGGATATTATATATAAAATATAGAAAAAAGTTAAGACAGGCTTAAATGTTTAAAGAAATGTCAATATTTATTTTATTTTTGAAAAGTCGCATCTTTTCGCAAAATGAATGAGAATACGCGAATTTTTTTTTTCATTTTTAAAATTTGTTTGAAAAAAACCAAAGGTAGAAAACCAAAAGGCAATTTGAAGCTACATTCATTAAATAAACGAGAAATTATGACTGTGCTGATGAGAAATTATGTTGATACCCCTATTAGGGCGACAAGATCTGTTACAATATCTCGAAAAATACTAAACGAATTTAATTAAAACTTATACAAATATAAATGCAACAAAAATCATCTCATGTAGTGTAACGTTAACAAGTTCGTGTTCAATAAACATAAGGTGAGAAATTATTTTTTTCTATATTTGTATATTAAATACTTACCTCGCTTTACAATAATATGGCAGTCATACCATATATACGGCTTTTAATTGAACTTTCTTCTCTTTTCTTAAATGTTTTGCTATATATTATTGAAGATCCCTTTACGAAGCGCATATTTGCAACATGTCGACATAGGTTCATAATTATGGAACTTGTAAGAACAACAGAACAATGGTTGTAATGAAACTACAAGTGTTTCTGTTTTCACTACGGAACTCTATAAAAAGCCATGTTCGTGTTTACGTTAATTGTGCTTAGGTGTGACATTTGTTTTATTTTTTCAAAAATCATAATTTTACAACAGATGTGGATAATAAGTGGCTTCCAATAGGATTTTTTTGTTGTTGAAAACATATGATATATTTCCAGTAAATATGGTTGTCTGCATTCAATTAACTAGCTCCAGTTTTTATGGTTGAACCTATCTTGTAATTTTTTTTTAAACTTAAAATTTGAACTCTTACAGTCTGTTATTGGGTTAAACTTTTTATTCTGTTTTAACTTTTTATTCTGAACTTGCTTGATCCAGTATAAAATCTGACAGCATATGTAATTTTGAAATTTATGAGGTAAGTTAAAAAAAGTCCTGTCAATGGAAGTAATACAAAGGAAGTATAACAAGATTATTCTTTTGTAAATCATATTCACACAAATAATAATTAAACCAGAGTTATAATCGATAAAGATTTTGTTTCCTTTTTATTTGCAGTTTTGTACCTGTCTAAATAATGTCTCAATACTCGCTTTTGTCTACCGTAAAATTTATTGAATTCAGATAATAATAAATATATGCATGTATTTGATTTGTTCTCACTAATGTTAGTCATATCAGTTGAAGAAGAGAAGTTTAAAACTGTCATTAAACGTTTACGGGAAATTAAAATAATTAACCTACTACCGTATTGAATAATATGAAAATAAACATAATAATGTCAAAATATATGAAAACAATTTTGTTACGTTGAAAATACAATGTTTTTTACTTGTAGTTATGGGAATTTTTTTAAGTTATTCAGTACATAGTTTGAAAAGAGGCAGTTGAAAATGTGCCTAATGTTGCAAAAATAAATATAAATTTAAAAAGCTTGTATTATTTGAACATAAAAGCCAAACCATTCAGCGATTGACAATCGGCAATGAATTTGTGATTGTAATAGAAAAATACATTCACAAACGCGCGTTTATTATATTTTGATATAACAAGGAAAAACGTTAAAAAAAAACCACAAAAACTTAACGAAGTATATAACAAATTTTAATACATTCGTAGATTACCTGAAGGAAATAGACATTAACTTATAACATCAACAAGTTTTGTATTTTTAGCGGAATGAATTAGTATGCGAGTATATAAGATATAACGGGACACAGCTTTTATTGTTTCATCTCGCTAGTCCTAAGGGTTCTGTAAAAATATCTTTTACAAGCTTATTGGTAATTGGAATTAAAATTTTTGTGTATTTATTTTTTCTCATTCTCTATATGAGAATTTTCAGTTCAGGTATAGTCAGACTTGTACGTAATACGCCCGCCTATCCATAAACTAGGGTAAAGTATCCTTCTTTTCGTGAAAAGTCCTTTTGAAATATTTTGAAAATTTACAATGAAATTTGGAATAAATTACATCAAACAAAATTTACTTTAAATCTGTAAATTTGCTCCATTTATGCCGTAATTTCAAATAAAGTCGAATACGCTCCTTCACACATCAAACAGATATAAATTGATAAATGTGTGAAAATATATTTGATGTCAATAATTCCTCCACGCAAACATATATACACGTGCTACCATAAATATGTCAAGAAAATATTCATGGTGTATTGGGAGAAAAGCTTTTCAAACGTGTTGCGGCGTGACGTGATTGCCTCTCGTGACTGAAAAGCTTTTAATTTATGTTTCGCATAATATTGAAAGAGAATTCTTCTTTGAAGAATATTAAATGTGAGAGTAAGGTGAAAAAACAAATCCAAGTTTTATTTTAGAATATGATAGAAAGTTTTTTACTTCAATATTATTTCATGTCAATTTACTTTATGTCATGTTTATCTTTTTATTAAATACAATCTATATTTTTATTTAATAAAATTTAGGTAATCAATTTTATTGCCAGAAATGTATTGTGAAATGTTCATTTTGTTCTGTTATACTTTATCAACTAGTTAAGGAAAACCAAAAAAAGGCGCACAGAAAAGTTGCAGGCATCACTAGAACTGTGATCCTACTATTAAGATATTATTACTATTGTAGATATGATATTGATCTTGATAGGAACTTAAAGGAAGGAACAAAGAAAGTTATGATATGAAATGAAAATAATATATTTATAAATAACTTACATATATTAAACAAATTAATAATGAAAACTTCAAAAAATGGAGGTGCCTCCATTTACAAAATCGTTCACAAAATAAATTATAGGAAATTTTTATATGTATCGCTACGAGAGTACTAACAAGTCTCCGCCAGCAGATTTGTCACTTTGATTAAAGATAAGAACTCAAAAATAAATGTAATCAAATTTGCATATATATATATATATATATATATATATATATATATATATATATATATATTGAATGTAGCTTTATCATCGTTAATGTAAAGTTACTATATACGCGAGATTTGAGGAAAAAAATAAGATGGGGATCTGGTGATTCTGCTAATAATGGGTTCTGTTACGCAGAGCAAACAAATAAGGGCCTATAATGTCCGCTCGAAATCGTATCAAACTGTTGTCTTCGAGTTGTGGAGGGGCTTCTGATGAACTTTTTTGAATTATGTTCGCTTGAATACGGCTATATCCTTCAATTTAAAAACGCGTATTGTCACTAAATAGTATGGTACTTAAGGGCGCAGGAGTAGGAAATTGTTCCAAAACAAACCTAGAGCAATTTTCTCTTTTTATGTAATCTGCTTTCAGTTGTTGAACAATTTACAGATTGTACAGATGGAATTTTAGGCACGAGCGCAATATTTTATGAACAGATGTTTTTATGCCCGTATACGCTGCAACTTTGCGAACAGATTTGCGTGGATTTCCCGAAATGTCTTCTCCTACAGACGTTGAAGGTCCAGACCGACGATCACTTCCAGCTGATCCGTATTAAATTTCGAAACAAAAACGACATCTTGCTATGTTCACCGAATTATTGTTTGCAAATTGCTCCCGTTCACTGACTCGTGTATACAAAATAACCCGCAACACTTCTGCGTCGAACAATACCTTACTCCCCCCGCTACCGCAACTCACATCCCACCAAGCCGTTTCGAAGTATAAAATCTGCCGGCGGATACACGCGGCTAATGTTAACCCATATCAACATTACTTGAAGATTCGATTCTATGAAATATATTAATACTTTTCTTTAGTTTAAATAACTTAATATCAGGTATCAAATATGAACTTAGATGTGGTGGAGTTAGTGATGAGAGTTAATGCGACGTTTATTTAAAACCGACTATAGATACATAGATGCAATTTCACACATATTTGAAATTTGGTGATACATTTTTAAAGCGCTGACAACAATAAATTAAGTTTATTTAAAAAATTTTTTAGCGAAATCTACTAAATTTTTGGCCGCGAAAAAGGTATACGTTATTCTTTACAGTATTTTTAAAGTCCTGGTTGTTTCCAAAACACAACTGAGATATCTCGAAAAAAAAATTCAAATACGTCTCGTAACATAAATCCTAAATCAAATTAACTCCTTTTTTTGTAATACAAATATTTACAAATAGAATTTAAAAACGGATTGTTCACGTCTTATTTAAGATTTTGGTTGTTTTCTATTTTCAATAAAGTAAATAGGATTCCAAAAACAAAAAATAAAATATATTATTTCTCTCGAATACTAAGACGAGTTCTAGTGATTTCAATTCCTCTAGTGATTTCACATTCTCTTTTACTCGCATGCAAACCGACAGTATGCGCTGAGGCGCGGTGGTAGTCGGATCAATGTCGCTTGTTTTTCCACCAGGTCAAAAAGCAATAAAAATAAAAAGCGATTTAATTAATTTTATATTGGATCTATGTTTAAATATTGTATCTGTACATTTTAGCGCCAATGATATTTTGACATTTTTTGACAGCACAGGAGAATAAATATTTTATATTGAATATATATATATATATATATATATATATATATATATATATATATATATATATATATATATATATGCTGAGTTTGTCTTCTTTTATATTAATTCATGTTTGAATTTATAAGTCTTTTCACGTGATACTTTTTGTTTATTAAATTTTTGGACGTTTTGATTTTTTTTATATCAATTCATGTTTGTATTTAAAATTTTTTTCATAATCCTTTTTACTTACTCAGTTTTAAATGTTTTGCGTTCAATTTTTTAATTACCCATTTGTGTTTTTATTTATAAACTTTTTCAAGCGACTCTTTTGTCTATTAATTTTTTGTATATCTTGGGTTGTTTTTTTTGTAAAACAAATCGTATTTGTATTCACATTTTTTTACAATATCAGTTTTGGTTGCTCAATTTTGTATGTCTTGAGATTATTTTTTTTATTTGTCCGTTCCTGTTTTTATCGTTACCCTTTTTACTTACTTAGTTTTCGACCATTTTGGTGTTTTCTTTTTTGTAAATCAATTCGTGTTTGCATTTACATTTTTAAGGCATTCCTTTAGCTTCCGAAAATCTCGGATGTTTTTTACGCGACCTTTTCTGCTTATTTAAATTTTGTTCATTTTGTTTTGCTTTTTTATGTCAATTCGAATTTATGTTTACAAACTTTACACAGTGGTAGTTGGCGCACCGGAAAAAAACCTAGGTCACATTTCGGCCCCAGAAATATAATTTTTATTAACATTATAATCCTTACTGATATCATGCAGGCAAAGGCGTGTTTACTTGTACTTCGTTCTAGTCATAATGAAGCAAAAGTCAATGCGACTTTCTGCTTAGAGATAGTTGGCGGGCCAGGAAATAACTCCTCTTACGTCACAATGAAAGAAAATATGGGCGTGGCTTTTTGTTCAGAGGTAATTGGCGGGCTAGGAAATTACAAAGGCTACTTTCCATCACGGAAATTTAATTTTTACTGAAACATAAATAATAACTAATATCAAAATTTACTGAAACAAAAATAATAACTGATATTAAAAGTCTGTATGTTTATCTTTATTTTATGATGCAATGGAGCAAAAGATCGATGATACTTTCTGCACAAAAATGATTGGCGGACTAGGAAATGTCATCGATCAATTTCCAAACCAAAAAATCTTTTCCTTGCTAATATTACAATCCCAAACTACGTTAAAAATTTGAAAGTGCGCTTATTGGTCCTTCTTTCACTACGCAACAGAGCAACAGATCGACATGACTTACTGCACAGTGGTAGCTGAGGAAACAGGACATGACATAGGTAAAATAGCAACCCTTGAAATCTCATCGTTGCAATGGAGCAACAGATCCACGTGGCTTTCTACAAGGAGATAGCTGGCGAGCAAGAAAGAAATACAAGCTAATTGCCAACATGGACAATCTTATCTAACTAATATACTATTTCCAAAATTTAGAAATTAGGAAATACACTTTTTGTCCCTTTTTCACTTCCCAATGGAGCAAGATATAAAGGTGATTTCATGCATACAAATAGTTAACTAACCGGAAAATTACACAGGTCATTTACCAATCAGGGAAATCTTATTTTAACTAATACAATTCCAAGTAATATTAAAAATGCAAAAATGTCTTTATTTGTCCTTCTTTCACGTCGTTTGAACATATCGACGTCACTTTCTGCACAGAGATAGTTATCAATCCAGAAAATAGCACAGGCTGCTTTTCAACTTGGGAAATAATATCCTAACTAAAACAAAAATTCGAGATACAATTAAAAATTCCAAAGCGTTTGTTTGTTCTTCTTTCACGTCGCAATGAAGCAACAATTGGACATAATTTCCTGTACGGAAGCAGCTGGTGAATCATGAAATAATATAGGTATGTTTTCAATCCAAGAAATCTTATTTTAAACAATATGACAATCTTAAATATTATTAAAAATGCAAAAGTGACTTTGTTTATTCTTCTTTCACGTCGCAATACAGGATCAAATTGACGTGGCTTTCTGCACAAAGATAGTTGGCGGGTCATGAATTAACAAAGACTACTTTCTAACCCAAAAATCTCTTCCTAACTAATATAGTAACCACAATATTTTAAAATTAGGAAATATAGTTGTTTTTCCTTCTTTAATGTTGCAATATAGCAAAAAGTTGATGTGATTTTTGGCAAAGAGGTAGTTGGTTGTTCAAGAAATGACTTACGCTACTTTGCAACCCAGAAAGTATTATCCTAACTGACACAAAAATTACAACCAATATTAAAAATTTTAGAGTGTGTTTGTTCTTCTTTCGCATCGCAATGGAAAAATAGATCAACATGAATTTTTGTGCAAAGGTAGTTAGCGGGCCAGGAATTAACATATAGTCTACGTTCTAATGCTTCAACTCGTAAAATTGCATGGTAACTAACATTGCAATCCCCATATTTCAAAACTGGACAACAGAGATAGTTAGTTGATCAAAAAACGACGTAGACTACTATCCGACCCAGGAAATCTTAACTTAACTAACACAAAAATCACAACAAATATTAATAATTTGAAAGTGCGCTTGTTTGTCCTTCTTTCACATCGCAATGGAGAAATAGATCGACGTGACTTTCTGCACCAGAAAATGATAAAAGCTACTTTCCTACTTAGTAAATATCATAGTAACTAATATAAAAACCAAAACAAATATTATAAATTCATAAATGTGTTTGTACTTCTTTCACATTACAATGAAACGAAGAGTTAATCTGATTTTTTGCGCAAAGAAAGCTGATAGACCGGAAAATTACATAGGTTATTTTCTAGTTCCAAAAATCTTAACTTAACTAATGTAAAAAACCCAACAAATATTAAAAATTCTAAAGTATGTTTGTCCTTTTACATTGCTACGAAAAAACAGATCGATGTGACTTTCTGCACAAAGAGAGATAGTGGACCAGAAATTAACATAGCCTTCTTTTCAAATAGAAAAATCTCATTCTAACTAATGTAGCAATTCTAAAATTTAAAAATTGAAAAGTATGTTTGTTTGTCCTTCTTTCAAGTTGTAAGAAGTAATAGATTGGCATAATTTTTTGAACAGAAATAGTTGGCGGGTCAGAAAATGGAATAAACTACTCTCCAACTCGAAGAATATCATGGTATCTAATATAACAATCCCAACACATATTACAAATTCCAAAGTGTGGTAGTTTGTTCTTCTTGCACGTATTAATGTAACAACAGCTCGACCTGATTTTCTGCGCAGAGATAGTTTTTTCTGATTTTCTGCCAGGACATGAATTAGGCTACTTTGCATCCCAAGAAATTTCATTGCAACTAATATATTAATCCCAACAATTAAAAATTTTAAGTGTATTTGTTCATGTATACTCCTTTTATGTCGCAACGAAGTAACTGAGCAGAGTGATTTTTGTGCATAGATGGTTGGGGGGTTGTAAATAACGCGAGCTTCTTTCTTACCCGGTAAATGTCATCCTAACTAATATAATCCTAATTAATAATATAAATGTTAAAGTGAGTTTGTTTGTTGTTCTTTCACCTCAGAATGGAGTAGCCGAACGCCATGATTTTTATATAGATATAGTTGGCTGACCGAGAAATGCTATGGGCTATTTTCTTTCTCCAATCTCTTTCCTCCGGGAAAACTCTTATTTGAAACAAAAAATATACAATAGAAATAACGAAGCAAAGATGCAACGGAGTCACGGATAGACATGAGTTTAGACTCAATATAAGTTAGCAACAGAATCATTCCTTTTAATCCCCAATTTAGAGGAAATATGTTTGTTTTCTTTGCACTTTGTTTTATAAAGTCACGAAAATAAAGTCAAAGTAATGCATTTCATTTTATCATTGATAGCGTTGCATATTTTATTTTCTTCCTATAAGTTTTTAACTATAACCATCTGGACGAAGCCGAAGTATTTACATATTAACTGGGTTCCTCTTTTGGACGTTTTGTGTACCAATTTTGAATAAATTAGAGATATTCTGACATGTTTTCTTGGTATTACCTGCCTGACTGCTACACGCAGGTTTGATTTATTTTTTATTTTGAAATAATTACACTACATATTCTGAGAGTTTGTACTTAATGCATAAAGTACTTACACTGTAAATATCGAAAGTTTATATTTAAATAAACTTTACATAAACGTTAGTTTTTCGTCTAAGATGTCAAACCGCATTCAGGCAACGTTCAAAACCATATTAATATTTCAAAGAACATACGTTGAAAATGATTGCCGATACAACTAACAAGTTATTGAGGCGAAAATTCAATTAGTTCTCAAATACGAGCCTTTGGAGTAGCGTTAGTTTATCGGAAAGAATAAGGGGCGGAACTTGAATATCAGATCCTTCAAGGTCATTAGGTGCGCTCAACTTCTTAAATATAATATTAAAAAGCTATAAAAGCGTTAGGCGTGGAAATAAATATTGAAAAATTGTGACTACTCATTTTAGTTATTTTCTATATACTAAGGGAACTTCTCCTATATTTAAAAATTTAAATTATATTTTTGAAAAGTGTCTAACTGCATACAGCAATAGCTGTAGCTCTTAATTTCAAATCAAGTCAGATAATAAAATATGATCATCAATTGTCCTTATTAAATAATTTTGATCAGCTTACCCAAATGGCTTTTGTTTGAGGCTGAAAATCCGCACAAAATTAAAATTTTATTTTACTTATTGGTTCAGTTGGTAAATTATTATTTCAGATATTTATTTTTTAATTTGTCCAATGTCAATAAAAATAGAAAAAAAAACAATAATTTTTATTAGTTTAAAAAACATATATTTGTATATGTTTAACACTCATATTTTTGAATAAACACATATCTAATTTTTAACGCTAGTATATATTTAATTTATAGTCAAAAACATTGATGCTTCTTAATAATTTTAAGCTAAAAGCTTGTTTTATTGACAAATTGTCAGTGAAACTGCTTTCTATTAAAATTAACATCGATTGTGTTAACTTGACATTCTGAGATTCCTAACAACACAATTATTTCATCACAGAGATGCGTACTACTCTGAGATCACTGAATATTGCTTAAATAAACTATAAAGTCTTCAAAATGTATAAATCTTAACTGCATAGAAATACTTTACCTGCGCAATTTACATAGTCTTTGTTTTCTCTCAAATCCAGATCCAAAAGCCTAGCAGTTCACGGCCTTGGATTATGTTCTGAATACCTCTTTACTCTCTTTATTTCTATGAAACGCACTACTATCTTTTGTTGTTTTTCCAGACTTATTTAAATTAACTATATTTTAAAATTACTCGTCACGAAAAAAAGTATTATAATTACATGCTACTAAATTAGTTCTATTAATTTTTAAAAATATAATCAATGATCTTTCACATTATTGCCATCCCAGCTAAATATCCTGGTTTGATTTGAATTTGACGTCAAATTTCAGTGGAAAGAACGCAATAAAAAGAAATGTAATGTACTCAACTATTGGGCACATGATGTTGAAACGGTGGCAAAGTACTGTTGGTCGTAATTTTGAGCTGTCAAAATACAAGCTTATTTTATGTAAGAAAATTCTATGCCCAGTTTGGAGTTATGGAATACAGCTATAGAACTGCGCCAGTAAGTCTAATGTCCAAGTAATACAAAGGTTTCTAAATAAAAGGCTTAACACGTAATTAATTTGCCTTGGTACGTTTATAACTGTGACCTTCACTGCGATCTAGAGATTGAATTGATAGATGATATTATTAGTAGATTTTAAATTTGCAAAATATATTTTTAAAAAATACCTTAATTTATGTAGCTCTCATTATGTTAATTTAGAAATTATTTGATGATAGATTTGTAACTTGTGTGATTAAAAATTTTATAATAAAAACAAAATTTTAAAGAAAGTTTAATATTTTCAGTGATCTTGTAATTTCCCAAAACAGTTCTATTTTTATTATCATTTTATTACCATTTCAACAATTTTTTGCCCGAAAAATCAAATAAAATTTATTTAAACCATTTCTATTCTGTAACCATGTCGTGCGAAAATTGTGAGGGAACTGATTATCTGATCGATTTTTAGTAAATCGTTTTTTATACTTCAAACTTGCGAGAACTGATCTGCTCATTGTTCAAAGTCATTTTTAATTTAATGTAATTATTTATTTAAATTTTTGTATGATTAAATGTGAATTTAATAAAAAATATTATTGTAACTTTGAAGAAACTTAAAATAATAACTAACTATACATTACTTGTTTAATAAATAACATTAAAATTTCGACGTTACGTTATTTATTATCAGGTCCTAAAACATTTAGATACCGGCGAAGTGCGTCTTGCAATACGCATAAAATGGTTTCATAATTATTTTACAGTAGTATCCTCGATTTGATACTTAGAACAAAATAGGGCAGAGCGTTTCTTTTGACAACGTCACGATTTTTGCATGAAAAAGTCTTCTCGGACTTATTTATAACGAAATTGAGTCCCAGTTCTTTTTCACGATATAAGTTGGTTAAATGAACAAAATAAACCCAAGATAACGGCATCAGGTAAATGTTCATATTTGTTATGCGCGTTCAAAATTGAAACTCGGCCATGCAAAACGAGAATAGACCACGTAAATTAATGTGCTGTCAGAGATGTAGAGACAAACATGAAGAAGTTGGGTTTCTTGATTGACTATGGAATCGTTAAAACATTACAATGAATGTAATTTTAGATATAAACTGGAATGAAACGATTTTTGCAAATAAGCCTTTTCTTTTAAGGTACAAAAAAATTGCGTGTGTATGTATTCACGCGTGTGCACGTGTATGCGCGTACGTGTGTGCGTTCATGAACGTGTGTGTGTGAGTTTGTGTACTTGGGTATGATCATTTATATAACTTAGCAATCAAAATAATATATAAACACCAAATACGTTTTTAAGCAGTTTCTCTGTAGTTACTAATCAGTAAACGAAACAGGTTTATCGATTGAAATAGAAAAACAATATCAGAGTTTACCAATTTCCTGTCTTACATAACAAAATTAAAATGAAAATTTTAAGTATCTGTTAATATATTACATATTACACACCATTTATTGGTGAATGTTAGATATTTTTACCGGGTTTTGTGATACAAAGCATCATATTAAACTTCACAAAATATGAGTTAACAGTAATTCAACAAATACATCAATAGGCCAAATTCAAGTTCATATACTGAATTATTAATCAACACGTCACGTCGTCAATGAGTCAGCGCGTCGGTTGTTCTAATTTCGTATTAATTTTGGCATATATTCTGCTAGTGATTAAAATTGGAAGGAGTATAAAAAAACTCGGAAATTAATGGAACAAACTAGCTAAAAGCACGATCTTGTGAGGGTCCGAAATTGTTGTTATCAGTAGCAGAACTTATATCATCAGTTCCAATTTATTTTTCTTGTTCGTCTAGAACAGTAGAATTTATATCAATACTTCTAATTCAGTTCTTTTTTTTGGTTTAAACAACCAGTCATACGTAACAGAAACTTCCTGAAAAGTATAGAACGTAACATCTAATGACATCTAGAAAAGCCGAAATGCACCTCGATGTTAGCACAAAATACGTCTTTCTAATTCAAAACGGTTTCTAACGGGTTAGTTTTATTTCTCGTTTTTAAAAAGTTTTATCAAATTATGTCTAAGTAAAAGATATAGTCTATGTAAAAGCTTTATCAATATGTTAATTTTCTTTTATTTTAAATATATCCAGAAAATAATCAATATACCTGTTTTAAGATAGTTAATAAAAAAATAAAGTTTTTATGAAAGTGACTTCATTTCTTTTTTTAATATCTACAAAATTCCTGGTACGAATTTGCTTTTGCCTTCTAAATTTTAACACATATGAGTTTTTAATATTAAAATTTCTTTCACAAAATTCTTATATTTAATGCTAACGCGTCTATTGTTTTAACAAATAGAAATTTCTTTTGCTCCAATGTCTCCAAAAACTTTATCTAATCATAAACCCTGAGATGTTTAATTGTGAATGTGAAAGCTAGTACTAGGTTATTAAAAGCAATAAATTGAAATTTCAGAAGTTTATCACATATATGTATCATGAGAAATTTATAATATATATATATATGTATATATGTATATTTTTGTTTTTATTTGGCGACTACCTGCATTTCTAAGATCATCTTTACCAGTAAGAAATAAAGTTACAAATTCTCTACAAACATATGTACCTTATTTGAATTAATTAGTATCAAATTTAACTTAAGCTAAGTTAAAACACGAGATTCATCATTTTCTTCCATTGTCAGGATATTATATTCCAAACAATTTCATCTAATAGTAACTAGCCAAAGTACAATTTTTCTTGTTTTCATTCACTCCTATTGTTGATACTAAATCATTCGGAATCTCTAATATTAAATGACGGTGAATGCATTTACGTATTTCTCATTTATATATTAGATATAAGAACTTGGTCAAATAGACACTATTTTTCTAATCTCACTTATACTTAATCGAGATAAATAACGAATTACAATGAGCCTATTAATAAGCACCGCATATCTTAATTACTATATCTTAAGTCTTTTTTCAACCTCTGCAATTACGCTGTGTATAATATGTCTGCCGGTCATAGCGTAAAGAACCAAGCAGCACATCACTCAACTTTAAGTAATCCAACATAACACATATGATACTTTTCTTCGAAATTGGCTGTAAATTACACCAATCTAGAGATACACGCCACCAAAAATATAGTACGAGTAGTAACTCCTGGATATGATACAAGCATTAAAAGTAGTAGGGGTGGTAAACCATAAACATCGAATAGAGGATGGGCGGTGGGACACAATAGTTCTCGATTGGAGGTCAATAGATGACTGGATGTGGAAATATTAACCGACAATCAACTCATCTTCAAACCGACGTTTCAAAAGTGGTTAGCAAGGTTATGATAAGAGAAACCTAGAAACGACAAGAACGAAAGATATTAGCGAAGGAGAAATTATCATTAAGAGTTCTATACCCAGAGGTACATGAGAAGAAGAGATATAAAAGAACGAAATTAGACTATATATGTCCATTATCTTTCATACATTTTACGGACAGAACTAATGTAATTTTATTAAGAAAAACGTTATTATTTTATTCGATTTAGTCATTAATTATGGTTTCGGAAAATAAAAACATGGCCCTTTTTTTTAAATTTCGTATGTAAAAAAAATCAGTAAAGAAATAGGAATCTCACTCGTCAATATACATATGTATGAATGTACGTATACGTGGGCGGTATATGTGTGTGTAATAGTTAATAATTAACCAAACTTGATGACAAATACTGGATAGGATAATATCAAAATACCACTGTGACTAAAGTCATTGTAATGCTAATTATTAAATTAATATCAATTAAAATTAATACTTCTCTTTCACTAACTAAAATACTGTTCCTGTACTCAATTACAACGTGATTCTATTGAAAACGGTACCAAGAAAATTAGTTTTAACCAGAGTAAAAAGTTTTATATGAAATGGATGGTTAATAAATGGAATATAAATCTCTTCTGAAAAATTAAAAAAATGATTAAATTTAATAATTTATTCAGGTCGATCAAGGTGAAATTTTTGGAGGTAATTTTTATCCAAATATTTGATGTTCAGCGCCTGCCGCTTTACATATATAAATAAAAATATATTAAAACATATATAAATTATAGTCGTCAAATTATTAACCACAGTTGTATTCAACAAATAGATAACTAAGTGCATGAGTAAAAAAACTTAAAAGGAATAGTGACAAAGAAGAAATTTTAGTTTTGTTATTATTTATTTTTATACGCCATAAAGTTTTTCGTTCTTGATTAGTTAATCTTAAAACTTAGTATTTATTAAAGCTGTCGAATATTTATTTCGTAATTTTACAGATTTTTCAGAGACCGAATATTTAATTGCGATTTCAAATAATCGAGCTAGGCTCTAAGTATAATATGCATTCGTCAATCATCAAAGTCTGTCTCGTCTTTAACGTAAAAAAATATTATAAATTGTATTATTATGTTCACTCAATTTAAGTCTAAACTTATTTTTCAATTAAATTTATTTTAATAATCTTTCCCATTTTATTTTAATCGTCAAGAAGAAATAAAATGTATTTTTAACATGCCGATTAGTTTGCTGTATTCAATTATTAGCAACTATTTTTAAAGTATTCTACAGGTGTCCAGTGGCAGATTTCAAAGTTTGAACATAGTTTCTGAACGCAAAACATTTGAGGGGCGCGGGGGGCGTCGTTAGAAGCGCAAGCGGTGCGGATGTTTTTGTAGCCATGGAACAGTGGAGTGGAGAACACCGCTCTTTTGCCGTCAAGGCGTATAACTCAAGTGGATTTTCGCTGTCTGTAGCACGCCGTCGATTTAATTATAATCGTTACAGTATTCGTCGATTACTTGATGGACCATCGATCAACCTCATTCAGTCATGGGTAGCAAGGTTCAGAGCTACAAGATCAACATTAAATAGGCCCAGGCCAGGACCTACACCATTGGTAGCCACGGATGAAAATGTCGAGCGTGTTATGGTTTCTGTCGTTGAAAATCCCCGTTTATCACGGCGTACACGTTCATCGATATTGGGAATTCCGAAATCAACTTTACAGGTAATAATGCAAAAAAGCTCAAGTTCCTTCCATATAAAATTCAAATTGTTCAAGATTTACACGATTCTGACTTTGAATTAAGAAAAACTTACGCGGAGGTGATGTTGTTGAGATTTCGTACTGCTACCCGGATGGGCGACATATTCTTTAGTGACGAAGCTCACTTTCACATTGGAGGATATGTGAATAAGCAGAACTTTCGTTACTGGGATGTTCACAACTCAAGACAAATGCATCAAGAGCTTAGAGTAACAGTGTGGTGTGCCATGTCTGCATCTGCAATCATAGGGCCTTATTTCTTTGAAAATCAACGTGGCCAAACTGTAACTGTTAACGAAAATTCGGAGAGATATGCCGATATGTTAAATAATTTTTTCAGAGTAGAACTACAGAATAGTCCATCCTTCAACCAAAACACATGGTTCCAGCAGGACGGGGCCACAGCTCACACTGCTAATTTGTCCATGAATGCAGTGCGGCAGTCATTTACAGAAAAAAAATATCCCGAAACGGTACCGTATCGTGGCCACCTAGGTCACCCGATTTAAGCCCATGTCACTTTTTCTTATGGGGATACTTAAAATCTGTTGTTTACAAAACAAATCCGGGCACTGTGATACAACTTAAAGAAAATATTCGAGCCAAAGTCAGTAGAAGACCCCAGTCGCTCTGCAAACGCGTTTTTGAAATCATGCGTGCTAGACTCGAAGAGTGTTTCAGGCTCGAAGGCCGCCATTTGGGAAACGTGGTTTTTAAAAAATGAAATCCGCGTTTGTTGTTGTAAAGTTAAAATACTTTGTATTAGAGGTGTAGTTTTTTTTACAATTTTTCAAACATTGAAATCTGCCACTGGACACCCTGTATTAAGATTTTTGTATCAATGTGGAAAAGGTTTTACAATGGTATTAAAGGAAATGAAATAAATATTAAATTTTGGAGTAAAATTTAAAGCATTGTAACATTCCATTGGATGTAGTTTACAAAATAAGAGAACATGAAAAGAACATAAACATTGATTTATAAGAAAATTATACATAAACCTCAACGAAAAAAATGCCGGCAAGTGTGAGTCTTACTCGCGCTTCGAAGATTTAATTCTTCGTCAGAAGTGTAATTACATCATTTGTTATAAATCATCACTAGTAGGAACTTCTTAGTGCTATACATATATATCAATACGTAAGTAATTAAGTATGGGCACGTATATACTATAATAAATATCTCAGAAACTATAAAAGACCTATGTTTTTCATAATTTTGGCTCAGTATTTGATGGAATAACCGATAGAAAGAGATAAAACAAACTAAAATTGTGTAAAAATAACAATACCATTATAATAAAGTCATTATAACAAACAATTCCAAACAATACCCCAATCTATACGCGTAATTTAATTTTTTTCGAATAGTATATTTGTCTCCTTCAAATTTTCCTATCAATATTTTGAGGGTTTATTCCTAAAACATGTGCCAGTAAATACCCTTTATGTTTGTGGCAAACTTCTGTTTCTTTGTCAAGTGGTCTTTGAAAAAAACAACTGTGAGGAATTAACAGGTCGACAGGTGAGTGGTTTTATGAGGCTTTTGTATTTCCTTCGGAGTCCCGGAACCCCATAAATATATCGCCTCTACGTTTAACACGTTGTCTTAAATCGAAGGTACTAAATTTTATTGCGCCATTAAATAGCCTAGCCACAACGTGTAATAACAACCAGTTTGACACGGAAAGATTGGTTCCTGATAGTCTTAACGGTTATTGCAGTAATAAATTTTTAAGACTAGACGAATACTTTTCTATCTACTCTCTTGAATCTAAGCATGTTTGTATATTATTTAATATATATCATATTCGGTTTTATGTGTCTTACATTACAAAATCATCTTCATTTACTGCCTATACATTAAACCTATTAATTAAATAACGAATAAAAAATCAATTTCGTACTGATCTCAGATGTACTTCTTATTTAATTTAATAATTCTATTCAAAATATAAACGGTACAATTATTTTGTACAAAAAAATGACGAATTAATAAAGACAAATTAACTGGATACCAATTTAATCAAGCATTTTATTTCAAGATTACATACAAATGAGTAGTAAGTACATACAAATGGGGTAAGCAGGTTAACAAGGCATAAAGGAATTGCATCTCAATATGTTTTGCAAGTACATTATTAAAGAAAGTGAAGAGTTTGCTTACAAGACAACCTTAATCAAAATTAGGTTATAAGCAACGAAATGTGTTTAATTTATAAATTTTGAGATATTTTTGCTAGTAATAATAGTTACTACATAAGTAATACTATGTGAACGGAAACAAATTTCTCCAGTGCAAGTGTAATGCAGTTCATTATCAAGTCAAATGCAGTACTCAACCATATAGTTAGATGATTTATGGCATAACGTCAGACAATTGATTAGGATAATAATCACTTTAAGAACATCACTAAATGCCTGAAAATTGTTGAAGTGTTTATGCTTATTCGAGCTGTCTAATTATCTTAATCAGTGAAAAATGTATTATTTATGCTTTAAAAATTTAGTGGTACCGAGAACAGTTCTTCATAAAAAATTAAGAAATACCATAATTATTTAGTGTGAAGACAGCATTTGTAATTACCAAAATAAATCAAATTTGATATAACTATTTCATCTCAATACAGTCCTGCAGATCTTTTCATAATATACACTAGATGTATGTATAATCACTGTGAATTCACGGAAATTATTAATTATGGATTAAGTAGTCGAAGCGTGAAAGGCAGGTAAATAAAAAACACAATCACTTTTTCATTTATAATATTTAGGTATGTTTAGTTAAAAAGTTGTTGTATCTTCTAACTTTTCCTGCACAATTACAAATTTGAACAGTTTAAATCATATTCAAAAATTTTAGGCTCTCCTTTGATTAAATTGGACGAGTAACCACGCCAATAAATTCCGCTTGCGTAAGCTTATATTTACACTTCAAAATAACAACTATAGCATTTTCATTTCCTCGTGGACTACATCAGGTCTGAAGCCAGTGGAAAAAGATATCGGCAAAAAGGTCCAATTTTTATATCCATGTTGACATAATGGATTTGTGTACCAAAAAATGCAAGCTTTCTGATCATAATAATAATATTTATGGTGTTTCTTCTTTCTTCAAACTCATGGACATGAGATATTTGCAAATATATTTCTTTAAAAGTGACAATCCATGTAAAAATTGATGCGCAAAATGAAAAAGAAACGAATTACGAATAAAGTAAAATAGGAGTAAAAATTTTCCTAAAGAAAATTTATCGGCTTTTCTCATTAATACGCCTCAACCGCGCGTGGCAAAAGGTTAAATCTATATAAGTATATATTTATATATATATATATATTGTTCAAAATCATATCCCATAATTGTAATTAAGTAGATTTTTTTTTTAATTTTTTTTATTTTTATCCAAGATTAATATTAAGGCAAACTTAACATTTCTAGGGCAGATTATTAAATATATGGACATTTAAATGACATTTAAATTTATAGAGTTTTTGTTAATAATATCAATATTAACAAAAATCCTGTCGAAAAATATTACAATTGTATGAAATAATGTCTTTTGTCGATTACTTTTGATTTAAAAAATTGTCAAATAGCACCAGTAACAGGTTTAATAAAAAAATTATATCTTTATTGGCTAGTGATATTGAAACTTTGGTAGGCGGCCATGTAATTTCATGGAATCCGTGCTGCCTCCTCAATAAAATACCTTTGTATGACAGTTTTCAAATTGAATGCACTCGAGGGAAATATTTTTTCCGCCTCCTTTATCCTTCCGGAAAGCGTGAAATTGTGAAGGAAATTGTTTATATTACTGAAATTATTTTACAGCACGCGATGAGAAATTTATTACAGCACGCGATGAAAATGCATGGAAGTTTTTTTCTTTTTTATTAATGATTAAGGGAAAAAAATAAATATAATTACAAGATTCCTGCATATGTTAAAATTATGGGTTTGTATTATATTATGTTTAGAGATCAGAAGTATAAAAATAAACAAAATTTAAGGATTAATTTTTTTTTCAATATTTCTCCTTTTCTCTATCTTTCCCATTAGGTTTATATTACATTTTATTGTTAACCTTACATTATTTATACTTAGTGATTTAAAATATATGACAAAAGTTTTCAATTCAGCAGCAGTCGCACATTTCAGTTTTCCATAGCACCAGTCGCATATCATCGTAAACTGAACTCGACGCATTATTTAGCATAGATAATTAAAACGTAGCCATTTAAACGAAAGAAATAATTATCAAAAACTCTTAAATTATATCATTTTACTTGTTTGAAGTAAATACTTACGTTCAACCGTCAACATTTTTTGATCTTTATTGGAAAACTCTCGAAGTTACCTTGGATCAATTTTTTAACTTCGAAGATTTCAAAAGCATCAAATTCCATGTAAAATAAATAGCTGTACCACCAGGGATGTAAGTCAGTATTTATATACAAGGGAGTAATCATTTTGACTTACTCTGCATACATTTAACTTTGAACCAAAAACTGGTTTTGAATTTCAATTGCAATAATTCAGCAATATGCTAAATTTTGCTTAGTGCCTCCATCATTTCGTCTTAGTGACCGAATCAGTCATAACGCTACATAAACGAAAAACTAAAACTCTTGAAAAACTCTATTCTTTATTCTTCTTCTTCCAACTCTATTTCTCTTCATGGGTGTTGACTTGCTTCGAAACGCCCATCCAAATAAGTATTGACTTCGTTTTAGGTTTTTAGCTTTTATTTTTTATAGCAAGTCACATCGTTCATTTGCAAATTCTACAAGCTTCCGTACATTTCACGTTTGTCTATTTACTTTAACTGTTGTTCAATTAGACAACGTAAATATATTCAGCATAAGTAACATTTATTTAAACAGAGATTATCAATCGTTTTATTATTTTAATCGTTACTTTGGTAAAGTTAGAATTACTTACAATTCATCCCTAATAGTTTTCTAACTATTATTCTATTTACATTTGTTTTTTGCTCTTTTCAAAAGTTTTATATGTTTATGTACTTTTTTCAAGATCTCCCATAATGTTTGGTTTCATCGATTCAAGACTTATTTTATTTATTTTTAAAAATTCTTGCTACATAATTTATACTTAACTTACTTTTTTTACAGAGCCTATATCTTGAAATAAAAATAAAGTGACGTGATGTCTAAGGACAAAATCTGCACTTATTTACATTAATTCCCGCTCGTACTTTTCATGGTCGTAATGAGTAAAGTGAACGATTTTTTTATTGAAAAGTCATCGTGGCAAACCAGATGGCTCTTAGAATGCTTTCCTGTATAGAAGGTAACGTACATTCTCTCAATACAACACGAATATATGCAAGATAACTTCATGTCAATAAATCGTCGGGAATTTGTAAGTAATCATGGTTTGGACAAATATTTCGTTTTAGAACTTTAATTACAATATTATATAGAAGAATCATTTACCAGCATTCCTTAACAAATGTGATATAAAAGACCACCTTGCAAATATGCAAGTGTGTTTCGGAGACATTTTTCTCTAAATATGTGGGTAAGTGAAACAGAAACAAATATATGGATCCCTGTGCTGTACTGAGGTACAAATACTGAAAAGAGAAGGACCAATCAAAAAAGAATTGGCATGCACGTTCACCTCATATAACTTCCATGGATTTTTTTGTTTTGTGACAGGCTAAGGAACTCTTGATATAGGTACTCTACTTGACATAGGCAAATAAATATCAAGATGAGAGGAATTGCAAGGAAAAATTCACTCGTCCTTTAGTGTTTGGAGGAAATAATACACATCTAAAAATAACAACGACCTACGTAATAAAAACGGCTTGTGCTTATATTTAAAAACGTGGTTCTTATTTTGAACATGAAAAATAAATTATTACAGCAAAAATGTTGATTCATTTGTTTACTTCTTTTTATTGTGAATATAGGTTATATACATTTATAACACTCGATATTTGGTTGTCCTTTTCTCTGTTCGCTTGTAATTTGAGTTATTCCGGATTGATTTTAATGTAACTTAGAATTTTGTATAAGTATTAAAATTTATGGTCACACTTTCCACTGCAAGCAAAACACAATAACTAATATTATATTAAATAAATACTGTAACTTTTGTTTAATATGATAGTTTATAATTTCGTAACTCTAAGTCTTAAAGGTAACAAACTTCACTGTAAGTCACGTAGCTCAGAAAATGTATACATCGCACACAGGTAGTGGTGCCGAACTTGCCTTACACAACGCCTCCCATCAGAAGTCATCTTTATTGATCTACTGCGGCTGTACGACCCCTTCACTTCAGGAAGTTACTAAAGCAGTTTCGTGAGGGTGGATCGCGTTGTAAACGTGGGCGGGCAAATTGTCAGCAAGTATTCCTATGTTACTTGTTCAGTTTACGCGAATACATGTAAAAACATATACATGTAATCCCAAATGAATTATGAATTTCTAAATTGTATTAATAGCTTAAAATAGAAAAATGGGGTTCTCTTTTATGAAATGAACTGAACAAAATTTACATTTAAAATGCTTCGTGTCGAATGTCAAGTATTAGCGAATAAAAATGACTGAAATTTACCCTGCTAAATAATTTTTTGAACTGAAAAAATTTGTTTCAGTAAGAATTTATTAAGAAATTGTTATTAATTGGTATATTTAGATGAATTTATTAACACATAGATAAATTTCGTTGGGACAAGTAACTTTATAACTTGAGACATATATAATAATATGCAGAATTCTCCATTTTAATAATTTATTGCTTTTAATTTTGTTTAATTATCAATCCAATTAAATAAATCACAGTAATGTTACTAGATCACAATTATTTCTTAGTGTTTTAAAACTGCTTCTGAAGGGCTTTACTCAAGATATAATGTTATTCGTGTCAACGAAATTTGTCTATGTGTTACAAATTCATCTAAATATATCAATTCTTAACAATTTCTTCATCAATTCTTACCGAAACAATTTTTTTCATTTCAAAAAAATATTTAGCAGAGTAAATTTAAATTATTTTTCTTCGCGGAATACCTGACATTGAAGCATTTTTAAAAGTAAATTTTATTAAATTCGTTTTATAAAAGAGAATCCCGTTTTTCTAATCACAATGCATATTTTCGCAAGTGACATAACTTTTAAAGTAGCATAAAATACCTATAACACTTTATGCCACTTTTCTTAAAAAAACCTGTTTTGAATAAATTTTATTTACAATTTGTTTTGATAGATTGTGTACAAAGATATGAAAATGAGGAGAGTTTGAAATTTTTATATATAATTTTTTATTTTTATAGGACAGAAACCATTTTTTATGGGCTCGCTAATTGTGTGGCTATGCGCGCATATCAACTATTTTTGCTGTTTTTGTCAGTGATAAATCCGTTTCTTTATAACACTTATATTAGTTTCTTATAACTTTCTTATAAATTTTACGGTTTCCAGTCATTACTAATTGTAGGTTTTCTATTGGTAGATTACGAATCTTTTTGTTTTTTATAATCGTTTGTAATATTTTCGTACCGGAACTGATAAATAATATACACAAAAAATTGTTCGCAAACTGTTTTTACAACTACTACTTATAATATAGCTATGTGGATACAATAAGAATTAAAATCAGTAATAACTGTTAAAAAAAAATTTAATATTTTAATATGAGGTATATTTTGACATATTAACCTATATTTTGGGGTTACAGATACAAGACGTTTAGTTTCTCATTGTGAAATTCTCGTATTGATCTCTTTCCTCGTGTAAGCACAATTTGAACTCCGATCATATTTTTACCTTAAAATTCATAAAAAACACGTTTTTATATTCAAATCGTAAATTTTCGCCTAAATAAAAGAACTTTGTTGAAATATGGTGTTTTCGTAGTTATTTATTTTTTTCATCTCACCTAATCAGGTGAACATCAGGCAAAATTTGATTGTAGATGTTGAACTAAACAAGTTCAATATTTACAATCAAATTTTACGCACCGACGAATATAAAACATATCGCAAATTATAATTTACTCATCTCACTCATCGTTTGTCCTTTATTTTTTGTGATCATCAGTCTAAATCGTTCCGGTTTACGTTCCTAATAATTGCTTTATCACGTAAATCGAATTCATACTCAAAAAGCTATCAGTATATAGAATTACAATAAAGTATATTGATATATAATATCATAGCATTAAAAATTGGGACAAAATTTAATAAATTTAATAGCAAATGTACGTATGCAGTCACCTCATTCGGTTAATTTATGGAATTATATATTATACCTATTGTATTATTTGCGTGTTAGTGTTAGTTATAACATATATTATATTCCAAGACGTACTTTATGTCTTGGAATATAATATATGTTATAACTACTGTGTATGATGGCCTTTACAGTGTAAATAATTTTCATGTCAATATTTTGACGCCTCTGATATTGCATGCATGCGGCCGTTGTCCATATTAACATAAATTTGCCTGAGACAAAGGTAGTAATGTAATTCAAAATAAAACTAACTCTAATTATTATAGACATATTTTAGTTGTATAGTTATAAGTTACTCACAGCAAAGTACTATGGACTTATTTTATACAAAATTCTTTTCAATTTGCAAATTGAAAATTCTAAATATAAAATATAATTTTTTTTCTTAATTTATAGTCAGTCAAATTCTTTTTACGAAAAAACGGGTGTAACTACTATTTAATTTGATTCATTGCGTAAGTTGTGTTGCTTATATACTCTTTGAATATAGTATCGTTTCACAAATTTATTTTATTTCGTGTGTAAGAAAATTGTAAAAAATAGTTTTTTACATTTTACATGTGTGTGCTTTTACTATAAATATTACTCCCTAATACTAGAAACCATGCTAGGTTCAACTAATATTGTATTTTTGTCTAGTTTTAAATCCTTAATACGCGTGTTCCTGCGGAGTCGGCTTAACGTCTGGCAAACCTGGTCGTTTGGATTAGTGTGTGGCTCGCTTGTTTTAGGAAGGAAATCGTATCTCCAATGCTTAGTGACACAGACATGCTTCCGCCTATGTATTCTTTGAATATATTGGAGCAAATAGTAAATTTTATAGAAAGATAACATGTGACGCTATATAATTTCTCACAAACTCCTTGCATTTGCCTGATGCGGACCATGGCGCACTCTGTATCGTTACCCTGTGATACATATTTTCCTCGGATGAGTGTATATTCGTAATATTGTATCCTTGTAATATGACTGATTTGAAAATTTGTTTACAAACAACTTGTTTGTAAATTATACTCATAATATTTTGTTGCATTATTCTAAAAAATATCTTAAGTTAAGTACAAGTTTAAACTAACTTGATTATAACATAACAGATTCGTTTTTCTTTTCCGAAAATACTACCGGAAACGATTTTGGCAAAGTTTAGAATTTTTCCTTTATAATCGCAACCCTAAAAAATTTACAGCTACATTGATTGTTTGCTACCGTCGGCTTTTTTCACCATCAACTAAAGTATAGTTGGTAATTTTAACATTTTCAGAGAGATTAAACATAAATATTTTGTTTCAACATTATTATTTTAACATTTTTTCTAATGTGATCGAGGATTTTCATTTATACTTAATCTTTTCTACTACATGAAAATTTTATGAAAAAAATCAAGCATTTTATTGAAAGAAATGTTCTTCGATGCACATTTATATTATTAAAATTGAGAATTCATCACTGATGAAAAACAGTAAGTACATGCCCAAAAACATTTTTAGGGTTCCATATATAAAAACAAAAGATCTTATAAAATCATTTAGGTCTCCATTCGTATATTTATAACATGCCTTTTTATCAGAAATTTGAAATTTGGTATTGCGATAAAATATATTAACATAAATATATTTTAATAGTTAACATTTGCGAAAAGATAGACTTTAAAATAAGTTTTCTAAATCTTTATTCAATTTCGTGTGTGGTGTGCGATATGTCAATTTAAAGGAAGAATTATAAGAATTCCAAAATTATTTCGCTCTCAAAATTATTTTACAGATATTGCTTAAAATATTCACAAAAGTATTTGTAACCCTGTCAACGCTGAAACTGCTGAATTAAAAATTATGAAAAAATATCGTCATTAGGAGTTTACTAAATGTTTATTGGAGTATTATAGCAATAATATTCAATTATATAATATTGGAGTATTACAGTAATAACACTCTACATTTTATTGTATAACTGAGTGTGCAATTCTATTTCGGAGAAGTACCGTTCTATTTTTTTATTGCAGAATTTTATTGTTTACTAAGCCGTTCGTTTCGTAATAATTTATTAATTCAAGATATGAAGATATAAAAAAATAAACATAACACACTATGCAACCGTAACAGGTTTTACAATTACTGCATAGAATTCAAAGTACCAGCAGTGATTAAGGTTGTAACAAAAGTAGAGGAATACTGCTTAAACGGTGCATATTAGTTAGTTATTGGCTAGCATTCCCCCAGCTATACCCCCAGACCCTTTACGCAGGTGAAACTACCGGGAAAAACAAATATATATTTACAAGCGTGGTAAGCAAAATGTTAATATCAAGAACTGTAGTTAACATAAATTAATGGATGCAAATATAGTTATTAAAATAGATAGAAATATTTTGTTTAAAAATTTAACATTAATTTTTATATGTGAGCATGAAAAATTAATAATTTGGATATGAATCCAATGAAATTTGTTTCAGATAAGTAAAAATAAAGAAACTGTTTTTCTTTTTTTTCTGTTATGTTTATTATTTCACAAAAACTTTCGTATTTATTTATGATGGTCGATTGTGATAAACATACTAAAGTATTACTTAAAATTTCCTTTCACTACTGAAAATTGCCTATTATATTTAAATTTTCTAGCGATTGTTAGGCAAATTTCTAACGATTATTGCAATACCACTGGAAACCAGGGTTTAGGTCCCGGGACATCTCGCGTCTCGAAGTTCCGGGACTAGTTCCAAATTGAATTGTTTCGTGTCAAGACTCGAGACACGGTCTTGCAAATTAGGTTGTAAATTTTTTTTTTAAATTAGGTAATCTTCATTATCTTACTTTTCCCACACTCTGTTACTGAGAGCGCCATCTTTTAGCTTAATGAGTAATTAATTAATACTTGGATATATGTGACTTATTGATTGAGTACCACTGACAACTATTATACTGGTGCGCAATCTAATAGGGGTTAGTGGTGAGAACACTATAAACACATTCATCGCTATGTTGTTATTTTATGAGGTTTGTTTATGAGTAAGTGTTCCAAAATCCTCGGTTTCAGCCAAATCAGTAAGTCAATGTCAGATTTTAGATTCAAGTTTCATATACGTTTCAGCTTTTCATTTGATGAACGGACCAACGTTCAAAATTTAAAGTAATTTAATTTGTTTCTGCATGGTTTGAACGGAATAACTAGTTTATATAGCCGGGAAATACCATGCCGAAGAGGTCGAACAAACAATTGTAGATGCAAGAGTTTTGAAAAACCTGTTATGGCTACCACAAGCAAGGGTTCAATCATAAGGAATTATTTTGGAAGAGGAAGCCTCAGCATGATTATTCCATTCTTAAACCACGCAATGCATCCAGGAGATACATATTTTAAGCTTGTTCCTATAAAGATACTGATGATAGGAATGGTTAAATAATGAAGAGCCAAAACCTTTAGGAAAAAGTTGGCAATACCAGTTAGGAAACAAATTGTCCTTAACAACCAATGGATAACATTCAAAGAATACTTGACAAAACTCGATTTGTAGTATTTTCTTTAGAAAAAGTTCACTAAAAAATAGCCAATTAAAGAAATATATGAAAACGGAATTTGGGAGCGAACTCTGTTTATTACTGGATGTATAGACGACGTGAAATTTTATCATTTTTAAGGAAGAAAGGTTCCTAGATTAGATGATGAGTATTTATGATTAGTATTTAGATTTTATTACCGATTGAAAGTCATAATTTAATTTTAGGTTCAATGAATGTTGATTTTCAGTAAAATAGCCATTTTATTGATATATCTAACTAAAAATTATATCGAATGTTACTTTATTTTGAAAAGTCTCGAAGTCCCGGGATGTCCCAGGCCTATGATCCTGGGATGTCCCAAGACTTTGGACATGTTGAGCCTTCTCAAATACTAATGGAAACTTAAAATTTAGCATGATGATAAAGCATAATATCCGGTGTATATTTTAAGTCTAACACTCAAAATAATTTATATAACTCTTTTCAAGGTAGCCAATGCATTAATTCAACTTTTTTAATTTCGCATATAGTGTGATGAATTAATTGAAAAAGGCAAATATTCAAACCTCCTAATATTTTTTCAAAATTGCGTCTAAGATCACTAAAAAGATGTACAAAATATTCCAAAAAAAAAAGTCGCGCTAGGTCCCGCGCGCCTTCTCTCCCAATCTCCTAAATTTTTAGTTTCAAAATAGTGAAAAGGCAATGTTACTATAAATTCATCTAAAGCTTGCTGAAAAACAGTGGATATTTTATCAAATGATGGGTTGCAGAATGTAAATTGGTTATTATCTAAATTTTACTATAGCAAATTAAGTACTTTTTACGATTTAAAATGCTGAATGTTTTAAATGTAATTTCAAGAGGTTATTAAATAAATGCCTCTTGACATTAAATAAATGTTTATTTTATTTTTTTTAAAAAATGTTATAAATATTATAACAGATTCACTAATGAATATAATGTCAATATTTAAGCGCACAAAATTAAACCCAAAAATATGGTTGAAAATTTGTTCAATTCTTAATAATTTTTTTCAATTGTTCACTGTTTTGCATAGAACAAAGATAAAATAGTTTATCCGTCAGGGTTTTAAATGAATTCATTCTAATATTAGAGAAAATATGTTGATAGTTCTTTTTCAAAATTGTTCGTAGACTTATTTTATTTATTTCATACTAAATTTCTCAAAATCTCTGCTCAAATCAGAGAAAAATAGAATATTTTACTAAATTTCTTTTTCATGTACACGGAAAATGCAGAATATTTTGTGTAAAATATGATTTTCTCAAAATAAATTTTTGGAACACTAACCAAATAAATACAATAAAAAAACTCTAGGTGCCGAAAACCTCACAATAGACTCACCCGTGTCTCCTCTCTTAGAATGGATCAACCAGAGCCACTGCGGTAAATGTTTGTTGTGCAAGTATATAAACTGTTACCCTTCCGGTAAATTTTCATCTGTAAAAATTTATTAGAGTGTTTCCACTAAGGATTAGTAGGTTAGTAAGTTAAGGGATTAATTCTCCACGAGAGGTTGATTATTCAATATTTATTGTTAAAATCCTGCGATTGAACGATAACCTAAATTGGCTGACATAATTAAAACATCTAACTCTCCATTTAGTGAATGCCAATCAACTGTAAAAATTAGATTTACCTGAAATAAAGCATAAAATAAAAGTAAAATATTAATTATCCTTTGACAAGTTACGTGTTTCGCAGTTAATATTGTTGTTTTCACCAAAATACTTTAGTGTCCTTAATGTTTGGTTTCAGTGAAAATTTAAACCATACAATCGAACATTATTTAGGTTGCGAATAATGTAGTAAAACTTGTAATGGAGATTTAAATTTCTAGAAGTGAAAAACTAGATTTCAAAAAGCTATTAAAATTGTTTAAAAATAAGTGCGTGTCAACTGCGGGCACCGCCAATCTTCGATTGCCGTCTAGTTTTATGTTTTATTGTTTTTATGTGATCTTGTCTTTTTCGGTTAAAATATTTTTCCTCTTTTTTAAATTGCAATTAATGAAAAACCATAAATGATATAATTACAACTCGTTTTTTCTTCTTTTAAAACTATTATATTTGTAATGCTTTTCTTGAAACTCTTTAAAAATTTAAATTAACTAAAAAATCCGCTCAAGCATTCGTAAGAAAAGGCTGAATCAATTGACCGAACAACTCTTCTTAAGTGAAGGAAAATAAGGTAACTATTTCAAAATGATACCGACAAATTATTTAATGTTAAAAACAGTTATAGAAATTTATACATTAAAAATATTACATTTAAAATATGTTAAATTTATTACGAGTTATGTAACCAGAAGTTCATACGTTGTACTACCCCGTAGACCAAATATTAATAGGGCTTTAATTAGAGCAACAGGATTCGCCAAATTGCAAGTTAAGTGGTGCGAGGTTGAGTGAGGAACTGGCTAGTTAGGAGGAAGTTTCTTCGCTGAGAAGAGTAACAAGTATACTTGTTGAAGTACCTAGCAATAAATTTAACTTTTAATTATATTATATTACTCTTATATATTATATTATATTATCTAAAATGGACTGAAAAATGAATTTTAAATCACAAAGTAATAATGTAATGTAGTCAAAGTAATAATAACTTCTGCGTGCATAAAATGTCAATAATACGCAATGCACTTTAATGTTTTCGTCTTAAAAGTACTAATATGAACCGCGATAAAAATAAGTCTCTTTCACGTCAATTATTTTTATTTACAAAGCATTTTCATAACTCACGGATTATAACTAAACCAAAGTCATTATAATTTTTTAAATTTTCTCTTTATAAGATTACAATTTTAATGGTGGCAATACTTGGATTTAGTACTTTATGAACTTAAGCCTGTTTCCTTTTTCCTTTACCTTTTCAAAGGAAGTTTTAAGTAAATGGTCCGATTTTATTAACTATAAACGTACGGTCAGCAGACTACAAAGTGTTTCAGTAGAATAAATTTGTACCGTGCTCAATTTCGATTTCCAATATTTTTCTACCTATGCAAATTTGGCATAGCTAGATACAAATATATTAAAATTTTTTTGTTAATCATGAAAAATAATTATTTCAAACAAACATATGTTTTATAAATGAAATAAAACCAAAATAATACTTATTCTATTTATAGTATAATCGATATATATTACAAAAGTAAGTGTATAATATGTGTGCCGCTAAAACTCAGAAACGCATCCCGGTACGATCAAGGGAGTTATATGATATGATAGACCTCTATCCCCCGTCCATGAAAAGGTTCCCATTTTTACCTGAAGGGCGTGCGTAAAGGCTGGACGTTTCGCCCTCTAGAAATTTCTAGAACAATCCAGAACATTTGAGTGTATTCGAGAGCATTCCGTAACATTTCAGAATATCTAGGAATATTCTGGAATGTTGTGGAATATTTTGAAATAGTCTGGAATGCACATAAACGTAGAATATTGAAATTCAATGAAATCCATTAAATATGTCTATAAGGTATTATTTCAAAGGCAGTATTTCAAATAGCTGAAGAGCGAAAAACAAAACAGAAACGACGAGATTTCCGTGTATTAAATGAGAAGATACAATAACATCAACGAAGCTGCGTGGCGAAGTTTCGGTTTTCCCATACACAAAAACGAACCAACTGTGCAACATCTAGCAATACATATGAAGAATGGACAGAGTCTATCTAGCAATACATTTGGAGACGGTCAGAGTATACTTCACAAAAGACAGCGCCAGAAAAATTGGAAGCGAACCACCTAAGAACACAACATGGACAGCTTTTTTCCAATTGTGCCAAATGGAACACAACAAGAAAAATCTTACATGGTCGAAAACAAAGAATTCCAGTAGAGATCATCCACGAATCATGAAAACTAACGCACTAAATCACTAAATCCAGTATACACCGTAGATTCGAATAACGCCGAATGTTTCTATCTCCGGGTGTTGCTACATGAAATACGGCGACCAACAATTTTCACGGATCTCAAGATTGTTGACGATTACCTATGCCATACATACAAAAAACATTGTAACTCTTAGGAGTACTGAAAAAAAATCACTGACAATTAACACTACAAGAGACCTCACACACAGCCTCAGCTGAACAAAACAGAGATTTATTTGCAATAGTGCTAATAAAATGTAAACCATCGAATTCAAAACATCTATGGGATTCCTTTAAAGAGATTATGAGTGATAACATACTGTACGAAATCCGACAAGCTCATACGGAACTAGCCATCGAATTCAACGACGACATCTTCAATGAAACACTCATTTGCCTAGAAGATAAATGTATGGCAATAAAAAACTAGACTTTAGTACAACTTGATATGCCAGTACCACGACGGTGTTTTCAGTGTGCTAAAGTTTTAAATTACGAAGGAAAAAAGTTACAATATCGACGAACTAGTTCAATGCAGTGCTTACAACAAATCACTCCACAATGACAATAAAAAATAATTTACAACGTTATAACGGACCGGATCAAAAAAAACACTGGCGGAATTATTTACGCACCAGGCGGCACTAGGAAAACATTTCAATTAAATCTATTGCTGGCAGAAATATGTGCTAGAAAACACATCGCACTTGCACTGGCATCATTCGGCATTACCGCTACACTTATGGAAGGAGGACGAACTGCCCATTCCTTCCTACAACTACCGTTGAATATAGCCAAAGAACATTTCCTAGGATGTAAAATTTGAAGAGTATCTGGATGGGGTGAACTTCTACAATAAGCTAAAGTTAATTTCTGGGAAGAATGCACAATCTCACATAAAAAAATCACTCAAAGCTGTGGATAGAACATTATAAAATTTATGAGGAAATTCTGAAGTGATGAGAGGAGTTCTATTCATACTCTCATGAGATTTTTCACAAACATTTCCAGTTATCCCCAAGTTAATACCAGCAGACGAAATAAATGCAGGCTTAAATAACTCACATACAAATACTGCGTCAAAAAAAAATGAGAGTTGACCTATTGGAAGACGAAACAACAGGATATTTTGCTTAAAATCTTTTACAAACATGCGGAAGGACATATCTTACTGACCAAACAACCGGCCTTATTAAACTCAACAGTAATTTCTGCAAAGTAGCTACTATGAGAACGAACTCATTGAACCAAATTTATGCAAACATTATTCACCACTTTACTAATCCGAAGTATTGATAACTGAAAATACTTTTGTCGACGATGTCAACTTTAATATTTAAAAAAATTCCCGGTGAACAAAGAATATACAAATCGATCGACACGATGGTAAACATTGAATAAAACTCACGATGGTAAACATTGAATAAAAACACAGAATTTTTAAACTCTTTCTTATACTCTATCCTTTATATTAGGTAAATCACTATTATTTTATAAAATATCTTTACAAAATTTTGATAACTTGTTGCCTGAGTATAAAAATGTTTAACCTCACATATTTCTCAGCGCTCATTCAAGATCATGAAACTTTACGAATAATATTCAGACCTTGACTCTATGTCTTTCGTCCATATTGAAATTTTTGCTAAGGTTACTTATATTATGAGGACTAGTAGAAGAAATCTGAAAATATTATGAATAATACTGTGACGCAAACATGGTTACAAGTGCTAATATCTTAAAAAAATCATCAAGCATGATGTGAACTCGATCGACGAGACTTACTTAGGCATTTGTAAATATTTAGAGTACAAAGTAAATACTTAAAATGATTTGTAACCTATATTAAGTTTTTATAAATATTAGAGGGTATTCATAAAATACTTATAAATATTTAAGGTACACATTAGATACTAGAAATATTTAATATTACATATTAGATTTAATAAATATTTAAGGGTACATAGTTTTCTACTAAACTATTTACAAATATTGATTTCCAACTCCGTAATTATAATATATAGTACGCTATAACTTTAATAGAAATTGAAATATGTATTTTAACATTTGTAAATCTGGAATAGTCGCTATAGTTGTCGTACAACTTTTGTAGAGACTTCTAAAAACTCTACATATAAAATTTCGAGTTAATAAAGATAGGAAATAAAGAAGTGAAATACATTTTTAGTTTATATTTCTCGATATACACAAAATAAACGATATCCCATGCACTAAACGAAATTATGAAAATGTTTCAAGTACTTTATGGACCCTCCTAAATATTCATAAAATTATTTTTAAGAATCACATATTGAGTTAGGCACCTGTTAATATATCTTATTACTATGTACTATTTCAAGTTATTACGTTAAGCTATTTCTGAGAAGAATGTCTCGTAAAGATTACATTTTCCCTTTTTAGGTATAGAAATCTAAAAACAATGTCCTTAACAATAGAGGAGCCTAAGAAAAATAATAAATAATATAATTCACCCCAAATTAATTTATAATATGTCATAACATTTATACTTAATAACGTCAATACGTTATTAATAAGAAATGAACATGGGTTTTGGTTGACTAAAATGTTTAATATATCTTACAAAATTTTCGTTTTGCAACTAACTTTTATAAATCAGTCCTAAAGTAAAATAATATTACTTAGGAATCAATGAAATCTAATTTTGTAACAAAATATTTAGTCGGCATCAAAAATGAAAATATCAAAAATACTAGAAAAGTATTTATCCAATTGTATAGAGAGGACGAGCCTCTTGCGTTTGAAAATTTTGAAGTGAAAAATTCTCAGCCTTTTTATTTAAATAATGTGATTATTTATTGGATATTTAGTTTGGTTCAATTGTAGTTTATGATACTTGCTTTTTCAATTTCTATTTATTTATTGTTTTCTTGAGGTTATTTCTAAGGCCATGAATTAAATAATAACTTTTAAACGTCTACTACCGTAATACATATAAGCGCTCTTTACGAATAGAAGACATAAAACAAAAAAAAAATCATAAGTAAATAATTAATACCAAAAAAGCAAAATAATAATTTTGTTCCTGGTTTTTTTTTTTGTAAATTAAAATATTATCATTGCAAAGAAGATAGCTTGAAATGTAGATTAGTATATTTGATCAATATACGGAATTTCAAAAATCGACTTTGCACGTTTTCTAATAACATTTTGTGAATAATTTTAGCAATTTGTTCAAAATAATCACATACAAAATTATAATATGGATAGTTTGGGAATATTCTGATTCTTTTTTCTATTCTTTTTGAGATATAGACTACGAAAATATCATATAAAATATCATACCAGAAAATACATATCGGTAAATTTCACTGAATAACAATTGCCAGTATCATTCGAATAAAGTCATTACCCGAATAAAAATTATGTGAATAATACAGTTACGAGCCATGAGTAGCAATTTAAGCTGAGGTTCATTCTCTTATTTAAGGTTTAAATTAACTTGTCAATATATGCACTAGGAATTAAGCAGATGAAACGTATGCTTACACATGATTAAACATCATTTTGAATATCCTGACTTTTTAAAATAATTCTAAGTTTACGGATAGTATATAAATAAGCTGAAACGATAGAGTAACACAGGAAAAGCAATTAAAATTTCAGTGAAGCGGCACCAATTCCCGCCAGATAATCGTTCGTAGCGTCATTCATTGCGGACTAAGTTAGTTTAATGGTCCATATAAACTTAACCAATCCAATAGCATCTACTTTGTATAAAGCGACATAAACGAAAATAAAAATGTTCTTTTGAAATTTGTTTGAAGATACGATTTGCTTTTTTATTACATTTTATTATTTTCATTGCAGTTTTAATTCCAAAATTCCTGCCAGGGAATGTCGAAGTATTGATATTTCTATAATTGATGAATTAAACTTGTCGTTTATCTCTTAACGTGGACGAAAGACTTTTTTTTATTAGGAGTAAAAAAATATTTTTTAGTTTATCCATACGAAGTTTTTTCTATGGAATGGGTTCTTCATTTTTATTATTTTCTTAGCATAAATTGCCCTGAACTTAGTTATAGATTAAGTTACTAGAATAAGTTATATATGGTTAGAATAATATGTTGACTTTGCGCTATCGAAATGTTAAACCGTCTTCATTGTAAATTTGTAAATCGAATAGAGAAACTTGTAGAAATTCGACAATGTAACGAATATCAAGTCAAGCAAATTAAGCACGTCACCAATCGGCATGCACAAGCGAGTGTTGGTACACATATGTGGAATATAAAACATAGTGTCTTTATGTATTGTCACATAACAGCCCGATACAAAAAAATCGCACCAATACCGAAACTTAAAGTTTAGTAGTGCATTCTTTTACATTTAAAAAATATGTAACGTTACATGAAACTCCTCTCACTTACAGAGCCCATGCCTAAAATGAAATGCCTAGATAGAGGCGATAGTAATAAATTTTAAAATAAATAGGTTTCATTACAATATTTAATTATTTAGAATAATTAAATTTATTGGTAAAAACATGACATTTTACTGCAAACCTAAATGAGATCGATAAACCATCAAGGTCAGCACAAAAGGATGGAACAAAGGGACTAATTTCGTCAATTAAGCTTGAAGTACATAAGTATAAGCAACATATCAAAGTGCTTTACACTACAATAATGCAATGATTCTTTTATTATCTTTTTCTATTATTATTGAAAAATAACAATGATTCCTACTTTCTAGAGTTAGAAGATATTTGTTTTATCATGATTCTTCAAATATTTTTTTTGATTGACTGGGTATACTTGAATTGATATTTTTATCATCCACAAATATGAATCATGATAAATGGTATTTATTTTATTTATTTATTAATAAGTAACTTATTTGTGATACCGCAGCGTCGGAGTGTAAAGTATAGTTATCCATGTGACAAGAATTCTCTGTGTAAATCTTCACTCATGTAATTGAAAACTTGGCCTTAAAGCTTATTTACTTTTATCGAATAAGGGTTTTTTTTTATTTTAAATGCATTAGATTGAAAGAAAAGACAAAAGTCTGCGACTCGTTCGCCATGTGTAATGCGATATACTACTGGCAGGATCTATTAATATAATGGCTTCAATAAAAATATTACGTAACATTTCGATTTTCAACGGCACGTGGTTGCATAATTTTTGGGAAATTTAAATCCTGTAGATTAAACACAAGTCATGAATTTTTTATGAAGAAAAAGAATTTAATTTCTCTAAGATTATGTCACCATTATTTACTATATTTCAGAAATTCTGAAAATATGTATAGAGTATATGACGATGTGGAATATTATTATCATAATCAATTAAATTATTACATTTTGTTAGGATGCCCATAAAACAGACAAACATACCTTTTTTCTTCACCTTTTTTAACATAAATTTATATATCTTAATTTATTTTCCTACTTTAAATATCTCATCTTAGGCTTTTACACTCAGAATATAAGGTTGAAATTGAAATATACATAAAACTCATAATATCAAAAAGCTAAATAAAAACCAAAGAGTATGTCTTCGAGATGAAGTTTCAACAACATTTTTCTCATAGGTGCTGGAGCACGACACATTCAATAATGAAAGCGAGCTCTCGCTAGATTGAACGTAAACGATAAAAGTTTATTGAAGATATAAATTTTCAGCACCAAACTTTTTAAAAGAAACATTCTTTGTCTTCTGCGACTTTCAACGTACGTGCTTTGTAAAATTGTAAAGCTTTGTTCTGCCGCTAAAATGTTTGGTGGTAACCAAAGCGGTGTAATCCGAATACCGTTTATCACTACTCTGCCTTCATGAATTGTAGCTTGATAATAAGTTATTAATAATATTTCTGGACTTTTCAATACAAAAAAAACTTTTTATTTGGGATATGTGGTCCTAGAGGTTAGCAAGTACAGATAAATGAACAAAAGTGTTTGTTATATACAACAATATAGATATAAATCTGAGATTGTTGTTGTGATCAGGGTTTTGTTAAAATAAAATGAGTTGTTACATAATAACATAGATGTTTGCATATATTTGACGTAAATATTTTTTCACTACATAAAATTTTAAATAACTCTAATAAACAACTGTTATCTTTTATATTACTAACTATGTTGCACATAAATGACTGTCCTGTATACAATTTCAGCTAAACGATTTAACAATTACAGTAATATTAATATAGTCTTAATTATATGTAT
Organism: Druceiella hillmani; assembly: GCA_039881145.1. NCBI lineage: Eukaryota > Metazoa > Arthropoda > Insecta > Lepidoptera > Hepialidae > Druceiella > Druceiella hillmani. The sequence continues at coordinate 16,992,406 of JAYKKI010000046.1, read as the reverse complement.
ATTACTCAAACATTTGCCAAAAATAATAAGATATATGCTGTATTAAAGATACATAGAAAAATATTATTAATTGTAGAAGTTTAACTGAAGTAGCAAATCATTTAAATGAATCAGCGTAGTTTTGAAATAATGTAAATCACACGTTCAAGTTTTCGTCATATATATTTTTATAAATTTCATTAAACCCACTACATTCGGACGTATTTCCCTGTGATGCGTTTTAACGGAGATAGTAACTCAGGGAAGACTGTGTGTGAGTTCCCAGCTTGATGTTCGGTAGATTGGCGATAAATTGAAAAACTTATGACTTAGTCATCTGAGGTTTACAGATATCACTTATTATAAGTTTAGAAACCAAATATAATGAAAGTTATCGGGGTAGGGCTGATTCAATGTTATGTAAGTATTACCACTAGCAAGTGAATTGTTTAACTGCTCGCTTTCTCCAAGTTTATGTAAACTTACTATTTACCTCCAGGTTCCGGACGAAGAAATTATGCTTAATTAAATACTTTGAGTATTCAGTTAACTATAACTTCTATTTTAACAATGTTTCTATTTGATGAGTATAATTATAGCAGATTCGAATAAAAATAAAATATCCTTCTGATTCAAATACTTGAAAGAGTGGTCGTTGTCACATCGTGTTTACTTTTGTAGTCCTTGCCACTTTTTACATGTTGACTTACCAATCATTAATTATAGTGCTGAGAAAATATTCTGCAACGGAATATGTTTAAAAGTATATATGTATTTACTTCATCTAATTGAAAAGGATAAAGTTATAGCTTGGCTTCAGTTTGACCTTGAACAGCAAAGGTTACATTAGTTTGTTTTTGCTGGCAACGTTCTGTGTTTCGTTGAAAGTTGTTTAGTATTCTTAGTTGAAGGATCGAGGAAGGGAATGGGGAAGGGGAAAAAAAAGTACTAACTCTAATACCATGAAACAAGATTTCACGTTCCTATGGGAAACTCGAAATACATATCGAGCATCGCTCGGTCACCTGGTACTATACTATAATATATGATATAAATAAAGATTGTCTTATAAGGCTGAAAATGTACTTACAAAATTGTTATAGATTGGTAAGTAAACAAACCTACTGGGATTTTGCTTGTTACTGAAGATATTGAAAATTTCATTCTTGTAAAAAACAATTTTCAGTTATACGTCTGAAAGGAAAAAAAGGCGCATTTGGTTTTAAGTTTATTTTTTCATTTTCATTTTAGTATCTAAACTCGACTCCAAAAATATTGTTACCAAATAGGTACTTATTTCGTGTAAAACGTTAGAAAGGTTACATTTTTTTTAAAATTTAATAAAACTGATCTTTTAGAGTTATAACATGTCTTTTATTTACTTTATAAAAAATCCTGAAAAAAAATACTAATTTCCAATCAAATAAATCACTGTTCATCATAACTGACCCTTCCGAATGATATCTCATATAGTATATATGCGGAAATTAAAGAACAATTTCGTATATTTTATTTGCCACCTTGAATTTCCCTTTTTGAGCCTTATAGATTTAAATATGTACTGACTAATATGTTTTATTACCATACCGAATTTTAAGTTCCTACGTTAATCACAAACATACGAACATACTAGTGATCCTAAATGGATTCAGTGTTTTTCTGTTTTGAGGTCTTCTCAACTTACTAATCAGCTAGAATTTATATGCATTTTATTAAAAAATACAAGCCTGTCATTACGAAATTGAGCTTCCACAATATTTTAATGAAAGGTATGTGGAAATGTTATTATCCAAAATATACAAAATATTTCGTTTTAACATACAATCACTTTATTTAAACATTTCTATTTGCAAACTGGCAGAACTACGAACGAAATATTTCGTGTAAGTAAATCTAACACAAAAATTCTCCTCAACTTCTCATGTGAGGTTATTTTGCAAATATTCACGTCGTATTGCGGAAACACGCGCTACCTACTGTACAAAGAAATATTGTAAGAGCCGCATGGTTTGCCACAAATGCCTCTCAACAAAGAAAATTTTTCACGTTAAGCATTGTTAATAAGAAGAAATTTGTCTTTGATGAATTTAACATGCGAACGAAAGGTGATATAAATAAGTTTAAATTTTTATTTAAACGTCGGAACGAAAGCAAATTAATTTAGTAATTTCCTATAAATTTATCACATGTAATTTGGACATGAAAGTACACCATAAAGTAATACGTAATCTTTTTTATTACATTAATATTTTGAGAATTGTTAAGCAGTTTTATAAAAAAATAATAAGTAGGTCTTAAATCAATGAAAAAAGAATACGGGTGGACCATAGAAATATAAATAAATAAAAAATTTAAAAATATTGAAAACAATTATTAAAAAATTAAATTAAACCTGTCATGGATTAAGTATATGTAACAATATGTAAAGTAAATTAAGTATATGTAAAGTAAATGTAACATTGGGACTGACATTATAAAATGCGCCTTGTAGTAAATTTATTTGTTACTATTAGCATACCTCTAGTCACTTTGTTAACCATGAGACATTTCAGTTGCGATTAAAGTTACGAACTGAAAACAGAAAGCGAAGAGTATATTATAGTACATTATAAAGGAAGCATAGACGCATGAACTGAAATAGAGCCGGAAAGAGAAGAATGATTGTGGGAAGATTCATAATTTGTTATCTATTATATTATTTCTAATAATGACTACCTATACTAGAGAAGATTTGACGATAAGTTCAGATATTTGAATAAAACGACTTACGAAACGAGCGAGCTTGAGCTGAGTGTTGAATTAAAAAAGATATAGTCCCTGAATGATCAACCAATCATTTCTTTAAAATGTATTAAAATAATTGATTTACAGTTCTTAATTGGATATATGTAGAGAGAACCAGAGTATCTACGTCCGTATGTTGAAATATACTGTATTTAATGGAAGATATATTCTTAAATTTCGATGATTCAAACTCCATAGACAACAAACAGCAGTTACATCGGGGTACTGCTATTTGTTGTACGTGGATTTTGAAGCTTTTGGAATCCTCGAAAATCAAATGGTTATACCTTTTGATTTAAAGTCTCTTGAAATTTCTTTTATGATTTTGTGGAATGTTTACTAGAAAGTATCTCCGCCAGGTTATGCACGGAGTAGAGTTGATGATAATGTGTGGATACTGTCTACTGAAATATAGAACCAAAATTTAAGTAGATAAAAGATATTAAAATAGAGAAAAGTTGTGTTTGCACTCACGATAATTTAAACACAGTACATACACAGTTTATACACAGTACATATATATATATATATATATATATATATATATATATATATATATATATACATATATACACACACATACATAACTATATATATATATATATATATATATATATATATATATATGTGTGTGTGTGTGTGTGTAAATAAGGTTAAGACAAAATAAAATACAATTTAATTATTTCTTTTCATATTCCAAAAAAAGGGGAAAAACATCTCTGTGCACCCTTGCAATCAAATAAACACCATTTCAGTAATACAAACAATTTCCTCTTTGCATTTTCACGCTTTCCTGGGGGAAATAACAGGCGGAATAAATATTCCTCTTGAGCGTATTCAAACCAAAAGATGTCGTAAATGTTTTATATTAAGGAGGTAGCATGGGTTCAGTGTAAGTCGCACGGTTGCCAATATCATGAAGCGATTCAGACTTGATTCCTTTAATAAATCATTAGTTAGTGTCATTTTGATCTTTTTTTGGAGTCGAAAGTGGTGAAGGGAATGTAAATATATTTAGATGCTTTCTGAGTAATGTTTATATCATACGAAATTTTTAGCAGTAAGCAGTGTTATAAGCTTTATATTTGACTTCCAAAAATTTCATATTTTATGTAGTTGTTGATCTTCTGTATAAATGAAAGTAAAGATATTTATTGGTGTTTCTGGAATAGTATGTGTTGTCCAGTTATTTGCCCATTTTGACAATTTATTTGCTAGATATATATATATATATATATATATATATATATATATATATATATATATATATATATACATATATTCATATGTATATATATATATATATATATGTATATATATATACATGTACATGTATATATAAATATATGTATTTATTCTTTAGTCAAGGGCGACTTAAAGAATTTTTGGAAAAGCAATTCCAAAAATAAATTACTGCATTATTTCCTTAAAAAAATATTCAAATCAACAATTCGCCATTGATCACACGTAAGTACTCATATATTTTTCAAACAATTTTGTGGAAGAAAACCGCTGCAAATGGGATTAAGGTGCGATTAACTAGCAATATGGCATTTAAATGTCGTATTAAAAATGGTAATAGGCAAAACTTCGCATAAAAAAAAAACCAAAATATATATTTACTTTTTTATGCAATGTTTTACGATACCTTTGATTGTTATTTCTCCAACTGTAAAAGGAACAAAATAATCATACGAGCAATAATTTATATTTTATTGCAAGTTTTTTCATAATTTTTTATAAAAAGCTTGCAATTAGTAATATTTCGCAAAATACGGAAGAAATTTAATTGACTTGACTGTGATCAATTAATATATAGAAGGAGGTTAAAATAATATCCCATGTATATAATATATAAAAAAAAATTTAAGCATTACATTAAGTGAGATATCATTGGATAGGTTTTTTTAATAGAATTTAAGTTCCATTCACCATATTTATTTTTTAAACCTAAATTCAAAGTGACACACTGCATGTCTGCTTGATATTTAATTTTTTCAACCATGGGTTCTTAAAACCAGAAATAATTCCCTGGACAACAATTTGATTAGAATTAAAATAAAATAATTAAATCGAGCGATTCAAGATATTTATGATTCCAGTAAAGAATAATAAAATAGTACCAGTATCGCCGTTGTGGTGTATTGAGTTGATCACAAGGCATACGACCTTTGACGGCACGATGCACCGCAGGAACCCGGGTTCGATTCCCAGCCGCTCGTCAAGTGTCGCTGGATTAGTGCTCTGATTGGCTGTAAGAGATTACTCTTGTAGATATAAGCGTGCCATATATGTCAATATGATACTTTGAAGTAGATAAATAAATAAGTAAATATGTTCTAAATCACTTTCTTCCTACCATTTATATTTTAAACCCCTTCCAAAATACTAGTAAATTAGTTTGAGCAAAATTAATAATAATTCTACTTATTGCAGTAACCATTTTTTTTTACAGAAAAAATTTAAGTTTGACAAAAGTAAATGTATGTATTTCAAAGGTTTAAAAAATAATGTGACATACGTTCTTTTAACGCATCTGACCAGAAAAATGTAAAACTTACTTGATAATTCAATTGTAAACAAAACAAAACTAAATGGCTTTGTTTTCGATGAGTATAGTTTACTGTACATTGCAAGAAAGTACGGAATAAACTAAAGCTAAAAATAGTACACAAATTACGCCCTCAGTATCTGGGTTCAAAAATAATTTAAAATCGCATTACCTTGGATTATCTAACGATCGAAATGCCTTTTACATCTCATCCCGTCTTATCTCGATATCTCTGCTTTGTTGTTTGTTTTATATTATGTATATAGATATCATTCATATTTTATTCTATTTTTATCTCTGATATAAATACCGGTCCATAAATATCGTTATTTCTTTGGACTTAATGATTAAATTTATTATAATAAATATTACAATCCACTTTTGCACTAATATATTCCACTTGTTGTATCGTATTTAGTGTTTCTGCAATCAATCAAGAAAATATATTATTCCACGAAGGAAATGCTTGATTCTATTGTTTTTCTTATCATTGCATTTAAAAACCCGTACTGAAATGAGCTAAACATAAAATAAGAAAACAGTTATAATTAATAGAAAAAAAACATGAAATATTTTTGAAATCTAATTATTATTATTACACCTAGGGTAGACTAATAGATACATGCACTATGTTGCCTAATATGAGCAATGTGCATATCTTTATATAATACAAAATAAAAGTAATATTTAATATCTTTTTTATAAAAACACTACCCTTAAATGTTTAAATTATTAAATCGATTTATTAAATACGTATGAAACCCTCGTAATGCGAGTTCCACGCTTGCTTTAGAGATTTATTTACTATATTCGTCTTTATAGTCCGTATTATATCTTCATCAGCTTCTTTTGGTTATGTACCTTAAGAGCAAAATGTTCTCACGAGATTGTATAAACAGTACTTACTTACATAATTTTACTCGCTTTTCTCATCTTTGTTAAAAACACTTTGGCAAGATATAACATTTTTCACCACCAACATACCGTTACAAGCCGAGGTCTCGCATATGTACGTTAAGTCACTCATTACATTAAAACGTGTTCTTTCACTCGGCACGATGAACGACTAATCCGTTATTTCTTTTACGTAATTTGCTATGTCTTTGAAAGCTGGAAAAATTATTTCACTTAGACCTGTGTTATATACTCTACATATCTTGTTACGGCTCGTATCTTGCGAATATATGAGAAAAAGTAGTACTGATACTATTGAATAATACTAACTAGGGTTATACGTATATTTAGCGCCAAAATTTGGAAAGGATGAAAATAATTATGGTGTAGTATTTGCCAATCTTTTACTGACCAAGCTCTTAGAATTGAGTCACCTTGAAAAATTAAACTTGCTAAATTTGATCAGAAATCGTACTATGAATATTCAGTTTAAATTTAAGCATATATAAAAAATACGTAGTACGTAGTTTACGCACTAACGGAGAAAAGGACAGAACGTTCTATTAAACGCGCACTGATAGACACGAAGTATTTAATTGTGGAAACGGACTTCTCGGTAGATAGATGGGAAGTCGGCCACCAACCTTGTCTTCCAATAGATGATGGACTGCAGACAATAATTCGACGGATGGCAATAATAATTTTCTGAAAACAAATAGACCCTGTGTTTTGCCAATTTTCATTACTACTAAAATCCGTAAGTAAGAAAATAATTTTTTTTGTCCAATAGATATTTATTAATATATAGTACAATCAAAAATTTATATATATTATAGGAAAAAATACGACTATTTAATGCAATATTTCCACAAAAAAAATTTAATAATTCGTTGCCTGAACATAGAAATTTCTAACTTCCCATATTCTTCAGCGCTCGCTTAAGATCATAAAACTTTATGAAAAGGTGCGAATGCCTTGGCAACCTATCTTCTTTCTATATTTAACTTATTCCCAAACACACAACTTTTCCAAAATTTATACCATATAATTTAACAAAAAAAATATTCCTTGCAGTGGACCACCAATCTATAAAAAAATAAAAATGCGTTTATTTTTAATATAAATACAAAAAATTTGCATATTGAAAGGAAAACTTTATTACAAGAAAAGAAATCTTAAAAAATCGTCAAGCGCGATTAGAACTACGAGGCTTACTTAGACAGTTAAGAAATATTTAGAATGCACATTAGATACATATAGATATGGTTTTTTTAGGATCTCTCTGTAAGACTTTTAACACACCAATTTTTTTAAATTTTAGTTTAGAAGTTTTGGAAATCAGCGAGAGAAAAATGTTTTTTACCAATTTTTCAATATATCTATAATTTATTACTTAAAATATCGAGATGATATCAGGATTAATACATTTTATTTTTCTGCAAAATTTCAAGCTTTGACCTCACGCTGTTTGTTAAAAGATAGCAGATTAATTTTCTTATAATGGTCCAGTTTATTTTTCAACATCCGGAATTTTACAATTACTATTATATATATATATATATATATATATAAATATATATATATGTATATGTGTATATATATATATATATATATATATATATATATATATATGTATATATATATATATATATATCAATCATTATATAAGTCATTTTTCTTGTCATCTTCATTGATTGATTTTCTCCATCTACGAAAAAAAACAAAATAATAATTTGAACAATGATTGATATTTAATTGCGAGTTGCTTTTGATAAAAAAAGCTTGCATTTATTAATATTTCACAATACCGAAATAATATTCGGAAGAAACATATTACTCGACAATAAAATTGATTTGATTTTGATAAATTAAATTGTCGAAATATATTAAAAAAATATCCCGTATATCTAAAATGGGAAAAAATTGTTAGAGCATTACATTCAGTGAGATATCCCTGACTTGTTGTTGTGTTTATTTTATCTATCTTTATGTTATGTTATATTTTATCTCTGATATAAATATCCGTTTACAAGTATCTTTATTTCTTTGGATATTACCATTAACTTCATACCACAATTCAGCTCTGCACTAATATCTTTTACTTATTTCATTGTATTTAGCGTTTATTTGCTTATTATAGAAAATTGTTTGAAAACACTTAAGTATTTACGTTTGTAAAGTAAATTGATCAACATATAATTGACGATTTCAATATTTTTTACAGGATTAACCCTTTAATTTACTCCCGTAATTTTTTTTCCTAAACTCAAATTTGCAAAAATAATAAAATGGACAAATGGCCGGAAATTAATTACAACAATAAATTAACATCTTCACTATACGATATGACTTTCATATTTGAGCTCATGAAGGTTTTTAAATCAAGTAACATCTGTTATTCAAGGAACAAAAATGCTCAGTTCCACTGTTTTTATATACTTGTATTTAAAAAGTACTAAAAGAAGCTAAACATAAAATAAAAAAAAGTTATAAAGAATAGAAATAAAATATTTTTTTCTCATATATTTTTATTTCTATTAGTTTTTTAAAAAATACGGAATTTTAAATTATGCCTGTAGTTATCAAGCAAACCTACTTATTATATATTTTTCATATTTTTACTGTAATTATTTAGAAGATGGGAGGGTGAATGGAAGTATGGAGAATATTTTAATTATGTTTTCTATTTTTTCTATTTGTCTCCTTCCTCCAATAAATATTGTGTAAACATTTTTACTGTTTACTATTAATATTTGTGTGTGTATATATATATATATATATATATATATATATATATATATATATATATATATATATATATATAAGAATTAATCTTTATTCCTAAACTAAAACTTACTAACTTACTTATAAACTTTGCGAATACATTAGCATTTCCTACTTTGTAAAATGCGATATAACCGAAAAAAAAAATATTGTTTGAAATTTGTTTGCAAGAAACTCTTGGCTTTTTTATTATATTTTGTTATTTAATTGCGGTTTTAATCCGAAATTCATATCAAGGAAAGTCAAGTTTAGACATTTCTGTACTTGAAAGGAACTAGACGTTTACCTCTTAATGTCGACGAAAGAGTTTTTTCCCTTGGGAGTGAAAAACCAAATTTTGGTTTACCCATACGAAGTTATAATTTTCTCTATGGCATGGGTTTTTTGTTTTCCTTATTTTTTTAGTACACGCTTTGCTTAGCTTAGAGTTTAGGGAAAGTGCTTTGAACAAATTTAGGTAAAACAAAAAAATTTCTCATAAATAAGATAAACAAAAAAAAGCAATGCGTACGGAGAACAAGGATAAGTTACATACAGTTAAAATATTGGGTTGACCTTGACCTGTCGAAATATTCAACCGTCTTCACTCTAAATTCGTAAATCGAACACAAGTACGAGTCGAAATAGGATAATTTAATGATTATTAAGTTAAGCGAATTAAGCATGTCGGCAATAAGCATGAACAAGCGAATGTTGGTACACACATGTGGAATATGAAATAGATTGTCTCTATATATTCTCGCATAACAGTCCGGTATAAAAAGTCGTACCAATCCCAAAACTGAAAAGTAGTTATGGTATTCTTTTAATATTTTGAACATATGTAACGTTGCACGAAACTTCTCACTTGCAGAACCCAAGCCTAAAGCGAAAAGAGAGAGATGCGTATAAGGATGACAATACTAAATTTTAAAATATATATCTTTAGTTTAATATTTCATTCGTCGGAATAATTAAATTTATTTGCTAAAATGATAACATTTTATTTTTAAATATAAATGAGATCGACAAACCATCAAAGTCAGATGAAAAAACAAAAGGATTAATTTCGTGAATTAAGACTGACGTATAATATCATAAGTAATATGTGAAAGTGCTTTAGAGAGCAGTAATGCCATACTTTTATTATATGAACTAGCAACCCATTCTGAATTCGCAAGGAGGTAAGGAATTTGTTTTATTTTGATTTTTTAATTATTATTTTCAGAATAATTTTCATTACACATCCACAATTTGATATTTTGATTATTTTTCGTTTTATTTCAAGACAATAATAAAAAAAAATTGTCCGTGATACCCCAGCGTCAGAGTGAAGGGTAAAATTATTCATGTAAAAACATACTTTGCTTAAATCTACACTTATATAATTGAAAATTAAAAAAAAAAATGTTTCATTACGAAAAACTTTTTATTTGAAAAATACAACAGACTGAAGGAAAAGGGGCAAAGCTCTGGGAATCACTGGCAGTTTGTTAAGCGACATAACAGTAGCAAGACCTATTAATACAATAACTTCAAAAAGAATATTATTTAACATTTAGATTTGTAACCGAATAGTTTCTTATTTTATAGAATTTAAATTTAATTTAAAAAAGCCATGATCAGCTAATTTTTCTTAGATTATATGGGCATTATTTATTATGTCTTACAACTTATAACCATACTATGTTGTCTGTAATAATCATGAAGATGTAACCAATTATGTTGTGAAAATCATATATCAGTTGGATTAATAGTTTTTGTATGAATGTCTATAAAACAGATCAACATAAGTTTTTCTTTACCCTTTTCATACCCTTCGCATTTCTCTCCCAATTTATTTGCTAACCTTAAATATTAGGCTTTACAAAAACTTGAAATTGAAATGTAAATAAAAGTGATAATATCAAAAAGCTGAGTCAAAAGTTGAACCAATAACAAACTTCGAAATGAAGCTTCAACATTAGTCTCATACGTGCTGGAGCATGAAACATTCAATAATGAAAGCGAGCTCTCTCTCGATTGAATGTAGGCCATAAAATTTTATTGGAGATATAAATTTTCAGCACAAAACAAACATACTGTGTCTTCTACCACTTCTAATCTACGTTTTTAATCAATTTGTAAAGCTTTGTGCACCCACTAATATGTTCGATGTTCGTTTAGTTGCTGCAAATCTAACTTTAGAAACGTCTACGTAAAATGATGGCGCATGTATATTTCGTAAGAAGAAACAAATCGCTCCTTCACATATGATAATTGTACATATTTGGAATGAGAATTATGTAGTGCTTATATCCCTAAATTCTCCATGGAACGGTTTTGCATCATTTTATGTTGCAATGACTGCGGAATTAAATAAGAAAATTTTGCACATGTTGATGCATTTTAAAATTATTCAAATGACTGTGTAATTTTAAAATAATTTAAACTACCCGTATAAACTTTCGTTACATATATTATGAGAAATTTTATGAAAATGTACTCACTACATTCCAACGAGTTCGTCTGTGATAGTTTTTAAAGTGAAATATAGATAGTAACTTGTTTGAAGACTACATAGTTTCCCAGTTAGACGTTCGGTGGATTGACGGTGAACTGAGAAACTTACAACTTACTTATTTGAGGTTTTGCGGGTATCAGTTATCATAACTTTAAAGATGATACCTAAGCACAATGGAGTTCTCGGAACGCTTCATTATAATTTAAGAATTATAACTAGCAAGAGAAATGTTTAATTTCTCGCTTTCTCTAAGTTTATTTAAACTTAGTGTTTGCTCCAGATAAAATGGAAGAGAAAATTATGGGTAACTAAGTACATCCAGTATTCAGTTAACAACAATTTTTATTTAAATTATGATTCTTATCCTAGCAAGATAATTATAGTGGATTCGAATAAAAATAAAACGTTCTTCTTAGTTGAACACTTAAAAAATGGACATGGTCACAAAGAACTTATCATTGTAGCCTTGCAACTTTTTAATTATTTTCTTAGCAATAATTAATTATGGTATTGGGGAAATATTCTATAACGGAATATTTTTAAAAAGTTTCATGTAATTATTTTAGCTAGCCACATCAAGCTGTATTTGCGGTCAATGGGAATAAAAAAGTTCTATAATTCGTTCCAAGTTTTTTAGAATTCGTAATTGCAATCGTTCGTTCTTAAACGATGTAACGATCAGTTCAGATTATTTACAGTAAGCGTATCTACTGTCACGTTTCCAGGCCATCGACCTTCGTTCGATCTTACAGTAATAATATCCATGATACCACTCTGCAAAAGATGAATGGATACACACACACAAATGTAAATTTATAAATATGTATATATATATATATATATATATATATATATGTATATATATATATATATATATATATATATACATACATATTTTTTTTTTCTCATAAAATTTCTTTATGAAATATAACAGGAGGTTTTTTATCATTTAATACCCATATTTTAAGTTATTTTTTATCTTTCCACCCACTTTTACGAATTCAAGTGGCTTCAAATATTTAATTGCTATTCTTATTCTCTAGGTATTTTTGTTCGTTTCATCTCGTCCGTCTTAGTGCGAAGTTTTGGTGACGCTATTGGCAGATAAGTATTAAATGCAATATCATGATAATGTTTCCTGAAAAGCATTTTATAGCTAGGAGAGTTTTTTGGATTGATTTGTCAAGTTGTAATGTTCAACTTCTCATCTCGATTCTTGCTTTTGAGCTTTTGAGATTCCTACTTTACCTTTTTTCTGGAATAATTAATATTAGACTCTTCATTTTATTTTTACAGCTTTTTAAATTGTATTGTTTTTGAACTGTGTCTGTAATATATCCAGTGATGTCGTTTTACACTAATCGGCTTCAGCTCTTTTACAATTTTCCAAGCAGATTGATGTTCATCTCTGTTATTTCATTCCCAACATTAAATTATTCATTTATTTCGATATTTTCCACACAAAAATACCTAAGTAATGAATTAAATGTTTATGTCTTTTTACTATTTGAGACCAACTCATTTTAAAACTATTTACAACTCATCACCTGCAGCGGGTAAGTTGAGAGGATTATATGATACTTTGGCACGACTACAATAAGATTTCGCAAGACATTTATAGACCCCTTATGTAATGTTACTTGTGTTGTGTAGGCTATAACAGGGGTATTAACACGAAATATTTATTGAAAATCTGTGCTGTTTGAACACATATTTTTTACTCAATTTAATCCTCATGGTGTACGACATCAATTAATAATAGTCAGTTTTTTGCCTCGCAGATCAGTGAAGTATAATGGCATGAAGTTTATTTTTGCTAGTTAACGTCAAATATTAGTTTAAAGAAATTGGATTTTTCGTTTTTAATAAAACTTTTCATGTTTATTATGTAGTTACGAAAATAAACTTAGTTTTAATATCTTTAAACCATTTCATGTTTGTGCATAAAATTTAGTTAAATATGAAAAACAAGGTTACAGGGCTTGTTGTAATAATAGACATGTTACGAGTACAACTTACACCAGTTACACCAGTTGAGCTCGTACAACTTACACCAGTTAAGCTCCCTCAAATAACGTACCTCCACCGTTATAATTTCGTATCGTGTTAGTTAATTGTCTTGAGAATGAGTGATTTTAAACTAAAGTCAGAGAGGGCAACACAAATTCCAGAGCTATTATAAGTTAGTCGTAACTAAAAACTTTTAGCAAATATTTGTAGCTCACAAAAATCGAGTATGTATTTATAAATATCCTATTTATCACTTCGAAGGTATATTAAGTAAAAAAATGACGTCCAAAATCACATTTATTAAACCTACACCCGTTTCGATTGCAGCAGAAGAAAGTAAAATGGCTTCCTATGTCATTAAATGCTCAGAAATATATTTTGGTTTGCTTCTAATCGAAGTAAGGTAATTAATTTTCTGGTGCACTGTGCTACGTGAAACGATAAATATCCCTACTTAGGTATTAGTTGCTCATGGAAAAAAAGCAGATAGGTATCATCATATTTGCTAAAAGTGATTTTGACCTTACTCCTTTACGTTGTAATACAGGAATAGTAGGCTACTGGCAAACACCTTTTTAATGCTTTAATAACAAATAGATATGGAATTAACTTACTTTTTTTAAATATTGAGAGAACAAGCTTCTTGCTTATACAAACATAAGTAAATATATGTGTGTATGTGTATTTATATCTATACCCAGTTTATATATTGTAGATATAGTGCAACTATATTGACATCGTAATCTTTTCTTAAAATTATATACATAAAATTTGTTGGCGGGTTGAAGAAATCGCAGGACTAGGTGAGATATAACTATGAAAGTATTAAATCGTATGTGAAGGTAGATTTCTGAGAGACCCAGTTACGATAAAACTTTAGAGTCCGTCTCCTGTCAAGTTAGGTTAGATTAAATGGCTTCTTTTAAACACAGATATCGACTCTATGTCCTACTAAAACTTTTCCGGAACCATTTCAAAGGCTCAAATATCTACCAAGAATTTCCATGCACTTAACATATTAAAATGTTTTTGCCTATTCTTTTCATGTATCCCAACGATAATAAAACCAGATCACCACTAAAGTTTTGTGCAAAATTTGAAACAGGTTCATTGAAAAATTTTAGAGAAAATTTAAAATGTCAATTTATGCCATAAATAAAAATATATTTGTGCACACACTATTCCCAATATTCCACCCGGGTTTTCTCTGCACCTCTTATAGGACCCGTAATATTCCCTTAAATACAAAGAAGGTCACCTAATAGTCCCCGAATCTACAATTACAGTGCTTCCTCCTAAAAACTGTTCCTGCTCATTGAGCCATTTAGTACTTCCATTTTCTCTAGAACCCTTTTAGCGAACGCTCTAAATGCCTTAAAGATCAGTCCAGACTCAATCAAATCCCGGCGGCCAAGGACACCTCATCCCAACAATTTGCGTGATTCTATTCTACTGTTATGATGAAGCATGTTCTCAATCAAAACCCTACGCGCATTATGATGCTCGCCAGAGTCAAACTAAATATGATTCGCGCCCTACGTATCGAAACCATAGGAGCAAGCCGGGCTGTTCCTTAAAGCAAATCTATGTAGGCAAGCACGGAAAGTGCCATGTCCCGTAAAAAATTGTGATGTAAAATAGTATATTTGTGCACAAAAAAAGAATGGTGTGTATGGTTCGACCACCGAGCGGTTCATGCCTCGTTAGAAGTGAAATTATTTTTTTTAGCATAAGCCATCATAAATATGAATATTTAAGTAAAATAAATATTTAGTGATACTTAATATAAATAGTAGGTAATATATCATCATGAATGTCACAAAACTCTATCTCAAATCTACAGCAATCTACAGCAATCGTTATAGCTTACATAAACCTTTGCATAAGCTTCGAAAAATTAATTTGTTTGCTAATTTTAGATTCAGTCGCTTCGAAAACAAAGGAGAACAATATTTAAATTGCCATTTTTGAGCTATATAGATTGAAACTGACTAATAAGCTTTACTACAGTACTGAATTTTTAGTTTCTAACTTAAGCGGTTTATAAAAAAAAAACAGGCGATATACGGACAGACAGATATGCCTGTGATCTAAAAGGATTCTGTGTTTTATTCATTTTGACCCAATTTACTAATCAGCTAGAATTTATTTGCATTTTTTGAAGTCTTCCAAAATTTAGTCTTCCGTATTATTTTCATTGAAACGTATGTGATCATTTTATTATTAACCCGGCGAGCATGAGGTGAAAAACTTACCTCAAAAATGTGACAAGACACGACATACCTAAACTCTAATGTGCCATAATCAAATTTTAATTAATTTTTGTTTTGTTTTGTTGATTGTATTTTGTAATTGAAAGGTTTACTTATTTGAATTAAATAAAAGAAAATTTTAATTATAAATCAATGATCATGTATTCGTTTTTTTTCTTACAGTGTGTAAATATAGGAATAAAAGTTTATAGGTTTATAAATATTGACATTAATAAAAAATTTATAAAAATTAATATAAAGTTCATTGGAATATAAATCAATTTAAAACTGAAAGGTAATGAGATCTTCATCTGAAGAAAAAACTAATAACATATTTTTAATTGAAAATGTAATCCAAATCAACACAATTTCAGCCAATTAATTTTGCATGCTTCACACATATACTTGGCGCAAGCGTTGCAGGAGTGTTTTAGTTTTTCTGTCCTTGTCTGGACAATCCTAGTGTCTGTTTTTATTTGCTCGATAGATAATTCAAGCATTGATAGCTTCCATATTTAAGACACAATAAAATAAAGTCATAGGTCACCGTTTAATCTTGCGCGAAACGTAACGGTACGAATACGAAACGAAGAGGTATCGTCTTCTAGACAATAGTCACATCTCATCGATAGACAGAAACCCACTCGGATAGTATGCGTTCTGAGAGCATTGAACAAACTGGTCAAAAACGCAAAATATACATAATATTATCATTTTTTTACGCTCCTCTCTCGAAGATTTGAAATCGAAATTAACATTATTGTCAAGAAACTGGAATCTCTGCAGTGACATGGTGGTACGAAATATATTCCATCAGTTCGCCAGAGACATTTCAAATTCTGCCGATTAGATTTGGTGAGACAAGCTAAGTACAGTAAGCCCATAAATGCTTTTATCTCACCTAAGGTGGTTAATTAAAAATGCATTAGCCAAATTCAAAAATGCATTAGCATTCACGTTACAAGCAACACTTTTGATTTGCCTTTGGCTAATTTCCGAATAAATGTGTATTAAGATTTCATCAAGCATGTCTAAGGTGACAAATGTATTCCAGCACTCATACTGTGTAGCAGTATTCCTTGCAATATTTTTAACTTGAGCATGCTTGGTTACGATATTTTCCAAACGAAGCTTTACATTTGGATGCTGACAATTCTTATTCCATTTAGTACCCTCTTTAGATTTATAAAAAGGGCTACTTACATGAAAATAAGCTGAAGCTCTCACTCTGAAAAGAGACAGTGGCAAATCGTCCTCAGGTTGGCTCTTTGTTCATTTACTTTCGTTTTATTTACTACGGCTTCTTCCTGAATTGTTGAATTTAGACGGAACATGAACTGGACGATTAGACGAAATATTAACAGGATCTTTGCCATCTTGCTCCGTGCCTAAATTCAGTTTCTTGTTCTAAACCAAATTCACCTGAAGAATTAGTTGCCACCTCCTCTGGCATGACACGAATCTGTTCTTCTTGTCTTTCAATATTTATTAAAATAAAAAATTAGAAATAATATAAAATAAAATGCTAAAACTAAAATTAATGAACGAATGGATGAAAAAAAATGATGCAAAGAAATTAAGAATAGTAAAAAATCTAAAAGACAGTTTTCATTCATTACATAAAAATACACAAAGAATGAAGCAGAGTATAACATACCCGAGAGAGCTTTACACACGACTACCTCGCCGGTGCTGCACGAACAACTGCGATCAGGCCACTATTCCTTCGCGCACGCCCCTGTCTTCAGCTACTGAAGAAACTATTGTTGCCAGATGATTATTCAAAAATATACATAACTTTTAATTTATACCGGGGTGTGAGATACCCTGGCTCATGCTCCTCGGGTTAAAAACGTGCAAAATATTTCGTTTCAAACTTGAACTCACTTTATCTGAATATTTCTATCTGCAAACTGGCAGACGTACGAACGAAATATTTCGTGCAAATAACTTTAACACAGGAATTCTTCTCGATCTTCTCATGTGAGGTTATCTTGAAAACATTCACGTTGTATTGCGAGAACGCGTGCTACCGACTGTACAGACAAAACATTCTAAGAGCGACACAAGGTTTGCCACAAATTCTTGTAAACACAGAAAAATTTTAACGTTACGCATTGTAAATAATAAGGAATGTTTCTTTGATAAATGTAGCACGCGAACGAGAGACGATATAAATAAGTATAAATTTCTGTCCAGGTATCAAAATGTGAGCTTTTTACATCTGATATTATTTAAGACACATTAGTTTAGTAATTTCTTGGAAATTTCATATGCGTAAGTTAGACATGAAAAGTTTAATCTAAACTGAAACATATTTATTTTAATGTGCCAACATAATTGTAGATGTTGCAGCTTCATAAAATAGTAGAAGGAATTGTGTAAGCAATACAAAAATTATAATGAAAATCTTAAATCAATAAGAAAAATATACGGATAGACCATGAAAATATAAGTAGACAAACAATTTAAAAATATTGAACATAAGTATAAAAAGACGATTTAAACTATCATGGATTAATAACAAATAAATTAAGATTGGGATCGACTTTATAAAATGGGCTTCGTACTAAATTTATTTGTTACTATTAGCATACTTCTAGTCAATTTTTATTCTGAAGAATGGGATATGTCGGTTGCGATGAAAATTAACAGAATTATTTTCATAGACATTATAAAGGAAGTGAAGACCCATGAACTGGAATAGAGCCGGCAAGAGAAAAATGATTGCGTCAAGACTCATAATTTTTTATCTGTTAGATTAATTCTAATAACGTTTACCCGGCACTAGAAGAGATCTGATGAAAACTTCGGATATTTGGGGAAAACGATTTATGAACCGAGCAAGATTGAGCTGAATACTGAATTATGACAGATGACGTTCCTGGATGAATAATCAATCATCTGTTTAAAATATATTAAAATAATTTATTTATTAGTTTGATGTATATAGTGAGAGCCAGTTGAAGCCTATTTATTTTTCTTCATAATCTGAAGAAAAAATAACACCCCTGGGCACTCCCGTATAATAAAATAAACACTATTGCTCGATTTCAGGCTCTTCGGGGGAAATAACAAATGGAATAAATATTTCTTTCGAGCTTATTCAAACCGAAAAATCTCATAAATGTATTTTATTGAGGAGGTAGTACTGTTCCGGTGCGCATCGCACGGCTGCCGATGTCATGAATCAATTCAGGTGTGATTCCTTCATTAAATCGTTTCTAGTGTCATTTTTAACATTTTTTGGAGTCAACAGTAATCAATGTATGGCAAATATATTTAGGTAATTTTCCGAGTTGTGTTTATGGCATAGCAATTCTTTGCGGTAAGCAGTGGTATAAGCTTTATATTTGACTACTAGGTAATAGTGTTTATTATATATTATAAGTATTAAACTTCATGTAGTTATTGACCTTGTGTACAAAATGAAAGATAAAATAATTATTTCTGTTTCTGGAATAATATTTGATTTCCTGTTATTTGCCTATTTTGACCATTTATTTGAAATATACGTATACGTATATTTACTTTATTCTATTTAAGTGTACTTAATTGCAACTTCAGTATTTCTTTCAGGACAAAATTCAAAAAAAAAATTTTTAGTTAATAGTGGTTGTGGCGTTATAATTGAATGAGTAGAGAAATCACTCGCATGTAAGTTTTTGCTTCTTTTTTACCTTTCTTTTCTATTCCGTTACTTTTTTTATCTTTTCTTTTGGTAATCTACAGTAAAGCTTAAGTAATAATTTATTTAAATCATTCCAAACACTTGTTACTCAGTGACATTTTAATTAAGTCATTCGATGTTAGGTTTTTGGAAAACACATTCCAAATAACGACATTATTTTTTGCTAAAATATTAATTTCAACAATTCAGCATTGATTCCACGCAGGTATCTGTTTCTCAAACAATTTTGTAGCAAATGTGCAATTAATACGCAAATGTAAATTAATATATTGTATTAAAAATTGGTAATAGGCAAAACACACAAAATTGGCCTTTTTTATACAATTTTGGAAATACTGCTTCATCTCCTCGTAATTCCGATCCAACTCCAATGTATTTCACATCATCACCTTTCAGTCTTGTACTATATTTAAAGGACAAGAAGCTCCATTTAATTTCTTAAATGGGATTCTATATTTTAAGGGTATAAATCAATCGGTTTGAAGCAACTAAAAGAAGAGGATGAAATGATCATAACTGTAAATCCAGTCTCATGAGTGTAATTTTTCTTGTCATCTTCATTGGAATTATCTCCTCCATCATTTTCAATATAGTCATCGGCTTTACTTATAAAACTGCTTGCTCGTTAAAATAATCCTCAAAAATTATTATTCTACTTTGACTGATATTTCTCCAACTACAAAAGAAACAAAATAACAATTTGAGCCATGATTGATTTTAATTGCAAGTTGCTTTTTTCTTTTTTAGCAAAAAATTTGCAATTATTAATATTTCATAATACCGAAATAATATCCGGAAGAAACATATAAGTATCTTTCACTTAATTTGACTTGATCGTGATCAATTAATATAAAGAATATCCCATATATGTAAAATTGGTAAAAAATGTTACAGCATTACATTGAGTGAGATATCACCGGATAGGTTTTAAAAAATAAAATTGTGGTTCCATTGGTCATTTTTCATTTTTAAATCCCAATTCAAAGTGATTTGCTATATGTTCCTATGCCCTTTAATTTTTCAACCGTAGGTTAGAAAAATATGTGAAAATTCTCTGTGCTAAAATTTTATTAAAAGTCAACTAAAATAATTTAATCAAGTGGTTCAAACACTGAACAATAAAATAAAATTAGTATCTAATATATTCCGACATTCTTTGTTAATACCATTTATATATTTTATTCCCTTTTAAAATATTCATAAATTAAGCTGATTAAATTTTTCATAAATTTAAAAAAAATTTATTATAAGAAAAAATAAATTTTGACAGAGGTAAATTTATATATTTTAAATAAAAAAGGCGTTTCTGATAATATGGAATATAATATGAGAAACGTTTTTTCAACTCAACTAACTAAAATAATTAAAAACTTACTTGGTATTTCAATTATAAACAAAATAAACCCGGATGACTTTTTGAATGATTTGGTAAGTATCACTTACTGTACAAGTCAAGCAATTGCGGAATTGACTAAAGGTAAAAATGATACAAATTATGCCCTTAACATCACAGTTCAAAAGTAATCTAAAATGTATTATTTCCGACGGTCTACAGATCAAAATCCCTTTTACGTCTCATCCCGCCTTATCTCGATATCCCTGACTTGCCGTTTCTTTTATTTTATCTATCTCCTTATTATATTGTATTTTTTTCGCTGACAAAAATATCCGTTTACAAATATCTTTATTTCTTTGGACATTATCATTAATTTTAATATATTAATGACTGCAATCTACCTCTGCACTAATATTTCCCATTTGTTGCATCACATAGTTTGTCGTATTGTCCATTTGCGATATATTTTTCTAAAAAAATTGTTTGAGTTGTACGTAAATATTTAAGTGTGTAAAGTAAACTGATCAACATTTAACAGATGATTTAAATATTTTTAAAGAAAGAAAACATTAAATGTTTTCTTAGTACTTCCCTAAACATACCTTCTTTTCCAAAAACATAAACTCGCGTAAATTAATAAAGTTGGCTCTCTTGCTTGAATTAAGAATAGTTGTAAATAACATCTTAAAATTGTGGAAAAGAAAAGCAAAATATAAAGTATTAAACGTGTGGAAGCGTCACTTTCCAATATTTTACTAATTATGCCACAACCCCTTGTAAATACAGGGTACATTTTTTATATATTATTCTTAATCGAAAGCAAAAAATACAGTTAGAAAAATAACCAAAACTAAATTTTAATAATAAACCGTCATATTTGAAGTCATGCAGTTTTTCAAATCAAGGAAATTTATTATACCACGAACAAAAAGACTCGGTTCTATTGTTTTTCTTATACCTGCATTTAAAAAAAATACTAGAGAGAACTAAATGTAAAATAATGAAAAATTTACGAGTAATGGAAACAAAATATGAAATATTTTTAAAATCTTATTGTTATCATTATGTATAGGACAGATTAATAAATACATGCACTTGGTATGAGCAATGTGCATATTTTTATAAAATAAGAAATAAAATTAATATTTGACAATCATTCTATAGAAAAACTACTTTTAAATGTTTGAATTATTAAATAGATTTATTATGTACATATAAGACCCTAGTAATGCGAGTTCTACTTGTACCTTAGAGATTTATTTACTATATTCATCTTCATTGCGTTGACCTATTCTCTGGCATAGTCGTCCATATTACATCTTCATCAGCTTTTTGTGGTTCTGTACCTATATAGCAAAAAGTTTTCACAAGAATATATAAACAATACTTCATTATATAATTTCGCTCGACTTCCTCATCTCTGCTGAATATATTTGGTGTTAATTGAGTAGAAATTCATTATTGACAATTAAATGAAACTATGTGATGTAGTATTATTTCTATTTTCTTTAAGTTCTTTACCAAGACCTAGGTTTCGTTGTATTACAACATCTTCAGATGGGCTATTAGCAAAGATTCTTTTCTTTTCAATCTTTGCTAATAGCCCACCTGAAGATGTTGTAATACAACGAAACCTTGGTCACCTTTGATAAAGAAATTAAAGAAAGTAGAAATAATAATACATCACGTAGTTTCATTTAATTGCCAATTTTCCATCTCTGTTAAATAAAATCTTTGGCAAGATATAACATTTTTCACCACCAACAAGATATACCGTTACAAGCTGAGGTCTCGCAAATGTACGTTATGTCATTCACTACATTGAAACGTGTTCCGTTAATTGGCACGATGAACGACTAATCTGTTACTTTATTTTCGGAATTTGTTACATTGTTGAAAGCTAGAAAAATTATTTCACTTACACATGTCTTATACATTACGCATGTCTTATTTTATCTTGTAATTTGCGAACATACGAGAATAAATAGTACCGACACCATTGAATAATACTGACTAGAGTTTTATGTTTACTTAGCGCAAAAATTGGAAAGGATAAAAATTATTAATAGCAGGTAGCGTTTGCCACCATTGTACTGACTAAGCTCTTGGAACTCAGTTACATTTAAAAAAATTAACTTGCTAAATACGATCAGAAATCGTACGAGTATTCGATGGAAACATAGGCATATGCAAAAAATACCTAGTGCTCGTATTTTAATTACCCTATAACTATTATAATTTTTTTCAATGTAAATAAGTCCTCTCGTATCATAGATGAACAAGAAAAGGCCTTGAGTTTTTCAAATACGTAGTATTTGAAAAACTTATGAAACTTTGAAGTTATCGCTCTTGTTATGAGGCAAACCTATTAACTAATATTTCAATATTTTTAGTGAAACAGTTTAGACGATGGGAGGCAAAATGCATGTATGAAGAATATTTTTAATTACGTTTTCAATTATTTTTAATTGTCTTCCTTCCCTTCAATAAACGTTGTGTAAAAATGTTTAATGTGTACAATTAACATATATGTGGGAGTTAATCTTTATCACTTAACTAAATTAAAAATTTCCACATCAAATGGTTTCGGATAAAAACGTTTGTAACGCAGACAAACGGACGGATTCAGTGCTTCCGATATTTTTTCTTTTGAGGAAAAGAGAGCTAAAAATTTATTTAAAGAGGGAAAGTATGTCATATGTTTGAGATTAACTAAACATAATTGAAGACCCTATTTCAACCTTTAAGTTTTTTTTTGTTCTTTATAGTTCTGTTAAATAAAATTTAAAACATTCAATACAAAATCAAGAATTTCCAGATGACGTGCATGAAGTTATGTTTTTACTCACGTAAAACCGAATCAAAAACAATTTACAAGTTACAAAAGAGGTAATTTTTATGTCAGCATTAGGCAATTATATCGAATTTCCGCAAGTTTGTGATTTATAAATACCATAATAGGAAAGAGGACAGAACATACTACTAAACACGCACTGACGGAGATGGAAGACATTTAATGGTAGGAGTGGACCTATGCGTTGAGTTGAAGAAAAGTCAGCCACCTATCTTAACTGCCAATAAAGAATGGACGGCAATAATAATTCAATAGACCAAAATTGGCAAAACACAGCCAATTTTCATTACTGTTAGAATCCGTAATTTAGAGAAGAATTTTTTTACTGATTCCTTTATACATATATAAATCTCCATTTTTCACCTTGGTAATTAAAAATTAGTGTATTTAGTGCAATATCTATAGAAAAAGAAATTTTATTAAGTTTTTGGGTCGATATAGAAATTTCTAACTTTCCATACTTCCCGTCGCTCACTCAAAATTATAAAATTTTGTGAAACGATACAAATGTCTTGACAATCTATCTTCTCTCTCTATTTAATTAATACCTAAACTCCATTATTATAGGAGAATTATAAAGAGACTTAAATAGACAACTTTTACAAACTTTATACAATAAAATTTAACTAAAAAAACTATTCATTGTGGTGGACCAACAATCTAGATAAGAAATTGCATCAAAGTTTACTAAAAATTTAACTGCAGGCATCATAACAAAAAAAAACCATAAAAAAATCGACTTATAAATATTAAGTATATACTTATATACTTATAAATATTAAGAATACACATTGGATCCATATGAAATTTAAGGGTTAATTCGAAACACCATTGTACATTTAAACTATAAGATCTGGGATAATCGCTATAATTTTCCTACAACGTTTGCATATGTTTTTTACAATCCGATTTTTTAAATTTCAGGTTAACTCTTTCCGGAAATAAGCGAGGAAAACATGTTTTTTTTATAATTTTTCAGTACGTTCATAAGTATATACTACCTAAAATATCGAGTATTTAATTTGCCCCCCCAAAAATGTCCATAGAAATAATTTTGAGTATTAACTATTGTGATATAGGCGAGTAAATATATTTTATTACTATGCTAAATTGTAAGTCTTTTCGTCCTGCTGTTTTAGGGAAAACGGATATAACAGAGAGATAGACGCATGAATGTTTACATAATTGTCCCATTTTTCCTTTAAAGGTGCGCAGTAAATTTTCATCAGTAAAAATTACACAAACGAAGCCTCATGCAAAACACGATGTGCTGTAATACTCCAAAAGCCTGCGTTAAATATTAAATAAGAAATTTTGTCCGAAATTAATTTGCCTATCCTAATATTTTGACTTAATAGATGTTTGCATACGTCGTTAATAAAGAATAACCTTTAGCCGTGGTTTACTAATAATTTTAAAGTGATTGATAAAGCATTTGTTCTGAATCTCATTGTTACATACGGGTCCGAAAGTGAAATAATATTAAATTAATATAAATGAAATTTAATTTAGTGACATTTAATTTTCTCGGTAGCAAATAAATTATTGATTTCCTCTTTCAATAAAAAAAATTATCAATCCACATCGAGCGGGAAATTCTAAATCGTGTATATTGCGATTATTGAGGTTCAATTGCAATTCGAGGTACATGCTTCTGCTATTTTTATTTATTTATTATTGGTTTGTATGCATCATATTGTAATTAGTTTTGGAATAGGTCAGTTCTCCCACAGGATGCAAGGAATTTTTGAGATATATCGGGCTTAAAGGCGGATATGTGAATGACCTTTTAAAAGTTAATTTTTTTTTTGTGATACAGATAATAAAATTAGTAAATTTTTAAAGGTGATTTTAAATGAGTTACTACTTTTAGTAGCATTCAAATTAATGTCATTACCAGAATATAAACCATTACACATTATAAAACAAGATCTCTATCTGTCTGTGTGAATACCATAATCTGGAAAACTACTGCACGTATTAAGGAATTTAGTTTAGCCAAACCAATATTAGAAGTATTGACTGCATAAATCCTTATAATATCGGAGTTTGCATATTTGTTTTGTTATGACAATGTTGCCTGTCATTTTTTAGCGTCTCACATTACGAATGACAATGAATAAAGCACAGGGCTAGACTTTTAAAGATGATGGAACTGATCTAAACGTTTAATGTTTTTTATGCAGCCCATTGTGTGTTGCCCTATCACGTGTGTTATCAAAACATTATATGTTTATTTTTGCACCTAATTCGGAGGAAGTAATAAATGTGTACAAAGAAATATTTTTGGTTTTTATATGAAAATACGTCTTCCTATAGTTAATCCTCTTGGAATAGTTATTGAATAATTAATATTCCATAATTAAACTATTTAAAAATTATACTTAAAGTACACTTCCCTTAATTTTTTGGTAAACATATAGTAATAATTACGTTGTTTTATGAACAAGGAAAATTGGAAAAAACTCCACATCACTTTTGGTCTTTTTCTAACCTACAAGCTTTACACAGCAGATCAATATTTCTTCATTACGCCAGAAAAATGATCCGGAAATAGATAATTAATGCTAACCCAAAGGTATATAATTGATGCAAATTTTATGTAAATTGACCGATCTATGGCGATTGAAATGGACTAAGTAGAAAAAAATTCATAAATCTAACAAATTTCCTTTCCATGCCAGTGCCAAGCCGGGTCGGGTCGTTATTAAAAACTCGTTACCCCGAGTTGCAAGGTTGTAGAATAACGATTTCTATTCCTTAGTTAAGGTTTATTCTTTTATTTAATTTTCCTAATAATTTTTCGATATCTTCAACAGTAATTAAAAAATGGAAGATAGGCTTACACATGATTAAACACATTTACAGATATCATAGATTTGAAAAAAGAATCTGAGTTTAATAATAGAAAATAAAGAAAATAAAGGAAAACTGAGCACAGGAAAAGTAATTAAAATTTCAGAGAAGGGCCACAAAATCCCGCCAGATAAACGTGCATAGCATCATTCGTTGCGGACTAAGTTAGTTTAATAGTCCACATAAACTTAGCTAATCGACTAGCATGTCCTAATATGTAAGAGTCGACATCGAATACGACATCGAAACGAACATCGACATCGAAAAAAAAATGTTCCATTGAAATTCGTCTACGAGATAATATTAGATTTTTTATTATTTCAATTTCAATTTCTGTTTCAATTTAAATTTTAGCCCAGTGAAAGTCGAAGTCCCCATATTTCTGTTCTTAACGAATGAAACTTGTTGTTTATCTCTTAGCCTGGACGAAGGAGTTTTTTTTTTATTGGGAGTGAAAAAGTATTTTTGGTTTATATATACGTTATTATTTTTCTGTAGCTTGTGTTTTTTATTTATTTTCTTACTATAAACTTTGCTCAACATAGACCTTAAGGCCCGTATTTTGGACAAATTAATGGAAAACATTTTTTTTTAAATAAGATGGATAAACAAAAACGATTATTGCTATACATAGAATACAAAAAAAAAAAGAAAAATATGTATATGTATATATATATATATGTATATGTATATATATATATATATATATATATATATATATATATATGTATATATATATAAATATATATATATAATATATATATATATATATATTTATATATATATATATATATATATATATATATATATATATATATATATATATATGGTTACCATTTCAAAATAATGAGCCCGCCTTCAACCATCGAAATGTCCTACCGTCTAAACTATAAAGTTGAGACTTGAACAGGAGAATAAGAAATAGAGATCGGGCAAAGCTACCAGTATTTAATGAAGCGAATTAAGCACATAAACAATTGGCGTACGTAAGTGAATATCAATCCAGACACGCAGAATATAAAATATTTTATCTCTACTCGCGCATAACAGTCCGGTACAAGAAGCCATACCCATCGCAGCACTGTAAGGTTGTCAGTGAAACGTTTTAACATTCTGAGTATAAGTAGCATTGGATGAACCTCTTTTCGCTCGCTGGGTCCATGCCCAAAACCGAAAGAGATAGATACGTATGAGAATGGTAGTCATGAATTATTTCAAAATGAATAGCTTTGGAATAAAATTTAAATTAATAACATAATTTAATTTAATTTTTAACAAAAACATGAAATTTTCCTTTAGAAATAAATTAGATCGATAAACAATCAAGGTCGAAACAAAAGGTGAGTGACAGGAAGAAATATTTTCGTCAATTAATGTTGAGGTATATAACCTCATTAGCAACTTGTGAAAGTACTTTAGAGAACAGTAATGCAATGATATTTTTGTTATATATACTTCCATCCCGTTTCGTCTTCACACAGATGGAGGGAATATATTTTATTACGGTTCTTCAATTATTTTTTTCCATATGCCGTCCTACAAATAACTTTCATTACCAGAAAATAATATAATGTAAAAATTGGATATATCTGACATGATATTTTCACCATCTAAAAATTGGGAATTCAATAAATGGTTGTATTTTTTTGTAAATTTTTTTAGCACACAATATTTCTCGTTTTACTTCCGTACAATAAGTAATTTGTCTGTGATACCGCAGCGTCAAATTACAAAATTATCCACGTGAAAAGCGTACTTACGTAAATCTACAGCTATAGAACTGAAAGTTTATCCTTGACATTTATTTATATTTATTAGGAAAGGAATCTCTGAGAATCATTGAGATTTGCATTATGTATCGCGACGTCGCGATATCGCGATATATGCAATAATGATATTATATAAAGTTTTGATTTTCAATTGGATATCGTCGAGTAGTTTCGGGGAATAGAAATTGCTTAGAAATAAAAAGAAGCCAGGATCAGCCAATTTGTTTATATTATGTGGTCGTTATTTGTCGTATCTTAAAAGTTATAAACATATGCACATACTATATAGCCTACAGCAATGTGGGAAATATATAAATATATATGTATATATATATATATATATATATATATATATATATATATATATATGCTATTATAATTGTGATAGTCACATATTCATAAGATTAGTAGTTTATGTGTTAATTCATTCTTTATTCTACTGATGCCCTGAGCATTAAAATATTCTCCCTTAATTTATTTTCTAAAGTGCAAAGTCTTATATCAAACTTTAATTATATTTTTGTTGTAATAAATTTAAATATAAATAAAACTAAAACATCTAATTGATGAGTAAAAAGGTTGTACCAATAAAAAATTACGGGGTGAGGCTTCAAAAACATTTGTCTCAGACGTGTTCGAGTACGGCACATTCAACTATGAAAGCGAACTCACGCTAGATTGAACGTAGACGATAGAAGTTTATTGGAGACATAAATTTTCAGCACCAAACAAATAGTCTTTGTCTTCTGTGACTTCTTATCTACTGTGAAATAAAAGTGCAATGCTTTGTTCTCTAGTACTATGTTCGATGTTCGTCTAGTTGTTGTAATCTTAACTTTCGCAAAGTTTTCGCGAGGTAAAATGATGATTCACATATATTTCGTAAATAATTTAAGAAACAAACTCCCCTGCTTAGTATACGGTAATTACAAAATTTATATATATATATATATATATATATATGTGTGTGTGTGTGTGTGTATATGTGTATATATATATATATATATATATATATTGTTAAGCAAATGTATATGACATATATAACAAGTACATATTTAATACACAATGGACTTTCGACTAGGAATTAAATAATGCCAATGTTCCTAAATCCTTCATGAGTGGTTTTTACGTCGTTTTCTTAAAATTTAATTATTAAATTTGTTTGCTTGATACAATTAAGAGTTTTTAACTTATGAATTGGAACGCAAGTTAGCATGAAACCTCACCTGATTATCCATTTTACATTGCTTATTTCTTTACAGTCGACGTTGATTTGATAGATTTTAATGAGAATATTGGTATGGTAGGGGTCATGGGTTTAATTTCTCTTATCTTTATCATGTTCACCACATTATGTAAGCATGTTCATAAAACTATGTTTCAGTAAACTAGATTAAGTAGTGAAAACCGTATTATTCCTGACCTACATAAGTATTATTTTATTAAAAGTGTATTGACATTCGACAGGCATAATAAGGTTTCGAGGAAATAGTTCAATATTTACTTGTTTTTATCTAAAGGAGTTAGGATTTGACCCTACATATGAATGGTTATTAACCAATCGTTCCTTAATATTAGTATTACTTAAGTCTGATCTAGCATTGTCAGAAGAAAAAATGGCATGTGTTACATTCAGCGATCGGAATGAATTTATGTTTTTAAATTTATTGAACTGCTAGTGTGACTCGCAGTTTTAAACACGTAAAATTATCTTCATTATACCGCTGTTTTCATCGCGATTACTACACTCCCCCACTCCTCAGCCCAATCAGTTCGTCAAACGATATCAATGGTCAGGATTGGGGGCTTATTGATAAGAATACTCGGGTGACCATTCAATAAATAGGCCAATCTATGTCCACCTTATATAGTTAAAGCGGTTTATCCCGACGTAAAAGGAATTTTGATAACAAACGTTCGGGTCCATAGATTAGCACGAACTGGTAAATTAACACTTTTCTTGCTTCATGATCCGGCATTGACGAAATTTGATGAGAGTTATATTAAAATAAAATGGGTTATTATTCAATAATATAGATTGCACTTTCATACACATTGTGTCACGGTTTTGTACAAAATAATTCAAACCTATATTTCGTTACGTGTTATCAATCTAATGATAGTTTGGGATCCTTGAGTGAAACGATGTATGAACTGAGCAAAATGGAATAGATTATTGAGTTATGATAGATCGTGTCACTGAAATATCTCATTAACTTAACCATTTAGGAGAGTATTTCAATAACTGATTTACATGTTTTTGTTTGATGTATGTGGATAGATCCAGATTAACTGCTTCCGTATCTTGAAATATTCTGCGTTTAACGCATGATTGTAAAAGCCTGAAGCTAAATAGACAATTAATAGTAATAAAAGCCGAAGTACCGCTATTTATTGTATCTGCAACTTGAAGCATTTCAAATCTTCGAACGTTAGAATTATATTTATCTTAAATTCGACCATATTCCACAATAGTAATAAGATATTTCGGTGGTAGGATATGAGTGTTTAATCTAAATAAATTAAATGGTGAAATATAAGGTTCTAGAAAGTTCTTTCATTAGATGGATGCATGACTTAGGTGTGCGTATATCATAAAGTGTTTCTGCTAGGTTTTGCATGTGCTAAGTTTGGCAACAGTTTGCTGAAATATCTAACATGAATTTAAATTGTTTAATCTATGTCTAAATACAAATAATTTGGATTTAATAATAAGATGGTTAAATGTGAACTAAATGGATAGAACCAAATGTTAAGAAAAAAGGCCAACAAAAAGCAAAATTTTCTTGCTCACTTTTTTTGTGTTTTAATTATTTAAGTATACTTCTTATATATGTGTATATATATATATATATATATATATACATATATATATACATATATGGGTATGTGTGTGTACGTATGTTTATAAACGAAAACAATTATAAATGAATTGCATATATAAATCCTACAATCATAATTATTCATTCCTCTTCGTACTCCTAAGAAAGGAAAAAAACAGCATTGTTGCTTTCTCGCAATAAAATAAATACTATTGCATTAATATAAACAGTTTCCTCAATGAAATTTTACGTTTTCTGGAGGAAAATAATAGATAGAATAATTATGTCTCTGGAGCGCATTCCAACCAAAAAATGTCAAGTGTATTTTATAGAAGAAGTAGCACTGGTCCCGTGTGAGTCGGACGGCTGCCAATGTAACGAGCCAATTCGGACGTAATTTTTTTATTAGTGTCATTTCAGTATTTTTAGCAGTCAAAAGTGATCAACGAAATGCAAACATATATCGGTACTTTCTGAATAATATAAGTTTTCGTTACTTCGAAGATTATTTAATTTGAAGTTATTTATCTATTTAGATAATTTACATGAAAGGCACGTATATGTAGGTTTATTGATTGCATGTGTGTGTATACATATATATACATATATATATATATATATATATATATATATATATATATATGTATGGAATTATTTGCATATATTATACATTTATGTATTTAATTGGAACTTTGGGTCTTCTTTCAAGACAATGCGTGTAAAAATTTGTCTCTTACTTAATTTTCCTTCACGTAATTTTTAGGTTTCATCTACGTTAAATGAAAATAATTTGTTTCACTTACACGAAACATTTGTTACTTTAATTAGGCCATTCGATATTAGGTTTTTTGAAACAAACTCCAAAAATAATTAACTGTAGTATTTTTAGCACAAAATATTCAATCCAAATATTCAGTGTGGATCACATGCAAGTACCTGTATGTTTTTTTAAATAATTTGTGTAAAAACATACCACAGCAAATGCGATTAGGGTGCGATTAATACTCAAAATTGCATTTAAATTTTGTGTTAACAATAGGCAATCGATAAACATACGTATTTAATGTTTTTTTATGAAATGTTCGTTCTATCGTTTTACCCCTTCGCATTTCCGATCCTATTCCATCGTCTTTAAGCTCATCAATTCTCAGTCTTCAGCTATGTTTGAAAGACAGAACGACTAATCTAATCGCTCATTATAAAACAGAATTCTGCGGAGTAATGGTATAAATCAATATTCTCGATTTTGGTGTGCGACTCCAATTAATTTAGTTGTGGGCGACTAGAAGAAGACAATAAAATGAGTATAACTGTACAGTCTCGCGAGTGTCATAGTTCGTGTCATCTTAATTCGAATCAAATCCTTCATCATAGTCAATATCGCCACCAGTTTACTTTTAAAACTGCTTCTTCGTGAAAATATTCTCCAAAAGTTATTACGTTGGCTTTGGTCGATATTTTTCCGATTACAAAAGAAACAAAATGATCATTTGAGCAACGACTGATATTTATTTGTAACTTGACTGCGATTTCTTATGAAAAGCTAGCAAAGTTTTAATATTTTACAATAACGAAATAATATCCCGAAGAAACATAAACGTCATAAATTGACTTGATTGTGATCAATTGATATAAAGATGGAAATAAAAATAATGTTTAGTGTATCATTGGTTAGTTCGCTTGAAATTAAATTTTAGTTTCATTCACAATTTTGAATTATTAAATCTCATTTCAAAGTGACACGCTACATGTCACCTTCAATTTGAATATTTCAATCTTGGGTCAGAAAAAAATTAAACAATTCCCTCTACTAGAATTAAATTAGAATTCAAGTAAAATTGTTCAATTGAGTGATGCAAAATGTTTATAATATCAGAACCGAAAAATTAAATGTTATTATTATTTTATATATTTAGAGAAATTTTCATTTTTCTATTGCAATAACTGCTTCTTTTCTATAGAAAAAATTATACGATAAGTTTATACATTGTAAATATTTAAGAATAAAATATGAGATACACTTTTTAATATCACCTATGAGAAAAATTAAAAACACCCTTGATAAATCCATTTATAAAAAAAAAACCGAATGGATTTGTGTTATTCGTTGAGCATCTTTTACTATAAACGCCATAAATTACGTAATCAACTAAACTTAAAAATATAACACAAAATGTATCCTCGGTTTCTAGGTTAGAAAGTAGTCTTAAATGGCATTGCTTCGGATAGTTTACGTATCGAAATTCCTTTTACATTTCATCCCGCCTTATCTCGATATCCCAAGTTGTCGTTTTTTTGTTTTATCTAATTTCATGCTATATTGTATTTTTATCGCTGATATGAGCATCCATTTATAAATATCTTTATTTCTTGAACATTAGCATTAACTATCCTATACTAGCCATTACAATCCACCACTGTACTAATATTTCTCACTTTTTCAATAAAATGGTTTGATATTTTCACATTTTTTTTGATATTTCACATTGACACATACATAAATATATACGTGTGTGAAGTAAATTGATCAACATTTGTGTGTGAAGTAAATTGATAACGGATGACTTGAATGTTTTCAGAGAAAGTATAATTGTATTTTTGTTTAATAAATTTGTACTCGCTTTTTTTTTAATAAACTTGAACGAAATTGTCTCACTTGATTTCCTGAAATAAAAATAAATTTTAAATTGCATCAAAAAATTGTGGAAAACAAAGAAAAATGTGAAGAAGTAAATGTATTAAAGCATGATCTTTCAACTATTATAATTTATATTTATTATGCCACAGCCGTCCTTGGCTATAGAATAAGTTTTTATTAGTATTATTCTGAACTATATATAAAATTAAAATTAAATATGCAAATAGTTAAAAATTAATTATAATCAAAATAAACAGTTTAAGCAGGTAGTTAAAAAAGTAGGTAAAAAATAAAATCAATATATGCAAATAATTTCATGGAAAAGCTACATATTTATTCTTAAATATTTACATTTTTAAATAGAATCAAGTATGTATGAAACCTTCGTATTGCAAGCTGCATTCATACTTAAAAAGTTCATTTACAATATTAATCTTAATTATGCTGATTTATTCCTTGGAATAGTCTTCCATATTACATGTTTATCAGCTTTTTGTGGTTCCGGGTTTTAATAGAATATTATATTTTGTATAAGAAATCATTGTTTAAATTTTCTTTACTCGTCTTTATCTTCTCTTCTATATCTTTATATTTTATTCTATCGCTTTTGGTCAGACAAAACATTTTTCAGCTTTATCAAGACGTACGTATTAATAAAGAAGTGGTCCTTCACTTGCTACAATAAATGTCTGTCAATTACTTATTTACGGTATTTGCTATATGGTTGAAAACTAGAAAATTTTCCCTCACATATGTCTCATACAGTCCCAAGAATTTCGATAGCTTTAAATTTACGTGCACATGATAACAAATAACACTGATAATATCGAGTTATATTGATTAAAATTATACGTTTGCTTAGAGTTAAAATTGGAAAAAAAAATATTCTTGTCAGGTGGTGTTTGCTTGCCTTTTACTGTTTTAGCTCTTGAAATTCATTTACCCTAAAATGAAAACATGTTAAGTGTAAGCGGAACTGACATGACGAGGATTAAGTACACACTTAGGCATTTCCATTAACTTATAAATTTAAGTACTTCTTAATATAAACAAATCATGTTTATGGAAAGACCGTTTTCGAAAATTATAAAATGTGGATCATTGCAAAAGTTATTGAAGCAAACTTTAGATAAACTTCTAATAACCATATTCATTTCAATATTTCCAATACATCACTTTTGAAGTAGACAGTTTTGCGCGCTAAATAGTTTTTTATGAACATAATTATTACACAGAAAAACGGACGGATCTGAATGATTCTACAAGGGTTCTATTATTGCCTTTTAGAAACACAAAACTAAAAATTCATTTGCAGGAATGGAAAATACGGCGAGTCTTATAAGTTTAGTTAGATATATTCAACGAATAAATTTCAAAACTTTTCTTTTTTTATATTTATCGTTATGTTAAATCAAATTGTACGCTTAACATATAATATATTTAATACGGACAATAAAAAATAATATAGATCCTTAAAAAAAATATAGATAAGCCTCAGCCTAGTTAAATTTAAACTGTCAATTAGTACTAGATTATATGTAATACGATACCTGATTAAGTAATAAGGCGCAATTTAATTATGAAACATTCAGACTATCATTTAACGAGGTTTAATTACGAAAGCAATCTAAAAATCGTAACGAAAGGTGTTCACAATTTAAGCAAATTGACATTTTTTTGAAGCCTTATATAATGATATCAAATTTTTGCAAATTTGTGATTTGTATTGGCTAGACACTCTTGATTTGCTAGCATGGGATAGTGGTAGCGATCCATGAATATTCTACGCGCAATGCACATGATCGAAGATAATAAATGGAAAAAATAATGCGTAATAAACTGCCCAGCAATAAAGGGAGAAAATGAAACATAAGATATTTAATACTTTAACGCAAACGTCACACAAAAACCGATCGTACAAAGAAAATCGGAGCGACTCTGCCCGACTCCAGACGCCTTGAACGTTACAAAAAAGCGCTAACTGTGAAAAAGACAACATACTACTAAACACCCACTGAAGGAGACGGGAGACATTTAGTCAGGGGAGCGCGCCACTTGGTTAAGTCGGTGTAAAGTCGGACACCGACCTTGTCGGTTAAAGACGGCTCTTGTCGGTCACCGATATACCACCTATATAGTCGGTCGTCTGCATTGCGCATCGCTGAGTTTTCAGTTGCCTTTTATAGCTTATATTGTTGAATTATGACTTTGGGAAAACTTCGAAATATATATGCTTAGGCTTCGTAACCTAATTTGCATAAATATTTAACTCCTGCATTCCATTTCTAACAATAAAATTCTATTTAATCCTATATGTAAATCAAACATGTAATTTAAATATCACTAATTAATTATATTTAATGACGCCTAATTATGGACTTGTTTGGTTTATATCGTCTGTGGGTTTTCATTTCGATAATATTATATAGGTTTTGTTTTTATCATTTTTATATATGCAACATTTTATGTCCAAGTATTCATTGATGTCGAAAATAATACTTAATTATATTTGCAACACCGGTAAAAGACTCAAGAATAAAATTGGCGAAAGGCGAAAGTAATAAGAAACAAACATGTAATAAGAGCATGTTTTAATAAAATTATCGTTTCAAAGGATTCGAAAACAATATGAGGTATCTAATATACTCTTTTGCATAAAAAAAATAATTAATATATATAAAAGTTGTACAGTATGACAATATGAAGCATATCCGTTTATTACGTAGATTAGTTGACATTTTATTCATTTTTTCTGAAAAATATTTTGCAAACATGTAGTATAATCTATATACTTACGTGGCGTTATAAACAATATTAATTATCTATTAATAAATTAAGACACAAAAACTGGTTTATAAACTTAAATATTTATATCAGTCATAGTTAAGGATTAATTCACATAAGTTCACATATATTATAGCTACTATATCTGAATTAATAGTGCTTAGTCATACAATATGCATAAAATTTAATTCAGTATTTTCCAATGGTAAACATGTGATGACACTTTAATGACCTACCGTAAATTCCTTTTCTTTTCGAAATTCGCACGAGACAAGGTTTGGAAACGAGTTTAATGGCACAATAAATACATAGAATAAATAATAAAAAACATGCTATCCTTAAGTCCATACGTCGCAACAAATTTATAAAAGAAGATTCAATACTCTAATTCAGAGGTTCCCAAACTTTATTTCACGTAGACTAACACTTTCAAAATTTTAGTGGTTTCAGTGGATCCCCTGCTGCTACATTTCTACCATATTACCAAAATTCGTCAAAAAAATGTGAAGATTAGATCTAACAATGGAAATTTGCGTCGCGGCTGCATTCCAATCCTAAATTCGGAGTGATAAAAATGATAAGAAGAATTGTATATTTTCTTGTGTTCTATTCATTAAAATAATATGATTACACACTTAATAGAATTAAAATTACACATTAATAACGTAACGTAACTTCAACAATGTAAATCGATAATTAAAAAAAATAGTCACAATTTTAATGTACTAAATTCACAAGTTTTCTTGCAATTTCCCACAGCCCAGGATATTCGGGTATTTTTGCATGGAACCAAAACGTTTGATAGCCTTTTTTAAATTCCACCTTCAACTCCTCATTGGTGCTAAACTCAAACAGCTTTTCTTGTAATACCACAATCACTATTTCCGTTTTATCAAACAGATTTATGATCCATGGTGGTGTTTCCATTGCCAAAATATGTTCAAATCTCTTTTTGAAGTCATCATGCATGGCATTTAAATGTTGAATGTATGTCTGAATATCCTCATCAAGACATTCTGCATATGACAAGCTTGGAAACTTGGAGGATTCACGCCGACTAAGATTTTGCTTCATACATTTAAATTTTACAATAAAAACCAAAATTACATTACACATTACAATTAGGTTTTTTTTATAAAATTTAGACTGTCCTCTTGTAACTGCAAGTTCATGTCATTCAATTTATTGAACAAATTTGTAAAACACGCGATGTCTGCTTTCAATTTGATCAGGTTTTTAGGGGTATATAACCAAATCCTTAGATAATGTTATGTTATGTATGTGTGTCCGTTTATCTGTCTGTACATTAAAACCATTTGAGTTGTAGACTTTTTGTGCTGTAAAGCTAGAATTTGCCACAATTATTGGTATTTATAAAGGTTAAAAATTAAATCTTTTAAACTAAAATTAGGTTCCGCCCTCCTTTCGTCGTATACTACATTGATAAGACATCGTTAAATAGAGCTTTCACAAAAGTTAGTTATGGAAACAGTTTCAGAATTTTTTCTTTAGGTTGTGGGTTTAAGCTATTAAATATATTTTTCTTACAATTTGAATATGTATCGATTTCTATGTCGCTGATCTTACTAAGTTGAAGCTAGCAGCGGAGTATACGTCGTCGCCGTGTTGTATTGGAAATAACAAGGTGTACGGCCTTAAACGGCGCGCGGCACTGCGGGGACCCGGGTTCAATTCCCGGCCGCTCGTCCAGCGAGGCTGGACTGATTGACTGTAAGCAATTAATCTCGTAGCGATAATTTCACCAAATGTATCAAATAGTCACATTAAGGTAGATCAATACTATATACAGCAGTACAAGAAGGCGATTACGCCAGGGTTACCGATAAGCTAAACTCAGACAAAATTTTTAAAAATAAGCAAATTTGGGATTTTTTCAGACTAAAACGTGTAATTTTCTTACTACAGGAATAATTATTTTCATACATATTATTGTTGATAGTTTTTATAATAGTTTGAAAACTGAAAGTTTAGGTAAATGATAATTTAAAACAATTACTTTTGGTGTGTTTTGTATTGTTTTTCTATTGTAATAAATATCGTTAAAATATCGTTTGATTTTGAAATAAATGTGACCTTAAAAATTTTACTTTAACTTTTTACTTATACCACTTATTTCTTACAAAAAACTATGATATTAGGCGCTTTATTCAATACTATTAGCACATATCATCACTCCAAACATGAGTAGAAACATAATGCTGTGAAATTTGACTTCATAAAATATATTTAACTTTTATATCAATTATGAATTATTTTTGATTAAACTTTATTTATATCGTTAATTATTTTCACGTGTCTGAAATCATGTTACTTTAAACTTATGAAATATTATTCCAGAATGCTGTCCCTCAGGCAGATAATAGCAGTATCAATTAAATAAATATAAAATTATAATTATGACATTGAACATGAGATAGTCGCAGAATTATTTTAATATGAATGACATATGAATGACTATTTGAGATAATTGGCTACTTTAGAAGTATCATTCAGTTTTTTCATTACGAACAATTTCAAACAAAAAATTTAAAATATTAAATTTGAAAACAAAACTTTGTTTATAAAAACAATTTTGTTTTCTTGTTTACTTTGAAATGTTTAGCCGATCGATATTTGCAGAAAACCTAGTGAATTGCAAACTTATCTGCTAAACTTAACCTCTCACTAAACTAACGTTGTCATAAATAATTCACAGTTACATAATTCACAGTACAATAATTTATAAATTTTCAAACACCTTGTCGGAAACCGAGACCGGGGCCCTAATATGAAATGCAAGCTACCTACTGCACTAAAGAATGTAACAAATTATCCATGGTGATATAATGTGAGTGAAACGTTGTGTGCTTGTCCTTCTTTCAAACTTAAAGGGTTAAATGGATTTCGATAAAGATTTTTTGTATGTAACATATGCCCTAAATTAAATATTAAGTTATATATAATTAGGAGTATTACGTTTACTGTCCAACAACGTCGTTTGATTAAACACGCGATTGTACTAAAGCGCTGTTCGCGTTTCTTTCACTCTTAAATTACTTAATATATTTTATTAAATTTCTGGATATAAATATTAGAATAATGAGTACCCCAGAAGGCAAGAATACACGCGACGGTGGTCCACGAAAACTACGCATAAAATGCATAGTATCAAAATGCCGTTGTCAGTGCAATCTAAGACGGAGGATTGAACGGTCGTGTGGTTTGTATATGACAACATAGCTTAAAATGCCGGCTTATGCAATTCTCACCTGCAAAAATATCACTGGGCCGCAAAAGACACAAATGGGCATTACTTTCCATACGCAAATATTATTACTTAATTTTTTTTTTCAATTAACTATGTAATTTTAAAATATCGAAGTAGATTATTATTAACAAAAGCGCGCCATTTTCATTGGGGTTGTTACTTGATAAACAAATTTTTACCCAAATTAAAATGTCTTAATAGCTTGGTACTGAAAAATGTAAAATTTAATTTGCTAAAAAATCGGGATTTGGGAGATGTCATTGGAGAATTTGGTGTAATATATGAAATTCCCGTTGTCATATTCAATTTTAGAATATTTTACCTACCGCATATATAATGATTTTTTGTATGATTACGGAGACGCGCGAAAGAACTAATGTTACATTCATTCATTTATGACATTGAATGCTAATTAATAAGAATAAAAATTATTTTTATTAATTAGCATTGCATTCTTCCTTTTTTGAATCGCTTTAGTACGGGACCGATTTTCAAATATTGTTTTATTCCATTACTCCACGTTCTTTTATTCAACATTCTTTTTTTCCATATATATTTTTTACATAATTCCACATTCTTTTTCATTTAATATGCCAAATTTATTGCATGGCATTTTAGTCAAAACTACCACCTCGTAAAACGTCTGACGCACCGCAAGGCACCATAGTAAACATTAAAATTAGAACTAGTAAATTATCTCTTAAGTAATATTTAGCCCTTTT
Organism: Druceiella hillmani; assembly: GCA_039881145.1. Taxonomy (NCBI): domain Eukaryota; kingdom Metazoa; phylum Arthropoda; class Insecta; order Lepidoptera; family Hepialidae; genus Druceiella; species Druceiella hillmani. Next base: position 16,951,930 of record JAYKKI010000046.1, on the reverse strand, counting down.
ACATAATTTGCCTGATTACATCTGTTTTTACAAAAAATAATTTTACGTTTTTCTAACACCATGCAGGTGAAGTCACTGGCAAAATCCAGTTCTACAAAATCTCCTGTATATTCTATTCTGAGAAATATTTAAATACGAGGGAAAGAGCATGGCGGGATAACCATGGGGTAGCGGCTCCAGACGAATTTAGGGTTGCCAATTATTTTATATGAAGGTACTATCAAGAAAGAAGTTTTATAAATTCATTATGCGCGCTATTTTAGTGAAAAAAATATAAATTTCTTTTTAAAAAATGTTTTTCTTTATTGGCCCCATATGCTTAAATGGCGGTATGTGTTATAGTCGAGCTAAAGTTCTATTATAATGTAAAATAAACACGCCATCTTTTAAAAATAAAGATTATTATGAAAATATAATAAAGTTTTTTATTTGCTTTTATGTACCGGCACACCAACGATTTTTTTTATAAAAAACTTGAAGTACCTGTTACCAATACAGTATATTGGGGTCTACCACAATACTAAATTCTCCCTTATCATTGCTATAAATATGCTTCGTTGCTTATATTATACTTCATTTTTCCTGTAAGTACACTCGCACTCTATTTCTAACCACGCTCATTTTCAAAATGTATGCGCTAGTGGAAAACATCATTGCGCCATTTAAATTACTCTTAACGCCATCTATTGATGTGTATGGATTCATTATACAACTGTGTAATTACTGCGGGTCGAATAACTAAGAATTTGATTTTTCGTAAATTGATCTCGTAAAGCCCTTAATTCCGAGAACCAATTCCAATGAAATAGAGTAGACATTTTAGTTCACCTATATTATTCTAGAAATGTATAAATGAATTTGTTTCAAAGATTTTACTAGATACGTTTATTAAAAATTTGCGTCCTAATCTTCGTCAGTTGGTATGCAAGATTATTTAGAAATTCAATTGGATAGTATTTTCTTTAATCATAGAATGTGCAAATTATATATATTTACTATATCTGTAAAAATTTTTCATAAATACATAACTGCATTTAAATTACTCTCAACAAAATTGTTCTCGTTAGGTAAAACTTAGTTATATGAAGGTTTACGAAAATTTATTTTAAAAAAGATAAAGATTCTTTGATCTTATGAGTTAACAGTATTCTCACTAATAAAACCTTACAACACAAAATTTTTGGATTATACCATATTATATTAACTAAATAAAACAAGTTACCAATAGACCAGCCAAATGATACCAGTAAATATATAATTCAACCAAGCTTTCTTTAGTGACGTCTTCGATATTACGTCTTGAGTATATTTATCAAAACTTTTGTGAGAATAACGACATTACCTAATAATTTTATAAATCCCTTGCCTACCTGATAAGTTATCCGCTCTTCATTGAACCGATTGAAGTTCGTCAAACATGAAGTGTGGAGGCAGCACTCGTCTGATCTTCCACATTAATCCTTGTTCCCAAACCTGCTTGCCGTCAGCGCTGAGCTTATTTCCAAACTTTGATACAATGCGGGAATAACAACGAAGCTCGGAGACATATCTGTTGCCGGGTGTAGTTAAATATATGGCTGCGTACACACGATGTTATAAATTGGACGGTATATAAATATCGGTCCATATCATATACAGATTCTAAATTAGTTAGAAGCTATGAAATAAAAGCATTACCATTTTAAATTAACACAGTTTATATCAACCAGAACCGAAACCATTATAAGATCACTCAAGTTTCTACCTATCTGTCTGTCACAGCCGTTTTTCTCCAAAACCGTTTGACGCGGGGACTTTAAATTTGGTATGGTATCAAAACAAAATAATATATCCCACTCTTATTTCAATAGAAAACACTCAAAAATATTAATTTGAAAATTTTAGAAAGAGTATAGGAATCAAATTAAGTACTCAATTTTTTTTATTCCATTGAAAGGACTGGCTATTAGATTCTCAATTTTTTTCTTCATAACTTTTTATTGTTATATCTTCAAAAGTATGCAAAGAAAGTAAGTTTATCACGTTTATCTTTATTTCTAATTAACTTAAAATTATGAAATGCAAAAATATTTTTAAAAGCCCTCACGAAAACTGTTGGAAAACTATAGCGAGACATTTTATGATTATTTAAATATCGGCCATACATTTTTTATATTCACAGCCAATTTTCTTAGAAATTATGCAACCTAGAAACTGGTAATATACCTTGTTAATCCACACATTTTCTTCACTCAACTTTTTTCAAATATTCATATGACAATCAAAGAAGGGATAAATACGTTATCAAATATTTAAATATAATATGTGGTATAATTTTAAAGGTCCTATGAGGAATAAAAAAAGATTTTCTTTCACAATTTTAAACTGTTTTAAGATTGCGTTCTTTAAAATGAAAAACGGAATACTTGTCAGATCTATATATCATAGCCGTTTTTCTCAGCAATCCCTTAACTTTGAAACATGGTATAATAATGAAGTATATATCCTTGCATATATTTCAATATACTAGACTCAAAAATGTTTATGTAAAATTTTTAGGGTGCTAATTGAATATTCGACAAAGTTGTTTTCTTTAATTCTGTCTTTAATGTGAAAGTGAGAATTATAGTATATAAATACATTAATAAATTTAGATAATTATCAGTTTGAGGCTATATCAAAAATTAAGCAAGAAACCAAATGGGATCAATCGTATGCAAGCCGTAGGATTTTCCGTGAAAATGTCATGTTCTCCAATTTGTTTGCATCTTTTTAATAGTTTAATAAAAAAATACAAGTCTTTTATTTTCATAAAATATACTGCATTTACCAATACACCAAGAACGTTTGTAGAACGTTCCTTCGCTTCTGGTCGTATTTTTGTCTCACATAAGTCGATTTTCCTGAAAAAATACAATTTTTCCAATTTTCAGTCATAATATTTTGATTTTGGTATTAAACCTTTTGGACACTTTTCTAGTTCTTAATCGACTCCTTCATTTTTATATCTGATCATATTTTAGTCTTAGTTTAGTCGATATTTATGTAAAATACAATCTTTACACTTTACACTGATAAACTTTTGATTATTGTTTTTAAAAGTAATATCACTTTAGGTCTTAATAAAAGTATTTAAGAGCTTTCCATGGACACATCGACTAGTGTCTTAGCTTCAGTTGGTCATGAGTTAAAACGCCTGTAAAATATACACATTTCTACATTTCTATTTCTTTCTAACACGGCAGGTATGCTCATAGATTACTTCAATTATTGAAATAATTTAACTAGCTGGAATTTACTTAGAGAGAGTAAACTTCCGAATTTATTCAGTAATTTCTTGTAGCTTTACTATGCACAGAGTTATTGAGTTACGAAAGTCGGAATAATTTTGTTGCGTCAGAAAACACGACCTGGCTACTAGACGGAATTTGTAGCCATTTTTATGCCAAAAATGTCCCAATCTTGCTTTTTTTGCAAACTTCCGAAGGTTTCATTATGAAAAAGAAACAGAGTCTTTAGAAACCTATGTAAAACTTATCGGAAAACTATAATGTACATATCCCCCACTGAACTACAAATTTATTATTAAATATATAATGCGTTACGATGTCAATATTAGTGATGACTATAAGTATTGTAATTTCACTTAATGCGAGGCACGGAACTACGTGAATCAGATTCGCAAACACTTTATGGACTTTCACGATAAATTTTTCATGTCTTATCATATTGTAAATCTTTAGCTAGAAACTTTTCCTTATTACATAATCAGGAAAGAAAATTATTAAAAACAATTAATTCCGCCATAAAGGATTACTTTCTACGTGTTATCATTCCACAGCACGAAATTGAAGTCCTATCGAATTATATCTATCGATTGAAGTCTAAGTATATAACTCGAGTCATCGTCCACATAAGAATGTTTGAATAATACTACTACGTTCATATAAAGAAACAAATTATATCCAAACATTAAATTAATGGATCATTTAGCGGTCAAACATGGACATGGTTTGCAACAAATAAGCTGTTCTTAAATAAGTAGCTGATTTTACTCGGCCTCGAGACATGATTGTTCTTACATAAAACCCATTCGAATATAAACACAACTTTAACTTACGGAATTTTACGAATAAATTTGACTTTTTAAGTTGTTTTGTTTGATGTCGTATGATCGTATACTTACTTTCTGAGTAATTTAGAATCGCTGAATAAATTTTGCATATTCTTTCAGTAGTCGTTAAATCACATGACCTTGTTTCTATTGGAGCATAGGATGCTCGCGCAAATTTTAAGAAAGCCCGAAATACGTTTAATTAGGTCAATTTTTTTCTGTATTTGTGACATTATATTCGCGCTATATCGATATTGGAGTATTTCACACCCGGCCTGAAAGGAAGATATCAAACATTGCACATCGAGTCACTTAATTTGAGTGAAAATTTACGTTCCGGCTCTTCACACTAAAATCGTCAGGGCATGTTGTTCACACACACGTTTGAGGAAAATTTTAGGGATAAAATGAAATATACCGGGAAATTTAATAATTTCTAATATAAGCGACGTAATGATGTAAAGAGATAGTTGCAGGGGTCTCAAAAATTTATTTTAGCTAGTTTATTTCCAGTAATATACAGGAAAATTTGCAAAAAGTCAGGTGTACTTCCTTATTTTCGAAATAACTGAATGTTATATTATGAAAAAATAGGGCTTAGACGCCTACGAAAAGTTACGACTATATATAAACACAAAAATATATATTTTTGCACTAGAAAGTTCACATTATGATGACTTATGATAAAATGTTTTTATCTCAACACACGTACAGAACCTTGATGTGCGAGACCGATTCGTATTTAGCTGACCGGCCTTTTTCATTTACGCTTAATGATGTTTAACTTATGTATAATATTGTGCTCATGTTTTCTTACTAAGTGAACTATGTCGAATTTAATGTAACGATATTTCATAAAATGTTTTCCTAAAGATAATGTTGTTTTGATTAATTCTGAATATCAATAAAAATATTTAAATATTACCAAAATAAAATATACCGCCGTTGAAATATATAAAGATATCAATTTTAACAGTATGCTAAAGAAAAAGTGGCCGATATTTGAATCGGAACAAATTAACAAAAATATTAAAACTATAATACATTTCGTTTCTGAAGATGTCAGTTATAAGTGTAAAGATAGGGCCAGATTACTTTTTATAAAAAAAAATATTTAGACCTGAAAAATATGAAAAATTATTGTTTAAGTAAAAAGGCAACATAGACATTCATTTCAATAATTTATCAAAGCGTATATTTAAATTTGAATTCACGATAAGTACGAATCACAATTGAATATCAATTATTTAAATAACTTGTCGCAAAATGAAAGGTAAAACATTTTAAAGCTTTATTGAATATTTGTCAACCATTAAAGTTGAATACATAAAACAAACTTTTTGGTGTGGAAAATTACTGAAAAAAAGTCTCCATTGCTATATATCAATATACATAAGATAATGTGTTCATTATAGTTTAAGTTGTACTTAATGAAACTTCTCACATTGGTTACTCCCGATATTCGAAATTAAATTGAATTTTTTGGAACTACAATTATAACTAAAGAACTTTTAAAAGAAGCCATAGCATTAAAATAAATATTTTAAGCAAAATGTTTCATGGATTTTTTTTCATTTCATAGATGATATAATTGTAGTCTTTGATTGAAATTGTCTCATATTCAAGCTGTTCATCTTTTCGAAGGCTTTTATTTTATAACGCACAAAAAAATTTTAATAAATTTTAATACAATCCTTATATGATGGCATCCTTTGGCAACATTTAAAAATATTTTGATCTTGTAAAATATTTGATTTGAATAAATTTATTTAAATTTATTTTGTCTGAAAATTTCGTTATTTCTATTTTCATTTATTCATGTTTTCACGATAATTATTAAATTAGGCTGCTAGACCTGTGTAGTTACAGTTTTATTGTGCAGTACGTTAGTATTTCAACAATGTTTAAGTTGGTTCTTTTATATCTATTCCATTAACAAAAACATGTGCGATTTGATGGTAAATGCTAATATTAAACCAAGAAATCGAAATTGTTCGTAATTAGTGAACTAAAAAGTAGAATAAAATGCATACGTTAAAAATTATTGTTTCCGAACGGCTAAGTATCTTTAAAAAAATTATATGAAAGTAAAAAAAAAAACATCCAAGTTCGAATATTTTACCTCATCACGCGTTCAGTACTAGATTGAAGTAAAATTACTTCACTTTTTATAAGCGACGACTAAGATCTTCCATAGCACAATAAATATTCAATTAAATCTATTAAAATTAATTAAGTATATGCTAATTGTAATTACGACAAAAACATTTTGCAGATTCTTAAAACTATAATCTACTCACACGATAACCTACTATATAAGTGGAATTTAAAGTAATATTTTTGGGCATTTAATTTGAAAAAAGTTCCACATTTTTGAATTGTGCTTGATTTCATGTTTATAAAGTGTTACGACACGTTAATAATGTAGTACGAATATCGTTTTATGGGATATATATATATATATATATATATATGTATATATATGTATATATCTATATATATATATATATATATATATATATATATATATATATATATATATGTATATATATGTATATATCTATATATATATATATATATATATATATATATATATATATATATATATGTATATATATATTGAATAAAAACGGTCAGTTGAAAAATTAATTCCCCTCAACTACATATGAAAAATTATTTCTCTTTGTAATAGTTTTCAAGGATTCGTTTGAAAAATTAACCCGCATTACTTTATTACATCCGGTCATCTCTCAATTATAGCATTGGAGTTTCTGTAATATATTCTCATTTGTAGTTTTTAATAGCCGAGCTTCAAGTATAGACACGCGTAACAAATATAAAAATAAACCCAGTGCTTTTTTTGCGAAGCTACTATGTATGAAATGAATATTAAATTTTATTTGGCACTTGTTTCAAGATGTATTTGGTAAATTTCTTAATTTGTTTTACTCTAGGAATTAAGTCCCTGAAGAATCATTACGTCAAAAATTAGATTAAATTTATTAAATTATTTAAGTAAAGTTTAGTCATTATTTTGAACTTACTTAAAATGTTTCGTTACGTATTATGCAACCTTTACTATTTTCCCTAGCTCCATATTTACTCGTACTTGTGTACATTTAGAAAGTCAAATAACATGTAATAAAATTAAAATTTACAACTTTAAACGGAATAAAAATATAATATCTGTCATAAGCAAGCACTTGGCGTAAGTTGAGAGTACGAGAATCAATTCACCAAAAATCAGTCAAATGGTCGATTAATATTATACATATTAAAAATATATTTAAAAGGTGAGTTTAAATATACAATTAATACGTTGGATAAATTAAAGGTCAAATTGATACCTTCCTTATTTTCTAACGAAAGTAAATTATGTCAGACATAATTTAGTACTAGTAAAAAAACATCCCTTAGCAAGTTTGAAAATAGAAACTTGCGTAATATTTAATATCGAACATTGATGCTAAAATAAATTTAATTTTTATTTATTAAGATTGCGTAGCTTTAGCCAGCAACTGTTACAGTTCGTTCATGTCCGTTTGTCGAGATGTTACCGTTGGATTACTTTAAATCCCATAATACCCTAAATTGAACATTTCTAAGTTGAAATTTTATGTATTGTTTTTTTCTGAAAAAAAAAATATGATCCTGACTTTATAACAAATTCACTAACAGAAAAATGATATGCAAAACTTTTCTCTGTAGAGATTAATGTCGAAATAACCTCCGTTTTTAAAATAAGTTTTGAAATTTTGATGCTTCATACGGATATTATTAGAAACTATGCTAAAATAAATGATTTTAAAATATACGCTAATGCGCTCTTTTATTGTATTTTTTTTTTGTTATTGTTTGTATTTTATAATAACATGATATATTTGTTTTCATTTTAGGAGCAATGTAACTTGCAGTTATTTTAATGCCAGCCAGATAAAAACAAGACATATCCCATTCACAAGACACGGATATCGCTGCTATGCAAAATATCTTTAACATAGCATTTAGATGAGAATATAAGTTACGCTGCTAATAGTCAATTCTGCCGCGGATGTTCTTTCGATAGAAATATTCTTCCTCGAGTTATTTGTCGAGTAAGCGAATGCCAGATTGGTTATTTGGTCTAATATTGTTTTTAATTTCCTGGTTATACTCGTCTCTTATACCTTTTTAATATCCATTTTTGACGCTATTAGAACTAGATTAGATTAACTTAGAGTAATCACTGAAATTTCTTGATTTTTCCTTAAGAAATTTAAGTAGTTGTAACTTCACTAGCTTTTCGGTTTTTTCTTTCAAATCAAGGGTCCAGAATTGTACACTCAGCGTTCAGAATATTAATTTCCAAATCTTTAAAACGGTCTTCAATGCCATTATTCAACCGGGATTGTACAGCGACTTTTTTTTCATTGATGGAGGCTTGCTTTTGAAGAAAACTTTTTAGCACATTACAAAATACGTTAACTTTTGGCAAAGGCAAATTTATCTCAACGCTTCATAGAATGTTTTAAATAAAAGCAAAACTCTCATTATCTCTCAGTCCATTTCTTTTATTGTTAGGTTAGAGCGTAGAAGTGAAAGTAGGGCAATCATTATACCCTTTATCTGCATTAATCGCTGAAGCATGTAGTAAGTTGAATTCCAAATGGTCTGGATATCTTTTGTTAAGCTTAAGCACATGCAAATTCATTTTCTATTGTGTAGCCATTAATTTTTTTAGCCTTATGTTCCACGATTAAAGTTTTGACAATACTTTTAACTTATGTTGAAACGTCAGCTATCTCTTTCGTGGCTTATTATACAACTATATTTAAAGAGTATGCAAAACAAACGGTTGATCATCACTCGTTAGGTCTGATTGTAGATATGATATTTGCAGTATTTTCACAAATTATAGCAGCAAATTTATGGGAAATATGTCACTCTATCCTAATACCTCACAAAAAATTGCATAAGTTTCGGCTGGTATAGTGGTCACTTTAATTTATACAACCATGTAATACCGATTAAAGTTTCGTCTTATTAGTTTTAAAATGGGCTACAATGGCTATATAACTGTCTTCATTTCTGGACGTTGAACCATCAACATTGAGAGACAATGCAGATTCAGCTTATACTTTTTTGTATGGTATATTCAGTTACCGCGTCAATATTAACGTTTGATATTAAATTTTCCGATAAGGTTTTCCAAGAGGGAAGTTAGTAGCCTGGGTAATAAGATTTCAGTTCAATTAATTTTTGCGTTTCTCTTTTCTCCGTGATTCGTATAGCGTGCTGCCCTATGACAACCATCTTTACAAATTGTTTATAGATTTGTTCAACCTTTTGAATCGGTGGTGATCTGTGAAGGTGTTAGTTCATTGATTGTCGAAATTCTTGAGGATGTTGAAATAATATTCCTTGATTCTAACGTTGTTTGATTTAATGCAAGTGAATTTAAATTACATGAAGTCATTAGTTTTCTTTCAATTGTTAATGGAATCAAAGTGTGTTTTGTTTTAACCAGCCAATATAATAAAAAAAAATAGTTTCAGCCATAAATAAATTATCCTAGGCTCTCATAATTTGGCTATACATTGTATTTTGAAAGCAGCATTCAAGAAAAAAATATGTTGTTTTTTGTTGTTGTCATGATAACATTAAATTGAACGAAAAAACGATGTTATACTAGTGATAAAACTTCCTAGAAATTGATAAACGTTGCAATTTGTTCATAATTAATTTTATCCATTACTCACGTTATAGAATTAGGGAACGTCTCAATTCCTTTAAATTTTTACACATTACAATTTACCATCCTTTCAATATACGTATATTATATACTTTTATTTATTAAATTTTAAATATTCTATTGAGGCATATTATATAATTACAATTTTTAATCATATTTTGTTTATAGTATTAAATATGTTGCCCATTGCTGTCGGAGAAAATAACCGCAATTATACTTGTTGTCATGTTAATACCATACGTGGGACGAGTCAGTTTTTTTTCAAGTGTTGTAGGTTACTGAATTCCTTTATATACGTTTACGTAGCAACAAAATTGCTTTGTGAAATACTCATAACTGGTTACGTATTTCTTACTTGGCTACCAATCTTAGTTGTTCATTCAAGCGTAATCCGGTTAATGAAGCACGTTTATCGAATACCGATGGTGAGTTTCATTGAAAACAAGAGTTTATTTTATATCAAAAGTTTAGTTCGAGATCGGAGCATGAAGTTTATTTTTGAAAAATTTAACTAGAACTTTTTATTTTTGCGATTTTCAGCAAAACTTTTGGAAGAAAATTGTCTATAAATTTTGACATTAAAATTGATTGTAATAAAAAAATTCTAATATTGAAAAATAATAAAATTATATAATAAAACACAAATATAACCCCGAATGCTTCAATTGAAATATAAGGGTAATACTTATGTTAGTATATTTCCAAAAAAAACAATGAACCTAACTAAGAAATTAATCAAAAAAGTTGAATTTACTTGAAACCGTAATTAAAAACCGGCCAAATGTTTCAGTTTCAGTGTCAGTTTTACATTTGAAGTGAACCCTCAAATCTACATTATTTTATGTCATATATTTTTATACCACTGACACTTTTTTTATACCACTGACACTTTTTTTATTATTAGAAATGTAAAACTTTAGCTGCTTTTATCTTAATGCCTTGACGGCTAACTTGTTGTACAGAAGAACTTGGCCTCTTTTTAAGTAAAGTTTTTAATGAGATGAAAATTTACAGAAAATTGAAAATAGATTTTTCTAACATTTTGTTTACATCGAGTCACTTAAAATATTTTTAGCAATCATAACTTGGACTGACTTCATGAAATGAATAAATAATTTAATGAAGGAAATTTCTCTTAACTAAATTACTTGTCAGTTTTTTAAAGGAGAATTTTTAAAAATAATTACATATGTGACACATAAATAGATATATGAAAATAAAATAGTTTTCAAATAATATATTAAGTGCCTAGTTTCAATATTCAAAAAGTTTTATATACGATAGTGGTTATACTACACCCACTACTCCGCGCCTCGAATGAATGAACGTTCAGCGTATTTGATCAGCCTTTCAATACAAATAGCAATTTGACATTACTGTAATATTTTAACATATACTATTATAATAGTTATATTTTATCGACCTACATATATACTATACATGTAGTATAAAAAATACTTTTTAAAGGTTTCAATGAATTAAATTACTCCAGTAATTTATTACTAGTTAGGTAATGATTTCAATTTTCGTTTAAATCTTTAAGTGATTAGTGCAATCTGTTCAAAATATTCGCACACGTTGTTTTATAAATAGCAATACATTATTGAAGAATAATAATTAGTGTAATCGTCTCGTGCTAAGTAGAAGTTTTTCACAGGTATCCCACTTGCTGGAGATTTAAATACTTGTCATCGACTTAGCATTAGGTCTGGAGATTGAAATCTAAAATCGTTGGTAAAACAAAAACCCGCGTTATTTTCATTTTTTAATTAATAAACAGGTTTATTAACAATTTAGTTCTAAAAAAAATATGAAATTATGAAAAATATTCTGGTATATACATTTATAAATTACAATAATTTGAATATTAAAAAAAAACAAAACGTTATATATAATCAGACATTGTTATTACTGAAAACGCTGCACGATATTCAAAATAAAAAATAGTATTTTTCGGATTATCGGTAATAGAGAGAATTCCGATTTTTGATCTGGTTTATTCTTTTTGTTTTCCCTATTCCTTATGTAAAATATGTTTAAAATTTTAGTTGTCTTTAGTTTCTTCCACTAAGGATGCCGTATTTTTTATGGTTCATTTATGTATATTGTTGCAAAGCTATATGTATTGTATTTGATTCGAGCCTTTTATCGGTCCTCACAAACGATAATTAAAATCTACACAATTCCACAACCTGTAGAAATTGTTAGAATATATTATAAAATTTGACGAATAATTGATGAAGTTTGACCATAAAATTATTTACGGATATTAGTAATTTATTGCAAGTGGTTTTCAAACAAAGAAAATTACAACATTTGATCTTGTCTCTTCTGGGTAAAACTATATTAGTGTGTAAAATGTCCGCTTCAGTACATAAGTTGTCACCTAAGCGTTTAGTGTGTGATTTCCATTTTTCAGAGACTAATGAAGAAAGGTTATGACTGAAAGCAGCACAAATTATTAAGCAGTAAAAAGTGATTATTTTTAACCATGACGGGAAAAAACTTAAAAATATGGTGCTACGAAATATAGGAATACTGCCTAGAATTTGATTTATTTGGAGGCTTTCTCCGTGTGAGTTGATAAGCTTGGATACTTTTTATGAAATTACGTAAAATATTGGGTTTATGTTAATAAAACATAAACAATGGAAAACCTTAATTACCAAAACGGTCATTGAAATTTCGATATCACTCGCGCACCAGTAAAGTCGCGGTGGCCGTTTACCAAATATTTTTAATCACACTTCATCGAATGTACCTCAAAACAAATTAAAACTGTGAAGCAAATAATTGTTTTACACAAATTCAAACGCAACAATTAATTACAGAATCCATATGATAAAAATTGACAAATTTGCTTTTAGGTTTTTCACTTTTCCAGTTTTTAATTCCACTTTTCCACCTGTTTAATCTCCACACTCACTGCGGCTTTTGGTCTTGCCAATCGAGAAAGATTTAACTTCATTTCCTTCTTACCTAAAACAGTTTAAATATTTCAGTAAGTATTAATAATTTTGCGCAAAATTAAATATTTTGGACTTAATTTTTAAATTTTACTTTGAAAGAATTTTATTATAATGAACTTAGCCAATTTTTCGAGTTACAGCCTTGACGGTAATATTTTTACTCAAACTGCAATTTTTTCCCCGCCCTCATATAATTTTGGACCAGTAGGTTTTGGAAACATTGCTTTGGATATGGTTTACATTATTTCATTATTTATTCAGATAAAAATATGGTTTACAATATTTCATTATTTATTCAGTAAAAGTATATTTTTCATCGTTCTTTCGCTTCGAAGTAAAAAAATGTTGATTGATTGACTGAGCTTGTTTGCGACAGGAGATAAAATTGATTTGAAATGAATAGCTCACGACCGTTTTCTCTGACAGGATAATTTTAACTCTAATTGAATATTGCTTTTCATAACTTTGTTACATTATTTTTCTTGCGTCTGTTTTACGTTTGTTTGACAAATGTTAAAAATGTCTCTTGAGAAAACTGTTAAAATGGTTCGTTCATGAAATGTAGAAGTTAGGTATTTAAAGAAACGTTTTGAAAATATCCGCTTCAACACATTGAAATCTATTTTGAAATTTACAAAGTGTATTAATTTGTATTAAATTAACATTAATATTGAAAGCGATAACTTAGTTTTTTATAGTGCTATATGTAATTAGTTATATAGTGCTACATGTAATTGCTATTGAATTTCAAGGGAAATTAAACACCTAAGAGCATAATTAAATTCATTCTAATTTTATTTCGCACATAATGTCGATATTATTTGTAAATAGTGGGTGGTGGCTCAATTATAATGCAAATTATTGCTGCCAGATACTTGTACTATACAATATATTTGATAATTAAGCATTGACGAATAAAATAAATAAAATTTTCAAAGCGTATTACAATATAGTACATAGTATATATCGGATAAATTCAGCGACTAGTAATAAATTAGGAGGCTCTATATTCAGATTTAATTTGTTTTAATTCTGCCATCTTTCTTATACTATTAGATGAGTAACTAAATATTGATGACATTAAAAGATGCATAGTTTCAGCCTATTTATTATGTATTTTAGTGCCAGACAATACGAAGTATTTGGCTAGATTCCAACCATATTTTGAAAGTTATTTATATTTTTGACGAAAAACCTTAATTTCTGCCAAGTAAATTTGGCAGAACTATCTAAATTTGGCCGTAGCTCTGGTAGTATGTATTACATCGATTTCAATTTAGAAAAATAAACCAAATCTTTATCTACAATTTCAACTCATTCATTTTTACTGCATTCATACATTTATTTCATGAAATTTGATTTTTGAATGAGAAGAAAATCGTTATAATCGTTATAAATAATTCTTAAGTTTAGAGGATTCATTCCGAACAATTATACTTTAATTCGAAATGCAAAAAAAAAACAAAAAATGCTCATTTCTCCTTCTTTAATTTTATGAAAAAATTATTTAGAGTGACGCAATAGTAAAAGAGAAAAAGAAAAACATTTAGTCAACAAAATTTTTGTCATAAATTTCACAACACCAGCTTGTCATTCCGCGTAGAGATGCGCACCGAAGCAGTTGTGTCCTGGTCTTTCTGAATAAAAATATACGCCATGTATTTCTGCACTATTGGTGTAATAATAGTCGGATTGACCATTGTTAGCTATGATAAAAAAAAATTATCTAATGGAAATATTTTATTTTATAATAGTATTACTTTAGTTTTAAATTTGACAGTTGAATGATGTTTATGTTATAAACAAAATAATGGAGATGCATATATATATACATATATATATATATATATATATATATATATATATATATATATACATATATATATACATACATATATATATATATATATATATATACATATATATATATATATATATATATATATTTATATATATGTGCATATATGTATATATGTATACATGTGTGTGTCCAATGACATTATTATACGTAAATAAAACTGAGAATGGAAAATTGGAAATCTTAGAAGTTAACTTACGTGTATATCCGTTTGTCTCTTACAGCCGTTTTTTTCTCGGAAACTACTTGAGGTAAAAACTTGAAATTTGGCCTCACAGTAAAACATTCTAACCGACACATACTTCAATAGATTTCATTAAAAAATATTAATACTGAAATTACGTCTTAAAGGTGGGCGGGGAGGGGTACGTACTTATGCGAATTTTTGTTTAATTTCTTATATATTTTGGGGTATAATCTGAAAAGATTAAGTGTAAGGGTAAATTTGTTTTATTAATTATAGATATCATATAATTTTTTCGAAGATATTCTGAAAAATATGGAAAAAAACGTACTTAAAGTAGTGCTTCCCCATTCCGAGATTACTGAATCTAAAATTATGAATAATATGGGTTTTTATGAACTCTCGCAAAGGCTATAGGAAGACTAGGGCGATGACTCTGGACGTCATAATTTTTGAAATACACACCGTGTTATACGCTTATGAATCTGTAGTAGGCAATATAAATATGTTTATCTACATTCTTAACTGATTATCTCAGAAGCCATAAGTCATAGAAGTTTCGAATTAACATAGTAATTCATATTATAAGCCCATATATATTTTATTAATTTTCAAATAAAAAGTGTAAAGATGGCATAAGTATGGGTCTTAATTTTGTTAAATGTATACTATGGGTATCATTTGAGCTATGAGCTTATGAGGCGCACACAAATATTTTAAATTGTAATTTGAAAAGATTATTCCAAAAATATAGGAAAATTTATCATTTCTTCCCTATTTACGAACCTAGTGAATACATTTATGTTATATAAAATTAAAATTGGCAAATAGTTTAATAGAAAATGGATGTACCCTTAAATTTTTTTTGCTACTTAAAGTGTACAAAACCCTCGTAGCGGGGGTTATACTCTTGCTTGATAGACTTTTATGAATTTGTTATAATTTTAAAGTTTCTCTGCCGTGGTAATTCTAGCGATAATTCATGATAAAATTAAATATCTCTGAGAATTATTGTTCTTAGGTTCGATTTAATTCCATTTATTCGACTATTTAATGCACTCCACTTATTCGATCTAGTAAATTATTACTAAATTAAGAATAATTTTATTATTTTGTCAAATATTCGTAATCAAAATTAAGAATATTTCAAATTATTTTGTCCATTCGTCTGTTAGTTTTGATTTGAAATTCGAATGTGTGAAAAAGAATGAAACGCCACGAATCATGTCTTTTTTATAAAAAAATCAAATTCAAATTAGAGAATAACATATATTTATTCAAATTTTGATTAAAAAACGACTAAAAGAAGAACCAGTTTTATCTACAAATACAAAATTTTACCAGCAACTTTATTCACAGGGATACAGGTAAAAACTCATGGAGTAAAAGTAAAACATGCAATGTCGTGCAGAATTATTAAAGGAACTTAAATGCTAAGCTTTTTGTAGGTGATTTTATGATACTTCTCTCTAAATATTTCTCTGTAAATTATGGATTAAAGGGATTCTGTTAACTACCTTATATTGCGCCCTGTATCGTTTTAAAAATTACGACTGCACTTCATCGCGACGTTGCTTCGTTATTCCCATTGGGTTCTTTATTGTTTGAATAATAAAAAGTAGCATACACCATATACCAACCATCTCTGTACACAAAATCATATCAATCTATAGCTCCGTTGCGGCATGAAAGAAAAACAAACACACTTTTGTATATATAATGTTAATTATTGAATATATTTGGCGCTAATTTTGCAGAGATTCATTACTCACAATTAAATAAAACATAGCAAATATCTTTGCTAATAGCCCACCTGAAGATGTTGTAATACAACAAAACTTAGGTCGTGGTAAAGCACTTAAAGAAAGTAGAAATAATACTATATCACGTAGTTTCATTTAATTTTGAATGTTAATTATGTTTATAATTTTAGTATATATAAAATTTTCTAGATTAAAAGTAGCTTGTACCATTCTCCGGCTCGCCAATTATTTCTGTGCAAGAAATCATGTCGATTCCTAGCTCTGTTGCAAAATAAAAGAAAGATAAATAAACACATTTTCGTATATATAATATAAGTTGGAATTTTAATAATCGTTGGAATGACGTTTCTCGGAACAAAAAGTAGCTTATCTCATTTTCCGGTAAGTCAAAAACATACAACCTTTAGGCAAAAATTATGGTGAAAATTAGTTCAGCTCAGACATGAAAAAAGGATAAAGAAAATACTTTTTATTTAAAATGTTATTTATTGGTAGTGATTCTGAGGTACCGTTTTATTGCGTATGTAATGAGTAAAAAATCATGTTAACCTGTTGCTCGGTTACGACGCTGCTTCCTCATTTACTTCGTGTAATTTTTCAGTTTCAAACGAGACTTTTCTCGTGATGAAAAGTATCCTATATAATTCCCCCTCCCCTTGCTATTTGTATGAAAAACACTAATCCCTTGCACCGGTGCAACGTGACAAAAAGATAAACAAACACATTTAAGCATTATATTATCTAAAAGAATAAAACTGTAGAATTGGCCTTTCTGTACATCGAAGATGTTTACAAAAAAAATATTTAGGTTAACATAACAAATCTAACAGAATACAAAAATCTCGTTGCGTGTATTAGCCTGTTTATTTGTACACGCACCATGTAAGAGTTGGTAAAAGAATTTCGATGAAATGTTTACTGGTGACTCTGAGGTAATATAAAAGCTATGTTTTATTACTATCGACCAATTAAAAAGAAGATATGGCAGTTTTACTTTTCAATAAAAATTATACTCATTTAAAAACTTTCTTTTAAAATCTTTATAATAGGTGTCATTACCTACATTAGTTTTAAAATTAACTTAAGAATATTTTCTATAGAGTGCAAAGTTAGTTAGAAAATAAATCGTTACTTTACTTTTTCGCAGATCATTAAGTTCAAAAATTCGCGATTCTTTCAGCTGTAAGTATGAAGAAGGAACAGGAGAAAACAAAGGCACATCATTATATTTTATTGTGGGTTTTATGATTTTAGGCTTAGTACTAAAGTACAATGATATTTTCTAACACTCTATATGTGATTATTATTACAGTAAACCGTCCTGTATTAGGTTAAAATTAGTTGATAGTCGGTTTTAAAGCAGTAACTTCAAATAAGAGGCACAAATGTTGTATTTGTCGCCTCCTAAAATGTCGCTTTATTCAAATAGTTTTTCACGATTCATACCCATTGGTTCACACGAAGTTGTCTTCTAAGACACGTTACTTTACACCACTCTAGCCCTAAAATAATTGAACCCTTAATTATTATATTTATGATTGGTACTCTATCCAATTACTTATATAACATAGATCCTAAGTCGCTCACTTCTAGCCTACGATTATTTTGTAAAGGATGGAGAAAACAAGCGCATTGGCAGCTTTAGAAAGTATTAGAAAGATTACTTTTTGTACTTAAATTATTATTCGCGTAAAAATATGACATTCATTGTTTATAATGATGATGACATTCATGTGTTTTTAGTTTAGAGGCAGAGGAGGTTACCAGATACTGCTCACTGTTACGAGTTACTGCTATTTTGATAAAGCCGCATGTAGAAAATAAAATGCAATGATTTTGTTATATTGTCTAGTTAACACTTGATATAGTAATTAATACGGTGATAATACTAAAATATATTATCGTTTTATTGACGTAATTCTGAAAGTACAATATAAATTTATATATATTTTATAAAAGCAAACAAATATTGAATACATAATTTCATTTTAACTACGATTAAGGTAATGAGAACATACTATAAATATGTTCCACATAACGAGCGGTGCCGCCTCCCATGTGTTAATGATTTTACGGCTAATAAATATCCAGCATATTTTGTAAATATGTCCTTAAGTAGAATTAATATTCGTATAACTTAATATTCCACATAACATTTAATATATAGAATTTGTTGTCTGTTTACATATTGTTTGTGTCCATATGGTTGTTTTTTTGTACGTAAATGGTAATATCATTAATATTTGAAAACACCTGTTTTATAATTATTAAATGTAGGTTCCATCGGTGAACCTGACTCTGAGAAAAAATATTTATTTTGAATAAAAGTAACATTTTATAACTTGAAAGAAACCAGTTATAAAAATTATATATAATTATACTGAAAGAATTAGTGAAGCATATGAAAGACTTCTCTCTTTATGAACGAAATAATGATAAGATACTTTATTATTGCTTAGTATTTTGTCTCCATACGAAATTATGTTGCGAATACGACTTAGTCGTTGTCGAAGTAGTGTCGTTGGTTACATTTTACTACACGATCTTGAAAATACTAAAACTAAGGAAATATATCATAAAATATATACGCAAGTCATGTATTCGTTCAAAAGTTACATATATAAAACATATCCACGCCAAATTGAGAACTTAAACAGTTAATAACCTTTTTAAACGGCTACTAAAACGTTGCACTTCAGATAAAGTGGTAAAGTTACTTTTAAAACGTCGATACTCTACTTTCAATCTTTATGCATATCACGTCCTAACTGAGGTAACGAATCGACTGTGTCAGTAATATAAAGATAATTCGCAAAGTACAAGTCACATTATGCGGGTAACATTGCGGCAATAAAAAGTCACTTCAGTCGGCAGCAGAGGGCGGACCGCACCGGTAGACAGCACGTTGCCTAAATAAAAAATCTACAAGCAGATCACAGGTAGAGTTTTGTTACAGCTTTAAATTTATATCTATAATAAACTTTCATTGATTTCGGTGAGTACCGTGTTTAATTGATTAATTTTATCGGTTTTCTTGGTCGATTCAGGTATTATTTTAAAATAATAAATTTTAATAACTTCGTATGTCCAAATATCGAATGGATCTAAACATTAAACTGCTACGTCTGCCGATTATTGGCAAAATTAAAATGTTATATTTATGATAAATTCTGTACATTGTGTAAGTTAGCCATATGGAATTATTTCATACCTTTATCTGATTAAGAAGTATTTTTTATTTATATCAAATGCGGACATCATTAATGATTGGACATTAAAATTGAAGATTGAAGCTAAAAAGCTATTATGTACAAGTTAAATCTCGGGCGATTAATGTTCTCTTCCTAAGTATGTAATTAAAGATGTTTAACTGTACTGAAACTACGCGTTATTAATAAGGTCTATATTACAAGCCAACTTTTATAAATACGTGAAATATGTATTAATAGCATATGGGGCAAATAAAACCTTTTAGTTTTTATTCTGTCATTGTTATTTTGATCATAATTTAAATAAACTTATAGAATTCACAATAATAAAAAAATATCTCAAGTTATTTTTTTGTTCATTTCGACATTATTACCAACACTCCCGATTTTACTAAAATCTTTCGGACACATAATTTCGCGACGGCGAATATAATATTTTTAAAGACTTCCGGGAATTTTGCAAACAAATATTACATTAAATGGTTGTAAAATTTATTAAGCTCGCCGTTTTATCGAGCTTTTTTCTGTGCTTAACACCTTGACTTAAAATAACTATTTCACCTCCCCATTTAAAACTATTGTTCAAAATTTCACACGGCGTATGTAGTCAGGTTACAACTTTCCGTAAAGGTGATGTGAAATTTTTACATTCTACATCAAATTTTGTGAGAAAATACTTCTAATAAAGAGGCCATCACCTACGTAACACCATTAATGGCCTTTTTATTCAATTTTCTTTTGTAATACTAGAAGTCATAATTTAGATTTTTAAGAGTAAATATAATAAAGTCATTTGTTAAATAAGTTTATTGCATTTTCTTAATAAATGACGAACAAAAAAGTAATAGACTATTAGTGTTCATAGCATGTAACTGAAGGTCCACATAACTAAATTTTTAAAAGAAAACTTTCACAAATTTATTCCAATCTAATATGCTTTAATCCTAGCTTTTTTAGCTATAATAACATTAGAATAATAAAATAACAGTTTCTACATAAGAGCAATTTCATCATCATAACTTCTTTCAACCACCAATTCTTGATCATCCTCTTTATTAATTATAGAATTATCTAAAGTATCCTGTTCTCCACTCTTTCTTATTCCTCCGTCTCCACTTCATTTGCTAAGAGATTGCTGGTTGTCGGAGTTTGAGGTATATCGGCTGGAGTAAAACTTCAGTTAACAGACAGGCTGGTTTCCCACCTTACATCGTAATAGCAGCTACATACTTGCAAATCAGAACTTTGTTCTTTATTTACGTTTCCAAAGGCTTTTTCCCCAAGGTGCAAACCCGTTTAATGCTTTGTGAATAAAATTCATAATATCAACATGCAATAATAATTGTCTAGAGTAATTATGCATAACATTTTAAAGACATTATCGTTTTTTCGTGTACTGTTCATTCGATCTTCTTGTACGTATAAGTTTTAGGCATAATTTAGAATTATCTTCTTAAAAAATATCATACTCTACGAAAAATAGTAAATATGCATATAAATTACACAATGCCCCCAAGGTAAACTAAGCAAGAAAATGCTAGAAAAAGTCCTTAAAATACATGATTGAGAATTTGAGATGTTGAAAGGTTGTTTTCCTATAAACTTAGATTAAATAAAGGAAAAACTTCTTGTACCATTTAAAAATTTTACACTTTCATCAATTTTCTTTAGACTGATATTTTTATCCAAATAAAATGAATGTCTTAATAAACAAATATTAAAACCAATAAGAAAATCTTCCAGTCTAGAAGAAAAAATCGGTAAGTTATTAACAGAGATATGATCGTTAAACTTTAAACATTAAATTTGGTGTTTAAAAAACACAGATCTATTTACGTAATAATCGTTTTAATTCAATTTCAACTATTACTTTATCATTAAATATATCAAACCTGCCGATTATTTTACATTTCTGTTTGATTCGTCCACCCGTCTCACGATTTCGTTTTTAAAGGATATTTTATTAGCATTTGTTTTAAATCAAATATCTAATAATACAAAAATAAAGCATATACATTACTTCGTTCGATTTATTTTTTTTTAATTTGTGTGATATATATTTTTTTTCTTTTTTCAGGTACTAGCATTTATCTGGAAATTTAATTGAGAATTATTTTCTTTAACTGGTATAATCAGTTTTAAATTATTATGAAACTTTGTAGATGATTATAAAAGCTTTTTTCGTGCACGTTCCAAACGCAATTGGCCCTTTTTTTGTTATTAATCTGATCTATGCAACATAAAAAATGAGTTTACCTTAATATCGTGTTACTGGTTATCAAATGAAATTTAAATATCTATTAATTTTATTAAAGTATCATAGCAATCAATTCATATTTTCATTTTTGATGTATGCAATTACTGAGGATAAAATTATGTAACGACTACCTTCTATGGTCATTCAATAATAATGACGTAGAAAATTATTATAAACTCTCAGTGTAATTTAACTAAATATTATTTATATTTCTAGGTTTACAATAAATATGTAAATGCAAATATAAATATACACATAAGCACATACACACACACAGGCACGCGCGCTCACATACACACACAAATGCATGCACGTACGCACGCAAGCACACGCGACGCGCGCACGCACTCACTCACGCACGCAGACAAGCACACACGCACGCATGCACGTACGCACGTTCGAACACACGCACTCACGTACTCACGCACGCACGCATCCATACATACACGCAAGCACGCACGCATGCGTGCATGTTCGTACGCATACACATTCGTGCGCACGCTTGCAAGCACACGCGCACGCATGCATGCACGCACGTACACGCATAAATAAAGATAACATCATCATCATCATTATCATCATATATATTAATACGCTAAGGTTAAGATCTTACTCTCCCTTTTTAGAAAAAACCTCACAACTAATCCACATAAATTATATATAATTTTATAGATAATTGCTTGCTCTACCGGCATCCACAACTAAAAAAATTATTATTGCTATTGTTTTTGCAAATTAATTAATTATTAAAATTATATACACAAAACAGCAATGCTGCCATCTAACGGCTCAACGTCAATATGATTCACGGTCGGTAAAATGTTTGTTTGATTTCAAATCCACTCACGTATAAATAAAGTGGGGCTTTAGCTCAATGCTTTTGATACTTGCGCCTCTATATTTCAATTTTAGTAAAATATTTGTTTGATCTGTCATCTGAGCTTCATAATGGAATAGAAACGTAATAAGCAGTGTGCAAAATTAGAAATGAATTGAATACCTGCAATCAATTTTGATTTATTAAATTGAGTTGAATAATTTATAATGCGAAGACTTCGCACGGGTCACGCTAGTTTTAATAAATGCCATTTAAAACTAAAAAAATTCAGTAAAAAAATTAATTAATTAAGTAATTCTACTTTTTAAAAAATATTTTGCTTCGTTGCGAATATGTTTTATAAATATTAAATATTCATTGTTCCTTTAAACATATGACTTAAACAAGATAACTAACAAAATATCAGTGAAAACTAACAATATAAACCCCAAAATAAAACATAATCACCACCCTTATTAAATAGGACATAGAAAAGTGTACATGAATTGTGAATTTTACGAGTAATTACTAACCTTTATCATATCATGTAAGAGATATTCGTCATAAACAGTAATTTTGTATAATTCACTTACTACAAGGAAAATCGCAATATGTCACTTAATTGACTCGGCATTGTTCTATGATAAATTTATTACTCTTTTATTGATATATTTTTTTTAGTTATTGTTGTGTTCAAAAATAAATTTTTAAAGAAATTTTTGAAATTATATTTTTAGGTTTGCTATAAAAAATATAAGGGCATGAATTGAATTTAGGTGTTTGTGAATATACAAGACGTGTTTTATTTTCATAAAAATCTAAGTTATGTCGGTCCTTTTAAATATTGTTTTTTATGAATTTAAATATAATAGTGGTCCATATAATAAAAACAATTATCCTTGTACTTATGTAAGCCTGTTAGAAGTCGTAGTTTTTGATACTATGCAAGAACTTTATTTAGAATGCAAATAATTAATGGAAATAAAATAATAAAAGGACTTGAGCGTGATTATTAATAAAATAATTACATTCTAAATAATTTAGAATTTATAATGCAAATAAATACATAGCGACAGTTAACGTCACTCAGGAACACAGACTTAAAATATATTTTAAGATGCTTGCAAACACAATTTCTATCATGAATATTTACAATAAATAAATGTATTAAGATATCTATATCCAATAGACTTTGTGATTATATGTGTGCGTGCTTGCGCGCGTTTGTGTGAGATAAATAGACGAAATAATTGATTCTGTTCCGGAAGTCGCATTTTTTGTTCGGTCGTGATAAAACATGGTGACAAAACAGTTTAGACCAGAAACTAGGTAAAGTTTGTAAATACATCAAATCCATCCAACTGTTTTGATAGGGTGGTAGTTTGAAATGTAAAAAAATTACAAAAATGAATTTTTAACTTTGCTAAAATTCACTTACGGTATCTTTATGTAACGTCATTTCATTTCTCTAAATATTTTTTTCGAGATTTTTTCTTTTATTGCATTCATTGAGGAATATATCACTAATTAATTATTTATTTTTTTTCCATATGGCATAGAGAGATAGACCATCTTAATTAAGGTATGCTAATGCCGCCGTAAAACGAAATTGATATCCTGTCAAATTTTTTCTAAAAAAGGGGCGTCGAGTTATTTATGTAATGAAATTTTATTTCAAAATTTAGTTGAAAAATCTAATTAAGTTTCCACTAATTAAGTTGTCAAAATATTTGCCTTTTGCACAGAAATTATTAATACATCAAAAACTGCCTGATTCAAATTCACGCATATTTACCTTGATTAAAAATTACTAATTGTGTTTATAATATAACGTAAAAAAAAGTCGAAATATTTTTATTCAATTCAGGTTTTTACATTTTTATTAAAAAAAACGCTTTCACTAAAGTATTTTCCTTATTTCTCATTAGAAATAATAATGTACTTACTTAATTTTTTATTTCCAAATCTTCTACCTATTTTTACACTCTTCGATATTCCTGATAACCTGGCAATTATGTTTTTGTATGCATTGAAAATATCCTATATTTAAGCAACAAATAGTAAGATTCGGTTACATTATTACGTTGTGGATAATGAAAATATATGCCTTTTATCTACCACATACTATATAGAGCTGTATTTAAAATATATGATTATGGTACATGTTATGCTCACAGGACGCTTTTTCAATTTAAATCTATATAACTATTTTATTCCTTATTATAAAATTCCAAAATGATTTTTACTTCTAATAATGTAATTATTGCACTTTAATTGAGCGGGTCATTCTCACAATATTCGTTTTTTACTTTATGTATTATTATTACTTTGGATTAATCAACAATACGTACTATCTGGTTCACATCTTACGCATGTATGTTTGTAATATGCTATCTCATTAAAATAAACTACAAATTATATCAACTATAATAACAATGGTTTCTCGGATCGTTTTTAACAATACGTCTGGATGAAACATAAATATAAAAATCTACACAATAAACTGGTTTGTATATTTTTATTATTCGAATATATATATAAAATAATTTTCCATTTAAATTAACAGAAATTATGCTACATGTAAGTTATATTTCGAATATGTTGTCATTATACATTTTACGTTATGACCATTAAGTATATTCACGTTATTTTTAAGCGTTTAAATTAAAATGTTTATTTATGTACCAAAACACGTTTCAGTAAGCAATTCAAAAATGATGAACAATTCGAATTATAACGAAGTCAAGCAGAATCTATACAGGTGAATCCCTCATGGTTTCATTCGTTCAGAAAAAAACAGTATTGCCTTTACAAGGCAAACTTATTCAATCCATTAGAATTTTCCCATTTTTGGAGTGAAAAGAGAAAAAGTAAAATATTAGTTTCAAGTTCCTTCTTGGAAAATCTGTTTGTGCTAATGCGTTTGATACGTTTTCTTTTATTTTCCAGCGGCTAGTGTAAACCGTATCTGATTGTAAAATATTCCGAATAAATTAGAGCTAATGCTCTAATTTATTCGGAATATTTTTGCAGTTTTTTTTATTGTTGAAAAATAATATTTCATAATGGAGTATGTATGTTTGGGGATAGCTAGAGGGTAGAAGAATTTTATTTTTGGTATAAATAAACATTCGTTTTACGGCTATTGTAAACATCAACAATATAAATCATAATACAACTGCGTAAACACATTCTGCCTTACCTTGTACGACTACCTATTTATTTATTTATCTACTATAATGTGTCTAATTGATACATATGGCGGACTTAATGCTACAAGAGCAATCTCTTACAGCCAACCACAACATCAGTCCAGCCCCGTTCGACGAACGGCCGGGAATCGAACCCGGGTCGCCGCGGTGCGTCGCATCGTCAAAGGCCTTATGCCTTGTGATCAACCCAACACACCACGTCGACGACCTATTCCATTTCAAAATTGTATACATGTTGTAAAATTTTAAACATTAATACTAATATGGTATTATCACAATACGAGTAATATGTTGCGCTGATTGAAAATTGTAAAAATGCACATGGCTTAATGATGGCAATGTTTTTGTCACTGGCTCTGTGCCTGTGTATATTGCTTTTTACACATCCTGAATTTCTAGATCTGGGTTTTAGTCAATCTCATTTGATTCATTTCAGTATAGATGTTAGATATGTTTCATAAAATATTATGCTATTACATGGGTATCTGTGTTTTTAAAACTTTGTGACGTGTGATTGACATGAGATACAAAAAATAAAAAGAAATTGGATTCCTTTATGTGCCCCTAAATAATCTCTATTTGATTAATTTGGTATTATTAAATATGTCTTATAAATGTGCGGCTTCAAGTTTAAAACAATTTGGAAGGAAAATTTAATTGGCTGAGTTATACGGCCAAACTGGCGTAAGGTATTCCGTTTTATTAGTTATGTTTAAAGTTACGTCTATATTTTTTAAAATTATAGAAATGATCGAAAACAAATATTAACGAATATATTTTAAAAAATATGTATTTGTATCTGATTAGTAGATGTATATTTACAAATCAATAAATTGGTATTAAATTTTTCTTAATCTTTTTTCAAGAAATGACAATATTATACGATAATAAAAAATATTATAACTTCGTGCTTTTTTGGATATTCCTGTAAGAATAAAAAACGAACGCCTGAGTCAATGCCATTTTGAACAGATATGAATTGTAACAAACAGACACACTGTCACTTACGCGTTTGCATCCGCCCCCTTGGAGTTGGGCTGAAACCTAAGACCTCCGCCTTTTTTTCAATTATTTAGAGAACATAATTTTTTTCTTTGTTATACAAGACATTTACTTTCTAAAATATAAATCCTTATATAAATGTTACCCACTTACTACGATGATTTTAATTTTCAATGATGCTATTCCCTACATAAGTATTCGAGATAACACGATAAGCTGATGTTGTTAAAAGTAAGCGGATGACGATTCCGGCTTTTGAAAAGCTATTACGAAGATTGTCAAAAGCATGCCCAAGAGCAAAGTTGGGCCATTTAAGAACAAACGGGAAATACGAGCATTTTAGTCGGTGAAAATAATATTTTCCCGCAACCCATTTTATGGCGAGACCTTACATTGAAACATGTATGATGAGGTGCGGTCCTCAGGTCAGGGGTGACTACTCACCTGCGTAACGGGGACTTGCTCACTGAGACACTGAGCGAAACCCACGGTTTCATGCGACACGTTACAAATGTTGTTTTCAAATTATGTATCTTTCCACGCGCAAGGATTATTTGTTTCCAAGCGTGTCTCCTTGGAGCCCAATGTATTCCTCTCTTGTGGTATGATTATTCTAATATATTTTAATATATACAATTTATTCATGATGTATTTCTTACTTTTGTTAATTTCGTATTATTATGCGCTAAGTCGACGCCAGCGAGCTATTTCAAGAATGAAGCTCAGAATATTTAATGTCACTTGAGTTCTTATTTAAATGTTAATAATCGCGAATAGTTACCGTATATTATTATTTATAACTATTATATAATTTGTGATATAAACATAATTCTCACTAAATAAAAATATTACTTACATGATTTGGAAAAGAACCCAAATTTATTCGGTGAAATTTCATTTTACTACATCACGGGTTAATAATATGTGTAACTGTTTGAGTGTATTTTCTTGCGATCAATAATAAATTATTGCGCCAATTCAACGATGGTTAAATTATACAGGAAAATATGACTGACTACTTTTATTCCGCTGTTCCATTCACGTGGAATTATTTTGGTAGTACTGCTCTATACCCCGCAACCACTCAATCTCCACTCCATTCGCCGTCGTTTACTACATTCACCATCGGGATCGGGGTCAATCGATGCAAATACTCAGCATATCAGCTAATAAATAAACCGATCTCACCATCTACCTCACACCGTTTAAGTAGTGTTCTATAACTTTTGTTACATTTTTGAAAAGAGCTGTGCCTCCCTAGGGTATTGAATAACAATGTTTAGTCTACAATTTTTCTCGAAAAACAAACTTTCTAAAATGAAGAAAATGTTTAAATCAGTGGTATAATTCAAGGAATTAGAGTGAAAATGCAAAGCAACAAACTTTCTGGTTCTATGTAAAAATATAGCTGAGAGCGTTTTGCGTAACGATGTCAAACGAATACTTTTATGATAATAACGTATATAGGAATAAAGCCTACGCCGGTTTTTAGTGTAGTATTTTAAATATGATTTTCAATCTATGAGCTGGAATTGGCTGTATGGATTAAATATACATGTTATCGCATTGGAAACAAGATATTAGACATAATTTGAATGACGGATGTATAGCTGGCATTTTTATAAAGAACGTTTCGTACCGAAATCTGCAATTAGTTTTTTTAACACACAAGTTTTTTTAACACACAAATTTGCAAATACCCCAGTATTTGCAAATTTGCTCACTTTATTAGTAGGTATGTAATATATTGACCCTGATCTATGTCAGCAAAAGAGCAACCAGTCAAAAGCAAATTAGACAAACTTGATCCTCAATTTATGAAAAGAATTTACTATACAGTAGTAGTTAATATAATAAAAAAGACTAATACATATCGAATTTAGACGACTAGTTCTCGTAATGTTTGTGGTTATATAAAGTCACGTATCATAGTTCATACGAAGTATACGTAAGCTCATGCCAGCTGCGAATCGTATACAAAACCTTTGTATCTGCGACGCTCTTAAAAACCGTGTTACTGTAATGCTTTAATTAACAGCGAAAAATGCTGTAATGATATACAAAAAAACCATTATATTTTATTTATTTATCATTAAATTTTATCTAGTAAGCATTTATATCAATCACTTTTTCACTGATATCATTAAAATTTTCTTGGTGATTAAAATGTAAATAAGCTATTTACAATAAAAAATATTTATAAAAATTTCATAACAAAATACACATTTTTGAAATTTTTTCAACGGATACTTTTTGATATATTGAGAAAAATACCAATTTTTTACATTTTTTATAGATGAATTTTAAATTACAAATTTTCTAAAACAAAAATTTTACTTTTTGTACGAAACGTCTGAAAACCGAGGCGTTACTAAAAATACATTGCAACATTTGTCTTCTTAATCTAAATAGTGTCCAAGAAAAAGTGACCCGATAAATGTTTCAGTGACCAGATAAGTAGTCCGTTTTTATATAATATATTAAAACTATTGAAAATTTATTTAAATAAATTTTAACCGTTCCTTAAGGTGTTCTATCTCTAACCCTTTTCCGGGTAAAACGTATTTCAAAGCAAGTTAATAGTTTGTCTTTTCATAATTTCATTATTAACATTGAGGTACAAAACACGAGAGACTTCGCTTCTTTTTCTCTTGCCTTTTGGTACTATTTAGTTGTAATTAGCTTGCTTGTGACACATAATATGTTACAGGTTGAGGCAGCTTTTTCTAATGTACTGAAAATGAAATAAAACTGGAGGGAAGTGGAATTACACAGACATGACAAGAATTTTGAAAAGGAAGGTAAATTTTCCAAAACAAATTATGAAATAAACATAAAAACACATAGATGTACGTAATTTTGGACGACACTTGTTTTTGTTTCAGCGTTTGGAACCTTTAAACAATGACGATGATCACCGTCTGGAAATTGAATTTGAAAATAATATTGACAATTGCGTCGATCTCTTTTCTCTAGAAGAACGATGAATTATAAGTATTGGGCCCTTTCTGAAAAGTTTATGGAAGATTGCTAAGCACAATGCTAAATCGTTTGGAAACAGATATGTATATCTAAAAGTATAGAAGGAAAAGAAAAAGGCATCTTATCGAAACTGTATTTTAAATGTGAAGTATGAAATGCTGAGTTTATTATAAGCACAGAAGATTATACTGCTATTAGCGATTTAAATAACGATATTATCGCCGGTATTCTCAATATTGACTGTGGATATGAACATTTAAACGATTTGGCAGTTAATGTCAATATACCATATATGTCGAAAGGTTTTTGCAGAAAAATCTAGCCAAAAAATGTCGGAATGGTTTCATAAGACAGCTGTTGAATAAATGCATAAAGCCCACTTCGAGGAGACAGATTATGATAAAAATATGGAAAGCATAGACTGAGACGATATAACTATGATCGACGTCGTAGCCGATGGATTCTGGTCCAAAGGATCGTATCGAAATAATTATACAGCTGCATCCGGTACAGCCAAAATAACCGGTGCATACGGAGTCGAGGTGGTGGATGATGATTTCTTTCCAATAAATTACAAAGATTTCTTAAAAGATGGAACTTAAAAAAGACACGCATTTATATATACCACAAAGGAAACTTCTGACTGATACAAAAATTATGAAATGTCACAGATACACCGTATGCACTATAAAACGAAGAAAAAATTAAGAGAATCCCTAAATTTAAAAAAAATAATTTTCGTGCAGATATTTTAATGTATTACACCAAGATTTCGGTGATAATTCAAATTGCGAGAATCATATATGCCCTGAAAGAGACTAACTCGACGAAAATACGGCACAAGCTTTGGCTGACACAATTCTTTGGAGAAAAATGAATGAAATTATTCCATTCCTAGCTTCAAGCGCTACAAGTTTTATTTCATGCCAGTAAAGATGTTCGGTTACTGCAATTCTTTTCAGCTGCAAAAATCCTATTTATATCGTGCATAATTTTTTATTTAAGAAACCCACTGACAAATATACATACAAATATGAAACGTTGAAAGCGAAGAAAAAAGATATGCAAAAGAAATTTCCAAAGGAAGTACCATGACCATAAAGATGGCCCAGATTATGGTCAGAGGGCACAAAAAGCAGACATAGATAACAGAAATGAGACAAAAGACGAATTTCTAAAACAAATAGAACTATCAGACTAGAAAAAAGATAAAATCCAGAAACTGAAAATGCGACAAGAATAAAAGGAAGGATTTGCAAACGGAAAGAAAACATTAGTTGTGTTTGTCTAGTAAAATCAGTTGTGAATCCTAAAAACATTTCAAGTGTTCCATCGGTTGCATATGGCAGGAATAATGAAGTGAAAGCTTTGACTCAGCTATCTTTGCAAATAACTATTAAATGCTGCGGATTATATTTACACGAAACACTTCAGTATTTAGAAGCTAGTCTTGATGGTATATACACAGAAAAAGAAGGTAAAAATGAACTAGTGGAAGACATATGAGTCCTACAGAAACTGCAAAAGAGGGAACAATGAAATTTTTGTAAGTATAATGAAAAAATAACATTTTATTAGTTAATAAAAATCACGGTTACTATTTTCAAATACAAGGGCAATTAAATATTAGAGAAATGGATAAGTCCTTATTTGCCATGTGGACAGGAGAAGAGCATCTGATAAGAATCGATTACATAAAGAAGGATGTGATATTCCGGGGATAACGAAATTGTTGGCCCTTTGAATAAGTTTTACTTTAACTGCATATATTAATTGATTCTCGTCCTCAACGCTCAATGCCAAAAAAAATCTCCATATATACTAAAAGAAATCGAGAAAAAGTTAAAAAATCGAAAAATACCACATAGTCATGCGTGCCCATCTATTCTTTTGTGTCAGTTAGGAAATAATGTATAAATAAAATATTAACTAGACCTAAGGAAATTAATCGCATGTATAACTTATTGTTTTAATGCCTTTTTACCCGACAGCGCAGGAAGGTAATGCTTTTGACTACTATACTTGTCTTAATGTTCGCGAGTTTATTAGCACGTAGTATAATAATACCCGAACGAATATCAATAGACTTTCAGTAAAAGTATCAACGAATGCATTTTGAATTTGTAAATGTCACAACGTATATAATGTTGAGACAAAATAATTAAAACATATGTAATTCTTTATTTCTATCATAGTCGGATTTTTTTCTACTAATGTTTAAGAGACAAAAATTCGAAAGAATTCGACAAGAATTATGTTTCATGCTAATGAGTGTATTGATATGAAAATGTTGTATGTAACCATTTTTTTATTATTTTTAGAAATTTGAAAGCGGGCCACCTCTATCTTTGAAGGCGTCTAAATCGAAGGCATTTATCTCGCTAGCCTCCGTTTCTGATACACAACAAGATCTTCGAATATATTTTCTTTGAAATGTAATTAAATAATTTGAGTAAATTTGTTATACTTGTTAATGCAGGCTCAAAGCTCAATTAATTGTTTTATTTGATAACTATGTAGTATAATAATACCCGAACGAATATCAATAGACTTTCAGTAAAAGTATCAACAAATGCATTTTGAATTTGTAAATGTCACAACGTATATAATTTTGAGACAAAATAATTAAAACGTATATAATTCTTTATTTCTATCATAGTTGGATTTTTTTCTACTAATGTTTAAGAGACAAAAATTCGAAAGAATTCGACAAGAATTATGGTTCATGCTAATGAGTGTATTGATATGAAAATGTTGTGTGTAACCATTTTTTTATTATTTTTAGAAATTTGAAAGCGGGCCACTTCTATCTTTGAAGGCAACAACAAGATCTTTGAATATATTTTCTTTGAAATGTAATTAAATAATTTGAGTAAATTTGTTATACTTGCTAATGCAGGCTCGAAGCTCAATTAATTGTTTTATTTGACAACTATATTTGCAACATAACATAAAGAATGAAAAACAGGCAAACCCAATACGTATCTTCCTCGTTACATAGCAAACGAGATCTCGAACAATTCATTCTGATGTATATCGTATTATTCTTATGCCGCAATGACAAATGGCACAGAAATAACAGCAGTAGAGCAATTTTCACTTCCGAGCCAGATTTCATTTACGTAGGTCGGGTTGACACCGGGGAGATCCCCCTGCACGTAATCGCATGAAGCCAAATCTTAGGTTTTCAACCGACAGACTAAATATTATAGGTAATTGTGAAATTAATACATGTATTACCATCTGTTATGAAAATAATAAAAGAAAACTTTTTTAGATATGTTTAATTTATATAAAAAAATTTCTTCTTAAAGTTGATCGATTGAAATAAAGTATAGCATATTTTTTGTCTCAAAATCAATAGAATCCACCAGAAAAACTTCGTCGAAATTCTTCGTTTACTTTGCCTGTTGCGTGAATAAATAAACAAGTTTATATATATTTCAAAAACAATATTTTTATGTTCTGTTACATTCTAAAATATTCTCGAAGTACAGACAGGTCAACCCTAAAGTATTATGGTCCTAATTAATATAATGCTGTAATGTAACGTTTGTTTGTCCTTCTTTCGCGTGGCAACAGTGCCAGAAAATGAAGTGCAAAAGAATGATTTTTTATTTCAAGGTAGCGGGAAGAGGAGGGATATGACATAAGATACTCTTTACTACAACAAAAGTCTTGATTGAACCTGAAATAGTATACAAAGCGAATAAGAAAGAAGCATCGCAATGGAACTACGGGAAAACTGAATTTTTTGAATCGTAACATAAACGATATAAAAGAGAAACACAATTACTCAGTTTAATCCTCAACTTAGAGATTTATCTGTAATATTGCAAATGTAAAAGTTTTTTTTGTCCTTCCTTCACGTCATAGCTGAACAGCTTAACGACGTGATTTGTTGCTCTGAGATAGTTGGCTTACCGGAAAATAACACAGAGTACTATTTGTACTATGAATATGAACTGTAATAAATATTTCAATTCTAATTTATAATATAAATGCGAAAGTGTGTATATTTATCCTTATCTCCTGTTGCAACGGAGCTACGGATCGACGTAACTTTTTGCACTAAAGTAATTGGCGAACTAGGGAATAACACAGCCTAATTTTAGTATAGGAAATCCCATTCTTAATGACATTAAAATCCTAATCAATATATGTTATAAAAATGAGTATACAATGTGCATGCCACTAAAACTAAGGAACAAGTCCTGGTAAGATCAAAGGAGTCACATTGTGTGGTATCCCTCTATCTCCCATCCATCAAAAAGGGTACCGTTGTGAAGGGCGTGCTTATGGCATGGAAGTTTCGTCCTCTAAAAATTTCTAGGATAGTCCAGAACATTCGAAAATATTCTATAGCATTCCACAACATTCCAGAATATTTCGGAATATTTTGGCAAGTTGTGGAATGTTTGAGAATAGTCTGGAATGTTCATGGATAACCCGGAATATTCCAGATCATTGTGGAACATTCCAGAATACTCTCGAATATTAGGAAATATTCTAAAATATTGTGGACCATTCGAAGCTTTTTTTGTATATGTGGGGCTGCCGTTTGGTGGGGGTATATAAAGCTAGATCCATTGTAGGTTTAAAAGTCATTTTCTTACCAGCGAAGTTCAGTGAGTGAATAAAAACAGTGAAGTGTGAGTAATCAAAGTGATACAGTGAGTGAATATAAATCAAATGAGTGAATAAAAATAAAATATGAAAAGTGTTGAAAGTGTATTTAGTGTATTTTCCCAAACTTAAAAAAAGGAGGAGATCTTTTCAGTTCCGACGCAAAATGGCAAAACCCAAAAGAACAGCGCAAAAACGATATAGTCGAAAAGCGCGAAGCTTGTTTATGTTTCCAACGATCGAGAATGTGCACCGTGAGAAGCGAAGAATTCGAAGAATTACAAAATGATCGAGTTGTAGAATCAAAAATTGCGACACAATCTTATAATAAAACACCGCGAACGCAAGCCACCCATGAAAATATCATTTTGCAAGAAGCGCGGACGAGGACAAGTAAATAGTATAAAATAACGAATTAAGCATTCCACTACGATCCGACGAATGAATACAATAAACACAAATACATCGCAATCCAAAAAATGGATATCTGAGAATTTTGCAACTGATACTGAGAATTTTGCGAAGATTCCGTGCACATTACAGTCGTTATGTATATTTAATGGTATATAGTATTTCTATTAAACTATTTGCGAATATTAATTTTTCTAATATAAATGTATTGAGTGCTTTCGTAAATGAGGGTGGGACATGAGACATTTTCGTATATTTTTCGAATACCTTTTTCAAATCAAAAGTGAGTGAAAAACACACGCGCTAATAAGATGAATTACGACGCCAATTTGAATCTTCTACGTCGTATGTTTTCAGAAAAAAGTAGTTGAGAATGTAAATAATCATAAATATATTTTCTAATGCAGGTTGAATTGGCGTAAAACACGGAGTTTTATAAAAAATGTAAATATTTAGGATCATTGGTTTAGTTTTCCTATAGCCTTTGAGCGGGCTTCTAAAAACCCTATTTTACATAATTTTGGGCTCAGTGGTTAGGGTATGCATATTTTTCAGTATATTATTTCATATTTTTCAAAATATATCTGAAGATATGATATCAAAAACTGTAAAAAAAATTTGTCTCTAATCCTTTAAATTACACTCTTTGGAATTAAGACAAAAACGTTACATAGATTTTTAAATTATATAGATTGTAAAAATCACTACCTTTTCCTTTTGCTTCATCGTAGTCGAGTAGTCGACAAATATTTACTCGCAAAAAGCCTATGTGAAGTCATTTAATAAATTGTTTCCCATTTAATGGTGCTTACTATTTTTTTTTATTTAACAGAGCCCCTCTCTGTAATTATCAAACTTACTTGTTAATTTGACACCAATTTCGATGTGGTTTAATTTAAATTTAATATAACTTGTGACAATATGTGTCAGTGACGCCATATTGTGTTTTATGTAGCCTCTGATCCTCTCAGTATTAAGACCACCGTTTATTAAAACCGCTAGAGCAGTTTGGTTCTTAAGACAGAACATCAATATTCAAATACCCATGTTCAGACATTGTTAAAAGCATAATTATTTTTGCACTAATTTCCTAAAAATACGGAAACAAATTGTACAAAAATTGACGTACATACTAAAGGTGGAAATAAAAATAAAATTTATTTGAAATTAATAAATTGATGTATGAAAATCAATAAAAATCCAATCTAAAAAAATATTTCAAAGCCATTTCTGAGGAAATTGTCGGCGCCGACTTAATTTTTAATTTAAAATTGTAATATTATATTAATTGAAATCTTATATTATTCTTTTAGTTTTTTCTCATTATACTGAAGTAGTCATAAACGCTCACTATTACATGAAATATTGACACTTTAGAGCAAATAATCTGCAAATTTGTTTATACATGTGTGTGTATGTTGCTTGCATGTATTCAAAATTAATCGGTTGGGTGCAAAATATAAAATTAAGAGTGAAAGAGCATTACATAAAACTTTTCCGCGTCAACTCAACCACTTACCATTCGATACCCTTGCCCTACATTCGTGAGTATTGGTATGTATTATAACGGAAATCGATAAAATGTACTTTTACATAAAATGCATTGCTTAAAGCATAAAATGCATTGTATTTTTATCATTAAATATTATATTACAATACACATAGGCCAACAATACAATAACAGTTAAAGGTTCATGAAAATTAATTATTTAAAGATTATCAATTCCGTAATGAGAATGATTTGTATCTCATATTAGGTAAATATCTGCATTTAGCAGATTTACATTTAAAATACTTAATAATTTACAAAGAAAAAATTATTTTACTTATTACTTTAGAGGGATATTAAGTAAAAATTGATTAGATGTAGCGGTTAACGTAAAATAGTTAGTAATAACGATTAACGTCAGGCTGTTAAAGTACATAATTTATATCATCGTATTTTACTCACGAAATATAGCGTGCCTGCCATAGCGAAAATAATAAACCCGTTAATAATTTTATTGTCTACCAGCGTAAAAAAACGTTATCACCCCCGAAATAAACCTTAAAAGATTAAAATTTAATGTCATCCGAAGAGGCGCGACCCTCGCAAGAAGTGGATGCCCCAAATTAAAATAATAT
The DNA here is from genome assembly GCA_039881145.1 of Druceiella hillmani. Taxonomy (NCBI): domain Eukaryota; kingdom Metazoa; phylum Arthropoda; class Insecta; order Lepidoptera; family Hepialidae; genus Druceiella; species Druceiella hillmani. Next base: position 16,914,692 of record JAYKKI010000046.1, on the reverse strand, counting down.
TCAATTATCGCGATGTCGCAATCCGGATTTGCGCTACTTCCAGTTTCAATATCATTACCTTTTTTGTCAATCGAATAAATCACTGCTTCTCGAATCTCATTATTTTTCAGGCAACGTAAATTCGAAATCAGTAATGAGAGCTTATTATACTGTGCGCCATTACATTTACGTCTTTAGGCTCATAAGTTTATTATCGCATCATTTACCCAAATTTACTTTTTATATAAAAGCAAGAAGTTTATAATAATAATTGAAATTAAAACAAGGATTTAGAATTTTTTTAAACTATTTTCTTATATTTTTTTATCGTTTATAGAATTTGTACCTAAAAAAAGTAAAACCCTTATAAGGTAATCACCTACTCATCCATCTATCCATCTATTACGGTGATTTTACTCAGAAACATCTAAACCTACAATTTTTGGCACAGTAACCTTAGTATTTACAAGGAAATTTTAGGGAAAGCAAATTCATTATTACGGACAAATTCATTATTAATATTATTACTCGTGTTGTTTAAAAGGGTTCAAAAGATTATCAAAAATATTTTTTTTGTAATATTCATAATTACATATTACACAATATAAATAACTAAGTGTTCGTTTTAAATTACGGAAAAAAACTGGGTGTTTATAAATTTAAGCAAAGGTTATTGGACCCCCTACTTACCACCCCGAGCGTGCAAAGTAACGATATTTGTCTCTCACATTATTGTGACATGCGCGCTCTTGGCGTCAATTGTATTAGGTATTATTAAATATTTATTGCTCTAGTAAGTCCATATTCGTGTGAGTCATAATAAAAAAGGAAATTTGATTTTAAACGAAGTAAAGAATCCTTAATGCACGAGAGATACCCGTGCAAGCTTATTTTTGGCATATTTGACACTTTTTAAATACATTAAATGTTTTAATAATTTGTAGTATTCTATATCTGCATAAGCATTTTATATAGCACCAGTGTATTAAATGGCAGTGTGTATCAAACTTTTTCGATTACTTTACATGTTATCTTTAAGAGTAAAAAAACACACATACTTAAACAAATATAACATGTCCAGCAATTACATAAATTTAAGATTAAAATAAGAATAGTAACGTTTCCACCAATGCACTACAGTTTCATTTACGATTCAGAAGCAATATATAGCTGTAATTCCATTAAATCTATGCTTGAAGAGTGATTTTGATTTTTTAGCGATTTTATACCATTAGACCTGATTAGACTACACTGACTCTTAATTACTGTATTTGAATAGATGCGTATTAAAGCTTTTTAGTTACATATCATATAGCAATTATTTATGGTTTTGATTAGTTGAAACATGCTTGATGTTGATACAGAAATATATAAAGTTCAATATTTTTAATTTACGTCATTTCGTTCATAGCCAGATTTAATATCAACTTCAAGACTATCATAGGTCGAGGAAATTACCAAATATATAAGCGTTTAATCAAAATTTCTGTTTTCATCAAACACGGCTACGTAAAAACACTGTATCTGGGAAATTGTAACTTTAGTTAAATTGTAAGGTAGGTCGTTTGCACCTTAAATGATGCCAAAAAATTTGTCATAATATTATTTTTGAAAACAAAATTTGATTATTAATTTTTGTAATATTTTTTTTAAATCGTGTTTTAAAGTCATAATTGGCGGAAAATTTGAGAATTTTAGATTTGTTGGTAATATTTATATTTTGTCAAAGAAAAGGAAATAAAACGAAAAAATTTTAAGTTTTTGTGAATTTACAAACTGTTATATTTTTTTAAGCCGCGAACTTCTGGTTTTAATTCTAATAGAACTTCATACCGGTTTGTGTACATGAAAATCGATTCATAAGGAGTACATGAAAACTACAAAAAATTTCACATATTATAAAAAAGTAAATTTTTGTAAGTTTGGATGTAGAAGGTAATCTCCAAAACTACTTATCCAATTTCAAAAATTCTTTCACTAATATTTTGAAAGGGCCTTCAGAATGGATATAAATTGCATATTATACCGTTAAAAAAATTTCATGGAGACCAGTTTTGCAATGTAAATCGAAAAAACATTCGAGCGAATGCGTTTCTCATGAACGCTGCCTTAACAATGAGAGATGTATTGATATATGATATTGATATTTATTTACAGTGTTACGTATTTTATTTTAGGCATTCGTAATTAAGGAGTAAACTCTAGTGTCGCGTCAGAGCGGATATGCGCAACGTTATTTTTTATTTTTGTTTCAGTGATAAATCCCGTATAAGGAAAATTTGACAAGGATATATAGGCCCATTATTAACTTGTATGAGAATCATACAAGGTAATAAGGGGCAAAGATTCGGCTGCAATTTTTATAGGTATGTCACAGTGCAAAGTAGTGTTAATACGATACATTCGATTATATTTATAAATAGGTAACATAAGTAAAAAACTATCAGTTAATTACAAAGAATGTTTTTTAATCTAACCGCTTTATCTACTTTACCAACCTGAATTTTGGTTTGTTTGTTTATTCAATTGCTCACACATTTTGTGTGATAAAATTTCTACGTAATATGCCATATGTAAATTTACGGGACGTCGCGGGAGCTTACGACTATAACAAGTATTTTTGGGCACCAAAATATATTTAAAAAAACCAGCGTCTTCTACAATGCAACTAATTTATATCCGAAAATTACTTAAAGAAGTCAATAAAGACAATACTATTTTCTAATTATTTGTATTATATTAAATGTTAATTTATGACCAAAATAACATGTTTAAGTCGATAAATGGCTAAAAACTATATTTTATCAAAGTCTTGAAAACAATAGTACTGTACTAATATTGACGGAAATGTAACCCAAATATTCCTTTTTTCTGTAATTTATGGCGCTGTGAATGTTTACAAACGGCATTTACGTTTCTTGAATGGACCATCTTTTATTCATAAAATATTTACAGCTGTTATGTAGAAAAACATGTATAAAACGAAAATGTACATGATTTGTAAAATGTCTACATTTTTCTCTGAGGGAAGTGGCTTAGATAAATATAGACAGTATTTATGTGTTAAATTTATACTCTGTAAAGTATTAGAGAAAATTTGAAAAGGAAATAAGAAGTAGGGTGTAAAGCGATACCAGTGTCTGTATTCGATCTCAGCGGGTATAAAATATTAGTATGACATTATTAGAAATAATAGCCCAGAGTACCACCCGGTCGTCGTAATGAGGGTACTTTTATGAATTATCCGTGTTCTATAAAAAATGGAAGCAGTTTTCAGGACTATATTTAAAGCAAACTTGACATTTCTGTGTTTTTATACGAGGCCTTCCATCTTGCTAAATATCTAAAAGGCTTTAATATTTTTTACGATATATCGAATAGGTGTATGGCGTTTAATATACAACTTTTTTTTCTGTTTCTAGTAAAAAATTAAAAATTATTTTTACATAATAGACTTACAGGACAATTAAAATCCTATTTTCGTATTATGCTTCATAGCGGTTTTATATTGATTATTAAAACCATTAGGGCGCAGTTAAGCTAGCACGAGTCAAGCAGGATACATTTTTTTCGTTTATCCGTTTGCCCGTGATAATCTTTGAAAACAGACGTTCCCCAGTTTGTACTTTTTTGAGCCGAAAAGCCCGTACTTCAAAGAATCTTTAGGCTATATGTAATCAAGCTACATTCGCAATGATCAAGTATTGAAGAACATGAGAAAGAAGTCGGAAAACACTGCTTAAACGGAGCAAGTTAGAGTAAGATCAGCTTATTCATCTACTGATCGTCCCGAGAATTCCCGCCGATATACCCCCAGCCACGACGATCGATATGGTTTAGCGAATAGAGCGGATACATTTAGTGGTTATAATGGCCGTTAGTGGAAAGGTTTAGCATCATTACTTTAGTTTCAACTTAAAAAACAAAACTTCTTAAACTCAAATGATATTCTTACTATTTCTATTAAACTATTTATTTATTGTGTAAATTTTTTGCTTAATACATTGTTTACAAGTGTAAATTTATGAAATATTTCTCAAAAACCGAGCTATAGTATTCTCGTGAATAGTACTTACATTTCTAGTACTGCTCTTTTTTTAATTTAAAATTTTTAAACATAGGGCGTTATTGGAGTAAAACACATTTTTGAAGAAATTTCCAGCAATATGTTCAGAGATTTTTTATATAAGATTCTCAAAAAAAAACTCTACATCGATCATCCAAAGTTAAGATAGTTTTCTTTTCCTAACACATAAAAACGTTCATGTAGACATTTTGGATGAGATGAAATAAGTGGTAGGATAACTCTTTAATTTCTTGTTTTGTTTTTGATATCAGTCGAAAGGGCAGGTTCAGTTTATTCCAAAATCCAAGTAAATTTTTAATACGATTAGTCAAATAATACTCTCAAAAACCGGATTTTACGTGAAAGGTTATTGTTAATAGAACGAATTGTGGCTATTGCTATGGTATATTGCATGCACACATACGCGCACGCACACACACACACACACACAAACACACACACACGCACGCACGCATGAACATACGCTTCACACACACACATATGTACATATGTACATATATATGAAATCATTTTCTTCTTTTAACCGGTCATGATATGTTTTATATATAAATACGTGTATATTATACTTATTATATTTCTAGGAAATACGTGCACACGAAGCGTCAAATATCAATGTTTAACAAGAAAGGATACAACTTAAAAGTCTAAACTTATCCAAGACCCATAAATCAGTTAAAAGATAACAGAAGAACTTATTAATCAAGAAGAGGACCAAAGTAATATACTTCTTTTCACACGCAGAAAAATTCAGTGTATCGGACATATAAGAAGAAATATTAAATGGACAGTAAGTGATCAATATTCACTGGCCTGTAAGTGATCAGGTAAGAAAATATTGGATCCTTAATAAATTATTACATTAATAATGAAATAAAAGTTTAAAAAACTTAAATTCAATTACGAACAAAATACGAAACAGGTTTTAAGAGCTTTTACGTGCAATCAACTATTTGCATATTTTACAAGTACTATCAGAGTTAAATGGAAATTACTTCTCATAAAAATGTTGTTTATCCTAAAATCGTCTTGGAATTTTCGACGGCAGTAAAAAGTAAAGTAATGTTATTGTGAGACATATTTTCTCTTTTTATTTTTGTAATTCTGAAGTGTCTAAATAGTTTATTTCAAGCAATATTTATTAATGCTTATTTCGTTTATTTTGAAGTTTCTGATGGAAAGTATTTTGATGATAATTTTTGATACCTTTTACATTATCAGCCGCTATATTGATTATACAGACTGTTAAAGTCATTACCCTTTGTGTTTGCTTCGTCGCAGTCGGATAGGAGAAAAAAAAGTATATGCAAATATATCGAATAATAAGTTACAAATAAAAACTCACAAACTCCACAATTTAATATTTTAATATTATGTCTTTATTTAATTCTCCCATTATAGTTTTAGTTTCTCTCATTATACTGAAGTAGGCTTGACCAAAATTTAACATACAAATATTAATAATGGGGGTTTAATTATCGGAAAGAAGTTTAAACATGCGTAAGTGACACACATACGTATTCAATACGTACATTCAATGAAAAATATAAATTTTGGATTGACAGAGATTTGCATAACAGCTTTTCAGCGCCTAATGAACAACTTATCATTTGATACCGTAGCGCAAAATTCTGTGTTGGTGCGTTGTATCGGAGATGGATAAAATGTACTTTTAGATTAAATGCATTTTGTACTAGCTCCAGATTAATATATATGAGTTCATTTTTGTCACGATATATTGAATTAAAATAAACTTAAGCCAAAAAAAAATTATAGTTAAACTTGCACGAAATTTAATTATTTAAAGGCTTTCAATTCCACAACGATTAGTTCTCATAAATATCAAGTAGATTTAAATTTAATTATTACTGATAACCGTCAATGAAAATAATTATTTCGTTCAATAATTTACATTGATACTAAGTTAAAATAAGTTAATTAATCAGTAATAACAGTTAACGTCAGGCTGTAACCGATAATTTAGATGATCACATTTTACTTAGGAAAACTTGCCTGCCTGCCGTAAAAGTAATAATAAACCCATTAATCATTTTATTGCCTACCGGCAAAAAAATGTTGTCACCTCAAACATAAACCCGAAAGTATTAAAATTTAGCGTCAGCCGAGGGAGGCTGAGCGATTTATGCGCGAAAACGGCGAGCAGGGATGCCCCTGAATTAAAAATGATATTCAATTATCGCCATGTCCCGATCCAGATTTGCGCTACTAAGAGCTTGCAATTTTAAATTCATTTGTCAACCAAATTAATCATTGGTTTATAACTCACGTATTTTTGTGGAGTGTAAATTAAAATTCAATAATAAGGGCATATTGTATTATTTACTTTGTTTAATTTATACGTTTATTAGCGCATCGATAATCGAAATTATTATAATTAAATTTCGATTATCGACGCGCTAATGAACGTATAAACTAAACAACGTAAACAATACAAAATGCCCTTATTACTGAATTCGAATTAACACTCCACGAAAAAGACGTGAGTTATAAACCAATGATTAATTTGGTTGATAAATGAAATTAAAAAAATTAAGAAAAGGGGTTCAAATTAATTGAAATTCAAGCAAGGACTTAACATTTTTAGAATCTTTTTTTTGTAGTTTCCCATAGTTTGTAGAATTCCATGTATCAAAAATTAAAAAAAATCCCTTATGTGGGAGGTAAGGGGTGAACGGTTCATAACATCTTAACCTACCCAACTGTCAAGCTCACCTGCATGCGCCGAATGGCGGCGGCGGCCAATTGGCCTCCGTGGTGCTCCCTGCTAGACAACAGACGAGGCTCTGGCGACCGAGTCAATAGCGGTATAACTATATTAATAGGCTACCACAAGCCTTGGGGGACTAAATATCTCTCAAAAAGAGTGGTTACAGGTTACTGAGATAGTACCAAATTAATTATGGAAGCGGAACATAAAACTAAACTACCCCAGGAGAGTACCGGTATTACCGGAGAATCCCTCCCCGAGTCAATCTCGGGTAGCCCCTCAGGATCTGGGGGGGGGCAAAATTTCCCTCTCTATAGAAGATGGATATATTGGGAAGGCGACTACAAATAGTAAGGCAAAAGAAAGTATAGACTTGACGGAGACAACGGAAAAACCAAAATCTGAAAATCAACGACAATTTAATCAGATGGAGACAAAAAAACGCTGACACAACAATTATTCCACACAAGCATGTTCCACAGGCCAAGATCGTCATCGACCAGTGACATTCGGACAGAACCCCAACAAATCACAGAAATGGTAACGGACTGGGCTCAAGTTACAAATAAAAAACGACTACGGTCTAGCCCTGAACAACTAAGATCCCAGAAATAAAGAAAATTTGCTTCTTACTGGCTATCTTAACCCTCACATATACCTACATCAAACAGCTTTGCTCTCTTGGAAGATGAAGCAGTATAACATCTTAATACGGAAAGTGACACTAAAATTGTAAATACAAGTAAGCCACCTCCAATTTTCGTTGACAGAGTGAGCAATATCCAACCACTAATAGACCTATTAGAAGCTCATGCTCTCAATAAATATGAGATGAAGATACTTTATAAGGAACAGGTAAAGATTCAATCCAAAACGTCAGAAATGTACACCAAAATCGTCAAAGAGCTGGAGAAAAAAGAAACTGAATTTTACACATATAAACCAAAACAAGATAGGAGCTTCAAAGTGGTCTTAAAAAATATGCATCCCTCCACAAACATTAACGAAATAAAAGAAGCATTAGCAGAACTTGATCATGAAAGCACCAATATTTGGAATGTAAAACAACATGCGACTAAAAAACCACTACCAATGTTTATAGTGGAAATAAAGCAGAAAGAAAATAATAAGTCCATTTATGACATAAAACATCTACTGCACTGCAAAGTAGTATTTGCACCTCCTAGACTTAAGAGGGAAATTCCTCAATGTGGAAGGTGTCTTCAATATGGACATACAAAAGCTTACTGTAGGAGAAGCCCAAAATGCATATAATGTGCAGGAGATCACTTGTCAGCTGACTGCCCCCGTAAAAGCAGATCTGACCAAGTAAAGTGTATACTGTGTGAAGGTAACCATCCAGCAAATTATAAGGGTTGCAAAGTCTACAGAGAGCTACAAAATATTAAATTTGCACAGCCACCAGAAAGAATTAAGAGACCTCCACAAATCGATAAGACAAAACAATTATCTAACATGACAACAACAAAAGAGTTGAAATATGCAGAAATTACAAAAAATGCAACTGATAAACAGCAACCTAAAGAACCTATGAATAAAATTAGTAATAGTAATGACGTAAGTAATAACAATGACATAAGAGAATTAATGACATTAATGAAGCAAATGATCCAACAGTTAACAGCTATGACAAATCTTATTCTAAATCTCACGTCCAAATTAACTCCAAACTGGACTCCATAAAAATATCTCTTTGGAATGCAAATGGACTGTCAAAACATACCCTTGAGGTTAAACAATATATGTATTTAAATAACATTGACATAATGTTAATATCAGAGACGCACTTTACAAGGAAGTATCATTTCAGTATACTAGGACACAAATTCTATCACACAACGCATCCTGACGGTAAAGCTCACGGAGGAAATGCAATTTTAATCAAGAATAATATTAGACACTACTTGGTTAACCACTATTGTATAGAAAAACTGCAGGCTACTAACATAGTGATAGAAGACTGGTCTGAGCCTGTGACCTTATCAGCCGTTTACAGTCCCCCTAAACATAACATAAAATAAGAGGACTATGAGGAGTACTTTGCAACATTGGGGCCAAGATTCGTCGCAGGTGGTGACTTTAATGCTAAACACACGCACTGGGGTTCTCGGATAATCTCACCTAAGGGACGGCAATTATTATTGACTATTAAAAAATTGCATCTTGGAGTCGTTTCTACTGGTGAGCCAACATACTGGCCTACTGACACAAAGAAGAAACCAGATTTAATAGACTTCTGTGTCACTAAAGGTATCAACAGCGTATATTTTAGCTGCAATTCCAGTACAGATCTCTCTTCTGATCACTCACCTGTTGAGATAAAATTAAGTCGTACAATTCTTAGAAGGGAAAAACCGTGCAGACTTCATACCCGTAGAACAAATTGGAATTACTTCAGGGAATTAATTACAAACTCCATTAACACAACGATACTTTTAGAGTCGGACGAGGACATCACACAGGCAGTGGAATACATTACCAATAGTATCCAACAGGCTGCATGGGAAGCTACATCTCAACCTCCTCCCACCACTAACGACGGTTTTCATTGTTCTCTAACTATCAGGGAACTGTTGGCTGAGAAGGGTAAGGCTAGAAAAAAATGGCAGACTACAAGATATCCAGGTGATAAAACAAAATATAACAAATTGAAGGCACAACTTAAACAACTGCTAGGTGATGACCGTAACCAAAGCCTTACGACGTATTTACAAGAGCTGGATAGTAAACCCTCGACTGATTACTCACTGTGGAAAGCAACCAAATATCTCAAACGTCCTATAAGTCACCAGCCACCCCTTCGCAAGGCAAATAACTCTTGGGCCACTAACGATGCAGAGAAAGCTCAAGTATTTATGGAACATCTACAAGAAGTTTTCAACCCCAATCCAGATGTCGGTTCCACAAAAATTGAAATGGTCTGCGAATTTCTAGATACAATACACCAACTAGAGCCACCAATTGAAAAATTAAACAAAGCTGAAATAAAATCAGCAATCCGAAAACTAGACGTAGGGAAAGCACCAGGCTATGACCTCATAACAGCGACTGTTTTAAGAGAATTGTCTGATGACGGTATTAGAGTCCTAACACAGTTGTATAATGCCATTATAAGGAGAGAATTTGTGCCACCACAATGGAAAGTGGCAAAAATTATCATGATTCCTAAGCCAGGTAAAAGTCCGCAAGAAGCTAAGTCATATAGACCAATTAGTTTACTTCCAATTCTCTCCAAAGTCATGGAGATCTTGTTCCTGAAGAGGCTTAATCCTATAATCAGAAAGTCCAAATTGATACCTGACCATCAGTTCGGCTTTAGAAGACACCACAGTACAATCGAGCAAATTCACAGGCTAGTTGAGGGAATCGCCAAAACATTTGAACAGAAAGGTTACTGCACAGCCTCATTCCTTGACATATCTCAGGCATTTGATCGAGTTTGGCATAACGGCCTGTTATATAAAATAAAAATGACATTGCCAATAAGATTCTACAACTTTATTAGATTGTATCTGATTGGTAGACACTTCTTTGTCAGCCAAGGAAAAGCAACAACAGAGCTAAAAGAAATCCTAGCAGGAGTGCCGCAAGGAAGTATAATGGGAACTACTCTGTACCTTCTGTACACAGCAGATTTACCAATATCAGATGATGTCGTAATGGGGACATTTGCAAATGATACAGCTATTATGGCTTCTGACGATACACCAAATCGGGCATCTTACAAACTGCAGGCCAGCTTAGACAAAATAACAAATTGGCTAAAAGACTGGCGCATTAAGGCGAACGAAGCCAAATCTGTTCAAGTCACATTTACTACCCGAAGACAAACGTGCCCGCCTGTAGCACTAAATGGTATACCGATCCCACAAGCAGAAGAGGCCAAATACCTTGGAATGTATCTAGACCGTCGTTTGACATGGAGGAAACACATTTTTACTAAACGCCTTGCAATGGGTCAACAAGTACGCAAGCTGTACTGGTTAATTAATAAAAACAGTCCACTGTCAATGGAAAATAAACTCCTAATATATAAAGCCATAATAAAGCCAATATGGACATACGGCATACAGCTGTGGGGCACAACTGCGAACTCAAACCTGGAAGTCTTACAAAGATTCCAATCAAAAATATTAAGAATGATAGTTGATGCACCATGGTATGTCACAAACGAGAGACTTCACCACGACCTTGGTATAAAATCTGTGAAGGAAGTAATAAGAGACACCATTAAAACTTACAAAGAGAGACTACTGATACACCCAAATGAACTGGCACACCTTATGGATGACATATTCCCAAGTGTTCGGAGACTGAAAACAAGAGTACCACAGGACTTAAATTAAATTAATTAAGGAAATGTCATAGGATGTTTACCTTGCAAAACCTATAATATTGACACAAATATTGCTGAATGTCTCTTGGATAGATTGTAATACGAAAAAAAAAAAAAATGTGATGATCACTTAAATGCAATCTGTCCGTTTGTCGTATCGATTTTATTCGGAAATCGTTAAACTTAGAAAATTTAATTGTATTTGAATTGATCTCAATATTTATATTACAATTTTAGGGAGGGTAAATTACTTCATGAAATATTTTTTCAATTCCATATTTTATTTTGAGTATCGTTCAAAAGGTCTGGTTATTATGGTTCTAAAAATATGTTTCATAATTTTCGGTAGCATATAATAGAAAATATGCAAAAAATTAAGTAATTTTTAAAAACTGTTTTTTCCGTAATTTTTGGATTACGGAAAAAAGAGTATTTTTAGAAATTTACGCAAAAGTTGGGGGGAAAATATCAGTGATTTTAACGTATTCATGATAATGTAATTACCGATTACTTAACTACCCAAGCGTGCAAGGTCACAATATCTGTCTTGCAATATTGTGGCATTCACACCCTAGTAGATGATTGTATTAGAGATTACTGAACATTTATTGCTCTAGGAATCTAAACTAGATGGTGGCAACAGGAACACGCCATTTACAAATGTTTATAAAATCTGTCTGAAAAGTCCTCCTTCTCTTAACACATATAAAAAGTCCTAACCGAGAGTTTTATCCTTTTTAACCCCGTTTTGCTACATTTGGTAATATAATAAGTTTATAAATACATTTTACAGCCTTCTACGTTACAAATTTCTAATCTTGAAATATTCTGGTTAACTGCAAGAAATTCTTCAATATGTAAGAATTCTGCCTATAGTGTATGTAATTTTAGTGCCCATTGAGGTCTGAAATGAGTAACTAAATAAACATGCCATTTATTTTCCATGATATACTTATAATCTTGCTTTTTTTAAGTATGTCTAACACGAGTAAGTGCATATTTTAAACAGGCCAAGTAGTAATATAAAGCGAGTTGAGATATTTATAAGATACTTATTTATGTTATGGACACATAGTTTTCGACCCAGCTTTGAAAATTACTCTGTTTTGATTAAAACAACTCATTCAAAATAAATATTTTCGAAAGCCGTCTGAGGTAATCCTGATTATCCTCATCGATAAAGATTTAGCCCTCTTGTATATTATTTTACAACCTTTTCCTTAATAAGATATATACACCAAAGTATATTAATCAATCTGTATATATTTTTTTATTTTACACACCAAGCCCATTTTTTTAACTGTTTTCTTTTCATGCATGAATAAGAGAATACATCTCTGAAGGAAAATAAGATATCTTATAGCTATTGAAATTACAGAACTGTCCATAATCCTGATGAAATTGATTGAAAAAATTTGTTACTGAAATATAATTATGGTTTAAAAAGAATATGGAAAAATTAAAGCACATTTAAATGAGTAACTAAAAGTGAAAATACTACAAGAAAATCTCTAAGGCGGGAACAGTAATCCACGTAGCACCGTAACGTTTTAATTGCTTCACCCGGGAGGCGGAGGGACGAGAGGGTAAATGAAGGAGCCTACAGCGCTCTGTGGCGTCCGTCCCACGCCCAACTCAAGCTAATAGATCTTGTCGCGCATCTAAGTAGGAGAGATTTCTCACGATATTTTTTGAAGACATCCAAAAACTGATAAGTTTAAACAGCTTTTCTTTTACTATAACACCCTTTTTCGTATAAATTTTGTAATGGTATACTTTAAAATCAGTGGATGTGATGATATTATAAGAAGAATTTATTTTAGAACAAAGAATATGTGGTATTCCTTAACATAATGGCTAGCGATATAATATTATTTTCCGATTGGCGGGTTACACTAAATTTCCCTCACGATTCATATTAATTTGCCATAAAATTATTTTCAAGAGCCAAATATGGTCAGTCATTTTTATTTGATTTTTTTAATACCTATTCTAAGGTCGAAAACTGAATAAAATTTCGAAATTTTAGTTTTATTGGAAATCTATCCTGGGCTGCCAGATGTTCAAAATTAGTTGCAAAGAAAATGAAATAAAATTAAGAAATTCTTAGTTCTATTGAATTTGTACATTTTTATTTTTAAAAACGTTACGTTATTGATGTTTTGAAATTCAATTGATGAAATGTTTTGTTGTTGTTATTGCAGATAAAAAAATTTGTTTTGAATAATTGTATGATTGGTAATATTACGTTTGGATTAAATATGATAAAAGATGTTTAATAAGAATGAACTATACTTGGTGAATGTAGTGATAAACATGGAACATTGTGTAAATCGAATGTAACCCCATTAAAAAAATAAGAGCAAATGTATAATATACCTTATGTTTGATGTAGATAAAATTTATTTCATTTACAACGTTTAGTCATCAGGGTAAATTTTACAATAAAATTAACATTACATAATACCAAAAATGTGGAAATATGTCATTAAAAATTTGCATTTTACATTTTTTCGTTTGTCATTCTGCATGTATAAATATGGTTACCTATAAAATATAATTAACTATAAAATTCAAATGAGATGTCGATATATAATATTAGCCTAAAATACCTTCTACACCCTGTATTTTTCCCATCTATACCTTTAATATGTCGCTTTTTTCTTTTCATTTTGTTTCTTTTATATTAATTCTAATTTTTTTATATTCATATGTACAGAAATGTTCTTACCTTGTTTTTTAATTATTAATAAGTCCGCCACTGTATACTTTGTTTTATAAATTTGCAATATAATTTCACAAAGACGTAATAAAAAACAGACGTTATAATCCGTGAAACACTAACCAAAAACCTTTATATAGAGGAGTCAAACCATTCGAAAACTGAAATGTTACGCACATTCAAAGCTTAAAAGTGTAAAACAACCGGTTCTCCGATTGTTTCACTCCGCGGAGTGTCCGCAGTCTCCCATTAAATCTTCAATTTCCGATGGATTTGAATAGTGCTAAAGTCACTGGAATTGGAATTGGGGTCTCGATTTCCTCAGGAGTGGGATCACTCTCTGCACTATAGACGAGCTTGGCCACTTTCGCTTGAATTAATAAAGATAATCAAATATAGTATCAGGGACTTTACCGCGATCTCAATAGTTTGGCAGCAGATAATGCGTTGGGTCTTGCGTTGGATTTTGCGTTTTAGTTTGAAATGATCTTCAAATAATTTATGCCCTATCGGAAATAGGTATTTAAGTATCAATAAATTGTTTTTAAGACGTGTGTACAAAATGCGACCACTTCAAAATGGATATTTTCTTGCAGTATTCTCACCAATACACGTTGGCAATTTTGCTTTTTTGAGTGCAGCAATTTTAAAGTCCAATTACATAATCTTGACCCTTTATGGTTATATGGAAAATATGCGCTTTCTATTTTTAGGTTTAACCAGTTTTATTTACTTAACATTATTACAATTAAATCATTACGACTATAAGTAGGTATTTCTGTTAATCCAGTTTTAATTAAAATTTTATCCATTGACAATGATAAAGAACTAGGATGGCGGTGTGCTATAAATTAATCTTCCTCGTTTATATATATATATATATGTATATATATATATATATATATATATATATATATATATATATATATATATATATATATATATATACAAAAATACGAACAGAAAATTTAGACTAATAAATGTGCAGTTCAATTCAGATTAGTGACCAAACCAGTAAAATTAATTAACGGTCTTACTAGCGCAGTAAGATTGTTTCATGCACTTGATCAAATGTTTTACGGTAGAAAATAATTTAATAAATAATTATTTAATAATTTAAAAGCTACAAAACTAATTTCATTATAGAAGATAATATCGAAACTAATACGCGTCATTAAGAGTTGTATTTAGTTATAGTGTTCTTAATATATTTTGTATATTAGAACATTGAAATCTATGCATTTACATATGGAAAGATTAATATTAGCGCTAGGGAGAGATTCATGAAAGAGCATAATCCCAAAACGAGCTTTTTGGCAAACATATAATTTTAGTAGACGCGCGGCCTCGACTTCAAATAAAAAATATTATTTTAACGTCGCCTCCCCTAATACTTTACAAAGTGGGCGCCGCAACCGTTAAGGTGCGCGGACGTTTAGCCTGGCATAAGGCGGCCGTCGTAAACATAGCTTCCCCGTTCCTCGTAAACCTCTAATATCCATAAGACAAAAATATCGTACAAGTCCGCTTAAAAAGATGAAAGAGTCATGCAGCGAATCATACCGGGAGTGGGTTCTTGATGGAGATAAGGTCGTCAGACCGCAAATGCAATGATAATCTCCGCGTCAACTGAACCATTTATCTCACAGTTATATCTCTTTGCAACTTTCATGATTTATGGTCTCTCCCCGATCATGGATAATTCTGAAGAGCAATAACAGCAACGAAAATTATTACTCAGCTTGCATTTTAATATTTTTTTAAAGATGAGGTCTGATGGTTGTTGCATTCAAAATTTTATGTTCAATTTTTCATCTTGTATTATCATGATTGATATAATCATATAATTTGGGGCGTGTTATAAACCAAGTTCTTAACGTTAGGAAATATGGAGTCATGCCATATTAAAATGAGTTATTTTTTGCATTACTATTCCCTTATCAATTGTAACTTAAGTTAAAAAGAAATGTCAATTAATACGACTTATTAATTGACTTTTTTTTTATTTATTACAACAATTCGGATAGAAGCCAAATAAGCTTTGAAATAAATATAAGTGTGTATAAGAGTACGGGCTAAAGTTTTGTTTATGAATGATAATGTTTTAAAATATTTATATCTGTATTATTATTTGTCATATTATGTACAAAATTGTTTTTGAATATATCGTACAATGTATAATAATAAATCGAACGGAAGTTGAATAGGCAATTTATAGAAATAAAAAAAAGAAAACAAAAGCAATTGGGGGCAAATATTTCTTAATTGGCAATTGAATCAATTGTAAAAACTTTTCTCTGTTTTAATATATACCATATTATGTTCAATAACATAGCCCATTCGTCTAACCTAATACATGCAGCATTATTTTACACATTGGCTACATCACATAAAATTCCCATGTAAACTGATAATAAATTTAAAGTAGAATATAAAGCTACTCACAACTTATTACAGATATGCGAATACCACCAATAGACTGCCATTAAAATTTCCGTCAAAAGGCCTGAATTGTAACTTTTGAAATTTCGACAACAATAAATATTAAGTGACTTATGTATAAAGGAATACCACCTTAAATTATTCTAACACCCGCAATATACCTTAAGTACGATAATATGAAACCTGAATCCACTACGCCATTTTTCTCTTCTCCATTCCTTTATTGCGGCAAATAGAGTGTAAAATAATAGTGTTGAGTCCGAAATTCAGAGTTCCTTGGAGTTTCTTCCATTAGAAGCCGAATATTCTTAAGTGATAACGCTTATATTTCTCATCACTTAGGGTGCAACTATGTGTATTATGAACACCACTGACGCAACGTAATATGATATCGGGTAGTTAGTTAAGTTTACTATCTTTGTTAAAGATTATAAAGAGTTGATTCACGATAAACGTAAGTTGTCAACTAAATCGAGAAAAAAGAAATAACATTAGTATCAATTTGAAATTACTTTTCTGCAAAAAAAACTGTCAGGGTTATTAATTTTTTTTCCAACATCTTTATTAAAAGCTGAAGGTTATTCCGTTTTTTGTCAATTTATCATATATTTATATGGCGTGAAAACTGAGGAGTGTAACAAATAGTTGTATTACGAAAACTTATTTAAAACGTCAGCGTTTCCTATATAACAACTAATTTATATCCGAGAATCGTTTAAAGAAATAATTAACAACAAAGTTATTTTTTGATCGAATGTATTTTATTAAAAATTAATTTTTGACTAAAATATCAAGTTCTGTCATATTAATGATGTATTCGAATTTAGGTAGTTTTTTTCATATCCATTGTCAAATTGACTTCAAGTATTTTTTTTCATCCTCGTTAAATGGATGAAAACTGTATTTTATCAACATCTTGAAAACGATAAGCCTACACTAATATTGAGAGACATGTAACCGAAACATATCTGATTTCTGTAATTTATGACGTTGTGAACATTTACTAATGACGTCTATGCCTCTTGCAGAATTCTTTTACCCGTAAAAAATTACAGCTCTTTCCTAAAAAGCACAAACGAAATAAAGACATTCATGAATTGTGGGATGTCAACATTGTTCTCTAAATGTATTGACTTAGGAAAAAGTAAGCAGAATGCATTTTGTTTGACGAGTGTTTACGTGGTCAATTTATACTTTGTAAAATTAGAGAAAATTTCGATGTGGAATATAAAATTAAATGTAAAAACGATAGTAGTTTATGTCCTCGACCTCAGTGGGGATAAAATATGATTGTTATTTATTAGAAATATTAGCACAAAGTTATACTTAACCCTCGTAACCTTTATAAATTACCTGTTTTCTATAAAAACTGGCAAGCGATTTTTAATAAAATATTTGTACTAGATATTTTAGTATTTTTACTCAGGGTTTTCTACCTTGCTAAGTAATTAATTTTGAAGTATTCCTTTCTCCATATTTACAAACATATATTGGTATTGTCGAATAAGATAGTAATTTTTTTTTTATAATAGTTACTGTTAATAATTTTCACAAAAATATGCCCTTCCGAATGTGTTAAAGTGAAAGTAAAGAGAACAGCCTAATAAGAAATACACCTTGTCAACAGGTTGGTAAATAATTTCACCACGGAAAATATCAAACAGTCTTTTGTTTCATCCACTATTATGCAGATATGAAAATGGAAGAGTTGAGACACAAGGAAGACTTCATTGCTAAATAACGAACATCGCGTTTAATTTTTATAATTTAAAAACGCTTATTTCAGATGAATTATCATCAAAATATTACGCATTAATTTCGACACAAATTAAGATGTTCATAAACTTAATGTAATACTAAAATATGTAATAATAATAAAATATGGTTGTTCAGGAAGTAAAACAGTTCACATGTTAACCGAAAAAATCACACACTACGGTATAAACTCATGCAAGAGCGACCCAAAAACTTCAAAACCCAAAAACTTCAAAAAACTTCAAAAACCCAAAAAGAGCGACCCTCTTGCATGAAGTTTTTGGGTTTTTGAAATTTTTTTTTATCGGATGCTTTCTTTTAAAAGCAATAGAAGGGTGAATCACCTCCAATAATAAAAATGTTTCTAAATAATCTCCTACTAATAACGCATCAGCTTTGAATAACCGAAGTTCAATATTTTTAATTTACATCATTTCGACTTATAGCGAGAGCCAGATTTAATATCAAATTCAAGGCCATCATTAACACTCGAATAAACTGCCAAATACATAAGCGTTTAATCGAAATATCTGTTTACAGCAAACACCGTTACGTAATAAGGCTGCAGCTGGAAAATTGTAACTTTAGTTAAATTGTAAGGTAGGTTTTATATACACACGCACATGCACACGCACGCACGCACACGTACATATCGCTCATGTAGCAATAAGTTTGCCGTTTGTGTACCTAATTGTAAGTGCATAATAAGGTCTGAAATAAGTGACTAAATAAACCGGCTATTTATTTCCTATATTATACTTATGATCCTACCAATTTCTTCTTTTGAAATTTCTCTAATACGGATATGCAGACATTCTAAATATTTATTTATTTATTTTTTTTAAATTCTTCCTTAAAAATAGATATAGACAAACGCATATTATTCAGCCTGTATTTTTCATTAGGTATTAAAATACAAGCTAATTGTTTTCTAAGCTCTTTTCTTTTCATCGAACAAAAATATGATCTTACTGCTATTGATTTTATAGAACTTTTCATAATCCTCATGAAATTTATTCAGAAATGTTGTTACCAAAATTAATTAGGATTTATAACTACAATAACATTATATAATTGATTACTTTGCTAAAATTTAAAGAAATAGATAAAAGCGTTAAAACTACCACGTAACGTCCAGAATAGGGACCGTCGTCATCGTATAAAAATACAATAAATTTTTTCACTGGCGGGTGATATTAAGTTTCCTTCGTGTAATCGTTTGCACCTTAAATGATGTCAAAAAATGTTTCATAATATTATTTTTGAAAACAAAATTTGATCATTAATTTTTTTAATATTTTTTTAAATCGTGGTTTAAAATCAAAATTCGCGGAAAATTTGGGAATTTTCGATTCGTTGGTAATATAAAACTGGTAATATATACTGGGCAGTCAGAAATATAATATTTTTCGACAAATAAAAGGAAATAAAACGGAAAAATTTTAAGTTTTGATGAATTTACAAACAGTTGCGAACTTCTGGTTTTACTCCTAATATAACTTCATACTGGTCGCTGTATATGAAAATCGATTGTTAAGGAGTAAACCACAAAAATGTTCACATATCAACCTGAATTTTGTTTTGTTTGTTTGTTCAATTGCTCAGACATTTTATGTCATAAAACTTCTAAGTAACATGCTATATGTAAATTTACACGGTGGGAAAGCTAAGGACTATAACAAGTATTTTTGGGCACCAAAATACATTTAGAAAAACCGGCGTCTTCTAAAATGCAACTAATTTATAACCGAAAATAATTTAAAGAAATCATTAGAGACAATATTATTTTGATTGTCAGTATTATATTAAATGTTAATTTATGACAAAAATAACATATTTTAGCCGATAAATGGCTAAAAACTATATTTTAGCAAAGTCTTGAAAACAATAAAACGGTCCTCATATTGGCGGAGACATAACCCAAATATTCCTTTTTTCTATAATTAATGGCGCTGTGAATGTTTACAAACAGCATCTACGTTTCTTGAATGGTTCCTTTTTTCATAAAATATTTAGTTTTATCGACAAACAAGAATAAAATGAAAATGTACATGATTTGTAAAGTGTCGACCTTTTTCTGTGAGTGAAGTGGCTTAGATAAATATAGACAGTATGCATAATGAGTGAGGTGTATTAATACTCTATAAATTATTAGAGAAAATTTGAACAGGCAATAAGAAGTTGGGTGTAAAGCGATAGCAGTATCTATACTCGAACTCAGAAAAAAAAAATATTATTATGACCCTTATTATTAGAAATAACAGCGCAGAGTACCACCCAGCCGTCGTAACTAGGGTACTTTTATGAATTATCCGTGTTCTGTAAAAAATGGAAGCAATTTTCAGGACTATATTTTAAGCAAACTTGACATTTCTGTGTTTTTATAATAGGCCTTCCATCTTGCTAAATATCTAAAAGATATTAGGCTTCAATTTTTTTTACAATGTATCGAATAGGTGTCTGGTATTTAATACAATTTTTTTTTCAGTTTTTTGTAAAAAACTAAAATTATTTTTACATAATAGACTTACAGGACAATTAAAATCATATTTTTGTATTTAGCGTCATAGCGGTTTTATATCGATTATTAAAACCATTAGGGCACAGTTAAGCCTGAACGAGTCAAGCAGGATAGATTTTTTTCGTTTATTCGTTTGTCCATGATCTTTGAACACAGACGTTCCTCTCTTTAAACTTTTTTGAGGCAGAAATCCCGTAATTCAAAGAATCTTTAAGCTATATATAATCAAGCCACGATTCGCAATGACAATGTATTGAAGAAAACGAGAAAGAAGTCGGAAAACACTGCTTAAATGGAGCAAGTAAAAGTGAGATCATACCGAGAATTCCCGCTGAGATAACCCCAGCCCGGACAATCGATATCGTTTGGCGAATAGAGCGGGCGTTTAGTGGCTATAATGGCCGTTAGTGGAAAAGTTTAGCATCATTACTTTAGTTTCAATTTAACAAATAAAACCTTTTAAACTCAAATTATATTCTTACTATTTCTATTAAACTATTTATTTATCGTGTAAATTTTTTGCTTAATACATCGTTTGCAAGTGTACATTTATGAAATATTTCTCAAATACCGAGCTAGAGTATTCTCATCAATAGTACTTACATTTCTAGTACGGCTCTTTTTTTAATTTAAAATTTTTAAACGTAGGGCATTATTGGAGTAAAAACACATTTTTGTAGAAATTTCCAGCAATATATTAAGATATTTTTTTATATAAGATTCTAAAAAAACACTCTACATCGATCTACTAAAGTTAAGAGAGTTTTCTTTTCCTAACACTTAAAAACATTCATGAAGACATTTTGGATGAGATGAAATAAGTGGCAGGATTACTCTTTAATTTCTTGTTTTATTTTTGATATCAGTCGAAAGGGCAGGTTCCGTTGATTCCAAAATTCAAGTAAATTTTTAATACGATTAGTGAAATAATACGCGCACATACGCGCACGCACACACACACACACACACACACACACAAACACACACACACACACACACACGCACGCACGCACGAACACACGCACACACACACACATATATACACATGTACGCACATATGAAATCATTTTCTTGTTTTAACCAGTCATGATATGTTTTATATATAAATACGTGTATATTATACTTACTATATTTCTCGGAGATACGCACACACGAAGTGTCAAATATGGACGTTCAACAAGAAAGGATACAACATAAAATCTAAACTTATCCAAGAGCCGTAAATCAGCTAAAAGATAAGAGAAGAACTTATTAATCAAGAAGAGGACCAATGTAATATATTCCTTTTCACACGCAGAAAAATTCAGTGTATCGGACATATAAGAAGAAATATTGAATGGACAGTAAGTGATCAATATTCACAGGCCTGTAAGTGATCAGGTCAGAAAATATTGGATCCTAAATAAATTATTACATTATTAATGAAATAAAAGTTTAAAAAACTTAAATTCAATTACGAACAAAATACGAAATAGGTTTTAAGAGCTTTTACGTGCAATGAACTATTAAGCTATTTTACAAGTAATATCAGATTTAAATGGAAATTACTTCTCATAAAAATGTTGTTTTTCCTAAAATCGTCTTGGAATTTTCGACGGCAGTAAAAAGAAAAGCAATGTTATAGTGAGACATATTTTCTCTTTTTATTTTTGTAATTCTGAAGTGTCTAAATAGTTTATTTCAAGCAATATTTATTAATGCTTATTTCGTTTATTTTGAAGTTTCTGATGGAAAGTATTTTGATGATAATTTTTGATACCTTTTACATTATCAGCCGCTATATTGATTATACAGACTGTTAAAGTCATTACCCTTTGTGTTTGCTTCGTCGCAGTCGGATAGGAGAAAAAAAAGTATATGCAAATATATCGAATAATAAGTTACAAATAAAAACTCACAAACTCCACAATTTAATATTTTAATATTATGTCTTTATTTAATTCTCCCATTATAGTTTTAGTTTCTCTCATTATACTGAAGTAGGCTTGACCAAAATTTAACATACAAATATTAATAATGAGGGTTTAATTATCGGAAAGAAGTTTAAACATGCGTAAGTGACACACATACGTATTCAATACGTACATTCAATGAAAAATATAAATTTTGGATTGACAGAGATTTGCATAACAGCTTTTCAGCGCCTAATGAACAACTTATCATTTGATACCGTAGCGCAAAATTCTGTGTTGGTGCGTTGTATCGGAGATGGATAAAATGTACTTTTAGATTAAATGCATTTTGTACTAGCTCCAGATTAATATATATGAGTTCATTTTTGTCACGATATATTGAATTAAAATAAACTTAAGCCAAAAAAAAATTATAGTTAAACTTGCACGAAATTTAATTATTTAAAGGCTTTCAATTCCACAACGATTAGTTCTAATAAATATCAAGTAGATTTAAATTTAATTATTACTGATAACCGTCAATGAAAATAATTATTTCGTTCAATAATTTACATTGATACTAAGTTAAAATAAGTTAATTAATCAGTAATAACAGTTAACATCAGGCTGTAACCGATAATTTAGATAATCACATTTTACTTAGGAAAACTTGCCTGCCTGCCGTAATAGTAATAATAAACCCATTAATCATTTTATTGCCTACCGGCGAAAAAATGTTGTCACCTCAAACATAAACCCGAAAGTATTAAAATTTAGCGTCAGCCGAGGGAGGCTGAGCGATTTATGCGCGAAAACGGCGAGCAGGGATGTCCCTAAATTAAAAATGATATTCAATTATCGCCAGGTCCCGATCCAGATTTGCGCTACTAAGAGCTTGCAATTTTAATTTCATTTATCAACCAAATTAATCATTGGTTTATAACTCACGTATTTTTGTGGAGTGTAAATTAAAATTCAGTAATAATTTATTAAATTAATATTATTTACTTTGTTTAGTTTATACGTTTATTAACGCGTCGATAATCGAAATTATTATAATTAAATTTCGATTATCGATGTGCACCAATTTTATTTGGAAATCTTTAAACTTAGAAAATGTAATTGTATTTGAATTGATCTCAATATTTATATGATAATTGGAGGGAGGATAAATTACTTCATTGAATATTTTTTCAATTCCATATATTATTTCGAGTATCGTTCAAAAGGTCTGGTTATTTTGGTTCTAAAAATATGTTTCACAATTTTCAGTAGTATATAATACAAAATATGCAAAAAATTAAGTACTGCTCCAAAAATTACCGAAAAAACAGGGTTTTTAGAAATTTACGCAAAAGTTGGGGGGAAAATGTTATTGATTTTAACGTATTCATTATAATATAATTACCGATTACTTTACTACCCAAGGGTGCAAGGTCACATTATCTGTCTCGCAATATTGTGACATTCACACTCTAGTGGATGGTTGTATTAGAGATTACTGAATATTTATTGATTTAGGAATCTAAACTAGATCCTGGCAACAGGAACACGCCATTTACTAATGTTCTTAAAATCCATCTGGAAAGTCCTTCCTTCTCGTAACTCATATAAAAAGTTCTTTATTAATATATTATTAAAACTATATAAAAAGTCCTAACCCAGAGTTTTATAATTTTTTACACCATTTTGCTACATATAATAAGTTTTACAGCCTTCTATATTACAAATTTCTGACCTTGAAATATTGTGGTTAGCTGCAAGAAATTGTTCAATTAGTAAGAATTATGCCTATAGTGTATGTAATTTTAGTGCCAACCGAGGTCTGAAATGAGTATCTAAATAAACTTGCCATTTATTTTCCATGATATACTTACAATCTTGCTTTTTTGAAATATCTTTAACACGAGTAAATAGACATTTTAAACCTCCCAAGTAGTAATATAAAGCGAGTTGAGATATTTGTAAGATACGTATTTATGTTATTGACACATAGTTTTCGACCCAATTTTGAAAATGACTCTGTTTTGATTAAAACAACTCATGCAAAATAAATATTTTCGAACACCGTCAGAGTTAATCCTGATTACCCTCATCGGTAATGATTCAGCTCTCTTGTACATTATTTTTATAAGCTTTTCCTTAATAAGATATATACACTAAAGTATACTAATCAATCTGTATAATTTTTTTTATTTTACACAACAAGCCCATTTTTTAGCTGTTTTATTTTCATATATGAACGAGAGAATACATGTCTGAAGGAAAATATAATATCGTAAAGCTATTGAAATTACAGAACTGTTAATAATCCTGACAAAATTGATTGAAAAAAATTGTTACTGAAATGTAATTATGGTTTAAAGAGAATATGAAAAAATTAAAGCAAATTTAAATTAATAACTAAAAATGAAAATACTATGAGAAAATGTCTAAAGCGGGAATAGTAATCCACGTAGTACGGTAACGTTTTAATTGCTTCACCCGGGAGGCGGAGGGACGAGAGGGTAAATGAAGGAGCCTACAGCGCTCTGTGGTGCCCGTCCCACCCCCAACTCAAGCCAATAGAGCTTGTCGCACATCTAAGTAGGAGAGATTTCTTACGATATTTTTGAAGACATCCGAAAATCTGCAAAGTTTAAACCGTTTTTCTTTTATTATAACACCCTTTTCGTGTAAATTTTGTAATGGTATACCTTAAAGATGTTATATTACAATAAAGATTTATTTTAGTACGAAGAATGTGTGGTATTTTTAACATAGTGAAGAGCGATATAATATACTTTTCAGATTAGCGGGTTACATTAAATTTTCCTCACGATTCATATTAATTTGTCATAAAATGATTTTCGAAACCCAATATGGTCATTCATTTTTGGTTTTTTTTAATACGTATTAGAAAGTCGAAATTTATATAAAATTTCGAAATTTTAGTTTTATTGGAAATCTATTCTGGGTTGCCAGATGTTCTAAATTTGTTGTCAAAGAAAAGGAAATAAAATTAAGAAATTCTTAATTCTACAGAATGTGTACATTTTTATTTTTAAAAATGTTACGTTATAAATGTTTTGAAATTCAATTGATTAAATGTTTTGTATTTCAGACATCAAAATTTGTTTTAAATAATTGTATGCTTGATAATATTACGTTTGGACTATAAATGATAAAATTTTTTTTAATAATAATGAACCATACTAAGTGAATGTAGTGATAAACATGGAAAATTCTGTAAAACGATTGTAACACCTTTAAAATAATAAGAGCAAATGTATAATACACCTTATATTTTATATAGATAACATTTATTTCAATTACAACTTTTAGCCATCAGATTAAATTTAACAATAAAATTAACATCACGTAATAACAAAAATATCGAAATATGTCATTAAAAACTTGCATTTTTAATTTTTTAGTTTGTCATTCTACATGTAAAAATATGGTTACCTATAAAATATGGTTAACTATGAAATTTGAAGAAGTATTGACGATATATAATATTAGTCCGAATTATTTTTCCCATCTCTGCCTTTGATATGTCGCTTTTTTCTTTTCATTTTGTTTAATTTTATATTAATTCTAATTTTTATATATTCATATTTACAGAATTTATCTTGTCTTATTTTTTAATTATCATTAATTATTGTTCGCCAATTGTTTAAAACTTACCAGAATAGTTATTTTTATCGCTTGATTTATTTTCGCTGGTTTTAAGTTATTGCGGTCCTACTATGAGTCCGCCACTCTATAATTGGTTGTATAAACTTGCAATACAGTTTCACACAGACGTAATAAAAAAACTGTTGTTATAATCCGTGAGACACAAACTAAAAACCTTTATACAGAGGAGTTAAACCATTCGAAAACTTAAATGTTACATGCATTCAAAGCTCAAAAGCGGTCATGTAAAACAACCTGTGCTCAGATTGTTTCACTCCGCGGAGTGTCCGCAGTCTCCCATTAAATCTTTAATTTCCGATGGATTTGAATTCTGCTAAAGTCACTAGCGCACACCTGTTAGCACTGAATTCGGGTCTCGATTTCCTCAGGAGTGGGATCACTGTTTGCACTATAGACGAGCTCGGCCCCTCTTGCTTGAATTAATAAAGATAATTA
Organism: Druceiella hillmani; assembly: GCA_039881145.1. Lineage (NCBI taxonomy): Eukaryota > Metazoa > Arthropoda > Insecta > Lepidoptera > Hepialidae > Druceiella > Druceiella hillmani. The sequence continues at coordinate 16,888,096 of JAYKKI010000046.1, read as the reverse complement.
AATATTGTATCAGGGACTTTCCCGCGATCTTAATAGTTTGGTAGTGGATAATGCGTTGGATCTTGGGTTGGATTTTGCGTATTACTTTGAAGTTATCATCAAATAATTTATGCGCTATCGGAAATACGTGTTTAAGTATCAATAAATTGTTTTCAAGACGTGTGTACAAAATGGGACCACTTCGAAATGGATATTTTTTCGTAGTATTGTCACCATTACACTGTCGGCAAATCCGCTTGTTCGCGTGCAGCAATTCTAAAGTCCAAACACCTAATCTTGACCATTTATATTTACACATTATAACTACATGGAAAATATGCGCTTTCCATTTTTCGGTTTAACCAGTTTTATTTACTTTACATTAGTACAATTATATAATTACGACTGTAAGTAGGCATTTGTGTTAATCCCGTTTTAATTCAAATTTTATTCACTGACAATGTTAAAGAACTAGGATGGCGGTGTGCAATAAATTAATTTTCCTCGTTTATGGTATGTAACAAATGTGTTTTAATTTTTTAGAAAGATTGGTCTAAATTTTTACCAATTTTGTAAAGGAAATCTTTTTAGAAATTTTTGAAAAGAAAGGGTCGAAAAAAATAACTTTTTTGTTAAAATATTTCAAATCATTATATTCAATACAGTATAATACATACTTCTATAGTTTACAGAAAATAAAAAATAATAATTCAGGTAATAAAAGAATGAAACGTTTGAAGTCAAAAACATAGATGTTATCTTCAACTTTTTCATGATAATTTTTAAGTATGATGTAAATTTAATACTGTTCCACTGTTCATTAAAAACGAGCGTAAACAAGAAGCAAGAAAAGCATGTTTTCATTAAGCACAACAAATTTGTTTATATTTATTTATAAATTGATGCAGCTGCAACAAATTCATTGTACATGAATACTTTTTGTTGTTATATTTAGAAAACTTTTAATAAGTTACACTACATTTGGAAGTAGAGGTTTTTACGAATTCGTTAGTTTCTGATCACCTTGTACGTTTTAAATACCGCTTATCAAATATACAATATCCATTACTAGGATTTCCAATAAATATTTATTTAATCATTTACTGTAAATATTTTGAAAATATAAAAATTAAATTTCGTAAATTACGTTTCAATATCTATTTTGTGAATATTTATATATATATATATATATACTCAAAAATACAAACGGATAATTAATTCTAATATATGCGCAGTTCAAATTCGGATTAGTGACCAAACCAGTGAAATTAATTAAAAGACTTACTAGCGCGGTAAGATTGTTTCATGCACTAGATCAAATGTTTTATGGTAGAAAATAATTTAATAAAAAATTATTTAATACTTTAAAAGCTACAAAAGTAATTTCATTATAGGAGATAATATCGAAACTAATACGCGTTAATAATAATTGCATTTAGATATAGTGTTCCCGATAAATTGTATATATTAGAACATTGAAATGTATACATTTACCGTTCCTATTATCTTTTTACAAGACCATATTCATCGGAAAGATTAAGATTAGCGCTAGGGACAGATTCATGGAAGAGCATAATCCCAAAAGGAGCTTTTTGGCAAACAGAAAATTTTAGGAGACGCGCGGCCTCGACTTCAAATAAAATATATTATTTTAACTTCGCCTCCCCTAATACTTTACAAAGTCTACGCCGCAACCGTTAAGGTGCGCGGACGTTTAGCGTAGCATCAGGCGGCCGTCGTAAGCATAGCCTCCCCGACCCTCGTAAACCTCTAATTTCTATAACAACTGGATACATAAGACAAAAGTCTCGTACAAGTCCGCTTAAAAAGATGAAAGAAGGGGCCATCCGGGGAATGGATTCTCGGTGGAGATAAGATCGTGAGACCGCAAATACGATATCCGCATCATACGATATCAGCAATATCCGCATCAACTGAACCATTTATCTCACAGTTTTACCTCTTTGCAGCTTTCATGATTTATGGTCTCTCCCCGATCCTGGATAATTTTGAAGAGCAACAACCGCAGCCAAAATTATTACTAAGCTTGCATTTCAATTTTTGTTAAAGATGTGGTCTTATGGTTGTTGCGCTCAAAATTTTATGTTAAATTTTTTATCTTTTATTATCATGATTGATATAATCATATAATTTGGGCGTGTTATAAAACAATTCTTTACCGTTATAAAGTGTGAAAAATTAAAATGAGTTATAATTTTCATTACAATACCCTAATTAATAGTAACTTCAGTGAAAAAAATTGTCAATGAATATTTCGTCCTATTTATTATAATTCAGATAGAAGCCAATTAAATAAGCATTGAAGTAAATATCGGTACGGACCAAAGGTTTGTTCGTGAGGGATAATGTTTTAAAATACTTCTACTTGTATTAATATTTGTCATATTATACACAAAATCCTCTTTGAATATATCGTACAATATGTTATAATAAATCGGACGGAAGTTGAATAAGCAATTTATTGAAATAAAAAAAGAAAGCAAAAGCAGTAGCGGCTAAATTTTTTTTTAAATTATTAAACACTGGTCTCTGTTTTAACATATGCCATATTATTTATTAGAAAAAAAACTACATTAATATCAATTTTAAATTACTTTTCTGAAAAAAAAACTGTCAGCAAACTACACAGGATTATTTATTTTTTTTTTAACATCCTCATTAAAAATAACACCAGCGTTTTCTACATTGCAATTAATTTATACCCGAAAATAGTTTAAAAAAATAATCAACAACAATGTTATTTTCTGATCGTATGTATTTTATTAAGTATTAATTTTTGACTAAAATATCAAGTTCTGTCACATTAATGATGTATTCGACTTTAGGTAGATTTTCTTATATCCCTTGTTTATCTGACTTCAAATAGTTTTTATCATCCTCGTTTTTCATCCTTAAATGGATGAAAACTGTATTTTATCAACATCTAGAAAACAATAATCCTACACTGATATTGACAGAAACATTTCTAATTTCTATAGTTTATGATAATGTGAACATTTATAAACGACGTCTATGCCTCTTGAAGAATCCCTTTACTGAACACATAACAGAAGACATACTTGAATTGTAGGATGTCAACTTTGTTCTCTAGATGAAGTAACTTGGAAAAAAAATAGGCAAGATTCACATTAGTTGACGAGTGTTTATGTGTTCAATTTATATTTTATAAAATTAGAGAAAATTTGAATGTGAAACATAAAATTAGTTGTAAATACGATAGTAGTTTGTGTCCTTGACCTCAGCGGGGATAAAATATTATTGTGATTTATTAGAAATATTTGCGCAAAATACTGCTCAGCCCTCGTAACCTTCATAAATTAACTGTTTTCTATAAACAATGGCAAGCGATTTTCAATAATATATTTTACGCAAACGAACAACCCAAAAATTCATGAGCGAGCGACTCCGCATGATTCTTTTTGATCAGGCATTTTCTTTTAAAAGCAATAGAAAGATGACTCACCTCCAGTAATCAAAAATAATTCTAAGTAATCTCCTACTTCCAACGAATCAGCTTTGAATAACCGAAATTTAAAAATTTTTTACTACATGTTTCAGCACTCATTTTTTATAATTATAAAGGAATATTTATTAAAAAATACACAATTTTAGAATAGGAATATTAATTTATTAAGATAATTTAACGTATGTGTTTCAGGATAACGAAAAGAAAAACATTCAGATAATTTTAAAATCTTTCTTGCTTTCAAACGCAGGCGTTAGTTTTCGACAATGAATTTAATTTTTTATCAAATTTTTTCTTGAGTTTTAAAGCTGTAGGAATACTTCTGTGACCGTCTTTACTGCCTCCTCGATAGCTTATTTATGACATAGTAGGCGCTGAAAAAGAACTTAATTATTACGAACCTATTCATCCGCAACATTATTGGTAGTAGGTTTGCTGCCAATTAATTAATTAATATAAATCGAAGCGTTTAAATTAATCTTTGGTAATTTTAATACTGGAAGCTGTTTGGAATAAGGTGCAGTTCTTGCCTTTAAAATGCGCTTATCTGCGAGCTGTCGTGTGTTTCTGTTCATCTGATAGCATAGACAAAAGCAAGTTCTCCTTGTATCAAAAAAGGCATTGCAAATAATAATAGGATCAACTACATTCTTTATTTCCCGTAGAAGATATCTAGACTAAAGTACCAGTTACCAGTCACCATTAGTTTTGACATTTTGCAAAACTGCAGAAGCCACAGCAGCAACAACTATTGAATATTCCGTACCGGTTACAGAAACTCGATAAATTTTTTAGAGACTGTACTTTTCGCTTTTTTGGATCCTTTTGCACTGATAAACAATGAGGTAAAGTTTGTTCTACACTAATATCAGACTATTGCGAAACGTCATGACTTTCCTGAGATTTTTGGAAAATCATATAGGTTTTAATAGGTTTTCTGTTTAATTTTTATCTCAAATATTTTCCTATTTCCCTTTGTTGTCTATAAATCAATATTTCTCATAATTATTTACCTATTCTCTGATAAATTAACAAACATTCTGCCTGTTTTCTGAACAGTTAGCAAAGCTTGTTCTTCCTTAGGAACTTTCTGTTCTTTAGACCAACTACATAATTCAAAATGATTTATATGACCTTAAACAGTTTCCCAGAATTTCTATAAAATTCATGTATCGTTTTTTCTGACAGATGCCTTAATTAGGTTTTTGCACTTTTCGGTGGTATGATTTTAGTGATTGCAATACTCGATTATGCAATGCAAAAGGAATAGAAGCTTTTTACCACAAATTTAAAATTGTTCTTGATACAGTTTCAGAAATCTCGTTGATAGTGGACTCTTTTTTTTAAATTTTGCTCAAATGTGAGATATCCTAGTATATTATATTAATTTATTACATATTTTTATGTGGGTAGGTGATTCTAACCCAGTTCCCTAGAAGCACCAAAAATAGCACATTGGAATTCCCATGACGAATAATTGCACAATCAAACACAACCTTTCACTTGCAATTCATTCGATATACTGAGACAATGTATGTGCGATCGGTATTTAACCCTACCTTTCCTCTCTCACTCCCGTGCACTCCTCGCCTGACTAAAGTAATATTTTTGTTTACTTGTAATTATATTTAATATAATTTAAGTAATTGAAAATCATAGCAAGTTGCTTATTTTACGATATAAACACTTAAATAAAAGTCTGAATTTAAGACGTTTCTTTGAGAACACAAACGCAATGCGCGGGTATTTAAACATATTAAAAAAATTAAAATGCACTGCAATTTTAGTCTATAATCAGGTCACATTTTGCGGACTATTAGAAATAAAAAAATAAAATATAAAATTTTCGACCCACCCTATTACACATCTAAACAAAACCTTCGCAAAATTTTAAATCAAGAATATGAAATAATCATATTTATATAAGATGGGTGATACCGTGTGTTTATAAGAAACAAACAGGGCTTCAGTTTATGCAAAAAGGATTTTAAACTACTTTATATACATTATATATTTATTTCGAAATGATTTTTGATTACCGAAATAATACTGAATTTTTTAGTGAACAATGTGTGCTTACAGAATCAACCCTTACGGGAGAGAAGGTGCACAAATACGTGATACTACTTAATTGTTTTTTTTTTAAATTAGGTTTTCCGGATGCATCGCTCCGGTAGAAATTATAATGTTCACAACTTACACGATTAACGACTGAATTTTCATATCTTTTTAACAAAGTGACTCCACCCTCTCTTTAGTTCTGCTGCCATCGTAGTGTCATCAACAACGCCTCCGACCATTTGCTTTCAAGAAAAAGTCTCAAAAATATTAATATAGTATTATAACCTCTGTATACGGTAAACGTTCTTAGCTAACAACTTTTTGCAATAAATACTCTCTATAGCAGTAAAATCGCATTTAAGTCCATCTAATGGAACTCAAGTATAAGGAAAAGACAGATTTTGTGTTTTTGTCAATAGACAACAGAAAATGATAATTTTCCTATGTCAAAAAGTGCTATATAAAAATTTTTTTGGAAATAATTTCGGTAAACTACAAAGCAATTCAAATCAAATAAAATAATACCCCCAATCAACAAAATGCAGATACTTGATTTTATGTAAATATGTTGATATGAATTATCAGAATTTCTAATTTATGATTGGTTTCTTATTTATGATTTGGCCGTTAGAAAAAAAACAAAGACAGGAATATGTATATATTTATAACTATGTGTAAAATGAGAATATTAGATAAATAAAGGTGCATATCATGTATTAAAATCAAACTCTCCGCCTCTACCAGGTGTTATGTTTAGACTTAATAACGATTCAGAAAAGTTGTTACCAAAAATATAATTAAGGCTAAGGCTTTCAAAGTCTATATCTTTATAGAAAAGTCGGCCTCGGCCATACAAAAATTTAAATAGATGGGCTAAGAGCGAAAATACTACCACATAATCTCCAAAACGTGGACGGTCGTCCTCAAGTACGGTAACGCCTTAATTGCTTCATTCGTGAAGTGAAGAGACGAGAGGGTAAATTAAGGAAGCTAGAGAGCTGTGCGGCGTCCATATCAACCCCAAACCAAGCCAATAGAGCTTGTCGCATATGTAAGGAGGAGAGCTTGTTCGTAGATATTTTTGGGAACACCTAAAAAGTCGATAAGGTTTAAACAGCATTTCTTTTACTATAACACCATCTTTCTTATATGATCTACATACCATTACAAGAAGGAAATTTAATGTCACTCGCCAGTCTGCGAATTATGTTATATCGCTTTCCATTATATTGACGAATACAAACTATTCTTCGTTCTACAATAATTTCTTGTTATAATGTAACATTCGCTGACTTTAAAGCATGCCATTGGAAAATTTACTATACCATGTATTTCTAAAAAAGTAATTTTCGAAAGTCAAATATGGTCATTAATTTTTTTGACTTTTTTTTAGATCACGTTCTAATGCCAAAATTTTTTTTAATTTAAAAATTTAGGTGTTATTGGAAATCTGTCCTGGCCGGCCAGAAATTCGTGACTTTTGTCAGAGAAAGAGAAAATAAATTCGAAGTTCTGCTGAATTTATACATTTTTATCTTTAAAAGTGTTATCAAGTATAGGTGTTTTCGAAATTCAATTTAAGAAATGTTTTGTTGTTGGTATTTGAGGTGTCAAAATTTATTTTCAATAATTGTGAACTCGGTAATATTACGTACGGTTTACAAATTATACAAGAGATTTAACAAAAATCACACATACTAGGCGTACTTAGAAGAACTTATAAATATGAAGAATAGTATGGAAAGAAAGAAACACCATTTAATTTTTTTTTTGCCATAATACCTATAAAAATACGGTTAAACTTTTTGATTGCCCCTCTTCTGGAAAAAAAAATTCTTAAAGTAATTATTTTCTTATTATTAAATATTTGGCATAAATTGAACATGAATACACAATGTTTGCCCTCATTGATTATGTTTTAAACAACTCGAAAATTCTATTACCTACCATAATCGACAGATCGAAATACAATTTATACCCCGTCCTTAACCCTTGTCTATCCGTTACCGCTGTATCACATTTTGCTTTTGTCTAGTCCAGTTTTATACTATTTCTAACTTTTTATATTGATATTGATGGACTTATCTTTATTTTAATTTTCAAGTGTCGTCAATTTTCGTTTGCTAATCATTTCGAACTACACACATTAGTTATTTTTATCACTTGATTTATTTTGGGCAGCTTTAGGATATTGCTGTTAAACCATGACTGCGCCACTGTATATTAAGTTGTTAACTTTTAACAAAGTCTAACAAAGACATATCAAACAAATAAACCTTAATTTTCGTCCATGAAACACAAAAAAATATTTCAAAGAGGGATCAAAAATAATTATCTATACTTTAAAACATAAATTCAAACTATTTGAAAGCACATATATATTGATATAAATAAATAAAACAATAGCGTGTTGTAGTAGAATTTTTCTAAGGTTTGCTTAACCATTGGATGAAAGACTTTTATTCTAAGTAAAAGAATTTGGCAACATTTAGACAAACTTTCGATTAAACTATACGAAGCTATTAATACGGCCACGAGCATTAGATTAATAGTTATGTTGGTATAATTAAATAAATCATCATCAAACATTGGTATTCTTAGCTGCACTTCCTAGGTTTTATTTTATATAAACCTAGACAAAAATAGTTAAAATTATACAGAGGTATAATAAAAATATAATAGAAATTTTATTATATAATAGGATAATAGAAAAAGGCTTTTCAAGGAAGCAAGATAAAAACTGAATGATAAAAACGAGAGCCATTCGAAAACTCAAACGATATGTGCATTCAGGGCTTAAAAGTAGCCTTGTTTAACAACCAAAGGATCCGCAGTATCCCCCTAAATCTTCAATTTCCGATGGTTTGAATTGTGCTAAAGTCATTGGCTACCCGCCAATTGGCGCTGATTGAGGCCTCGCCTTTGTCATGACCGGGATCACTGTTTACACTGTACGCGCACGGTCTCGCTCGACTCAATTAAATATTGTATTAGAGACTTGCCCGCCATATTAATAGTTTGGCATAAAATAATTCGTTGGGTCTTGGTTTCAAATGTTTGTAGAATAATTTATGCTCTATCGGAAATGAGTGATTAAGTATCAACAAATTTTGTTTAGGACGTGTGTACAAAACACGGCCACTTCCGAATGAATATTTCCTAGTCGTAAACTCGTCAATACACGCGCAGCGATTGCGTTTGTTCGTGTGCAACATCTCGAAAGTATGAACGCCTAATTTTGACCCATTATATTACGTTTAAATTAGAGAGGAAAATAGAATATTCCATTTTTAGGGAATGCGGTCTTATTTGTTTTGCATATTATAATTAGGTAAATACGATTATGATACATTTTAATATTAGCTAATTATCGAATTTTATGCATTGACTGGATGCAATGAGTTATACTTCCTCACTTATTGTATATAACGACTGTGTAGACGCATATATTTATATGTGTGCCTAAAACTACAGAGGTTAGTACCTACAAAATGCGTAGGTAAATCAGATTAGTGACCAGATCGATTTTTATGAAATGAAGTAATTAGAACCGTAATAAGTAATTTTGTGTTTAATATGTTTTACCGTAGATAATGAAATACATTTATTTTGTAAAATAAATTATAAATTACAAAAGTAATTTCATTCCAAAAAGGAATATCGGATTTTCTATACAAAATGTGAATAAAAATCTGAAACAACGTAAAAAATTTTTTTTTTAATCTTTCCTTTTTAATTAGGCAATAAAGAATTATTAACAGTGGTATTTATTATATTTTGCAACAAATTTTTAATAAGGTAATACAACTCGACATGGAATTGTTGATCGAATATGCCGTTACATTTTTCATCTCTATTACAATTTACTACTTTGAAAGTTCTTTTATGTTTACTTATTTAGTTTCAAACGACGTATAAGACATATGAAATAATTTCTAAAGAAAACATGTTTAACAAATGGCTCACTCACAACATTCTCGGCCGACAGCGATCTATAAAAACACGTATAAAATTATTTAATAATATACTCAATGTATCTTTGTAAAACAAGTTTTTATGACTTGTCCCACTTTCTTTTTCGATTGGCGCATGTCTGGAAACGTTTTAGTAAAATAAGTTATATTCAGGTTTAATTTTTTTTAAATGTATTTGTTTTAAATATAAACAATTACTTTTATATGAATATTATATGCTTTTTAAGTTTAATGTTTTGGAGAGAATTTGTGTTTAATTTTTTATATGGGCCAGTTTTTGAAACCTGCGACTTCTTATTGTGACCATGTAAGACTTTTTTCAAATGATAATTGCCTTAATGTACTTTTGAACATATCAACTTTTATACAATCTACTACTAGATATGCAGACAATCTAACTGCATATGTTTATATATAATCAACCAGGTATAGTTCAGTGGCAGCTAAACTTATTTTAATTAGTATTAAAATAATGTTTTTTTCCATTCACTTATTATTGTGAACCAATGAAACTAGAATTTCATACGAAATAATCTAATAATACTTCAACAAATTAATTCAACATAAATAGAATTGCAATTGCAACAAATTGCTCCTCGTTTTTCCGTGGATATAAGAAGTGAATATTTTCCAAGTTTATTTAATTTAAAATTCTATAAATAACTTCACTCTATAAATAATTTGCGAGAACATTGAAATATATTGCAGTTAATTTTCCTCTTGTCTTTCTATAAGAGGAAGTATATTTTTCGCGAAGGTTGAGGTTAGCGCTAATGGTAGGTTTATGCAAGAACATAATCCCGAAACTCGCTTTTTGGAAAAAAGATAAAGACGCACAGTCTCGCTTCAAAAAAAAATATGTTATTTTACTTTCGTCCCGTCATCCGTTACGCAGTCGGCGCCGAAACTGTTTATTCGCACGGGTGTTTCGCTACCGTATGATATCATACGGTTGTAGTGGTAAAAAAACCTTCTTTGATATTCGGAAACCTATAATATCCATAAAAACCGGAAACATAAGACAAAAATATCATAAAAGTTCGTTCAAAAAGATGAGCAAAATCATTCAAATAGCCGTCTGGGAGGTGGATTTTTGATGGAGATAAGATAGTGAGTTCAATGAAACTATTTATATCGCAGTTTTATCTCTTTGTAGCTTCCAAGATTTATGACCTCTTCTGTCTCTCAAATAAACTGAAGGAAAAATGACCACTGCGGGCATTATTACCCAGCTTGCATTTTAATATTTTTATTTTATTAGGAGGTTTGTTGAACTAAAAATTTAATGTTCAGTTTTTTTTTGTGTTATCGTATTTGTCGCTATAATAAAAATTGTGCCTGTAATTAAACCATCGTCACTATTACAATACTTAAAGACGTGCCATATTTATATAAGTATATTTTTTGGTTTTTGTTACTTAATTTAGTCTACCATTTGATAAAAAACTTAATGAATATATCGTCCAATTTATTAAAACAATCCAGATGGGAGATAAATAAGCATTAAATTAAAATTAGGAGTCAATAAGAGTAGATGCAAACATTTTCAACTGTATGGTTTCAAAGTACTTATACTTGTATTAATATGTATCGTATTATACGCAAAATTGTTAATAAATATCGTACAATGTATAACAACAATTTCGATGAAAGCAAGTTATTGAAGTAAAAAAAAAAAAAACAGTAGCGCCTAAACCTTCTATCAGCGAAACATTTTTAAAAGACTTGTCTTTGTTTTAATAAACGTCGTATTAAACTCAATACCATAGCCCATCCATCTAATCCAATTCATGCAAACTATTTTACACCTTGGCGACATAACATAAAATTGCCATGCAAACTCTTAATCAATTTCGGGTCGAATGTAAAGCTACTCAAATCTCGTCACAGATTTGTTAATACTACTAACGGACCAACATAAAAATTTATATCTACCTGAGTTATAACTTCTGAAATTTTTGCAATTACAACTGAATCTCTCTGAATTAATTTAGAAGTTAACGTGGCGTGCATAAAACCAAAATAACACATTAAACATTGAGTGACTTGCAGCTGAAATTAATTCTACCTTAAATAATTTTGGTCACTTGCAATATTTCTTAAGGACGACAGGACAAAACCATAAGTCAATACACCATTTTTCTCTCTCTCATCTGTTTTATTGCGGCGGTTAAAGTGAAATACTAGTGCTGGGTGCAGAGTTCAGGACTCGTTGGAATTTAGCCCATTATGAGCCGTACATTGTTAAGACTGATAACGCTAACAATTCTTGTCACGTTAGGGTGAACTGTGTGTGTTATGATAACATAACGTGCTGTAGCGTAGTTAATTAAGTAAATTTCACTCAACTATTTTAAATTACCTTTTTACGTTAAAATATGTTTGGCTGACGTTTTGGTACCAAATAATCTCGTATAAATATTTCTAACTTCAGAATTACGAACTAAGTGTAGTGGACTGCAAATTAACTATACATTACATTAAAAAATACTATAATGAAAATAAACGTAATAATTAGTAAATAAGCAAATAACTTCGGTATCAATACGGGCAGGAAACTGAGAGGAAGAGATAAGGAAAAGAAAGAATAAGATTGGGAATAAAAATTTAGGTAGCATATTTTTTCAGACGATTTTAAAAATATAAGGTGATATTGGGCTTCCCATCAAATGTGTTCCAAAGTTTGACAGTATATTTAGTGAAATAGTATTCGCACGAAGTAATGTTATGTTTATGAATAAGGTAAGTAATAAGGGGTAAGACGAGCTAAAATAATTTTTCAATATATTGGAGGCAAGAGGTGGCACATATAAATTGCCTGGTTGTATTAAGTTGAAGCAACTATTACGCAAATTTTGAACATTCATATCGAAATACATTTATATATGCAATGTGATTTTATTTTAATAATAAAAACGGAATATGAGGTAAAATTAAGTACTTATATTTCATTGATAAACCTCGTATAAAGAATTTGACAAGTATTTCTACAAATTTAAGATAATGAGGGGTAAAGATTTGGTTGTAACTTTCGTATGTATGTCACAATGTGCTAACAGCAGATACGATACTTATGAGTATATTTAACTGTATAGCACAAGAAGAAAACTGTCAGTAGATTACACAGAATTAAGTTTCTCTAACCCCTTTTTCTTTGTGTGTTGTCGTACATTTTGATATTAAGCTGAAGAGTCTATTTTATCCGTCTTGAAAACACTAATACTGTAGTGATATTGACAGAGGCGTAACCTAAACATTTCTCATTTCCATAGTTTATGACGCTACGAACGTTTACAAATTATATTTGTGTTTCTTGAACCGGTCACTTTACTCTTAAACTATTTACAGCCTTTTTACAGAATAACACGAATCGAGAAAAGACATACTTGAGTTGCAGGGTATTAACATAATTGTCTAAGTCAAAGGTTTTAAATAAAAACAGATATGACTCATATTGATTGACGTGTGTTTATGTGTTTAATTTACGTTTTATAAATTATTAGAAAAAATTCGAAATTAAAACAAAAAGTTGCGTGTAAAACCGATAGCGGTTTCTGTCCTGGACCTCAACGTGTGTAAAATATTATTTTGACCCTAATTATTAGAAATAATGGCACAGATTACCAGTAGACTGTCAACGGTACGTTTATAAATCACCTACGATGGACGAGGGTACGTTCATAAATCACCTGCTTCTATAAAAATGGCAAACAATTTTCGGGGAATTTTTTTAAACGCACTAGACATTTTCGTGTTTTTACTGGTGGTTTCTATGTTGCTAACTTTCTAATATACACTAGATTATAACATTTTTTACGATATGCCGATGAGACTAGATTATTTGATATCAAAAATTATTTTCAATTAATGGAAAAAAAATAATAAAAAAATGTGCGTGTCAGTTCCAATGCCCAACTGGGGTTTTCTCGTTAATTACGATTGTCTTGGAATGTATAAAATAGGTTATTTATAAAAAATAAAGTAGTGAAAATGAAAATAGTACAAAAATTATATTAATATGGTAAATAAAAAATAAAAAGGATATAAAAAAAAATGATTAATCTATTTTTGGGTATTAAAACACAAAATAGAATAAAAATACATAAGTAAAAAAACTAATAGCTTAAAAAGGTATTACATTTATTTTTTTCAATTCCCTCTCTGCAACTTCATCACAAGCCTTTGCTTCTTGATCTTGACTTAACAGTATTTTCTCGTCGATTTCATAAAGCTCGTCTTCTTTTGGTTGTATTTGCTCCATTTCATTCCTTATGCTATTTCTTCTTAATTCTTTCATCTGAAATTACTGGCGTTGGCTGAAAGTAAACCGGATATCCGAATGATAGATGTCGGTGCGTCTCTTGCGTATTGGCATATTCGTGTTCACGTCCACCATGGTTTCCAGTACCTCATACCTCAGCTGACGCACAGGAACATCTTCCATTGCAATTGTCTCGGACGATATTGGCAAAGTTTCTGCAGCTTCAGTAAAAACTTTTATTGTTGCTCAGACAGATCTGAAGATAATTGACTAATTAATTCAGTACCAATTCGTGAGTACCATAAATTTAAAATTTCAACACATTTTGGTGAATCACTAGAAAGAAAACAAAATTCCAATTGATAGATTTTTAAATGATTTTGAAATATGTAATTTTAAAGGTGATAAAATCACAAACTACTTTCGAAAAAAAAGAAAAAACAGTAAAGTAAGCACAGATGACTTCCTTTTGCCAAAAGGAACAAATAAATTACACGTTTCTCAAGCACATTATTTAAAAAAAAGGAATGACTTTGGTGCAAACTAAATATTTCTGTATTCATCAACAAAATTATTTCCAACTTCATCTTGGGCGAGAGTATAGATCCTGTGAAATCCAATTATAGATTAAATTTGTAATCACAAGCTGCTCGGAGAAAAAGCGCTGATCTATTATAATTATATAAAAACATACAATAAATTGATTATCCCTATCACCTCTCTCTACTTAACTTCAACACTCGTCTTAGATCGCGTATACCATTACAGAGATTATTCGTACTACACGTTTATAATAAAAATACCCCTTTTTATATAACTTTAATTTGATTGTGCCGACTGCATAAGGATATTGTTTCTCAATATCTGTACTAGGATATTTTTGAACCGAAATTATTAAAATTTAAAAAGGAATTTAAAATATATTATTTATAAATTGAAATCAGCTACAATAGTGTTAATGTTTTGTTCAGTATATATAAACTAATATAATTCTAAGTTAATACTAATTTTGATACTGATCAATACATTTTGTATTGTATTTAACGACAAAAGTAACCCTTAAAAATGTGTATATAAATATTCTAACCATTTTGTGCTGACATAATTATAATTATTGCACAGTTTTATACTCTGTTCTTTTTATTATACATCTGTTTGACTGTAAATTATTTTGTGAGCTTATCAATAAATAATCAAATAAACTATATTTTCATTATAAACGTGAGCTTTTGATTGTACTTACACTTTCTTCATTATATCAACTAGCATTTTACAAGTATTTTAACATTTTTTTCATCTTCACGTTTGCTCCATCGACGCGTTTATTTTCAATAATATATTTGTGAGGGAAGAACATCTTCACTCTGTTTCCGTGTAGTTTCTATTTCTGGTATACATTTGACTACTTTTGTTAAACGCAATACTTTCAGCGAAAATAAATTTCGTTTATAACTGTCAGTAAATAATTCGATTTTTCAATTAAAGCTGTGAAATTAACTGATTGCACTTTTTATAACGTTTTGAACTTCGTACGCTCTTAGTTTTTTATTTATCTATTAATGAAACTCAATACTGGACGCTATGTATGAAAATGGTTTCTTAAGGAGTAAACTCCAAAAAATATTTTAATTCAATTATATTCAATTAATAGCCTTCTAGGAACTTAAAATTATATTTTTCCATCTAGCTAGTTAGTGGTGTTATATTCGTTATTAGAATCAAATATTATAGTTACACTGACACGATTCAAGCTCCACAGTTCTTTTCTTTATTAATTTTTCCACAATGATCTCTGGAATGAAACATCCCATTCTTAAAACTTTTTCTGATATAGAAAGATTTTACTTTAAGGGCAATGATACGTTATGTCAAGGTAGAATTTATACTGGCATAATAAGTGACCGTGGGTGTAGACCAGCAGATCTAATTAAGATTATTTTACGGGGATAAAATACTTGTCACACCCAGCATATAATGAAATAAACGTTAAGTAAATGACTTTTTAAAATTTTGTTTCTTTAGTCGCATTATAGAAGACAAACCTGTTAAAAACGGGCGAAATTCATATTACTTCTATTAAATTATTTACAAATTTTGGTATTATTTTTATAACACGTTTATGTAAATTGATCGCCTAGTACACTTTCCATGGGCGCAAACTCGTCAAGTGTTACTCAAAAACAAAGCTATACGTAGTTTTCCCGTAAACTTTGAGCGCATTTCTATAATGCTTTTTTTTAGTTTTTACTATATAAGCTCAGGATAATATTAGGGTGACAATATAATTTTTGAAGACATTTTCAATGATATATCAAGAATTTATTTATGTAAGAATACCGAAAAATCTCCACTTCCATCGTCCAAGGATTACATTTTTTCCTCTTCCTAATACTTTGAAGTATTCATGTAGACATTTTGGATGGTATGGCATAAGTAGTAGGATTATTCTTTTGAATTCTTATATTTTTTTTTGTCATCTGTTGAAAGAGCAATTTATTAAGTAGTTCCAATATTGTACTACGTTTGGTCAAATTATGTACTAACAAGCCAAGTTTTAGGTGAGAGTTTATTATTTATAAGATTTTTGTAGCTCTAAAAGTTATAGCATATTGCCATAGCATAACATTTCTCTCAGAATGAGTTTCATATTAGGTTGATACATGCTTTCTTTAAGTCTAAGTTTTACATAGTACAATGAGTTAGGTTGTTCTATTGCATGAATATGGGCTATAATTTTAAATATGTTTTAATTTTTCGAATGATTAATTCTAACTATTTGCATTTTTGAATTATATGTGTTTATATTCACGTAAGTGAAACATTTCTTAAAGGACAGTCGTAAATAGAACTAAACATTTTGTTAAATATTATTTTTAAGCTGAATTATTCTTTTCTCACATTTTTTATCATTATTATCTTAATTTTGAATAATTTGTTCTTCCATATTTTGAATCTTATGATGTATATATTCTTGATTCTGATATTGACATTTTATATTTTTCCAGAGGTATTGTTGAAAATATCCACAAAAATATGCTCCTCCGAATCTTCTAAATTGTTCAAGAAAATAGCGTCACAAAAAATACACCTTCTCAACTGGTTTGTTAATAATTTCATCATGACAAATATCAAATAATTTTTCTTCCAGCGTACTATTATACATAAACGCAAATGTCATTAAAGATTGGGCAAAAAGGTAGAAATTGTTACTTAATAACGGAAATCGCAATTAAATTAAACTACCTGATGTTGTATTATTTCTAATTTCTTTAAATTATCCTTGCTAATAGCCTAGCTGAAGATGTTGTAATACAACGAAATCTAGGTCGTGGTACAGAACTTAAAGGAAGTAAAAATAATACTATACGTAGTTTCATTTATTGTGAATAATGAATTTCTACAAAATTAACGCCAAATGTTTTCAATAACGAAAATCGCGTTTTATTTTCATTATTGAAAAACACATTTAGTTGAATTATCATTTACCTATTATGCAGTATTTTTAAATGAAATGTAGATGCATATAATCTTGATATAATAACAAATTTCTACTCATAATAAAATATCGTTGTGTAGTTAATAAAATAGTCCACGTGTTTACCAGAAAAATTGCACCCTTGACCAAATTCTTTGCATGGTTTTAAACTAAAAATATGTCTTATGAAATACTCCTATTTACATCAGATGACTTTGCAGAGAAATACTTTAGTGGATTGGTACCAATTTCTATGTGGTTTGAGTACAATGTTTATATCACTCGTGACAATGAGTGCCACTGGATGTCATATTGTATTTTCATGTAGCCTGTGATATTTTTAGTATTGAGAAGAATTCAGCAATGTTTCATTTGTTAAAGCCACTCTAGTAGTTTGGTCCCTAAGATGGCATATGTATATATATATATATATATATATATATATATATATATATATATATATATATATTCATGTATATACACATATCTATTTATATAGATTATAAGAATCCTAATCTTTTCTTTTTCGCCTTGCTGTATTCGCCTAAAAATATCCACGAAAAGTCTACAAAAATAAATATTACAACATAGGTAGAAATGGATATAAATTTTTTGAAAAATTTCTATCAGCAATATATTAATCTAATTTAGTAAAATATTTCAAAGACTTTTGTAGTAAAAATCATCATATTTGACCTAATTTCCAATTCACCCATATATACAATACGCGAGACTTAACTAAATTGTCCCATATATATTTAGTTCCTCTCATCATATTGAAGTAGGCATAAGCACTCATTTTTACACAAAGATATTCGTAATTAAGGATTTATCGGGAAATTAATTTAAACATGTATATCTTAAGCGTGGCACAAGTATGAAAGTATTCAATATCGATTGTTCGGGTGCAAAATGTAAACTCGGATTGAAAGAGTTTTGCATAAAATCTTTTAATCAACTATTTGTGGATATCGCGATCATACATTTAAAATGTTGATCCATTGTGACGGAAATCGATAAAATGTACTTTTAAATAAAATGCATTTCCATTAGGACTAGTTACATATCAAGATAAGAATTAATTGTTATCATGAAATATTACAACATAATATGCTAAAGACTAAAATACGATATTAGTTAACGTTTCACGAAATTTAATTATTCAAAAACTTACCATTGCAAAAAGAAGGGTTTTAACAAACATATACGTTGATGCTTGTTAAGTCGAAAATAATAATCATATCAAGGAAAAATTTGCCTTATTATTTTACAATGATATTGAGTTGAAACATAATAATTAAACAGTAACAGGCATTAACGTCAGGCTATATGTCTCAATTTTATCATTTAAATCATCGTAGATTACTTACAAAATATCGCGGGGCTGCCGTAAAGATAATAATCTACACATAAATCACTTTATTGCCCACGAGCGTAAAAAATATTATCATCCTGTAAAGATTAAAAGTTAGCTTCAGCCGAGGGAGGCTGAGCTAAATAGGCACGACCCTCGCGAGCAGGAAATACCCCCAAATTGAAATGATATTCAATTATTGTGATGTTGCAACCCGGATTTACGCTACTTCCGGTTTGCAATTTTAATTTCATTATTTTCTTTTTGTCAGCCGAATAAATCACGCCTCCGTGAATAACGTATTTCCCAGGCAGCATTAATTCGAAATTAGTAATGGGAGCATATTATGTCGTTCAAAATTGCATTTAAATCGTTTGTATTATAAGTTGATTTTCTGATCGTTTATCCTTATTTTAGAGTTCAAACTGGTAAATGAATTTAAAACAAGGTCTAATAACTTTTATAACATTTTCTAAAGTTTTATCATGTTTGTAGGTTTTTTCAACACAAAAAAGATATATAGATATACTTTTGTAAACAGATTTTTTACACAATAATTTATCACACATACACATAATAATTTGTCACACAATAATTATACTTAGAAACCGCTAAATCTAGAATTCTTGAAAAAGTAACCTTAATATTTAGTTGGAAATTTTAAGGAAGATTCACTGAATTTTTTTTAAGTTTCTTAGATTATTTAATCATCTTTTAATAAAGCTTACAAAGGACGCAAAAACTTTTTTTTTATAATTCAAAATTATGAGTATATATATATACATATATATATATATATATATATATATATATATATATACATATATATATATATATATATATATTTATATATATATATGTATATATATATATATATATAGAGATAATGAAAAAACAGTATGATTATATTGATTTATGGCATATTCTCTACATTTTGTCTATATAAAATATTTCGTTCTTTGACCATATTCTATATCTACAAAATTATATTTTTTTATATAAGTATGTTAGATAGAATTACGTTTTGAACTTAATAGGATATAATTTCTTCACCTGCAACTTTATATGATGTCTTTAGCTACAAAATAGCAAAAAAATAATTCATCAAAGTGACACATGACAGAAATTTATTAAATGTAAGATTAAAATGAGAAATGTTACGTCTTCCATCTGTTTCCAATTACGTAGTCCAATTAATTATGTCATTCGAGTACACATGAAAAATTAAAATATGTAACTAAATAAACGGGTTATTTATTTTTTACAATATGCCTATAATTCTACGAACCTACTTTTATGAAATATCTCTAATACCATCATCAAGACATTTTAAATCTGCCATTTGGTAAAATCAAACATGTGATATTTATAAAATATATATTTATATTACAGACTCATTATTTTAGACCAAACTTTGATATATTCGATAACGAGAATTCATCCGCAATAAATATATTCAAAAGTCATTTGGAGTCAACCTGGACTCCCTCATAGATTATAACTCTTCAGGCGTCATTTTGTTTTTTTTATCTATCCTTATTTATAAATAAAAACATCATTTTAATCGTTCTATAATATTTCTTTCACCATTTGGAAGCAATTTCTATTTGTAGGTCCATCAAATCTGTGTTTGAAAAGTAATAAATATTTTTAGTGAAATAATACCGTTAGATCATATGATCAAAGAAAATGATGCATTAACTCTTGAATAATGTTAATAAATAGATGAATATTATAGCTCTTTCATTAATTATTATATAGCAATTGGAAACCGTTTTGATCAGTGCTGGTTTCAACTACGCCCCGTATAGTCCTGCATGACGTCATACCATGGCGTCAAGCAGGCGATACGTCATTGTTGCATACATTCACAGCCAGATTTTACATCAAATTTAAAATTGCCGGTTAATATTCGAACAAATTATCAAACGTGTAAGGGAATAATCGTAACTTCTGTACAACATATATTGAACACCGTTATGTACTAACAATAATCTTTTAACCCAGTAATATTTTAGTTTCTTCCAAATATCTCGCACCATATAAAATCCGTTTCAAAAAGTCTCTTTTCTCGTAACATATATAAATTTCTTCTTTTCGCAACCCATAGTTCTACCTTTTCTAACCGCGTTTTACTCCCGTCCCTTCAATCATTTTATGTAAACATTTTTAAAAAAAATTTTAAATGGATTATCTTTTTTTTATAAATTAATTTTTTCTTACGATAGTAGATATTCTGGTAAATACATTTTGTTATATATTATGTTTATAAATATATTTTACAGTCTTCCATATTACTATATTCTTATGTTTAAATTTCGCGGTTGGCTGCAAGAGACTGCTCACGTAGTCCAATTACTTATGTCATTGTGCACTCGACATGAAAAAAAAACGGGTTATTTATTTTTTACAATATGCCTATAATTCTACTAACCTAATTTTATGAAATATCTCTAATAACATCATCAAGACATTTCAAATCTGCCAAGTAGTAAAATCAAACCTGTTGTGATATTTGTAAAATATATGTTCATATTACAGACTCATAATTTTCGACCAAACATTGAAATAATCGATTACGAGAATATATCTGCAATAAATATATTCAAAAGTCACCTGGAGTCAACCCAGACTCCCTCATAGATTATAACTCTTCAGGCGTCTTTTTGTTTTTTTAATCTATCTTTACTTATAAATAAAAACATAATTTTAATCGTTCTAATAATAATTCTTCGCCCTGCATAAAATTATTTGGCGTTATGCTACCAGCTAACCTTTTTAACTCTTATCTTTTTTTAATATAATTACCGTTAAGTTTGTATAAATTCATTATTCACAATTAAATGAAATTACGTGATGTAGTATTATTTCTACTTCCTTTAAGTTCTTCACCACGACTTAGGTTTCGTTATATTACATCATCTTTCGTTATATTACAAGATGCATTATCTTTGCTAATAGCCCACCTGAAGTGGTTGTAATACAACGAAACCTAGATCGTGGTAAAGAACTTAAGGAAATTAAAAATAATACTACACACGTAGTTTCATTTATTTGTCTTATCTTTTCATTTATAAATAAGTGAATATATATCTGTGGAAAATATGATGCCTTACTTCTAATGAAGTTACAGAACTTTTCGTAATCCTCATCAAATCGATTCAGAAAAGACTACCAAAAATTAATTATAGCTTACGAGGTATCGTTACGGAAATATTGACCTACAAAGTTTAAAATGGAAATCTAAATATGAAAATACTAATACATTATCTCTACAATTGGAACAGTCGTCCTCGTAGAATGGTATTTCCTTAATTGCTTTACTCGGGGAGACTGAGAGATGAGAGGGTAAACGAGAGAAGCTACAGCCTTTGCGGCGCCCGTTCCACCCGACCAATAGAGCTTGTTGCACATCTAAGGAGCAGATATTTTTCGCGATATTTTCTAAAACATTCGAAAAAGTAGGTTGGATTTAAACAGCATCTCTTTTACTATGACACCTCATTTCTTGTAAATTTTGTAAAAGCATGCTTTTAAGTCAGCTAATGTTACATTACAACATGAAATTATTATAGAACGAATCATGTGTTGTTTTCGTTAATGTAGTGGAAAGCAATATAATGTACTTTTCAGATGCGCGAGTGACATCACATTCCTTTCGTGTAATCGTTTGCAGGTTAGATGATGCCAATGAATTTGTCATAATTTTATTTTCGAAAGCAAAAAATGGTAATTATTTTATGTAAATTTTTTTTTAATACTTTTTTACGGTCAAAATATGGCTGAAATTTCAAAATGTTTATTGGAAATCTATCCTGGGCAGTTAAAAATTTAAAATTTTTGGCCAAAGAAAAACAAGTAAAATGGAAACATTCGAAGCTCTCCTTTTTTTTCTGCTTTTCACACTACCCATAAAAATACATTAAAATACCTAAAACCTTAAAATTACACCTCTTCCAAGAAAATAATGTCTTTAATAATAGATTTTTCTTAAGTGTAAAAGATTTAAGAAATATTTAACATCAACTGGACATGAATATACAATGATTGTTCCAATTGATTACGTCTTAAACACCTCAGAAATTACTTTACCTACCATAATCGCAAATCGAAATGCCTTCTGTACCTCTTATCCCTGAAACGTTTTTGCTTTTGCTTGTTTAATTATATATTTGTTATAATTTTCTATATTTTCTAAATGTTTACGGAATTATCCATATTTTGTTTTTTAAGTATCATTAATTATCGTTGGCCAATCATTTAGAATTTACCACAGCAGTTTTTTTAATACTTGAATTACTGTGACTGGCTTTTAGATATTGCTATTAAAATATAAGTCCACTACTATATATTTAGTTTTATGAACTTTCAATAGAGATTCATAAAGACATAACTAAAAGATAAACAAATACTTTTATCAGTGAAACACACAAAACAATATTTTAGAGAAGAGTAAAAAACAATTAAACACGAACAATAAATTAAGACTATTTAAAAATACAGGCATATAGATATCAATTAATCAAAAATAGCGTATTGCAGTCGAATGTTTCTTACGTCTGCATAATTATTGAAGAAAAGAATTTCCCTACATATTTATATAGTTAAAAAATTGTCATCGGATATTGATATTCTAAGCTACACTTCATGGATTTTATTTTACGCAAACCTAGACAAAAAATTTTAAAATTGTCAATATTCATCGATTACATATAAATTTACTTAGGAGAATAATAGAATATATGTTTAGCGTTTCAAGATACTAAGTACACTGAAAAGTGAACGTAAAAAGCGAGAGCCATTTATAAACTCAACCACTTTGTGCATTCAAGGCTTAAAAGAGACCTTGCGAAACAACCGGAGTGTCCGCAATCTCACGCTAAATCTTTAATTTTCGATAGATTTGAATTGTGCTAAAGTCACTGGCGGACACCTGTTGGCGCTAAATTGAGGTCACGGCTTCGTCATAACCGGGATCACTGTTTGCATTACAAGGGAGCACGCCCTTCTCACTTTACTTAATGAAGATATTTAAATATTGTATGACAGACTTTTCCGTTATATTAGATAATGGGTCAGATCTTTAGATTTGGTATGAGATGTTTACAAAATACTTCAAGCGCTACCAGAAATACGTGTTAAAAGATCAATAAATGGTATTTTATACGTATGTACAAAATGCATACACTTCGAAGTGGACATTTCCTAATAAAACTCACAAACATACTCAGCATCTCAACTTCTTTGCTAGACTATTTATAATCTTGACTATTTATATTATATTTCATCTGTACGACGATGATAAATTTTATTTTCTAATTGTCGTCGCCGTGGTGTGTTGGATTGGTTAAAAGGCACATGACTTTCCACAGCGTGACGCACCGCGTGGACGCGGGTTCGATTCCCGGTCCCTCTGGTGTTCCGGTTGCCTTAAGATTTTTCACATTATTTATACAAAGGCATTTAAAATTATTTCATTCCTTGACAAAAAAAAAGTATAAAGTATGAGAAGCATGTTTTTATTCAATATAGAAAAGTATTTAATGTTTATTTCAAGTTTGACACAACCTAAACTTATAGTAATATAGAAATACTCTTCAGTGTTATGTATAGAAAATATGTAATAAGCGATTTTGAAAAGTATAGGTTCAGACAGTTCGTTTGTTTGAAGTCAATTTGTATGTACTACATCCCTTACCATATTTCCAATAATCTTATAAATACTCGTATTAATTTGAAAATTTATAAGAAATAATTTGAGAATATGATCATTATAATTCACTACTTAATTTGAATCACTGAAAAGAAAATTCGCTTACGATTCTGAAATATTAAATCAGAAATAAAGTAATTTTTTTTAAATATATATATATATATATATATATATATATATAAATAAATATATATATATATATATATATATATATACATATATGTGTGTGTGTGTGTCCACACACGCACAGAATTACATGAAAACAGTTAAGACTAGTAAATATGCAGTTAAATCAAATAAGTGACCAAACCAGTTAAAGAAAGTTAAAGACTTACCTCCGCAGTAAGATACTACATCTCTAAAATATTTTACGGTAGATATTGTAATAAATTTATTTTACAAAATTAATTAAAAAATATTATCATTACCGAAAGTAATAATGAAACTGATATACGTGAATTTCCATATATAACGTGAGTCAATATCTAAAATAACATAGGGAGAATTTCTGTAATTTTTATATTGTTTTAGGTAATAAAAAATTATTATCATTTGTATTTAGATATGGTGGAGCTATTCGGGTTCTTAATATATTTTATTTATGAGAACATTGAAACCTATTGAAGCTACCGTTCCTGTTATTATTCCATAAGAGGGAACATATTTATCTTAAAGATTACGATCAGCGCTAGTGGCCGATTTATGCAAGAACATAATGCGAACGCGCTTTTTGGAAACAGACATTTAGAAGACGTACGCCCTGGAATTTAAATAAAATATATTATTTTACCTTCACCCACTTATACTTTACGGGTCAGAGCAGCTCACGGGGGCTTAGCATAGTATAACTAGTGGCCGTCGTAAACAAAGCCTCCCCGACCTCCATAAACCTACAGTATCCATAATAACTATACATAAGACCAAAATATCGTACAATTTCACCTAAAAAGATGACAGAATCATGCAGCGAGCCATTTGGCTTGTGGAATCTTGGTAGCGATAAGATCGTGAGACTGCAAATGCGACGGTAATCTCCGCGTCAACCGAACCATTTAGCTGGCAGTTTTATCTCTCTACAGCTTCCATGATTTATGACCTCTCCCGTCTCGCGGATGGATTAGAGGAACAATGACCGCTGTAGACATTATTACCCAGCTTGTATTTTAACATTTTTGTTTTATGAGGGGCCTGACTGTTGTCGTGCCCAAAGTTTAATGTCTAATTTTTCACCTTGTGTTATTGTTTTTGATGTTATAATATAAGTCGCGCGCGTTATAAAAGAAAATTCGTTCTCATCAAGCAATGTGAAGTCGTCTTATATTAATATGAAAATAGTTTTTTGGTATTTATTACCTTATTTAATGTGTTATTTGGTAAGAACATTTTCAATGATTATGTCGTCCAGTTTATTGCAACAAGCAGGATGGAAGTCAAATAAGCGTTGAAGTAAAAATAGGAGTCAATAAGAGGAAAGGCTATTTTTTTCATTAGGGATGATAATAAAAAACTTATGCATTTATTTATATAAGTCATATTACACACAAAACTGTGAATGAAAATTTAGTTCAATGTGTAATAAAAATTCGAATTAAAGTCAAGTCAAAAGCAGTTGCATGTAAATCTTAGTTCATTAGAGAATATTTTTTTTAAATACCGGTCTCTACATTAATATATACATTATATTAACGCCTACTGGTAAACAGGCTAGAGAGCTCTCTTGAGACCATTGGAAATCCAATGCGCACGCCGTAATTTCAAACGATAAATTTTAAAATAATACAATTCTTATTAAATAAGAATATATTCTATAATATGATTATAACAATTTATCAATCCGTTATATTAATTAAAATACATTTTTTATATAAACCTGGAACAAATGAATACTTAAAATTGGTTCAACTCCATAAAAAAACTATAGATTTTAGCAGAAAACATATTTATTGCAAATTAAACATTCATACACATTATCAACATGTATCATATTATAAAAAAAATTGATCTATTTCAGCTCATAGCAATCTTATTTTGTAAACAAATAAACTGCGTTATTTACTAATAAAATATGTTATCAGATAGTCCATAAAAAATAAAAACACTTTTTTAAATTATAATGATACAATATATTTTCAATAAAACAATATATTTAAAACTGTATAATGAAAAAATTTATTTGTAATTATCTATCCGACTTAAAAAAAATACAACTTATTTAAACCCTGGTAAAATTCTTTCTTCGAATTATTCCTTTTCCACTTAAAACATATTTGTTAATAGTAAAGCATTATCCACTTACGGTTAGTTCAACTTTTCATAAAAGAGCTCGTTAGATTTTTAAAGAAAATCTTGAGTTAAAAATTTATAAAATTATCAACGTATTTTATATTACACTGAAAGCACACTTAAAACCAGTTTTATTTTCTAAATATACAATCTATAGCATTTACAGATAAAATATATTACCAGATAGTCCATATAAAATAAAGAAAATTGTTTTTCAATTATAATATTACAATATTTTTTCAACATTACCATCTGTTTAAAACTGTACAATGAAAAAATAATTTAAAATTATCAATCCGAATGAATAACTTATTTAGACAATGTAAATAACTTTCTTTTCTTATTTGTTTTTAAAGTGAAACTTTTATTGTATCGCCTCAGAATATTTCGTTTACCTATCGCATGTCGCATTACAGTCGGCCGCGGAGTGGGGGTAAAGTGAAAGGCGCTTGGCAGAGCAGCTGAAACCAATATGGCGGTACCTATAGCTCTCATCAGCTGTGCAGCGTTTACATTCTCACTTATTTTCGTGCAAGTGCATCGTGTTATTTGTATGATTTGATCTGTGTTTTCATGTAAATGTTCATAGTCACTTGATCGCGATGGACGCAAATATAGCTAATAAATCAAATAACTCGATAAACGAGGAAAAGACCGAGAATAGTGCGAAAATATCAAACGATGAATTAGTTTTACGCCGTAAAAGGTTAAATGCCGAGAGAGTTCGTGCTTTTAGGAAAAGAAAAAAAGATCATGGTAAGTCAATATAATTTTTATAGTGAATTTATCAGAATTATTAGAACTGTCTGCTGGAGCATATTTGTTTAAATATTCATTTTAATTTCGAGTGTTTAAATTTTAAATTTATTTAAGATTTTTTTATATATATTCGATTCATTCAATATATTTAATTTTATTTAGGTCTCCCGTCATCTTCGCAAGCCGAACTAAACTCTGAGCCACCGGACAAAATTGGTAGACCGATATCAGATGTCACACCGAGTAGTAGTAGAGGTCCAGCGTTGAGTCCTGGATTTATTCAATCTGTCGCTCAAAGTGGTGAGTCCGTGTCAGAAAATAATGTGACAAAAATGTTGCAGAAAAAATTCTAAATCAAAAGCGACTAAATGCGGAAAGATGCCGTAAGTATCGTCAAAAATGCAAGCGGTTAAAATTGGGCACCAGTTCTAATCAAAACGTTAGTAACTGTGATACGAGTACGAGTCGAGATTCAAACACAAGTCGAGAATTTCAAACACAGGCTCCTGAAAATATTACTGGAAACGCAAACTCCAGCACTCCTGAGGCCGTAATCTGAGAATGCATGTCAATGTTTACTTATTTTAGTTACCACAAAATATTATTTACATTTATAAACTGTGAGACTCAAAGCGAAGATGAAGTTAGTGATCAAATAATCGAAATTTAAAATAATTCAATGATTTATATAAATATTGATCTACGTTTTTAATATTTTAATATGTATATATATATCATACCGAACATTGTATTTATTTATGTATTATGTACTTTAGTACGCAGAGTAAAATAAACATTCATAGTTATATATCTTGTCTACTATTATCATTTCCTTTTTCACGTCTTAAGTTAATATTACTTTTAAAATCCTAAATCAAGTAGCTTTCGAAAAATTTTCAATTAAATGCCTACAATCTGAAAAAAAGTTTCACTTTCATCGTGGTTTCCTAAAACCACACAACTTGTTTTACTTAAAATATAATTTTTACTCATAATTAAATGAAATTACGTGATGTAGTATTATTTCTACTTTCTTTAAGTTCTTTGTCACGACCTAGGTTTCATTGTATTATAACATCTTCAGGTGGACTAATAGCAAATCTCTTTGCCAATAGCCCACCTGAAGATGTATCGCGTAGTTTTATTTAATTATGAATATTGAATGAATTTCTACAAAATTATCGCCAAATATATTAAATAATTTTTACTCTTTATATAATTATTTAAAAGTATGTTTATACATGTTTTTATAATATGAAACATAATATTACTAACAGAATGCTTGGGTACGTTACATTAAAACTCACAAAGGAAGAAATCATGTTAATTTAGTATTTTCGTAGACGTTATACTTAAAACATGATGCCTGTGATCCTCAAATTTTAAAAACTCTTGGTTTGTTTTGTTTAGCAAATAGACTAATGCCGAATAGTTTTTTTATTTACTTATTTGCTCGCGATGATCTTTGAAACTAAATGTCCCATTCTTAAAACTTTTTCTGGGACAGAAAGCCCATACCTTTTTCTGAGAAATAGATTGGCTTATTTATTCAGTGATCATTCCGATTACTTGCGCCGATATACCTCCAACTCCGATGATCGATATCATTTGGCGAATAGAGCGGTGCACGCCTAGTGGCCGTGAGTGGAAAGCAACATAATTAAGTTAATTCTACGCAGGAAAAAGGCCGGGCACAACCAATATATGATAAAACAAAAGTTACGTAAATTAATTTTTCAATTTTCACTGCTTTAGTCGCATTATCTGTACTATTAATAAAATTGTTACAGAGTGAATTTTGTGCATGGAAAATATTTTAAAGAGAGTGATTTATTTAGCATAAAGAATGATGATGGAAGTCATAAACAAAAACATACTTCCGTCTGTATGTTAATTTGTGCGTCAATCACGCGATTTTGATAAGATTTGCAATGGTAATAGCTTACAACTTGAAACAACATACGAGGAAGAAAAAAATTCCAATGAAGTTTCTTATTCCGAATTTTACATGAGTGAATCTTTCAGCAGAGCAGAGCTAGTAAAAAAACCTGATACATACTGATGGAATCGTAATATTTCTGTTGAACTGTTTACAAACATTGCTATTTTTTTTTATTATATATTTGGTTTTGTAAATTGACAGTACAGCTTTTAAATGCGTAAGGTTATGAAATGTTATTCAAAAACAACGCTATGGTTTTCCCGTAAAAATTGCGTACATTTCTAACAATGTACTCTTTACTTAATTATGACTTTAAGCGCTAAGGATAATATTGGGGTGACAATAAAAATTTTGCAGATATTTTCATTAATATTTTTTTTCATTGGCATTTTATATAATACTCTGAAAAAAAACTCGAACATCCAAAATCTGTATTCTTTCCTCCCCCTAACATTTTGAAATATTCATAAAGGCGCTTTGGAGGAAATAAAATAACTGGTGAGATTACTTTTTTTTAAATGTCTTCTATTGTTTTTATATCAATCGAAAGATACCAATTTTCTAGGCAATTTATAATATGAACGCATTATTTGTTTAATAAATTTTATTCAAATAATGTGCTTACAAGCCCAGTTTTACGTGTGACATAAAAAAACTAATTTGGAAAGGTTTTTGGTTATATATCTATTTTTAATAGGGATAGTCGCGAAAAGTACTTCATTGCTGAAGTATTTAAATACCTAAGTCACGTAGGTAATTTCAACGATGTTATAAGGGAAGAGTTCATGAAATAAGGAGAAGACCAAAGATTTAGACTCCCTTTTACACCAGAAAACTTCAAGTATATTGGATATATTCGTCGCAATACTTCACCAGAAACGTTTCTTTGACATTTGTTCCTGAGAAATATGGTCACTTCTCTTTTCCTTTTTTATTGGGTATGCTAGGTTACTACAAGATACAGCACGGAAGAAAAGAATCTTTGACAAAATTTATTTACTTGTTCGTAAGTACAAAATATTTTGTTTTATTTATTGGAAAAGTTTCCTCTTTGTCGTTGATAATAATCTGCGCTCGTGCAGTTTTTTTGCTATACCGGCTTCTAGAAATGGGTTATATAGAAAATCATAACTTTCTCACGGTATTCGACTCGGCTGTTGCACCAGGGGATAACGTATCTATGACGAGTAAGAGTAAACTTGTCACCGTTCTGAGCTGCGGAGTTTAAATTTCTTGTTATCGTTATTGAAAATTAAAGGTGTTGAAGGTGTAGCATTTCGGTACCGGTATGTAAATAAATAAAATATAGAAATATAATGTTATCTCTAGGTCAGCACTGGAAGAAAGTGAATTCATCCCGGAAGAGCCCTAAAAGAAAAAAATGGGGTAGAACAGATAAATAGCGGTGATGAAACTTCTATCAGATAAATGATAAAAACAAATAACAAAGATTGACATTGCACAGAAAAATTCTGAACTTCATTAATAGGTTTTCAAACCTAACCACGTAACACATTTCAAAAAAGGCCCCTTTTTTAATTTTACAATGTACATATGTATTAGGATTGTAACTTACATTTACTTGCGATTTTTTTCAAATCAAATAAAATAAAGTTTTTAACAATAATAAAATAATTGAAGAGATAATAAAGTTTTTCAAATACACATTTTATAAAAAAACAAATCTTTTTTTCAGAAAATATTCTATGACATAATATGAATAAAAAAATTTGGCTATTTATTATAAAATCATAAACATCTAATGAAAAAGAAAATTATATCTTTATTTTGGTTTAATACTAAAGTTTACTTTAATATTAAACTTGCTTTGCTTTCATATTTGCGAGTACTACATATATCCTCCCCGAAACCGAAACATCATTATCACATATCATTACCGTAATATAATTATCCGGTATATTGTTAAAACTTTTATCCTTCTTTTTGATTCGCCGTAGTCGGGTAATTTAAAAAAAAATTGTGTTATTTTCTTTTTTTTTTTGCTAATTAATTTCCAGAAAAATATTTTAAGGAGTTGATACAAATTTCGAAGTGGTTTAAGTACCAAACCGCTCCAGCAGTTTGGTCCTTGAAATGGAACAATAAATGCCACGATGCTTATTACTTCTTTATGCTAAGAGTATAAGAGACTGCTTAAAAATACAATATGACATTCACTGGTATACATTGTCACGAATAATGTAAAATGGTACTTCAACCACTTCGAAATTTGTATCAACTCTTTAAAATATTTTTCTGGAAATTAATTAGCAACAATAAATGGAAAAAAAATATGTATTGATTTGAGAGACTCGTATATGATTTTTGCCAGTTAATAATTGTAAGAAAATAACACAATTTTTTTTTAAATTACCCGACTACGGCGAATCAAAAAGAAGGATAAAAGTTTTAACAATATACCGGATAATTATATTACGGTAATGATATGTGATAATGATGTTTCGGTTTCGGGGAGGATATATGTAGTACTCGCAAATATCATAAATTACTATTAAAATACTTTCCATTGAACCGTTTGTAATAAAATAAAAATTTAAGAAACTAAAATTTGACCACGAAAAATACAGATCAAGAACTATTGCGTTCCGTATACTATTTAGACATCTCAGAATTACAAAGGTAAAATGAAAAATATGTCTCACGATAATATTGTTTTTTTCAAAGTAGTAGAATGTTTGATTGCCGTGAACCATCTATGCATATTAAAAATAGATTATGGAAAGAAAACAAATTTTTCATGAGAAGTATTTTTCATCGAAATGTCTTTAAAATTAAAATGTAGTATGAAAGCAAAGCAAGTTTAATATTAAAGTAAACTTTAGTATTAAACCAAAATAAAGATATAATTTTCTTTTTCATTAGGTAGATGTTTATAATTTTATAATAAATAGCCAAATTTTTTTATTCATATTATGTCATAGAATATTTTCTGAAAAAAAGATTTGTTTTTTTATAAAATGTGTATTTGAAAAACTTTATTATCTCTTCAATTATTTTATTATTGTTAAAAACTTTATTTTATTTGATTTGAAAAAAATCGCAAGTAAATGTAAGTTACAATCCTAATACATATGTACATTGTAAAATTAAAAAAGGGGCCTTTTTTGAAATGTGTTACGTGGTTAGGTTTGAAAACCTATTAATGAAGTTCAGAATTTTTCTGTGCAATTTCAATCTTTGTTATTTGTTTTTTATCATTTATCTGATAGAAGTTTCATCACCGCTATTTATCTACTTTATTGTTGCTAATTAATTTCCAGAAAAATATTTTAAGGAGTTGATACAAATTTCGAAGTGGTTTAAGTACCATTTTACATTATTCGTGATAATGTATGCCAGTGAATGTCATATTGTATTTTTAAGTAGTCTCTTATACCCTTAGCATAAAGAAGTAATAAGCATCGTGGCATTTATTGTTCCATCTCAAGGACCAAACCGCTCCAGCAGTTTGGTCCTTGAAATGGAACAACTATATAAACACATCCATATAAATATAATGCTAAAATTAATTTTTTTTCTTTTCCGCCTGGCTGTAATGGCGTAAAACTAACTTCAAAATGTACACAAATACACATTACAACACAGGTAAAAATAAAAATGAAATTTATTTTAACTCCAAGTAAATGATATAAGAAAATCAGTCAAAAAATTATTAGGCAAGTAGAAATGATGGAAGTGACTTAATCTTTTATTGAACTTTTTGATAAATATGTAAGATTTAATTGAACTCTCCCATATTATTTAACGTTCTCTCATTATACTGTAGTAGGCATAAACACTCATTTTACATAAAGGCATTTATAATATAAGATTAATTATTTGGAAATTAGTATAAACATGCGTACGTACGGTATACGAATGTACGTATAAAATATTTATTGGTCGGGTACGAAATGTTAAAAGAACTTTGCATACAAGCTCTTCCGCGTCAAATCAACGATTTATCATTCGATTGCGCTGCTCCTCATTAAGAGTATTCGTGCACTGTGACGAAAGTGGATAAAATGTATTTTTAAATAAAATACATTACTTATAAGACTATTTTCATGTTAAAGTAAAACGAGTTCCTTATTACCATTGAATATTATATTACAATATACTAATACAGAAATGGAGTAATAGCTCAAGTTTCGTCAAGAAACTTATTCTTTCAAATACTTTCAATTCTAAAACTATTACTTATAACCACCAAAAACCACCAAATTAAAATGATATTCAATTAACGCGAGGTCGCAATATTGATTTGCGCTACTCCCAGTTTGCAATTTTAGTTTAATTATTTGATATTCACAATTAAATGAAACTACGTGATGTAGAATTATTTTTACTTTCTTTAAGCTCTTTACCTAGGTGTCGTTGTATTACAATATCTTCAGGTGGGCTGTTAGCGCAGATTCATTCTTTGATTCATTCTTGTTATATTTTTCCATCGTTCGTAAGATTCTCCGTCTGAAAAGAAAATTGAACCGTTATAAGGTTATCACATAAGTATTCATCTGTACGTGTGTAACGGCAATTTTACTCAGAAATTGCTAAACCTAGAATTGTGGACATAGTAACCTTAATTTTCAGATGAAAATTTTAGGGAGGGCAAATTTATTCAATGATTTTTTTTCAAATTTCCTAATTTTTTTGGGATACTTTTTAATATGGGTGGTTACAAGGGACTCAAAAACAATTTGGTAATTTTAAGTATTATATACAAGAAATATACAAAATATTAGGTACTGGTCCTAAAACTACGGACAATTGCGGGAGAGCGACTCGAACAAGATGATTTTTGGCGTATTCTCCACGTTTTAACTATATGAAATATTTATATCCGCCCTAAAAATATTTCATAGGGCAGTGTGTTTATTTTTTCACATGTAATTTTATATAATTTCTCTAAGGTTAAAAAAGGAAAAAAAATATTTCATCGAAACTAACAATTAAAGCTATTATTTAAATATATGACTGAAATAAGAAATGTAACGTTTTCCACCAATGTGCTACAATTTCCTTTATCATTCAGAAGCGATCTCTTTGTAAGTCCGTCAAATCTGTGCTTGAATATTGATTAGTATTTTAAATGTCTTAATACCCTTAGAGATATGATTAAAGCATATCAAAAAATGCATGATACAGCAATTAAAAATGTCTTGACTGTTGCAGGTTTTACTATGTATTTTCATAGTCCTATTTGATATTGATTCAAAAAGATACATTATTCAATAATTTTATTACAAGTCATTGCCACATATATCCACAGCAAGATTTTACATCAAACCGGCTGTCGGTTAAAATTCGAGTAAATTATCAAACATGTTAGCGACTAATCGTACCTTCTAAACACATATCAAATACCGCTATGTACTAACGACGCCAAGTAATCTTTTAGTTTCTTGTCAAGTACGTCGCCCCATGAAAATATATATAAAATTCGTTTCAACAAGTCCCTACTTTGGTAACTTATATAAAAAGTCTTCTCTGTCGTAACCCATAGTTCTACCTAGGCCAATCCAGTTTAAAAGTTAGAAAAGAGATCACCCTTTCTTCAATTATGCCATGTTAAAATATTTAACATTTTTTAAAATTACATAACCGTGCTAACTGTTTTCTACTATTAAATGTTTCGTTATATAGCAAATATCCTAAAATATATCATTTCTAATGGGTTATGTATATAAATATATTTTACATTCTTCCATATTACTATATTCTGACACTTAAATATTGTGGTTAGTTAGAAGAGATTGCACACGTAGCAACTAGTTACCAATTGTGGATGTAATTTTAGTGCACATTGAGGTCCGAAATATATAAAGAAAAAAACGGTATATTTATTTTCTATACTATACTTGTAATCCTACGAACTTACTTTTTTCAAGTGTCTAATATGAGGGTGCAGACATTTTAAATCTGTCAAGTAGTAAAACCAAGCAAGTTTGATAATTATAAAACAAAAGGTCATCACATATACACGTCATTTTCGACCAAACTTTGAAATTTACTCGGTTTCGATTATGATATTTTATTTGCAACAAATATTTTTGAAAATAATCTAAGTCTTCCTGGACATTCTGATAGATTATAATTATTCTGCCTTCTTTACATTTTTTTTACATTAATAAATGTTAATAATAAATGTAGACAAAAATAATAATGAATGTAGACAAAATCATATCAATCAGTCTGTATACAAGTATTCTATTTATGCCACAATTTAATGTTTTTTTAAACGGTTTTCTTTCCATTTATGAATAAGGGAATATATCTCTGTGAAAAAATATGACGTCTTACTTCTATTGAACTTACAAAACTTTTCGTAATCTTCATGAAATTGATTCAGAAAAGTTGTTACCAAAAATTAACTTTAGCTTTCAAGAACAACATCGTTATGGGAAAAAACTGACTTACAAACATTCAAATAGATAGCTAAAATGAAAACACTAACACATAACCTCCAAATAGGGTACAGTCGTTGTCTTAGCAAGGTAACGCCTTAATTGCTTCACCTGGGGCGATGGGAGGACGAGAGGGTAAATGAAGGAAATCCGTCCCACACCCGATTTAAGGCGATACAGCATGTTGCACATCTGAGAAGAAGAGATTTTTTGCAATATTTTTTAAAACATTCGAAAAAGTTAAAATGTTTCAACAGCTTTTCTTTTACTATAACACCAAATTGTTTCGTATAATGGATTGTAAGTTATATCACACCAATGTATTTGTGAACAAATTATTTTTGAAAGCCAAATATGGTTATTAATATTTCTAATTTTTTAGATCATATTCGAAGTTCAAAATTTTTTGCAAAATTTCAAAATTTTAGTATTGTTAGAAATTTGCCCTGGCCACCGAGAAATTCATAATTTTTATTTGACGAAAGAGAAACAAAATGACAAAAATCAAAGTTCTACTGAATTTGTACATTGTTATATTCAAAATGTTATCAAGTGTAGGTATTTTAAAAATTATATTGGTGAAGTGTTTTTTAGTTGGTATATTAGATTTAAAAATTTGTTTTCAAAAATTGTAAACGTGGTAATGTTACAAATAAAAGAAGAGATTTAAAAAAAAATTTTTAATTTTTTTTAAATCTCTTCTTTCATTTGTAACATTACCACGTTTTTACGTAACATTACCACGATTAATATGAAGAATCGTGTGAAAAGTAAGTAATACCTGTAAAAGAAATAAAACAAACGTTTCGTGGACATTATGTTTGATATACAAACAAATTATTTCAATTACCTTTTTAGACATCAAGTTATATTTGGGAAAAAAAATAATATCACATAATAACCAAAATATGCAAAAAACGTCATTTAAAATTTGCTTTTTTATTTTTTCATTTGTCATATGATCATAAAAACATGATTAAATATTTCAACCGCCCCTTTTCTCAGAAAATTATCTCTACAAGAAATAGGTATTTTTTAATTATCAATTGAACAAGAATATTCAATGTTCACCCTCATTAATCGTACGTTGAACAACTCTAAAATGAAATGACCTACTATAATCGACAGATAAAAATACCTTCTATTCTCATCATTACCCCATATTTATTCCTAACCACTGTGTCACCTTTTTGCTTTGGTCTTGTCCAAGTTTATATTCGTTCTAATTTTTATATTGGTATTTATGGAATTATCTTTATTTTGTTTTTCAAGCATAGTTCATTTTAGTTTGTCAATCCTTTAGAATATACAAACAATAGTTATTTTTTCACCTGATTAATTTAGACCGGCTTTAAGACATTACCAATAAAACATAAGGGCCCTACATGTGTATTTAGTGTTATAACAATACAATATATTTTCACAAAAAAATTACAAACAAATATATAGATATTTTATCCGTTAAACACATAAAAATATTTAATAGAGAAATCGAAAATAATTATCTATATATAATATAAGAATTTTAGACTATTTAAAAATACGTGCATATTGACATAAATAAATCAAAAAATAACCTCATGCAGTCAATTTTTTCTTACGTTTGATTATCGATATTTAGACACAGTTTTGATTAAATTGTTCGGTGCTGTCAATACTTACATGAGCATTAAATTAATATTTATGTTGATATAGTTAAATAAATCATTGTCAGACATTGATATTTTTGGTCACACTTCATTAGTTTTATTTTATATGAACCTAGACAGAAAGAGTTAAAACATACAGAGATATAACAGAAATATAATGAAAGTTCTATTATATAGTAGGATAATATAAAATAGGCTTTTAAAGGTAAGCAAGCTAAAAACTGAACCCAAAAAACGAGAGGCATTAGAAAACTCAAACACTACGTGCATTCAAGGCTTCAGCGGCCTTGTGAACAACCAGAGGAACTGCAGTCTCTCTCTAAATCTTCAATTTCCGATGGATTTGAATTGTGCTTAAGTCACGGGCGGGCATCTGTTGGCGCTGATTGAGGCCTAGCTTTCGTCATGACCGGGATCACTTTTTGCCCTATACGCGCGTTCGGCCTCGCTCATCTGAATTAAATATTATATTAGTGACTTGCCCGCTATGTTAATAGTTTGGCAATAAATATTTGGTTGGATTTTGGCTTTTGGTTTTAAATTTTTGTGGAATAATTTATGTGCTATCATTTTCATGAGGTTTGCACAAAATAAGGCGACTTCGGAAAGAATATTTCCTAGCCGTTATCTCACCAATACACGCTCAGCTACTGCGCTTGTTCGTATGCAAAATTTTGAAACTTGATGTTGACCCGTTATATTATATTGTAACTACAGCGAAACATAACGTATTTATTTTTGGGAAACACGGACTTATTTATTATTCATTATCATAATTACGTCATTACGACGATCATAAGTTCCAGTATTATTCCAGTTTATAATCGGAGTTTATCCGTGACAAGGTCACATAAACAGGATGGCTGTGTACAATGAAATAGTTTTCCTCATTATTGGTATATAATAATCCTGTATACGCATATATTTACACTTCGTACCAATAAATGCGTAGTGAAATCAGATAAATGACCAGAAAAATTAAATGAAATAAAGTACTTACTATCGCAGTAAGTTTTTTTGTCTTTTAAATGTTTTACGGTAAAAAACAAAATAAATTTCTTTTACAAACTAAATTATAAATTGAAAAAAATGTCATTACAAAAGTAATAACGCAACTGACATACGTGCTAGCCCATGTAAAAAGTTAATTTTTAATCTTCCTTTTTTATTAAGCAATAAATTATTATTAAAAGTTATCCGTAACTATTAGTCAAGGTAATCGGACACCCAATATATTTTATTTACGAGAACAATGAAATATACTACAGCAACAGTTTTTATTGTCTTTCTGTAAAAGGGAACATATTTTTCGTCAAGGTTAAGGTTGGCGCTAGTGGCAGATTTATGCAAGAGCATAATCCCAAAGCTCGCTTTTTGACAAACGGACAATTTTAAAAGACGCACAGCTTTGCTTAAAAAAAATTGTGTCATTTTACTTTGGTCCCCCTATCCGTTACGGAATTGGCGCTGACCCGTGTAGTCTCACGGGTGTTTAGCATAGCATAAGGTGGCCGTCGTAAAGAAAATGTCCCCGACCGTCGTAAACTTCTAATATCCATAATAATAACAACTGGATACATAAGACAAAAATGTCGTACCAGTCCGCCTAAAACTATGTCAGAATCGTTCAGCGACCCGTCTAGGGAATGGAAGAATAAGGTTGTGAAACATTCTCCGTACCAACCGAACCATTTATCTCGCAGTTTTATCAATTTGTAGATTTCAAGATTAATGACCTCCTTTATCTCTTGAATATATTAAAGGGACAATGACCGCAGCGGGGATTATTAACCAGCTTGCATTTTAACGTTCTATTCTAACATCCACATTATCATGAGAATTAAATGTTTAATTTTCACTGTGTGTTTTGTGTTTGTTGCAATAATAAAAATTGCGCTTGTTATAAAGACATCGTGACCGTCATGATACATAAAATAATGCCATGTTAAAATGAGTATATTACTTGGTATTTGTTACTTAGTAGTTAGTATATCATTTGTTAAAAATATCTCAATGAATATGTCGTCCAATTGATCACGACAATTTGAATGGAAGTCAAATAAAAATTAATTTAAAATTAAGATTTAATAACAGTAGAAGCTAAATTGTTTTTTTGTATAGCTTCTAAGTACTTATACTTATATTACTGGTATTATACACAAATTTGTTAACAAATATCGTACAATGCTTAACATCAATTCCGATGGAAGCCAAACAAGTAAGTTAATTAAAGAATTAAGTTTGAATTAAAAAAAGAAGTCAAAAGCAGAAGCGACTAAATCTTTTTATTAGCGACAAATTATCGAAATACTGGTCTTTGTTTCAATAAACGTCGTATTAAATTCAATTATTTAGCCCATTCCTCTAACCGAATTCATGCAAAACTATTTTACACCTTGGTGACATCACGTAAAATTGCCGTGTAAACTCGTAATTAATTTCGGGTCGAATGTAAAACTACTGAAAACTTGTCACAAATTTGTTAATACCACTAACGTACTGCCATTATAATCGCTACTTGATTTGTAACTTCTGAAATTTTTACAATGCTAACTGAATCTCTCTGAATTACTTTAGAAGTTAACGTGACTCATAGCTAAAATAAATTCTACCTTAAATAATTCTGTCATTTGCAATATGCCGTAAGTAGCGCGGTAGTAAATCCTAAATCAGTACACCATTTTTCTTTCCGTCATCTCTTTTATTACGGTTTTTATTGCAGCGGTTAGATTGGAATACTAGTACTGGGTCCAGAGTACAGGACACGATGGAATTCCGTCCATTATAAGCCGTACATTTTTAGACTGATAATTCTAATAATTCTCATCACGTTAGGGTGCAAATGTGCCTGCTATGAAAACATAACATGATATAGGGTAGCTACTTAAATATATTTCACTCTCTTTGTTAAACAGAATAAAGTTTGGATTCAGGATAAAAGTAAGTAAGACCTTAAATATATATTTTAAATTATATTTCCACGTTCAAATACGTTTTGCGAACGTTTTTTCACATGAATCACCTATCAATAAACGTAACCTCCAAATTGCGAACTCAGTGTTGTGAACGACTGCATAATACCGTCAGTGCGACTGAAAATGAACTATCCATTACATTAAAAATATAACTATATATTTAAAATTAACATAATAGTTATTAATAAGTAAATAACCTAGGTATTGATATGGGTAGGAAAGAGAGAGAGAGATTAGGAAAAGAAGGAATAAAGTGGTGATTAAAAATCAAGGTACTATATCCTTTTCAGATGATTTTGGAAACATAAGGTGATATTGCGTTCGATATCAAGTGCGTTCCAGTGTTTGACACTATATTCAATGAAATAGTATTCATACGAGGTAATGTTATGTTTATAAATAAAGAGAGTGAGATAAGACGGTTTTATTAAAGAATTGATATTTTTATTTCATTGATAAATCTTGTAGAAGGAATTTGACGAGTGTTTCTTCAAATTTAAAGTTACAAGTGTCAAAGATTTGACTGGAATTTTTGTAGGTGTGTAACAAATTACTGCTAATACGATACTTGGATTATATTCAGAAATAGATAGCACAAGTAGAAAACTGTCAGTAGATTAATCAGATTTGTTTTAACCCTTTTATCAAATACTGAATTTTGTTCCGCCTTTCTTCAATAGATCATACCTGTATATTTTGTTCATGCAATTCTAAAAGCATTCTAAGTTGTATGTTATATGCTTACACAGCGGAAAAGCTGAGGATTCTAAAAAATATTCTTAGGATATATTTTGGTATACATTTAAAAACCGATATTTTCTACAATTCGACCAATTTACATCCGAAAATGGTTAAAATAAATCATTAACGACAATGTTATTTTCTGATGTATTGTATTAAATGTTAATTTGTAACTGAAATAACAAATTCTGTCACATCAATGATGTAGTAGACTTTAAATAGTTTCTTTGTGTTACCCGTACATTCTCATGTTCAGTTGATAAAAAGCTGAAAATTATATTTTAGTAAAGTCTTGAAAACACTTAAACTGCACTGATATTGACAGAGATTTAATCCAAAGATTTCTCATTTCTATAATTTATGGCGCTGTGAACGTTTACAAAATATATATCTGTTTGTTGGACGGTCACTTTACTCGTAAAATATTTACAGACTTTTTGCTGTAAAAAAGGAATCGAGCAAAGACATACTTGACTTGTAAGTTATCAACATTTTTCTCTAAGATTTAAATAATAGTATATAGTATATATATTATATATATATATATATATATATATATATATATATATATATATATGTATAAATATATATATATATATGTATATATACATATATATATATATATATATATATATATATATATATATATATATATACGTATAATGGTATATATAATACAATGCATACTGATTGACACATGTTTACATGTTCAATTTTTATATTATAAATTATTAGAGAACATTTGAACATGAAAAGGAGTTGAGTGTAAAAGCAATAGTGGTTCGTATCCTTGACCCCAGCGCGTGTGAAATGTTAATTTGACCCTTATTATTACAAATAATAGCGCAGAGTACCACTAGAACGCCGACGTTACCTTTATAAATTGCCTGTTTCTATATAAATGGCAAGCAATTTTCGGGGAAATATTTTACCCAAACTTGACATTTTCGTGTATTTACTCGTGGTCTTCTATGTAGCTCTAATTGACATTATATATATACACACACATATATATATATATATATATATATATATACGCACATACACACACACATATGCAAATTTATATTTGTGTATATTTGCATATATTTACGTGTGATTTTATGCGACCTGGGCATTAATCTCTTAAAGTTCCTGTAGTACGTTGTCGAGTTCTATAGGTGATTCTAATAATAACGCAACATCGTTGAACTGACATAAGTACAATAAGTTCTTTCAAAAAATATATATACATACATGTATAATGTCCATAACGTTTCTTATAATATGTCGAATAGTACTAGTTTATTTAATAACAACAACTATTTTCAATTTATAGCCTTCCACGAACTTATAATTATATTTTTCTCCCTAGATATTCGGCGGCTTTATATTCCTTATAAGAACCATTATATATTATAGTTAAACAGGCACGATTCAAGTGGGATAGTTTCCCTATAAATTTTTCCACAGTTATCTCTGGACTCAAACGTCCAATTTTTTAAACTTTTTCGGGGATAGAAAACCCATATTTTAAGGATAATGATAGGTTATATATAATCAAGCTATGATTCACAGTGGCATAGTGGTAAAAAAATGTAAGTGGCTGTGTGTGGAACTAATTCTACGGGGGTAAAAATGCTATAGACACCTAGCGAATAATGAAACAAACTTTAAGTAAACTAATTTTCACAATTTCGTTTCTTTAGTTGCATTATAGAAGATAAACCTGTTAAAAACGAGTGAAATTCGTACTATTTCGTTCAAACTATTGTTATGTGTAGGTATTATTTATATTACATATTTACTTATGTAATTGCCTGGCACAATTTTCGTGGACGTAAGCTTATCAAATTTTAACCAAAAATAACGCAACGTAGTTTTCCTTTAAACTTTGAAAGCTTTTCTATAATGTTCTTTTTTTAACTTTTACTTTACAAGCTTGGGATGTTATTGGGTTGACAAAAATATTTTTGTAGATATTTTCAATGACATATCAAGACCTTATTTGTGGAAAAAATACGAAAAAGCTTCCAATTCCATCGTCCAACGATTTGGTTCTTTCCTTTCCCTAATACTTTGGAAAATTCATGTAGACATTTTAGATGATAAAACTAAAACCATAATATGTCCTTTTTGCTTCGCAGTATTTATGTAAAAATACCCACCTTTCGTGGGTACAAACAAAAAACTACAAGAAAATATTATAACACACGTAGAAAAGAAAGCAAATTTTTTTAAAATTGTAAATAAATGACAAATGAACCACTCTACGAAAACCTTTATAAAAAAATTTCGAAACCTTTATAAAAAAATTGTCAAATTTGACCTAATTTCCAATTCAACCATATAACATGTGGGACTTAACTAATTTCTCCCATACATATTGGTTTCTTCTTAATACACTGAAATGGGTATAAACACTTACTTTTACATAAAGACATTCAAATTAAGGACTAATTAACTGAAAATTAATTTAAAGATGTATACGAATGGTACACGTATGAAAGTATTCAGTCTCGATCAGTCGGGTGCCAAATATAAACTCGGATTTAAAAAGCTTTGCTTAAAATCTTTTCATCATCAAATAAACTATTTATCGATACTCCGGCCATACATTCAAAATATTGATTCATTGAGACGGAAATCAATAATTTGCACTTTTAGATAAAATACATTTCCATTAGGACTAGTTACAGTAAATATTATTATATTTTTCGATAAACACCCTTATTATCCATTATAACGCATGTTTTTTTAAATTTTAGTTTGGCTTCGGCTAAGTAACTTTGTAATGAAATAGGCTAAAATAAAATATAATAAATGCTTATTGATGAGGTTGCAAGAAAACAAAAAAAATATTTTCCCTTTTTTTTGGTGTCGGTAACCATGCGTAATATTCATAAACATGACATTGCTTAGTTTCACTAGTTTTTTCACATTATTGGAATAACCAATATAAAGGCAGAACCAAATTAGTCAGATGAACCCATATAGTAAGTCTATTACAAAATGTGATATAGCAAAAACTAATTTGGAAATTGTTTTTGGTCATATTTCTATTTTTGTGTAGGAATTAGTTGTACTTATGTAAATTCAACGACGTTGCATTACTATTAGAAACCACTAAACAACTCGACAATGTACTACAGGAACTTTAAGATATTAATGCCAGCAGCACGGTCGGCCTACAGATGAACGCAACTCGAAAAAAAGTGACTTTAAATTCTTCAATAGTTTCCATAATAGTCAGAGAATGGAATATATGTGAGATGCACGCATAAAATCACATTTAAAAATATACACACATATAAGTATGCATATGTATACATATAATATATACATATATAAATATATATATATATATATATATTTATATATATATATATATATATATATATACATATATATATATATATATATATATATATACATA
This sequence comes from Druceiella hillmani, assembly GCA_039881145.1. NCBI lineage: Eukaryota > Metazoa > Arthropoda > Insecta > Lepidoptera > Hepialidae > Druceiella > Druceiella hillmani. The sequence goes on along the minus strand of JAYKKI010000046.1, from coordinate 16,843,621 downwards.
TATATATATATATATATATATATATATATATATATGTATATACATATATAAATACACATATATATAGATTTTCATACTTTAAGACACAGATCTGAAATATTTTTGAAGAAATTTATTTTCAAATTCTTAAATGGAATAGTTTCATAGCCAAACTTATCGAAAAAAACCTATTGCTCTTAGCATCTGATGTTTATCCGCACTCGCGTAGTCTTAATATTTTTGCTATACCGGCATCTAGAACTGAGTTATACAGAAAATTTCCTCTTCCTCCTCCGGATTCCGGTTGCACCAGGGGTGACGTGTTTTAATGAATGAGAGTAAATTTGTCAAAATGTGTCGCCGTTATATGATATAAGTTTAATTACCTATCTTGTTAATATTACAGAAGAGCAATTGTGTTGAAAGTAACATATTTCTGTATTTGCACGTAAAAGAGTTAACAAATAAAACAAATAAATATAGTACACTCTCCAGATCAACACTGGAAGAAAGTAAAGACAGTGACTATATTTTAGAAGAGCCCTAAGAGAAAAAGAAAAAGAAGCAGACAGATAAAGATCGGCAAAAGGAAATTCAATCGAGTAAGTGATATAAACAAATGACAAAGGTGAAATTCCACCGAAAAATCCAAAATCTTTGGAACGAATCTTCAAACCTAACCATGTATATGTAAAATTTCGAGAAAAGAATGTCCCTTTTTTGACTTTATGCTTTAAATATATATTTATGTCATTATATATATTTGGTTACAATTTTTTTTCCAAAACTTAAAGAAGATAAAGTATTTATTATGACAATAATGAAATCATTTAAAAATTTATAAAATTTTCAAAATAACCATTTTTAATATAAAACAACGATTGTATCTGAATGTATTATGTCATATACAATGAATAAAAATACCTTGCTAATTTATTATAAAATTATAAGCAACTAATGAAAATAAGAATTATTTATTTATGACGTGTTAATTTCGCGGTAATAACTAAAGTTTTAATAGTGGAAAACATATGTGGTCACTGGCCAGTAAGTGGTCTGTTAAGAAAATATCTGATCCTACATTAATTATTGCAATATTAATAAATTAAAAAGTATAAAAATTTCAATCCAATTACGAACAAAATACGAAAAATGTTTTAAGAGCTTTTACGTGCAATAAACTATTTAGATATTTTAAGATTAATATTAGAGTTAAATGGAAATTACTTCTCATAAAATTTTGTTTTCTCCACATAGTCTATTTTTATCACAGGTGGTTCAACGTAGTCAAGTCTTCGACCACTGTAAACATTATTTTGAGGTATATTTTGCATTTTATCTTTGTTATTATGAGACGTTTAAATAATTTATGTCACGCAAAAGTTATTAAGGCTTGTTTCGTATTTTTCGTAGTTCGAATTTAATTGTTTAATATTTTATTTTATTTTATAATTTTTAGAGTAAAAGTATTATGATGATAATTTGTGGTACCTCCTATATATCTCCTTACTTAAACGAATAATACAATTATCAGTCACTACATTGATTATATATAAATAGATAATTAAAGTCATTATAACCCTTCTTTTTCTTCGCCGTAGTCGAGTAAGGGGACAAAAAACATATACAAATACATCTAGTCATAAATTATGAATAAAAGTTGATTTAATTATCAATTAATTCTTATAATATTATGTACAGGACTTTATTTAATTCTTCCATTATACTTTTAGTTTGTCTCATTATATTGAAGTAAGTTTGACTCATTCGACATAAAGACATTCACAATTGGGTACTAATTATCCGGAAATAAGTTTGATCACCCGTAAGCATGTCACAAACGTATTCAATACATTATGTATTCAATATCGATCCGTCAGGTGCGAAATGTAAAATTCAGAGTGAAAAAGATTTGCGTAAAAGCTTTTCCGCGTATAATGAAGTACTTATCATTTTAATACCGTGGCCCAACATTATGTGTTGGTGCGTTGTAAAGGAAATCTATAAAATGTACTTTTAGATAAAATATTTCAAAAATAAATATTAAATAATTTCGTGTAGGAATAGTTTCAGATAAATATAGATGAGTTTATTTTTGGTATGAAATATTATATTAAAATAAACTTAAGCCAAAAATAAAATAATACTTAAAGTTATGCAAAATTTAAATATTGAAAAGCTTTAAATTCCACAATGATTAGTTCTAATAAATATCAAGTAGATTTAAATTTAAATATTACCGATAACCGACAATGAAAAAAATTATTTCATTCAATAATTTACATTGATATTAAATGAAAATAAGTTAATTAAACAGTAATAACAGTTAACGTCACGCTGTAACCGATAATTTAGATCATCTTATTTTACTCACTAAATCTTGCCTACCTGCTGTAAAAGTAATAATATACCCATTTATCATTTTATTACTTACAGGTGAAAAAAATGTTATCACCCCTAAAGTAAATCTGAAAGTATTAAAATTTAACGTCAGCCTAGAGAGGGTGAGAGATTTATGCGCATCCCCTGGGTATCCCCTGCCCCGCGTGTAGGGGATACCCTATAATTAAAATGTTATTCAATTATCGCCATGTCGCAACCCGGATTTTCGCTGTTTATAGCTTGCAATTTTAATTTCATTTCTCAACTGAATAAATCACTGCTTCATGAGGCACGTATTTTTTGGGATGCGTAAATTCGAATTCAGTAATAAGAGCATATAGTATTGTTCACCATTATGTTTACGTTGTTTAACTTATAAGTTTAATAGCGTACCATTAATCAAAATTTTACATTTATATAAAAGAGATAGGTTCAAATTAATAATCAAAACGAGAAATTAAAATTTTTAGAAAGTTTTTTCTTGTACTTTCCCATCATTCGTAGAGTTCCATGTATCAGAATTAACGTAGAACCCTTATGTGATGATCACCTAAATGTAATCTGTTCGTTTGTCATACCGATTTTTTTCGGAAATCTGAATTGATTTTAGTAATTAAATTGAAATTTAAGGGAGGGCCAATTATTTCATTGAATATTTTTTTAATTCCATATATTATTTTGGGTATCGTTTAAAATGTCTGGTTACAATGGTCTTAAAAATATGTTCCATAATTTTCAGTAGTATATACTACAAAATACACAAAAAAATAAAGCACAGTTATGGAAAAATAATGGAAAAATCAAAGTTTTTACAAATTTACGCAGAAGGTGTAGGGAAAACGCCATTGATTTTAACGTATTCATGGCAATGTATATGCCCCTCTATTATGATCTAGCCCAAGTGTGCAAAGTCATAATATCTGTCTCGCAATATTGTAATATGCTCCTTCTAATGGGTGATCGCATTAGGAAATATTTATTGCTCATTCCCTCACTCATCAGGGATTTGTAAATAATTATCGATCTCAAGTTGATCTTAGCATCAGGAAGACGCCATCTATAATTTTTTGTAAAATCCGTTTGAACAGTCATTCTCGTAACTTATATAAAAAGTCATTTATCTCTACCCAGAGTTCTATCCTTTGTTAACTGCTTTTTGCTACATTTGGAAATATAATAGGTTTATAAATAGATTTCACAGTCTTCCACTTGACTAAATTCTGGTGTTTAAACATTGTGATTAGCTGCAACATTTTGCTCACGTGGTGATAATTCTGCCTATTGTGTATGTCATTTTAATGCAATTAAGGTCTGAAATAAGTAACTAAATAAAAGTTCCTTTTATTTTCTATAATATGCTTATGAACCTACCAACCAGCTTTTTTTTTATATATCTCTAGCACGAGTAGATGGAGATTTTAAACCGGCCAAATAGTAAAATCAAACGATTTGTAATATTTATAAAATACGTATATATGTTACAGATACATAGTTTTCAACCCAACTTTGAAAATTACTCCATTTTGATTAAAACAACTCATGCACAATAAATATTTTCGAAAGTCATCTGGAGTCATCCTGGTTACCTTCATAAATAATGATTCAGCCTTCTTGTATATTATTTTCAGAAGCTTTTCCTTAATAAGAAATATAGAGAAAGTCATCAATCAACCTATAATATATATAAAATCAACCTTTATATATATATATTTTTTATTTTATACTTCAAGCCAATTTATTTAAACTGTTTTCTTTTCATTTATGTTAAAGTGAATACACCTCTGAAGGAAAATATGATATTTTACTGATATTAAAATTACAGAACTGTTCACAATACTCATGAAACATATTAGAAAAATTTGTTACTGAAATGTTATTTTGGTTTATACCGTCTGTATCAATATAGCAGACTTGAAGGACATTTAAATGGATAACTAAAAGTGAAAACACTACAACAAAATCTCCAAAGCGGGAACAGTAGTCCACGTAGTACGTTACCGTCTTAATTGCTTCACCCGGGAAGCGGAGGAACAAGATGGTAAATGAAGGAGGTTACAGCGCTCTGCGGTGCCCGTCCTACCCCCAACTCGAGTTAATAGAACTTGTCGCACATCTAAGTAGAAGAGATTTTTTACGATATTTTTTAAGACGTCCGAAAATTGATAAGGTTTAAACAGCTTTTTTTTACTATAACACCCTTTTTCAGGTAAATTTTGTAATAGCATACTTTATAATCAGTATATGTTACATTACAATAAGAAAATTTTTTAGAACGAAGAATGTGTTTTATACCTTAACAAAGTAGAAAGTGATAAAATGCACTTTTCAGATTGGTGGGTAATATTAAATTGACTCGATAAATTGCCATAAAACGATTTTCGAAAGCCAATTATAGTCATTCATTTTGGTTTCATTTTTTTTAAATCGCCTTTTGAGATAGAAATTTGTGTTTTAATTTCGAAATTTTACTTTTATTGGAAATGGACAACCAGAAGTTTATATTTTGTTCTCAACCAGAGGAAGTTCCTTTTTTAAAATATTTGCCATACTCGTATGATTAACAATATTTAAACTCTTTTTAGCTTTATCTAATTAATTACTTCCTATGATAAATAATTTAATTGATTTGAAGACATAGAAAATAACTAATATATTACATTCTCCTCTTTAAAAGTAAAAATTATTGAAAATTGCTTTTACAAAAATTTCATATTAGAAAATGAAACTTCGAAATACGAAATACATCAGAATCAAATACACTTGATTAAACAAAGATTGATATCTAAATTGCAAAAATAAAACAATAATTCAATTATAAAAATTACGAAAAAAACTTTTAATTTTGTGACTTGCGACGTTAAAATTTTTTAAATTTAAATTTACTCTTTTATTGACATAAAATCCATTTTATCCTCAACCGCATTATTTTTCAATTTGTTACATCGATTGTTTTTTTGTACATGTAAAAAATTGGCAAATGAAATATGAGACTGGAAATTACATTTTCATTTGAAGTATATAAAACACTATTTTATTTGTATTTTTCACATTATATGAAACAATATTTCATGTACATTTTTAATTGACAATTTTTGACTAATGTAATAATTAATGTTTTATCTGATTTTATATCTTTAGGCTCTTGACAATTCAATGTAGCAATAATATTGTCAATTGTAACATACAACGATTAGTTCTCATTATGCAATTTCAACCATTGTTCATTATTAAATAAACTGACTCTTGTATCACAATTTGAAGGACCTTATTCACTTTTCACTGAAACATCTCTACTTCACAAATAGATTTAGCATGAGCTGAATATGATGTCTATTCCAGTTTGCAAATATTTTATCATTAAATAATTTCTTAAAATTCTCAATAGTTTCTAACTATGTATAATAATTTTTATTATTTAATATCATGAGATATTTATTCGTGGGTAATAAAAAATTAAAGAATTAATTTTGTCAAATTTAGGAAGAGGAATCAAATTGTACATCTCATATGTTTGTTGTGTAATCAAAAGCATTTTAATAACAAAGACTATTTTATTACTCATACAATAAGTTATAATATTAACTTATTTTAACAATTCAAATGCGTTATTATTTAATTATTTCCAGCTCTTTCTCTCGATATTCTCAATTTGATAGTTAATTTATCAATATAATTATCATAACTATATTTAAGATTTACTTTAGATGCGATTGAACTTAGCAAAGAACATTTATTTCCAAATAATTAATTGTTCGAACGGCGTAAACTTAGTTGACGTATGTACAGATGTACTAAATGAAAGCATGGCGAAAAATATGCATTAATCCAAATCATTTTGATCGTCCTGTTTGTAATTTCTTAGATATTCAATTAAAATTGCATGGCTTCTCGCTAAACTTCTATTTTACTGAAGATGTTTTATTTTAAATAATCGTGAAACTTCTTTCATTAATTTCTACCTAAAATCTGCACCTTGATCTGTGAGTATTATTTTGGATATGTCGAATTTACAAATGAAATCTTTCACAAATACGTTAGCAATTATTTCAGCAGTATGATTAGGCAACGGATAAGCATGGGGAAGCTTGGGTATATCGTCTTGAAGTGTTAATATAAACTTATCTCTGTTTAATGTTAAAGGTAATTGTCCTACAAAATACAAACTATTTTTTTCAATGCCATGCGGTATTGGTAATTACCATCGATTGTCAATGTTTTTTCCAAACTAATTTGTTTCATTGACATGAAGGACTATTTTTAATAAAGTTTTTAATATCTTTCTTTATGTTATTATATTTCTATATTATTATTTTTTTCAATTTTGTGAAATCCACTATGACCTGCAATGGGAGTAACGTACATTTCTTTTATTATTTCTGGAATTTTTTTTTGTTTGGAAAAATTTATCTTTTCTGAATTATTTACTAAAATAATATTGTCTTTAAAAATATATCTTATTATCAATCTTAATTTTTGTAATGTAATTTATCACAATCATCATAAAGTCGAGGTATATTTCACAAATTACTTTATTTCATAAATAACTTTATTAATTTTTTCTCCACAATTAAATGAAACTACGTGATGTAGTATTATTTCTACTTTCTTTAAGTTCTCTACCACGACCTAGGTGATAAAATTCTGAATTTTCTTTATGTAAGACATTCATATGAGGTTTCATTTTAACATCTTCTTCAGGTATTATTCTACTTGGGGTACCGGCATTAGAATTGAATCTATCTGGTTTGTAAATAATAGTACAGTCATATCCTTTTAAACGAAGTCTCCATGTGACTATCTTAGTACGATAAGTTGATTTAAATAAATATGAAAATAGTTTATGATCAGCAATCAGATTATACTTCCTACCAAAAAAATATGGACGGAAATGTCTGACACACCAAATTATAACTAATAATTATCTTTCAGTAACAGAATAACTTTGTTTAGTTTTGTTAAGAGTTTTATTACGTAAAACATAGATAAGTCTTTATCTAATGTACCTTGAGATAATACATCCTCTGTCGCATATGCACTAGCATCAGTTGCTAAATTAAATACTTTGTTGAAAAATTAATATCAGTGTGGTAAAATATTATTTTTTAAAGTATCGAAAGTACATTGTTGCAAATTTGTCCAATTAAAAGCTTGTTCAGTTTTTAATAATTTTGTTAACGGTTGACCTAAACTGCTAATGGAATGAATCTTCTGTAATACCCGGATAGACCTAAGACACATGAAATTTTCTTTGGATCAGATTTTATTCCTTTAACTTAATTATGTGACTTAGATACATTACTTCTATCTTTGAATATACGCATTTATCAAGTTATGACTTTAAATTATTTTCAGCAAATCTTTAAATACTTCAATAAGGTCTGTTTTGATTCTAAAGACTAAAAATTCCCATAAATACCCACATCATCAAGGTAAACGAAACACTTATTGACTTCTAAACTGGATAAAACGTTACTCTTCACCCTTTAAAAAGTAGCTCATGCGTTTTTCAAACCGATATATATTCAAAATGACCTTGAGGTATGCTAAAAGCAGTTTTGGGAGAATCATCAGGATTTATTTTTATTTAGTAGAATCGTGAGGCCAAATCTAAAGTTGTAAAATACTTAGTGTCCTAACTAACCTAAGATTTTTATGATTTGACATAATGAATAAGAATCACGTATAGTTACTTCGTTTAGTTTACAATAGTCAACTACAACCCTCTATTTCTTTGTTCCTAAAAAATCACTTTTTTTGGAACTATCCAAATGGGTGAATTCCACGGACTGGAGTAAGGTTTTATAATATCATCCTTCAATATTTTCCTTTCTTGTTTATTTACTTTGTCTTTTAATGCTTCTGGCTATCTATAACTCTTAGTGTCAATAGAAGATTTATTAATAGTATGAATATAATGAATTATTGAATTAGTACTACTTAATTTGTCACCTTCTGGATAAAAAAATTAGTAAATTGTGTACATAATTTAATTAAAGATTTTTTTTCTTTCATCATTCAAATATCCACCCTTAAACAAGATTCTAATAACCCAATTCTACTACTTTTAAAATTTTTAATTTCTTGTACATCACTAAATTTACAAATACTAGCTTAGCGGAAAGGACTATCATCAATATATTCTAATAAAATTTCCGGTTTGAGAATATCCATATCATATTCAGTTGTGTTTAGGACGGATGTAATGGCTATAAATACACGGCACCATATAAATACACACCATCACTAATTTCAACTTTATTTATAATTCCTGTGCAAAGAGAATTTTTATTAATAACTTTTACAGTTAATCCGTTCGGATCTAGATTTAATACTTATTAACTTAACTTCTGACGTATCTTTAAATTAATCAAATTGCTGATTATTCAAAAATAGTTTCCTTGTCGCATAATATATTCTCCCGTTAAATTTATGAACGATATCGCTCCCTGTTATACTCTGTAAATCAATGGGAAATTTATTATTAACTACTTGCAAGTCAAAACATAAATTTACATAAACAATTCATTTCACTGATCTCAAAGTTAAGATAGGATTTTTTATTTTATTGATAGCTTTATATTTAATTAAACAAATTTTATTATTAAAAATATTCATAGGCAACAACAACTTACTTTAATTGGACTAACCATGGAACCGGTATCTATCAAAAAGTTTAATTTCCTTTCACTTTCTTTCGAATACAACGTAGCGTAATAGCAATTTTTAATTGAACTAATGACTCCTTCACTAATATTACCCTGAGGTCGACTCGTACCGTCGGGTGAAGTTAGTTTAAATGCTTATCTTTAGATTTATCTAATGAGATTGGTTGAAATTTCAAAGTATTATTATGTTTCCTATTTGTCTTATATTCGTTGTTATGGTTTTCATTATGTCGTTAAAAACATTAAAAAATAAACAATGATATCATTTATCAGAGGACGTAGCTTTGTTAAAATGTTTGCCATTTTCGTGTGATTAACAATATTTCAATATTTTCTCTAACGATTTAAATATTTTGCTAATTTATTTAACTGATTTGAAGATGTGGAAAATAATTATTACATTATACTACAATTTAAAGGCCCAAGCGCTTATTCTTTATCCGTTATATTACATTAAATCTAAACTGAAAATAAGCGTTTTCTATTTACAAGTCAAGCAGTTTTATTTGATTGGCATTATTACAATTACATCACTACGACGATGATTAATAAATATTAGTATTAATCCAGTTTTAATTGGGATTTTATCAATTGATAACGTCAGATAACCCGGATGGCTGTAAAGTAATTTACCCTTATTTATGGTATAAAAAACCATGTCATAATAAGAGATAGTCCTCTTAACTTACCCCTTCTTAGAAATTTTGGCCGAAAATGAGTTAAAAAAATTTATTTTATTGTAAAATTGTCTCAACCCATGTATTAAATTTTAAATTTAGACGAAACTTTCATGTTTTTCATATCAAAATCATTATACTACATATTTCTAGAATTTACAAAACCTTGGCAATAGTAGAAGTTTTTAAGATAAAAATGTAAACGTGCTCTTAAGCTTTCTTGTATTATTTATTATAGTAGAAAATCCCAATTTGAAACAAACTTCATCCATCTGTTTAATGGATGAAAAGTATTTTTTATGAAATTTAGTAAGTTAAAAAATATATCGCGAATAAGTTGATTAAACAGTTCCTGGCCAGACTATGATTATTTACAAATTTAAAAATAACTTTCTTTTAAACATTGCGATCATTATTTAACGAACAAATTTTATACCAATCAAAAGTATGAAGCCCATAAAATATACAAACGTTGGGTTGTAAATTTTTTCCTGGCGTAACTATTGGGTTGGTATGTATAAACAGGTAAGTCGGTACTAATAATCTACACCCATCTGTTTAATAAATAAATCATATATCAAAATAAACGCTCTTTCATTCCGAAGACGATGACGTAAGGTTGTTTGTGAAAAATTTGGTTTGAATGACGGTTGGGGAGCTTTAAAATGCGGATGAAGATGTGCGACCAAGAGGTCAAAACAACTATCCCGTGCGATAGAAGAGGATGCAGCATTGAAGCGGGGCGTGTCCGTCGGATGAAAGAGAGTGCGCATTCTATTTATTCGTGCAATTGAGAAGTAAAAGATAATAAGGAAGGAAAGTAAGTAGTAGATGAAGTAGCTAAGAGTGTTTTTTGTGTGACTCGGACGAGTCTGTAATTTATTTTGACGACGAAACTTTCCAAATTTGTTAATTGAAGTTGGCTTTTCGTAAAAAAAGAACTTTAAGTCAATGAAGTTGAGTTAGCTAAAGCACCACTCGATTTAGTTGGTTATTTAACCTCGTCTTATAAAAAGTAACTGCTTTGAGAAATAAATACAATGTAGAATTTAATGATTTAAATACGGAGGACACATTAAGTACATAATACATAATTCTTCTAAATTATTATACAAATATAACTTCGATATGTTATTTGTAATGAAAAATGACACTCAAAATTGTAAAATTTGAACACTGGTTAAATTTGTTTCAAACAAATATTTAAAAAAATTTGCACCTAAGGTTTATTTAATTTTTGACATGAGTTAGCTTTTATTATTACTTTAAAGAATATTTGTTAAGTAAATTAACCAAAAAAATATATGGTTCTTGCGACTTTCTGTGATATTATTTTTGAGCATATTTTCATTCAGTGATATAAATAATACATTTCATGAAAATTATGTACCAAACATTTTCATTTCATCACATAAATTTACTTCGATGTGCATGACGATACTTCTGACGCTGACGAAGTACCATAATGTCTAGATTCTAATGTCCGTTCCCGTATAAAATTTACTGAGGGTTAAGAAAGTAATGTAGATGCCATGTCTCACATTCTGCGGATTTTGATAAGGTAATAAAATATTTAGGTATTTATTTAAAGAATTTATATTTAGGTATTTATTTAAAGAATTTTTTATGAAAAATACAATTTTGAAAGTGACATAAATATTCGGGAAAATTTTTATTTTAGTATTTGAGCGCCAGTAACGAAAAATGTTTGTAGTATAGTTTTATGTCGTGTAAAATTAAAGAAAAAAAATGTTTGCTGAGTGAGACGATGAAAACCTTTTTTGGAATTTTCCAAAATAGGCCTAATAAATTGGAGATAATATACAATTTTTTATTTAATACGAGAAAAATTAGGAAAAAATAAAAATTCTTTATCAATTGATTATTTGGGCTCAAAACCATTTTTCTTCAGTAGATTCCTGTTTATAAAATTATTTTGAATGCTTGAGGAGCCATCAACATCAATAGCATCGATAGGTAGCAAAATCACAAGCTTATTTTGCAACTACTACCAAAAAAGATGTGGAAGCAGAAACTGAGCGTTATATTCTCTCAGAGAAAAATACCACAACAAATAAATGATATGGCTGAACAGTTGTGATTCGAAGATTCCATCGAAAATTGGAAGCCAAACTGTTACTCATCTTCTTGTTATGTAGTGTATCAAACAGAAGAGAAGCAGTTCACTGAAAAACATGCTGATTCCGGTTAGCACAAATATTGACATCTGCATAAATTGGCTTTTGAATGAATATCTAATTTCATTATAAAAAAAATTATTGAAATTAACACAGTTATGTACTTTGCACAATTATTTCTAAGATACCAAGCTTTGCTACTGGAGTTTGGAGAAAAAGAAATCGATATCGATGACATCCAATTTTACCAACCAAAAATATTGCGATAAAATTCTAAAAAAAATGTATGGCATTATTACAATTGAATTATCTACAGAACAGACATTGACATTTCAGTAATGACTCATAATATAAAGTTTTTGGAATCCAAAAATGAGCATAAATTTTAAGATATGGCATATTATTTGAAAAGCTGCATCAAGAACTTTGATCCTTATCCTATTCCTAGCCATTTAACTTCTGATATCATCATTCGAGACATAATATATGCAGTTACTAGGGGAAGATGTAATACATCGACAAATTTATCTCTTGAACTGGCAGTGAAGACTCTAAACATCTCTCGGCAAGTTATAACGATGCTCAAATGTAATTTGATACAATTTGACAGAAGAACTAGAAACAGAAATGACTAATATGTCGGTCCAAAATAACATCTTAATGCCAACAGACTTCACTGCAACGAATGGATACAGTACTCACATAGTGTTTAAAAATTTTGACCTCTTCGTTGACACCGCTTCCGAGAAAGACACTATGGAGTTGAAAATATTTATTCATATGCCAACTATGTCAGTTAAAATTATTTATCAATTTTTTGGTGCCCTTGATTTTGATAATCTTGAAGCTACAACTTTATCAATATCTCAAGTTAATATCGACGAAGGTGAGCAAGGGCCTTCACGTAAAAGAAGACGTTTCAATGAAATTTCACGAGAGATTCGACAATATTATTCTAAATCGGCAACAAGTTTCTAGCTGCTTACGATAGATTTCATTACTAACCCAAAACCTTATCCATGAATGAAATACTAATCATGGTAAACGAAATCGCTGAAAAATGTAAACAGGAAGAAATAATTATGACCCATGGTTAAGCTATAGCAAAACTGGCAATGCAACAACAAGAAAAAAGGAGCCGAAATTTGATAATATTTTTGTAAATTTGGAAGCGTTTCACGTGGAGATGGAATTTTTCAAAGCGGTCGGGAAATATATAGACTGCAGTGGATTAGTGGAAATACTAGTTCAAGCAGAATTATTAGCCGGCGGTTCGGTGAACACTTTTTTAGATACCAAACATTTAAACGTTGTAAGCGCTTATATACACTAACCGCTACTGCATATCAAATACTACGTTTTGAGCAATATGTATCCAATTGTATATCTCCAGAGATATTTTATCAATTATTACAAGGGTAAATGCATAATGCATGAAATGAAACTACATGTGACGTCAACGAGATAATAGAATTACCGGATTTATTAAACCATATAATGAATGGGTCTAAAGAAATCTAAAGACTTTGATGGATGAAAGAGGGGAAACTGCTCAATTCTGCTATTAGTATTGTGAATTAATTAATTTAATTCCTTCCATTTTCAACAAACATCCGCACCAGTAACTTGGAACTGTACATGGACTTGATGTTCAATATAACTGATTTCTTTTCTACATTTAACAAGCCTAATTATACCCGAATGACCCTATTATATTTGAGAAATTTAATCAAAGTGCATAATAAAGGTAGCACAATTTCGACGAGGAGTTTTTGGAATCAGAAAAACCAAACCGAATTTCGCTAGATCACCCGTTCATTTGCTAATTTTGCTAGACTAGACCATCAATGCTGATGCTAGCAATTAGTTCACTAATAACTTTGCCGTAGACTCAATATAAGTTTGTTAAAGATGGGTAATCAGCCACAGAGTGAGGACGAAAAAATTAACAAAAATAAAAAAAAATATCGGATTAACCAAGAAAGAAGATACTCCGTATTCTTTGCAAAAAAAAAAATACTTAAAAATACAAAAAAATCCTGGACAATATCATAAAAGTACTAAAAGAAACGATCAATCCCTTTGATTACACAGTTGATGAAAAACTTTTATTCTTATTTTGACTGGTAAATCTGCTGGAAATTGCTGATTTTCCGCTTAATGTCAAGGAAGCCGGCATTCAAAAAAAGTTATTTCAGCAAACTCTTTATCTCCTGCAAGATTTCATAAACCTATTAACCGTAAAAGAATCGTAAATTTCGTTTCTCAATGCACCGCTAAAGTTCTAATGACTAAAAATAAAAATAAAAAGGTATTGCTGAAAATGGAGCGAGATATTTTTGGACGACTTTTGGCATGTAGTAAAATAACAAAATTAATCTAGAACATTGCTTGACTTTTTCACTAGCTCCAATATCGCCTGCAATTTTCTCATTTTCTGGTGAAATGTTAAAAACTGATAAATCAACGTTAACGAAAACTTTGTTATAACAACCCAAAATGGTTGAGCTCACAAATATTAACGTAGAAATAATAGATGGTTTTTATTACTTGCTCATGATAGGATGCTCTATGTCATAAACATTGGAAAAGGTGCAGTCAGCACTCATAAAAATGATTCAACAAATGTTAAAGAAATCTATTAAATTTTCAGTCCTAAATCAAAGATTCTGAACGTCAAAAGTTGAAAAGAGTTTGATATTCCGTATCAAGTTTCAGGACCGAGGATGTTTTTGCAGAATCTAAAAAATGATCGCTTTAAAGAGGCTCTGTTACATTTTTTGGCTGATTATTTGGAAAATGAAAACTTGGCCTCAATAATCCAAAACAAAAAAAAATACTTATAACTATTGAACATCAGTGCTACTCTTATCAAGCTCAGAAAAATTTATTTAAAAAACTGAAAAAGGTGATAATATATTACAAAGAGGCGGATACGAGGATTATTTTTCCTGCTTATAAAGTAGCACCCGATTCCAGAATTTTAATAAAAGCCTCTGATACTGATGTTTTGATAACTTTGCTAGGAAATATGTACAAAATTTTACAACCTAAAATTTGGCTAGCAGATTCAGCGACGAAGAAGAAACATAACCAACACCTTGATTGCATTAACTTCACCTTGGTTGCATTAACTGCATCTGATTTAGCATTGAAATTGGTATCCAAATTACGTCGAAAACTAACCGCTTTCCATGCATTGACAGGGTGAGATCACATAGCAGTATTTTACAACAAAGGAAAAGTTAAACCGTTCAAAATATTTTCCAAAAATGAAAAGCACCAGACAGTTTTTGCATAATTAACTGATGATGCTAATATTTTCATTGACGAAAAATGGATACTATTTAACAGTTTACTGCTGGAATATCGAGGTCCAAAATTTTTCTTCCGACGAATCAGATCCGAAATAATGTTTATTAATTTAATAACATTTTATAGTTATTTATTCTTGAATTAATGGTATATTATAATAAACATTTTTCACATAACGCAAAATTCTATGTTTTTTGTTATTTTTTAGTTTTGGTTTTTTACTGCATTATTTATTTTTGTTTATAATTACATTTATATTTTGTAATATCACATAAAATATTTGTATATATATATATATATATATACATATATATATATATATATATATATATATATATGTATTCACATTTATTTATTTAATTTATAATATACTTATCATATGTTTGTCAAGTATACTGCCATATCACTCCAAAATAATGCTCAGTATTTATTAGTCTGTCACTATGCTTCTCAATTGCACGAACAAATGTTGGGTCCTCTTTTATCGCACGGGATAGTTCGCATCAAATTATATTCGCATCAAATTTTCGCGTTTTAAAGCTCACCAATCGTCATTCAAACCAGATTTTTCGCAGATAACCTTACGTCATCGTGTCCGCAATGAAAGAGCGTTTATTTTCATATAAGATTTATTTATTAAACATATGGGTGTAAGTTATTAGTATCGACTTACCTGTTTATACATACCAACCCAAATGTTACGCCAGAAATAAAATAGACGTTACAACGTTTGTATATTCTACAGGCTTCATACTTTCGATTGGAATAAAACATGTTCGTTAAACTAATCAGTGCAATATTAAAAAAAATACATTTTTGATTTCGTAATTAATCATAGTCTGGCCAGGAATTTTTCAGCCAACTTACTCGCGGTATATATTTTAACATACTAAATTTGACATAAAATACTTTTCATCCATTGAACAGATGGGTGAAGGTAGTTTCTGATTCAGATCTTTGATTATAAGGTACGAATTTTTTTGAAATATAAACGATATGAACATTTTTGATAATTATTTCTTAATAAAATCGAACATAAGCGAAAAGCATGAAAAGCATGTTTTAAAGCATGGTATTCTACATAAAACGTTAGTCGTAATCTAAAATAACATAGAGAGAATTTTTTTGACTTTCTTTTTTTATTAGGCAATAAACAATTAGTCACAGTTTTATTTAAATATAGTGGAGCTATTCCGGTTCTTAATATGTTTTATTTATTTGAATAATGAAATCATAAAGTTAACGTTCTTATTAACATTCTATGAGAGGTACTATATTTATCGTAAAGATTAAGATCGGCGCTAGGGTGAGATTTATGCAAGAACCTAATCGCAAAGTGAGATTTTTGGCAAACAGGCAATTGTAGGAGGCGCGCTGCTTCGTTTTAAAATAAAATATAATATTTTACATTCGCCCCCCCAATACTTTGCAAAATCTGTGACGCAACAGTTACGGCGCACGGGCGTTTAGCGATGCATACGGCGGCCATCGTAAATAAAGCTTTCCTGATCCTCATAAACTTTTTCTCATTTACTCATTCTTTAATATTCATAACAACTTAAGATAAAATTATCGTACAAATTTGCCCACAAATGGCAGAATCATGCAACGATTATATGAAAATCGTCGTACAAATTTGCCCATAAATGACAATCTCCGCGTCAACTGAAACATTTCCCTCACAGTTCTATTTCCTTGCAGTTTCCATCATTTACGGTCTTTTCCTTGATCCTAAATGATTTAGAAGAGCAATGGCCGCTGCGAATATTATTAGCCAGTTTTCTTTTTAATATTTTTGTTTCAAGAGGGGGTCTGATTGTTATTGCACTCAAAATTTATTGTGAAGTATTTTATCTTGCATTATCGTGATTGATGTAATCATATAATTTGGGCTTGTTATAAAAAATTCCTTAATGTCATAAAATGTGAAATCATGCCACATAACTTTCAGTTTATTTTCTGTTTTCTCTTCCCTAATTGATTGTATCGTTTGTTAAAAAGTTGTCAATGAATATATCGTCCTACTCATTACAACAATTCGGAAAGATGACAAATAAAGATTGAAGCAAGAATAGGAGTCAATAACAGTATGGACTCAATTTTTTGCACGTGAAATATAATGTTTTAGAATACTTATTTCCATGTTAATATTTGTCGTATTATACGCAAAATCATTACATATCGTGCAAGGTGTAACAATAAGTCAGTTGGAAGTGGAATCGAAAAGTTATTGATGTAAAGAAAGAAGTCCAAAGCAGTAGCGACTAAATATTTCTTAATTAGTGACAAATGGTCGACGGACTGGTCTCTGTATTAACATAAGTCATATTATGTTCAATAGCAAAGTCTATTCGTCTTCCTGAATTCACGCAACACTATTTTACATCTTGACGACATCACGTAAAATTGCTATGTAAACTCGTAATAAATTTTGGGTCGAATGTAATGCTACTCATAACCTGGCACGGATTTTCAAATACCACCAACGGATCACCTTTGGAATCTCTGTCGAGCGATTTGCATTTTAACTTTTAAAATTTTGATAATGCCAAAGGAATCTCTCTAATGGTATTCAATAGTCAATGCAGCGCTTATCAAACTGAAATAAACCCATAAGTGATTTATATGAATTAATATCATGTATAAAGGAATCCCACCTTAAATAATTCTGGCACTTGCATGTACGACTATAGTAATATTTAAGCCAATACGACATTTTTCTCTACCTCATTACTTTATTGCAGTAGCTAGAGTGTAAAATATTAGTGCCAGATCCAGAATTCAGGACTAGTTGGACTAGTTTTGCCCCTTATAAATCGAATATTATGATTGATAACGCTAATAATTCTCAACGTTTGGGGTGTAACTATTTGTTTTATGAACTCCATTAGTATAAAGTCATATGATATTGGATAGGTATTAAATAAAACTACGCGCATGGTTCAAAGAATCAAGCAAGGAGCAAATATCTTTGCCAACAGATATTTGAGATACAACGAAACCGAAGTCGGGGTAAAGAACTTAAGGAAAGTAGAAATAATACATCATTTAGTTTCATTTAATTGTGAAGAACGAATTTGTATAGAATTAACGCCATATATATTCTATATTAGGTAGCTAGTTAAATACATTTTAATATTACGATATTCACGATAAAAGTTTTTTGTCGACTAGATTGAGAAAAAAAACGAAATTAATAGCTATTTTAAATTATCCTTCTGCATAAGAGATTGTTGTTCAATTACACAGAATGATTCTCTTTTTTTAACATTTAAATTAAAAGCTGAATGTTATTCCCTTCTTTTTCTATTTATCATATATTTTAATTCATGGAACTTCTAAGCAGAATAGTTTATGTTACCTTATACGAGGTGAAAAGTGAAAAGTGTAACAAATAGTGTTGAGGTACGAAAATTTATTTAAAAAACCAGCGTTTTCTACATCCGAAAATAATTTATAGGAATTATTAACAGGACAATGTTAATTTCTGGTTATTTGTATTGTATTAAATGTTAATTTGTTACGGAACACCAAGTTCTGCCACATTAACGATGCAATCGAATTTAAATACATAGTTATATGAATAACTTATAATTTTTCATATTCAGCTGATAAATGATTGAAAAAATTGTATTTTATCATTCTTGAAAACAAAAGTCCTGCACTGATGTTGATAGAAATGTAACGCAAACATATCTAATTATGTCGTCATTGTTTTTGATTGACGTATGTTTATGTGTTCAACTCATACTTCAACATGAAAAAAAAATTTATTGGTAAAAACGATAGTAGTTTCTGTCCTTGACTTCAGCAGGTATAATATATTATAGTGACCTTTAATTATTAGAAATAATAGCGTATATGGTAATATACGCTGAATGGTAACTCAGTTCTCGTAAGGAGGGTAAATTTAGAAATTACATGTGGTCTATAAAAATATCAAAAGATGTTCAGGCAAATATTAATTATATTATATATATATATATACATATATATATATATATATATATATATGTATATATACATATATATATATATACATACATATATATATATATATAAATATACTTGGTAAATATTTAATGGTGAATTATTCCTTACCCCATTTTTAGAAATTTATGATATCGATATCGTCGTTTAAGATACTGATATTTTTGGTTTTATAATAGTTGCTGTTGAACATTTCCACGATAATATGCCCTTCAGAATATTGTAAAATGAAAGTCAAGAGGACAAGCTCACAAGAAGTACACTTCGTCAACAGTTTTGTTAATAATTTCACCATGAAAATATCAAACAGTTTTTTGTTGCGTATACTATTGTGCAGTTACCAAAATGTCATGATAGAGTTTGATGCCTAATAACAAAAATGAAGTAAGAAATTATTGCTTAATAACAAAAATCGCGTTTCGTTTTCATTATTTTGTAACATTCATTTTAGTTGATTTATCATCAATACAATGTGTAGTAACTTTGATAGAAATTTAAATGCGTAAAATATCGATGTAACACCAAAATATGGAATAGTAATAAAATATCGTAGTCCAGCCAATAAGATGGTTCACATGTTCACAGCAAATATTGCACACATAACCAAATTATTTGCAAAGTTTTAATCTAAACTTACAACAAAAATATTCCTGTCTATATTAGATGAGAGATTAACTATGCGAAATGACCTGAAGGTCAGTTTATCCAGAAAGGATTTTGAACTAATCGAATATATATTACATGTGTTTTATTTTGAAATGAATTTTTATTATCGAAGTAAAACTAAGTTAATAATCGATGTTATATTCTTACAGATTTAATTCTTGTGGGAAAAATGTACATAACTACGTAATATTTACAAACTTAATTGTTTTTTTTAATGAATTTCTGGGCGCAACGCTCAGTAGGGTAGTTTTTATGTATTAAATACCGTTTATTGTACAACACCAATCACCAGGATTTTCAATAATTCACTAAATGTTTATTTGATAGTTTATGAGAAATATATTGATAATATGGAAATATATATTTCCCTACTAGTTTGAGCAATTTAAAATAAATTCGATTCCATTGACACTTTCCACTTCCATTTCCATTTATTACTGCGGTAAGTTCTTTTTCCTATAAAATGTTTTATGGTATAAAATAAATTAATTTAAAAGCCACAAATGTAATTTCATTACAAAAAGTAATAATGAAACTGACACGTGGTATTCTATATAAAACGTTAGTCTATATCTAAAATAACAGAGAATTTTTTTTTCACTTTCTTTTTTTATTAGGAATATTGAAATCATGCAGTTACCGTTCCTAGTAACACTCTATGAGAGGGACTATGTTTATCGTAAAGATTAAGATCTGTACTAAGAAGAGATTTATATAAGAGCATAATCCCAAAGTGAGCTTTTCGGCAAACAGGCAATTTGAGAAGGCGCGCGGCTTCGTCTTAAAATAAAATATAATATTTTATCTTCAACCCCCTAACACTTCGCAAATTCTGCGATGCAACCGTTATGGTGCACGGGCGTAGCATATGGCGGTCATCGTAAACAAAGCTTTTTTGACCCCCATGAACCTTTAATATCCATAACAACATAAGGTAAAACTGTCGTACAAATTTACCCATAAATGGCAGAATCACGCAATGAGCCATCTGGTGAGTGAATTCTTGGTAGAGATAAAGTCATGAGACCGTAAAAGTGACGGTAATCTCCGCGTCAGCTGAACCATTTTCCTCACAGTTCTATTTCCTTGCAGCTTCCATCATTTATTATTTCTTCCTTGATCCTAGATAATTTAGAAGAGAAATGACTGCTGCAGACATTATTAACCAGTTTGCGATTTAATATTTTTGTTTCAAGAGGGGGTCTGATGGTTGTTGCACTCAAAATTTATTGTTTAATATTTCATCTTGTGTTATCGTTATTTATGTAATAATATAATTTGGGCCCATTGTAAAAAAAATTCCTTAATATCATAAAATATGAAATCATGCCACATAACTCTGAGTTTATTTTTTTGTTTTCTGTTCCCTAATTGATTGTACCGTTTGTTAAAACAATTATCAATGAATATATCGTCCAAGTCATTACAAAAATTTGGAAGGAAGCCAAATAAACAGTGAAGTAAAAATAGAAGTCAATAACAGTAAGGGATAAGTTTTTTGCATGTGAAATATAATGTTTTAAAATGCTTATATCCGTATTAATATTTGTCGTATTATATTTTTTTTTTTTTTTTTTTCTGTTTGTATCCTGCGATCAGTCATTAGAACTATAAGCAGGTAGGATGTGGTATGTATCTTGTTTGGGCGAATATAGGGCCAGTGCCCTTAATCGCTCTAATTATGAAGCACGTCAGCTCTCTTGAGTCTCTTTATCGAGTTGGGCTGCAACAGCATGTGCGAAAGTGGGTTGGGATGGAATGTCAGACGATCTTTGTATGTGGCTGTGTAGCGTTTTGCTTCGTCTACGATGGTTGAAATTTGTAGGTATTCGTGGATTTCCGAATTGCGGGAGTACCATGGTGCACCTGATATGACCCTAAGTATATTGTTTTGGACTCTTTGTAGGCAGAGTATGTTCGAATTACTGGCCGATGACCACAGTTGAATCCCATATGTCCAAATGGGTTTTATTACGGAGCAGTACACTCTTAGATTGTTGCTTAGGGATAGTGCTGACTGTCTTCCTAGAAGCCATAGCAAATTTCTAAATCGAAAATTGATTTCGTTACGCTTATTTTTGATGTGGTCTTTCCATGTCATCCTTCGGTCCAGATGAAACCCCAGGTATTTGACGCAGGACGATTGCGGTAAGGTGTTGGTACCTAAGTTGACTGCAGGACAAGTTGCACGTCTCAGAGTGAACGTGATGTGGTGAGATTTTTGGGCACTAGCTCTTATACGCCATTTGTTTAACCATTTATTTGTGTCATCGAGTTGTGCCTGAAGCAATTTACTTGCCTCTTCTGGACTGCTATTACATGCGAGAAATGCAGCATCGTCAGCATAGGTTGCTACTGTAATATTAGGTGTCTGGGATAAGTCATTCGTGAAGATGTTGTAAAGCACCGGACTGAGTACCGATCCCTGGGGTACTCCTGCGTGGCAACTATACAAGGAAGACCTGGCGTCACGGTGTTTTACTCGAAACATTCTGTCTCTAAGGTAAGAATCCATCAAATGGTAGAAAGAGTGTGGAAGTGCTTGCTTTATTTTGCATAGTAACCCTTTGTGCCAGACCTGATCGAATGCCTGTTGGATGTCCAGGAAAGCAGCAGAACAATATTCTTTCCTTTCCAAACAGTCTCGTATAGTACGATAGACTCTGTGTACTTGTTCTAGGGTCGAATGTTGCTTGCGAAACCCGAACTGATGATCTGGTATGACGTGATTGATATCTAGGTATGCATGTATCCTAGTAAGGATTATTTTTTCCCACAGTTTGCTTAGAACTGGAGTTAAGCTGACAGGACGGTGTGAGGATGCATCGTTGACTGGTTTACCGGGTTTATGGATCATAACTACCTCGGATATTTTCCAAATAGCAGGGACATGTTTTGTTCTGAAGGTTGCATTAACGAGGGTTACCAGGAAGACAATACATTTTCTAGGAAGCTCTTTGAGTACCTTTGGGGTGATCAGGTCAAATCCTGGAGCTTTCTTCGAGTCCAAGCTGGCTATTTCTTTGGACAGCTCCTTTGGGGAAGTAGGTTTTATCGGCAGACACAGCTGCAGGTCCTGATTTAGGATCAGATCTATTTCAGGGTCCTCAGGGTTGTCAGATCCGTTAGGTTTGAAGACATTAGCAAGATGACTGGCGAAGGTCTCAGCTTTTTCTGGGTCTGTCCGTGCCCATGTATTGCCATTCCAGATTGGCGGTGAACATTGTTGGGGCTGTGGCATATTCCTGGTAACTTTCCATAAAGAATGGGTCCCATGGCCATTGGGTGACATCTTTTCCAGTCTTTGTTTAACTGCAGCGTTAGTGACATCAGCAAGAACAATCTTTAGCTCTTTTATTGCTTTGTTCAGTCGCGTTTTGTCTTCGCTGTTACGGGAAAATTGCCAAACTCTACGAAGGCGGCGTTTTTCATAAATTTTTTGACGGATTTCAAACGGGAGCGGTGTATTCGCAAATGAATGCTTCAGTGTGGGTGTGTTTGTCCACGCTGCCACTTGAATCAGGTTTGTAATGTATAGACATGCATCGTCTATATCTTCAGCAGTTTTTAACGGAAGTTTGAGAGTGATATTTTCGTCGAGATATTCTCGGAAACCATTCCAATCGGTTTTAGCGTTAGTTAGATAGGAGCTATGGGTATCACGGCGTATCGCAATAGGGCTTACAGTAAGAAGTATTGGTGTGTGATCAGAAGATCCATCTAGGTTTGACTCGATTAGGAGATTTTGATGACAAATGCCTTTTGTGATAAAAAAGTCTATAAGATCAGGAGTTCTCTCGGTATCTGTAGGCCAATATGTAGGTTCTCCAGTTGAAATGGTCGCTAGATTGTTGATCTCAGTACTACATTTTAATTCTTTACCTCTCGTAGTTGTTAACCTAGATCCCCAATGTGTGTGCTTAGCGTTCCAATCACCACCGGCTATGAATCGGTTTCCTAAAGCTTTGAAAAACTCCGTAAACATATTCTCCTTAATGGTGTGACGCGGTGGACAGTATATTGCTGAGAGGATGAGGGGTCCGGCACGATCATCAATCCGTACAGTTGTAGCTTGCAGGTACTTGGTTTCCCAAGACTCGAGTAGGCAATGCTTAATGTTCTCCTTAATTACTATTGCCGCACCACCATGAGCTTCCCCTTCGGGGTGTGAAGTTGTGTAAACGCAGAATCCACGAATGCATATGCGTGATCTTGATGTAGTGTGAGATTCTGATATAAGGCAGGCGTCAAGCTTATTGGTTCTCAAAAACATCTCAAGTTCTTTAGTGTTGGGAGCAAGTCCGTTTATGTTCCACGTGGCGATGTGTAGAGAAGTCATTTTGTCAGATTAGATATCAGGGTAGTTATAAGCCCCAGTAGGGAGCCTATTTGTTGAATTAAGAGATCCATTTTCTCACTTTGTTTGGCAAGTATATCTTCTAATTTATTAGATTGTTGGTGAGTAGATTGCTGTGTTGTTGGTTGCCTACCTTTGGCAATATCGGCATAAGATGTTTTGTAGGTGTTACTATGACCCTTAGTGTCAAAGTTGGTGGTAGTTGGTATGTTGATAACAGGTGTTTGAGAGGGTAGTCTAGCGCGAGAGGCGAGATTCTTGGTCCTTCGAGCTAGTATTTCTTTGTATATTTGGCATCCTTTATAATTAGCAGGTTGGTCGCAGCAGCATAAAGCACACTTGACTGGAGTTGTCCTATTGTTTTTGCACTCTGAGGTTTTATGGTCTTCACCGCATTTCACGCATCTAAATGGTCTCATGCAGTTATTTTTGGTATGACCATATTGTTGACAGCGTTGGCATTGTACAATGAACTTTGATTTCCGTGGATCCTCAATCTTAATTTTTTGCTGTGCGATAAATGCAATGTTTTCAACGTCAGGATTGTTAATGCTAGGCTCGATATTGACGAAGAACGTTGAAGTCGGTTTCTTTTCGGGGCCGTATCGTGCATTAATTATTTCACCTCTGACTTTGTTGTTGGTCGCTTGAACTGCCTCAACAATAGCTTAATGAGGTGTGAGGTGATGCAAGTTCTTAATGACAATTCGGTAGCATTTGGAGTCCTTAGGCGTAAAAGTATACCCTATAAGCCGGTTATCTCTGAGGAGATTGATAATTTTCTTGTATTCTTCTGGAGTTTTCATTAGCACGTGAAGGATATTTTTGGTAATCATTTTGAGCTTATAATTATCTTTTTGGCTAACAGTTTCAATTAGTTTTATTAACTCGTTGACGTCATCTATACCACTCAGAACTATTGGTGGTGGTTTATTGGGTTTCTGAGTTTTTGAAAGGGCAATGTCATCATTTGGATCAAGCGGTAAGTTGCTAAACCGGTTCTTATTTACAATTCCATTAGACGGTGGTGGAGAATCGTACATTTTCCTCTTCTTATTGCCACGAGGAAGTGGTACATGTTGCCATATGGGTGGGGCAGGATGTTGAGAGATATCTTTTATTGCTGTAGTTTCAACAGGCAACAGGTCTGATTCAGGTTGTTTTTTTGAAGTTGTTGACTGTCCTCTGCTTATATCAGAGAGGGATGATGATCTTTGCCTAGAGAAGTAGCTTTGATGAAGTACTTGTTGTTTAAGTAATTTCTGTTGTGGTTGTGATAATGTTTCTTGTTTGGAATTCATATCGTTCCCACGAGTAGGGTCGATATAATAGGTCACTCACAGGGTAACGCCCATTCCTGTGAGAGGGCACTTTTCAACGATGTGAGCCAGTTTCATCGAGGTTTGCGCTAGAGACTGACTACCTGCAGCCATTCATCCTATCGGCACGGTCACACCTTAGGATTAGGGTTATTTTTTCAGGTTAAGAGGTTGTCTTCCTCGCGACCCAGGCGACCAAGCCCAGGTCTCCGTTCTTGCGAGACATGACCACAAGATTACGGGTGTGGAGATCATTTCCTACCTCCAACATAAGAAGCTGTTAGGCTTGCTTAGTAGGTTAGTTGACCGCCGCCTACAACTCGGCGTTTGTTGTTCAATTGGCACCACCCGAGGGGCACGTGTAAGGTTATGGTTAGGTAGCTCCTACGGACGCGAACAACATTACCCCTCTTCTCCTCTCCTCTTTTGGTTAGGTAGCTCCTACGGACGCGAACAACATTACCCCTCTTCTCCTCTTTTCTTCCTCTTCTTTCTTGTCGTATTATATAAAAAATTATTACATATCGTAGAATGTGTAACAATAAGTCAGTTGGAAATGGAATCAGAAAGTTATTGATGTAAAGAAAAAAGTCAAAATCAGTAGCGACTAAATATTTCTTAATTAGTGACAAACTGTTGTCGGACTGATCTCTATATCAGCATAAGTCATATTATATTAAATAGCAAAGTCTATTCGTCTTGCCGAATTCACGGAACACTATTTTACATCTTGACGACATCACGTAAAATTGCTCTGTAAACTCGTAATAAATTTTGGGTCGAATGCAATGCTACTCATAACCTGTCGCGGATTTGCTCATATTGGCCGAAATATTTATCACTTTGCAACACTCTGGAAGCTGAACATTGGTAAAATAAACCCGCACACGACTTACTTGAAAATAAAATCTAGTACATTTCATCAATGATAATTAATTTATTGTATATTAAGATTATATCATGCATATCCAATAAAGGCTGTTAAAAAAAAACTTAACAACACACTAAAGCAGTTCAAAACTGAACGCGAAAAACAAGAGAGTGAAAATTCAGACACTAAGTATATTCAACGCTCAAAAGCTAAAAAGCTTATTAAAATAACCACGAGTCTGCAGCCTTCCGCTAAATCTGTGATTTCCGATGAATTTGAATTACGTGAGTCACTGGTCAGTCACCTATTGGCCTTGAACTGAGGTCCGACCTTCCTTTATGACAGGGTTCCTTTTTCGCACTACACGCATTCTCAGTAATTAAATATTATATAAGGGATATTTCCGCCATATCAATAGTTCGACAGTAGACAATGCATCGGGTCTTGGTTTAGGTATGGAATGTTTGTAATGTAATTTGTGCGCTACAAAAAATAAGTGTTTAAGTGTGAATAAATCGTGTTTAGGACGGGTGTACAGTATGCGGAAATGACACCACTTCGGAATGGACATTTCCTAGTCGTAATGTGACCAATACACGCTCAGCGACTCCACTTGTCCGTGTGCAACAACTCTGACACCCACACGCCTAATCTTAGCTATTTATATTACATTATAATTATTTTAAAAATATATGATTTCTATTTTCAGGGTAAAAGGTTTTATTTATTTTGATTTATTACAATTACGTCACTAAAACGTTGGTATATATTAGTAATAATCGAGTTTTAATTCATATTTTATCCGTTTACCAGGTCAAATAGTTTACCAGGTGAAACAATCTTCCTCATCTAGTGTGTATAACAAACATGGTATAATTTTTCATAAAGTAATCCTCTGAATATATCCCTATTTAGCCATTTTGACAAACAACGAGTTGCAAAAATTTAATTATATTTTAAAAATATCTTATCCCATGTAATCAAATCAAAGTTTGATATATCATTATGTTACATATTTTCAGATTCTGGAGAAAGTAAACTTGACAAGAGTCGAAGTTTTTCGTTAAAAATATAAATAAGTTCTTAAGGTTATTCATACCATTTATGAGATATGTAAATTTCTATGATATGGAGATATTTATTAATTATTTTTAAGGAAATGGGCAATAAGAAGTAAACAAGAAGTTTGTGAAACTTGGTTAAATTAAATATAGAGAAGTATTTAATTATTATTGATAGTTTGACACAGCTACACTAGACCATAGTAGAAAAATTCTGTTTGGCGTTAAGTATAGAAAACGTTTAATGAGCTACACTACATTATGAAAAGTACAGACTTTTCAGATTCATTTGTTTCTGGTCAGTTGTATGTATTATATCCGTTCAGTATGCTACATCTTGTACCAGTATTTTTCATGATTTATTAAATATTAATTTGATAATTTATGAAAAACATTTTCAGAATATAAAGATTATATTTACCTACCTAATTTGAGTCACTCAAACGTGTATATTAAACTTTTATACTTATATTTTCCTACGTACGCACTCATGAAATGTCAAATATGGATGTTCGATAAGGAGGTATACCACCTTAAAATAAAAACATGTCCAAAAGCCATAGAATGATCAGCTCAATAATTAAAACTAAAAGATAAAAAGAAGATAAAGAAACCAATTGAGAAGAGTATCAATGTCACAGACTCCTTTTCACATGCAAAGTTTAAGTCTGTCGTGTGTATTAGTCGCAACAGGGCATGAGAAACGTTTCGTCGACATTTGTGCACGAGATAATATGAACACTTCCTTTTTCTATTTCTTACCAATTTTCTCTTGGTTACGCTAGGTTACCATACGTTATAACATAAAATAATTAAATTATTGATAAAAGTTATTTCCCAGTTGTTAGATAGAAAGATTTTATGCTCTAATTTATTGAAAAACTCTCGTCCTTCGTACCATATAATTACTTTCGTTGGCTTAATCATAATACTTTTCATATACTGGCATATAGAACTGAAATATATAGAAATTCTTCACTTTCTCACCTCCCTTGTTAAAACTCCTGATTCCGGTTCCTCTAGAGGCAGGCATGTTTGTAATAAGGGGCATTTCACGCCAAGCGGACAACGAAAAAAAAGTCAGGTCGTGAAATTTGTTCATATTCTGTTTGATTATACTTCTAGTGAACATGGAACCCATTTTTTTTTTCGTGTGGTGCTTTATTGTCAAGTTACGAGCTTTTGAAAATTAACAATGTATGAGGAATGCATTTTTCGGATGCTTATTTTTTTAATCAAACAATTTGTAACAAAACTGTATAAACATTGTTTCTTGAAGTTAAAAGTATGCAGTTTTTAATTTTTCCACAGAATTCGAAATTCGATTTTTTTTTACTCGTCGTAAACCGGAAGTGAAGATTCAAATCGATATTCGAGTAACTTTGACATATTTTTTTTTCAATATTTTTTATTTATTTCTTTACATAAGTGAGAGTAAACTTAATAAAACGTGTCACGATTTGTGACGATTAAAACGTGTCACGGTTTGTATTATTACGTTACTGAATTTAATTGATGGTTATTATTGCTACTAAAATTTAACATGTTGAGAGGGTAATGTTTCTGTAACCGAATGTAAATATAAAAATATAGCACTATCACGAGACTTACACTGGAAAAAGTCACTTAATTCGGCAAGAGTTCTTAAAGAAAATGAAAAAAACAAGTGGACAAAAAGGAGCGGTAGAAGCAATTTCAACCAAGTAAATAATAAAAACTAATAAAAAGCAATGAATTTCCACAGAAAAATTCAAAACATGAAGAAAGCGTCTTCAAATGTAATCCTGTATATACAGCTTTTTTATAAAAAAAATATAAATTAGGTCGATTTTTTATAATTTGATACTATTTTCTCTAATATAAAAAAATTAAATAATTTGTTTCTTTACAAAATAATTATAAGCATATAATGAAAAGGAATATTATTTCTTTTGTTTGTGTTAATACTTGAAATTATAATTATGGAAAAAACATCTGGTCACTGGAAATTTAGTGGTTACACCATTCTTGAGCATTTGGGCAATGAGTTCAGAAAATGTCTAATTATAACTTGTTACCATATTAATAAAATAGAAGTTTAAAAAACTAAAATCCAAAACAAAAAACAATATAAATTTTGAAAGCTTTGTTTTGCAATAAATTATCTAGATATTTTAATATTAAAGACAATTAAAACGATAATAATTCTTATAAAAATGTTATTTCTTTTCCATGTAAAAAAATACGATATTATAGTGAGACTTATTTTCCATTTTTGCTTTGTATTTCTACGATGTCTAAATAGTTTAGAGCATAAAGAAGATTTTAAATCTTGTCTCGTGTTTTTCGTAGTCGAATTTTAGTTTTTCAAATTTCCATTTTATTTCAAAGTTTATAATGGAAAGTATTTTGGTGATAATTTTTGATATCTAACCCTAGTCTCTCTCCCGAAACCGGGAATATCATTATCAGCCACTACATTGATTATGCATAAATTGTTAAAATTATTTTCTTCCCTTTTACTTGACCTTAATCGGGTAATAGGAATAAATATTAAAGTAATTGCTTCAAAATTAATTGCTTGCAAAAATTATATACGGGTTCATCTAATAAATACATAGCTTATTCCATTTAACGTTGCTTACTAAAACTTCGTACAAATATTTTAGGGGGTCGATACAATTCCGATGTGGTTTAATGTTATGTAACTGGTAACAATTTATGCCAGCGGGCGTCATCTTGTATTTTCATGTAGCCTCTGATACTTTCAGTATGACAACGAATCCAGCCATACGGCATTTGTTACAACCGCTCCGGCAGTATGGACCCTAGGATGGAACATGTCTATTCATGTATATATATATATATATATATATACATATATGTATATATATATATACATATACACATATACACACACACACATATATATATATATATATACTAAATAAATAGAATGCTAAAATGGTAATATTTTCTACCTATCCTTGTCGAAATTGCGTAAAACTAACTGGAAAATGTACAGAAAGGTACATATTAACACAGGTAGAAATGAGAATATTTATTTTAAACTTTAGTTAAATTATATACGAAAATCAGTCAAAAAGCGATCTAGAAAAATAATTCGCTTACTTAATTCTTAATTGAACTTTCCCATTTACTTTTAGTTTCTCTCATTATTTTGAAGTAAGCATAAACACTCAATTTACATAAACACATTTACAACTGACAACTAATGATCTGGAAATTAGTTTAAACATATGTACGCGTGTCACATGTACTCACGTATTCAATAGTAACCGGTCGGGTGCACAATGTAAAACTCGTATTGAAAGAGCTTTACTCAAAAGCTTTTTCGCGTCAAATTAACTATTTATCATTCCATTCCGCGGCCCCATATTCATAGTATTGGTGCGTTGAACCGGAAATCAATAAAATGTAATTTTAGATAAAATGCCTTTTTTATAGGACTAGTTTCAAATTTAAATAAGACGAGTTCATTGCCGCCATGAAATATTATATTAAAATAAGCTTAAGCCAAAAATAATATAGTAATTAAAGTTTGACGAAATTTAAATATTCAAATACTTTCAATTCTACAACAATTAATTCTTATAAATGTCAATCCATAGTCGATCTAAATTTAATATAATATTTTTTTCAACTGAATACATTACTGAGTTGTAAATCACATTTTTCCAGATAGCCTAAATTCGAATTCGAATATTAAATTGTTTGAAATGGCGTTTACAGCAATTATGTGAATATAAGATTGAAATAAGAAATGTAACATTTTCCACCAATGCATTACAATTTCTTTCACTATTCGGAAGCAACCCCTGTTTGTACATCTGTCACATCTGTGCTTAAAAATTAATACGTATTTGTAGTGAAATAATACCCTTAGGGACAAGATCA
This sequence comes from Druceiella hillmani, assembly GCA_039881145.1. Taxonomy (NCBI): domain Eukaryota; kingdom Metazoa; phylum Arthropoda; class Insecta; order Lepidoptera; family Hepialidae; genus Druceiella; species Druceiella hillmani. The sequence goes on along the minus strand of JAYKKI010000046.1, from coordinate 16,812,304 downwards.
TAGAAAATGATGCACTGAATCTTGATTAGAGCACATAAATAGATGCATGTTATAGCTCTTTTATTACGTGTCATATATCGATTACAAAACGGTCTTGATTATTGCAGTTTTCAACTAAGTCTTTTTATAATCCTTCTTGATATTGATGCAGAAATATGTAATGTTCAATAATTTTATTTTACGTCATTGTCACATATGTCTACAGCGAGATCAAATTTAAATCTGGCGGTTAACATGCGAGTAAATTTTAAAACTTTTAAGCAATTAATCGTAACTTCTGTACACATATCAAAAGCCGCTATGTACTAACAACACCAAGTAATCTTTTAGTTTTTCGTCAAATACCTCACCCCATAAAAATGTTTATAAAATCCGTTTCAAAAAGTACCCCTTTTCGTAATTTACACGAGGGTTGGTTAAAAAGTAACGCATACTTGCTTTCAGAGCGCGAACAAAGAGCTTCAAAAAGCATAACAGGTGGCATTTGGAAGAAACATTTTCTACGATTTAAACAGCGTGCTGTTATCGAATTTTTAACTGTTGAAAATATGATTCCGACTGAGATTCATCGTCTTTTAGAAGTTATTTATGGTGACGATATTGTTGATATGTGTACTGTAAATCGATTCATAATAAAATATTGTTGTTCTGAGCCTGGAAAAGGTATAATTGTTGATGAAACACACAGCGGACATCCGATCATTTCCACAGACGAAAATATAATAAAAACACTTATTATTAATTTAGCAATTATATAAAGCTGCAATTATGGATTACAAGTTGTTTATGTATGGCACTCTATTTAACTAATTTGGACAAACAATGAATAAAGTAAAATGATAATAACATTACTGGTCCGTTTGATGTGCATACATTTCACGGAGCCAGTTCTTTACATCTGATTGAAACTGGGGACGTGGACTTGCAAGGATATCAAATGTCAACATCTCTTTATTGTATAAGTCGCACAACGGCCGTAGCGGTGGTCTGACATCGGCGTTTGTTTGTGCATTATCGACATGAAATAAGAGATGGCTACGAGTTAATTTGGAAGTTCGAATCTTTATCTGACTCAGTAGAGATGGGCAGCCATAATTACTTTGACAGACGTTGAACATAATCACCAACTCTAATAATGAACGTCTGTGATAGAGGGCATCACATTTATAATTATTAAGTAATATTTTATACGATAATTTACTGCCACCTATACGATGCTGAAGACTTTTAAAGATTGTTTTTGTTAAAGTTGTAATCTTACAAGAGCATTGTACAAGGTTAAGTATGTTTCAGCATTTTTAAATACTTTGGCTGTTCTTAATACGAAGCCAAGCATTTTATAGGCCTTAGATACAATCTGCTCAATATGCAAACTAAAATGCAATTTAATATCAAAAATAACACCAAGGTCACGCATGCTATCAACTTTTTCAATCATCATCAACTCCTATCGCATATTTAAAGTTTATTTTTTTTTCTTTGTGAAAGTTTGTGTGCACTTCGAGTAACTTAAATGCAGTTTGTTCTCTTCACAGTAAACATGAAGTCCATTAAGATCAGCTTGCATATTAGAACAGTCATCTATGTCTTTTACAAGAGTAAATAGCTTTAGATTGTCTGCGTGAATTAGGAAATTCCTATTTAATTATGATTAATTATGAACCAAACGCAATTTTATTAATTCAATAATACTTAAGGAATTAATTTAATTTATTTTTATAAAACACAATGTAATTTGAAGCTAGTATTTATTTATTTTAATACGAGCCATCACACTTCCGTCAGTACCACTGAAAGTTGGACTAGAACTGAAATACAACAAAATCTAGGCCGTGGTAAAGAACTTAAAGAAAGTATAAATAATACTACATCACGTAGTTTCATTTAATTGTGAATAAATATTATTACCATTCCAGTTCATATTCGGATTTTATCCGTTGACTGGGTATTATTATACCAGTTAAGCTTCCTCTTTTATGGCAAATACAATATATGGTATTATTGTTTAGAAATAATCCAATAAACTTATCTCCTTTTTAGCGGTTTTAGTCAAAGACGAACTGCAAAAAGTTTATTCCATTGTAAAATTGTCTCCAACCATGTAATCAAATCAATAGTTACACAAAATTTTAATCTAATATTTATGACAAAATAATTACATTACATATTTCCAAAGTTCCACAGATCAGAAAAATTGGCATAAGTAAAAGTTTTTCGTCAAAAATATAAATATGCTTTTAAGATTTTTCATCTTATTTATCAGCTATCATGTAAATGTATACAATGTGATGACATTTAAAAATTATTTCATTCCTTGTTAAAAACAAGTGTGAACAAGAAGTACGAGAAGCGTGTTTTTATTAGACTTGAAAAGTATTTAACGATTATTTATAGTCTGATACCACCACGGACACCGTAGTATAGAAATAATTTCGTGTATATATAGAAAATATGCAATAAGCGTTACTACATTTTGGAAAGTATAGATTTAGACAAATCCGTTTGTTTGTAGTCAGCTTGTGTGTATAATTTCCCATTCAAAGTACTACATCCCTTACCAGGGTTTCCAATAATCGATTAGTTATTAATTAGGTAATTTGGAAGAAATAGTATTTTGAGAATGTGAAAATTATATTTTCCTACCAAAATTGAATCACTGAAAAGAAAAATCGGTATTTATATATACATGTATAAGAAAAAGAAATAAAGAAAAATCGGCGTTTATATATACGTGTATATATATATACATATATATATATATATATATATATATATATATATATATATATACATATTCAGATCAGTGATCAAACCGGTTAAAAAATTTCAGGACTTACTACCGAAGCAAGTTTTTTGTCTTTAAAATGCTGTACGGTAAACATTTAAATAAATTATTTAAAAAAATAATTAAAAACTTCAAAAGTAATATCGTTACTGAAAGTAAGAATGAAACTAACACACGTGAAATTCAATGCAAAACGTGTGTCGATGTCCAAAATAATGCAGAGAGAATTTTTGTAATCTTTATATTTTATTAGGCAATAAGCAATTATTAATATTTACGTATAGATGTCGTAAAATTATTCGGGCTTCCAATGAATTTTATTAATGAGATTATGGGAATCTGTTGCAGTTATCGTTCCTGTTATATTTCCATAAAGAGGAAAATATACAACGTAAAGAATATGATCAACATTAGCGGCGGATTTATACAAGAGCGGATTTATGCATAATCCTAAAACGCGCTTTCTTGGCAAACAGACAAGCTTAGGAGATGTGCCCTCGACTTTAAATGAAATGTATTATTTTACTTTCGTCCCCTTACACATTACGGACTCAGCGCCACAAACATCCGTACACCTTAACGGATGTTTAACATAGGATACCCGGTGGCCGTCGTAAACAAAGCCTCCCCAACCCTCATAAACCTCTAATATCCATAATAACTGGATACATAAGACAAAAATGTCGTACAAGTTCGCTTAAATAGATGACAGAATCATGAAGCGAGCCACCTGGGGAATGGAATCTTGGTAAAGTAAGACCGTGAGCCCGCAAATGCGACGGTAAACTTTGTGTCTACCCAACTATTTACTTTGAAATTTTATCTCTTTTCAGCTTCTAAGATCTATGACCGGAGAGGTCATGGAAAGTATCTCGGAAAAACTCTCTGAACAATGATTGCTGCTGACATTATTACCCAACTTGAATTTCAACATATTTTTTATGAGGGGTTTGAAGATTTTTGCGCTCAAATTTTAATGTTATATTTTTCACCGTGTGTTATTGTGATTGAAGTAAAAATATAACTTGCGCGGATTATAAAAAAAAATAACCGTCATGAAATGTGAAGTGATAGCGAATTAATATTAGTGTATTTTTTTGTTTTTTGTTACCTTATTTAGTGTATCATTTGCTAAAAAGAATTTGAATGAATATATCATCCGATTCATTACAACAATACCGATTGAAACCAAATAAGCCTAAAGTAAAATTAAGAATCGACGACAAAAAAAGATATATTTTTATTCATGAACAATGATGATAAAAAAACATATATATGTATTTAGATAGGTTCTGTTATAAACAAAAGTGTTAATGAATATTTAGCACAATTTACATAACAATTTGAACTGAAGTCGAATAAGCAAGTTCTTAAGTAAAGAAGCAGTAGCGACTAAATCTATGTTCATTATCGATCAATTTGTCAAAAACCGATATTTGTATTAATATAAGTCTCACTCTACTCAAAAATAAAGCCCATTCGTCTATCGAAATTCATGCGAAACTATTTTGTACCATGGCTAAATCACGTAAAATTGCCACGTAAACTGGTATTCAATTTTGGGTTGAATGTAAAGCTACTCACAACGTTTCATAGATTAGCTAATAAAATTAACGGACAGCCATTAAAATCTATGTCCACCGACCTGAATTGTAAATTTTTTACCTTCGATAATTCCAACTGAAATTCTTTAATTGACTTCAGCAGTACATACGATAGCACTAAAACCTAAACCAATACACCGTTTTTCTCTCCTTTATTCCTTGATCACGGCAGTGCGTATAATACCAGTGCCGAGTATAGAGTTCATGGCTCGTGAAAATTTCGCTCATTTTAAGCCGAACTTTTTTAAGACTGATAACGTTTATAACTGTTATCACGTTTGGGTGCAAATTTGTGTGTTATGAACGTCGTTAACTTCCGTTCAAATGTTAATAACGTTCAAAATACACATCAACGACAGTCAGTAAATTTCATTCCTTTTGTTAAACGCAATAAAGTGGCGGTTCAGGATAAAAGTAAGGTATCAACTAGATCAAGAAAAAAATCTTGACATTAATATCTAGTTTTAATTATCTTTCTATGTAAAACTATGTTTGCCCTACATTTGGCTACTGTTAGTCTTAACATCAGAATGGCGAAGTAAGTGTTGTGAACGACTGTTGGGTCCAAACTGCCAGTGTGATATTTTAATTAACAATTCATTTCATTAAATTAATTAATAGTTACTAAGGTAGAAAATTATTTAGATATTAAGGATATAAGTTAAAACTAAATTAGAAAATTATTTATATATAATGGATAGTGAAAAGAGACAGATTAGGATAAGAAGGAATAGGGTAGTGATAGAGAATGGATTTGGCGTATTTTCCCACAATTTTTAAAACATAAATCCATGTTGCGTTCCGCATCAAGTATATTCATGTACTGGGTAAGATATTCATTGAAGAAATACTCGTAAGAGTTAGTGCTGCATTTATAAATAAGGAGAGTGAGAAGCGATAAGACAGACTACAAGGAATTTTCAATATGTTGAAGATAAAACATAGCCAATGTAAATTGTGCTGGTTGTATATAATTGAAGCATTTAACGATAACTACGCCAACCAAACCAACCCACTGTTTATATAAAAATAAAAACACATAAATTTCGATATAAGTAAATAAAAAATAACGCATTGCGGCCGAATTATTCGTTATTCCGTACAGCATGTTATAATAAGTTAATAAAAAATATTTATCACTTTATAAGACACTCAAACAGTTGAAAACTAAAACTCAAATACTGTGTGCGTTTAAAGCTTAAAAGTGAACTTGTGAAACAATTGGCAGACTTCGCAGTGCCCCGTTAAATCTTTAATTTTCGATGGATTTGAATTGCGTCAGTCACTGGCCGGCATCTGTTGGCGCTGAACTAAGACTCCGCATTCATTATGATCGGGATACATAATATAAATACAATTGCATAATTATTAAATTTGTAAGTTTTCGTATTACTACAGTTTATATTCGGATTTTATCCGTTGACAAAGTCAAATAACCAGAATGGCTGTAAACAACAAAATAGTTTTCTTCTTTTATAGTAAATAACAAATATGGTATAATTATTCGGAAACAGTCCTCTAAACTTATTTCTTTTTAGCGATTTTGGAGAAAAACAAGTTGAAAAAAATAATTCCATTGTGAAAATATTTCAATCCAATGCACTCAAATGAAAAGTGGGACAAAATTTTGATCTTATTTTTCAAATAAAAATCATTTTGTTACATATTTTCAGATTATAGGGAAAGTATATTTGGCTAAAGTAAAAGTTTTTCCTTAAAAATATTAAAATGCCTTTATAGTTTTTCATGTCATAAATAAGGTATGATATAAATTTCTACTTTATGAAGATATATTTCATTCTTTTACAAAAACGTAGGTGAAAAAGAAGTGTGAGAATCAGTTTTTTATTAAACATAAAAAATATTTATTGATTAGTCTTATACCGCTAAACTGCACCATAGAATAGAAATATTGTTTCGTGTTCAATAATCAAAAATAAAACAAAAAATTATTACCAAGATTTTCAATGATCTATTAAAGAATCATTTGATAATTTATAACGAATATTTAGGGAATTAAATATGACGCATTTTGAATTAGGGAGGGAAATCTAAAATAACGCAGCGAGAATTTTTATATTATTTAATTTTTATTATACAATAACCAATTATTAAAATTTGTTTGAAATTGTAGTGGAGCTATTTGTGCTCCCAATATATTTTATTTATGAGAACATTGAAATCTGTAGCAGTTACCGTTCCTAATATATGTTTATTAGTATATATATTGTAGTGGAGCTATTTGTGCTCCCAATGTATTTTATTTATGAGAACATTGAAATCTGTAGCAGTTACCGTTTCTAATATCTTTTTATTAGTATATATATATTGCTAAGATTATGACAAGTGCTAGTTGCAGATTTGTGCAGGAGCATAATCCCAAAACGCGGTTTTTGGCAAACACACAATTTTAGAAGATGAAATTAACTTCAATCAAAATATTTTGTTTTATTTTCGCCCCCTCATACTTTAAGAAGTCAGCTCCAAAACTTAAAGGCGTACAGACGTTTAACATAGAAAATGGCGACCGTTGTCAATAAAACCTCCCCTCATAAACCTCTAATAAACATAACAACTAGACACATACGCCGAAATGTCGTTAAGTCGGACTAAAAAGATAATATAATCATGCAGCAAGTTGTCTGGGCAGTAGAATCATGATGAAGATAAGGTCATAGCGCCGCAAATGCGACGGTGATCTCTGTTTATCTGTTTATCTCGCAGTTTTATCTTTGCAGCTTCCATGATTTATAAGTTTCCCCGTATCGCGGATAAATTAAAGGAGCAATGATTGCTATTCACCTTATTACCTAGCTTGAATTTTAACATTTTTGTTTCCTGAGGGATTTGATATTTGTTACGGTCCAAATTTAACATAAAATTTGAAATGACTTATATATATATATATATATATATGTATATATATACATATATATATATATATATATATTTATTTATATATATGTATATATGTATGTAGGTGTGTGTGTATACATGTACGCTCTGTGAGTGTTCTTAGTTATGTGTGTGTTCTTAGTGACAAACTTTTATGGTCCTGGTCTCTGGATAAAAGACATATTATATTCAACATAACTTATTTGTCTAGCCTAATTCACACAGAATTATTTTACATTTCCACAACGTCACGTAAAATTGCAATGTAAACTCATAACAAATTTCGGTTGTATGACTTATTATTAATTTCGGCTGGTATATGTAAAGCAATTAACAGCCGCTCATGGACTTGCTAATACTACAAACGAACAGCCATTAAAATATCTGTCCAATGATCTGAGCTGTAAATTTGTATTTTCTAACTTGTGACAAGGCCGACTGAATCTTTCGTATTTAATCCAGTAATCAGCACGGTGCCAACAAAACTGAAATAAATCAATAAACATTAAGTACTTTATGCCTTAAAGAGATTCTACCTTTAAACCTTTTTTCACTTACAATGTCCCTTAAGTACAATAATAATAAATCGTAATCCAATGCGCTATTTTTCTCTCTCTCATCCCCTTGTGGCTGTAGTTAGAATATAAAATACTAGTACTGTATCCAGAGTTAGGCTTCGTTAGGGTTACGATTATAAGCGAAACGATCTTAAGGCTAATGACGCTAATAAAAAATAATAGCATAAATTTTTTTACAATTATTTACTTGCAAAAAGCGTACGTCAGTTCATCTAATTTATACATAGCTTTTTCTCTTTATTGATGCTTACTTATTTCCGGAGAAATGTTTTAGGGGGTTTATACCACTTTTGATCCGATTTAATTACAATTTCATGTCACTCGTGATAATATGTGCCAGTGAGCGTCATATTGTATTTTTAAGTAACCTCTGACACTCTCAAAAGAAAGACAAATTCAGTAATGCGGAATGTCTTAACATCCCTCTAGCAGTTTGGTCCCAAGGGTGGAATATCTCCATTTACACATCCATATGAATAGAAAGCTGAAAACATAATCTTTTCTTTCCAGCTTTTCTGTAATTGCGTAAAACAAATTTGCAAAATGTACATAATAAAACAGGTAGAAATAAAAATAGATTTTATGTAAATTTTAGGTAAATGTTATATGAGAATGAGACCAAAATCTAATCGCGAAAAATATTTAGAAGTCACAGTTAAAATTGTCAAGTTCAATTGAACTTTATAAAATCATTTACAAGAATTAATAGAACTTTCTCATTTACTTTCATTTTCCTTCATTTTACTAAAATAACCCTCATTCTTACTAATATAAACACTCATTTCACTTAAAGATATTCACAATTGAGGGCTAGGTATCTGGAAATTAGTTTAAACATGCGTACGTATGATATGTGCATGAACGTATTAAATATAGATAGGTCGGATGTAAAATGTAAAAAGAGCTTTGCATCAATGTTTTTCGCGCCAATTACGCGCTACTATTTATCATTTGATATCGCTACACTACATTTTGAGTATTGGTGCACTGTTATGGAAATCGAAAAATTGTACTTTTAGATAAAAAGCATTACTTATATTATTATTGTCATATATAATTAAGTTCATTGAGTTTATTATTATCATGGAATATTAGGTTACAATACACATAAGATAAAAATAAAGGAATAGTTAAAATTTCACCAAATTTAATTATTCAAATACTCTCTATTCCATGATAATATGTTCTAATAAATACGAATCTGTATTCGATTTAAATTGAAAGTATTAATATATAAAGAAAAATTGTATTTCACTCATTAGTTTGCATTCATATTAAATGAAAACGGGTTAATTAAAAAGTAAAGAGCATTAACGTCAGGCTATAAGCCATTATTTATACCAGTTAGGTCATCGTATTTTACTTACAAAATATCGCGCGCATGCCGTAAAGAAAATAATATACTCATAAATCATTATGTTGTCTACCGATGTAAGAAATGTTATCACCCCCAAAATAAACCTGAAAAGATTGAAATTTGGCGTGAGCCGAGGGAGGCTGAGCAATTTAGACGAAAACTTCGCGAGCAGGGGATGCCCCAAATTAAAGTGATATTTAATTATCTCTATGTCGTAACCCTGATTTGCGCTACTTACAATTTGCAATTTTGGTTTTATTATTTTTTTTTGTCAACCGAATAAATCACGGCTTCATGAGTCACATCTTGTCCATGCAGTGTAAATTCAAATTCAGTAATGAGAGCATATTATATTGTTCAAAATTGCCTTTCCGTCGTCCGGCTTTTAAGTTTATTGTGGTATCATTTAAACGAATTTCAGAGTCAAAATTGAAAACTGAAGTTAAAACAAAAATTTTTACAAACATTTTCCTTATATTTTTCTGTCGTTTGTAGGATTCTCCGTCCTAAAAAAAATTGAACCTTAATAAGGTGATGACCTACGTGTCCGTTCATCCGTCTGTCACAGCAATTTTACTCAGAAACCGTTAAACCTAGAATTGTTGACACAGTAACCTTAATATTTAAACCGAAATTTTAAGGAAGACCAAATAAATTGTTCGTACATTGTCTTAGATATCTTTTGATACGGGTTCTTTTAAATCAAAAACATGTTTTTTTATAAATGTATGTAATATGTACTACAAAGTATACAAAAAAATAAAGCACAGGTAAGGAACCCTTAATACGGGAAAAAGACTCGCACAAGTTACTTTTTGGCGTATTCTCCACGTTTTAATCACAAAAAATATTTCGGTATTTTGTCGTATTCTATATCTACAAAAAAAAAGTTTACGGTATAAGCATATTAAATAAAAGTACGTTTTGAACTTATTAGGATTTTATTATTCTACATGTAACTTTATGTGATGTGTTTTACGGTAAAAAAGTAAAAACGTATTTCATCGAAAGTAACATTTGCAGCAATTATATAAATACAAGATTAAAATAAGAAACGTAACGTTTTCCACCAATGTAATACATTTCTTTTACCATTCGGAAGCAATCTCTAGTTTTAAGTCCTTCAAACCGGGGTTTGAAATGATAAGTATTTTTAGTGACGTAAAACCCTTAAGGACTAGATCAGAGAAAACAGTGCCTTGAGTCTTGGTTAATATACAAGAATATATGTATGTTATGGTTCTTTCGTTACGTATCATGTTCAATCCAATTACGAGCGTCTTTATTGTTGCACAATTAAATGAAACTACGTGATGTAGTATTATTTCTATATTCTTTAAGTTCTTTACCACGACGTAGGTTTCGTTGTATTACAACATCTTCAGGATCAGCAAAGCAAAGATCATTATGAGTAATGAATTTCTACAAAATTAACGCCAAATATATTCGATATTTAATGTTGCAGTTTCAACTACGTCTTAAGTAGTTGAAACTTGCTTGATGTTGATGCAAGAATTTGTAACGTTCAATAAATTTAATATACGTCATTACCACATACGTACATTCACAGCCAGATTTTACATCAAATTTAAGTCTGCCGATTAACAATCGAGTCAAATATTAAAGGAGTGCTCATTGAAATATAAATTATCATTTCATTGAAATATAAGTCAAATTTTAGTTTCTTGTCGAATGCCTCAACATTTATAAATTTTTATTAAATCCGTAAAACCGTTTCAAAAAATTCCTCGTCCCTAATTCATATAAAAAGTCCTTCCTTCCGTAAACCATATTTCGAGTTTTTCCAGCCTTGTTTTGGTCCCTTCCCTTAATCTTGCCAAGTCAAGAATTTTAACAAAGTTTTTGGATTAATTTTTTTTAGTATTCATTTTTTAAAATGAATATTAAAAAAACAAAATAATACATGTAAAACAAATAATTTTAAACATTAAATATTCTAACATATACATTTTGTGATATGTTACGTTTATATATTTATTTCACAGTTTTCATTCACTATATTTTTATGTTTATATTGGCTCTAAGAGATTGTTCATGTTGCAATAAATCTGCCAATTGCGTATGTAATTTAAATGCACATTAAGGTCAAAAATAAATAAACGAGTGAGTGAGTAAACGCTTTATTTATTTATTATTCGCAAAATTTCTGTTTTAAAATAAATATAATACGAGCATTTTAAATCTGTGAAGTAGTAACATCAAACAAGTTATGATATTTTCATATATTTATGTTACATCATCGTAATTTTCAATCAAACATTGACTTTGACTCGGTTTCGATTACGAGAATTCGTTCGCGATAAATATTTTTGAAAGTAATCTAGACCCATCCTAGACACTCTCATAGATTACAATGTTTGAACCGTCTTATTATTTCTTTTTGATTAACATTTACCTTAATAATAGATAGAGACAAAATCACATTAACCGTATTAGTCACCTTGATTTTATACCACAAATTATTGGTTTTTTCAAACTATCTTCTTTTCATTTATTATTATGTGAATATAATATTTCAGTGAGAAAATATGACGTCTTAACCCATAGAAATTCACTTAATCTTCATGAAATTGATACAGAAAATTTTTTATCAGAATTTAATTATAGCTTATAACATCTGCACTAAACTACGCTAAAACGTGAACTTCTACGCTAAAAGTGAAAATACTACCATATAACATTTAAATCGGGGACAATCGTTCTCGTAGCATGGTAACGCTTAATTGCCTCACCCGGGGAGACGGAGGGACGAGAATGTAAATGAAGGAAGTTCAGCGCTCTACAGCGCCCGTCTTACCCGATTTAAGCCGATTGACCTTGTAGCTTATTTCAGAAAGAGAGATTATTTAGTATATTTTCTAAAATAACTGAAAAAGCCGATAAGGTTTCAACATCTTTACTTTTACTATAACACATCCCTTCTTTTAAAATGTATATTAGCATGCTTTAAAGTCAGTGGATGTAACATTTCAACAGGAAATAATTGTAGAAGGAAGAAAGTGTTGTATTCGTTAATATAAAGAAAAGCGATATAATATAATTTTCAGATTGGCAATTAAATTTCCTTCTTGTAATGGTTTGCAGGTTATATCATACCCATTTTTTGCAGGTTATATCATACCCATTTGTGAAAAGTAATTTTCTAAAGACAAATATGGTCATCAATTTTTGTAATTTTTTTAGAATCATGTTCTGATTTTGATATTTTTGTGAAATTTTAAAATTATAGTATTCTTGGAAATCTGTCTTGACCAACGAGAAATTTTTAATTTTTTGTCAAAGAATGAGAACGGGAAAATTAGAACTTGTACTGAATTTGTACATTTTTATTTTCAAAAATGTTGTCGAGAGTGGATATTGTTGAAATTCGATTGATGAAATATTTTGTAGTATTTTAGATATGTAAAGATGTATGTTTTCTATAATTGTAAACTTGGCAATATTACGTATGGGTTACAATTGATAGAAGAAATTTAACAAAAATGACACATACTAGGCGTATGTAGTGATGAATATGAAGACAAGTGTGAAAAGAAAGTAACACCATTAAAGGAATAGCACAAATATTTTATACACATTATATTTGATGTGCAAAAATTTATTTCAAATAACTTTTTGGACATGAGAAAACATAAGTCAATTTAAAACACCAATTAATTTTATAAACTTACAAGAAAATTTCATAAATACATGACAAACAAATAAACATATCTTTTGGTCAGTGAAATAGATGAAAAATATTTTACAGAGAAGTCGAAATTTATTATCTATACATAATATAAGAAATGTAGACTGTTTAAAAATACATGTAGGTTGATGTAGATAAATCGAAAAATGGCATAATGCAGAGGAATTTTTCTTACGTTTGCATAAACACTGAGGGAAAGTGTATTTTCTTCGTGTAAAGCGATTAGCCATTTTAGAGCATAGATATTTAGACACAATTTTTATTAAAATATTCGACGCTATCAATACTGCCATAAGCGTTAAATACCCCATCATGCACGAAATTATTGTATGCACTATCGGCGATCTCGGCCTCTCTTGCTTGACTTAATGAAAATATTTAAATATTTTATGAGGTTACTGATTAAATTAGTTTAGCGACCAGAACTTTTTGTAGAAATTTATGGATGGCAGCATTTTGTCTCTGAAATATTTTACGGTAGATATTGAAATAAATTTATTTAACAAAATTAATTAACATATACAAAAGTAATTCCATTACAAAAATTAATAATGAAACGGAAACACGTGATATTCCATATAAAAACTGAGTTGAAATCTAAAATATCGCAAGGAGAATTTTTGTAATCTTCATATTTTATTAGGCAACAAGCAGTTATAAACATTCACATATAGATTGAAATTTCACATATAGATTGAAAAAAAATGACATTGAAATTATTTGAGCTCCCAATATATTTTATTTTTGGGAACATTTCAATCTATCGCAGTTATCGTTCTATTATCTTTCTATAAGAGGAAACAATTTTATTGTAAAGATTTAAGATCTTCAATAGCGGGAGATTTACGCAAGAGCCTAATTACAAAATACGATTTTTGGCAAACAGAGATATTTAGGAGACTCGACTTCAAATAAAATATATTATTTTAACTTCGTCTCTTTTTATTTTACGAAGAAGGCGCCGCAACCATTAGCGCGCACTGGCATTTAGCATAGCATATGTGATGACCGTTGTAAACAATTGTTTTTCATTGGCGATGATAATATAAACTTATATATTTATTTATGTAAATGATTATGTATTTATTGATGATAATATAAACTTATATGTTTATACTCATAACTGTCAATGAATATTTATTTTAATGTAAAACAACAATTCGAATGCAAGTCGAATGAGCCAGGTTGTAAGTAAAGGAAAAAGTCAAAGGTAGTAGCGATTAAATATTTGTTTACTAGCGATTAATTTTGAAAAGACCAGCCTCTGTGTTAACATACATTATACTATATACAAAAACATAGCCCATTCATCCAGCCGAATTCATAAGGAACAATTTTATATATTGGAGAAATCTCGTAAAATTGCCATGTAAACTTGTATTAAATTTCAGGTTGATTCTAAAGATATTCAAAACCTGCCACAGTTTTGCTAATATCATTAACGAACGGCAATTAAAATCTATTTCGACCGACCTGAGTTGTAACTTCTGAAACTTCGACAATGCCAACTGAACCCCTCTAATTGACTTCAGCAGTGAGCATGATAGCACTAAAACTAAGAACAATACACCATTTTTCTTCCCTTTTTTTCTTGATCACGGCAGTTAGAGTGTAAAATCTTAAGTCTGATAACGATTTAGTACGAAATTACAATTGTCATCACGTTAGGGTGCAACTATGTGTGTTATGGCTGCCACTAACTTTCGTTCGAACGTTAATGGCGTTCATAATATACATCAACGACAGTCAGTAAATTTCGCTCTCTTTGTTAAATGGAATAAAACGGTGATTAACGATAAACGTAAGTTATCGACCAGATTGAGAAAAAATCACGACATTGATATCTAATTTGAATTAATTTTTCCATGTTAAAATATATTTGGCAAACGATTTGCCACAGTTAGTCTTAACATCACAATTGAGAAATAAGTGTTGTGGACGACTGCAACAGACCGCACTAATTAACTATCCATTAAAATGAAATGACTGAAAATCTAACAATATAGTAAAAATAAACCTAATCGTAATTAAATTAGCAAATCATTAGATATAAACAGGAAAAGTGAAGAGAGACAGATTAGGAAAAGAAGGAATAGGGTAGTAATGGAGAAGGAAGTTTGCGTATCTTTCCTACAATTTTGAAAACATAAATCGATATTGCGTTCCACATCAAGTATATTCCAGTATTGGGCAGAATATTCAGTGAAAAAATAGAGCCCTGAGAGGTAGAGCCATATCTAGGAATAAGGACAGTGAGAAGGGAAAAGACCTACCACAAGGATTTTTCAGTATGTTGAAAACAAGACATATCATATGTAAATTGCGTTGGTTGAATTTAGTTCAAGCATTTAATAATTACTACGCAGATTTCAAACATTCATATCAAACTTCCCAAGGATATTCCAAATAATTTTATTTCATTAATATATCGAATAAACTGAATCTGTGGAAAGATTTCATATTTTTATTTCAATGAAAAATCTCATGTAAGGAAAATGTGACAAGTATTTCCACACACATAAAGTAATATGGGACAAAGATTTGTTTGCAATCGTCGTAAGTATGTCATAATATAATGTTAATACGATACTTACGAGTATATATAGAAATAAATAAAACAAGTTGAAAAGCTGTCAGTAAATTACGCGGAATTATTTTTTCTCTCCAACACCTTCATCAAAAGCTGAACACTTTTTTTTTAAAATTTATCACATATTTTATTTCATGAAACTGCTAAGTATAATGGTACTTGTAACCTTACATGATGTGAAAACTGGGGAGTGTAGCAAGTATGGCTAGATACGAGAATTTATTAAAAAAACTATTTTTTCTACAATAAGACTAATTTATATCCGAAAATGATCAAAAGAAAGAATTAACGACAATGTTATTTTATGACCGTATGTATTATATCAAATGTTAATTTGTAATTAAAATAAAAGGTTCTGCCACATTAATAATGTAGTCGATTTTGAATAGATTCTTCATATCGCTATTACTTTTAATACTCAGCTGATACATTTTTAAAAACTGTATTTTGTCAAAGTTTTGAAAACATAACACTGCACTGATATTGACAGACGCGTAACTCAAATATATCTCATTTATGTCATACATAGCGCTCCAGACGTTTACAAATAACAAACAGGTTTCTTGCAAAGTCTCTTTATTACTAAAGGACTTATAGCTTTTTACTGAAAAATACGAATGGAATAAAGATATACTTGAGTTTTAGTGCGTCAAAATTTGTTTCTCTGAATGAAATGTCATAGATAAAAATAGACAGGACAAATATTGCATAACGGGTGTTTGTGTGTTTAAGTAGTATTTTGTAAATTACTGGAGACAATTTGAATATAAAAAAGTAGAGTGTCAAAGCGACAGTAGTTTCTGTCCTCGACCTCAGCAGGGATGAAATATTGTTGCGACCCTAATTACTAGAAATAATAAGGCAGAGTACCACTCGGCCGTTGTGACGAGGGTACGTTTATAAGTTACTGGCGTTCTATAAATAATGGTAAGCAATATTCAGAGAATTATTTTACGCGAACTACACATTTTCCTAATTTTACACACATTTAGTACACATTAGGCATTAAAATTCTCTGCAGTATACCGAATACGAGTAGGTTATTTAATATTTCAAACTATTTTCAATTAATATTTAAATATTAAAAATTAATTTAAATTAATAACTTTCAGGTACTTATTTTTTTTGTATTTAGCTGTTTTATATACATTATTAAAACTGTTTCATATCGCAGTTAAGGTGACACAATTGATGGGGAATAGTTTTTTAAGTTATTTTTCCACGAAAATCCTTGAAACCATACTATACATCATTCTGAGTGCTCCCACCAATATACCTTTCAACCCGACGATCGATGCCATTTTACGGATAGAGCGGAGACGTCTAGCGGCCGTAAGTGGAGAGCACGATAATTGAGTTTATTCTACGTACGTGAAAATGCAAAAAAACACAACCAGTGTTGAATAGAATAGAAAATAAGTAAATTAATTTAAAAAATTATTTTATTTTAGTCGCATTAGGTACTGTTAATAAAATTGTAACAGAGTGAATTCTGTACATAAAAAATATTAAAAGAAAAAGTGATTGATTATTAATTTAGCATAAATAATGATAATGGAAGCCCGAAAATCTGCTTAAATAATTTTTGCTGTATATGTTTTACAAGCAAAAACTTATGTTGTTTAAATGTTGCTCAATAACAAGGCAATAGGAAGTTTTCCGAAACATTGAGTCCCCTTTACCTTATTTTTAGTATAAGGGCTTAGGAAGTTATTGGAATTTATTTTCATCAAAACTTTCTTGATGTAAGGCTGAAAAAAACGTCTAGTTCAATCATCCTAAGTTTGAGTTTTTTCCTCTCCCAAACACTTAGAAATATCCATAAAGACATTTTGTATGAGATAAAATAAGTAGTGGGACTATATTTGTTTATTTATTGTATTGTTTTTTTTAATATCAATAGAAAGAGCAGGTTCAAAATTTGAATCAATTAATTTGTAATATAAGCGCATTAATTGGTTAAAACATATTAGACAAATAATGTGCTCATAAGCCAAGTTTTACGTGAGAGTGTATTGTTAGTAGGATTATTATGCCTTAGGAAAATTATGCCCCTTCATTCATATTAAAATCTATTGAAGTGAAAAAGAATCGTGTCATAAGAAATAATCACAGCGCCACTGGCTATCCACTTTCAAGAAAACGCCTCACAAATAGTAATATAGTTTTGTAATTTCAGCATCTACGGTAATATTTAACAGTTCAAAACCTTTCACTGTCAATACTATCTGTGGTAAAAATTGAACTTAAATCTATTTAATAAAACTCAACTTAGAAGTGAACAGATAGACAGATTTTCGGCTTTGTGCCTATCGAGAACAGTGAATATATTAATTAGTAATAGCGTCAATTTATTAACCATTAATAAATTCAGTAAAATACATTAATCGGTAATAAGAGTTAACGTTGATATGTAACTATCAGTAATAAGAATAAAATACGGTTAATACGATAAATACGGTAAATAGTAAAAACGGTTATGTTCAATTATATAATGGTATTTTACTCATGAAATATTGCGTGCCTGCCGTAAATATTATATTAACGATTATAACACACCTATTAATAATTTGTTTGCCTCCTGGCATAAAAAAAATTATCACCCCCGAAATAAACCTTAAAAAATTTTAATTTTACGTCCGCCGTGATAGGCTGACAAGTTTAAGCGCGAACCTCGCGAACAGGATATTCCACCACATTAAAATTATATTCAAATATCGCGATGTCGCCCTACATCCAGTTTGAAATTTTAATTTAATTGTTTCGTGAATCGAATGTAACACTGCTTCGTTAATTACTTATTTTCAAGGCAGCGTAAATTAGAATTAAGTGATGAGAGCATATTAAATTGTGGGCCATTACGTTTATGTCATTCGGCTTATAAATTTGTTGTCGTATCCCAATGTACTTTTAACCCAGATTTCCTTTTTGCGTAAAAGAAAAAGATTTACACGGATAATTGAAGTTAAAACAAGCACTCAGAAATTGTATAAACTTTGTTGTTACATTTTAATACCGTTCATAGGATTCCCTGTCTTAAAAAAAAACTCTTACGACACATCAACCTATCGTCTGTCGCAGCAATTTTTTTGAGAAACCGCTTAACCTAGAAACTTGAATTGTTGACATAATAATCTTAACATTTAGATGAAAATGTTAGGGAGGGCAAATTAATTATTGCAATTTTGTTTAATTCCATATATCATTTTGGGTATCGTTCAAAGGGGATATAAGGGAAGAAAACATTTTTTTTTCTAATTTTCAATAGTATATACTATAATATATAGAATATAAAAAGGTAAGTGTTTGTTATAAAATTGTGAAAAAAACAGGATTATTACAAATTTTTGCAAAGGTTGTGGAGATAATGTAATTAATTTTAACGTAATCGTTTTAATGCATATGCCTCCACTCTCCGTATTTATTTCCCTTAACGTGTAATTGTGACATGCGCGCTCTTGGGGTTAATTATATAAGGTATTATTTAGTATTTATTCCTCTAGAAAATCCATATTAGTGATGACTTATGATAAATAATATTCGATACTATATAAAATATTACGAGAGTGTGTAGTATTGCGTATCAGCATAAATATACTATATGACACAGTATATAGGCAAATGTATAACTGTCGTCAACACTAGAGTAAACTATCAAAGGCATAAGCGATTAATCGCAATTTCTGTACACATATCAGACACCGCTATGTACTGTCGACATCAAGCAATCTTGGAATTTTTTGTCAAGTACCTGTACCTGGGAAATTTCAACTTAAGTTAAATCAAAACTCGTTTTTCATATTTATATACATATATATATATATATATATATATATATATATATATATATATATATATATATATATATTTATATATATATATATGTGTATGTGTGTGTGTGTACATATATATATATTTATATACATGTATGTGTGTATATATACAGACATACATACATATATTATATGCATCTCCGTCACGATATTGTATATCTACTAGGCTTTCTCGAACATTGTTTGGACGAATTAGAAATGTTTAGACAATTTTTCGGATTTATGAAAAATGTGAAAATAACGTACATGTAGTATTTAATAATAATGAGTTTATAAATTAATTTATCCAAGTAGTAGTTTGCCTAAATCATAAAACGGAAAACTTATAATAGGAACGATATTTTAATCCAGCGACATTACACGACGCCAAACCAAAAATACTTTTTACAATATGTTGCAAACTACATTTTCAGCTTTTGTCGGTTTTGTAGTTGATTTTCTATAGAATTTAATTAGCTTTCGTAAAACTTTTTCCTTATTTTTAAATTTGTACGTTTAAACTGATTTAGTGATTTCTACACACGGTCCATGCAAACCAGTACCCCGAAAACAAAACCAAAGATTAACGTTTCAAATGACCTTTTCAATTTATCCAACTAACGTCAGTAATGGATTTAGTTTCTCATTTACTTAGGGCCTAAGGTAACATTAAGAAAAACAGCATCTTTTTTCACAAAAGAACTGTTTTTTAAGAAAATTTTTCTCAGTATACCCTGCTAAATTATGGCACGAACTGGATCCTGACACCAGGATCTCGCCGTCCATAAATTTATATAAAATTCGTACAAAAGGTCCTTCCTCTCGTAACTCCATAGATCTATCCTTTTGTAACCTCATTTTGATAATCTTACTTCAATTATCCCATGTTAATATTTTAATGAAAGTTTTTGCGTTCATCTCTCTATAATACGAGTATGCAGACATTTTAAATCTGCTAAGCAATAAAATAAAGTTAACTGTGACATTTATAAAATATATGTTCACATCAGATATATAATTTTTCACCAAACTATGGAACGAACTCGGTTTAAAATATGAGAACTTATTCGCACTAAGTCATCTGGAGACATAGATAGTTTTTCAGCCCTCTCGTTAATTTCGTTCATAACCTTTTCCTTAAAAAAAAAAGATATATATATATATATATATATATATATGTATATATATATATATATATATATATATATATATATATATAAACAAAATTATATCAATCAATCTGTATATTTATTTAAAGTTATAGTATAAGCTAATGGGTTTTAAAAATATTTTTTATTTGAAATTTAGTGGATATATATTTGAAACGATATCTAAAAGGATTAATACTACCACGTAACCTCCAACACATGGACAGTCGTCCTCGTAGCACTGTAACGCTTTAATTACTTCACTAGGCGTAGAGACGAGTGGGTATATGACAGTAGCTATATCGATGTGCGGCACCCGCTCCACCCCCAAGTCAAGCCAATAGAAATTGTCGCACATCTACGGAGGAAAAATTTTTTGCAACATTTCCTAAAATATCCAAAATAGTCGGTAAGGTTTAAAATGTTTTTATTTTACTAAAGCACCTTGGCCTTTACAAATTTTGTAATAACATGGTTTAAAGCCCGTGGATGTTATATTACAACAAAAAATTTATGTGAAATTTTTTTTTTATATAAACGCTTACATTATAATAAGCGATATAATATACTTTTCGGATTTGGCTGGTGTTAAAGTTTCCTTCGTTTAATCAGTTACACATTATACGATGGCAATAAGGATGAAATAATATGATTTTCGAAAGAAACATTTAGTCATCATTTTTGGGACATCTTTTTAAAATTATGTTCTGAAATCAAAATTTGTGCAAATTTTCGGTTTTTAAAAAAACTATCCTGGACAGACAGAAATTCAATATTTTTCGTCAAGGAAACAAAAATAAATAAAAAAAATTTTAAATTCTGAGTGCTGTTGAAGTAATGTATTTTCGGTTGTTTAATTTATTTCAAGTTAGTATTTTAAACACAAAAATTGGTTTTCCATAATGGTGACCTTAGTTAATGTTACGTATTGGTTAAAAATTATAAAATAGAGTTAACCGGAATTAAACATTGAATCTACTGATGACCATGAACAGGGGAATCTAATGATGATCATGAAGAATGTTATAATAAAAATTATCAACATTAAAGGAAATAAAATCAAATATTTAACGTACTTAATAATTGGTTTAAAATAATTATTTCATTTACCATTGTCAGCCAATGCATTGTATTTGACAATAAAAATAACATCACATAATGACAAATTTCAAAATAGATCATTTAATTTTTTTTTTTGGTAATCTCTGTGAAAATACGGTTTAATTAACCCTTTTTGAAAAACAACTTTTATTAAATTAATTGTTGTTTTTCAATTATAGAAAATTAAAGAAATAATTGACATTATCTGAACACAATCCATTGTGGTCCCTTATTGATTGTGTTTAAAACACTACTAAAATTACCTCACCTATGATCGGCAAATCGAAATACCTTTTATACCCCGGTCTTATTAATTGTTCCTTATTCCGGCTATGTCCTAAAGTGTCACTTTTACGTTTTTATTTTGTTTAATTTTACATTAATTTAAATTTTTTACTTTTAAATTTTTTTATGGGTTTCATTCATTGTGTTTTTTAAGAATGGTTATTTATCGTTTGCCAATCATTTAAAATCTACGACAGTAGCTATTTTAATCAAATCTCTGTAATATCGTAAGTAGGCTACTGCAAATATAATTTTATAATCTTACAATACAATTTAACAAAGAAATACCAAACAAGTAAAGATATAATATTGTCCATGAAACATATAAAAAATATAATATATTAAAAAAAAACAATGACATGGAGGCATAAAATATAATAGATTCAGAGTGTTCAGGAATACATGTACATTTATAAAGGCAAATCAAAAAAATTACGCAAATCAAAAAATAGTCTAATTCAAATAATTAAATGAATTGTATGTAAATTGATATAATCGCACGTTGTATGATATAATCGCACATTGTATGATATAATCGCACCGTGATATTCTAATTTATACTTCAATCATATTTACGTTAACCTAGAAAAAAATTATTTAAATATATAATAAAAAATATTAATCGCTTTTCAAGACACTAAGTAAGCTGAAAACTGAAAGCGAAAAGAGGAGCCATGTGAAAGCTCAAACGCTATGTGCGTTCAAAGCTTAAAAGTGCCATTGTGAAACAACTGGGAGTCTCCGCAGTCAACCGCTAAATCTTTAATTTCCGAAAGAAGGAGTCGTTAGTGGGCATCTGTTGATGCTGAACTGGCGCCTCGTCTTCTATTCTCGTTCTTCTATCTATGACCGGGATCCGTATTTGCACTTCACACGCCATTGTATTAGAATCTTACCCGTTATATTAATAGTTTAGCAGTGTATAATGAATTGGGTCTTGCGTTTTGGTTTGAAAAAGTTGTCGAATAATTTGTGCGCTATTGAAAATACGTGCTTAAGTGTCAATAAATCATGTTTAGGATGTATGTAAAAAAATGCGACTACTTCGGAATGTATATTTCCTAGCCATAAACTCCCCACTCCACGCTTAGCGACTCCGCTAGTTCGTGTGCAGCTATTCTAAAATCCAAGCGCCTAATCTTGACTATTTATGCTACATTATAACTATAGTCAAAATATGCGTGTTCTATTTTCATGGTGACCGGTTTTATTTCCTTTGCCTTATTACAATTATATCAATACAACAATGGTATACATTTGTAATAATTCAGTTTTAATTTTAATTTTATCCATTGACCAGGTCGAATAACCAGAATGGTTGCTTACAATGAATTAATCTTTCCCTTTTTTGGTATTTAATAAATATGGTATAATTGTTTAGAAATAATCCTATAAACTTATACCTTTTTAGAGAGTTTGAGAAAAAATGAGTTGTAAAAATTTATTTTATTGTAAAAATGTCTCAACTCATATGACATAATCAAAGACAAATTTAGACGTAATGTTGTTCTATTTCTTCGAAATCATTATACTATACATACACACACATATATATATATATATATATATATATATATATATATATATGTGTGTGTATAAATATATATATACGTATATACAGATATATATATATATGTATTATCCTGTGTATGATGTGAGTCGATATCTAAAATAACGTATGGGGCCATTTTTGTAATTTTTGTTAGGCAATAAACAGTTATTAACAAGATTGGAGATATTCGAGTCTCCAATATATTTTAATTATGAGAACATTGAAATCTGTTGCATTTACCGTCCCCATTTTCTTTCTATAGGAGGAAACATATTTATCATAATATAAAAGTAAATAATATAAAAGCATATAATATAAAAGTTTAAGTTCAGCGTCAGTGGCAGATTTATGCAAGAGCATAATCTTACAATGCAATGATAAAAATATCGTATAAGTCCATCTAAAAATGAGAGAATCATGCAGCAAGCCGTCTGGGTAGTGGAATTTTTGTAGAGATAAGGTCATGAAACTGCAAATGCGACGGTAATCTCTGCGTCAACCGAACCATTTATCTCGCAGTTTTATCTCTTTTCAGCTTCTGTTATTATAAATCTCAACCGTCCCCCGGTTAATTTAGAGGGGCAGTGATCGCTGTGGACATTATCACCTATCTTACGTTTTATCATTTTTGTTTTATGAGGGGGTTTGATGACTGTTTTGCTCAAAGTTTAGTGTTCAGTTTTTCGCTGTGTATTATTATGATTAACTTATTATTATGTGTTATATAAAAAAATCGATACCATCATAAAATATAAAGTCATACCATAATAATATGAGTACATATTTTTGTTTTTTTGTTCTAACATTTACCAAATTAACATCGAAATACCTTTATAGAATATATTTTCCTTATCGAATATATCTTTATCGAGTAGAATTTATTGAATCTGAGGAATAATTAAACATGGTGTAACCAGTATTTCACCTAATATAAGGTAAGGAGGAGCAAAAATTTGGTTTCAATTTCCATAGGTATGGATAGTAGTGTTATTATGGTGCATAGGAGTATATATAGAAATAATACAAGTAGAAAAGCTGTCAAAATTAAAATGTCAAATTGCACATAATAATTTTTTTTCTCCCTTATCTGATTCAACTTTAAGTTGTTTCTTCTTGTTACTCGTACTTTTTTTATATTATTATGAGTTTTCACATGGCTGAAAACTGTATATTATCAAAGTTTTGAAAACAATCGCTAATATTGAAAGACATGTAACCCAAATATTTTTTTTGTATAATTTGTGGCGCTATGAACGTATAAAAACAATCTGTATGTTCCTTGCACGATCCCTTTAATCTTAAAAAAATTAACTTATTGAAAACAGGAATCGAAAGACGATGTATTTGAGTTGTAAAAGAACAAAATATTTCTTCAAATGAATTTACTTAAATAAAAATAAACAGGATGTATACTGATCGACAATTGTTTATGTGTTCAATTAATAATTTATAAATTTTTATTTTTTTATTAGAGAAAATTTCAACATAAAACAAAAGACAGATGCAAAAGCAATAGCAGTATTTGCCCCTTGACCTCAGCGCATGTAAAAATTATTCAAAATAATAGCGCAGAGTATAACTCGGTCATTGTGACCAAGGTACCTTTATAAATTACCGGTGTTTTATAAAAAATAGCAAGCAATTTACAGGCAAAGATTTTACGAAAACTAGATATTTTCTAATTTTTACTCAAGTTATATTATTTTGTAAAATATAATATTTTGAGGAAAAATTAGAAAACATCCAGTTTTCGTAAAATATTTGCCTGTAAATTGCTTGCTATTTTTTTACAATATGTCAAATAAGAATTTATTTTAGGATAACAAAATTTATTTTCACTTAATAGAGGAAAACTAAAACATATCATCAATTCAATTATTTTCAATTAATAGCCTTTCAGACACTGAAAATTGTACGCTTGTGTCCAGCTATTTAGCAGTTTTAAATTCATTATTAAAACCGTAGTTTATATGTCACAGTTAAGCTGACACGGTTCAAGCGGAATAGCTTAATTTGTTCATTTATTCTTCCTCCATGATCTTTGGTAAAATACATCCCAGTCTTCATACTTTTTTTAAGAGAAAGCCCATACTTTAAGGGAACTTTTGAGCTAATATAATTAAGCCATGATTGACAGTGGCAGAGTAGTAAAAAAATGTGACAAAAATTGGGGAAATACTGCTTAAATGGATCAAGAGAAAGTGAAACGGATTATTTATCCATTGATCATCCCGAGTATTCCCACCATCATATTCCGACCCTGACATGTGATGTGGTTTTCGAATAGGGCGGCGACTTTTAAGAGCCGTGAATAAGAACATGTTTAAGATTATTCTACGCAGACAAAAAGCGATGAGCAACCAGTATGTATTAAAACAAAAATTATATAAATTAATTTTAGAAATTTCATTACTTTAGTCGCATTATCTGTACAAATATTAAAAATGTAGCCGAGTGAATTTTACAAACGAAGAATATTTTAACAATAGTGATTGAATTGGGTTAAACAATGATAATAAAAGCCAGAAAACCTGTATATAGAATTTTATTTCTTTGTCTGTATGTTAATTTGTTCGTCAATAACGCAAACCCTACTAGATGGATTTTAATAGCATTTGGTGTGGTAATAGTTTATACCAAATATCAACATATTAGAAAGCGGAAAAATGCTAATCATATGTGTATATACATACGGTATCTTAGTTCTTAAAATTTTTCTTCCATTTAAATAGCTTAATTTCAATTTCAAAAGCTGAATGTTGTTCCATTTTTCTTTTTAAATTGATCACATATTTTGTTTTATGAAACTGCTAAATAGAATGATAACTATAACTTTACATAATGTAAAAACTGAGGGGTTTAACTAGTATGCTTGAGATAGGAGAATTTATTAAAAAAAACAGACGCATAACCTAAATATTATTCATTTCTATCATATATAGCGCTGGAGGCGTTTACAAATAACACAAATGTTTTTCACACAGTTCCTTCAATTGTAAAAGATTTACAGCTCATTCATTAATAAACACGAATCGAATAAAGGTACACTTGAGTTGTAGATGTCAACATTTTTCTCTAAATTAATTGACTTAAATAAAAAAAGAAAGGATCGTGTTTCTTGAAATGTATTTTTGTGTTTCATTTATACTTTATAAATTATTAGAGAAAATTGGAACACTAAAGAAAAAGTAAACCCGACGTAAAACTGATATTAGTTTCGTGAAGGGAGCGTAAAACCGACAGTAGTTTCTGTCCTCGACGTTAGCGCGGATAAAATATTACTTTGCACCTAATTGTTAGAAATAATAGCAGAGAGTATCAGTTGGCCGACGCAACAAGGGTACATTTATAAATTACCCGGGTATATATTAAAAACGGCTAGCAATTTTATATAAACTAGACATTTTAGTGTTTTTAGCAGAGGTTTTCTCTCTTACTAAATATCTAATCTGAATTATCCAATTATCATATTTTCTATTAAAAATATGTAAATGCTCAATTACTCCTTTCTACTTATTTAATAATTTGTTATATCGATATTGTTCATGGAGTTACTGATATTTGTGGTTTTATAACAGGTAGTATTGAAAATGTCCACAAAATATGCCCCTCTAAATCTCCTGAAGAGAACAGACACACAATATGTACACTTTGTCAAAAGTTTTATTATGTACTTTCGCCACGGAAAATTTCAAAGGGCTTTTTGTTGCATCTACTACTATGCAGATATGAAATGTGGAAGAATTGAGAAACCAGGAAAAAATTGTTACTTATAAACGAAGAACGCGTTCTAATTTCATTATTTATAAGACTGTCTATGGCACTAAAATTACATTTAAGTCCACCTTACAGAATTCAAGTTATAAATGAGGAGACAGACGGACTATGTATTTTTGTTTATAGAGTGCAGAAAACGATGTTTCTTAAATTGAAAGCCACTATAAAAATAAAACTTTTCAAATAATTCTACTATAGCAATATAGTTGTTTATAAAAAATTCAAAACAAAAAAAGCAATACCCTCAGTGGCAAATACTGTAGATACAAAGCAGACACTTGATTTTTTGTTTATATGTTGACAGTTATTGCTAGAATTTCTAGTTTAGAATTGGTCTTTTGTTTATAAGTTGAACGATTGAAAGAAAAACAGAGATAAGAATATATATATATATATATATATATATATATATATATATGTATATATATTTCTAACTATGTGTAAAATTACAATATTAGAAAAGCAGAAGTGCACATCATTTATTGAAATCAAACTATCCGCCTCTAACCGGTGTTCTGTGCGGACTTACAAATGATTCAGAACAGTTCTTACCAAAAAGTAATTATAGCTTACAAAGTTTATATCGTTATAGAAAAATTGACCTACAAACATTTAAATATATAACTAAGAGCGAAAATGCTACAACATAACTTCCAACCCGGGGACAGTCGTGGTCGAGTACGGTAACGCCTTAATTGCTTCACCCGGGAGGCTGAAGGACGAGATGGTAAATGAAAGTAGCTAGAGCGCTGTGTGGCGCCCGCTTCAACCCTAACTCAAGCCTATAGAGCTTGTCTCACATACAAGGAAGGAGATTTTTTGCTATATTTTCGCAAAAAGAACGCCAGAAAATGTCGGCAAGGGTTAAACAGCACTTCTTTTGCTAAAAGACATTCCTTATTGTAAATTTTTTTGAAAGAGTCCCTTAAAGTCAGTAAATGTTGTATTACAACAAGAAATTATAGTAGAACAAAAATATGTTACATAGGTTAATATAATGGAAAGCAACCTAATGTACTTTCAGATTTCAATGAGACTTATCGTCTGCACGTTAAATGATGCCAATAAATTTGTCATAATATATTTTACGAAACCAAAATTTGGTCATTAAATTTTGTGATATTTTTTTTCAAATCGTGTTCTCAGTTGAAATTTGTGCAAAATTTCAGAATTTTCAAAAATATAATCAAAGATAAACATTTTTAAATTCGACTGATGAAGTGACTTCTAGTTAGTACTTTAGACATCAAATTTTGTTTTCAGTAATGACAACCTAGATAATATTATATGTATATTAACATGATAAAAAAGGTTTAAGATTAGGCGAACGTAATGAGGAACAGGAAGAATGGTTCGAAAAGTAATTAACACAATAAAAAAAAAATAAATAAAAATGGTAATAAAAATTTATTTCAATTACCATTTTTAGACATCAACTTATACTTGACAATAAAAATGACATCATGTAATAAACAAAATTTAAATTTTGTTATTTAGAATGAACATTTTTATTTTTCATTAGTAACACCACCCATTAAATCACACTTCAATTACCCCGGCATTAAAAAAACTTTATATTAAAAAATGGTTATTATATTAATTTTTAAAAATTAAAAAAATATTTGGCACCAACTGAACGCAAATATATCACATTCACCATCACTGTGAATTTACGCATTGCCTCAATAAAGCATTGCGAATTTTTCATACGTTTTACGGGAAAATTTTTACTCCGAGTAATTAGAGATATTGGGACACATTTTTTATTAAACTATAAGATGCTATTAATACAGCCATGAGCACTAAATGGATAATAATATCGATACAATTGAATAAATTATCATCGGGCGGTAATGTTAGATGTTATAGATCACAGATCGTATGTTGCGTAAACCTTGAAAAAAATGTGTTAAAATTGTCCTTATCGGCCGATTCCGTACATATTGTTATAATAAGTTAAGAGAAATTATTTATAACTATTTAAGACACTAAAACAGTTGAAAACTGAACGTGAAAATGAGCGCAATTTGAAAACTCAAATACTATGTGCATTCAAAGCTTAAAAGCGAACTTGTGATACAATTGGGAGTCTCCGCAGTCTCCTGTTAAACCTTTAATTTTCCACGGGATTTGAATAGCATCAGTCACTGGCCGACATCTGTTGGCACTGAACTGAGGTCCCGCCTTCATGATGACCGGAATCACTGTTTGCATTACACGCACGCTCGGCTTCACTCGCCTGAATCAATAAAGATAATTAAATATTGTATGAGGGACTTTAACTCTATATTAATAGCTTGGCAGTAGGTAATGCCTCGAATGTTGCGTTTTGGTATGAAATGTATGTCGAATAATTTATGCGCTAATAGAAATACCTGTTCAAATGCCAATAAATTGGGTTTATGACGTGTGTAGAAAATGTACCCTCCTGAGAATGGATATTTTCTAGTCGTAAACTCACCAATACCCGCTTAGTAGCTCAGCTTGTTCATGTACAACCACTCTAAAGCCCAAGGCGCTTATTCTTGAATCTTTGCATTATAACTAAAGTAAAAATATGCGTTTT
The DNA here is from genome assembly GCA_039881145.1 of Druceiella hillmani. Taxonomy (NCBI): domain Eukaryota; kingdom Metazoa; phylum Arthropoda; class Insecta; order Lepidoptera; family Hepialidae; genus Druceiella; species Druceiella hillmani. The sequence continues at coordinate 16,782,545 of JAYKKI010000046.1, read as the reverse complement.
CTCTTTTTGGGACGACCGGTTTTAATTACTTCGTATTATTTTAATTCCATCATTATCATTTGGATAAATTTTAGTATTATTATTTATTTATTTATCTACTTTAATGTATCTAATTGATACATATGGCGGACTTATTGCTAAAAGAGCAATCTCTTACAGCTAACCACAACAGTCCAGCCCCGTTCGACGAACGGCCGGGAATCGAACCTGGGTCGCCGCGTCAAAGGCCGTATGCCTTGTGATCAACCCAACACACCACGGCGACGACATTACAGCTTATTACAGCTTAAATTCGGATTATTACAGCTTAAATTCGGATTTTATCCGTTGTCCAGGTCAGATAACCAGAATGGCTGTAAACAATGAATTAATTTTCCTCATTTATAGTGTATAATAAATATAGTATAATAATTCGGAAATAATCCTGTGAACCCTTTTCAGTAATTACAGACAAAAATATGTTGAAAAAGGTAATTATTTCGTAAAAATATCTCAATCCAACGTACTCAAATCAAAAGTTAGACGATATTTTTATGTAATTTTTGTAATAAAAATCATTAAGTTACATATTTTCAGATTTTAGGAAAAGCAAATTTGCCTAAAGTAGAAGTTTTTCGTTAAAAACATTAGTGTGGCCTAAAATTTTTCCATGTCAATAGGAGGCATAATACAAATTTTTCCGATATGAAGATAATTAATAATCATTTCATTCTGTGATAAAAACGAACGCAATAAAAAAATGTGAGAAATAAGTTTATATTAAATATTTAAAAATATTTATTTATTGTTTATATCTTGATACCGATAAACGACGCCATAATATAGAAACTTTAAATTTAGGAAATATTTAATAAGCCACACTAAATTTTTGAAAGTACAGATTTTACTGATTCGTTTGTTTCTGGTCAGCAAATATGTGTTACATTTCGTTCAAAATTCATTACCAGCTTTTCCAATAATCTGTTTAATAATCATTTGATAATTTATAAGTTACATTTTGAGAATTGAAAGTAAAGATGGTCTATTTTGAGTTCATTTATAATGTATATATATATATGTGTATATATATATATATATATATATATATATATATATATATATATATATATACATATAAAAGCGTAGAGTTACACGAGGACAGTTATCATCAATAAATGCGTGGGTAAATCAGATTAGTGACCAAACTTAATAAAGAAATTTAAGGACATACTCCTGCAATAAGTTTTGTCTCTAAAATATTTAACTATTGATATTGAAATAAATTTATTTACCAAAATTAAGTGAAACTTAGAAAAGTAATTTTATTACAAAAAGTAATAATGATGTTAAAACACGTGATATTCTATATAAAAACTGAGTCGATACCTATAATAGCGCAAGGAGAATTTTTGTAATATTTACGTTTTATTAGGCAAAAAAATTATTAAAATTTGTTTCTAAATGCAGCGCAGCTTCACGGGCTCCCAATGTATTTTATTGATGAGAAAATTTAAATCTATAAAACCCACCATTCGTATTATCATTCTATACATATTTAACACCACATATTTATTGTAAAGATTAAAACCAGCGCTAACGGCAGAATTTTATAACAGCATAATCTAAAAATGCTCTCTTTTGCAAACACACAAATTATTTTTTCAGCAAAACATCTTCGCCCCTTTACACTTTAAGAATCGGAACCGAAACCTTTAAGGCGCACAGACGTTTAATATATCATACGGCGACTCTCATCAACAAAACCTACCCGACCCTCATAAATTTCTAATATACATAAAATATTTACACATTAGCCAAAATGTCACAAAATCCGACTAAAAAGATGATGGAATCATGCAGCGACGTGTCTGGCCAGTCATCTGGAATCTTGGTAGAGGAAGGTCCTGGGACCACAAAAAGGGGCGGGGGTAATCTCCACTAAATCGAATCATTTATCTCGGTATCATCTATCCAGTTTCTATAATTTATAATTTTTCCGCGGATAAAGTAGAGGAGCAGTAATCGCTGTGGAACTAATTACATTACATTAACATTTTTGTGTTTGATGTTTGTTGCGCTCCAAATTTAATGTTCAATTTTCCACCTTGTGTTGTCGTCATTGATTCAATAATATAAGCTGCATGTGTTAAAAAATGTGCTAAAAATAAATTTTTGCCTTTTTAAAATTTTAAGTCACGCCACATCAATGCAAGTATATTTTATGATTTTGGTTACTCAGTTTATATATCTCAAGCAATATAACATCCAATTTATTACAATAATTTGGATGGAAGCCAAATAAACATCGGAGTAAAAATAGGAGTCCACAAGAGTACAGGGTAAATTGTTATTCGTTATCTATAATAGTTTAAATTACTTATATGTGTATTAATATACATACATATATATGTATGTGTGTATATATATATATATATATATATATATATATATATATACAATAACACGTATGTACACAAAATAATTAATGAATGTATCGTACAACAACAATTTTAATGGAAATGGAATAAAGAAATTATTGAAGTCAGTCCAGAAATCAAAAGCCAAAATCTATGTTATTAGGGGCAAAATTTTATAGGCTTGGTCTCTATATCAATAAATGTCATATTATATTCAGTAGCATAGCTTGTTCGTCTAGCCTAATTCAAGCAGAATTATATTACACTTCGGCGACATCACATAAAATTGCTATATAAACTCGTAAAAAATTTAGGTTGTATGACTCATAATTTTGGGTCGTAGATTCAAAATAATTTACAGCCTCTCACAGATTTGCTAATGTGACAAACGGGTAGCCATTAAAATATCTATCAAACGGTCTGAGCTGTAACTTTTGAAATTTCGACAAGGCCGATTGAATCTTTTTATTTTAATTCAGTACTCGGTACGATGCCAATAAAATTGAAATGAAGTAGTAAACATTAAGTACCTAATGCTTGAAAGGGACGATATATTTAAACATTTTTTCATGTACAATGTCCCTCAAGAACAATAATACTAAATCTTAAGCCAATACGCTATTTTTATCTCCCTAATCCCTTTATCAGCTATAGTATAAAATGCTAGTACTATATCCAGAGTGCAGGCTTCATTAGGGTTACGCCGATTGGAAGCCGAACAATCTTATTAATGGCGCAAATAATTCTGATCACGTTAGGGTGCAACTCTGTTTGTTATAAACGTCATTAACGTAACATAACATGATTAAGCGTAGCTAGTTAAATACGTTTCACTCTCTTTGTTAAACATAATAAAGTGGCAATTCACGCTAAAAGTAAATCATTGACTAGATCGAGTAAAAACGACAATCTTAATATTTATTTTCAATTAGGTTTCAACGTAAAATACGTTTGAGAACGTTTCGTTACATGACCAATATCCTATAGTTAACCCTAACGTCAGAATTGAGAATTTAGGGTTATGGACGGTCGTAACAGACCGCCAGTGTGACATATAAATTAACTATCAATTTAAATAAAATAATTAAAAGTGTAATTATATAGTAACATTTCACTTAACGGAAACTGAATTAGCAAATCATTTATATATCAATATGGATAATTGAGCGAGATAGATTAGGAAAAGAAAGAATATGGTAGTGATTGAGAATCAAGTTAGCATAACTTTTTCTCACGATTTCAAAAACGCAAATCGATATTGCGTTCCGCATTAAGTATACTCGAGTGTTGAGTACAATTTTCAGTGATTGAATAATCAACAGTGTTAATCTTTTGTTTAGGAATAAGGAGAGTAAAAAGGAAAAGACAGACTGCAAAGATTTTTCAATATGATGATGACAAGACAGCATGTGTAATTTACGCTGGCTGTGTTTAGTTGAAACATTTACTAATTATTACGAAGATTTCAAATATTCATTTAAAAATACTTTTGTATACTTCTTGGGATTTTTTTCTGTAATATATCAAATAAAATGAATATGAGGAAAGTTTTCATATTTTTATTTCAATGATAAATTTCCTTTAAGGAAAACGAGACAAGTATTTCCGAAAATATAAGGAAATAAGGGGGAAAGATTTTGGTGAAATATTCGTAGGTATGTCACAATATACTTTTAATTACGAATATATATAAAAAAAAGTAGTCCGAATAGTAAAGCTGTCAATAAACTACACTGAATTACTATTTTTTCTTCAACACATTTATCAAAAGCTGCATGTTGTTCCATTTTTTTTTCAATTATTTACATATATTTTTTCACAAAACTGCTCAATAGAATGGTATATGCGGCCTTACACGGTGGAAAAATGGAGGATTAAGAAAATTATTCCTAAGATACGAAAAAGTATTTAAAAAAACCGGCTTTTCCTACATCGCGACTAATTTAAATCGGAAAATGGATTGAAAAAATCAATAACGATTCTATTGTTTTGTGATCGTATGTACAAAGTCAATAGTACGTTTTGCCATATGAATAATGTAGTCGACTTTAAGTGGTTTCTTCTTAGCACTCGTACTTGTTTTAAATTCAGCTGATAAATTGTTGAAAACTTTATTTTATTAAAGCCTTGAAAACAATATCACTGTACTTATTTTGACAAACACGTAACCCAAATTATCTCATTTCTCTAATATATACGCTGTGAATGATTACAAGTGACATCCATATTACTTGCAACGTTCCTTCATTCGTAAAATATCTACAGTTCTTTTATTGAAAAACACGAATGAAATGAAGATATAATTAAGTTGTTATGATGTCGATATCTTTCTTTGAATAAATTGACTAGTATAAAATTATACAGAACAGACAGACAACTTGATCTCTGTGTATGTGTATATACAACAGACAGCTTGATCTCTGTATATGTGTATATGTTTGTTTTATATTTTATAAATTATCAGAGAAAATTTGAATATGTGATAAAAAGTTTTGTTTAAAAGCGACATTATTTTCTGTTTTTGACTTCAGCGCGTATAAAATATTATTATGGCCCTAATTGTTAGAAATAATAGTGCGGAGTACCACTCGACCGTCGGGACGATGGTACCTTTAAAAATCCTTCTATAAAAATGACAAGCAATTTTCAGGAAAATATTATACGAAAACATTTTCCAACTATTCCTTTTCATATGTTTGCTATTCTATGTATACAGAGAGATTTTGTGCTTTTTGACTTTAGGTAACAGCAAATTATTATTACACCTTTTTTATTTCTAAAGCCATTACATAAGTAAAACTTTTCAAATAACTAAGTTGTGGCAAAAGAGTGGGCTTGAAAAAAAAAATAAAAGACATAAAAATCACACTCAAGTCATGAAAATTCAGATACGCGATTACTTGTTTATGTGTGGATAAAAATAACCAACATCTACGGCAATTTTTGCACGTAAAACTCTTTAACCATCAATTCTCTCTTTTGCAGTAAAAATTGCATTAAATCTATATAATACCAGTCAAGTTATAAGTGTAGAATCAGGCACTCTTTGTGCTTTACTTCTATAGAAAGCATCAAATTATCATATATCAATGTATTCAGAAAGGCACTAAATTAACGAAACTTCAAATAACTCAATTATGGCAACAAATTTGGCTATAAAAATCAAACAAAGAATAACACCTCGACTTATTATAAGAGAATGAGTTGGTAAGACTGGGTTTCGTGAGATGCGCCCTGTGACGAGGAATGCAGTTGAAGTCTTGACATGCGTGAGGTTACTTGTATTGAGATAAAAATAAATATATAGATACGAAATAAAAAATAGTATTTATTATGGATAAATAATCTAATTAAAAAACGAAACCGATTAATATAACTGATTTAACACGAGAAAGCTATTTCAATTCGCAGTCTCAGAATTGATACAGAAACAAGTGAAAGAAATTAGTGCATCCGAAAATAAAAAGGAATCTTTAAATATTAACAAATTAAAGATGTTTGCAAATTACAATTTACTCAAAAGGGAGGTTAAACTAAGTTTAAAATGTTGGAATTCGTGGTCTTCAACAAAAAAGTGTCCCACCAATAGCGTAAGTTGCAACTACTGTAAAGGCAAAAATTTCGCGAAAATGTTCCGGAAGAAAAATAATGCTAATGCATGACAATCAGTTCAACTACTTGCTCAAGTAGAAGAATGTGAAGAAAGCTTTTTCATTGATAATATAGTCACAGTTAATACAAGTGAGGGGTGTAAAAATATCTACATAAATAATAAGACGATTAGAGTGAAAATTGGCACGGATGTCTAAGTGAATTGCATGACTTTAGGCATATATGAAAACATAGGGTTAAATCCTAAGCATATTATTAAGAAACCAATAAAGTCAACTACATTGCATAATTTGATATCTCTTAAAAGTATCTCGGTTTTTAAGTGTTATTGTAAACACTGCTTGCATTACAATATTAGATTTAAAATTGTGTTTTGCTTTTAATCTTACAAACAAAAATCCTACTAAAAGTTCTAAAGTAGGGACAAGGACGATTCACAAACAATTATTAATAAGAATTCATAAATGTTTCATGGCATTGGAACCATATGATATTAAATTACAGAATAATGCTAGTCCAAGAGCAGATTCACCTCATTTTATTTCACTAGCTTTGCAAGACTCGTTCAAGAAAGAATTTAATTTAATGGTAGTACAAGAATAAGAGAAAGAGTGGATGAACCAGTAAAATGGATTAACTTAATTGCAATTACTAAAAAAGGTAAGGGAGAGTTAAGAATATGCCTGGATACGAAGCGTCTAAATCAATTCATTGTAAGTCAACATAAATATTTACGTACGGTTGAAGGCATCACAGATAAACTAGCATGTGCTAAATATTACACAAAACTAAATTGCAATAGTAGATTTTATACAATTTAATTATCTAAAAATAGTTTCACACTTTGTATATTTTCAACTTTTTTGGAAATTATCGTTTTAAGAGATTATATTTTGGATTATATGTATCAACAAAAGCGTTTCAATAACGTTTGACAGAAATGTTTAAGAATATCAAGAGAGTGGAATTCTATGTCGATTGTTCAATTATATTTTGTAAGACTATCTGAAAACACAATGGGATTTTGTTAATAGGTCTCAAGCTAGCAAGTTTACGTAATGTAATATTTAATAAAAAAAAGTGAGACTTTTTTAAAAAAGAAATTAATTTTTAGGCATGTTAATTAATGATGAAGGAATGAGCACTGTTCCTACGAAAGTAGCTTCAATTAATATTTTAAAAAACTTAAAAGAGGTTAACATTAGAAAGTATTATAATAGCCATTTAAACGATTTCAAGACTTCACAACCTAATTAGAATATTATATTTAAAAATATACATGATGATAAGTCTGATGATAAGTAATGACTTGAACCTCTGAAAAAATTATTGAGAAAACTAAATGTCTGCGCTCATATGAAGTTGAAGACGATTGCGGAAATATTTTTAGGCGCAATCGCCAACATATTTATCTAAAAATGTTTAATGTTAAAGAATCTGCTGTCAGTGGTAAGTCAAAAGATTACAGATAAAAACCTAACGATCCTAATGACTATGTAACACGTTCAGGAAGAATTGTTCGTCTGTGGGTACACGATTGAATTTATAGTAAAAATTATTAGTTATTATGTAATTTTAATAATTATAAATTGTTGCCGGTGTAAAACTATTATCTATCCATGTTGACGAATTTTGGGAGATGGCCTCATATGGACTTCCCTAAATGACAATACATTTTTACGATAAACACCATAATGATCATGAGAACGCAAATTTGCTTAAACGCTAGCTTAGCTTGGGCTAAGTATTTTCGTGATAAATGTGACGTTGTAAGAAAATATTTTTTTTATTACTTTTTTGTTTTCAACAAATATGTCTAATATTCATAAACATTACATTACTTAAATTAGTTTTACAAATGTGTACAAGTTATTGGAATAAGCAGAATAGAAATAGAGCATAATTTAATCAGACAGACTCAAAAACTCAGCGCATTACGAGGTGACGTAGAAAAATCTTATTATTATATTTAAATTTATATATATATATATATATATATATACATACATAAATACATACATGAAGGTATACACCTGTATTATATTTCTTATATTTTTCCGATGTACGCAATAACAACATGTCAATTATGGACGGTGAATAAGAAAGGATATACCTTAAAAATCTAAAATTATCCGAGGGTCCTGGAGTAATCACTTGAAGGATTCATGCCAAAAAGTTAATAGAAGAATTGACGGATAAAGAAAAAGACCAAAATCATAGACTCCCTTTCACACGCGGAATAATTAAAGTTTTTTGGACATAGTCGCAATAGTGCATCTGAAAGGTTTCTTCGATATTTGTTTCTGAGATGAAATGATCACTTCCCTTTTTAATTTACCTACAATTTTTTCTTAGGTATGCTAGGTTACCATAAGTTACAGCATAGAAGAGAAGAATTATTGATGAAATTTATTTTCCAGTTCTTAAATACAAACATTTTGCTCTTTGCATCGGATAACAACCTGCATTCACGTAGTTTAAATATTTTTACTGTATCGCCATCTAGAACTGAATTTAAAGAAAATGTTCACTTTTCCACCGTATTCACTTTGTGAACTTCCTGTTTCCGGTTAGATGGAGAGAGAGTAAACGTGTCGAAATGTGTCACCGTTATGTGTTGCCAAATTTAATTAATTGTCTTGTTACTTTTTTGACAACTCAAAATGTTGAAAGTGTTATTTTGCCGTATTTGTATGTAAATATAAAGAAAATTAATATAATGCTTTCTCCAGATCAGAACTGGATAAAAAACAAATAAAGAAACATAGAAAAAATTTCAATCAACCCTAAAATAACAAATAAAGAGAGGTAGAAAAAATGTCAATCAAGGAAATGATAAAAACAAATGACAAAAGATAAAATTTCATAGAAAAATCCAAAATCTTAATTATGGGTTTTCAAACCTAAGCACTTAAAAAAGTATGTCCCTTTTTTTAAATTTACCACTTTAAATAAAAATTAGGATAGTTACTTATAATTAGATGCAATTTTTCAATAAAATAAAATATTCAACGATAATAAAAAAATTTAAACGTATTACGTTTTTAAAATAACCATTTTTAATAAAAAAGAAAACGATGATTTCGGGATATATTCTGTAATATGAAATAATAAAAGTAATTTGCTCATTTATTATCAAGGTATAAGCCGCTAATGAAAATAAAAATTATTTCTCTATTTTGCCTTAGCACTAAAGTTGTAGTTGTAGAAAACATATCAGGTCATGGATAGTAAGTGGTTGCACAATTCCTGAGCATTTGGAAAATTAGTTCAGAAAATAACTGGTCGTAAATAAGTTGTTACAATATTAATAAAATGAAAGGTTAAGAAACTAATACCCTATTACAAATAAAACAACTAAATAAATTTTAAGATAGTTAACCCGCAATAAACTATATAGATATTTTAATATAAAAGACAGTTTAGCGTATGCAACTTCTCATAAAAAATTTGTTCTCTTTTTATAATCTACATTTAATATACCATAGATATTGTACGGTAATCAAAACTTCGACTACGATAAAAAACGCCATATTATAATGAGACCTATTTTCCATTTCATCTTTGTAATTCTGAGATGTCTAGATAGTTTATGGCACTCAAGAGTTCTTGAAGCTTCTTTCCTATTTTTCGTAGAAAACTTTTTTCTTTCTCAAATTTCTTTTTACTTCGTCGTGGTTATTAGAAAGAAATATTAGTGTAATTATTTACTGGCAAAAAACTTATGTCAGTTCATCTAATAAAACATAGCTTTTTTCAATTTAATATTGCTTAGTTATTTGCAGAGAAATATTTTAGGTTTTTGATACCAATTTCTATGTCGTTTAATTACAATTTTATATTACTCGTGACAATATGTGCCAGTGAGCGTCATATTCCATTTTTATGTAGCCTCTGACACTCTCTACATAAAAACGGATTTGTTAAAACCACTCCTACAGTTTGGTCCCTAGAATGGAATATAACTATTTACACATCCATATGAATAGAAAGCTAAAACAATAATCTTTTCTTACTAGCCTTGCCGTAATTGCATAAAACAAATTGAAAAATTTATAGAAATATAAAAAAACAACAAAGGTAGAAATAAAAATAGAACTTAATTTAACTTTAGATAAATGATATATGTAAATCATATCAAAACCTCATCTCGAAAAATATTTCCAACCCTTTACAGCGACAATTGTCAAAGTTGATTTAATCTTTAATTGAACTTTACAATATTTAAAAGAAAATTCTTAATAGAATTTTCTCACACTAATTGGGTGATGACCACACTAATTGGGCATGGTATATGCATGTACGTGTTAAATATTGATAGGTTGGGCACAAAATGTGAAAAAAGCTTTTGCATAGAAGCTTTTCTGCGCCAAATCAACTATTTATTATTCGATATCGCTGCGTTGCATTCAGAGTATTGATGCACTGTAATGGAATTCGACAAAATGTACTTATAGATAAAAGGCATTAGTTATATTACTATTGCCATATTTAAATAATTTTATTGAGTTTATTGTTATCATGGAATATAAGTTAAAATGTATTTTAGATAAAAATAAAATAAAAGATAAAATTTGAGGAAATTAAATTTTTCAAACACTTTCAATTTTATAATGATGAGTTCTAATAAATATCAACCTATAGTCGATTTCAATTAAATAGTATTCTTTATAACCCATAAATATAAATTTTATATATCTCATCAGTTTACATTTATATCAAGTTAAAACAGATTAATTAAAAAGCAAGAAGCATAGTATTTTACTCACTGAAATATCACGCGCCTGCCGTAAAGATAATAATATACCCATTAATCATTTTGTTGTCTACCGTTGTAAAAAATCTTATCACCTCCAAAATAAACTTGAAAAGATTAAAATTCAGCGTCAACCGAAAGGGAAGCTAAATAATTTAGATGCGAACCTTGCGGGCAGGGGATGCCCCAAATAAAAATGATATTCAATTATAGCGATGTCGCAACCCGGATTTGCGCTACTTCCAGTTTGCAATTTTGAATTCATTATTTTTTTGTCAACCGAATAAATCACTGCTTCGTGAATCACATATATTCCAAACAGTGTAAATACCAATTCGGTAATGAGAGCATATTATATTTTCTATAATTGCGTTTCCATCGTCCAGCTTTTAAGTTTATTATGGCGTCGATTGATAACTAAGTTAACACCTAATAATAAACCTTTTTCTCATATGGTTCTATCGTTTTTGTGATTCTCCTTCTCAAAAGAAAATTGAGCCTTCGTAAGAAGAGCCTTCATAAGAATTCCTACTTGTTTAGCTGTCTACCTGTCACAGCAATTTTAATCAAAAACCGTTAAACGTAGAAATGTTGATATAGTAACCTTAACATTTAAATGGAAATTTTAGGGAGAACAAAACAATTCATGAATTTTTTTTTAATTTCGTATATTCTCTTAAATATATTTTAATATATATATATATATATATATATATATATATATATATATATATATATATATATATATAGCTGTTTATAAGGGACTCAAAAACATATTTTTTACAAATTTAAGTAATGTATACAACAAAATATCCAAAAAAATATAATACATAAAAGGAACCCTTCATGCAGGAAAGAGACTAGCTCAAGTCGATTATTGGCGATTTCTCCACGTTTTAATCGCATAAAATATATCGATATTTTATTGTATTCTATATCTGTAAAAAAATATTTTATGCTACAAGCATATTAGATAGAAGTGCGTTTTGAATTTTTTGGGATTTTATTTCTCCACATGTTACACTATGTGATGTCTTTTAAGGTACAAAAGGAAACACATATTTCGTCGAAAGTAACACTTACAGCAATCATTTAAATATAAGATTGAAATAAGAAACGTAACGTTTTCTATCAATATACTACAATTTATTTTACCATTCGCAAGCAATCTCTAGTTGTAAGTCCTTCAAATCTGTGCTTGAAAAGTCATAAGTATTTTTAGTGACTTTATATCCTTTGAGATATGATCATAGAAAATGGAGCCTTGACTCTTAATTAATAAGCATGAATAGATGTATGTTATGGTTATTTCGTTACGTATCACACAGCATTTTAAATATGCCAAGTAGTAAAATTAAACAACTTGTGATATTCATATATCTTCATGTTATGGACTCGTAATTTTTTACCACATTTTTGAAATTGACTTGATTTGGATTACGAGATTTTATTCGCAACATGTATTTATGAAAGTAATTTGGAGTCACCCTAGACACTCATAGATTATAATGTTTTTACCGTCTTCTTTTTTTTATTAACCTTTCCCTTAATAATAGATGTGGACAAATCACATTAACCATATCAGTCAACTCGATTTTATATTAAAAGTTAATGGTTTTTTCAAACTATTTTCTTTTCACTTATGATTAAGTGAATATAATATCTCCGTGAGAAAATATGATGTCTTATTTCTATATTTATGTAATCCTCATGAACTTTATGTAATCCTCATGAAATTGCTGGAGAAAAGTTGTTACCAAAAAGTAATTGTAGCTTATACCGTCTACACCATTATGGAGAAAATTACGTACAAACATTTAAATAGATAGCTAAAAGTGAAAATACTACAACATATCCTCGAAATCGGGGACAGTTGTTCTCTTTGCATGGGCTACGCCCTGAAGAGAGATGTTTTATGATATTTTCTAAAACAACCAAAAATCGGTAAAGTTTAAAGATTTTTTCTTTGCGTAGGATGCGTATCCTTTCTTGTAAAATTTGTAATAGATGATTTACAGTCAAGGGATGTTACCTTAAAACAAGGCATAATTGTAGAGCGAAGAAAGTGTCGTATTCGTTAATATAAAGGAAAGCGATATAATATAATTTTCAGATTGGCGGGTGACATTAAATTTCCTTCTTGTAACAGTTTGCAGGTTATAGCACACTGAAGTATTTGTGAAAAAAGTAATTTTCCAAAGCCAAATATGATCATTCATTTTTGTGTTTTTTAGATCATGTTCTAAGATAGAATTTTTTACAAAATTACAAAATTTTCGTATTGTTGGAAATTTGTCCTGGTCAGCCAGAAATTTATAATTTTTTGTCAAAGAATGAGAAATAAAACGGAAAAATTCAAAGTTCCACTGATTTTCTACATTTATAACTTCAAAAATGTTATCAAGGGTGGATATTTTTCAAAATTCGATTAATGAAATATTTTGTAGTATTTGAAATATCAAAGTTTGTTTTCAATAATTGTTACTGTAGAATAAATTTAACAAAAATTGCACATACTGAGCGTATGTAGTAATGAACATGAAGAATGGTATAAAAAGTAAGTAACACTATTAAAAAAATTGAAAATGTATAAAACATTTTCTATATTTGACGATTATACCTTACATTTGACGTCAAAAAAAAATTATTTTAATTAACTTTTTATACTTTAAATAACATTTGACGATAAAAATTAAATATCACATAATAACAAATGTTAGAATACTTCATCTATCTATCTGGGGAACTGGGGAATGGAATCTTGGTAGAGATAAGGTTCTGAGACTGTGAATGGGATGATAATCTCTGCGTCAACCGAACCATTTATCTCGCAGTTTTATCTCTTTGCAGCTTTCATGATCAAAGAGGTCATAAACCTCTCCCGTCTCGGAAAAATTATAGAACAATGATCCTTGCGAACGTTATGATCCAGCTTACATTTTAACATTTTTGTTTTATGAGTTCTTTTGATAAAAACTTACACATTTATATATTTATATATGCCATATATTCCAATAGATTATACAACAAATGTCAATGAATAATTAGTATAATGCAAAACAACAATTCGTATGCAAGTCGAATGAGCAAGTAAATAAAAAAGTCAAAGGCGGTAGCGACTAAATATTTGTTTACTTGTGACTAATTGAAAAGACCAGTCTCTGTGTTAACAGACATTATACTATATACAAAAACATAGCCCATTCATCTAGCCGAATTCATAGGGAACAACTCTATATATTGGAGAAATCATGTAAAATAGCATCTTAAACTCATATTAAATTTGGGGTTGAATCTAAAGATACTCACAACCTGTCACAGATTTGCTAATACCATTAACGAACCGCCATTAAAATCTATATTGACCGACGTGAGTTGTAACTTCGGAAACTTCGGGAATTCCAACTGAATTCCTCTAATTGATTTCAGCAGTGACCATGATAGCACTAAAACTCAGGCCAATACACCATTTTTCTCACCTTTTTTCTTTGAACACGGCAGTTAGATTATGAAATACTAGTATTCAGAGTTTAGAGTTTATTACTTATTACAATTTTGCACATTTTAAGCTGAACATTCTTAAGACTGATAACTATTACAATTGTCATCACGTTAGGGTGCAACTATGTGTGTTATGGATGGCACTAACTTTCATTCGAACGTTAATGGCGTTCACAATAAACATCAACGATGGTCAGTAAATTCCACTCTCTTTATTAAATGGAATAAAATGGTAATTAACGGTAAAGGTAAGTTATCGACTAGGTGGAGAAAATATCAGGACATTAATATCTAATATTGAATATATTTAGTGTTAATTTTGTAGAAATTCATTAACAAAGATCATCTTTGCTAATAGTCCACCTGAGGATGTTGTAATACAACGAAACCTAGATGGTGGTAAAGAACTTAAAGAAAGGAGAAACAATATTACATCACGTAGTTTCATTTAATTATGATTAAAATCTAATTTAAATTATTTTTTCACGTAAAAATGTGTTTGGCCAACGATATGCTATAGTTAGTCTTATAATCAGAATTGGGAAATATATGTTGTGGACAACTGGAATAGACCGCTAGTCTGCAGCAGACCGCAGTAGTTAACTATCCACTAAAATAAAAGGACTAAAAATCTAACAACATGGTAAAAATGAGCTTAATTGTAATTAAATTAGCAAATCACCAGATGTCAACAGGAAAAGTGAAGAGAGACAGATTAGGAAAAGAAAGAATAGGGTAGCGGTAAAGAATGAAATTGGCGTATTTTTCCTACAATTTTGAATATATTAATCAATATTGCTTTCCGCATCAAGTACATTCCAGTATTGAACAGAATATCCAGTGAAAAAATATTCGTGGGAAGTAGAGCCTTATCTAGAAATAAGTATAGTGAGAAGGGAAAAGACGTACTAAGAGGATTTTTCAGTATGTTGAAGACAAGACATATTATGTTTAAATTGCGCTGGTCGAATCTAGTTGAAGCATTTAAAAATTACTTGGCAGAATTTATACATTCATATCAAAATTCCCAAGTATATTCTATGTGAGTTTATTTCAATAATATATCGAATAAACTAAATCTGTGGAAATATTTCATATTTTTATTTTAATCAAAAATCTCGTGTAAGATAAAAGTGACAAGTATTTCCTATACATAAGGTAATAAGGGACAAAGATTTGTTTGCAATCACCCTAAGTATGTCACGATGTAATGTTAATACAATACTTACGAGTATATATAGAAATAAATAATACAAGTGGAAAAGTTGCCTGCAAAAGCTGAACATTGTTCTGTTTTTTTTAAATTGATCACATAATTTAGTTTCATAAAACTGTTAAGTATAATGGTATATATAACCTTACATGACGTGAAAACTGTGGAGTGTAGCAAGTATCGCTGAGATACGAGAATTTATTTAAAAAAAAAACGATTTTTTCCACAATACAACAATTTATATCCGAAAACATTCAAAAGAAATAATGAAAGACAATAATATTATATGATTTTATTTACTATATCGTATGTTCATTTGTAATTAATGCAAATTCCGCCACATTAAAAATGTAATCGATTTTATATAGATTCTTCATATCGTTCTTATTTTTAATATTTAAATGAACATGCTTTGAAAATTGTATTTTATCAAAATTTGTGAAAACATAACACTGCACTGATATTGACGGACACGTGACCCAAGTATGTCTAATTTCTATCATATAGCGCTGTAGACATTTACAAATGACATATAGGTTTCTTACAAGGTCTTTTCATTAGTAAAATATTTACAGCTGTTTATTGAAAATACGAATGGATTAAAAGTATACTTGAGTTTTAAGGTGTCAAAATTTTTCTCTGAATGAAGTGTCTTAGATAAAAATAGACAGGACAAATGTTGATTAACGTGTATTTGTGTGTTGAATTTTTATTTTATTATGTCGTCGACTTCAGCAGGGATAAAATATTATTATGACCCTAATTACTAGAAATAACAGCGCAGAGTACCACTCGGCCGTTGTGACGAGGGTATGTTTATTAGTTACTGGCGTTCTATAAATAATGGTAAGCAATTTTCAGGGAAATATTTTACGCCAACTAGACATTTTCCTAATTTTACTCAAATGTAGTACACATTAGGCGTTAACATTTGCTACGGTATACCGAATAAGGGTAGGCTATTTATTATTAAAAAGCTATTTCCAATTAATAGTGAAATATTTTCAATTAATAACTTTCAGGAACTAAATTTTTTTGTATTTAATTGTTTAGCGGTATCAAGTACATTATTAAAAGTTGTACATATCGCAGTTAAGGTGGCACGATTCCTGTGGAATAGTCTTTTTTATTTATTTGTCCGCGATAATCCTTGGAACTGTACTTTCCATTCTTAAAAGTCTTTCTGAGACAGGGACCGGCTTATTTATTTACTGATCGTCCTGAGTGCTCCCAACAATATACCCTTGAACCCGAAAATCGATGTCATTTGACGAATAGAACGGAGATGTCTAGTGGCCATGAGTGGAGAGCACGACGCTTAGGTTTATTCTACGCTTGTGAAAATGCAAGACACAACCACTGTAGAATAAAATAGAATATAAACAAATTATTTTAAAAATGTTATTATTTGACTCGCATTATGTACTATTAATAAAATTGTAACAGAGTGAATTCTGTATATAAAAATATATAATAGAAAAAGGTTGATGATTGATTTTGCATAAACAATGATAACAGAAGCCAGCAGGTTAACGTTTTACAGGCAAAACCTTATCGAATGTTGCTCAATAAAAACGCCCTTTTTCCTTAATTTTTATTATAAAAGCTTAGGAAGTTATTGGGGAGACAAAAACATTTTGGCATATATTTTTATGAACATCTGCAGAGCTTAGTTTATGTAAGACTGAGAAAAACCTCTAATTCGATCATCCTAAGTTTGGGTTCTTTCCTCTCCTTAACATACATAAATATTCATAAAAAACACTTTACGTGAGATAAAATAAGTAGTGGGCTTACCTTTTTTATTTATTGTTATTTTTGATATCAGTAAAAAGAGCAGGTTCAATAGATACCAAATTTCAAGTTAATTCTTAATGTGAACGCATTATTTGAATAAAAAATGTTAGTAAAATAATGCGCTTACAAACCGAGTTGTATGTGAGAGTTGATTGTTTATAGGATACTTGTACATATTGCTTTATTTGGCAAATATATATATATATATATATATATATATATATATATGTATGTATGTGTTTGTATATTCGTATATTACAATATATTTAAGGGAAAAATACAATACTAGTTAAAAAAATATCATTGATAACCTATAAATGAAAAGTTAATTTCACTCATTACTTTAATTGATATTAGTTAAAAATATAAAAAATAAGAGTTAACGTTAGTTACAATCGGTAATAATTTTTTTACCTATTTGCATAAAAAATGTTATCATCCCCGAAATGAACCTGAAAAAATCTAAATTTTGCGTCAGTCGTGAGAGGCTTAGGCACGAATCAAGCGAGCAAGTGATGCCCCCAAATTAAAATGACATTCAAATATCGCGATGTCACCCTACTTCCAGTTTTCAATTTTAATTTCATTATTTTTTGTTAACCGAATATAACATCGCTCCGTTAATCACTTATTTTCCAGACAGCGTAAATTCGAATTCAGTAATGTGAACAAATTATATTGTGTGCCATTCATTACGTTTTCGTCGTTCGGTTCATAAGTTTATTATCGAATCGTTTACTCAAATACTACTGTCACAGCTATTAAGATACCGCTTAACTTAGATACATGAATTGTTAGCATAATAACCTCAATATTTAGATGCAAATTTTGGAGAGGGCAAATTAACTATTAGAATGTTTATTAATTTCATTTATTATTTTGGATATCGTTCAAAGGGCTATAAGGGTAGAATATGTTTCTTTTTCTATTTTCAATAGCATACGCAACAGAATATAGAAAAGTAAGTGCTTGTTCTAAAATTAAGGAGAAACAGGGTTGTTACAAATTTATGCAAAGGGTTATGAGGAAAATGCAATTGATTTTAACGTATTCATTTTAATGCATATATTCCCCACTCTCCATACTTATCTCCCATAGCGTGGAAAGTAACAATATTTGTGTCTCATATTATTGTGATATGCGCGCTGTTGGGTTAATTGTATTAGGTATTAATCAATATTTATTGCTCTAGGAAATCTATATTAGAGATGACTTATAATAAATAAAGTAATATATTTCCAAACGACGTAAGCAACCCTTAAAGTGGGAGACATATTTGCAAAAGGTATGTTTCAGCGTAATCGCCACTATGTACAATATTACGAGGGTTTGTAGTATTGTATATAAGCATAAATATATTATATGGAATAAGTATATTATAAAGAAGGGTGTTTTAAGCTTATTCAATTATTTGAAATATTACTTCACATGTTGTCTTTTAGAGTAAAAAGCGACAAATACTTTAGCAAAGATAACACGTCCTGCAATTACATATATAAGACTAAAATATAATTGTAATATTTTCCACCAATGTACTTCAGTTTCTTTTACCATTTAGAAGCAATATCTGCTTTTATTTCCTTCAAATCTGTGCTCGAAGAGTGGTAAATATTTTTAGTGTATAAAGACCAATATTTTTTTTTTATTTAATTAATTATTAATTTTTATTAAAAAGTTCAAATATTTTAATATACGTCATTATCACTTACAGCCATTGTTGGATTTTACATCAAATGTATAATTGTTATTAACACTAGAGTACACTATCAAATGCGTTAGTAGTTAATCGCAATTTCTGTACAAACATCAAACACCCCTATGTTCTGGTAACGCTAAGCAATCTTTTAATTCCTTGTCAGGTACCTGTACCTGGAAAATTCTAACTTAAGTTAAATTAAAAGGCGACACACACACACATATATATATATATATATATATATATATATATATATATATGTATATATATATTTGTATATATATATTTATATATATATATATATATATATACACATACACGCACACACATATACATACATATATTACATGCATATCATTCACGATATTGTATCCACTAGGCTTTCCCGAACATTGTGTGGACGAAATAGTAATGTTAACAGGGACGATATTTTAAACCAGCGACATTACACGATCCAAAACAAAAATGCTTTCCACAATATATTGAAAACTACATTTTCAGCATTTATGTAGATGATTTTCTCTGGAATTTAATTAGTTCAATTTTCGTAAAATTTTTCTTTATTTTTAAAATTGTCCGTTTAAACCGATTTAGTGATTCTTACATACGGTACATGCGAGTATCCAAAAAACGAAACTATAAATATGTTTCCAACGTTTATAAGTAGCTTTTCATTCTTATTCAACTAACAACTAACATCTTTTTTCCCAAAAATCAAACGAAAAGTCGACGATTTTTCTACGAAAAGTCCTTCTCAGTCCATTCTCCTAAATCATGGTATCACGGACCCTGACACCAGGATTTTACCTTCTATAAATGTATATAAAATTCGTCTGAAAAGTCCTTCCTCTCATAACTCCATAGATCCATTATTTTTAACCCCATTTTGCTCCTCTTGTTTAAATCATGCCATGTTAAAATTGTAATGAAAGTTTTTACACTCACTATCTTGTTTTGTTTAAATATTCTGATCCGTACATTTCATAAAACATTTCGAGTAGGTTTGTGAATATATTTTAGAGACTTCCATATTACTAAATTTTGATATTTAAGCACGTGGTTGAGGGCAAGAGGATTCTTTTGAAGTAATAAGTCGGCCTATCTTGTATATTATTTTAAATCCATATTAAGGATTAAACTAAGTTATTAAATAAAAAGGCTATTAATTTTCTGTACATACTTATAATCCTACTAACCAGGTTTTTTGAAATATCTCTAGTACGAGTATGCAGACATTGTAAATCTGCCAAGCAATAAAATGAAGCGAGCTATGACATTTACAAAATATATTTTCATATCAGACACGTAATTTTCCCTTAAACTATAAATGAACTTGTTTCAAATGTTTCAAGTATGAGAACTTATTCGCAACAAATATTTTTGAAAGTCATCTGGAGTCATAGATAATATTTCAGCCCTCTCCTTTATTTCCTTCATAATATTTTCCTTAATAATAGACCTAACGCGTCGTTGTCATTTTTTTTCGTATAATTTTATATTCATTTAAGTTTTTCATATTTTCATTTAGGGATTTTTTATTGCGTTTTTTACATATGGTTATTTATCGTTTGGTAATCATTTAGAGTATACGACAGTAGATATTTTTATCACTTGATGGTTTTAAGAACTTGATGTTACAGCGTAAGTAGCTGGTTTTAAGAAATCGCTGTTATAGCGTTACTCCGTTACTGTATACTTGGTTTTATAATCTTACAATACAATTTCACAAAGAAATACAAAACAAGTAAAATTATAATATTGTCACTTAAATATATGAAAAATTTTATAAAGAAGAGACAAAAATAATGATATACACAAACTATATAAATTCAGAGTGCTTAGGAATACATGTACTTTAATAATAGCAAATCAACAAATCACGCAATTGCAATCGAATTGTTGTTACACTAGTTTATCTATTAGGAGAAAGAATTTTTCGTCGAGTAAAGCGATACTTAGTCACATTTTCGATTAACTATTTGATAATATCAATGCCGCCATTAGCATTAAATGATTAGTTAAATTGATAAAATCGCACGGAGGTATTCCAATTTACACTACAAAGATTATATTTTATTCACAATTAAATGAAACTACGTGATGTAGTATTATTTCTACTTTATTTAATTTCTTTACCACGACCTAGGTTTTGTTGTATTACAACATCTTCAGGTGGGATATTAGCAATACCTGAAGATGTTGTAATACAACGAAACCTAGGTCGTGGTAAAGAAATTAAAGAAAGAAGAAATAATACTACATCACGTAGTTTCATTTCATTGTGAATAATGAATTTCTACAAAATTAAGGCCAAGTATATTAAATATTATATTTTATCTTAACCTAGACAAAAATTATTTAAATAAATAATAAAAAATATTAATCGCTTTTCAACACACTAAGTAAGCTGAAAACTGAACGAAAAAACAAGAGCCACGTGGAAACTCATACGCTATGTCCGTTCAAAACTTAAAAGTGGCATTGTGAAACAACTGGGAGTCTCCGCAGTCAACCGCGAAATCTTTAATTTCCGAAGGAAGGAGTCGTTGGCGTGCATCTGTTGACGCTGAACTGAGGCCTCGCCTTCATTATGACCGGGATCCGTCTTTGCACTATACACGCCCTCGGCCTCGCTCGCATTAATTTAATATTGTTTTAGAATCTAACCCATTATATTAATAGTTTGGCAGTGTATAATGAATTGGGTCTTGCGTTTTGGTTTGAAATATTTGCCGAATAATTTATGCGCTATTGGAAATACGTGCTTAAGTGTCAGTAAATCATGTTTAGGATCTATGTAAAAAATGCGGCAACTTAGGAGTGCATATTTCCTAGTCATAGCTCACTACTCCATGCTTAGCGACTTTGTTTGTGTACAGCAACTCTAAAGTCTAAACGCCTAATCTTGACTCTTTATATTATTTTATAACTACAGTAATAATACGCGTTTTCCATTTTCGGGGTGACAGGTCATAATGCAGTTTTATTTCAGAAATATCCATAGACTAAGTCAAATAATCAGAATGGCTGCGTACAATGAATTAATTTTTCCCATTTATGGCATATAACAAATACGGTATAATTGTTTAGAAATAATCCTATAAACTTATCCCTTTTGATAGATTTTGGGAAAAAAACGAGTTGCGAAACATTGGTTATATTGTTAAAATGTCTCAACTCATGTGATCAAATCAAAAGTTAAATGAAATATCGATATATTTTTTCATATCAAATCATTATACTGTATATTTCCAGAGTTTAGAGAAAGTAAACTTGAAAAAAATAGCAGTTTTTCTTCAAAAATATTAATTTCCCTTAAGGTTTTTCATATTATTTATGACGTATCATGATTTTTACGATATGAAGATATCTAATAATTATTTTAATTTTTTATACTTATGAGCGCAAACAAGAAATATGGGAAACATACTTTTATTAAATATAGAAAAATATTTAATTATTATTTATAGTCTGAAATCGCACAATAGTATACTGTTGGTATTATATATAGAAAATGTTTAATAAGCTTCACATTTTGTGAAGTATAGATTTGTCTAGATTCGTTTGTTTCCAGTCAGCTTGTATATATTAAATTCCGTTCAGTAACGTACTATTTCTATGATCAGGATTTCCAATAAACTATTTAAAGTTTATTTGACAATAGTAAAACATAATTTAATATATCCAATGAATTTATAGGTTGGACTTATTACTAAGAGAGCAATTTCTTATAGCCAACTAGAACACCACTCCAGCCCAGCTCGAGGAGCTGTGGGGAAACGAACCTGAATTCCCGCAGTGCACCGCGCAGTCAAACGCCGTATGTCTTGTGACCAATACAAAATCAAAAATAAAAAACACTCGTTTTGTTCTGTGTATGGCCATTTTGATAAACTTGGCTTAAACTTTTATTTCGGGATTTTGAAATCTATGGCAGTTACCGTTCCTAGCATCTTTCGATAAGAAGAAACATATTTAACCTTAAAGTTTAAGTTCAGGGTTAGTGGCAGATTTATGCAAGAGCGTAATCTCAAAACGGGCTTTTTGGCAAACACACAATTTTAGAAGACACACTGCCTAGACTTCAAATATTACATATTATCTTACCTTCGCCTTCTTACACTTTACGAAATAGGCGCCGCAACCGTTAAGGGGCACGGACGTTTAGTATAGCATATGGCGGTCATCGTAAACAAAACATCCCCAACCCTTATAAACCTCTGATATTTATAATAACTGGATACATAAGACAAAAATGTCATACAAGTCCGCCTAAAAAGGACGGAATCATGCAGCAAGCCTTCTGGAGAGTGGAATCTTTGTAGAGATATGGTCGTCGTGCCACAAATGCGATGGTAATATCTGCGTAAACCAAACCATTTATCTCCCAATTTTATTTCTTTTCAGCTTCTATTACTTATAACCTCTCCCGTCTCCAGGATAATTTAGATGAGCAGTGACCGCTGCCCTGCTATTACCCATCTTGCATTTTAATATTTTACGTTACGTATGTTACACACAAAATTTAATTTTAGATTTTTCGTTGTGTGTCCTTATGATTGATTTAATAATATATGTTATGTATATTATATACCATAATCATTATGTTATATACCATAATAATAAGAGTATATTTTTTTGTTTTTTGTTACCTCATTTAGTGTACCTGATTCATGTTCCACGGTGCACCTAATTCATATCGAAATACCTGTATATATTCCATGTGATTTCATTTTAAAAATGAATCAAATTTATTGAATCTAAGGAAAGATTTAATATTTTTATTTCAAATATAAATATTGTCTAAGGAAAATTTAATCAGTATTTCTCCAAAAATAAAGTAATAGGGGCAAAAATTTGGTTACAATTTTCATAGGTATGTATTGTTATTATGATACGTACGATTATACGTACGATGCAAAATATATTATTATGATACGTACGATTATATATAGACATCACGCAAGTAGAAAAGCTGTCAATAAAATACATACAACTATTATTTCTTTCTCTTTTATCTTATCCTTCTCCCTTTTTTACAACCACATATTGTCTTTCCTGATTCTTATAATTTGAATAATATATAAAACCTTACACGGCATGAAAACTGAGGAGTGAAAAAGTATATGAAATCCTTGTTATATGAAAATTTATTTAATAATCTTACTTTTCCTGCAATGTGACTGATTTATATCAAGAACTAATATGAAGAAATATTTAACGATAATATTATTTTCTGATTTTACCTATTGTATTGAATGATTATATGGGACTTAAACCACAAATTCTGGCATATTAATTATATGTCCCAATTAAAGTGGTCACTTCCTGTTACATCAACTTTTCATATTTAGCTGATAAATGGCTGAAAACTGTATTTTATCAAAGTGTTGAAACTATCGCTGATATTAAAAGACATGCATTCCCAAATATTTTTTTTCTATAATTTATGGCGCTGTAAAATATACAACTCTTTTATTGAAAACACGAATCGAAGGACGATGTATTTGAGTTTTAAAAGAACAAAATATTTCTTCAAATGAATTGACTTAGATAAAAATAGACAGTATGCATATTGATCGTCCTTTATTTATGTGTTCAATTAATACTTTACAAATTATTGGAGAAAATTTCAACGTGAAACAAAAAGTCGGGTGTAAAAGCAATAGTAGCATTTGCCCCTTTCGCTTGTAAAATATTATTGTAACCTTAATTATTCAAAATAATAGCGCAGAGCATCACTCGGTCATCCTGACCAGGGTACCTTTATAAATTATTGGTCTTCCATAAGGAATAGCAAGCCATTTTCAGGCAAATATTTTATGCAACCTAGACATTTTCAAGTTTTTACTGAAGGCTTCATCTTGATAAGCATCTAATAGACTAATGCCTGTTATATATTTTTACAATATATTAAATATGAACATATTATTAAATAACAGAATTTACTTTTAGTTAATAGTGGAAAACTAAAACTTACTTTTAATTCATTTATTTTCAATTAAAAGCCTTTCAGAAATTAAACATTTTATTTTTGTGTTTAGCTACTTAGCGGTTTTATTTTCATTATTAAAACCATAATTTACATGTCACAGTTAAGCTGGCACAATATAAAACGGAATAGCTTGGTTTGTTTATTTATTCTTCCTCTATGATTTATGGAAACAGGAAAAATCTGTTTTTAGAATTTTGTTTGTCTGTCTGATTTTAATAGCATTTGGTGTGGTATTGGTTTATATTCAATAGCAACATATTAAAGAAAGGAAAAATGCTAGTAATTTTTTCATTCCCACTTTCCCGTGAGTGAAACCGTGGGGCACAACTAGTCGAAAATAAAATCTGCTAAATACAGGCGAATTCGTACTATTTCTACTAAATTAAATTAATCATAGTAGGTTCGGATAATGTTGAGGTAACACAAATATTTGCAGACATTTTCATCAATATAAGCATAGCAATTTTATGCAAGATTCTGAGACAAAATCCTCTGATTCGATGATTCAAGTTTTGGGTCCTTACTTTACCCTAGCACTAAGCAATATTCATATAAACATATAAGATAGGATAGAATAAGTAGGGGAATGATTTTTTTTAAGTATTGTTTTTAACACCAGTCGAAAAAGCATATTATATAGATTATATATATATATATATATAATCTATATATATATACACACACACACACACATATATATATATATGTACCACGTATATGTAAAATAATTTTCTAGTTTTAACAGGTCAGAATTTTTTACATATTGAATTGATTAATCGTTTTTTTTTACGTAATAACAGAGTTACGTTATCCTAATAATATATGTGGGCATTAAACTTGCGATAATTTTAGTAAGTTATCAGTTTTTCGAATACTAAACCGTAAACAGTATAATTTAATTTTAAATAAAATGCATTTACAGTTGTATAAATGAGTTAATTGCGAAAGGACAGTCGTAAATAAAAATTAAGACTTCGTCAACACAAAAATTAATACACTGAGTATTTTCCTTTTGTTTTTATTATTTAGAAATAAAAAAAAGTATTAAGTAAAAGTATTTATATTATTTTATTATTGAATTATAATTTTTGTCTAACATTAAAAATTTAGGCTATTGGTATTTTTGGGTTAGATACTGATATGTTTATATTTTCAGAGGTACTATCAAAAATGTCCGCAAAAAATATGGCCTTCCACCGATCTCCAAGACTAGTAAAATCAAGGGAATGGTGTCATAATAAGTACACCTTGTCAACAGCTTTGTTAATAATTTCATCGTGGAAAATATCGAACGGATTTTTATATCGTTTATTCTTAAGCAGAAACGAAAATATCATAAAAGGCTTAAGAAAGTCAAAATAAATTATTGGTTGATAAGGAAAATTACGTTTTATTTTCATTACATAAAAACATTTATTTTAGTTGAAGTATCATCAATATAAAACGCAATATTTTTGATAGAGATTTAAATTTTTTTTTATTTAATTCCAAAATACCGTAAAATAGTAATATATCCTGGTGCAGATAGTAAAATGGTTCACAAGTTTACAGGAAACTATGCATATGTTACCAAATCCATTGCAAAGCTTAAAACTAAAAATATGAAATACCCTTATCTATATTAGATGAGTGATTCACTGTGTTTACAAAACCTACTGGTCAGTTTATATTTTAATAACTAACTAAATAATTAATGAAATAATTAACTAATGTATATTGTATGTTCATTTTGAAACGATTTTTATAACCGGAAGCATAATAATGTTATAATCTATAACATGTTCTTACAAAATTAGTAGTTACGGAAAAAAAGGGGCACAATTACGGGAATTTACAGATTTAATTGTTTTTTAACAAATAAATTTTCTGGATGTACGAATCGAGTAAAAATTGCGATGTTCACAAATTCCACAATTGACCAATGAATTTGAATTAATGTCAAAGTGGCTTCTGCCATCTTAATGCACAGCGCCTCCGATTATTCACTTTCAAAAAGACGCCTTATAAATATTAACGTACGGTATTAATTCATAATTAAACATTTTTCGCCATAAATACTGCCTATAGTAGTGAAAATCCTATTCAAGTCCATTCAATAGAAATCAAGCTACAAGTGAACAGACGGACATAATTTGTACTTTACGTCTAAGGAGAGCGTGAATAATGAAATTCCCATGTATTTAAAAAGCTACTATAAAAAAAACTTTTCAAATAACTCCAGAATGGCAAAATAATTGGTTATAAAAAATCAACACAACATGATCAGTCTCCTAGTAAACAAAATGCAGACACGTTATTTCTTGTTTATAAGTTGGAAGTTTGAAAGAAAAATTAAAAGAAAAATATGTATATATTTATTACTATGTTTAAAATGATAATGTCAGATAAGCTGTGGACATACCATTTATCAAAATTAAACTATCCACTTCTAATTGATTTTCTGTGTGTACCTTCAATCATTCCTGGTATATATTTGCATGTTCGTTTATATATATATATATATATATATATATATATATATATTGTAGCCAAAATATTGTATATAAATGTCGATGAGGTTAAAAGGAAAAATCGTTTATTTTTCATTATTTTGTATTGTCAACGAATATGCGTAATATTCATAAACAGTACATTGCTCAAACTAGTTCTCGAGTGTGTTAAATTTACTGGAAAAACTATTACGTAAGTAGAGCCAAATTAAATCAGATAAACCCAATAAATAAGCACGTGATGCAACCAAAGCTTATTGAAATTGTATTTGGTTATATTTCTATTTTAGTGAAAGTAATAGCCGCGAAATTTATTTTATTACTGTAGTACCTAAACCACTTATCGATCGGCCTACAGATAAATGCAACTCAAACAAAAATAACTTCAAATCCTTCAATAATTCTTATAATAGTCGGGTAGAAACATATAAAATATTAGGTGAAATTATTAGTCGCCATAATGAATCAGAGACGTCTCTTCGATATTAGTACATGAGAAGATAATGTTATTTCCCTTTTCTATTTCCTACTAATTTTTGCTTAAGTATACTAGGTTACTATAAATTACAGCACAGAAGAAGAGTGTCATTAACAAAAGTTATTTTCTAGATGTTAATTGGAAAGACATCTTGTTCTTTCTCTAACTCTCGTCCTTCTTACCTGTTCCCTACTTGATCTAACCTAGTCACAATATATTTTTATAATGACTTTTAACACTGAGTTATATAAACATTTTCCACTTTACAACAGTATTAATTATTAAATTGCCTCATCGCTGTTGCACTAAAGGGATACGTGTTTGTGATAAATGAGGGTAAAATTGTTGAAACATGTCACTGTTATATATTGTAATTTTGCTGAATTAGATAAATTGTCTTTTTGTCATTATAGAAACCTAAACGCCTTAAATTTGTGGTGTTTCCATTACTATTTGTAATTAAATAAAATAAAATTAATGCAGCACTCTCTCGAGATAAATACCGGACAAAATTGATTACATTCTGGAAGAGCACTTAAAGAAAAAGGAAAGAAATAGACGGATAAATAGCAGTATAAAGTAGCTCAAGAGAGGAAGGAGTGCAATACCACAGAAAAATTTAAAGCCTAAAGAATAGGTTTTCAAGCCTAATCATTTATATTATAAGATTGCCGAAAAGGAACATCTCTCTTTTATAATTAAACCTTAAAATATAAGTTAGGGTCGTTTTTTCTATACTTTGATACAATTTTTTCAAATATTAAGGATTGGAAAGAAATTTCCATAATTAAAAATAACCATTTTTAATAAAAAAACGTCGATTTCTGATTATATTCTCTAATACATAATGATTAAAAACAATTTGCTTATTTATTTATAAAATTGTAAGCATCTAATAAAAATAAAAAATATTTTTTGTTTTCTGTTAATACTTGAATTATATTTATGGAAAATTCAAAAACCATTCTAGTACCTGAAGAGTAAGTGGTTGCACAATTCTTGAGAGTTTGGATAATTAGTTCGGAAAATGTCTGATTCTAAACAAATTGTTAAAGTATTAAAAAAAATAAAAATATTAAGAACTAAAATCCGGTTACGAACAAAAATGCGGCAGAGAAAATATGTCTTAACGGCGTTTATCTGTAATAAACTCTCTTGGTATTTTAATATTAAACACAATTCAATAGAAATTACTTGTCATGGAAATGTTGTCATCTTTTCAGAATGCATTTTTTGAAATGGTACATGGTAATCAAACCTTCGACGGCAATAAAAAAATAACGTTATCGTGAGACTTAATTTCCATTTTATCTTTCTAATTATGAGATGTCTAAATAGTTTACAGCAAGCAACATTTTTTAATGCTTGTTTAGTATTATTCGTAGTCAAATCTTAGCTTTTAAAACTTTTATTTAATTTTAGTAGCTTTTTTCTCAAAACTTTTTAACGGAAATTATTTTGATGGTAACTTGTGATATTTTTTACACATATCCTCCCTGAAACCGAGAATATTATAATCAGTTGCTACATTGATTACAAATATATTGTTAAAATTATTACCCTTCCTTTTTGTTTAGTTGTAGTTGGGTAATAGGAAAAGATATTAGTTTAATTGTTTTATAAATATTTACTCGCAAAAAGCACATGCAAGTCCATCTAATAGATAAATACTTACTCTTGCTTACTAATTTCCAGACAAAAAATTTCGAGAGTAAATGCCAATTTTGATGTAGTTTAAATTAAATTTGGTATCACATATGACAATGTGTGCCAGTGGGTGTCATATTGTATTTTTATGTAGCTTCTGATAGTCTCAGAACAAAAAAGAAATTTGCGATGTGTCATTTTTTAAAACCGCTCCAGCAGTTTGGTCGCTAGGATGGAATATCTACATTTACACATTCATGTATATATAATGCGGACAATAATAATTTTCCTCTTCTTCTAAAAGTATCTACGCAAAATGTAAAGAGATAAATATGATAACATAGGTAGAAATAAAAATAAAAGTTATTTGAAATTTTAGATAAATGATATGTCAAAATCAGTCTAAAATCCAATCTAGCAAAATATTTCAAAGCCATAAGGGTAGAAATTGCTGAAGCTCACTTGATCTTCAACTGAACTTTA
This sequence comes from Druceiella hillmani, assembly GCA_039881145.1. Classification (NCBI taxonomy): domain Eukaryota; kingdom Metazoa; phylum Arthropoda; class Insecta; order Lepidoptera; family Hepialidae; genus Druceiella; species Druceiella hillmani. Next base: position 16,752,482 of record JAYKKI010000046.1, on the reverse strand, counting down.
TATTATTATATGCTAAACCTAATTAAACTCGCCCTTTAGTTTATCTCTATGTACTGAAGTTGACATAAACACCCATTTTATGAAAAGACATTCACAATTGAATAATAATTATTTGGAAATTAGTTTAAACATGTCTACGCATGGCTTATGTATATATGCATTCAATATTTATTAGTCGGAAACAAAATATAAAACACGGATTGAAAGAGCTTTGCATAAAAGCTTTTCCGCGTCAAATCAATTATTTATCATTCAATATCGTTGCAATTCAGTTCAGAGTATTGGCGTACTGTACTTTCAGACAAAATGCATTAATTATAGGACTAGTTTCAAATTTACCTAAAACGGGTTCATTGATATGAATTTATATATTACAATATACTAATATTTATATATTACAATATACTAATGCAGAAAATACAGTAATAATTAAAATTGCGCGAAGTTTGATAATCCAGAGTACAAATTAAATGTACTAATCTAATATACAATTTAGGTACATGATTTAAATCTAAATTATATCAACGCCCAGACCAAACCTCTAATTAAAGAAATGGTGAGTTTGAAAATATTGATTTTATACTGGAGGAGTCGTTTAATATGGAATTACTCGAAATTCATCCTCTAACGGGGTGAAAAGGGGTTGTAAAAGTTATATAGGAAAAAGGTTTCTGTTTTTAATTTTATTTGACACTTGGTCTTAATAGTTCTTGACACAAGTAATGAAATACGTATTGATAAATTTTCGTAGATTCAACCCCAAGCGGGTAAAAAGTGGTAGTTAATTTCGTATTGGAAATCGATTTCATTGTAAATTTTTATATCAAAATTGGTATTAATGAACTTCAACACAAATAATGAAAAACATACTTAAGCAGTTTTCGAGATTCAACTCGTAAGGGGGTGAAAGCAGGTGGCTAAATTTGTATGGGATAGAATATTTTTACGGTAATTTGCACTTAAAACTTGGTATTAATGCTTTTCAATAAAAATAATGGAACACGTATTCAAGCATTTTCCGAGATTCAACGCTTAAAGGAATTGAAAGTGATGGCTATATTTGAATAGAAAAAATATTTGTATTGCTAATTCTTAAATGAAATTTGATATTAATGTTCTTCAATACAAATAATGAAACACGCTTTTAAGCAGTTTCCAAGATTAAACGTCTAAGGCGGTAAAATGGGGTGGCTAAGTTTATAGGGGAAACATATTTTTATATTTATTTTTATTTAAATTAGTATTAATACTCTTCAATCAAAATAATAAAACACTCATTTAAGCATTTTCAAGGATACAGTCCGTTAATGGGTGAAATGGGGTGGTTAAGTTTGTACGGAAAAGATATTTTTCAGATAATTTGTAATAGTGCGAGCGAAATCTCCTCCGCTTCAAATTTTTTCTTAACTCGAAACTGTCACCACGTTGTAATTTTGCGTGTATCTAGAAAAAAATTTAAGTAAAATTCGACTGAAGTTTAAAAAAATTACTCGTATACGCAAACGAAGTCGCTGGCGAAAAGCTAATTTAAAATATTATTAATAACCTTCAAAAGAAACATTAATTTCACTCAAAAATTTACATTAATATTAAGTGGGAATAGATTAATTAAACATTATATTTTGTGGCATTTAAATCATCGTATTTGATTCACTAAATATTTTTTATCTGCCGTTAAGATGATGATTCACCTGTAAATCACTTTATTGTCTACTGACATAAAAAATGTGATCATTCCCGAAATAAACCTGAAAAGATCAAAAATTAGTGTCCGCCGAGGGAGGCTAAGCAATTTCGACGCGACCCTTGCAAGCAGAAGTTATCTCCAAATTTAAATGTTCAATTATTGCGTGTCGCCCTACTTAAAGTTTGCAATTTTAATTTCACAATTAAACTACGTGATGTAGTATTATTTCTATTTTATTTAAATTCTTTACCATGACCTATGTTTCGTTGTATTACAACATCTTCAGGTGGACAATTTGTAAAAATTAACTATTAGTGACATTCAACAGCATTTATATATTATACAAAATAATAGCGGAATCCAGGTTCACACGGGTTTTCCCACTGCTTACGTTAGTGACTTCATTGTAGGGAGGCGGTGTTGTTTTTAATATATTTTCGAAAATTATACAATAGACAAGTATTTTAGTGAGGGTAATATTATTAAATTAATGTCGTTCTAGGAGGTTACACAATGCACATGTTTCGGTGTATGTAACAAAATTAAATGGATATTACTCTCAGTATCATATTTATACAATAGCAAGAGTATCTGATGTTTGGAACAAGGTTATACAACTAATTAAACATATCTCCCATTTTTTGCTTTCATTTGTGATGTGTCTCCTTAGATACGCAGCCGGGCTGAAACAATTTGTAGTGCACTGAAATATCAATGTTTTCTAACTATATTATGTCTGGAAGAAATTAAATATGGATGATATTATATCGAGTTGTCCATTTGATATATTAACGTTGGTGTCTTCCTTATGTCAGTTTATATCTAATGTTTCTAGTACATTGAGTTTATTGTTTTTTATTATTTGTTTGTAATATATATAGAGAGTATTGTCGGTATGAGGGTGATGCTTATTTTAAATGAGATGTTTTGCAAAGTTAGATGTGTCTGGTTTGTTATTTCACCAGCTGGCAATACTTTCTTTGTATCTGGTAGTAAAATATCGTCTTATTTGACCTATGTATATGCTATTACAATCGTTACATTTAAGTTTATACATACCGCTTCTGTAGTATAATACATTGGTCGCTAATCTATTTAAGAGACCGGTAGAATTGTTGTCATAGTAACCTTAATATCTTGATGGAAATTTTACGGAGGCCAAATTAATACATAATATATTTTAAAGTCCATAAATTATTTCGAGTGTCATTTTGAACTCGAAATCATTATTTCGAGGTTTTTTACACTTTTCGTTACTTATACATGGTGAATTGGAGTTTAGTGGCTTGTATGTTCCGTCAATTATATTTTCTCACAACTATGTCGTAAATCTTTGGATCTTCTTGTGGATTGCGGAATTGAGCTTCGATGATTTCATGGATATCCGTGGGATAAATTATGTCGTATAGCCATATGAAATTGCGTGAGTGAGGCAGTCCTCGTTTTTGCTGTTCGTACATCTAGCATCTAATGGTTTTAAAGATGTAGTATTTTGTGACGACTTCAATAAATCTCATTTGTTTTCGTCAGAAAACTCGGGTTATTATGTCGTGTCGATCCATGGGGCCTTATCCATATCTTAGTTGTTCTTTAATTTCTGACCACGATGCATTACGTGTGTATGTTATGAAGGGGCAAGTCGTTCATATTTTTTTACGTAGTTCATAGCATCTTTAGTGTATTCGTGCATGTGTCTTGGACTTTTTAGATGAGGGTAAGGAGATGAGGTAAATATTACCATTTTTCTAATGTCGTCAATGTTTTCGTCATTTATGATTGCGTCTCAAAAGTGGATGTATTGTTCCGTGCGTAGTTTCTTCGGAGTCAATATTATGTAAAGCATCTGTTCCATTTCTATTTTTACATACATAACAACCAGAATTATAGGTACAAAACGGCGAGTGTTAAGAATGCGATCATATGTTTCTTTGTCTGATCATTAGGCGACAAGCACAAGACTACTTGGAATTGATTATTTTGTTTGTTTCTACGCCTGCTTCAAGTCGGATTTGTTTCACATTAAAATTATATCAGTCCTCTCCATGCATAAATGTTAATGGATATTGGAGGACATCATATCAACATCATAATCAATGCGCTGCTGTCCTGTTCTTCGTTGTAAAATTATGTCACGGCTTATGTTTTCATTATCCACAGTTGCTATGGCAACTTCGTCTATCTGAGTTGCATTAAATCGACGTCCGTGTTTTCCAGATGGTCTCTTGTCCGCTCAAATAAAAACTTTATAATCATCAGAAAGCATTCCGTTTAGTGCTGTTTTGAATATGTGAATAAGTTGATTGTATTTGTGTAAAATCCTTTGTAAATCTTGGACTATTTCACGTGTTAATCCACTGATGTTTGCGTATCGTTGATCAATTGTTATTTCTTCATTCCTGATGAAATATACTTCGTAGGGTAGCGGTAGTAATAATCTCATTTTGCAAAGGAATTGTCCTTGAATGAAAAAAAAACATAATTTATTTCACCTCAGTTATGGTTGATCGAAGCGACACCGAAAGAAGTTATTTCGTAGCAGGGGTTGTACGCTTTTATATTTTGAAGAAAATGTTTAGATTCTGGAGTTTTCCCGGTGATGTAATGTAAAAAATCCTACGGAGGTGCTTCCCGTGTTGGTATTAAACATTTTCCATTCATATAGCAGACCCCTGGTGTTTTTCCACTGAATTTAGCCTTTCAGGGAAAAAGAGAAACTTTCTTCATGGATAGGGGATATATAACTACCACACCATATAACTCCCTCGATCATGCTGTAACTCATTTCTGAGTTTAAGCGGCACACCCAATGTACATTTACTTTTATAATATTATTTATTTACTTTATTTTATAATATTGATTAATACATCTCTATGGGAAAATATGACGTTTTACTATTATTGAAATTACATAAATTTTCTTAACACTATTGAAATTGATTCAAAAGAAATGGTTACCAAAAAGTAGTTATGGCTTATAACCTCTATAGAATTGCGGAACAGATTGGCCTACAAAGATTTAAATAACTAGGTAGCTAAAAGTGAAACTACGACATAACCTCCAAAACGGGGACAGTGTTCTTGTAGTACGGTAACGACTTAATTGCTTCACTCGCAGTGTCGGAGGGCGGAGGGACGCGAGGGTAAACGATGAAAGCGAGAACGTTGTGCGGTACCCATCCCATGCCCAATGTAAGTCAATAGAGCTTGTCGCACATCTAAGGAGAAAATATTTTTGGCTATATTTTCTAGAATATCCAAAAAATTTAATCTCTCTAGAATATCCAAAAATTTATTCCACAATAATTTCTTGTTGTAATGTAACATCCGCTGACGATAAAGCATGCTATTACAAGATTTACAGGAAAAAAGGTGTTAAATTAAAAGCAATGATGATTAACCATTACAATCATCATTGCTTTTAATTTAACACCTTTTTTCCTGTAAATCTTGTAATAGCATGCTTTATCGTCAGCGGATGTTACATTACAACAAGAAATTATTGTGGAATAAAAAATGTGTCACATACGTTAAAATAATGGCAAGCAATGTAGTATAATTTTCAGATTGGCGAACATTATACAGTTTCTTCAATAAGATTGTGACCGTTATTATTTAAAAAAAAAACACCACAACGTCGTCTATTTTTTCTTTGAAGTAATATTGGACTCATGCCCTAATCTACAATATAAGTTTCACCGGAGTTTAGCATTATTAATTCTAGCGAATTGTTTATTGTCAAAATGAGTGAAAAATACTTGAAATGGTACGAAGTAGTGTTTCTTGTTCAACATGCTATAGGACCAAGACCATCATATAAGTCGTCTGCAAAATACTTAAAAAATCTAAAAATTTCATCAAGAAATGTGTAAAACGATATTTAGAGTTTAGGAACATGGACAACCTGCCAGAGAGAGGATCAAGTTAAGTGATAGCTAAAGAGAGGGATAGCGCGATCCTTCGACTCTTTTTAAATTCGTTAGGTCTTTCTTTTACGTTCTGCCTGACCAAAACTACACCCAAAGGGAATAGACATATCTCTAAATGTAACCTGCAGTCACCTACTATGCAAAGGAAAATTTAAATCAAGTTTGGAGCTGAAATATTTTCACAGATAAATTTTCTTTCGGGTCATATTCTTCTTTGTCTAAAACTTGGACTAGTAAGCATAATGGGTTCCTTCAATGTACAATAAAATATCCTGTAGAAGTACATGTTTGAGGATGTTTCTCCAAACGTGGATTTAGTTGCCTCTTTGTATTTACCGGTATCTTGAATGTTAAAGAATGTGCAACATTTACAAAAATGCTTAATTCGGTCTGCAAAAAAGTTTTTTGGGTCAGACTCAACAACTTCTGCAAGAAGATAATGACCCAAAACATAGTAGCAAAATGTGTAGTGCGTTGAAACGGCAAAATTACATTACAACCACGGAGTGGCCGCCGATGTCTCGATATGCAAATCCTGTAGAGAATGTGTATTCCTAGATCAACATGTAATTCACAGGACAATCAGTGTAGACGGAAAGGCATTCTCTTATCAGATTAAAAAGGTATGGCGATCTTTACTATTGGATTACCCTGAAAATCTTGTTGAAAGTGTGGAAAAAATATGTCAATCTATAATAAACATTGAATTGTACACATGTACTTAAATAATATATATAAAAAATAATTTACAGATTTATTTCTTCTGAGTAACAACTGTCGTGCTCTTGTTGGACAGATTGTATTTCCTTCGTGTAATCGTTTGCAGGTAACGTGACACCAATAAATTCGTCATAATATAATTTTCGAAAGCAAAATACAGTCATCTATTTTTGTGATATCTTTTTAAATCGTATTCTTAATTCCAAATTTGTATAAAATGTAACAATTTCCTCTTTCTTGCAAATTATTGCGTCAAAAAAAGAGAAATAAAACGGAAAAATTTGGAGCTCTGCTGAAATTTATAAACTTTATTTACAAAAAGATCATCAAGCCAAATATAGATATCAAATACATACATTTTGAAATCCGATTGATGAAGAGTATAGCAATTTATATTTTCGACATTAAAATTTGTTTTTAATAATGGTAACCTTGATAATATCAACTAAATGTGTTTTACAAATGATAGAAGAGATTTAACAAGAATATAACGAACTAGGCGAATGTAGTGATTAACATAAAGAGTGGTGTGATAAGAAAGTAACATCATTAAAAAAAATAAAAGCAAGTGTTAAAAAAGTACTATATTCGATTTAGGAAAAGTTTATCTCAATTACCATTTTTGTATCTGAAAATATAGCTGTGAATGCGCATAAGAAGAAAATAAATTAAATGTAGAAATCAGTCAGTAGTGACAGTTGGTTTTGACTAACATACGATTTTTCCAATTACGTTAATACGTGAAAGCCTCCACGTTTATTTTTAGGGCTTTTGATTCACGATATACACGAAAAATTAATGGTGTTACCATTGACTATAACAGTCAAATTAGGCTAGCATTGCTTCTCACTTATGTTCGCTCATTTTCCCATTTTCTTTTATTGAGTCGAATAATCATATATAACAAAAAAAATATACGTAGAATGCGTCATTTAAAATTTGCATTTTAATTTTTTGCATACTACGCATAAACATAAGGTTAAATATTTCAATTTCCCCTTTTCAAGAAATTGTTGGCATCCATTGAATACGAATATATAAATTTCACTCTCGTTGATTGTGTTTTGAGCAGTTCTAAAATTACATTACCTATCATCGAAATACCTTCTGTCCTTATTCCCTATTTATTTCTAACGTTTTACTTTTTCGTTTTTATTTTGTTTCATTTTATTATAATTCTAATTTTTATCTTATTAACTTTTGCTAGTAATTTAGAGTTTACTGTGGTAGTTATACTTATAAATTGATTCACTGTCTTCAGCTTTAAGATATTTCTGTTATAGCATAAGTCCGTCACTCTATAATTAGTTCCATTAACTTAAAATAAAGTCTTTACAAGACACTAAGTAAGCTGGAAAGTGAACGTGAAAAACAAGAATCATTTGAAAACTCGTACGCTACATGCATTCAAGGCTTAAATCCGACCTTGTGAAATAACCGGGAGTCTCCAGAGTCGTTCGCTAAATCTTTAATTTCCGGTGGAATTGCATTGTGCTAAATTCGCTGGCGGACACCTGTTGGCCCTAAATTAAGGTCTTGCCTTCGTTACGACCGGGATCATTGTTTGCACTATATGCACACTCAGCCTTGCTTGCCTGAATTAATGAGGATAATTAAATATTGTATGAGGGACTTTCCCACCGTATTAATAGTTTCTTAGTAGATAATGCGTTGGGACTCGCCTTTTTGTTTCATAGGTCTGTAGAGTAATTTATGTCCCGTCGGAAGTACGTGTATAAGTGGCAATAAATAGTGTTTAAAATTGATGTGCAAAACGCAGCCACTTTCTAATGGACATTTTCTAATCGTAAACTTACCAATGCATGCTTAGCGACTCCTCTTGTTCACATGACACAATTCTAAAGCCTAAACGCCTTATCTGACATTATATTATTATTACAGCGACAATATACGGTTTCCATTTTTGAAGTAACCAGTTTTATTTATTTTGCACTAGTGCAATTACAATGCTGCAACGATCAAAATATTAGTATTATTTAAATGTTTAATTCGGATTTTATGTATTTTCCATGTCAGATAATCTGGATGGCTCTGTATAATCCATTAATCTTCCTCGTTTGTGGTACATAACAAATATGGTATAAATGTTAGTGTTACCTTTTGAGCAATTTTTGAGTTGTAAACATTTATTTCATTGTGAAACTGTCTCAACCCACGTAATAAAATCAAAAGTTGGACGAAATTTTGATCTTCTTATTCATATGAAAATCATTATACTACTTATTTCCAGAGTTTATAGTGGGTTAACTTGGCTAAGGTCGAAGCTTTTTGTAAAAATATAGATATGCCCTTAAGCTTTTTCTTAACATTTAGGATGTATGGAGTAAATTTCTAAGATATGAAGACATTTAAATATTATTTCTTTTTTTGATAAATACGAGCGTAAATAAGAGGGACGAGAAATATGTTTTTTATTATATAATAGAAAAGTACTTAATAATTATTTGTATTGTAACCCTAAACCAGAGCTAAAGCACATAGTAGTATAAAAATACTCTCTCGTGTTATATGTACAAAATGCTTAAGTAGGTACACATTTTGGAAAGCATCGATTTTTACAGTTTCCTTTATTTCCGGTCAGCTTATATGTATAAAATCCTGTTCAATATACTACACCCATTACCAGGATTTCCAATAATTTTTAAATATTAATTTGATAATTTGCTAGAAATATTTGATTATGTCAAGAATACCTAACTAATTTGAACCATTGAAAATAACTGACAAATTAAAGTAGAAAAAAGGATATAGTCACTTATAAATAAAATGTCTTATATATGTATATGTATATATATATATATATATATATATATATATATATATATATATAAATAAATATATATATATATATATATATATATATATATATAACGTGTACAACTACAGTTAAAATTAATAAATGCGTAGTTAAATCAGATAAGTGATCAACCCAGTTAAAGTAATTGAAATACTTACTTCTAGAGTAAGTGTGTTTTTAAAATCTTCTGTGGCAACAAAAATTGAAATAAATTTATTTAATAAATACAAAAATAATTCCATTACCAAATTTAATAATGGAACTGACACACGTCATATTATATTAAAAACCTAAGTCGATATTTAAAATAACATAGTTTTTTTATAGTATTCCGTCTTTATTAGGGAAAACTATTATTAACAGTTATGCTAGATATAATGAAGCTATTTTGGCTCCCAATATATTTCATTTACGAGAACATTGAAATCTATATACAGCAATTGCTGTATTATCATTTTGCCTGTAATTATGATGTTAGCAAGGGTAATTACCCTTGCTAACATCTTAATTACAGGCAAAATAGTTATTATCAAGATTAAGTTCAGCGCTAGTGACACATTTATGCAAGAGCATAGTCCCAAAACGCGCTTTTAGCCAAACAAGTAATCTTAGAAGACGTATAATGTCGACTTAAAATAAAATGTACTGTTTTACTTTCACCCCATTATACTTTACGAAGTCTGTACCTCAACCCCTAAAGCGTACAGGCATTAAGCATAGCATAAGGCAGCCATCGTAAACAAAGCTTCCCCAACTTTCATTAACCTCAAATATCCATAACAGCTGGATCCATAAGACCAAAATGTCGCACAAGTTTGCTTAGGGAGTAGAATCTTGATAGAGTTAAGGTCGCAAGACCGTAATGTGATGGTAATATCCATGTCCAACCAACCATTTATCTCGTAGTTTTATCTATTTAAAGCTTCCACGATTTGTGATCTCCCTCGTCTCCCGGTTAAATTAGAGGAGCAACGACTGCTGGGGACTTTATTACCCAGCTTGCATTTTGATATTTTGGTTTCATAAGGTGGTCTGACATTGGTTTCGCTCAAAATACAATATTAAGTTTTTCATCTTATTGTTATCGTGATTGAAGTCATAATAAAAGTTGGGCGTCTTATAAAATAATCGATACCTTCGTGAAATATTAATCAGTCCGTGTTAATATGAGTATCTTTAGTTTCTGTTACTTAATTTAATGTACATTTTTTATAAAAATTGTCAATGAATGTAACGTCCAATTTATTACAACAATTTGGATGGAATCCAAATAAGCATTGAAATAATGAAAGTAATCAATAACAGTAAAGGTGATTTTTGGTCCATTAGCAGTAATGTTATAAAAATGTATCTACGACGTATTATACACAAAATCGTCAAAGAATATATCGTACAATGAATTACAGCAATTCAGATGGAAGTCGAATAAGCAAGTTATTGGGGTAAAAAAATAAATCAAGAGTTAGAGGGTCTAAATATTTGTTATTAGCGACGAATTTTGGAAAGACTAGTTTCTGTTTTAATATAAGTTATATTATATCTGAATTCATGCAGAACTCTTTTACACCTTTGCGACATCACGTAAAATTGCCATGTGAACTCGTAATTAATTTCGGGTCGAATGTAAAGCTATTCACAACCTGTTACACATTTGCTAATATTACAAATGAAATGTCATTAAAATCTCTATCCGACAACTTGAGTTATAATTTCTGAAACTTTTGACGCTACCTTCGCCAACGACATTGCCAACCGAATGTCTGTAACTAAATTCAGCAGTCAATGCTGCAGGCACAAAATGGGAATAAAGCAATAAACCTTAAGTAATTTATGTTTAAAAGGGATTCTACCTTAAATAATCCTGTCACTTGAAATCTATGCCATGAGTAGGATAGCACTAAACCTAGGCCAATCCATTATTCTCTCTCTCATTCCTTTATCGCGGCAGTTAGAGCGTGAAATACTAGAGCCGGGTTCAGAGTTCAGGGCTGGACGCAATTTAATCGATTATAAGTTGGACACTCTTAAACTTGATAACGCTAATATTTCTCATCGCGTTAGATTATAGCTATTTTAGTTATGAAAGTCATTAACGTAACGTAACATGATGTAAGATAACCAGTTAAACAGAATAAACGACGATTTAGGCTTAAGATAATTTATTAGTTTGGTCGAGAAAAAAATGGTAGCATTAATGTTTATTTCAAATTACCCTTAAATATATAAATACCTCTAGCAAATTTATTGCTATATGAGCATTCCCCTTCAGTTAACCGAACGAGCAGAGTTGAGTACTGTTTTGGATGATTGTCATAAACGAGTGTGTTATTACAATTTTAACTATCCATTTCAGTATAACGATTAAAAATGTAACTGTATAGTACAAATTAACGTAATAGTAACTAAGTTAGCGAATAATTTAGATACCAATATGGATAAGAGAGATGGGATAGGAAAAGAAGAAACGGGTGGTTATAGGAACTGAAGATGGGAATATCTTTTTCCAGATGGTTTTCAGACTACTCATAGAAGGTAGTATCATATTCAGGAGTAAGGAAACATAAATGGGATAAGACAGATTACGGTTTACGGTTAGATTAAGTACGATTAAGGATTTTTCAATATGTTGAAGACGGGACGTAGAAAATGCAAATTATGTTTGTTATATTACTAACGGAAGATTTAGTATTTTAATTCAGTGATAAATCTAGAATAAGGAAGATATGACAAATTTTACTCAAGCAATAAGGGACAAAAAGATTTAATTGCAATTTTCGCAGGTATATCGAAATGCAATTTTAATATGACATTTATATATCGAAGTAGGTAAAACAATTAAAATAAACTGTTAATAATGTATTAGAATTATTCTTTTTTCTCCAAAACTTCTTTGAAAAGCAGAATTTTGGACTTTTTACCTATTTTTATCACGAAACATCTAAGTGGAATGGCATATTTGACCTTACCGAGTATAAAAGCTCATGAGTATAATAATTATTGCTGAGATACCGAAAGTTATTTAAAAAACCATCGTTTTGTAAAATGCTACTTGCGTTTTACATTTGTAAGCAAAAATAAGTTAAAATATAATTTTTAATAAATTCTTACGATAACATTATTTTCTGAACCCATATACTCTACCAAATATTGATTGCTGACTAAAATAAAATTTCGTTAGTTTTAATATATTTTCGGCCACCTTGCTCTTATTTTATAAAAAATACAAAAACAGATCAGATGCGTTTACCTTATCACTTAATGTGACATTTTTTAGTGCCAGTGATATCAGTAGTAAATAATTAATCCATATCATGATCGTTATTAAGAAAGTTTTTTAAAACACTTACAGCCGGCCAAGATTTATCATGAGACATCCCGTGGCACTGTGACTACAGTCTTCTAGTATAATCGTATTCTTAAAACGAATACTGAAATTAGTTTCCTTATAAAGTACCTATATACTCATCATTTACAAAATTTAATAGACTATTACATTTCAAAAAGATACATTCACTGCCCTTATTTATCAATCTGTAAATTGAACATTTTACATAAATTATTTGACATCACTCAAATAGTCCATTTGACATTTGAAATAGACTAATTTAATGTTTAGAACATTCAACATTAATCCGTGACTTTATTTTAATACTATATAATTCTACCAAAATTACCTTTTTACTTTATGCTTACGGAGAAAATAATAAGAAGTCATATTGACTCCAGAAACAATATTCAGAAGTACCGGATTTGTTTAAAAATTATGACACTATTTAATTACACATAAAACATCGTTCTGGTAGAAACATCGAGTCCATAAAAAATTATGAAGGGTAAAATTAGACAAAAGAATGGCTAAGTGTTCATGACCATTAAAATTATTTTACTATTTAATAATTTATAGAATCATAATTAATAATTTATATATTTATAATTTTCAATGACTTCTAACGTTAAATTCAGTAAACACTGATGATTTCAGGTTTTACTCTTTCTTTGTAATTTTATCAATATTTTCGTTGTGATAGTTTCCGTTTTACATTCAGGTGATTAATAACGACTTTAAAGTAAGTTTTTTCTTCGATTTTTAAATTTGTGCATTTAATAAAATAAATAATTTTACATACTTTTTTTAAAATTTTTTGATTTTCTTAAAATATGGTGAAAAGTATAAAAATATATTTTGTTTGACATCTATGTAAAAAGTATAAGTTAATTAATTTTTTCGCACACTAATTTGACATTCGCAATTTTATATAATACGCAACTCGTGAAGACTGATTTTTATGTGGTGACAGACAAACAGACGGACAATTATATAAGCAAAATTATGAGGTTTATTTAGTGAAACACGATTTGAGTGTATAGTAATTTAAATTTTCTTGTTAAACAATTAATTTTTCTTGAATTTGAATTAAAATTTAATACAACTACATTTCACAAATCGTATTCATTGCATCTCAACTAACACATGCAGATGCCGATTTATTAGACATCATTGTAGTGTACACATATTAAAGGTAACAACAGGGTTATTCATGTATAACTGTGTTAATACTTAATGGTTTAATTCGCTTTGACGGAAAATCTTGGAGTTTTTGTTGGGCCTTATTGTCATATTATAAAGACGCCGTCGATATTTATTTACGTAGTTTAACGCTAAAACGTTAAAATTGATATACAGAGCAGACATAGCTACGACACCAATCTCTTGCAGCCAACCCGAACACCGATTCAGCTCCGCTCGTCGAGCGGCCGGAAAGTGATCCCAGTTCCGCGTGGTTATTCGCACCACGCCCTCAAATACCATATGACTTGTCTTGTGGTCAACACCATAGTGTTGATATATTTAATAAAATTATGGATTTTTAAGTAATGGAGTAAACAACAGAGTACTGTACAGAGTACAGTCATGGAATACGCTAATTCCTTCTTAACAACAGGTTCATTACACGCGTTACATATCTTGCAAATTGTATGTAGGCTTTTATTTGCTTATTAAAAAAAATTCCCAAATGAATTTGTATAGTTCTGAGGATTACCATTATTTTGAACTTTTTCGAATGTATTATGAGTAGGTGCAATTTTGTATTTGCTGTCAACATATTAAGAATACGGTAAAATTACACGCTGGAAAACCAATAAATATAGCTGGAAAAACTAAACGATTATATTGAAAATATCCTACTACTTCATATTAGGACAAGACAGAATGCCTCAGTGCACAAGTGGTACTTTCCGATTTTCCAAGAAATCTCTTTTCATGCGACACATCATTAATATTATTTGTTTTTTTACTATATTTGAAGTATAAAATGTAAAATGTTATATTTTTATTATATTCTAACTGTATTTACGAATTCGTGCGCCATTAAAAAAATCAAAATAAAGTAAGGACATATAAAATTAATCAAGGCGCTTGCTACTGTATCGTAGATTACGCCGTAAAGAATTTTATCAAAAGAGCTTTTGATAACAAAAAATTTTGCTGCTGCACAAAATATGGCTCCCTATGGAATTATCTTTAGTTTTACACCGTAGATGATTCCCTACGGTATAGAATCTAAAAAATTTTCACTTTTCAGAGAATAATGTGATTATCTGGTTCCATACAGGATGATCTCTAAATTTCACTGTACATGAATATATATTTTACCTAGATTGTATGGTCTAAAAATAAAAATAAATATTTTACCTAGATTGTATGGTAAAAAGTAAAAGTGTGTGGAATTGCTTCATGGAATCCAATAACATAATCATAAATTCGAAAATGTTAGATATATCGCTATGAAACCAAATCTGAGTAAGTCCAATGTTTACTATCATATCATCTATTTCAAATCAAGATCTTGAGTAGTTTTTAATATAACCTAACCAGTTTGTAGAAACAGAAAGACAGGCAGATAATATTTTTGTTTTTTTTAGATAGGCAGACAAATTTGTTTTGGAAAAAAATGTAAAAGCTAAAAACTGCAAAATCGGAGACAGAAATATTATTTTCATTAATCTGTTTTGATAAGGGATAGGTTAAGAAAAAAGGTTTAAATTGTGTGATATCAAAATCAAGTACTTTAAGTGGATACCAATCAAATACTTCAGGTAGAAATTTTAACGATTAATTTTTGTACCATCGCAATACTAAATACGTTATATTATTAGCAAACAAACTAGTGAATATTAAATGACATTGCACATTCTTTTAAGCACTATTACTTTAGTGATAAAATGTGAGATTTTAAATTGAAAGAACGTTAATATAGTATTCACATAACGTTTTAAGATAGTATTCATTTAAAAAAAAAATATTTTATTCGATTAAATATTTTTGCCTCTCGGTAACAACATAGATTGATTTTGTTCTAAGTGGAATTATTACGTGTACTATGTAAGTCGTTTGGTTTTTATCTTTTTTTGTATATTTGTAAAATACCTACTTACTAAGCTTGAAAATATATTGATATTGATTATGAAATTCTTTTTTTATTATTCAAAAGTATATTAATTACATAAATCGGAATCAAATAATTTTTCAAACACAAAGTTTCGTTCAAAAAATAAAGCCTTTAAAGGGTTTCCGACAAAACGAAATAATATAAATTACCAAATTTCTGGAAAAACACATTCTGATGTTAAAGCAAAAGTATGAGTTTTAAAAATAAAATCATAATTAATGTTATCAAGAATCTCACAAACTACTAGAAAAACCTATGTACATATATTAGATTTCCAGCCTTTGCTGAAGATCAGTTGTGAGAATGTTACAAATGGTTCAAAGTATTTGGGTACGACGTAGATTGTCTAGTAGCGCATCTTAGAACATGGCGATATGCTACTGTCCAATCGGGTATTTACGTCGGAAATACAATTCTATTGATGATTGAGAGGAATTATAAATATTTATGAATAAACTTAATGAGCATAATTTTATTTTCATTTAAAGGTTTCTAAAGCAACAAAAGAGTATTTATAGATGGCTATATGAAATGTAAATAGGTAAAATACAATAAGAAGCAATAAAAAATTTGCCTTTCCCTTAACTTGATCGGTATGTATTTGATATAAAGTACAGACATCTAATATTCATATTTCAAGAATAGAGAAATGTAGCTAGCAGAATAATATCTGCATGGATACTGAAAAGAGATGACATAAACATATTAAATATTTAAAAATATATTTGGTCAGTGAACAGAATATAAGCTCGAGTAAGTTGAGCTGAATATATACAAAAATTTATTTGTAAAAGGTAAACAGAATAAACATTTTTCAAATTATTCCTCGCTTGGATATACATGGAGTTGTATCTGTTTAAACTATTCCTGAAAGCATCTATTCATAATTCTATTTTTCCTAAGGGATATTAAATAAATCTTTTAGTTCGTGACTTTCATTTCTCAGCGATTTACGAGTATATTGCTCTATAGGAACAAATAATGATTCTATAACGAAAAAATAGATATTTTTCTCTAAGAGTGGAAATTGAACCAGTAATGTAATAATTCATTTCTTTGGTAAATCTACATTGCATACGTATGAGGTTCCAATACTATTTAAAGTACATCTATGTACATTATACACTACTATTTTTAGAGAAAAACTTTTTTGATAGCCTAATATACCATACATTGTTATAAAATACGTATATAGCTTAAAAATAAATTTGAAAATTGTAGCCATTTTCAAAATAACTTTTAAAATATTTTAGATCTCTAACCTTTTGAAACATAATAAATGGTTCAAGTTATTAAGTAGGGGTATTGTGATAATTAGCGCAGAGGGAAACTTTAAGAAAAGTCTATGCTCAAAACTTTCGTTTACATTTCATACTATGTTTAAATTTGTATATATTATAAACTATTTATTAAACACATCATCTACTAATATACGAAGCAGAATGATTTGTTCGTTTCTTTGTGGTTGTCTGGAATCACACGTCCGATTTCAAAAATTTGTTTTGTATCAGAAAGCCCGCACTTTGCCGAATGTGTATAGAGAAAAAGGAAGTGATAAAAATTCAAAGGAAGCTGCAAAACACTGCTTAACCTGAGATAGACTGGTTCATTCACTGTTTAATTACTTAGAGTTTTATCTCCGATATACTCCCGACCCCATATACTCTTAACAAACGGATCGAATGTGTTGTATGACCGTGGGAGATAGTTTGGGATAAACAAGACAAGGCATTCTAGACAGGCAAAATCAGTTTATTTCAATATTAACATGTCATTTTATTAATGGAAAATAACATGTTTGCGATTGATTATTTACCATTAAATTTACATAATTTACGCCTTATGAAAGCTCTATGTTGGAGCTCCTATTTTTTCTCACAACTTTTAATAAAGTTATTTAATTTAATCATGCCTAAACAAGATCCTGTGTGCTGCCAGTGACCTAGGAGCTTGAATCGATTTATGTGTAGACATAGAAGTTACCAGTGTTGACAAGTGTTCGACTTTGTCCTCGATAATTATAAACGTATTTTGTCGAATATGCATAAAATTCAGAATATCTAAAGGAAAATTGTTCATACATTTAGGATTGAGTACATATCCTCACCATACTTGTTTGGATGGATATTGGTGTCAATGGAAAGGGAATAATAAATGCCCAGTAGCTATGGGAGGCAGTCTGCCATTTTGGGAGTGATTGGGAATAACTATAGTCTCTATCTGCAATAAAAGTGTTTCTAATCCTTCGTAAGTAAAATAACACACACCATCTATCGTAGAGTTATAAGGAGGAATAAAAGAAAATTGAATGCCTTCTTCTAAAGGGAAATATATAGGACTAAGCTGGAAGATCGATAGATTCTACCTTATTCATTATTTGATCTTACGCGATTATATCCTTTATCTCAATGGGTAGTTACGATAAAGAACAGTTAATTTTAACTCCCCAAGCAGATATGACTCACTTACTATTTCAGATGGCGCATGAAATGTTATGTAAACGAGAAATCTTCCATTGTTCAATTGATTAGTGTTATTAATGAAATATATTTCAAGTATTCCGTGCTCTTGTGCAATAGAAATCTTAAAAGCATTTTTTCTATTTTATTATTGAAATTACATTAAATGTATTTCGAAATTATGCCGCTGCTAACGACCGACCCAACTACCAGCCAACAAAATTTTGAGTTTCTGAAATTGGTAAATTTAGACTAAGTCTTGGTCAAGATTTATGAGTTCGTAAAACATATCCGTTCTACAACATTAATATCAGACGGCTTGTATAAATAAAAATTCGCAATTTTGTTTGAACTTGGTAGCAGCAATGGTGAAGGGTCAACTGAACATTTTACATGAAATTTATCAGTTATTACTGTCTTTATAAGTTATAAAGGGTAAGTATATCACGGCTTTCCGAAACATAATATTTAAGTTATTAACGCTTAAAATAAAAGTGGATTCCCATTCTTTTAAGGTTTCAATTATAAAATAATATTGACTACCAGAATTGAATAAGCTGCGAGGGAAGTATATTTCATTATTTGACTTATCACAAATTTTTACTAATCCAGTACCAAAAAGTACTTATTTATTGCAATAAATTTCTATGCTATATAGCATAGAGTAGTTACAGCAATGTGCAAAATTGAAAAAAAAACTATATGCTTAGGACATTAAAATATTCTATAAACTTCCTTGCAGTATTCACAAGCAGATTTACTGCAAGGGAATTTATTTTCACTTGATCATTTAAAATAATTTAATTATTATTTAGCTTGAAAATTATCTTGATTGATTTTGTTTTATTTCATCGAATATTAGCTTGAATATTTAAATGATCCGGCCGCGAGTTGCTTGCGTTGTTTTTTTAATAGAGTAAAACTTCTCAAGCAAGTCTACTTGATTGCGTAAGAACATTGATATATTGTTTAAGAAAGGATATTCCTTCTACCTAATTTAGTCGAAACCATATATTTTATATCATTAATATATCCCACTCGTCGGTTTGTTGATTTTTCTAATTTCTGTTTTGTAATATAATCCGCATTCAAGAGGTTCTCTGAGATAATCTGTGATCTTCAATGAACCGAATTTAAGAGATTCAATGCTCTATAATGGTTTTAACTAGTTACTTGTGTATATGTTTACCTTATTATATCATTTGCAAAGGAGCTCCCAAACAATTTCATAATTAATTGTTCTGAATTCAATTGACTTTGACAATTGACACCCTTGGTCTACATTTAAACGACGATATTAAATACTGGTACTTGTTTCTTGCCTGTATGAAACTAGGAGCTGTGAACTCCAGCTAATTAAGATAATTTTCATGAAATTTAGGTAATTTATTTTCAGATGAATTTTTGCTACCAGAATTTTTTGCATTTTTATAGCATTAATATTCGAAAGATACTTAATTATTTTTGAGGGTATCAAACGGAAAGGATTTAACATTTTCTTGGATGATACGAGATTGATCAAAAGAAAGAAAATTAAACAAACATTTCTTTGCAAAACTTCATCGTCAGTATCACAAGACAAGTTGTTAATAAGAGATTAAATTGAATTAAATTCTTCTGACAAGTGTTTTGACTAAGTTAGTTGAAAATTTTATAAATTTTCCGGAGATTTAGTTAAACCCTTTGTAATACGACATTTTCTTAAACCATTAATAATTTTTTCTCCTTTTCATTTATTTTCTCGTCATTATATGTGTCATACTGTTACGGGGTTCGATGAAATAGTTTTATTAAATATAAATGTTTATTTAAATGTAATAGTTATAAAATGAATTAGTATTTGCAATAATTTCTTATTTCATCGGCAGATTGACGATGAAATAAGAAATTTACGTTTTAATTAACTGATGTTTATCGGCGCCACTTATTATAACTTCACAGATCATAACCTAATACAGTGAAAGTTCTGGAGGGGGGCTTATGTATTTTGATGTAAATATTACAACTAGCAAGCTGAATGTTTAACTACTAGCTTTCCAAGTTTATGTCAAGAAACGAATGATATCTGAATTCAGGAATAAGAATTCATAGTTAATTGAATACATTTAGTTTGTGGCTTTTGCTATTTTTTCCTACTGAACATTAATTATAGAAGATATTCGATTATACACGATTCAGTTTGATTCACGACGAAGTTTTCTTTCCGTAAACTATACCTGGAAATACTAAACCTTACTCGAGTTGGGTTCGCATATAATATGAAATATGAATTTTATGTCATTTAGGACGCATAATTAAACAATTGTTTGAATATCTTTAATTTATTGGAATACTTATATCGGTGTGATATACAGTTCACCTTATTTGCGAAGACGTCTCTAGTATCACATTTCTGGAACATCAATCTTCCTTCGGTCTTGTATTCAAAATATCCATGGTCCCTCTTAGAGGAGTCAAGTCATGTGTGTGTGTATGTATATATATATATATATATATATATATATATATATATATATATGTATATATATATATGTATATATATATATATACATATATATATATATAAATTTATATACATACATATACATACATACACAAACTTATGCAATAAAATTTTACATTCTAGACAAATCCAGACACGAGTTTCAAAATTATCGAAGTTGATGCTGTGCGATTAAAAATATATTGTGAAATTGAAGCTAAATTTTCTTACACCCATTTTAACTAATAGTTTACATATTTTGTACTATTTTTGTATGCAACTACTGCTTTACTGCAATTCAGATGTACAAATTTTTAAGTAGATTGATAATGAAATTTTCATTTAATTCGGAATAATAATTACGAATTTAACTTTCCTATTTTGCATTTGAATATAATTTTTATGACGTGATATTAGAATAGCGTATTCTTAATATACTGTTTTAGTTTCTAATTATGTGAATTGCTTCCTTGGTTTTTTAAGCTTTAGCCGTTTTTTCATTATTTGAGACTTATTTGTATTACGGCTTGTATTTTATACGTACTTTGGAACACCTACAGCGGCGCTGATGTATCCATTAGTCTGCATGACGTTGAGACGGCTGGATGAATCTTTTGGCATGGCTACAGTACAATTTTTCAAATTATGTTTTCATCCCATATCAACCCGTGTTCTCGACAAAACAGCTGAAGTTAAGAGTAGCTTGAAAATTTGAGAAGCAAAAACGAGCTAAATTGAAAAGTAAAAATTTGTATCGATATTCGAACAGAAATGTAACAAATGGGCAAGTGCAAATCTATATATAGAAATTCCAGGTGAGATATGGGATAGTGCAGTGTCTAATAAAGAGTGTGGCAAAAAAGTCCAAAAGGACAAATGAGACACGGAAAATATATCAGTGGATTTGCGATAATAATCTTGCCTATATGAGGGGAGAAGAGGAATGAAAGAATAGACACAGAAGTGAAAAAGTATAAACTACTTGTCTGCTCAAATTCAAGCAGTACATAGGCGGAACCAAAACACCTATCTTCAGCGGAACTAAAATTTACGTGCAAATGTCCAAGAACACGCAAACGAATTCAGGAATTTCCATAAAAAAATTGCAAATCATTTACTAAAAATAATTGAGCTATCAAGAATTCTCACGACAACATTGTCATTAAAATTATCGGTATATTTATAACATAGAAGGGCTACTATCAAAAACTATTAATGGTTCTAAAGTCACAAAATTTTGCACTCCCAGAACCAAAGGCGACAAATTCGGCCTAGAAATCCTATACATGCTGTAAATTAAAATATAGCAAACAGACCGAATGAATACACCCATGGAATTTTTCGGTTACATAAAAAAGTTTCCATCAAAATATTCAGTTAATACAGGCTTATATTACCCCAGTTTTTCATGCAAGCTAACTTTACGATACATTTTAAACGAGCGTCTTTTAATGTGGAGAAATTGCACTTCAGCGAAAAGGTTTCGTGAAGGGTAAATATATCCGCGAACAAATCTTTATAGTGCGCCGGATTAATATAAATCCAATAATAAATCAACAAGCCCACCGGTATTTGTTTCATTGATTTTCCAAGGCATTTGATACGGTTTAATGGCCATAACTGATGAAATACGCCGTAACATCTTACATACCTCCACGGCCGTATTTATGAAAATAAAGCACACTCATTTTAAACAGATTATGTATTTTTGAATAATTTTCACGTCAGTGTAGGAGTTCATCAAAGATAAATAATGTTACCGCTCCTATTTAATATTGATGTGGAATTTATAATGAGAATTGTTTTCAGGAACTGAACGGAAGTGTTTACTATCGGTGGCTCAAAAATGTCCAATCTTCAGTGTACCAATGATATCAATTTATTTGCAATTACTATACATCATATTGATGTTTACTTCAAAGGGTAGTATGAAAAACGTCAGTCTTGAATTCGCATCAAAATTCAACCGTAAAGCAACGACGATGATAATTGTTGATTGTCCTAATGATAACTCTCCCAAAGTTACACATCTAGCGAATTTCGAGAGGGTTTAATCAGATGTCTATTCGATAGCATTAATTTCTAATAATGACGGATGTACTAACAAAATCAAAAGACGTATGACAATTACTAGATCTGCGTTAGATAAGCTGAGAAAGATATGGAAGAACTAACGAGAACCTGCCTTGTTTGATCATTAGTGCTTCCTGTTTTCCTTTACACCTCAGAGATATAGATACTACGTAAAAGAGAGAGAAAAAAGGTAGACACCCAGGAAATGTAGTGTTGGAGAAAAATTCTTGGAGTATCGAGGACACACGGAATTCAGCATACTAATACTCCCATACTAAAAGAACTCGGTATCAGGTAGCGTTTTAGCCATATTTTACAAACTAGTATGATCAATTTTTTTAGATATATGTCGCAGTATAACACTGATAATACTGAACGTCAAGTGGTAAACAATAAAATGGGAGTTATCAGACTACTCGGGGAAGTACCGACTAGATCGATAGATCAGATCAAGATGGCCAGCTTCTACACGAGTGCACCCAAGAATTGCTGATAGAGAGGAATAGTGACGTACCTTGCGGTCAATTACTTATATGCAATACACGTGACACAATGATGACTAGCGTTCAGCCAAGAGTGTAACGACTAATATGAAGAACATACATTCATTATAAATCTAGTTAAATTACACAGAAATCATAATTTGTTTTTTTTATCAATAAATGAGCTGTATTCCTCTAAGTATTTATATATGAAACGAATAACCAAAAATTTCTGAGAACCGTTATAAAATAAAATTTCACAGTTCGAGTTAACTTGATAACGGAGTGATATTTGATTATTAAAATGCCCCTTTCAAATATGGATATAAATTTTCTTTCATAATGAAATTCATAGTTACGCAATAGTATGCACGCAAAAATACTCAAGTACCCAAGAGGCAAACATGTTACAATTTGAAAAAGATAGGTATCCACGATAATTTGTCGTGTATTTGAAATACGCAGATATCTCTTATACCTAGCTATCTCGTATTTAAAATACGTAGCTATTTCTTATGATGTGGATGTATCTCGATGATAAAATAAATAGATCACGGTTGAATAACTACAAATTAACAAAGAAGTTGTTGTAAATATACAAAATAGTTTAAAAGAGAACGTATTTGAATAATATACAATTACTTTTCTGTGTACAAAGGCGCATTTGGCTCCAGCATCATTGGTCCCATATCACTTGTGAAGTGAAATCTCTTCATGCGTCAATAGTCATCATTAATATGGATTTCAATTGCAACAAAAATTTAATAATACCTAATATAATAAAAAAGCTAACATATCCATAATATTTCAAAAACTGTGTTAGGTTATAATTTATCAACCATTATTATAGCTTTCCTACAACCTTTGCATTTTTTTTTCTGAGGCCCTCATAATTAAACTTTTTAAATGCTATCCTTTACTGTACATAAAAATTTAAAAAAATGTTAGTAGTATACTTGCTATTAAAAATTGCAAAAATGTCCTGAAATCTCCATATGAATATTTCTGAGTTTTATGGATTAAGGATTTTTGAGTTTTATTTTTAACTTTGCCGAATTTTAAATTTCAATGTTTACCCCTTTCTACATAAAACGGCTTCAAAAGACAGACAGACGGAGATGCCAGTGATCCTATATAGATTTGATTTTCTTTTGAGAAGAAGCCATGAAATTTTCTCAACTTATTAATTAGTTAGAATTTATTTTCTCTATATCGAAGTACACCAATCTGTTTTTAAAAGATTGAGCCTTTCATAATATTTAAAAAATATATAAATGATAATTATAATGTAAAAAGTGCACAAAGCATTCCGTTTTGACATGAACACAACATTAATACTTTTACCACAACACTGAAACGAACGAAATATTTCGTGCAAGTAAAATATTTCCTTGGAAATATTCGCTTTGTATTGAGACAACGCGCGCTTTGCCACGACTGCTTGTCAACAAAGAAAAGCTTTCTAGTTAGGTGTTGTGAATAATGAGGAATTCGCTTTTGACGAATGAAGCATACAAGCGACAGGTGATATAAATTGACGCAGATTTTGCATTTAGGCACCATGCCAAAGATTTTAATACATCACATCATTTTGAACAAATTAATTTGGCAATTTTTTATGAATCTATCTCACGTTAGGTTTTGTCCCCCTTTATTTAGTACGAATCTGCTTTCTATCATATAAATAAACTGATAGATAAAAGTCCATATAAATAAACTGATAGTAACACATTACATAAATAAACTGATAGATAAAATCCCATCAAGTTTAAGTAATAATTCAGTAATCAGTTTTGCAAAACTAAATATGTAACGAGAAATATTAAAAAAGAATTTAAAAATAAAGAAGAAAATTATAATAATAATAGGAAAAAATATAATAGAAAAAAAATTACAGAATACATTAAAGAAGGAAAATAAAGTGCATTTTCTATGACAATAAATAGCATTCGCGCTTAATTAATTTGGGTTAGGTAATTAGTAATCTTTTGAACAAAACATATTAACGTAAAACATATGAAACTATTATCACACCTCTAGTTTCTTGTGAACCTGAAGAATGGAAATTATTACTTTCGACGCATGTTGTAAACTGAAGACATACGAGAAAAGAAAGGATAATTTCGATGAAGAAATAAAGCAAGTCAAGACTCATGAAAGGAAATAGAGTTGAGAAGAAAAGTATATGGGAGAGAGTTCGTTAAGAGTCGTAATTTTTTCATTTGCTACGATTAATTTTGTCAATGTCTACGCAATCCTAGATGTGGTTAGACGATAGATTTGAATGAAACTATGGAGAAACTAAGCGAGATTTAGCGGGTTGCTGAATTACGACAATTTAAGGCCCTGGGTTGGCTGATTTTTCTTACCATTTATTTAAAATTTATTACAATTATTGACTTACAGTTTTTAGTTAAATATGTCTAAAGACAAAGACGAAAGACAACCGTTAAAGTTTTTTAAAATGCACTGACTTACAGCCACATACGTAGCGCTATTTATTTTATATGGAGATTGAGGGTTTCAAAATTTTTGAAAGTTAAGACAGATTGCTGGTAAATTCTTTCATAAAATCTTTCATTGAATGGTAAACAATTTTTATAGTCTTATTTACGTGTTTACTTCCAACAAATTAATTTGTTTAATATTAAATTTGAAGAAAATTTTTTCTTGAATTAAACAGACCTATGGTCTAAATTTCCTTTGCCAGATTACCTATCGACTGTAGTTCACATTGATCTACGGCTGTTGATCACAGATATATTTCAGATGAATAAAAAAAAATAATTAGTGGCTAAACCTGAAGAATGTGTAATTAATAGTGAAAGAGAATGATGAGAATTCAAGAAAAAATTCGTGCTTATATTTTATTATATTTAAATCCATTTCAGCATATTTTGATGCACATACTCGAGATGAAAAAAGCTATAATTGAAACACATATGCAAACCTTATTATAAGATTACCTTATTTATCTTCATATTTTAGAAGAAGACACAACCGCCGTAGACTTTCTCCCCATGCAATGATATAAGTACTACCGAAGTAATGTAAACAGTTTCTTCCCGTTCAATTTCACGCTTTCTGAAGGAAAATTACAAACAGTATAAGTATTTCTCTCGAGCACATTCAAACTGAAAAATGTCACATGAAGATATTTTATAGCCGTACGATTTCAGTGCGAGACGCATTGTTGCCAATATCAGGATACAATCAAATATGATCCGGTCATTAAATCGGCAGTTAATAATACTATAGTGACACTAGTATAGACAATTACTAGTAGTGAAACAGTTTTAGGATTCATAATTGATTAACGAATAGTATTGTATTATATATTTATAATATTCGGAAACATATCTTGTGTTAACGTTGAAAACTTATTTCTGGACTGTCTGAGTGTTAATTGTGTGATACGACATTTATAGCAATTCTGGTTCTACTAAAAGTTTGAAATTGAATGTAATTATAGACATGAAGACGAAAAGTTTAAGAAAAATGTATAATTTTCTTTTTCTGAAAAGAATTATACTTTTAGTTATTTATAATATAGTTATTAATACAATAAATTAAATGTATCCATTAGCCAAAACAAATTCCCTTTCCTCACATTTTTCCTACTTTTTTTTCATAATTTTTATAGTGATAGGATATCAATAAATAAATTCTTTTTAAACGATAAATCGCGAGAGGAGTCGCGTTAATTAGGTCATGTAATTTTAGGTTCCTCAATTTTAGGTTACTTTGGAAATATTTATTACAAAATAAAATACTACTTTCTTTTATGTATATTCATGTCATCAATTATACAAGGATCGAGTTACTTCAAACACGCTATCACTTATATATTTTTTTACACAATTTTATAAAAAATACTTCGGCACATCGAATTCAGTTTATTGCACACATAATGTGTTTGCGTTTTGATATTTTGCGTTTGAATATTGCTTTAAAGATTCACAATCGGCAAAACATATGTACGCATTTATCTATTTTCTACAATGACCCTAATATCTTTCATTACGTCGTATTTTTAATCTGATTCCACCATGTTTTATCTCACTTTTAATCTCAAATTATGTTCCAAATTTAAAGGGAACCATCCTGCCTTCATTCCTTTTAACTAACGTAGCCTTATATTAATTGTGATCAACTGTTTAATCCGAATTGTGGTAGTCATGATTTTTCATGAATCGCCTCTTTATACATTTATCTACTTTAATGTATCTAATTGATACATATGACTTATTGCTAAGATATCAATCTCTTACAGTCAACCTTAACACCAGTCCAGCCCCGATCGACGAAGAATCGAACCCGGGGCCCCACGGAACGCCGCATTGTCAAATACCCTATGCCTTGTGATCAACCCAACACGGGATGTGTTGGGTGCCATGTGTTGGATGGAATACGGTTACGGATAACTAATAAATACCATGTACCGTTAATATTCCAATCTTTATAGGTACTGGAAACTTTTTAAGGTGAGATCTACTCAAACCTAACAGGTTTTTAAATTAATTTCCACCTAAGTTTACTTTTCTTATGATGGCTCACACAAAAACTAAAATACTTTTCTTACAATTTGCACATTGACAACCCCTGATCCAGATTATATTGTTTTTAAATTCATTCTCAGTGAACTACGAGGAAAAATCGTAATTGCATCTTGTATTAAATAATTTGAAAATTGTGCCTCGCCGAAATAATTCTTACAAAATCAATGCAGGGTATGTAATAATTACGCCCATCTAATCACAGATATTCAAGGTTGCTAGTAAGACACTCACGAGTTTGTAAGTCAATTTTCTGTGCGCGTGGAGTCGAGCCTCTCTAAACTTTTGACCGATGTCATCACATCAAACAAGATAAAAGGAGAAACAAGAGTCAAGAGACGATTAGCTGCAATGAAAGACGTTACATTAAAAACTTTAATTCAGTTTCAGAGGACAAAATCCAAATCTATCTTCAATGACAAAAACAGTACATTCTAAAGTCAAAAGCTACTGAGCGAATATCACCTAACTTAAATTTTCATAATAACCCATCAAAATAAAACAACTTATATGCTCAGCATCCGCCTAAAGATCCACACTTTTGTCGTTACTCTAAAGTATAGGTCACACTCTTGAAATATGCTGTATAAGAAAAAAAAAATAGTGAAAAATTTAGAAAAAGGCTAAGTAATATTTATTTGGGACAATCGTGCAATTTGGAACAATCGTTATGGTCTGAAACAAGATTTAACCGTCAAAACCCGTATACATTTCTTTAAAGATAACTACGACACTTATACTCATCAAAAAAAAATCATATAAATATCGGGTAATCGACAAAATTAATTTAGATTACAATGGCAATATAGGTAAGGTTTTAATGACTAATTTGATGACTAATTCAGAAAGCAACATAGATTATATTACAAGTATCCCGAAAATTTAAAATTCTAATGTTCCATAACATTTTACCGCACCCATGTATATACCATTTCCCCTCACAGTGAAACAGTAATCAAATATTTAGTGTCCAACCTCGAAATTAAACAAGGCATAATACTCTTCAGCATATTTCCAAATTATTTCCTATTACACATTGCACAGCTCAAGTACAAGACCATAACCGGATAAATATATCTGTCATAAATATTTCCGATTCTTTAGTGTGCACATAAGTTTAATTTCTCAACATTTTTCAACGGGATTTAAAGTGTTTTAATTGTGCAGGGAAACGAAAGTACAAACTTAATCATAGATATTTTGCGTATATATATATATATATATATATATATATAATATATATATATACATATATATATATATATATATATATATATATATATAAATATATACATATATATATATATATATATATATATATATATATATATATACATATATATATGTATATATATATATATATATATTAGAAATGTGAAAGCGAGCGTATGTGTCTGTAATACTTAATCTATCTTCTGGAAAATCTGCATACAATTAATTCATATCATCAATATGTTTACAGGATTTTGTGGGACTGAAATTATTATATCCAAATAGAAATTTTTATACCAATTAAAGAAGGCTTTCCAAGAGATAATACTGTTTAAATTTAATTCAGTTTTTTCAGTTTTTTTTCATGAAGAACTAAATAATATAAAAAATATATCATTTGATCCTGAAGATATTAAAATAAAGTATATTTAAATTTTTTTCATGAATTTTGATTACATGGTTATACTTAAAAAACCGGAGCTGTATAAACTAAGGATACCAATTAGTGTAAGTGTAGAGAGAGTATTATTGGCCCCATAACATTTCTCCCGTATACATTATTTAGTGCATACAAATGCTCCAAAAAGACAATTATTCATCTCGAAAAACTGCCCAGTTCTACAATTTAGAGCAATTTGTTTGTTTGAAGATTGGTTTGTATTTCAATCTTAGCCTAGTGATATGCCAAATAATTCATATATATCCTAGTGATATGCCAGATAATAATTCGATTAGGTAGACACGGGTGATTTTATTTTATGGCTGAATAAATATGGTCTTCAATTTACGGTAACAATTAAAACATTTCATTTATAATTAATTATAATTAAAAAAAAATAGAAAATGGAAAAAAGGAACCAAGTTATAATTTCATGAAAAACTAAAGTATTTGTTTTTGGAAAATTTAAAAAAGAGCCCTTTCCTGAAAAATTCTGAGAATTGCCCAATTTAATGCATAAATTACATACAATATTTGCACAAGTCATGCACATGGGTTGCTTGCACTTAGTGCAAAACTGGAGAGTCTGCTTTCTTATTGGATAAACAAAATGAGCATAGCCTCCTTTTGTTTCTATCTAATTTTAGGGTCACAATAGACGTTCCTTCATGTACCAATGGAAGTTTGAGAATTGCTGCAATGCTCATTTGAAGATGTATGGGCAGTCTTTGATTATAGCAGCTCAATTTCATATATGGTTCGCATAAACACTTAGCGAGACCTTTCATATATTTCATACTTGTCATTTTTGTAGCTTTCTCATGAGTCTGTTGGATCCTGTAAACATTTGATGCACTTATATCCAATTGTCGGTATAAAATAGGTATAGGCTAACATCGTATTCTTCGACTACTTGAATATATAGTCAACAAAATCAACGGCGTCTTTTGTGATGTTATAGTACTGAATGATTTCAGGCATATTAGTGGCTAGTCGATAGTATTGTCGTGATGCATCCAAGATACGAGGATAACGCTTTTATTTTTTTCGGTACATAGCTGACAATTATTGTTTCCATTGTGAGTTTCAAGACGATTTTTCCACGGAGGTGTACCAATTATCAGTCGTAATGAATTAAACGATTGACATTCAAAATTGGCGGACATAATCGTAAACAAGTTTGCACTGGAATAGTTTTTTTCCTCTTCTGTCAAAATGAGCCTATCAGTACTTTTTCCATAGTATATATAGATATTTAGGACATAATGTGTTTTAGAATCTGCTATACATTGCATTTTAAGACCATATTTATTAGATTTGCTTGAAATATACATTTTGAAGCTACAACACCCGCGATCACCTACTAACATCTCGTCTATTATTCCCATTAGCGCCAATTGAGTAATGTCATCGATAATTCTTAATGAATCAATTTATTATTTCTGTTGTGATACAACCAGGGTCGGTTTTTTACGCTCGTCTGAATCTTTAGGTTTGTCGAAGCGAATGCATATTAGAAGTACATAAAATTGAAAAGAAGACATGCTTGGCCGGAATACTTCTCTTCCAGTTCCCTCAGTTGCAAACAGCGACACAATGGCTTCAAGGTTTGATTTGAACATTGCAGAATATGTTAACAGTCTTAAGAAACAGTCCAGTTCTTCTTGTGAGCAATCCCTCAATTCCGTACGATTAGGAGATTTATATTTCAACTTCAACGTTCCTATTTTTTTATTTCTCCAAAATAGTATTTTTTCCCTCATATTTCGGTCAAACAACAAATTAAATGCTTCATTGGATTGTTACGGCTCAACAGGTCCTGATCGATGTGTAGTATATGGAAATCTGATATAATATCTGATATATTATGACTCCTAACTCGCAAATTTCCGGCTGGCGGTGCTTTAGCCCACATATAGCGATTGTTTCCTTAATAATACCCGGTATAATGTGGTTCCTCACTTGCTGTATTATCACTAAAACTTTCGCAGTCAGATATTTCAGAGTTACTGTCATGTTCGCTGTTTATAATGTAGTCCTCGTCATTATCCGACCGTGTTCTGACATTAGAGACACGTAAGGAATTTTCATTAATTTCTTCATCATTTGCTTTTAATATTTCTTTCAACCACAGCTCCAATATATCCTCCTCGTTAATAAACACACCTTTGCAATAACTAGAACAAGAAACAAAAATAACGTATCTATAGTCGTGACCGGCATGAAAGCCAATACCTACCTTAGGAGTAGCTAGCGCAACGCGTCCGTCCTACAGTAAGCGCTACCGCGTACTGAGAGCGGGGAGGAGCTATGTTGTCCCCTGCAGCGTACACCAGGCTTTAAAAATTCGACTTGGGTCCATTGGACCCAGGACTATAGTAAAGGGTTAAGTATATTTAAAACTCACATATTTTTTTACTATTATTAATTTAATTAACAAAAAAAAAAGGAGTATTGTCAATATTTAACGTCGGTTATTTAAATTGAAATACTATCTTCATTCATTTATACATTAATTGTTTCATAAATTAAATGTTTCACAAATTTATTTTATATTTAGTTGCAACTTAATATTGTAAATCTTTTTCATTTTTAATAATGTCATTGAAAAAGGATAAGATATAGAAATATGTTTACAAAATAGAGTTGTTCTATTAAGGATCTTAGTACTTGCTAAACTTTTATATGCATAGGTCTTCTTCGCCTCTTTTAAATGAAATCTTTTGGAAGTCATCATATCATTTCAACACTTATGAAGACTTAACGTTACAACGTGGTCCCGCTTGTGTACGTGACGTCATTAGCTGTTCTTACATGTGTCGAGGGGATAACGGGGAGTTAACGGGAAATCTTTTGTCGTGTTACTCGACACGAAAAATGATTCCCCGTTAACTCTTTGTTGCATTTGATATAATATTGAAAGAATGAAAATATTAATCACGTTTGTCTATTATTAACTAATTAAACTTTTAGAACTGAAATATTTAAAAAATGTTACATACAGGAGGAACTCGCGTTACGGGCGTTCTTTTTTTTTAATTAAATATTGCAAAAAAGTATTCTGGTTATTTCAAAAATTCATATTAATTTTATTTAAGTACTCTAGTAATTTCCAACTGAGTTATTTTTGCATTGAGAATTTTTTAAATAGTTTCAAAATTAATGAAGTCAGATTAAATTATTGGAAATTAACCTAACTTCATTAATTAACTTAAAAGTCCTCATTAAAACCTGTTTTTAAATTTTTTTTCACATTTTTACACAGTCTTGTTTTAAAACTGGACTATGCAAGCAAATTTGAAGCTTATAATAAGATCCTGACGACTAACCATTATTAATCAGGCCCACATGTAAAGGTCAAAGGATAGCAATGAGAATGCATATCTTAAGACAATGAAAAAGTTTTTCAAGCCATGAGCATATTGATGAACTTATTGGCTATAAGATAAAAATTATAAAAAAAAATTTTTAAGTTTTAGTAGATATTTGTAAGTTTCCGTACCGCAAAAGGAAAAACGAAACCATGATGTGATCACTCACATGTTTATCAGTACGTCTGTCACAGTCGATTTTCTCAGAAAACATGCAAAGTAGAAACTCGATATTTGGTGGAGTAATAAATATTATTAATCCACAATTTTTCACCAGCTGAAGTTTTTAAAATAATCTTGTAAGAATTAAGGAATGTACACAACTCGTGCTTGATTGTGCACGTGTTGTGTCGTGCTTGATTGTGTTGTTTCACGTGCTTGATTGTGCTTGTTAATGGAATTATAAATATATATTTTGTTCATATTTTCAAATGCATATTTAAAGTATATAATTCCTTCCCACCCTTATTTATTAAACTATTGTACCAAAATTATGAAAAACAAAGTTGGTAAAATCTGATTAGAAAATTACAGCAAAACTCTAGCGATAATCGTATGTTTTGCATATCTTTACACCCGTGAAAGGTATAGTTTACAATAGATTTATGTTGTGAAAAATTTATATTTGTAAATAGTTTTATAGAAATACTATGAACTAAATGTTTGTATGTACTTAAATATGTACCCTCACAATGTGAATTCAACTATCACTAAATATTTATTTTAGCACGGTATGATTTGAAATGTTGAATAAGTTTATAAATATAGGCACACTACATTTTAAATATTTGTTTTTTTTATTGCGCATTGCTAACAATTGGTATTATATGCAGCCAAATATTTTATATCGGTTAAAAATCAGTCGGGGGTAAATATTATTTGTCATTTGGCAATAAGTAGGTGTAAAAGAAATATTTTAAAATGTAGCCATTCCAAAAAATATCAGTTTTTAAAAAATTATACTTGGAAATATTTTCGGTATCTCGTGTGTTTCAGACATTTAACAAAGTTATTAATGTAATTAAAAAATTTATCTCTTGTGTGAAAAGTGGGTCACTTGTCCTCGGGTATCTTTTTTCCCAGTAATTTAAGAATTATGTTACCCAGTATGAAACGAAAATATTAACGTTTTTATTGTATAATATACATACAACTTTTAATCGAGTTGTATTTATCGATTAAGTGGCTCACCCAATATAATCTATTAGCATTTAATTATTAGCAATTGGAGGGCTCTATATTTATCAACGCTTTTTTATCAACTTATTTATCAACGATTTAGAGTGTTCAAACTTTCAATTATGCAGGGAAAGCTAGTAGAAACTCAATCATGGATTTTTAACTAGAGCATACATTAATATTGCAAATGTAAAACTCAATCGATTTACGTCAAACTCTGCTTACATTCAATTGATATTATGAAGATATCTACAGCATTGTATAGTTGTGAAATTATTATATAGAAATATATATATTTTTTTTAATTATAAAAATTTTTTCCACAAGAAACCGTAGTTTAAATTGAAATCAAAATGTTTTATTTCGTTATGTTCGTAAAGAATAAAAATATAAAAAATAGACCATTTGATATGGAAGATAATTATATAAAATGTATCTAACTTCTTTACATTAATTTTGATTCCATGTTTATATTTTTTGACACATATCTATATTCGTATATATAATATATATAATCGTATAGAAAACAGGAGCTGTATGAACTCAGGACGCAAATCATACCAAACGCTGAGTATTGTTTATGTCAATACTTTGTCTCTAGTATAAATTCCTTTGGTGATTACGGTTTCCCCAAAAAGACAATTAGGCAGCTCGATGAAACCTGCCTAGTTCTATAATTGTGAGCGATGGTTTATTAATTGTGACAGTGGTTGGTATCCCATTCCCTGCCTGGTGATATGTCGGATAATTCATATGACTATTCGTTTACGTAGAGACCGTTTTTTATTTTACGACTGAATAAAAAGGGTCTCCATTTTGAGAATAATAAATATATCCTTTCGTAAATAAAGAACTGATTTTAACTTGCGTTGAAAGAAAAATTTGCTCTCGTTAAGATAAAATTGCTTGTGTTATGTTATTATGCGTTAAAAATTACTTGATAGAACATGGTAGTTCATCTAATATCGTGTGGTAGTAGAAACCACACTTTTAAAACTATATAGATCAATATTTTTGTTATGCTATAAACATGGAGGCTAAAATATTACGTATGTAAATATAATAAGTTATGAGTAGGCCAGCTAAAATTAAATCGACAACAATATCATTTATTCAAATGTTTTTGGAAACATAGTGAGTGTAAGGTCATTACATAATAAATATAGAAGTCATCTTCTACCCGCTCTTCAATGTATTGATTAAATTTAATAAAGCATCTAGTGTGAGAGTCAGCAGTCGCATGATCCATCCACACTAATCCTGGTATGTGAACTTGCTTGCTGTCAGTGCTGAGCTTATTTCCAAACTCTGATACAAAGGCTGGAATAACAAGCAAGTTCGGAGACATATCTCTTATAAGCTGGGTGTGGTAAAATACATGGCTACATATTTATATCATATCATAAACTTTACAGTTTATTAATATCGGTACCTGTTAATTTGGTTTTGAGTGATAAATTGATACGACTTATATCTATTTGAGTTACTTTTAAAAATATAATACTGGTCTTAATTATACTTGTCACAATATGATTTATCAAAATAAAATGAATTTTCCGCATCTTAAGAAATCTTTGAAACCTGGTATGGATATATTTTCTAATTTGAAATGTTTCATTTTTTCTTGTATTAAATGCCTGACGTCGATTTAAAATGGAATGACTTTTTTTCTTCGTGTCAGTTTTAAAATTGATTTTAGTTTCTTACCGTAAATATTTAAAAATTTAAATCTCTCTTATTTTGTTAAAAATCATAACTGACCTACTATTTTTAATTATGCTCCTTTTGTCCTATAAATTCCTTTTTAAATTTTCTCACGCCTAAACGGAAAATAAAACTCCTATAAGATCACTCACAGTGCAACTCTCATAGTCGTTTTTCTCATAAAACCCTTGATGTAAAAAGTTGTTCGTTTTTCTCATAAAACGCTTGATGTAAACTTGGCATTGTAATAAAGCATTTGACTCATATATCTCAATAACTTGAAAGTATTTATGTGATATATATTTTTATAGGATTAGTTATAATGTTTCCAAAAATATGTTTTTCATAATATAAAGTATCTTCAGAGTTTCATAGAAAATTATGCAAAAAATATGCTATTCCCTCTTATTTCTGAAACTTCTGAAATTGAGTTACGGAAAAGAGCATTTTTAGGATCTTGCATAGTGGTTATAAGAAAATGTCACAATGATTCAATTTCTTGATTTTTAAAATACTCAATAATTAAAATATTCCATTACTTAATAATACTAAGTATTATTAAATACGTATTGCACTAGGAAGCCCATGATAATCATGATTGATTATAATTAAGTACATTTATTTCCAATACCTTGATGCGGCTGCCAGACTACTTAGCCTGTTTTATGTATTTTTATGATACACTTTCTTTTGATGTCATAAAGTATTAAATCTTTATAAAAAAAACTTTTTGTGTTGTTGTATAATCCATTATTGATACAAGTAGATAGGTAAGTGACGATCAAAACAGAATGCATCTTATACCATTAGCTGCTATATAATACTACTTCACGACACTACAACCCTTGAAGGGGATGAATATGCTCGAAAATTAACCACCCCTCTGGTCGCACACCATATCGGAAATTATAAAAAGATACTGCAAAGTTCATTAAAAAATCCCGGCAACAAAATAAACGTTCATCCAAAGGTCGATATAGTCTACGATAAACACGTTGTTCCTAAATAAGTAGCCGATCACATCCCGTATCGCGATGGAATGGTTTTGGATAAATATCTACTACATATGTAAGTAATTTTAAGTTATTGAATGTTACGAAATAAATTTGGCTTTTGTGGTTTTTACTTACGTATGTTCTGTACGAATATTTAAAGTCAACTGAATAAATCGATTAGCACTCCGCTGTTCTTTTACTTGCTCGTACTTCCCATGTGTAAAAATTATACAAAAAATGTGTATAAAGGTTTTCATAATTTTAGGACTATTAAACTAATTTTAAAATATGCAGAAATTTGAAATTAATCACTTTCATAAAAAATTATAACAATTATGTGAAGGTTAATGATGTTAGTTACAAGAATAAATGATTCGACTGACGATAACTCTGAAAATAATAAGGAAAATTCAATGTTTTATTAATTTCTGGCAGCGACCAGATCTTATATTCAAATTGATGTAATATTTGTTCTAAATAAATGCTTCATTTTTAAAATAATTATTGAGAAACAAAGTCATAAAATTTCCTCAAGTCATAAGTTATACCGTACTCTTTGATAAATGTTGCCTCGTGAACCACTGCTGATGTCGAATGATGTATACACAAAACAAATTGTAATAAATTTTCCGTAAACTACAGTTACCTGTTTTGCGTATGCTGTATTTCAGACTTTTTTGAAAACCTACTTTGTTTGAACACATTTGTTTCAATAAAATGTTAGACTTCATACAATTTGTCTATATTAGTTAATTCTTTTTTACTTTTTTAATACCATTTGTATTTTGAATAAAATTGTGAAATTATATGACAAGTTTCACTCGGCAATAAATTAATTCAATAATTTAACATCTTTAAATAAATAAACATTAAATGCACATGTTTCTGAATTATAACAGATAAGTAAACGAAGAGACTTATATAAAATTATGTTAAATGTTTATATATGATAGTGTTGGTTATAAATACAGAAGTTTATTCATTGAGTTTTCGTTCAATGCTGAGTATTTATAACTGAAATAATCATTACGATGGACAGGAACCCATTTTACGTACTGGACTTACTGATTTTGAACCTGATGGCTCTATAATTCAATAGGTAGTAAAGAATAAAGTATTAATTTAAAGCACACGTACTTAGTGTAGAGGCAACGTATTTTGGGGCTATTTTCCTCAAAAAGAAAAAACAGAATCTTTATAAGATAACTCATGTGTCTATCTGTCCATCTACATAACGGGTTTTCTCAGAATTTTCTTGATTCAGAAACTTGAAATTGGGTGTAATATAAAAATATAACACTTAAAATTATTGATAGGAAAATTTCAGGTGGGTAAATTAAATATTCCCAAATTGTTTAAAAATTTCATATATGATATGTTGTATGATTTGGAAGGGATGGTTATAAGGTTCCTAAAAATCTTTTCCATATTTTAACCTTACACTGGTTTTCAGATATGTACTGAAAAACATGCAGAAATTTCAGATATGTATTTTTAATGAAAATTCTCTTTCACTGACAAAAACGTATTTTTGGCGGCAAATTAATTCGAACTTTTATTAAGTTATTCTTCATTTGTTACGTTTTTTTTTGATTTAACGAATAAATTTTAATTAAATTTCTGATGTTTGCTGCATTAGTTCTCATCTGTTTGCTATTCTCAGTATGGTTGAAAAAACGATAAGAGCTAATAAAATTATTGCGCTACTTGAAGAAGGCTGTAGCCAATGTTGTGTGTCTCAGTGTCTGTGTCTGTGTTCCACCGTCCACAAGATCTGGCAACGATATCAAGAAACGGGCTCCGTCAGTAGAAGGCCCGGTTCTGGAAGAAAACGGAGCACTGAGCCATGGGACGACCGCTTCATAGTCAGTCAAGGGCAATTTCGTAGCCCTTGGCTGACTCGAGTAAGCCTATGGACAGTAAGAAGGAGACTTCAGTAGCTATCGCCCAGCTCAGGGCCCTACATTGCTCCGTGAGCATCAAGTTGCCAGATTAAGAATCGCTCAAAATTTTTCGTCATGGACTCAACAAGACTGGAATACTGTTTTATTCTCCGATAAAGCTCGTATATCGATTAGTGGTGAGGATCAAGGTCGGCGAGTCTTACGAAGACCTGGAGAACGCTTCGCAGAAGTGTGCTTTGAGGAAATCACCCCTTACGGTGGAGATTCCGAAATGTTTTGGGCTGGTATTAACTCAGATGACCGTACCGAGTTTGCTTTTATTGAAAATGGCATACTTAATGCGCAAAGGTACATAACAGAGATTCTTATTCCTCATGCCTAATCCGCATTAACATCAGTTGGAGGCGAGTCCATTTTTATGGACGACATCGCTCGCGCCCACCGCTCTAGAGACGTTGATGCGTTTATGCATGAGGCCGGAATTCGTCAGACTGGCCAGCTAGAAGCCCCATCTCAGTCCGATATAACACATATGGGATAATCTCAAACGACGCGTCAGAGCCGTAAAACTAGTTCCAGAAAACATTAAGGCCCTTAAAAATGTGACCGTCGCTGAATGGGAACGTATTCCTCAGGAAATGATAAAAACGTCGTCGACAGCATGCCTAGCAGATTAAGCGCATTGATTTTAGCTAGAGGAGGCCATACTCCTTATTAAATTTTTAAATTTAATGTTAAATTAATAAAAAATATTCAAAAATAAACTTGGCATTTTTAATATACAAGTATGAAAACGCTCGTCTGTGGACTTTATATCGTTTTTTTATTTATTCGCATTTTTAATGACTGAAGTAGGTAAAAACGATATCTCAATAATAAATAACAATATTGTCATCATATCGCCATACAAAATGCATCAAATAATAATAAAATAACTCTGATATGGTTTATTCCTATAAGTGCCAGTTTTTTTGCAAGAGTTTATATATATATATATAAATATATATATACATAAATATATATATATATATATATATATATATATATATATATATATATATATATTTATATATATATATATATATATATATATTATATATATATATATATATATGCTGTTACTGCGGACCAAGTGCAGTACGTCTACTCATAGCTACAGATATAGTATTAGTATTAGCATGTCGGTGATGCGAATCCGTAAGATTTTCCCCTACCAAAAATCGCTCAATGCGTCTAAATAAGTTTTCACTGCAATCAATTTATCACAATTCAATTCGTTTTGATAATCATTCATAATTGAAAATACAAATTAAAACTAATATATAATGCGAAAAATTTGTTTTCTTAGTTGTTTATTCCTTGGGAAAACAAACCCTATCTAAGAATAGTAGGAAGAAACACTGCTCAAATGGTGCAAGGAAGACAAATATCGACTTATTTATTGACTGATGATTCAGAGTATTCTCGCCGATATACCCCTGACCTAAAATACCGATATCGTTTGGCGAGCCAAGTGGAATTGTT
Organism: Druceiella hillmani; assembly: GCA_039881145.1. Classification (NCBI taxonomy): domain Eukaryota; kingdom Metazoa; phylum Arthropoda; class Insecta; order Lepidoptera; family Hepialidae; genus Druceiella; species Druceiella hillmani. The sequence continues at coordinate 16,712,499 of JAYKKI010000046.1, read as the reverse complement.
TAGTGACAGTAAAGGGAAAAACAGAATAATTAAGACAATTCTACGACCAAAAAACCAAAATTCTAAAGAATAATAAAGAAGTTAGTAGATAAAAATATAAAATATCAACAACTAATCTAATTTCTAACCTGATAACTATTTTTTCTAATCAAAACAGTAACTTGTTTGACGTAAAAATAAAAATGAAATTACACCAACTTTTTCAGTTAGTTATTCGTAAGGACGTATGACAAAAAAAATACTGCCAAATTACCAAAAACATTTTTTTTTGTAGTCTATGGCTTGGTCCCGCGTTTTATAGTGCGTTCAGAAACGTTTAGCTGTCAGTAACATTTTTATGTATCAAAATAATGTACGTTACCGTTAGGCAACGATATGCATTTATGGGTTAAAATTTCCGATTTCGAGCGAGGTTAGTGTGAATAATGGGCGAGTATGAAAGCCAAAAAAACTGGCTAGCTGCTATTGGATGAAATTGTTAGGAGTGAAATGTCATGATATATTACTCAAAAACAACTAGTAGTTACTGTTAGATCTATTTTACTCTTGTTTGATTTTTGTACATTACAAAAACCTTGAATTCGTGCAAATGAAAAATTTTAGGTAATTTATGAATATTTTTGCACATTTCGAAATAATATCTTGTTAATATATGCGAATGTATCTAGCTGGTGACGTACACTCTAAAAACCACGCATAACCAAAAACAAATTAATAGCTGCTCCAAAGAATAGCTTTTAAATTAAAAAAAGCGCCTAATTTCCATGAAAACCGAATTCGTTTCTGTAGTGCAAGCAATGTAAGCGCTGTTGCTTCGCACGTAAAATAAATTTAAGGGTTTTTATAGAAATTTTAGCAATAACTGCTGGAATTTTCTTTTAAAATACAATCGTATATATGGTTATGACCCATGAATTTGCAGTCATTTTAAAAAAATGTGAAATTTTCTTTTTTTGTCACCATAAAAGTAGTGAACTGAGCCGCTTTTAAACTCCTACCAATTTTTTTACAATCAGAATTGATAGTCGAAAACTAGAACGGCTGGTGCTCTCGCTTATTGATGATGTGTCGATTAACGGTTTGGTATATTTGGTCAATTTTATTGTTCGAATTAATTGCTGTTAATTCGTCGTTTGACTAATTTATTATTGGATTTGTATTAAGAAACGTGATAAAAAAAATAATATGTAACACCAACATTCAAATTAATTGTAGTCTTTATAATTAGAAATGTATGTATCTTGCATATATATATATATATATATATATATATATATACATATATATATATATATATATAGACACACACACACACACATACACACACACATATATATATATATGTCTATGTATGTATATTATTGGAGATATTAGACTATAATAAAAAACTGGCGAAAATGTGGGTCGATTTCACATTATTATGGTTCTGTACCTATATCTTTTAGCCACTTGTCTACTTTTGATGAAGAAGATTTTCCATAAATATTTTGAATAACTTTTATTTAAATGTTAATATTTAGATATAAAAATATAAGAATCAGAATAACGCCCATACAAATATTGGTTATCCTCTGCCCAATGCTTTAAATATAGGGGCGGCGTTGTTTTAGCTTTGATAAAAATAATAATGAAATAGTAAAAATAACACTTCTGTAATATTTTATTATCCTATTTTTCTCAGCATGTATTATATTTACAATTTGAAAATAAATTCTTTCAAGATCTTGGAGGTATTTAAGATATTCCTAGAGTTAATTAGCACTTGAGTATTTGGATTGTATTAAACTCAAAATACTCACTTAGTTCAAAATACTCAAACATTTCGTATTATAAATAGGAATATGAAACGTGTATTGAGGCAAGTACTTGACTTAAACGAAAAATAGAAATATGATATAAGATATCATAATCAAAATAGATTAATTAATTTAAAGACGGAAATGGCGGCAAACGAAAGTGAAGACAGCGATGCGGGAGAGATGGACAATCGATGAACGAGGCAGAACACACTATGAAAGCACCCCCGCAGCGAGTCTACAAATAAATCCGCGTTGATGGCGCTCTTTCCTTTTTCTTGTCGAAAGCCATAGAATGTGAAGCTACCGCTCGCGCCTCACTGGACGATGGTAGTCACATAGTGTTGTGGGTGGCCATCAGTAGTCAACTTTTCAGCATTTACGAGTTACGAGTTACGCACAAATCGGCTCCGTCCGTCTTGTGTCAACCAGTTATCTTTCTGTCAATCGACGAGATTGTAGTTGGCATTACCGTTATTTAAACTTTTTGGGAATAAGCCACACTCAAATCATGTATGTGTAACCCACAAAATATAAAATCAGAAAACTTGGAAACTTAAAAAATGGATAAAAACTATATGTCGTAACAGAACAAGTACCACCCCAACAACCTTCATTAATGTTAAAATATCATAAACAAGTGCAAATAATTACAAATATTTTTATCATTATATAGAATTGGGCAAAATTTGGGCTCAAATTTTAAATTTGTAGCTGAAATATCATCACCGTCATCATCACGGTGGTATATTGGACTGATCAGAGGCTTACCGTTTTAAAGTTGGGGCGCGCCGCGTGGTCCCGAGTTAGGTTCATGGCCGCTCGTTGAGTAGGACTGGATTGATATTCTGATTAGCTGTGAGAGGTTGCTCCCATAATAATAAAATGGCTCTATATGTCAATTTTGTACGTTAAAGTTTAAAAATAAATAAGTAAGTACATATAATCCTGAACATTACCAGATCCTCCAATTTGAGACTCTCTAGAACGACACCGTAAATTTAATGTTAAACCCGAATTTCCTATCTGATAAAGGCTAAAATCTATGTGTTATTGTCTTAGTTATCATCAGAATCTTGAGTTTGAACGTATAAGAACTGCCCAGCAAGACTGAATATTGGAGTCTAAACTAGAATCTTCTAGCTGTAATATTGACTCAAATTCAAGTATTTTCATTCTGGTCATCGTGATTTCCTTAAATTTATGGATGAAAGAACTGCCCATCAAAATAGAATATTTGTACTTAAACCCAAAGTTATTATTTTAGTCCTCATTAGTCTCTCGAGTTTACACGTTTAATAACTGCCCAAGAAAACTGCCCTTATATTGGAGCCCACACTCAAAGGTCTTAGCTGTAATATTAGCTTAGATCCAAATGTTTTTGTCTTGGTCATCCTCCGACCCAAAAATGTTTATTTGTGAGAACTACCCATTAAAATAAAACATTTGAGATTAAACTCAAAGTTTCTAGCTTTAAAAGTAGCTAAGATATAGATATTTTTATAATGGTCATCGTTAAACCTTGATTTCGCACATTCGCAAAATAATTTAGATCTATGTTTGCTATACCGGGTAATAATACATAACCAAGTCATTATCAGAACCTAAAATTTACGTGTGAGGACTGACTATTCGAATTCAAATTCATAGTTTCTAGGTATAATAATGGCTAATATCCAAACATTATTATCCTGTTCATCATCCGACTCTCGAGTCTCCGCGTGTAAGAACTATGTAACTAAAATTTATTATCGGAGCCCAAATTTCAAGCTTTTACCTGTAGTAATGGGTTACAGACAGTTGTTATTATCCTGGTTGTTATCAGACCCTCGAATTAGTGGATTTTAAAAATACCCAAAATTGAAGACTGAAGCTAAACTCAGAAGTTCCAACTGCTATATTGAGTTAGCTCCAGGTGTCATTACCGTAGTCATCTCAAAATTATGGTGTGAGAACTGTCCATTCAAGTAGAACATTTGAACTCAAATTCGATGTTCCTAGCTCTAATAGTGGTTAAAATCTGAGTATTATTATCGTGCTCATCGTCATATCTCTAATTTACACGTGCAAGAAAATTGAATATTGATGCTTAATATGGAATCAATGGATTTTAACCGCACAATCAAAATGATTTGTTGTATATATTTATATATATATATATATATACATATATATAAATATATATATATATATATATATATATATATGTATATATACATATATATATGCTTTCACTGCGGGCCAAGTGCAACACGTGTACTCATAGCTACACATATAGTATTATCATTAGCATGTCGGTGATGTGAATCCATAAGATTTTCCCCTACCAAAAATCGCTCAATGCGTCTAAACAAGTTTTCACTTCAATAAATTTATCACAATTCAATTCGTTTTGATAATCGTTCATAATTTAAAATACTTATTAAAACTAATATATAATGCGGAAAATTTGTTTCTTTAGTTGTTTATACATCCTATTTCATGGGAACACACATCCTATCTAAAAATAGTAGGAAGAAACACTGCTCAAACGGTGCAAGGAAGACAAATATCGACTTATTTATAGACTGATGATTCAGAGTATTCTCGCCGATATACCCCTAACCTAAAAGACTGATATCGTTTGACGACCCAAGTGGAGTTGTTTAGTGACAGCAGAGAGAAAAACTGAATAATTAAGACAATTCTACTACCAAAAAACCAAATAACAAAGAAGTTAGTACATAAAAATATAAAATATTAACAACTAATCTAATTACTAACATGATAACTATTTTTCATAATTAAAACATTATTAATTCCTAAAGACGTATGCTAGAAAAAATATTGCCAAACTACCAAAAAAAAATTTTTGTAGTCTATGGCTTGGGCCTGCGTTTTGTAGAGCGTTTAGAAACGTTTAGCTGTCAGTAACATTTTTAAGTATCAAAATAATGTACGTTACCGTTAGGCAACGATATGCATTTATGGGTTAAAATTTCCGATTTCGAGCGAGGTTAGTGTGAATAATGGGCGAGTATGAAAGCCAAAAAAACTGGCTAGCTGCTATTGGATGAAATTGTTAGGAGTGAAATGTCATGATATATTACTCAAAAACAACTAATAATTAGTGTTAGATCTGTTTTGCTCTATTGGTGCTTAATGTGGAATCAATGGATTTTAAATGCACAAGCGAAATGTTATGTAATACATATATATATATATATATATATATATATATATATATATATGCGCACACACACACATATATATGTATTGATACAATAAAAGAATAACACTGAAAGATAAATTCAAGGAAAAAAATTTAAAACTAATACATTTGAATTAGTTTTTTAAATTTTGGAGTTAATTGTACCTAACTGTACGGTTTTGTTCGAACACAAAAATCATTAGATTGAACAAGCAGCAATGCAAGCAGTACTGGAACTGCAGGCGAATGACGGCGAGTTTTCTTGCCCAATAAAGAGCCGGTAGTGGCATTAGTAATTATTCGCAAAAATTATATTTAAAAAACAGCTATAACAGCTGCTACATGTTATTAATATTTATTTTAGTGTAGATTTTAATGACATAGATATAAAAGTGGTGTTAAAAAGACAAAATAAATTTTAAACACTTGGGTTATTTCAACAATAACCTCTATCGAAAAAAGTTTAACTTATCACGTTTGGACCCTATTAAGTAAATAATCTACTTTCATGTCATTTTTTTAAAAAAAGAAAAGATAATTAGTACGCAAAATTGAAATTTAAAATGTTCAATTTGACAATAACCGCATACTAGCATCTTAATATATTTTATAAGTTCGAAATTGAAAAAAAGCAATGAATGATTTAATAAGAGATTATTAGTTCCAAAACTACTTCACGACATCCGAATTAAAAAATTCTCTATCTTTTGAACTAGGCTTATTCGCTCTGCAATGAACCGAAATGTGACATAAGAAATAGTTTTAACATATTTATTATATTTACTGCCCTCCAATAGCCATGTCCTCTATTTAAGTGTATTTCCGGTATAGTTGAAAAAGTATGTCTGTCATAAATCAGTCAAGTATTTGATTGGTCTTGATAAATAAAAATATTAAGATTTATTCCCAAAATATGAAGATAAATTTAGAGCGTTTGGCATATAAAATTACATTGGGTTATAAGACTAATTTTTAAATGAAATCATTTATTAACGAACAACACCATAACATTTGTAGTAATACGTCTACAGTATAGTTGTAATAATGTCCATTTTTTGTCAATAAAAATACACATTTGGTGTATTTTTTTCCCGGCGGAACGATCGCTACGAGCGAGATGGGTCCCTATAGAGATAAATGAAGAGAGATTTTAACTGTCAGTGTCAGGACATATCGAGCAGTGAAATCTGATTATTTTGAGCTTTAACTGGAAAATCAAATAATCAAGTAATTGAAGAAGTAGATCGAAGACTTTTTCATTTCTTTGATTATGTAAACTGGCCGCCAAAATTGTGTCACTTAACGCTTATGAATCATTTTTTTTGAGACGTGCGTCAAATTCTGAGTTTATGTCAACTGAATGCCTTAAGATCAATACGTATAAGTATATTTAGAAATTACAGTTATTCGTGATATTCAGCCTACTTATACTAATATGTTAATGAAAATTGGACATCACATCTACGCGCCACAAAATGAAACCTCTATGGTCGTTAACGAAAAAATGTTTCTTCAAACATAAGTTCATCGATATATGGTTTACTTTAAAATCAGAATATAAAACTATATTACTGACATATTGGGAGGTACATCGTGACTTGAAGACCGTATATTTACAATATCAAAAATTACCAAAATGATTTGACGAAAAGTTTGATTGAAATTGATTTTTTTAATTATTAGTTTTTTATGTCTGCTTTTTTATCCTCCATCGATTTTTCTAATAATTTGGATTTTGTGGTTGAAAAAGAAATATATTATTTTCTTTATTAAAAATCGATCGGATCAAATCTTTCACATTTTGCTTTGACCACCATATCCGTAAAAAAGTATGTTGTCTGTATATTGGGTTAGGTTGGCATAACGTGGGTTAGAATATTGTATATGGAAGCATAGATACGTTTGATATGCGAGTGTTTTTTTCAACATCTAATTTTTCTCGTCTTTCTGAAAATGTAAAGTTTTCCATTGAATTTCTATTTACCTTCAAAAATAGGGTAAAATAGAAGGTAAAAAATAAAATCATGCGAAATGAAATTAGTAGATCGTTGCAATATTCACAATTTCCTTTATTAGCATAATCTTAACACTTTCGTAACAAACTTCTCGACGAAGGCTTTACCTAAGGGCCAATTTTTTGCTCCATTTGTTAAAAAATCGTATCAATTTCATAAAATTAATTTTGGTTTTATGTAAAACCAATAACTCTTTTTTTATTTTTGTATCTCGAAAATATAAAAAAAATTATAGTTTATATTTTTTCATTAACCCTAAGTGGGTTAATGAAAAATACTAAGTAAAAATACTAGTGAAAATACACAGTACTGTAAAACGTACTGGAGTTAAAATTAATATTTATTTGGTTGTCATATTATTACGGATTCCAGGTAAAATAACCACATCAAACTTTATAATTACATGAAATAAATTTCGTGTTGTTGATTTAAGTGTGCGACCTGTATAAATATCAATAAATCATACTGAAACATTTTCACGTATCATATATTTCAATGTCATCGTTTTTTGTGTATTTTATGAGACAACAATAAGAAATGGAGAACCGATAGTTTAAGGGTTTCCCTAGTGAAATATAAACCATTACGGATTCGTGCTTTCCATGTCTGTCGTCTGTCTGTAACGGCCTTGAAATTTGTATAGTCTTAGATCTACATGCATGACATTGCAAGTACATGGATCGAATAAAGATCCCAATAGTGCGGAGTAAACAAATGTTAAACCCCATTGTGTTGGGCAACGTAAGAAAGGTCTTTTAAAATTAAGTTAAACTCTAATTACCAGTTTCTGTTTTTAACCGCATTTACGGGATATGAAGCTTCAAGGTCGTTAACAGTGTGTCCCTCCCTCACATTTTCATACAAGACTATTTCAACCATTTGGATAAAATTCTGAACACAGATTGAATCAACGTAATATTGAACTTATTTTAAAATGAAATGATTTCGAGTGATGCAAATTTATTCGTTTTGGAACCTTAAAAAATACTTAAGAACGCGGCTACAACACAATTGCAAATTACTGAACAAATGCGCTTGCTTTTTTACTTAATATGAGGGAATATTAATTTTTAAAATATATTTTGCAATATTTAATTAAAAAAAAAAACAGGAGACGAATTGCAAAAACAGATTCAATAGTCGGGGTATTAGAAACCTTGTTTCGCTACCACAGACCATTTTGGGCACAACATGGGAATTTATACAATATATGTAGTTCCAAATTCAATTTTAACTGTTTTTTAATGTTTCCGAACATTAAATACGTAATATAATATAGTCGACATAATCGATTAGGGCACCACACCCACATACGTCCTCATGTTACACACATACTAGATCTTGAAGACGAGCGGTGTCTTGTTTTGAAATATCTAAAATGATGTTCAAATCACATTTGTATGAGTTTCAATAATTTCATTGAACGTATAACGAGTGACTTTAAATGAAAAAAATACTTTCGCTTCCAAATGGAAAAATGTTGATCGATTGAGTGAGCTGGCTTGGGACAGGAGATAAAATTTATTTGAAGTGAATAGCTCACGAATGTTTTATCTGACAGAATTAATTTTGAGTGTAATTGAACTTCGCTTTTCTTAACTTCGTCACATTATTTTTCCTGTCTGTTTTATTTTCGTTTGATAAATATTAAACAATTCATGAAAAATTTTAATTTGTTCGGTCGTGAAACATGGAACTTAGCTGTTAAGGAAGACGTAAAAATTGTTTTAGCATTTACAGAATAATTCAATATTTATTATGTTAACATTAATATGTCCGGCTTTGAACATTATATATTGTTAGTTTTATAGGGTGTTAGATGCACTGCACGTAATTGCATGATTGTCAATTTGAATCCAAGTTATCATTGTAAGTTCGTTGTTGAACCCATTACAATTTTATTTGTATAATGTGTCGATATTACTGACAAATAAGAATACGCTCTATTAAAGTTGATTTTTTATTTAATATCCACACCTTTCTGGTAACATTAGCTGAAGGAAAATTATTTACTCCAAAAATGTGTAATTATATTTGTCCTTCGTTTGTTATAGCATGTTTTAATAATAATAACTAAGAAAGAATGACAACTGTGTGACCTGTATTCATAACATTTAATGAATTTTAAGCTCAATCATGTTGTAAGTAGAATTATTATGCATATTATATTTTTGTGTTCATAGTTTGTGATTTGTTTGATTATTTTTGGTATTGAAACGATTATATTTGTCTATTTAATGGTGATATCGTTAATGTTGTAAACATACAAATAACTTTCGCAGTTTTTAACTATAAAGTCACCGATGACCCTTACACTTAATAATATTTTAGGTAAATTTAATTATTTTTTATTTCATTTTGATACACAATTTTTAAGATAGTAAACCTATAGAATTGCCTTTGCATAATATGTACTCATGTGTATATTCATTAAAAGCTATATATACTTCACCTAACTTAAAAGCACATACTGGCCAAAAAATAAACTTTTTTTCATTGCCTGCAAAGAAAATTTCATTTCAGATTAAGTTTTAACCTTGCTTTTGAGATATCAATATTTTTTTTGGAATCTTTATGCATATCACGTTCAAATTAAGGTAACGAATTGTCTGTGTGAGTAAAATAAAGGTAATTCCTAAAGTACAAGTCATATCATGGTGGCGAGAAAAAAAGTCGGTAATATCGCGGTAATAAAATGTAACTCCATGTTTCAAAAGAGGGCGGGCGCTGCCCGCAGTCGTCACGCTGCCCGTATGCAAAAATGCCGAAGCACCCGAAGCGTATTTGTTTGCAGCTCGAAATTTATATCTACAATAAACTTTTATTCCACTCATTGATTTCGGTGAGTACCTCGTTTGGCAGTTTGATTTTGTTTGTTTTCTTGTTTTTATTCAGGAAATTTTTTCAAATAATACATTATATTAACTCATATGTTCTTGAATAGAATGATTCTAGTAATTGATCTGTGACGTCTGTCGATTGTTAGTACAGAAAAAATATTTTATTGGTAATTAATTTTCTGCTTTCCTTATATTAGCTAGATAGTATAAATTTAGACTATTGTACTTACTATTAACCTCAAATCCGAATATTATTTCAGATTCGGAACTCAAAACATCAAAGTGAACGTGGCCAATGGGTGTTCCTTACCTAAGTATGTATGTAATTAAAAATTTTTAAATTTGTGCATATAATAAATAAGCCAAGATACTCTGAACGTCAAAATTGAATTTTTTTTTATGTTGTATACATGTTATAAATAATTACTTTATATTTCTCATTTTTCTCTTAGGTTGTTCATTTATTCGTTATTGTTTTGTTTTTTTATTTTATTTTGCAACTATATTTATAATTCATTGCGATCTTCCACAAACATAATAAAATTTATTATCTGGTACATCTGGTGACTGGAAGAAAATGCCATAGCAATAAATTCGCCTATAGTATTTGTACGTTAAAGAAATAAAAAAAATACGTTCACAAATATATTGTAAGAAATGATTTTGAAAATTTAATTCTCATTTTTTTTTAATGTTTAAACATGTTAAAGTATGCTACCTAAACTTAAACCGTTTGATATTTCTTTACATGACGATTATATTTTTAAGTCCCGGAGAATTTAGCTAATTTCATTTTTAAGGTTCTTTTATTGTATTTATTTATATAGTACATGTACAATATTTATTTTAATAGTAAATGTGCATTATTTAGTTTTATAATACATATAGAACTTGCAATACGAGGTTTATGCACATTTTAGGCACTAATAAACATTGAAGGCGCTTAGTATTTCTATCAACATATTTAAATATATTAATTTTTTACAACGTTATATACGTTGTAAATTTGCATTTGTAATTTAAATATTGCCAACCGTTTATTTCACAGACGTAAAGCTATGGTGCATATATCAAAAAAATATGAGTTCTAGAATAATCGCTATAGTTTTCTTACAAACTTTGTGCAGGATTCTAAAATCTTGCATTTTTTATAGTTGGGGTTTTTAATTTTATAATTCCTCCATATTTTTCAGTTTATCTCTGAATATTTTTCTATTTTTTAATTATACACTTCAAATAAAATTTGAATAATTAAATTTCTGCTTCTTAAAATATTAATATAAATATTTTGATCGCTAGCAACTGAGATATATGTGGGTTAGTTTCATTAAGCATTTCAAGTTTCTGCTTCAAAAATTTCTGGGAAAATAGTTGTGACAGATAGACCGACCCGACAGAAATAGATAGAGTCGAGTAAACTTATAAAGATACTATTTTTACCTTTTAGGTAAATAACCCTAAAGGCTGGGAAAATTATTAAAAGCACTTTATTTGACGGTATTTATTTAAAAGAACTTTGAAAGTTTTAAATGACTAGTTTTTAGGACATATAAAAAATAAATGGAAAATGAAAAAAAATATATATAGATGTATTTAGTTTAGCACTCCTATATAAAAATTACTCTTCACTGCTCTTGACCGGAGGTCGTGTTCTAGGTACCTATGCACATATTCTGTTGTTAAAATGAACTGGGTTTATACAAATCATCCCTAGGACGACATCAGCCATACGATAATCAGCCGACAATCAGCCCTTGGTTTTTGGAAAATATCATTTTTATGATTTTAATTGACAAGTGATTATTATTATACAAAATCAATTGATCAGAATAAAAAAAACATTGCGTACAACAGATAAGAATAGCAAACCCCTCAAGGGTTTTTGGTTTATAAATATTATTACCAGTGCTAGAAAAAAATTAAAATAACATTTTCGCGTCATGAAATGTTTGGGGTATATATTGTAAACAATTGTTCTTATGTGACTTATAAATATTTATAGTAAAACCAAAAAACGAAGTTAATAAGTAATGTAGGTATTAATAGTAGTTACGTATGTAAGTTAATAGCTTTATTAATTATTAATTTCAATAAACGTCTTATTTCCCATAAACCAATATTTTAATAACCTAAAATAAGAGTTTAAATATTCACATATTATTGCAAATAAGCACAACGACACCTTATTGTAATTACTGAATGTATTGTTATCAAAGTAAATAACACTCATCATATATTAGTAATTACGGTGTCCTGTACATTTGTTACGTCGAGCTTGATGACGAGAATTTTCTTTTAAATTGATAAATATCCTAGTTTATATATATATATATATATATATATATATATATATATATATATATATATATACATATATATATATATATATATATATATATATATATATATATATATATATATATATATATATATATATATATATATATATATATATATATGTATATAAACATTTAATTTAATTTATGAAAAGCCATTCATTAAAATGAATGCGATTAATAGTATTATTGCATTTTTAAGGTACTTAAGTATGCAAATGCCTCGTGCTAAAAGCTATATTATAGTTAAAGCTTGTATAGAGATCTATAGAATGGTGTACATTTAATTTGTGTACTTAAAAAGGATCAGCGTCCACACAAATCCGCCCATTGTCCTTTAACAAGAGCGTTTTTTTTAGCTTCGTTTAAATGTATTCCGTATTAATTTAACAAGAAAGAGATACTTGTGACTCATCATTATTCTGAAGAAAGATTAATTTTGTTTACATAAAATCTTGACCAGACTATTAAGATCTTCCTGAAAGATCTTTAAAAATACTTCCCAATCTAGTTTGTTATCGAATTACAAAAGACTAATGAATTTCCCGATACATAAATCTCGCCCATATCTAATTGAGCTTAACTCCTATTTGTGTAAGACTAGTAGTAAAACTCGTCTATTACAAGCAATAATTTTTTGTTTGACTCAGTATATTCTGTGGTAAATCCAGTTGCATTGCAAATAGGTAATTCAAATAAAATCAGTATTTACATTCACCGTATTCTATGTGTTTATGTGGTGACAGTTAATAGAGATTTATTGCATTTCGTTTCTTTTTCTATTTTGGAAATACAATTATTTTAATCTCATTTAAAATCTATATATAGCTAATTTAACTGCATTTAAAATTTAACAGAGACTAGGATAAGTATTATATGTATCTGATAGTGTGGAACTTAAAATAACAGTCCTGTCTGGATAACATTTTTAATTGAAATTCTTTTTATAATTCTATAGTTTTTCCATTTTTTTAGAAAAGGGACTTTGGTGTAATTAACACATAAATAAATGTGGATCAAATGTAAGTGATACTTGTTCGTGCCACCTGCCTCCATGGCACGAAACACTAATTATGTTTCGAGCCATGGATGCCTTCAACATAAATTATTAATAATAATGTACTCCGACTATGTACAGCGCTGCGTCCTCCGCTCTGCACCACCTGATATTCATAATACAAATCCTTATAAGCCATCGACAGCATTAATGCCGTATCATATAGAGTATGCGTTTCTCCTCATATCATAGTAAATATTTTTTTTTAATATGAGTGGTTCAGCAGTCATAAGAAAATCAACGATTAACTTGTTTATAATAATTAGTCACACTGGAATTTTTCAATCCCGATAATTTTCAATATGTATCTACTTCTCCAAATTCATAAATTTGTTTCAGATTTCTTTGAGTTGTCCTTATGGTGCTAATGGTGGAGAAAGCATTTCTTAAGAATTATTACCGAAACGTGTTTAAACATTCATAAAAAAACACACCATATATATTGTTGAATATGTCCTTCAATAAGTTTATTTCCATTTGACTCTCCAAAATACCCTTGAATTTTTTTTTTAAATTTCGAATTTACTCCCATAAATTAATAACAAAGTTTATAATTGACCTTTTACTATTTCATGTCTATCATTGGGCCACTACACTCTACATCTACGATAAATTTAAAATGTCGAATATTTTCTAAAACAAATGCTTATGACGTACGAATGGACGTTAAAATGAATTTGTAAGTGTTTCCTTTTGGTAATTTTACCTCCGAATACTAAAAAAGTGTTTTACGTTTAAAGAAAGTGATAAAAAATATTTTTTATCAAATTTTTGCATAAATTTAAAACAATAAAATAGTTTGCCGCAGTTGTTATTCCGTAAAAAATCCAATCAGATATCTCTCATAAAAAACAAAAATAAATTGCAACCTTTCGTAGAGCGATGTGCGACACTTTCGTGAACTAATCAAAGCTTAGTCAGCAAAGAACTATACCTAGTGTAGCTTTTCCTTTTATACTCATGCAAAATTGTATAATTTTTTTAAATTGTATTTTCCAATCGTATATTTACTTTAATACATTAATCAACATAACAATACTCATTCTGCCATGGACTGCCGACTGACCCCTAATCGAAAAGCCAAAGCAATTTTTACTGTTTGCATTGAAAATGGCACTTAGTCACTTCACCAAAAGAAATGCTAATAATTCTGGTGTTAGTTGGTCTCTTTTTCATACATGTATAAACACGCATTTTTGTCAGTCATTTTGAATGAGAGCGAAACAAATAATTTTATGTTCCATTTCCTAATAACTGTCGACTCGGTATCCATATGAAATATTATCTTGGTCGTCATCCTCTATGTCAGCTATCTTCGGTTAACATTTAAAAAAGTGTTAGGACTTGAACAGGTTTTCGCGTATTCCTTAGTACATGATATGAATATTAAGGTTTTAAAATAAACTTGTAGTTTCATTTTTAAGGCCTATTTTGGAATTATTCAGCATCTGTTTAACATGCAATGTGTCCCGATTCTTTAATTTCTCAGTAATTGGTTCGAAAAATTTCAACATTGCTAAAACGATTAAAATTTTCAAACAAAATTATTAATGATATTAGATTAACTTAGATTAACAATTTCAAAAGGTGTAGAAAATTTTAGAAACCTCCTTTGTGCAAATTTTCAATAATTTTCATAAACGTTTTTATTGATTGACCATACAAATATTTATGAAAATTATTTTTGTCTGGTGTTTATAAGACTGAACGGATTATAAATATCAATCAGATTTCAAAGGATTTACTCACTTTTCTTGGTTAACACTGATTTAAAAACAGAAAAGACAAACGACGTTGTAATTTGCCATTACGTTAAAACTAAATATTTTTTTTTCATCTTATCATGAGAGGTATGAAATGAAGGAGCACAGAAAAAAATTTATAAACATGTAGTAAATGACGAACAAAATGCCGCAATGAATAAGAATTGAACTGAAATATATAAAATGATGAAAATAGGTGTACCTAATTGGAACTTCCGCTGTACAAAATTATTTCTGAATATGTCACACAAAAAATCATATTATAATGAGATATGACTACAGCGACAGATAAAATAAACTTCTTTCAAAAGAAGTGTGAGGTTTTTCAATTTGATAGAGGATGACGACCAAGATTTTAAAGTAAGAGTCAGTCAACTCAGTATTCTTATTCTGAATGCTTCAAAAACCAAAGCAGTTATGATTCAAGTCTGAATTACTTCTCATTTAATCGATATATGGGTTTTATTCTACTTACAATCTTGAACTAATATTTCTAATAACTAGGCTATGAATTTTATATAAATAGCGATTATTTCGAAATAAAAACCATCGTAGTTTTTTTACGCCGAAATATTTACATAGTTTTTTATAAAAAGTCACAATCATAATTAAACCTTCGTAATGTATCATTTTACTGTGGCAATTCATGGTATCGCTGGGTTTCGTACCAAAATAGGTATTTTATAATGTGAACGACTTAAAAAATTAGAATGCCTCTTATATAATTGTATCATTTGCATTGTAGCATTTACAAAACCTTTTTTTCAATATCAATTTGAACTTAAATAAAAAGTAAAACTAGCATTCAACTCCATCTACATTTGATTAAATTTGTTTCCCATATATTTGATAATAATATATAATTTTCAATTTATTTCAACGGCTTTAAATATTTCATTAACTATAAGCTAGAGCTTTATTTCAAAAAGTTACTCAACCTATTTATTCCTTACAAAACGACTACCTTTTTTAAAAATTATTTTCCGTACAAGGTGTAACTTCTTTATCAAACTAAAAAATCGGTTATACTCTTCTGCACCAGAACTATCCTTGATATATGTTTCCAAGATTTTAGTGATAAAGAGAAACTCCTTATAACCTATCATCAATAAGACTGATATCCATATATCAATTTCAAGGATAACATTTATCCATATAAATATGGATACCTTTTTCAAATTACATGTTACTTATCACAAATAAAATCACACTCTGGTGCGACCATAATCAGGTGGTTGGGCAGTTGAATAACGCGGAAAACTGTAAAGTTATGATATTGTTGGGTTCGAAAGGGTTTTATAGCAAACATGTGATGATTACGTGAACGCCAGAAATTGTTAGTTACGAAGAATGAAATTTACTCAATAATTTAGGCCACAGAATTTTTCTTTTCAATAGCTGGAAGATAAATTTCATAAGCACAACGTCTTTTCTAAGTTACAAGAAATGGAAACCTAACATATCCAAGAGGAAATCGGTACAAAATAGAAAGGATAAGTAACCATTCTATCTCATTTATGGATATTGACGGAACGTCTCTTGCACTCGTTCAATCGACAAGCTATATTTGATTCCATGTGGGTTGCAAATAATGGAGCCGGATTTTAAGCTGCTCTGCACCAATAAATTTTATAGCAGACAAATTAATGGGATAGTTGAAAATATTTTGAATTATTTAATATGAATCCAAGTATCCAAAAGATTGTTTTTTTCTTCCATCTGCCATGTGCCCTCGAAACGTCAATCGCGAATCAAATCTGACTCCCAAATCAACGACCTCATTTAGACGATGCAGTGGAATTCCGTTAACCGTATATTTTTATTTAATAGGAGTAAGTGCTTGGCTGTAACTTACTTTCCAATATTTGCTTGCATTAAACCATAAAACGATTATTGCGCTTCACTCAACGGCGGCTGCTCTCACGTTACAACCAATCGCCATCTGCTGCATCCTTAACGACTGTAAATAGTTTCATGTCGTCTACAAATAGCAAACAACGCACAGTTTTCACAGCGCAAACAATATCGTTTACCAGAATAATGGGTGGTAGAGGTGCGTTCCAAATATGTAAAGTAAGTCTCGGATCTAAAGTTGTTGACTCCTAGATATGGATTTCTATTCGAATGTCACGTAGGGAAAACATGTAAAAGTGGAACTTCTTTTGGGTTGGGAACCTTGCCCCGCCCAAACGATTTAATAAGATATCGTTATTTGTACGATGAAAAACTTCCTTGTAGTTAATATATCCCACATCTACTTGAAATCTTGGGTCAACATGATAAACAACACCGCCAAGGCAAATCACAAGGTGTTGTTTTGACTACTGAACGTCCAACTCGAAACCCATACATCACAGGTTTGACTTCTGTAGCTCAAATAAATGATGCATTGTAAAACAAAGTCAAATAATTTAGCCAGTGCAGAGAGGAGAGTGGTCGGTCTGAAATGTATTACATCTAACCCCTTGCCACATTTAGGTATAAGCTTACCTAAGTAACTTTCCAACGTAAAGAATAAATTCAAGTTGTTACCAAAACTTTAAATATATGCCTCAAATATTTCATAAAAATATTAGCGCAAGCTTTAAATATGTACCTGGGTATACCGTCAAGTCCAATTGTTCTCTTAAGTTTAGAGAAAACTAGTTAAAAATCACTATCAAAGGCAAGTAGCCAAAAACTGTAGCAAGAAACTGCCGCCGTAATGTCTAGTCGTGAAACATTCGAACTGTACCCCGACCGGAAATACCTAGCAAAAGTTTTGGCCAACGCTGAATGGCGAACAATCACACCATTGCATGAAGCAACGTGGTGGGTGCTACTGGTAGCTTATTGGGTGCTTATATATGACCAAAACGATGCACAGTTGTTTTTTTAAATCAGTTCTACATTACAAGTGTAATCTGCTCTAAGATTTTTTATATCTCGTTTGACCGTTGATCAAGATAATCTGAACATTTCGTAGTCACTAGCCGATCGATATTGTTTCCAATGTCGATGAAAATAATATTTGTTTCATATCGGCAATCAATTGCTGATTAAACCGGGCTTAAAACTGTACCTTAGCAGGCGTTTGGACCTTAAGGGGAATACATGAGTTGATACAAGGGTAAACTCGGTTGTAAACAAAAATTACAGATACATTCACATCGTTAATTGAGTACAAATCGCTTCAATCGATCTCAGACACGAGACACGAGACATAGTCTCCCTTTGAAAAGTTCCAATTAGTGCAGGAATCAATGTTAAAAGATGATTGAGCACTAAATAGAGATAATCCAGTATAGATACTCAAGGAAAGTGCAGGTTGATATGAGTCCTCGCGCACAAATAGCAAGCAGCATCGCTCCACCATCACTCGATAGCACTACGTCTAACATTCTTTTATTTGCTTTACTCATATTATTATAATTTACATATGAGGAACACGATAATCAATATTTATATGAATATAACGATTTTTGGAAGCAATAACACATATTAAAACGCCAATTACAAGCACATTGGAATTATGACGTTCACAGATATTAGTAGGGTGCATAAAAAAATATTCATAATTATTACTGGATATCATTATATATACAAATATTTACACTATTGTGACAAACAGATATTTTCGCCCACACGTGTTCGCCATCTATCTCGTACTGGTTGAGGCGCTTCAACACAAAGGACTCGCGTGCGGCCAATAGAACGCCGCTCCTGCGCGTAGCTCGGTCTCTCGCGTCTATGGTGCAGAGACGCGAGAGACCGGGCTAACGCCTGTTTAGAATCTCCTCCTCATGTATGGACTTATCCAAACATATCACGCGCACTGTAATTATATCAAACTTTTCGGCCAGGGTACTAACGTAAAACTCCATAATCTTTCCTTTGAGCTTGCGTGTATTTTGATGATATATATAATTGAAGTGTCCGCTTACAATGGTGCAATGTCCAGCTGTTCGAGTTTTGAGTGCAATCTTCGAGAATGCTTCGGAAATGTTCATTCGTTCATAAAGGTATTGAGGGGCCAAAATGATGATGGCCACAACAGTTTAAAATGTGTATTCCGGTGCGCCGAGTTTTAAAAAAAGCATAATCTCCTCCTGAGTGGATAAAGCACAATCTCCTATGGAGCGCAAACAAGCAGTTTTTTTTCATATAGTACATGAGTGTATGTCATGCGCTTGAGAGCTGACAAGTTATAGTCAACATCGTTCGTACCGTGTCTTATCGCTTTTCATTGACATGGTCCTCGTCGTACCATTTCGCTCCACGGCTGTTCCGTAGTGAAGGCATGAACTTCGCGTGAATTCGATGGCATTCGGGCATCATCAGCATTGTTCGAAGGTGGCAGAGGGAATTTAAAATACATTATTCTGTCAACAACTTTTATAACTATTTTATACTAGCTTTTTACTTTAATTGTCGTTGGATTAATAAATTAAATATAAACGAAAATATTTGTAAGGATCCACATATTTTGTAATATTTAATACTACGATGAATAAAAGGTTTAACCGCCTAAACTACAGATGTTATAGTTGGTGGATTTCGAAAATATTTTATTTTTAGAAACCGTATTAGTCCTTATAATATAAAGAGCAATGTGAATACGTTGGAAATTTTTGGAAATTCCATTACAACTATAAAATTTTACATGGGGGAACTCGAAAAAGTGATGACTGGTAGAAAAATATATGTATGTATGTAGACGATTTTGGCCACGATTGAGATCTTAAACTTGTAGTAATCATTTTCAAACTTGTCCAAACAAAATAATTCTTCGTTAATTGTATGTTGCAAACAGAAAATTTCTCTTTCTACAAAAGAGCACAAATAACACATTGTTAAAAAACTTAAAATAATGTAACTTCTGATAGAAAAATTATTTTATAATATATTGCATATTTCATATTGTATTTTTAATTAAAAGCAAGTACTTAAAATTTTCAAATGAGTCGGATACATAATTGAAAAATTAGAGTCTTCTTTTTAAAAAAATTAAAATAATGTAACTTGATGGAAAAATTATTTTATAACTTATTGCATATTCTGTATTGTATTTTTACTTAAAAGCAAGTACTCGGAAATTTTCAGATGGTTCGGATATATCGTTAAAAAATTAGATGCCAGATAATGTATATACCACAGTACGCTGAAGTTTAGTATTTCAAAAACAGTGCTTGACAATAAAAAAAATGGGACACGTCATTTTGAAAGACCTATCTAATGGCACAGCGCTTGATTACATGAGGGAAATATAAAATTAAAGTTGTTTTCAAAATGGAAAAAAAGAAAAACAACTTGAACTGTTTAGATATCTGGTAGATAAGTCTTATTGAAATATATCAGGCAGTACATCGGCTATGTATTTTTCCTATTCCAATATAAGCAAAACAATTTTCCATCTGAATTAATTCAAGTGATGCTGCTGGTAAGAATATTTCGAATATATTTTTAATGTACATTATAACCTTTAAGTATTTATGTAATACTTATAATAGATTAAATTAAAGTGTTTGGTTATTTTCGAAAACACGCTTTAGTGAATATTACAACGACGATAAATAATTCATATTACAATGAAGCCAAGCTGAATCTAGACCGATAAATTCCTCATCGCTTCATTCATTCCGAATAAACTTTATTCCCTCACAAGACAAACTTATCCAATCCATCAGAATTTTTCCTCTTGCGGAGTAAAAAGACAAAAATAAACATTTTTATTTCGAGTTTTAGTTTGAATTTTCGTTTGTGTTGATGTTACGTTTCCTTTTATTTCACAGCGGCTATTTTTAGCCACGCTAGAGAGTTAAAAGCTCTTGATAAACTCGCGCTTTAGCCAGTTTATTTTTTCTTTAATTGCTTAGGAATATTATCTCGACGTTCAGTAAATGTGTTCGAGAGGGATAGACGGTGGATGAATTCTTCTTTTAACTAGTGACAATTATTATGTTTACAGGTTCATTTTAATCAACGTTCCAATTAATGAGATAACTAAACAACCATGTTCATTCGTATTTTATGTTGGCACAAACTAATGTCAAAAAATTGTTTTATTTCATATTAAATTAAAGCAATATATTAATTAAATTAATGCGAGTAAAATATTATTCTGACTACTTTAAGATACTCCAAATAGCCCAAGGAAGGTAATGTTTCCACCGCTTGCTCTGTACATATATATGTTTGTTCCTCTGTACACTCGTAGAGTTTCGACGTTTTGACTGATTTCATTAAAAAGGTGAGATTGATTTAATTTGAATTTTGATATTCGTTACTTTCCAAATAATCTAATCGATATACTGCCTATATACTGCCTGCAGAATAAATTCTGTACGCGGAAAATATTTTAATAAGGATGATTGATTTATCTTATAGAATGGTAATACAAGCCAGTATACCTAATTTTAAAATTTTCGTATGTCTGTATTTTAATTTTTACGCGTATCACGCAAAATGTACTGAGCGGATTTTGATGAAATTTGGTGTGGTAATAGTTTATACCCAGGACCAATATATAAAATAACAAAAAAAAAGCAATAAAAAATGGAAAATTATTTTTTCCGAATTACACATAAACAACGTCGCGGGCTCAGCTAATTATATAATGGGTATCGGTAATTTCAACAGATTTAATTAAGATAGTGGAAAAATAGATAATATTTGAACTTTTGAAGTGTACATTAAATTTATGAGTAATTTTACACACGGCACCAGAAATAAAAAGAAACCAGATTTATTTTTTTACCCCCGAAATAATTTCTATATGCATATATTTTCAAATATTTCATATATTTTACGTTAATTTTGTAGAAATTCATTGTCATTTAATTTTTATTCACAACTTAATGAAACTACGCCATGTAGTATTATTTCTACTTTATTTAAATTCTCAACCACGACCTAGGTTTCGATGTATAATAACACATTCAAATGTGCAATTTGTAAAGATTGCTTTCTTTAGAATCTTTACAAATTACCCACCTGTAGAAGTTGTCATACATTGAAACCTAGGTTGTGGTTAAGGATTTAAATAAAGTATAAATATTACTAAGTTACGTAGTTTCATTTACTCGTGAATAAAAATCGAGTGTAAATATATTTTATTATTTTTTACGTAAATGTGTGTTAGTATGCTCAATTAGTATGTCAAATTTTAAATCCCAAGCTATGCAGAAAAAGGTTTTGGTTTGAGGAGAGACCGATTGGCTGATCTACAAATAGAATGTCCTGTTCTTTCTGTTATATTTTAAGAATTTTGAGGTACGGAATCCTGATAGAATAAGTCTAAAAATGTACTTCAATCTTTTTCTTAAACAATAAATCCTAATTTTCATTCGTTCCAGAGAAAGAAAAAAACAAGGAAGTGTATGTTTTAATTCTTCTTTGCATTAATACCAACTATTCGCCATTATTAATTAATAAGTTACAAATTACGCGCAACAAGGTTTTCCTTATTTACTGTCTTCTCGACAAAACACTAATGATTTTTTTTAAATTAAATTCAACATTATGTAGTATTCAATACATTATTATGTTGTGAGTTGAGTTATTTCCATGCACAGTCACGCACTTGTTAGTACTCGCCCCCTTGTGATAATAAAAACCCAAAGTATTGCCCGTGACCGCATTCGGGCCGAATACTGTGCACAGACTTCCCGTTTGCAGATCTGGTTGCCTAAAAGATGTACATTTGGTAACGCCGTAATGAATTTCGGGTGATGTTAGAAACTAATTGAATACTTTTGTAGTAACTGGCCATAATAAAATTTGTAAATAGTTTGTCACGGCGCACTCAAGCAGGTATGAATTTATCGTTTACTCCGACCTCTCCGTCTGCTCCGACCGCTCTGTCGCTATCGGCTGGCCGTCTGCAAAACTTAGGGGCTGTTTACTCGTGAATTTTAACTTCTTGACAATTGTAAATTTTTGCAAGCTTAGCTCCTGGTATGTACATAGATTCAATAAAATTAAATTTTTATTTATGCGAAACTTCTATAAAAAAAAACTTTTCTGGTTTAGTAATGAACAATTAAAATTCCAATTATTTTTTCAATAATTTAAGGTCAGCAATGGCAAAGGTCACTAAAGTCTGTCCAAAATTCAACATAATTATTTTTAGTATTCATTTACAAGTTCATTTATGTAGAAATTACATCCAACTTTAACTAATTTTTTGTTGTTTATATTTTAGCTTTGGAAGGTAGTGTAACGCTACAAGAGTTATTAAAAATTTTGCGGAATAAAGTTGAAATATCGAGAAAAATTAATTGTTTATATAATATTAATATTAATAAATTTTGCCTGAATAACTGGGATGAACATTTGACAAAACAAATACAAGCAAAAAGTCATAAATTTTGTGAAAAACTTAAATTACCGTGGATCAAGTATCATTACATTTCGAATCGATTCTATTAGTTATAAAACAAAAATTTTGGTGTTTGACATTGAATATATCCTCATGCCTCATGGACTTCAAACGAGTAGCTCTTTCAGTAATCGGCTGCGTAAATTGTTTGAGAGTATCAGGAAAAAGTGTCGAAAACGAAAAGCGAAGCATTGGTTAAGTATTAACAAAGTTGGTGAAAACGTTCTCGCTGCTCAAATGAGTCTGCAAGCAGCAGTCGGGCGTGATTCTGTGCAGATTGTGAAGCAAGTTTCGAACTATTCGCCAAAAATGGCCAACAAAATAAAAAAGCGCATTCAGCCCCAAAAAATCTCCCCATCAAGATAGATTGTGATGAGGCCTCAGCCTTTTTGTAGTTAAAAAATTGTTAAAGGACCAGTACATATCATGCGTCAGATAAGTAAAACACATGAAGTTTATATTTTTCCAAAATATTTGACGCCTTTGAGTGTAAAGAAAAAGTGTTTTCTAAATGACATTGAACTTAGAGAATTTTCCACGGAAATTAACGGCAGTCATTGGTCGACCACACAATCATACTACTGATCGTAATATAGTACGAACTGTACAAAAAAGCTAACATAGGTGTAAACACACTTCCAAATCTTCGTAACTTTTCAAATAGGGTTGTGATAGAGCATCGCGTCAAGGCAAGCACGAGCCTTGTTTATTTATTGCAATAAAAGATGAATGCAATAATTCCTACGTTCTTGTAGTTACACTAATGCCACTGCAAATAACAATTATTTCAGTAGTTGGTACTAGTGAATATCAACAGACAAAATTATTTTGTGGTATAATTTTTAGTCTTCATCGTCAAAATATTGATGGGCAATAAAATTGTTTTTAAAGAGAGAGATACCAGAAATGATAAGAAAAGAAATTAAAGCTATTAAATCTAAAATTTTCTGTCATTTTGTGAAATCAAGCATCACAGTCCTGTCATATTTGCGAAGCAATTTCCACGGAAATGAAAAATTTAAACCTTGTTTGTGGAAAAGTTGGCAACAAAACTGCAATGACGATGGGGCTATCGATCCTTCATACCTGGATTGAGTACTTTGAGTGCATTTTACAAATATCACACAAGTTAGAGACCAACTCGTAACAAAAAAGAAAAATGTCAAAAAGCATGTTAATATTAGAAGAAAGTAAGTTTTAAATTGATTCCGTGATGAATGAGGCTTTTGGTAGATATGTCAAAACCTATGTCGGGCATAAGTAATGGTGGTAGCAGAGCAAGTAAATTTTTCTAAAATTGATCTTTGGCTTCAAGTATCCCTGATGTGTATGAATCACTGATAATACATTTGCGAATAGTTTTAAAAACGGTATATATTATAAAATTTATGCTCAGAGAATGTAGATTTGTATATATCAAAATATAAATAGTACTATATGCCAAAGTGTCCACAAACTATTAAAATATAGCCGAAAACTAATCCAAGGAGCCATATTACCAATAAATATATTGTCTGAAAATATTGAGAGTCTCGTAGTATAGGCCAGAAAAAATATAGAGAGCATGTTTGGTGCAAGCAAATTTAGCAGAACAAAAACACTAGAAGACCTATTACTCACTTGACTCATAAGTAGTTTTCTTTACAAACGAGAAAAAAAATCTAAGAGTTTATCACCACATGTACTAAATCTTTTAAAATGTGGAGAGCAAAGTGAAAAGGTGGAGAACGGCAAATAAATATTTTATTTGATATTTTTCGCTCCATAATGTACAAAATATTTCTTTTCCTCCAACGATATAAAATTCATATTTCAAAAGAAACTGAAGTTTTATCGAAAACTATATTGAAATAATTTTTATTTCGTCAAATTGAATGAACAATTAAAAGCATTTTCAGTAGGATGGTTTTGAATCTACCATCAAATAAATAGTTGATAGCGCAAATAGTAATTGAAACAACACAAGAATAGCCGGAAAGTAAACTTTAAAGAATTTTTTTGTACATGTGTATAAAATTTACCGACGTACTAAGCAGGTCCCCGTTTTTAAAAATGATTTTTCCTTGCAGAAGTTTTGAAGATAACACTATGAGCTAATGTCGTTAAAAGCATGGGAATCATGACTACCGGCTTTTGGAAAGTGATTACGAAGGGCGTCAAAAGTACGCGTAAAGCCTAAGTGGGTTATATAAAAACAAACTAGAAAAACAAAGCTTTTTGTTCCATGATAATAAGATTTTCCCACAACCCTTTCGAAATACATTGAGACACGTACTATGACGCGTAAATTCTGGGTTAAGGGTGACTGCTCACCTGCGTAACGGGGACGTATAAATAAGAAGTGACTACGCTCCTCCATCATGGAGACACTGAGTGCGACCACAATTTCGTGTCTGTTGTTGTCTTCAAATTATGTATCGTTCCACGCGCCAGGATTACTTATTTTCGAATGTATTTTCTTGCCTGTTGTCTGATGTATTCGTGGTTTTTGTATGATGCTTATAATATATTTTTATATAAGTAATTTATTAGCGAATGAAAGGAAATTGAAGTCTCCGGTTGCGATGCATTAGAGTGATGTACCTTATAGCGATATTCTTGGTTAAGTTGTCGTTTGAATATTAATACTCGCAAAGTCAAAGCGTATGCTATGACACAACATTTCCTTTAAATATTAGCGAAAATTAAATTACTAAATCTAAAGAAACACAAACATTAATTTATTCGATAACATTTTTTTAATATTACAATCCAAGGATAACCTCAACAATATTTTTTATATTTTCAAATTTTCAATTATTAATTATAGTGTAAATTTAGCGACGATTGAAATAGATGAGAAATAAATTAATATCGTTTCTTAAGGCCCTCTTAGTTTGCTCAATTAGCCCCGTGATTTCACTCATGAAAAATTGTATCAGTTATGCTACAGAATCCCAGCGAACACTGTATTCCCCACTTTGTTTGCCGAACGATATCGGTCGCCGAATATTGACAGATGTGCAAGGGATGATCAATCGATAAATAATCCATTCTCCTTTGTTTCACAGTATAAAACTGTTTTCTTCAGCTTTTGTTGCTTTGTTTTATCACTTTTCTGTTTTCATAAATTATAACATAAAAATGTATATACTGAAATTTTTCCCGAAAAATGGTCTCAAACGAAGAAAATTTGTCGCTTTCTCTTTTTATATAGATAAGAAAGCCACGCTTAATTACATTAACGAAGACTACTATAATAATAAGGCATATAGGCATAATCTACACAAGTGTATGAAAATTCAGGTTTTTATATAATATTTTATATATGATGCCCAATCTTTGGGTGGGGACTGGCTTAATGTACCTATTTAAATAGAAACTAGACAGCAGAAGTAATTGGAATGGCACGTGTATTGCTGGTATCTTTATTATTCATCATAATTTCGCGCCACTATTTGCATTTTATTCGTTCATCATATTAAGAGCTAGGTATGTTCAGTTCATAATGTGATACATGTAAGCGTGTTGTGTCAGAGCGTTTAGTTAAAGTTCATATAAGAAAATTTAAATAAGACTAACTTTATCTTTATTGTAAAAAAATTACTACTCACTATTGGCTTGTGTAATGAAAAACTGAACCATTGGAAGTCAAAATTTAGGTTCGATATTTACGAAAATACGATAAGGGAAATTTTTTCATATTTTTAGTACATCTATAAAGGTAATAAAAATATCTTTGAGACCCTCGTATCTCGCGTTTCCAAACTATACAGAAAGCATAACAGTACTTGAACTCCACCCATTAAAATATTTTGGACCAAATTAATATGTTGATAGGTCAAGTTAATACGTTTTCTTACTCTACCAAATTTAAATTCTCTGCACAAATCAAGACAGATGGAGAGACGGAAATGTCAGTGATCTTATAATAGTATTTAAGGGTATGGAATTTGAAAAAGGATAGGTAATAATTTTTTTTTAATCGTTATAATAATTTTATATTTTAAGAATTCTTATCCTTCATTATTTTTGGGAAATCATTAATATTTCTATTTAAATTTAAGTAAACTATTTACAATAAATTTAGACTGATAATTGGTACTGTAACGCAATTGTGTATAATGTATTTAAAAAAATAATAAAAAAACTGATTTCCTTCTAGCGACTTCAACAGAGGCAAACATTCCGAGGACAGTGGAAATCGAAATCATTACCAGTTCAAGCTCTCTTCAATACGACAAAGACGGTAAATAACTAAGCACCCTTCACCCGGGTTACTATTGTGTTGTTTGAATTACTATTTGTACTACTTTTTATTTTACGTATGGTAGATTCGAAACTATGCAATTGAAAATGATTTTAATTTTGCCTTCAATTTGTCGAAATAAAAATTTCTTCAATATTGTGTCATCTAAAAATTAAGTTTTTATTCAAATATCAATTTTGAATAGTTGGAGTAAGAGATGACATCTAAAAGAATAATATCTTGTGGAAAATTTCATGGGGCGAAAAAAAATCTGGTCCCCTTTTTTGTCTGACTTCAAAAAGAGAAGCTAATCGATTCGACGCGTGTGTATCTTTCATTTTTAGTTATTCCTCGGAGACACTATTAGTTTAGGGTAGGTAACATGTAAATAGATCCGATAACAACTCCAGAGACATCCTAAAGAACTCCTTAACGAATAGACCCTTATACGTTATCCGAGTCCTTTGAAGAAATTGATACAAAGTTTGAACTCATTTGACATGTCATTATAAATGTTCAGGATGTCGTAATGGAGGTGGAACGTGGCAAAAAAAAACTACTCAATAAGCAGTAGATTCATAGAGGTTAGACTCATTTGATGTAATGGTTCCTCTCCTTTATTAGCCGTAATTAAATTTTAAAAAGGTTGTAAATCTCAATATAATTCTCATTTTGTATCGCTGTTTATAAAAGGGTTATTAAGTGGAACCATAGTCATTCACCAAATGGTAAACGGTTTCTATTGCTGGATAGAAATATCTAGTCTGATTTCGCTATAGTGAGGTCAAAAGAGGTAAATATTCTTAATATATGTGTTTTTATGTATGTGTATATGTGTTTTTATGTATGTATATATGCACGCGTGTATGTTTGTAGTTTTACATGAAAGTATTTATTTTCCTTAAACGCCGCAGATATCTTTCATTGTCTCATGTTGCCTAACATTTTTGGCAACATGAGACATTATAAATAAGCACTAAAAACGTAAATATAACACTTTTTATATAAAAAAAAATTAGGCAAAAAATAGTGTTCGTTATTAAAAATAAGATTATTTATTAGAAACTTTGTGGTAAAATGTCGTTTTTTTAATATAACAGATTTCCCAAATATTTTTACCAGTTGATTAATCAAAATACGAGTATGTAGTTGGTTTTATTTTTGGTTATTTAAATTTTTGCCTATTTAAAATTATTTACCAGTAGTTTTCATTTAGCAGCGTTACCGTTCATTGACACCGCTTATTGGTCAAGGGTTTCTCCGGTCCGAATTTAAATATCTGCTCTCTTCCATATTTTGTTTGTCCGCCGAAAGTATTGTTGCTGCAATGAAATAATGGAGCTAAAATATGACATTCCTTTAACCATTCAATTAATTTTATCAAGAATGACTTTTATGGTTTGGTATCACGAACATAAATATAATTTTTAATATTCTTTTTCTTTACTATTTTCAATCCAAACTTATGTTCTCCAATCTTACTTTTATGCTAAATTTTATATTTTTTTAATCAGGTGGCTAACCTGATTTAAAAAAATTATATTTATAGTTTATTGAAATTAAGCAAAAAAGGAAGGAAATCACTCAAACTACTTATATGTTTGCCAATAAACACTAAAATTTAAATTTTCTTCTAAGGTAAACTATAGGATATTGTTGAAAAAATTAGATAAAATTATCAAATGTTTAATAGAATATTAATCAATTTTACCCAATATTATACAAATAAAGGGCGGCTTTTTTCGCTAAGCGCTTTGAGATTTTCTCATGAATTAAAATAATAAAATTAAGTTTACAGAAATATCTCAACCCTAACGTATTAAAGGGAGCCCAGAAAATAATTTTAATATACTGAACACTAAATATGCAATGAATTTTGCTACAAAAGTTATAGCAAAATATACGTAAATTCTTTATATACCAAAGAGTACCAAATTTATTGAAAAAATAAAAAAATTAAGTTAAAGTTCTATAATATAAACGCGTCGTATCTAAATATCTCATGTGCAAATAAATGTAGATCAGAAGAAGTATTTCTTCTAATATAATGAAACACAAAGTGTATGTTTAAAAATAGTTGTAAATATTCAGGACAAAAGATAATCAGACTTTAAAATGTACATTCAACATAGTGTGGCAGTTTGAAATAAAATTAGCGCAAGATTTGCTCGATTGAATTTTTCAATCGATTTTTGTTAATATATGTTTCGCTGCCGTCTAAAACTTTGATTTAATTTCCTTGCTTTTGTCTAATACTCCATTTCCAATATCTCAAAAAAAACTGAACTTCTTGACTTGTCATTTTCTTGCTATATTCAAGACTTTAAACCAAAAATCAAGAGACGCTCATTCAAAAACCTAGCTTGACTTGTAGATTTTTTAAAATTTTTGCCTTTATGTAATGAAATTAAATATCCATTGAGACAAATCTTCGAGGATTTCGAATTTTCAGCTTGATAATGAAATTTCCAGTAAATATCATTACCAATTAACAAGACATAGAGCATAAAAGTTACGCCAGTCTTAATGATAATTTATTTCAGCTATTTTCCAACATTAAACTCCTCCTATATTTGGGAAAGTGGCATTTATTTATTTACTGAATAAAATTCTTTTTTTGATATATTACGAATCTTAGTTAAAAAATTATTGCTTGAAGCAAGGTATACCATTCCTTTTCTTAAATAAAAAATAGGTTTTGCGCGTGCTTCAGCGAAATGAAAGTAACTCCTAATCGCAGTAATTTCATTTAATGATAAGTAATTTAATAATAAATAACTCGTTTATTTTCTAGTTTTTTTTATTTACAAACGTTACGTTGATAATCGCAATTCTTTAAGAATTAAATGATTTTGTTGGAACTAATTTTTCGATAACTTTTCCTTGTAAAACAAATTTCCCTACTTCTTACGTAGTGATAAAGAATTCCTCATGCTAACTTTAGAGTGGCAAAGTAATTTGTATAGTGTAAATATCTAATTACATAGCTTCTTCAGAAGTTAAATAGAATAAATTATAAATAAATCTAATATTATATAAATAAATCTAATATAGAAATTGTCAAAACCGATGTTCTTGTCAACTTTTAATATATTTTCTTTTTTAATTTAGATAAGAAAAGAAAATACTTAAGACAGAAAAAATTAAAATGGACATAACAACTAAAACTAATGTCTTCTATATATCTGTTTATACCTTATATCACGTAGTTTCAAGCAATTTTTTTTTATTTATGGATTCTATCGTCATAGAGAAAGATCCTAAGTGTTATTACGTATCTACAGACGTCTTTAAAGTCCATGAAATACTATTTAAAGCATATCAAGCAATATAATATTCTTTTGAAAATCAATAAAACCTTTAATTCAAGAAGGAAGCAACAAATTATGTTTCACTTTAAGCGCTTATGCTTTCGAAACTACAAATACTTCGGCAGAAATCAATATGTTATTAGATGTACTGAATATATAAATTTGTCATAAAATATCACTCTTTGAAGCTTTAAAAATTTGTTCAATACGGTATCGTCGTCATAAAATTTAATTCAATTTTGTATAAATTGGTATCCTTTTTATTCTATAGAAGAAACAAATTGGTCATAAGACACGATTACAAAACGAAAAAGACTTATATGAAAATAATATTATGTATCCTTAATTTAATAAACTTTATAAAATGAAATGTAAGAACATCATTCCACAAAAAATTTACCTTACAACCATATGCGATGAATAATCAGGTTTCTGGGATGTTAAAGTCAGCTTCCCTAACGTCCACTTGGACAATTCCTCTCTGGCGCATCCTAGTCGCGGAGTTGGGCTCCGTTCGTCTTTGTTTACCGAGTGGAATCTTCTGGCAGAGTACACGGCGATACAGATTTGCAAAATATATAGCACTACCCAGGATTACGAGTAAAAATCTCAAAGATGGCAGAGGTGGAACTAGCGAATGTTAGTACGGATAAAATAGCGGAGGAAACATACCACAAAGACGTTATTTTATACCCCGAGGAAGGCAAAGGTGACTTATAGTACCAAAAAGAGGCGTATGCAATAATCTCTGTACCAGATCCCTGTCGGAATATTTTATGCATTAAGATCACAATACCACGATGTAGGAAGCCTTGGGAAACTACTACAATATTATCCCATGATTGTTTCTATCAGGAAAGAACAAGTAATAAACCCAACTATACCTGACGACCCTTGTAGCCACCGGCGCTTCGAGTTTCCTGGGGCTCAGAACGTGATTTGGGTACTAACTATGTGTCCCTTGGAAAATATACTACTATACAGAGTAAATTTATGTTACTCTACTAGATTCGGTACCTGAAGCGCCCGATAAAGTCTTAGCTCTGAGAAAATCAACATACACGAGCAGGAGCTAAACGGCTGCAGTAGTACAATAACAGTACTTAGCGAAATTCATTGGAAGGCTAGAGGCGATTTTGGTACCGAAGAGCATACCACCTATTTCTCGGCCAACGATAATAGCAGCTTTTCCGGAATTGCCATTATAATACCAAAAGGTAAATAAATTTTAGGTTATAATCTGATAAGTAACAAGATTATATCCATAAAACTCGGTGCATAACCAATTCCACTCTATATTATTTAGATCATTGCTATCACATTATCAGCAAATAATGATGACGTTGAAGAATTCTACAAACAACTTGAATCTTCAGTAGTCAAAATACCAAAAGGAGAGCCTTTAATCGTTCTTGCCGGCTTTAAATATAAAGTGGGCATAACCAGCAATGACTCAGATCTCCGACATATAGTAGGAAAATATGGACTTGGTATGCGTAACTTAAGAAAGGAACACTTAGTAGAATTTGGTGCCAATAATAATATGACCATAATGAACACTATCTTTCAGCATCAACCAAGAAGTTTAAATACTTGGATATCACCTGATCACAAGAATCGAAATAAGATTGACTACGTGCTAACAAGATCTAGATGAAGAAGCTCGATCACAAATTCACATGCACTTCCTGGAGCATACTGCCATTCTGACCATTAACTCTTTGCGAGTAAGCTATGATTTATATAGCAAAATTCTAGAGGTAAAAAGACAGGCAACAGTTTTTTTCTTGGACCAAAGATATTATAAAACTCGACGTTTAAAATTTATATTCTTATCCATTGGTTATGTATTTATTTAAAGGCATAATTATTGAACATATTTACGTGCATTAAAAAGATTTTAATAATTCTGGGAAGTTATTAAAATAACTAAAAAATGCGTTTGAAGCTAACATTATATTAATCTAAATAGAAAATAAGCGTCTAGGATCCCTATGTCTAACTTTATTGGTACGCTCATATATTTTAAGTGTACGGGTCAAAAAGTTCAGAAACATTTTTTCAAAATAAATATTTTTTTACGATTACTTTCTAATTTATATTTTATCAATAAAAATTAGTGTCTTAAAATCTTATTTCGTTATTTTTTTTTACATTTCATTTTGATTACATTCTAAAAGAGTTAGTTTATTAGGAAATAGTTGCATTGTTTTCAAAATTGTATAGTACCTGCTTTATATTCATATATAAAAAGTTAATTTTAGAATACCAAAAACTCTCCGGTCTCATAAAAATACATTAAGAAATCATCTAACAAAAGCAGTAACATTGGTACTTACATATGAGACACAATGTATTTGATACTGGTGATGGTAGACTCTATTCCCATACGAATGCATTTATTTATTTGACAACTTTTTTACCTCCCACGAAATATCAGTTTGCATAATTAGTTCTTCCAAAATATTTAGAAAATATTGCTGATAAATGTATACCGCTACGTTATTAATATTTTATTTTTGTTGAAATATATACGCCCTCTGAAAATTTTAAATTGAGTATCTGTATAAATATTAATATTATGTGATTAAGAAAATATTGTATTGTAAGTTTTATTTATTTATTTGTAAAACAACATTCAACATAAGCAAACTTGTAGATAAGAAAATAGTTAATATTAAACCAATTTCTCACAGTTTATTTCCAGAAATATATCTCTTACCGTTTGTTCCTTCATTTTTATATTGAGTATACCTTTTTTGATTTGTTCTTTGATTTTTCTATTTAAGAAAACAACAATTAAGCATGGCTAAAATATTAGTCATTTTTACAGAGTAAATTTATTGAAATAAAATTGAAAAAACTTAACCCCAACCAGTAAAAAATAGAAAAAGAGCGTTAATTGCTTTCAATTCTTATAAATAATTTAAAAATGTAAAAATTAAAATACCTAAAATCGAAGATATCTCTCAAAATATTCTGTGTCCAGTGCTTAAGGCCTATTTACTTTACGGATGGTTAACGGTAGCCAGGTCTATGACTACAGGAGAAATATTAATTCACAAAAAACCCTGACTTTGAATTCATTTCAATTTTAAAACGTATATAACAATTTTGTGGGCATAAGTCCTCGAAGTCTTTTTCAGAGTCGAATTTGGTTTTTAAAGTAAGTATGCATATTTAAGAAAGAATAGCATGCGAAATTACAAGTTGTTTCGATTTTATTACTACAAACTCCCTCCAAGTTAACAAAAGTCCTATTAACGGTCTATACATTGATTTTAAATGTTAATTTTCTAACTTTCCAAGATCTCATCATCAAACTATAAATAACAAAACAATCCTTTCACCAAAATTTACCCAGAAATTAGAAAGCTACGAGGGAATGTTTATATACACATTCCCTCCCCTAAAACACTAAAACTATAGCGAATTTTCTTTTTCCGCTTAATCGTACCTGCATAAGAGCTACCAATCTTGACTGTTGATAATTATAGATCAAAAGCTTGTCTCCGATCACCGTGCAGCTTGGCGATGACAGTGCGTAGCTTCTTGCACCGGTGGTGCTACAACCCGTAACTGGTCTATGAAATTTTATTTAACTACACAATTACAAATGTCATTCGAAACAAGCTTAACAAGCATTCGGAAATCAAACCCGACCCCGGGTGTATCGTGCTCTCAAAGAGTATGCTTTAGAGAGAGCCTTTGTTCGACCCAACTTATCACGAAAGTGAAAGTGTAGACATGATTAATTCACAAAAAAAAAAAAATTCGAAACTTAATTGTTTAATATAAATAACACCACCTCCTTATATTGAATTCGCTTATTTTCAAATTGAATGTACATTCCAATTTGGTTCCTTTAAAATGATATACATAAAATGGATTAAAATAAATTTTCAACAATTCATTGAAGCTAGTGAATGAAGAGTTTCTATTAATTTTTATTCTATTAATATATTTCATTACTTTTAAACACGAAAGTAAAAAAGTAATTCATTATTACTACAACTACTAAAGCACGCGTGTTAATCTAATAAAGAACACAATTATTCCACCAGCGGAAAGGAGGTCAATATTAACAAAGGCAAGAAATTCTCTGTTATTTATTTAGGTCTAGCCCTTAAATTTCTATAACAATTTACACATTTATAATCCCCTTTTAAAACTACGGAAAGGGTATTTCGCTCTGTTGCTAGTTTAACTCAAAGTTTGCAGTTGATCTCGTTAGCGGCGCGGGTTGATGAGGTGAGGGTGTGTTTAAAGCGTTAAATCGCGCGCATCCCACTCGTGTGTTAACACCGTGCGAGTAGATACTTTATGTTCGGTACGTTGTTAATTAAACTTGCATTAATATACAATATCTGCCTTTGAGTTGAATGAATAAGGTCGATAAATTTAATATAAACATTGAATAAGGTTCTAATGAATACGGTCGACAAATTTAATATAAACCTGAAAATTGTACTCTTAAAAAATTTTGTTAGTTTTACAGGAGTACGCATTGGTGAGGTTATGTCAAGTGGTGTTAAATTAATTCAATTTTAATTTAAATTGATCAATTGTTTGTTAAATAAATTAAAGTATGTACAAGTTCTGAATTTACTACTTCAATTAGTCCGTAGATTTAAAAATTTAAATGGATGTTTGTAGATGTAAACTATTTGTATATGTAGAAATAGTCATAATGAACATTAACTTGCACATTTGTTTAACGTGGCCCCTTATCACTGTGGAAAAGATCAGTCTCGTATTACTTTTCATAGAGGATAATTAGTAGCTACGCCGTCAGGTTATAAATATTTAGGGTTTCCTATGTCGTATAAAGTAAAAATGTTATTATGGGGATGCATTTAATATGTATATTAATTTGTGGAAAAACGATGATGGAGAAAATTTTGCACTCGTAAAAAAATCGAGATTTTGAGGGTATTTGATTGTTAAAAGATAATAAATAGTATCGGCATCAAAAATGCCTCTTTTTATATCATTCGTGTTTAGATGCATGTGAACTAGTATGCGTGTTTGTGTATGTACCTAGCAATATTTCATATATCGTTTAGGCGTCATAAGTTAAACGCATTGCCATATTTCATATATATGTGAGAAAATTAATTAGGATACTTCTTATCCAAAACTAAAGTTAATTGGGCGTTTTCTTGAAGCAAAAACGAACGTAGTTGAGCGCGGGTGTTACACGGTGTTATAATAATAAATTCTTTATAAGCATAAGAAGAGAATGACATGCAACACAGACAGTCGACAATAATCGGATGAAATAAAACATATGATATTTGATACTTTATTCGATTCTGACCGACTCTCGCAGATCTGAAGAATGCATTAAGGTACAAAAGGATAAAACATATAACAAAACGTGCGCTGACATAGACGGAGAAATTAGCGGAATACTCTTCTTGATATATGCATCGAGTCCGTGGAAAGTCGGGCATTGACTTAGACCTACAAAAGTCAGCAGTTGTCAGTGGTCAACTCATAATCACCTACAGCAGTCATTTCTTTGTGTTGCACGTAAGAAAACAAATTGCAGGGATTTACAAGAAAATTGTAAACAAACTTGCATTTTACGAGAAGGTACGTGCACTGAGACGTTAGAATTTATGTTTTTATAATGCAGAATCTGAGTAGAAATCCGTGTCGATTGATTATTTCACGGTGTGCTTACGCAGCAGAGCACAAGTCATATTGCAGGCTATAGGAAAACTTTTTCCTTAATTAAAAAAAATATAAAGAAATCACGAATAAAATATCAAAAACTAAAGATATTCAAAACGTTTCATAAAATGAAAGGGAAAAAACTGACACATATCTGATATATTAAAGCTCTTTCGGTTATATTTTTTCTTAGCTAATTCTAAATTTTCCCAACCTTAAAAATTAATGTATTATTTGGGGCCTTTTTATCGCCAAAATCACTGTGTAACACGGTAACATTTTAATAGTAGAACAAGTTGGTGTTATTCTATTTTACTTATGTGGTAATAATATAACCAAGAGTTTAAGTTATGAAAAATTACAAGAGATTTACTGCTAGAAGCGACCAAAGTTTTAAAAATAAATTTGTTTACATTTCTTTCTTTCAGTATTCTTTAAGTTTATTAACTTACAAAATTTATTTATATCAAAGAAACAATGCATATTATGATACAATTTTATATTGTTTAAAGGTAAATGTGTTTAAAGTTACACATCGCCTAAATTAAAAATTTACATATCACTGTGTATAGCTCAAACAAACTCAAACCACTCTGGCACGTGGTATGAACACATAACCTATCAACTTTTAGGTATTACCAATTAGATGGAATTTTGTTAAGCAAATACCTTAAGAAGCGTAATTTTAGTTAATGTTGACGTATCCTCATAACGTCACGAGTAAACATTTGTAAATATATGTATAAAAGGTTTGTCTTATAATGTATTTATATGCACATTATCGCTTTAACATTACTTTTCACCGTAAAGTAAAAAAAAATCTTATTAACCATTACGATTATTATACTCTATTTTTCGTTTTAGTTAAATTACGGTTATATTATTTATTATTATTAAACATTTTAATAGATTCGACAAAATGGAATAGTTCTAAACTTCAAGGCAGGACATCGAAATATGCAATTATAGAGTAGATCTCTGGGGTTCACTAGGGTTCTCTGGGGACACACTGGAGTTCGTCTGATAAAATATTTTTTTATATATTTTAACTCTTAATTTGGTAACATTTTCATATTATAAATTGCAGGATGTGTGAATATATGTATATTCACACATAAATAAAAATATTTTTTCAATATTTTACATCATTACTACGTACTTAGAACATTTTTATAAAATAAAATGTTAAAATAACCCTTTTGCAGGTAGAATACAAATTTAAAAATTCTTTGCAAAAAGAATGGTTAAAAAAGAAGTTCTAATATTGAATATATTTGGCGTTAATTTTGTAGAAATTCATTATTCGCAATTAAATGAAACTACGTGATGTAGTATTATTTCTACTATCTTTAATTTCTTTACCACGACCTAGGTTTCGTTGTATTACAACATCTTCAGGTGGGATATTAGCAAAGATCTTTGCTAATATCCCACCTGAAGATGTTGTAATACAACGAAACCTAGGTCGTGGTAAAGAAATTAAAGATAGTAGAAATAATACTACATCACGTAGTTTCATTTAATTGCAAAGAAGTTCTAGCTATAAAGCATATATGAATCATTCAGGGTCTGTCAATGCCATCTGGGTATAAAATAAATATACTTTTTGTTGCAATGTTCCATGGTGTATATATATTGTCATGGATCAAAATTATTTATAATACCCATATATGTTGCAATTTATTATAAAATATATTTTAGGACATCACAAAGACAATAGAGTATTCAGTTTTTCATGAATCGCATCCCACATTCACGTGCGATGTAACATCTTCACATTCAATGAAATTTGCTATTACTATAAGTTAGTATACTAATATAAGTGTACTTAATACAAGGTTTTTATATCAGCTATGGCTACAAATTTTAATTTCGTATTCGAGAATTAAATTAAGCTACATCTATGACGTAAAAGTTTTAAGGTTTGAAACAATTTTAAAATATAAAGGTTAAATTGCTAAAAACAGTGTTTTATCCGTGTATTAAAAACAAACGTGCTGCACTGATATTGACGAAAAAGTAACCAAAATTCCTTATTTCTATCACAGATGGTTTTGTGAGAGTTCAATTGAACAGCCACAAATCGAATGAAGATATAATATAGTTGTTAAAGGTCAAAATGCATCCTTTAATGATGTGAATTACGACTTATACTCAATAAGTTATTAGAAAACATTTTAAAATGGTAAAAAAGGTCGGATACGAAAGCGGCGGTAGTTTCTGTAGCCAACCTAGGGACTATAAAGTATTATTATCGCCCTAGTTATGACAAATAATAGCACGGAGTACCATTCGGCCATCATGATGTGGATACCTTTTTAAATTACCGGCATTGTATAAACAATGGCAAACCATTTTGAGGAAAATATTTTGCAACTAGACATTTTCTTGTTTTAATTCGGGATCTTTTATCTTGTTCAATATCTAATGTTTATTAGATAGTAAAATTTTTTATAAAACATTTTTCAAATGTCAGTAGTTTATATAATATCAAAGTTATTTTTAAATATTTAGGATTTGTATCAGCTTTTCAGTAATTTAACCTTATTGTTTATATTTTTTTAGTGGTTTAATTTTAATTATTGAAACCTTATATGCGAGATTAGGTTAGGGCCATTTCATATATTTATTTTTAATTTCAATCTGTGCTAATATATAGAACGAAACAATTTCTGGAATGATAAGCCCGAATTAAAAAAAAAATAGTTTTCTTTCACAAAACTCTTACTTTGGGTAAAGCTTTTTTCCATGAAAAACACTTTGAATAAGACGGTTACTTGTTACGGTGTCAGTACAGTGAAAATAAAATATCAAAGAAAGTGACAGTGTAGGGAAAATAAATTCAAAAATAACCTCTTAAACCGCGGAAAGTAGGGTGTGTCCTGGTTGATAATTGACAGTTCATCCCATGTATCCCCCGACCCTGACGATCAATGTCGTTTGGCCCAGGCGTTTTGATGGCCGTGGGTGCAGAACTGCATAATTAGTTTAATTCTACATGGACATTGTAATTTACAACCGGTATATTATAAAAGTTATGCAAAAAAATGTTTGTAATTTTATTATTTAGTCCCACTAGAGGAAATAAAAGCTTTTAAGTGCGGGTAATATTCACACTATTTGTATTAAACTATTTTTAAATAGTAATTTTATTTTTACTACCTACCTGATCATATAAATTAATTGCCTATTGGATCTTTTGCAAGTATAAAATTATAGTGAATTTCTTAAAAATATTGCTTAATTTTTCAGTAAACTTTAGTTAAAATTCTAATAATGCTGTTTTTTTTATTCTGATTCTTTAGCTTATCAGATCTTTATAGTAAGAAAAAAAAAGTTCAAAGCCGGTCTCAGCAATATCTCGGGAACTATCCCATCCAAAAATTTTAAAGAAAGAATTTTCTAATTGGATCATCCCAGAATTATATTCTTTTCTCTTTCTTGCACTTCATATAAACATATTTATATAAATATTTTAGATAGAGTAAAATAGGAAGTGTTAAATAGAATTTTTTTTTCTTTTTAATGTCATGTTTTGTTTTTGACATCAGTTGAAAGGCCAAGTATAGAGCAAAAATATTTGTTACAATTTTGGTATATTTATATCGTTGTATAGATTTTGTTGAAAATGTCCGCAGAATTTATGCCTTCCCATCCTCCTCCGTAAATGCTAAGTTCAAAGTCATAAATATCAGTAGATGTATACCTACTCAATAAGTTGTTAATAATTCTATCCAGACAAAACGCCAAACTGATTTTTGCGCGTCTATTGTTATTACATAACAATGGGATAAAAATCATTTTTGCGTTTTTGCAAACGTTTTGGCGTTTTTGCGTTTTTCACGTTGGCAAAGAGTTTGGAAACAAGGAAGAAATTATTTGTGAATGATCAAAATCGTGTTTTATTTTTATCATTTCAACACTTGTTTTAGTTGAATAATCATCTGTACCTATCGCCTTTAACATCGTTGTAATACCAACACGTTCTACAATAACGAAATATCATGGTTCAGGAAAAAAATAGCTCATGTATGTAATGAAAAATATTGTAGATTTAACCAAGTTCTTTGAAATGTTTTAAAGTTATTTAAACAATAGGGTGAAAATTCAGTTTTCATATTCAATAATATTTAGTTAAAGAATTAATTATTATGGAAAAAAATTGCTGAAGCAAGTGATGTTTGCAAACTTAATTAGTTTCCCAAATCCATGGATTTTCGAACGCACTGCCCGCGTTGAAATGTATATGCACATAATTAATCAAATTGACGGTAAAACTTGAATATTTTTCTGACAAAATGACTTTACCCTCTCTCCAGTTTCGTTGTCATGGTCGCATCATCCACAGCGTCTCTATCAACTTTTAAGTATATTCCCCACAGATACCAATATAACTCCGTCCTATTTCCGTAACCTAGATATCTACACCAGTATTACATAATTTAAAACCCTTCTTGGATATATGATTTCTGTGATGGTAAGAAAGGCAGTAAAGTTCATTGAGTACAATTGAAGTTGTAAGTGAACACACATACTGATTTTGCATTACATTATATACACATAGTATGTACACACACACACACATGTACACATAACATACACATAGTATGTATTCTATTGAATGGAAATTTTCCCACAAAAGTCACTATATAAATGAAACTAATAAGCTAATAAATAAAAAGAGCGTCCCAGCCTAGTAAAATGTAGATGCGGGGTACGTGGATTTTTGTTTAAAAGTTAAAAGCTTGAAAGAAAAACGAAGAAAGGAATATGCATATATTTATAACTATGTAAGAAGGCCCATATAGTTAAATAAGAATTATTTATTTAATTTTTTTGCTATTTCTGTATTTTTTTCTTGTTTATATTTACAATAAAATTAATTTTTTTCTTATCTTTCGCAGTTCATCTGCACTATTCAATAACATACCTTGGTTGTGATTGAATCGAAGAGATTGCTCTTGTATCCATAAGTTCGCCGTAAGTGCAAATGGAACATTAGTAATTAAATAAACAAACAAGTCTGGCTTCGATAAAACACTATCTTGTGTAACAGATTCGTCGAATTGACTAGTTTTTGCGCTAAGTGCAATTCATTTAAATTGACGGTAAAATGAAATTCAAATGTTGGATATGTTTACAAAATTTTATGTTTAAATTAAAACAATTTGAAAAATGATATATATTACAATATTAATCAGAATTAACAGAAATATAAAAAAAAATTATTAAAAAACACGTTTTGTATTTATTAAAACGTATATTATTAAAACGTATACGTATATTAATTAAAAAACACGATTGCCAACTGCATTTTAGATGAGAACAGTCCCTTAGTAAAGTCATATGGTAGTCTGCCATCATAAGGCGAACCCACCGGCTCTGATATTTTTCCTCCATTGTGTTTACTGATGAAACTTTTCCTTGTTTTCATTGTAATTATTCAGGAAATCTGTCATAATGGCTATGCAAATATTATGATTTTACACTCATGTTTACCCCTACTTTTTTTAAACTCACAAACATTTTGTTATTGCAATCGAAACTAGTTTGTTTCCATTAGGCAGTAAAACATATTTCCAACTTCTTTTTGAACTATCTACGAAGAGTCGCCAATTTTCTGGCCGATATACTTGAAAGTTCCTAATATTTAAAAGCCTAGGATTATTATTTGATTATAACATTATTCTCTTTGATTATACTCTAGTTTGAAAGAATATTTCGCTCTTTACTTCTACAAGAAGCTTAGCGGATTTCTTCAATAAATTTAATCTCAAATTAAGTCGTTTAGATCATCTTGAGAAAAATCTACTTAGGACTGCAGTTTTGCACTGAGTATTTATTATTTCAACATCATCAGAGTCAATATTTGATAAGTTAGCTAATATCGGTATAGGGAAATCTTTACAATGCAGCGTCGGTGGTTTCGCCGATTTTGTTTTGGTAACTCCAAGAACACTTTCGCATTGTTCCTACCTTTTCCACTCACGGCACAAAAGAAGAAATAATGAAGGCGATTTCTTGGCTTATTTCATGTAACCCCAACCCGTACCTCCCCTTCCCCTGGAAAGAAAACCTGAATGGAAGTTCTTTCCGTCCTTCTTGGCTCCAATATCAAAATGACTCCACACAAGTTTTACATATTTTGTATGGCACCCAATATCGGACCCTTTGTCCGCGTTTTATCCCAAAATGTGCCTAGTAAAAAAAGCCAAAGTATTTTTTTACAAAATCATTAATAAAAAAAAAGGGTCGGTATTTTTAACAGTAGGCTTCCGTGAAGAAGTCACATTTTTTGTAACAACAGCGCCCCATAAACTAAATGAATTAACTAATTGGTATATTTAGCAATTAGAAGTTATAAACAAAGCACGAACAGTAAAATTCTCTCACAACAATAAACAGTTGTCTCGTTATACATAGAATGATAAACGTTAACGACGGTTGATTAGGAAAAATTTTAATTTATCACATGACAGTTCATATTGAGATTTAAAGTCAATTCAATCAAATAACTACTCTAAGTAATTAATAACCTTTGCAAATCTAGATTAATTTCAAAAATTAGGACTGCAGATAAAACTTTTTTTATCCCTTATTATCCCTTTTAAACTTATTTTTATATTAAGTAATATTTATAAATATTACATTGTGTAAATAATTTTTGCTGGTTTCTTCCATATACTTGAACATTCAATCCAAATTAGTCCATTAGCTAGTGATGGCAAATGCCAATTCTACCCAAACCATCTTTTAATAATTTTACAGTTTATGTAAAGAGAATAGTTCCAAAAAAACTATTTACTTTTGTTTTAAATGGAAATTATTTCAATACTTTACTTTAACTATTCTTTATTCTACTTAAGTTATTACTACTGAAAGGCACCTTGTCACTGAACACTATTCAAAGTTGAGAGTAATTAGTTGAAAGAATATAAATTATTACTCTACTAAAAAAGTTTATCAAAAAAAATCCTATTACGAATAAAAAACGAAACAAGCTTTCAGAGCATTTGCGTTCAGTAAACTATCTAGACATT
This sequence comes from Druceiella hillmani, assembly GCA_039881145.1. Lineage (NCBI taxonomy): Eukaryota > Metazoa > Arthropoda > Insecta > Lepidoptera > Hepialidae > Druceiella > Druceiella hillmani. The sequence goes on along the minus strand of JAYKKI010000046.1, from coordinate 16,668,885 downwards.
TTAAAATTGAAGAGAAAATAGAAAATACTTCTCACAGCATATTTTTTTATTTCTGTATTCAAAGGTCAGTTTTTATTGCAGATAAGGTACGGCAGTCAGATCTTTTAACAGCGGCAAAAGTAATATTATTGTAAGACGTATTTAAAATTTTCTTCTTCTAAAATTTTAGGTGTCTAATTAGTGTGCACAAAAGTTCTGTTTCGTATATTTTTGTAAGCGCCTTCTGCTTTTCGAACTTTATTTTATTTCAAACATTTTGGTTATAAAAATTTTGGTAGTAATTTTTAATACCTTTTTTATGAAACCGAAGTCCTATTATCAGCAATCATATTAGTTATAATAAATAAAGTGTCAAAATTATTACTCTTCCTGTTTGTTTGGCCGTAGTCTGGTAATAAGAAAAAATGTAAATGGTTTTTTTTTAAATTATTTACTCGCAGAAAGGATATCACGTCCGTCTAATGGGGATACATTTTTTTTTCATTTAATGATGCTTAATAATTACCCGTCATGGAAATTTTATCTGGTAAGGGTCATTGAAATTTTCGCTTTAAAACCGTTGACTTGATATCGATGGGGATTAAGTGTAATTTTATATCACTCTTGAGAATATGTGTCAGTGGGCATCATATTATATTTTTGTATACCCTATGATAGTCTTAGCATTAAGACGAATCCAGTGATGTATCATTTGTTAAATACGCTCCAGTAATTTGGTCCGAAAGATGGTAGATGTTACATCCTATCCGCACATTTAAATACATTGGCTGATGTAATCGTAATCTTTTATTTTTGGCCTCACCGTACCGCGTAAAAATATCCACGCAAAAAATATAAAAATAAATATAATAATTTATGTAAAAATAAAAATCAAATATGTTTTAAACTTCAGATAAATTATATACGAAAATAAAGTACGCAAATTTTAACAAATCCCATCTAGAATAATATTTCGAAGTATTTGCAGTAAAAAGTATCAAAAGTTGACTTTAAGTGAAACTTAATCTTCAATTAAACCTTAAAATTGAACTTTCCCATTATACTTCTAGTTTTTTCTAATTATACTGAAGTAGGAATAAACGCTGCCTTTCACATAGACATTCACTGTTAAGGACCAATTAGCTAGAAATTAGTTTAAATATTACGCACGTCACATAGTTATGTACGTATTCACTATTGATCGGTTGGTATAAAATGCAAAGCTCGGTTTGAAAGAGCTTTCCGTAAAAGCTTTTTCACGTCAAATCAACTATTTTTTATTCAATACCGCTGCACCACATTTAGAGTGTCGATGGTTTGTGATGGAAATCAACAAAATCTACTTAAAAATAAAATGCATTTCTTGTAGGACAAATTTAAAATTACTTAAATTATGACTAGAATATTATAATATGCTTAAACTAAAGATATAATAATAGTCCAAGTTTCACGACATTTATTTATACAATAATTTTTCATTACACTATGATGAGTACTAATAAACACTAGCTTTATAGTGGATTGGATTAAAAATAAATAGATTCAATTGAATTAAAAATAAAATTGACTACCTATAAAGGAAGTATTTATTTCAAAGATTAACCTAATTATAATATTAAATAAAAATAAATTAATTAAAGAGTAATTAATAACCATTAATCTCAGATTATAAGCAATAATTTATAACATTTGGATAATTCATTTTACTCACGGATTAAACATATTATTACTTACCGGCATAAAACTATTATAACACCCCCCCTTCCCGAAATAAACCTGAAGATATTAAAATTTAGTGTCAGCCGAGGGAGACTGAGCAATCTAGGCGTGACCTTAGTGAGTAAAGTATGACCTTAGTGAGTAAAGTATAAATTTGGATCTACGCTACTCCGATTTTGCAACTTTAACTTCATTTTGTTTTTGTCAGTCGAATAAATCAATGTTTTGTAAATTAAGTATTTTTAAGACAGCATGAATTCAAAGTTAATAATAAGAGCATATTCTATCGTTCGGCATTACGTTTAGATCGTCTGAATTTTTAAGTATATTTTCGGAAAAATGGAAAGAGTACTCATGTAGCAAGGTGCTGGTTTGGTATCCTTTATCCAAATTTTCTTTTTGTGTGACAGAAAAGAGATATAAATTGATAATTGAAATTAAAACAAGTGTTTCGAATTTTTAAAAGCCCTTTGTTACTTTATATGTCGTTTTTAAAGTTAAAAACACAAAAAATACTTCTTCAAAGGTAACATGTCCAATAGTTATTTGAAAGTAAAATTAAAATAATAAAACTAAAGGTTTTCACTAATATTCTTCAATTCTTTCTACCATTCAGAAGTAATCTCTAGTTGTATGTTCATAAAATTGTTCACTAAAATAGTAATAGAAATGTTTATTTAGTTAATACCATTAGAAACATGATCATGGAAAATTGAGCACTGACTCTTAATTAATGTATATGAATAGATACGGGTTGTAGTTCTTTGGTGATGGGCCATATAGCAGTTACTTACAGACTCTAATAGTTGAAACCTGCTTGATTTTGGTACAGAAATGTTTAAAGTTTAATGATTTTAAAATACGTCATTAGCACATACAACAACAGCTAGGGTTTACATCAAATTTAAAGCTGGGCTTAACGCACGAATAAAGTATCAAACGTGTAAATGTTTAATCGCAATTTCTGTACACACACACACATATGAAAATAGAGTATTTATATTGTTTATATATAATTATTTTGTAAGTTAGTTTTTCCGACAAGTTTCACTAAATTACAGAACTTTATTTTTACAATTTATTTTACAAATTTTAATTTTACAATTTACCATCACCAATATATAAAAAAAACAAACATAAAGGTAAATTTTTCAAAAAGTATTTCCTATTTATCCAACTTACTTTACAAGATGCTTTAGTTGTTCGACTAGTTAAGGTCTAGGGTTACGCTGTGAAAACCAGATTGTCACCTAAACAGCAAGTATCTTTCAAAATGATTTATTTCTGATTCCAACGTGTAAAAGTTTGTTATTTACTGGATCGTGATGAAGAAAATCTCACTGTATGGATGTTAATATAGGCTTTCTAAGGATTTATTTCAGCATTTTCTAAAACACCTAAAAAATCTTGAAGATTTGAACAACGTTCTAATTTTGCAATAAAACCCTGTTTTTAATAATAATAAATTCAATCAAATTCTTAATATTATACTTTGAAGTAGGCGGCTGTCGTATTCCCTCTATAAATTATTGTGGAAAAAAATGTGTTCTATACGTTAGTATAATGGAAAACGATAAAACAAATTTATCAGATTGGCGAGTGATATAAAATTTTTTTTCGTGTAATGGTTTACATGTTGTTTGATGCCAACAAATTTGTCATGGTACAAATTTCTAAAATAAAATTTTGCTTGCTAACTAGACATAACTTAAAACAGTGCAAATACCCCAGGGAAGGTAATGTTTCTATCGCTCTTTATTTATATATGTCCGTTGCTTTGTACTCCCTTAATTTTTTTTAAATAACTGAAAGATAAAATAGGTGTCGGTAATTTCAAACGAGTTAATTATAATACTGAAACAATTGAGCTAAAATTTAAATATTCCAGGTGGATATTAAAATTTTTGACAAATAATTTTACATACAATGAAAAAACCAAAAATAAAATTGTTTTTTTTATTTATCCCTGATTTAATTTTATGTAAATGTATTTTCATTATTATTAATAAATATGTGGGTTCTTAGAAGCCACTATACTTATCAATGCTTAATAAATATGTAAAATTTTAAGTTTCAGTTCATGCAAAAAATGGTTGTAATAATTAATAAACTGACGTACACATAAATTGTTCCATTTTTCTGAGATAAGTTTTATGGATTTTGTCTCTTTTGAAATACGGAATAAAGTTTAAGCAATGTCGCTTCTATATTTTTTTTATTGGTAAACCATAATTTAAAGAAAAAGAAATAACGGAATCACATGTTTGAATTCTTCTTTGTATTAATTTCAGTTATTCGATATTATTAATTAATATGTTATAAATTCCTCGCAATAACGTGTTCCTTATTTTATTAAAGAAAATTTGATAAAATTTTGTTTAATTTTTCTTATTCCACTTTTAAATTAAATTCAATTATATAAATTATCCAATATAGATATTATTTTATTGTGTTTCTTCCTATAAGTTTAAAAAAGCTAGTTATTCCTATAAGTTCAAAAAAAAAAATACTTCAGCCGACGGCACTAGAATGAAAACTATGCATTCTGTTTAATGTTAACTATCAAAATTGCCAAATTTGTTGAATTATATCGAGTTTAAAAAATATAAACAATATGTACGTTATTTATCAATAATTAAGATTTACAAAGATTGTAATGAATCTTGAAATCTACTCTCTCTCTCATTCTCAAGGTGATAAAGATATTGTAGTAAAGACAATTTTCAAGATTGCTAGTTGATAGTTATAATGCGCTTATTTAATAATTACAGTTAAAAGTCAGAGGAAAGGTTTTTGCCAATTGTTTCGAGGACACAATTTCTCTATTTAAGACTAGGAAAATAGACTTTATTAAGAATATGCATATACTTACATAAATGGTATCCACGTACTTAGCAGGTTTCTCTTTTAAAAAACACTTCCTTGCACAAGTGTTGATGATAACACAATAAGCCAATGTCGTTAGAAAAAAAGGATCATGAATCCCAGATTTTCGATGGGCGACCAAAGTATGCGTAAAGCTTAACCCGGCGTCATTGTTGCCGAGTATCTAATACCCGACGCATTATAAAACGGTCATAACTTTAAAACAAAATGCGCGCGTAAATTGTCCGTCACAGTAGCTGCGGTTGTTGACCTCTTTTCGCGTATTCACTTATCTATTTAGTGTTGCTGCGGCGACGACGGAGATTACACGTCTATAAAGAGCGCGCGGGTAAGTTATACCCGGCCACAATGGCTATGTAACATTTATATAGACAGTTTGTTTGTTGTTTTTTTATTGTTTATTGATAAATTGCATATCGTTTTTCACAGTTTTATGAACCATGTCTTATGAAAAGGAACAAAGTCGACTCCTAGCCTTGTTTGAACAAGCTAACGTTAGTGACAATGAACAGTGCAGCTCAGACGATGAGGGTGAAATCGACCATCTTTCAGAGCGAAGTCAAGGCAGTGATACGGAACAAGAATGCAGTGATGATGAGCAAGAAGCAATTGTTTCAACAAGTAACCAGCAGTTTTATATTGGTAAAGACAATTCCACCAAATGGTATTCGCAACCACCTCGGACCAATGTTCGCACAAAGTTAGAAAACATAATATTACAAAAACCTGGGGTAAAGCTTATTGCGTAAAATTAAAAGACTGAAATAGAGTGTTGGAGACGCTTTATAACTAATAATATGCTGGAACAATTACTTCGTCATACTAATGCTAAGATTAAACAGAGACAATTGTCTAACAATAAACAATCGCTTCAGTATTTATTGAAAGAGACAACTATAGACGAACTATTAGCTTTGTTTGGCTTGTTATACTTAGCCGGACTAAATCGTTCTAATCGCCAAATTTTCAGTGACTTGTGGAGAACCGATGGTACTGGTGTGGAAATTTTTATTACTGCTATGTCTTTGCAGCATTTTTACTTTTTACAAAGCTGTTTGCGTTTTGATGATGCAACAACACGCCAAGAGCGGAAGCGACTGAACAATCTGGCTCCAATTAGATATATCTTTGACGATTTTGTCTCGAACTGTAAAAATACTTATACTCCCAATGAGTATCTTACAATCGACGAAAAGCTGGAAGCATTTCGCGGCAGGTGTTCATTTCGTCAATATATCCCGAATAAACCTTCGAAATGTGGCATTAATATTTATGCTTTGGTTGATGTAAAAAACTTTTATACTGTCAACCTTGAAATTTATCCCGGTAAGCAGATTGATGGGCCATTTTTGCAAAGCAATAAAGCTTTCAATATTGTAGACAGATTAGTGCAGCCTATCTCTAAAAGTAATAGAAATATTACATTTGACAACTGGTTCACGAGCGTTCCACTGATAACACATTTGCAACAAAATCATAAACTAGATGTTAGTTACATTACGTAAAAACAAAAAAGAAATCCCACCAAACTTTATAACCACGCAGAGAAAAGAAGTATACAGCACTCAGTTTGCATTCCAAAAAGATATGACGCATATTTCCTACATGCTTAAACGGTCTAAAGTGGTGCTGGTATTGTCTTCCCTTCATCGTCACCAAAACATTGATCCTGCTAGTGGTGAAAAAAAGAAACCAGAGATAATCACATTCTATAATTCTACGAAAGCTGGCGTCAATGTGGTTGATGAGCTCTGTGCTACCTGTCATGTATCTCGAAACTCTAAACGCTGGCCAATGACAGTATTTTATGCGGTCATGAATGTAGATGCAATAAATAGCGTGATTATTTTTCGTGAAAATAATAACTCGAAAACAAACCGACGTGATTTCCTTAGAAAACTCGGTATATCAATGCTTGAAGGCGCCTTTCGAAGGCGGTCTTCGCGTGAGAAAAAATATGGAGAACTTACCGAGAGGCTTACGTAAACGTATTCACGAACAAGTTGGTGAAGTTATGACCTACCCTCCGAATAAAACTTCAAAAACATACAGGAGATGCAAACACTGTCCTTCTGCCAAAGACAAAAAAACTAGGCATAACTGCAATAAGTGTAACAAGCCTATTTGTATGCAGCACATTATTCCATTATGCCAAAGTTACGTTGATCTCGATATCGAATAAGTCAGTATGTTAGTAATAAATAAGCTTTGTTATATATAGTTCCTGATTTCATGTTTATGTACTAAAGAAAATTTTATGTTCTTTCTAAATGTTAATTATTTCTTATTTTTGAATATATTTTAAGTTACGTTCTAAAAAAATGATCTCAGATCAGAGTTCTAAAAAAATGATGCTCATTTTATGATAAATAAATGTTTAATTTTTATAAATAATGTTTATAACTACCTATTTCCCTAATATAGAAAACTAATATTGACATAAGCTTGATTCAGTGTACAATAATGCACATGGGTGCAACTTACCCGGCCACAACGGCTAAGTTCTTTTTAGTAGCCACAATGACGCCGGGTTAAGTGGCTAATCTAAAAACAAACTAGAAAATAATTTTTTTCATACGGTGAAAATAAGATTTTCCCGCAACCCTTTCACCCTACATCGAGAAATGTACCGTGACGCGGTGTCTGTGGGTCAAGGGTGACTACGCACCTGCGTAACGGGGACGTATAAATCACAAGCGACTACGCTCATCGATCACGGAGACACTGAGTAAGACCCATGGTTTCATGCGACGCGTTCCATATATTGTCTTTAAATTATATATCTTCTCACGTGCCAGTATTCCTCGTTTTCGGGTGTGTTACCTTGGCCGGAGGTATTGTGATATTTTCGCCGCTTTTGAATGAAGCTTATAATATATTTTGATATAAGCAATTTACTCGCGAATAGATGTCTTGCTTTTGTTAATTTTGTACTATTCTTAGTACAAAATTAACAAAGGCAAGACACTCCGCTGCCGGAGATGCTCGAAATCTCCGGCAGCGGAGTATCAGAGAAGTAAGGTTTCCAGTGTTTAATCTCAGTTCAGTTGTCATTTTGATGTTAATACTTGCAAAATCTTAGCGTGTACTTTTATATATTTGCTATAATCGTAACATATGTTTAGTGAAAATTAAATTATAAAACGCTAAGGAAATAAACTTAAAGGTAATCCGTGACATTTTATTTTTCTGATAAAACAAATTATGACTAAAATTTAATTTAGTTTTCTTATTTTAAATTATTAATTAAAGTATAAATTTAGAGATGATAGAAATATACGAGAAAAAATTAATAATATCTCTTAAGCTTCCCATAGTGTGCTCAAATAGCTTCACAATTTTTTTAAATTTTTTTTTACAATAGTTGAAAAATTATATTAATCATGGCGCATGGATCATGACGCCTTGCGAACACTTAGTAACCCATTCTGTTCTCCAAATTATATCGATCGTCGAATTCGGGTAAATATCAGTGGGGGTACTCGGAATGAGTAGTTAATAAATAAGTCATTATTCTCTACTTTTCACCGTTTAATCTTTGTTCCCTAGCTTCTTTTTTTTATTAGTTATTTGCTTCCATAAATTGTAGCACATAGACATATAGTCTATAATTTTTCCCAAATTATAAGCTTTATAACACAAGAATAATTTTTGACATGTGGTATTTAGTTCTATAGATTTTAGATTCATAGATTAGCGCGAATAAACAAGGGAATAAAATTTTCTGCATTATATTTTAATAGAGATAATAGCACCGTATTTATCTATATGTAAGGAGGCTTCTATAATAATGGGGCATACAGCCATATTATATACAAGTGTATGAAAATTCTGGTTTTTGTGTAATATGTTACATATTATACCCAATCTGTGGGTTATTATTATCTACGTAAATTGAATGCATCTAATATATATATATATGGAAACTAGAGGGCAGAAGTAATTTGACTGACATATGCGTAGCTGGCGTCTTCATTATTCATATTAATTTTGGAATGTAATTTACGTTTAATTCTTTGGTATATAGTATGCATTTGTACATCTTATTAAGAACTTAGTAAGCTTAGTATATATTCTGATCCATGTAAGCATATTGTTTAGACGTTAACTCAAAATTTGGTGCTGAAAACAACAAATTTAATCTTCTTTTATAAGAATTTACTACACACTATTAATAAATACAATAAGAAACCGAAAAAGAGCAAGTCGAAACTCAGGTTCGGTATAATCGAAAATGCAAAAAATATATAAAACATGTCCCTTACATGTTTTATATATTTTTAATACATCTCTGAAGATAATGAAAATATTTTTGAGACATTTGTGTCTAGCTCTTCCAAACAACATCCAACACTCGAAATGGAATTATAAACATTCCCTTTTGGTGCTTTACTTGTTCCAGTACAAATATATTTGATTTTAAATCATTGGGATAAATGCAAGTTAATATGTTGTACTATGCCAAACTTTAAGTTTCTGCATCAAACGAGAACGACGCAGAGACCAAAATGTCAAGGAAACAAAAATTACATGTAAGAGTAACCTTTCTTTTTTTAAGCAGAGAATTTAAGAAGGGATGAAATTTTTTTTTTATTTGTTATAATTTAATCGTTTATTATTTATCCGGTACCTTCAACATTCTCATTACAATTTAAATTGAAATAAGCTTTATATATCAAAACCTATACGGACCTTATGACCAGCATACTTAGTTTTATTCAAATTCTTTCTACCAAAATTGTTTGAAGATAAACATATTTCTATAAATTTTTAAAATATTGTTTAAATTTTTCATTTATCAGGATGACTTTCAAGAAAAGCTGTTTCTACACCAGTTTGTTGCTTTTGTACCGATACTAAAAAAGTTTAAAAAATTTATTCTTCCTATGACAAATAGTATCCAAAAATAATGCATGTGAAAGACAGATAAATAAATATCGAAGAAATTCTATAGATAATGTGCTTTTTTTCAAAAATTTATGCGAACTATTGATTAAACTATCTTGATTCCTCTCTCGAATAAGGCTGACTGCCTCGGATATTAAAGAAAACTGACGTAAGTAGGCATTTTCTTAGTTTCATTATTAACAAAGAGGTACAGGATAAGGCAGCCTTCTCTTCTTTTTTATAATTCTTTTGGCACTATTTTGAGCAATGTTTTAAAAAAAAAGTAAAATTAAGTGACCTTAAAAAAATTTTCAATATAAAGGGGATTATAATAAACGTAGATACACATTGTTCCGTTGTTATAAGTTGCAGAGTTTTTAAGTTTAGAAAAAAAAAGTAAATTTAGGAGAAGGATTGGAGAAAACTTAGTGGAAGTATTTAACTTATAATTACGTTGACTTAACCTACTAAATAGAGGTAAAACTAATTTTAAAGATAACATTATCATTAAAGGTGTTTTTGAATTGTTGGAATTATCTCCTAATATTCTTTAAAAATTTCTAAAGTTTTCATTCCACGCATGTTCCTTCCATAGTTCTCAAAAATTTCATTTTTACATCCTCTTTGATTCATTATTTTTAAACAAATGTAATGGATATTTTTCACGCATAGTCAGTACTAGAATTCATTTGTGTACAGTGCAGTAGTAATTATTATTAAAAAAACAGAATACAAAAACTGATTTCCTCCTTCCAATTTAATTCGAAAAGCATTCCGAAGATAATCGAAGTCAACATCATTACCAGCTCAATTTCAACAGAATATGATAAAGACGGAGCTCTTTACAATATGATGGATGGCTTCACTCAGGTGATTTATTATTGTTTGTGCTGTAGATGATTTATTTGATTATATTTTAGACTCGATACCGTGAAATTTAAAAATGATTTCGATTGCTCTTAGAACTTTTCTAATTTAAAATTTTGTGAATAAAATTTCCGAGTAAAGCTTGGTTTTCATTAAAATATCACTCTTGGACCATTGAGGTAGAAGTCGACGTCAAAAAATAAACTTTTTTGCATATTATCAGACGAATACAATCCTGTTACCCCTTTTACCAGACATTAAAAAGTAGGAAGTTATCAATTCGACGCGTACGAGTATTTTTTTGGAGACACCTTGACATCAGTTTATTCTTTTTTGTCTTACCTTGGTCAATTTTAATTATATTTGTTGAAATGAAATGATTTAGGATAGGTTGCATGTAAATATGGTCAGGATCTGATAATAATTACGAAGACATCCTAAGAAACTCATCAACGAATAAACTCATTTGGGATGTCATTATAGTTACTTTAGTGACAGGTAGCAGGCACGATTTCAAAATAGAATTCCTTAATTATTAAGTGCTTTCATTGCGGCTAAATTTATTTGCTTAGTTTTGTCTAGCCAATAGGTTATAGGTGATGAAAATGGTCTGATAACAGAGCCGGAAGGTGCTGACCAAAACTCCTGAATAGAGAGGAATAGATTAATTATTTCGTGCCCGTTCGTCCCTTCTTAGCGAGCTTTTTCTTGTCATAAGTTGTGGCCAGGGTCTGAAGATCGATATTATTGAGAGGAGTAGTTTTGTAGAGATTATTCTTTTTTGTCTTACCTTGACGGGTACTTTAATTACAAATGGTAACCAAGGTCTTTGGAGTGGGAAAATTCTGATGGAGTGAAAAATCACAAATCTCCATAAAATACTAATAAATAAATTAAATATTTTTGATTGCTGTTTATATAGCAACTAATGAATTTAACCATAAACATCCAGAAATTATAAAGTGTCATCTATCATTGAGCAGAAAAACTTACTCTGATTCCGCTAAGGTGAAGTCAAAACAGGGCAATATTATTGACATGTCTATGTGTGTATTAATCTGTGAACGTATGCATGGATGAATGTGTATGAAAATATTCCTTTCCATTCACTGCCGCAAATGATTTTTTTCCATTTTTATTACATATCTTAAAATATTATAAATATAAAAATGGAAAAATAAAAGTTTTTAACAAGAAAAATTAATCGACCTCAAATGCCTCTATCAAGAAATGCATTAAAAGATGTAAGTCAACCAAAATTAATTTTTTGTGGTAAAATATTTTCTCCGAATATTATTATATTTGCAAAATAGTGCCACAATTGGACATTTTGGATCATTAAAATACAAGCATTTAGTAAGAAATGTTTCCATAAAATATCGTTTCCAAACACGAATAAATTAATCAAAAATTGCTATTGTTAAACATTTTTAGAGTGTATGTTAAGTCGAATATGGCACTTATATGATTGTATGTGATTGTGCATGTATATTAAGAAGAGAAAGAGAAAAAATTGTCGATATTTGGTACCGAATCTAATATAATCTGAGCCAAAAACTCGTCCAAGTGCTTGTATTGTGCATTTATATGAGACGAAGAGAAAAAGAGTGGCGTCGACACTTGGCATAGAAACTATTTTAATATAAGTCAAAAGTTCATCAAATGATTTTGTGTTAAGGTCCCCATTAAATTATCTAGTCATGAATGTCAAAAACCACGTGGATTTTCTAGCATAGCTCAGCACTTTAGATTTTCAAACATTCCAAAATCCAATACGGCTCTGCTTCAATGGTCACAGTCCAATTAGCCGGGAATGGGGAAACCGCGCGTTGCGTGGCGCCACTCCACTACGTGATGCTGGTAAGTGTCTAAACTGGAATCCATTTTGACGCACAGTCAACCGCACGCTGTGATGGTAAATGGTTGTACGTGTTTGCTATCTCTCTACTGCTCTCATTTTATATTATAATATCAGGGAAAGAGTATGTTCCGGAAGTAATCAAACTGTACAGAGAATTGCCATGTCTCGAAAAGTCCACTCACAATTATATCATGATTAAATTAAGCATAATGCCGCCTTAGAAGAATTATGGCAGTTATTTCAGAAGGTCGATCCAAGTGCAAACAAAGATATCATGTAAAAAATTTTTATTTTCTTTCAAAAAGAAAATTAATAAGGTATGTAGATACACATGTGTGTGCATTTAATAGTCTGTATGTCTTATAATAAAACTGTAACGGGACTAGGTCCGTACAATTGTTGTTTTTAGTTAATAATAGTTGATGTTTAAAATTTCTAAAATGGTTATTTTTAGGTAAAAGCATCAATGCGTTCCAGGGCGGGTGTGGAAGATGTTCATGTGCCTAAATTGTGGTACTACGATCACACGTTGTTTTTGGAAGAAACAGAAATTCCAAGGCCATCGAGATCACCTCGTTCAGCACTGGGTATTGTGCCATTTGAAGATACCGAGGAGGTAATAAAACATTTTATATCAATTACTTATATCTAGTTTAATAATATTTATTACAATTAGTACTTATACATTTATACTTTTTCGTCTTGCCAAACTACACGTCCTTCCTTGTTAAAATATTTATCATATAATTCCATTACTAGTTTTGTATTTTTGTAGCATTCCTACTACTTAATGTTTGGTCTAACGGTTGCAAGGAATTAGAGGTAGCATTATTAAAGACACCATTATCCTAGAGATGATCACTAGAATACTGAGAACAAGTTTTATGAAGAAAATTATGTAAAACGCAACATGTTAATACTATTATATCAATAAGATTTAAGCTTAAGTTTACACTTGTACCAAAAATTCTATATCGATTAGACATGATACCAAATATGTTTTCTATAATTTATCTTGCTCTAGAAAGCGTGCAGTTAAATATTATTCTCTCATGAATTAAAGTTGCTATGTTAAAAGGTTTTAAGAAATCGGATTTAAAAGCAAACACTTCGCCCCCTATAAAAACAAATGGTAATTAATAGGAATTATTTTTTATATTTCTGCTTTTGTGGTATGTTATTCTTTAGCACAAAGTCTGTCATAGAACTGTGTACTTTTAATTGCTCCACCATAAGATATTCTGCCATTGGTTCCAACTTCGCACCAAATAAATCCATAATTTATATTAGCACATGCCATTAGTACAATGCTGTGAAACTTTTTGCTATCCCTAAAATAGGATACACTTCCAGGAGGAGGAACAATGAGTATGTGTTTTCCGTCAATTGCTCCTAAGCAGTTAGGAAATTGCCATCCACTACTACATTAACTAATCTTATCTATTTTGTAGCATATGTAATAAAAACATTATTTAATTACATATTTACAATGAAGATCTTCCGTCAGCTCAGTCTCAAACAATTACTTTACCCAAACGTTCTTACAGTATTAAAGGAACGTCCTTTAAATAAATAGAGGCAACCGTAGACTTAATTCCTAACACAATTTCAAAGAGATATACCATAGATATAACAAAATCACAAGAAGAAAATCAAGATTCCTCATCAATGATGCATCAATGATGCATTTTTCCAGGCTGCATTGATCCAACTAAATCATTCATGAAGCACTGTTAACGATGCCACATATTCAACTATTCTATTGAATAATGAGGGTAAAACCATCTTATTAAATTAGCAGCTGACTAATATTAGCTCTCAGTGACAATCTATTTTGGACGACTATTCAAGCAATAATGCTAATATTGTAAATAAATATTTTATATTGGCAAAAATATAAAATTGCAAATAAAAAGTACTGTCATATAATTTTCAACCTCACCTTTATATAATTTTGTAAAACAGTCATTATAGCTAGGCATGTTTCAGGAATAATAACGCCCAAACATTGTGCTGATATTGCTGTTCGAAATTTTAATTCCTTGTAACTCAGTTCTGACGCTAAGTAACGAAGTGTCCCAGTCAATCTGTCCTGGGGATGTACTGATTGTCTCATGTTCGTGTCTTGTTTCTTTATCAATGGCGTTACCAGTTGCAAAAGTTTGAAATAAGTATGTTCATCCATTCATAGATCGGTTCTCTAATCACTTGGCTGTGAAGACAGTTCAGATATTAAATTATATGACAGTATTTATGACTCTGTAAGTCCACTCTTTTGCCCATTTACGTTTTGTTTTTTGTCATGAAAAATTCCTCTTCTCTGTCCTTACCGTTGGTTTACAAAATACTTGTGTGTTCCGTAGAAAAGTTGCGCTTGAAATACGGAGTGGCATCGTGCCGAGTAGTGCCCGTAAGTGTAATGTGAATTTGGACGTCATTCACCGACATGGAGCGCTGCCAAATGAAGTACCCGTGAATGGGGACTTTTAAATACGTGTATATATGTGTAAATAAGAGTGAGAGAGTTTTTAAGCGTCTAATTAATACTTAATATTTAAGCATCAGTTTCGACAAGATATTAACTCTGAAAATGACAGTGGCAATATTTCATAGTTTTAAACTTTTGGAAACGACATTTTTAGAGGAAATTTTTAAATAAACGCTCGTGTGCTTATTAATTAAAAATCGCTTACAGCATCAATAGTTTGTAAATTTAATTATGTTCTGAAACGATATTGTAATGTAAAAAAATTAATTAATATATAAAATACTTAATAATAATTAATATACAATTATTAAATAATTAATATATACTAGCACCAAAAATTATGAGACAAATATTCCACAGTCCATTTTAATTTGAAGAAAATATTTATACCAGTAAAAATTTGATAATGGTATTTTATTTATTTAATACTAATAAACAATTATATAATTTATATTTAAATAATTCTCAACTATTGATGAAAAAGAGTAAAAAAATTCAAGAGAGTGTCTAATTTCGGACCTGTATTTTGCAAAAAATTTAAAACCTTGATACCTTATCTATCTTATCATCTTATATATATATATATAAATATATATATATATATATGTATATATATAAATATATATATATATATATATATATATATATATATATATATATGTATATATATATATATATATATATATATATATATATATATATATATATATATATATATATATATATATATATATATATACTTTATCATCCAAAGAAAACTTATTAAAGATTATTCAAAATCATAAAATGTAACATAAACTTAAGTTATAAGGCTACCCTCGATTATGATTAACCCCTTATAATTTATTAAACTTTTACAAAATTTTAGATTTCCCTTTAGGTAACTATACTTATGCTCGTTTTAAATTATTATGTCAATGACGTTCATTTCGAAGCATAGATATTCATTGATTTCGCTTATTGGTCAACATTCTCTATAAAAAATATCCGTTCGATACTTTTCTTTGTTGTTGATCATAGTTTACTAGTTTTTGCTATAAATACAGAATTACTTTTTATTACAACAATTATCACGAGGATAAAAGTACTTTTAAACATTCACAAACGTTTCTGGATTCAATCCAAAACTTATTTTCATGCTAAAGTTCAGGTTTTTAACAATACTTAAGCTGAAAAATATTGCTAAAGAAATTAACTAAAATATGATTATAATAAGATATTACCAAAATATCATCCAACTTTACAGATAGAGACTAGTTTTTCGCTGATACGTATAAGAGATAGATGATTTAAAATTATTTACTCCTTTATTCTAAAATTTACAAGAAGCAAATTGCGGTTTAGGACTGAGAAAATTGTCCATAGACGACTATTTTCTTTTTTGTAAAGTTTCATGGGAAACACACAATATACAACATAATTTTTTTTTCCAGTTCACAACGTAGTAATTCACTCGCCAAAATAAATGTAATATTCTATAACATATTCGAATTTTTCTATGTAAGGCTATCTACCTACAATTTAGCCGTGAAACCATCTTTTGGATGATAAGATTAATTCCAATATAAAACTTCATAAGTTTTCACGATCATAATCTCTTTTTATTATTGTGTTCCTCAAAATTGAAGATACAACTCACATTTTTCCCGTTCGTCTGTCGGTTTGTGTATTAAATTATTTTTTGCGGAAACCGCTTAAGAATTCAAGTTAAAATAAATATCTACAATGCTGCAAATGAAAGTAATATCGTATGCTGATGCTTACAGCAATGTGAAAATTGAAGTTGTTTTGTTCATGCAACAAAAATAAATGGCTTTTATAAAGCGTATTAATTGTTTTGCACAATATTTTACTTATTGATCATGAAAAACTATAGGGTACTTCTGGTGAACCTGCAATCTTCAACGCCAGCATTAAAGGAGCTTTATAGTATATATGAAGGGGAAAACTTTTAATTCTATAGGGAAATACATATTTTTAGATTTTCTTGATTTTTGCACTGAAAAATAGTGTGGGCAAATTACTGTGAAAGATAGGGTAGGCAATACTTTGCAAAATTTAATATTTGTGAATAGTTTCATTAGAAAAACTATGTACTCTTAAATGTTAATAAGAGTCTAAATATATACTGAAGCACGATCAAAATTAGCTCTATGAGGGCTAATTTTGCTCGTGCTTGACAGAAAATGTTTAAAGTTTTTAGTATTAGTTTTTCAAATATTTATTTATAAGTATTTCATAAAAAGGCAATTTTCATAGCGTGATATTATTTGAACATATTTACGTACATTTTATCTATTAAGTTATCATAATAATTAAAACTAGCGTGACCCGTGCGAAGTCTTCGCATTATTTATTCCATTATGAAGCTCAGATGACAGATCAAACAAATATTTTACTAAAATTGACAGATAGAGGCGCAAGTATCAAAAGCATTGAGCTAAAGCGCCACTTTAACGCCAAATTAAACAAAAATTTTACCGACCGTCAATCATATTGACGTTGAGCCGTTAGATGGCAGCATTGCTGTTTTGTGTATATAATTTTAATAATTAATTAATTTGCAAAAACAATAGCAATAATAAATTTTTTAGTTGTGGATGCCGGTAGAGCAAGCAATTATCTATAAAATGATATATAATTTATGTGGATTAGTTGTGAGGTTTTTTCTAAAAAGGGAGAGTAACATCTTAACCTTAGCGTATTAATATATATGATGATGATGATGATGATGATGATGAGCATTTGCCAATGACTTTATATCAATCTAGAAATAAATTAAGCGATTCACAGGTCTAACTTGATCAATGTATTCATATTTCTTGAACATGTACGTTAATAACTTCAGAATGAAAATTTTCAAACGTATATAACTCGTTTCTTTAAGGATTTACGTCTACTTTATATTTTATCGAATAAGAATGAGCATCAGAGAAACCTTATTTTGTAATTTCACTAGATATTTTTCTAAAAGATTTAGTTCATTAAAATATTGTCTCATGGTTTCCAAAATTTTTATAATACTCTAGTTTCATCGTAAAAAAGGGTTAATTTCATAAAAGGAAGAAGTCTTCCGTAAAGCAGTAATATTTGTACTAAAATAAGAGATACAATGTATCTGATACTGGTGGCAGAAGAAGTCATTCTCTAACGATTGCCTTTATTTATTTTATAACTTTAGTCACTTGACACAAAGTAGAGTTTTGCATAAAAAGCTCTTGCAAAATATTTAGAAAAAATGTTGGCAAAATATGTCAAAAGTGGAAAAATATGTATAGTATGATATATTGTTACAATTTTTTTTAATCTGCATACAATGCAAGTTGTTTAATGGAGTATCGGATTAAATTTGAAAATTTGTTGAAGGCATTTTAAGCTATGTTCGCACATAATGGAATATGTTACACATTAAATACAAGTATTACTTTTGTAGGGCATGCGGCACCTTAAGTTCTACATAATTATAATCTAAACCTAGAGGCGTAGCTGATTGTACTCCATGAAATATTCTACGATATTGGAGCTCTTCTGATGATCATATGACTCATAAGACTCATATATAAATAGTTTAAATTTATAATAATGCATTTGAATCTTTAAAACTACGGACTAGATAAATATGGAGATAGAAAATTCAGGAACTGAAATTGACATAAACATCATAGACTGAAATTGCTCTAAAACAATACAAGAATCAATTTAATTTAACATTAAATAAATTTAACAAAACTTCATACAAATTTACCGATGCATTCTCCTGTAAAACTTAGAGAATTGTTAATAGTACAATTATGACATTATTATTATTTATTATAGATATATCAACTTTATATATTTGAGTAAATCTAATAAAGCGATTACAACCAGCCATAAGTAAATCCCAAAGATAAATATTGTTCATCGAAGCGGGATTAAAAACGAACAACGCGCAGAGTATAAATTATCTACTCACACGGTTTTAACAGACCTGTGAGCTTACGCGACTGAATTGTTTAAACACACGTTCGGCTCATCAGCCGACGCCGCTAAAGACATGAACTGCAAACTTCAAATTAAACTGGCGGCAACAGTCAAATATTGCTCTTGTTATTTTAAAAAATACATTGTAAGTGCCTGAATTAATATAGAAATTTAAGGGCCAGACGTATTTAAATAAACTTGATAAATTGGTATCTTTCCTAGATATTGACCACTTTTCTGCTGGTTGAAAAATTGTGTTTTTAATTAGATTAATATTTGTGCTTGGATAGTTGTTATAATAGTAAAATCTTTTTCTATTATTGTAAAAAGTTATTATCGCAAAAAAATAAATTTAATAGAACATGGCCTGAATTAAAATCAGATTTGTACGGTATATATTTAAATCAGGGCCCTTAAACAAATTGTTAAAGATTTGTTTTAAATAATTAATAACTTCATTGGAAAAACAACAATTAACTGTTTTTATTTCATTTATGTTTACAATTTATATCCCAGTCTTTGTGACAGAAAGAAAATAAAAATAAAGCACGAATAAAGTATTGAAAAAAACGGTTTTATAATGTCTGATAAAATAAACGGGAAAAGTTGACATGAAAAAGTATGGTACATGATTTTTTGACATACTCGTTTGACCTAGGTAATAACAGAAAATATTGCAAACGCCTCGCTTTTGCTATTTTCGGAACATTTTCACTCAGTTAATACTAAATTTATCGAACCTTGCAAGTTTATGAAATTCCTTGGCGTCCCTTTATCGCAAAAATCTTTATGTTACACTATTACATTTTAATGGCAAAATAAGATGATTTTTATTGTATTCTACTTATGTGGTAATAATGTAATCAAGATAGTTTACGAGTCTTGAACTTGAGGTCAAATTCGTTGTGATAAATTACTAGAAAATTTGCAGCAATAGATAATCAGAAATTTTTAAAGTGAATTCATTTTCAATTTTCTTCAATATTTTTAAAGTACAATTAACTTAACTAAGTTTTAATTATGCCAACGAAATTATGTACAAATTTTTATATTGAATAAGTGAAAGTAGTATTATATTATTTCAAAACTGATTTGAGGATTGCTACAATTGACGAATTATTTGCATGCAGACTCTAACTAATTCAAACCACTCCGGCTTGTAGTACGGAACTTATAACCTGTCAAATCATAGGTATTAGGTATTAGATGAAATTTTAATAGGTAAACGTCTTGAAAGAGACATAATTTTATTCTGTTTTGACGTATCTTCTTACTCGTAAAAAATCGTGAATATATTTGCAATATACAAAAAGAAAATACGCCATGTAAAAGATTCCTGAGCATTTTTAACCCTCAAAAACGACGTGATCGCTTTAACATTATTAACTTTTTGTTATTTTTTTTTACCTGGACCTTTGTTATCAATAATTTTAGTAGATCAAAAACATTGGTAAAATTTTTGAATATCTATATTTATGATTAATGATTATATCTATATATTTCTTATCAATTTATTATTCAAACTATGAAAGTGTTATTGACTTTACCCTTATTGTATACAAATATAAAAAAAAAAATATATATATATATATATATATATATATATATATGTGTGTATATATATATATATATATATATATATATATATATATATATATATATATATATATATATATATATATATTGCAAGTATTAGTTTCCAATATACATAAATAAAATATAGTTATATTAAGATAAGTATTAAAGATTCGTATTGAGGATAGAAACTAAATTTGGTTATATATCAGTTAGTATGACTTTAAAAAGAGCAAACTAGGGAGAGTATAGCGTTCGTTCAAGCTGTTATCAATGCCATCTGGTGACAAATTATTATATTTTTGGTTTCACTGTCCCAAGACGTAACTTTTAAAATTATTTATAAGGCCTAAATATGATGTGTTGTATTGTAAAAGACGATTAAATAATTTACGAAACAATATAGTTTCGTTTTCCATAAATCATATTCCAGGCTCATTCGTGATATAGCTTCTTCAGGTTCACTGAAGTTTCCTATTTCCCGTCACATACATATAAATCACATATATTCAAGTCTGTGTAATAAATTCAATCCAAATACAGGTGTTTTCTTATGTATAAAAAAAATTCCTACAATTTTAAATAATTAACGTTTGTTGCGTTTTTTATAACATGCAATAAATTTTGATTTTAGGTTTCATTTCAACAAGGTGACTTTGAGGCTATAGCTAGAAATTTAATTTTGTATTCGAAAATAAAATGGTGCTACTTTGATGATATGATCGATTATTAGTATTTTTTGCATGTCACTAGTTATTCTTCATATTCAGGTGATAAATGGCTAATGACTGTATTTTATCCAATCTTATATTGATAAACAAGTAACAATAAAATCCTTATTTAACCTCGTGAAAGTTTACAAATCGTGAAAGTTTACATCACACCTATTCCATGCATGATGCCTATACACATAAAAGTTGTACAGCTCTTTTATTGAAGAGTTAAGAGCCGAACGGATACATAATTGATTTTTAAAATTTTAACATTTGTTAATAATAAAATGCTATGCATAAAAACAGATAGGACATATATTGATGTTTTTTTATGTCTTCAACTTATTACACGATACTTTCTTAAAAGCAATTTTAACACGGAATAAAAAATTGGATGTAAAAGACATGCCAGTGTTGGTCGCTGATATCAGTACTTTAAAACATTTTTATCGCCTTAGTTATTAGAAATAATAACGCAGCACACCATTTGGCCTTCATGACGAGGGCATTTCTGTAAAACACACAGGCAATTTTAAGAATAATATTTTACATAAACCACACATTTTCGAGTTTTGTTGGGATCTTCCTTTATAATATGAAATGGATATGAGACGGCAATATTTTTAACAAAACTTTGTTCGATTAATAATACAAACTACTGTTTAATGTCCAAAAGTTACTTTTAATTATTTGGTATTATACATTAGCTTTTCAGTAACTAAAATTTAAATATGTTTATTTTTCGGTTTGGCAGTTTATTATTATTTGTTGAAATCTTTATATAACGCGATTAGCTTTATTTAGGTTCGCGATTAGATTAGGTAGCGCGATTTGTACAATTATTTTGTATTTTTTTTGTACAAATATGTAAAGCGGAATAGTTCGTTTGTCTGCTTTAATATCTGAAACCACAAGTCAGATTTTAAAAGTTGTGACATAAAGCTCGTTCTCAGATAAAGATTATGAGTTTCATAAATACATGCCATTCATTACAGCGGCAATGCAGATAAAATAAAATATGACAAAGTCAGAAATCGTGATTTAAAGGATGACTTAGAAACTAAGAAAAACTTATACATATATTCCTAACCATGTAAAATGACAATATTGAACAAGCTAATAGGCACGTCATTTATTAAAACTAATTATCCACCTTTAGTTCATGGTCTGCGTCAATTCGCCTGTGGGATTTTCTAATAAAATTGTGTGCGTACGTACGTGCGTGCGTGCGTACACGTGCACACGTACACGTGCATGCGCGGTGGCGTGCGTAGTCGCGTGAACGTGTGCGCGTGTGTGTGTCTAGGTGTGAGTGTGCATGTGTTCTTGTGTGTGTGTGTACATTATTATGCATATTTTAACCACAATAGTTGGACAACAAACATGTGACGTATATTAATTAAAACAAACACTTGAAGTTTGAAGTTTTTTCCATGACAGATTTAAGAAATTATTTGCGTACGGCCTAAATTTAATAACTTTAGAAATTCGTCACCCATTTCATAACACGTCCGAAAAAATAAAATCTGTCTTGTCTGATGACCCATGCCATTTTTAATATACTCACATTTTTCTCAACGTCCATTCTTTATGCACGTTAATATTTTTTCTTTTCTTTTTGTCTTTTTCTTTGATTTTTATTTTGGAATAAATGTTAATATATTGCCTAAATTATAATAATAAGATATAATCTTTGCAGTCCAACTGAACTAATCAATAAAATTCCTTAGTTGTGCTTGTTCGGAAGAATTGCTCTTATATCAATAACTTCACCAAATATACAAGTATTGCATTGAAGACAAGTAACTAAAAGAATTAATAAGCTTGGCCTCGATGAACTGTTTTTATGTATGATGATGCAAGGAGTTAAAATATTACGTAATTATTAGTGAAGTTTAAGGGAAATCAATTTCATTCAAACTAAATAAATTGAATTTAAACTAAAAGATACTCAAAATCATAGAAGCCGTTTCGCCGATATAAAGATTAGTTGAATCGGATGTATAATATTCTTTAGAGATCAGAACTAACTGAGAAAATGAAGAAATGGGAAAAATATTACACTCTAGAAGAACTTAAAAAAAAGAGTTGCATAGGTAAATAGTGACAGAATAAAGCTTTTGACAGGAGGAAACGGAATGCCATATAAAAAACCGAAACCCTAAGAATTGGTCCTAGGAACTAATCATCTATACCGCTATACTTTAAAAAAAGGATATTTTTTAATTTTATATTTCAAATATAAGTTATATAACTTATATTTGAAATATAATTCGACATATAGTTTTGAAAAGTAAGAAAAATTAATTATTTAGTTATAAAAATATTATTTTAGATATAGAAAAGTTTTTAAAATAACGATGTAAAAAAATTACGATGATTTCCGAATATATTCCATGACATTCAATGAATATAACTAATTCAATTATTTAATGTTAACTGCTAATGAAAATTATATAATTAATCCAAATTCGTTAAGAAAATATCAAATTCTAAATAATTTGTTAATATATTATTAAAATAAACGTATAAAAAACTGAAATCCGTTTATGAAACCAAAACTAGCCTGAAGAGCTTTTGCATTCAGTATACTTTCTAAACATCTTCAAATGAAAGACCATAAAATGGAAAATATTTGGCGCAATATTATTGTTTTCTTACCGCAGGCGAGGGCTTGTTTTTATAACAGATGGTGCACGGTAGTCGGGCCTCCAATAACAGTAAAAAATAACATTAATACAAACAAGAAAACGGAAAATGTGTTTACATTTTCTTATTTATGTCTATATAATTTATAGGGTGAAAAAGTTCTTAAAACTTGTTTCATATCTTCTAAGTCGGGGTTTATATTTTCAAACTTCTATTTTAATTTTAATTTTGATTGGAAACTATTTTAGTATTCTTTATGAAGCCGAGAATCCCAGTATCAACTGACAAATTGATTACATACAGATTGTTAAAACCATTAACCTTCCTTTTGACGTTACGGTAGTCGGGGAAAACATGGAAATGAATTTTTTACAATCATTTACTCACGAAAAGATGAAAAGACATGCAAGTTTAATTTAGCAAGTATTTAGTTTTGTTTCTTTTCGTGATGCTTAGAAAACAAAAGAGGGTTGATTGTATTATTTGAACCGTTAATTTGATATGCATTTCAATGTGGTTTAAATGCAATCTTTATATCATCCGAGGGAATATTTGTCAATTGAGGTAACCTGTCTTTTATGTAGCCTTTGATATTTTTATTGAAACCTCTACAGTAGTTTGGTCTCTACGGTGAAACATTTATAACCATATGTCCACATACACTGACTGTTAAAATTGTAAGGCTCCTTTTCGGCCTTACGGTAGTTCCATAAAATAAAGCTAAAAATACAGAAATAAATGTGATAACATTGGTAAAAATAAAAGGAAAGCATTTATATAAAATAATTTCATAAATTAAAATTTCGATAAATTAAAATTAGTTTCAATTCCAATTTAGAAAAATATTTCGAAGCTTTTGTACAAGAAATTCCCAAAGCGGACTTAATCCTTATTCGAAGCTTCTAATACTACGTATGAAGGTCAAGTAACGTTTCCCACAAGACTTTATTTTTTCTCATTATACTGAAAAAAGAATAAACCTTTCACATAAACACATTCACTGTTGAGGAACTTGGAAAAAACACGCGAATAACAAACATACGTGCGTATTCAGTATTGATAGATCGGATGCAAATTGTAAACCTCAGATTAACAGAGCTGTGCTTAAAAGCTGTTTGTCATGAAATTTATCATTCGATATCGTTCTAGTATATTCAAAGAATTTTATTGGTGCGTAGTGACGGAAACAAATAAAATATATATCTAGACCCATCCACTTTCACAGGAATTTAAAATTTAGGTGAACGAGTTTATTATTACTATAACATATTATATAAAATGGTTAGGCTGGATTTATAATATTTTAATTTTCATAAAATTTTATTTACGAAATGATCAATACTAATAAATATTTTTCGATAAAAATTATCAATATCATTGATAATTTATTTCAATCATTACTTTCTTATTGATATTACGGGAAATAAATTAATTCAACGGTAATAAGAATTAAAATTAGGCTGTAGCCTATCATTTATACCATTTATATAATTTTATTTTACTCAAGCAATATGGGGTATATTGCCTTGTCGTGAAAATAATTATATACCCGTTAATAATTTCACTGCCTACCAGCATCAAAAATATTATCACCCCCGGAATAAACCTAAAAAGATTAAAATTTTACGTCAAGCGAGGAAAGCTGAGCGATTGAAATAGGATCCTCAACCAGGCAATATTTCCAATTTTAAACCAAATACCGTTATGTCGCAATCCGATTTTGCAATTTCAATTTTTTTTTTTTGTCAACAGAATAAAATATTACTTCGTGAATCACATATTTTCTGGGCAGAGTAAATACAAATGTTCGGCATGTGTGTGGGTGCTTGTGTATGTGCATGTGCGTGTATCTGTGTGTGAGTGAAGATGTGCGCGTGCGAATGCAAGTGCATGTGCGCGCGCGTCTGTATGTGGATATGAAATTAATATATTTCAAATTTATTTAAGTTATACAAATTTAGATACGTTTGTAAAATACTTGACCATTTTTTATATGTATGTAAAAAAAATTAAATGAAATTGTTAGATTCATAAAAAATTATACTGCATGCTGCACATGTTTTTTGTGTTTTTTTTAAATTCATCATGTGGAAATCATCAATAAATTTCTTAGACCTTTAATATGGATGAGGTCAAACCGACTTCTTATTCCTTTATAGTCCTATGGTGTTATTTTCTATATAATGGCCTTATATAATAGATTAATCCAATATACCTACATTTGATTTTATCGTCTTTTAAAATACACGTTATTTTAAAACTTATGTACTATTTATTTAGACTTATGTACTATTGGTCGTTTTTGCATCATTTATTTAAATTTACTTTTTGTGTAAAATAAAGAGTTAATGATAAAATATACAAAAAGCGTTAAGAGTTTTCAACACTGATAATCTATACAGAAGTTTTGAATTTAAAAAATGAAAAAATAATAAATTACATTGTCGAATACCTTCAATTTTATTGCTTTTAATTTTCAAACTGTAAGGCAGCTTATTAAAAAAAACAATCTTGTAGAACTTTTTATTGCCGAAATTAATTACTAAAGTAAAAAAAACAATCTGTCGAACTTTTTATAGCCGAAATTAATTACTAAAGTATGTATCCAATGTTTATGAAGAATAGCATTCGTCAATGCATATTGTTTTGGTTTACTTACTACACATTTCCTCTGTAAAACCGAAAGTCCCATTTCATACATCGATTTTAAATTTAAATTTTATGATATGTGATAAACTCACTGTAAAGATGAAACAAATAACACCCCATTCGTAAAAATCTACCAGACAGTTCAGGAGTTACAAAAGAATGTCCATATCTACATGCGTACACACACAGGGTATTAAACACATTATCACACCTTTCAGCTTTGCAGATAAAGAAGGCGGCAAGAAAAACTGCGGAAAAATAGCTAATTTTCTTTTTTACAGCAATTTTTAATAGCAATCGTACCTTTGCTGGATACACTATACTGGACCATTGACACGGATGGATCCACAGCTTGTCTCCGATCGCTATATATGACCACGGTGGGCAGACAGTCTTCTGATAATAGTGAGTAGATTCTCGTACCAGTAATACTGTAGACCACATTTGGGATGTAGCAATTTAACTACGCGATTATAAATATTACTCAAAACTGTTTAAAAATCGGCTGGAAATCGAACCAGCCACTCCAGGTTCTACCACGTCCTCTAAAGCCGTAAGCCTTTGAACAATCCAACACATCACAGTAGTGACTACATCGTCTGGGAGTATCCATCATGATTAGTGGAAATGTAGCAAAATTTTTTATAAATATTAATTCAGTGAAATAAGCGAATTTCATTATGATATACGTAAAATTGTATATGTATATATATATATATATATATATATATATATATATATTTATACATATATATATACATACATATATATATATACATATTCACTGAAACTCGTCTCTAAATTACCATAAATTAAATAAATAAAGCAATTTTTTATTACTGCATATGAGTAGATATTTTATACTAGGAACTTTATTAAGTCATTTTTTTTACATACATATAAAAAATGATCAAGTATTTTACAAACGTATCTAAATTTGTATATCTTAAATAAATTTGAAATATGTTAATTTCACATCCACATACAGACGCGCGCGCACGTGCACTTGCATTCGCACTCGCATGTCTTCATTCACACACAGATACACGCACATGCACATGCACAAGCACCCACACACATGCCGAACATTTGTATTTACTCTGCCCAGAAAACACATGATTCACGAAGTAATATTTTATTCGGTTGACAAAAAAAAATAATGAAATTAAAATTGCAAAATCAGATTGCGACATAACGGTATTTGGTTTAAAATTGGAAATATTGCCTGGTTGAGGATCCTACTTCAATCACTCAGCTTTCCTCGCTTGACTTAATAAAGCAATTTTTTATTACTGCAGTAAAGGTATTCACTGATTGATGCGAACATTCAGTAATTAATTTAAGGGCATGAATCCAAATATACCTATCTAATACGATTTTGATGCAAGCCGTGTAATGTCATAAATTTAGTTCCATAAATAAAATTACATTCTTGATTAAAAAAAAATAAAAAGGTTTTTGCTCTTATAAACAACTGTTTAAGCACGCGTGTTAATTTAATAAAGAACCCAATTACTCAACTAGCGTTAAGGAAGTCAATATTAACAAAGGCAACAAATTCTCCCGTTTATTTGTTTAGGTCTAGACCTCAAATTTCTATAACAATTTACACATTTACAATCCCCTTTTAATATTACGAGAGCGGTGTTTTACTGCTGCCGCTAGTTTATTTTAAATTTTGCAATTAATCTGGTTAGCGGCGCTGGTTGATGAGTCGAGCGTGTGTCTAAACCGCTAAATAGGGCGCCCCCACTTGTCTGTTAATACAATATGAGTAGATATTTTATACTAGGAACTTTATTAAATGATCTGGCTTCGATGTACATTATTTTCCTTTGCGTTTAACTTATCGCTGATTGTAGTCCAACTTAGATTTACTTGAATGAAGCAGGTCGATAAATTTATCATAAAAGGTAATATTTTTCAGGACAAACGGATACAATAATATAATACGGGAAAGAATAATATTGAATATATATAGTGTTAATTTTGTAGAAAATCATTATTCACAATTAAAGGAAACTACATGATTTAGAATTATTTTTACTTTCTTTAAGTTCTTTACGACGATCTAAGTTTCATTGTATTACAACATCTTCAGGTGGGCAATGAGCAAAGATTGCGACAGAAATCTAAGTCGCGGTAAAGAACTTAAAGAAAGTAGAAATAATACTACATCAAGTAGTTTCATTTAATCGTGAACGACAATAATTATAAAATTAGATTGGATATTACGTACAAAATTTTGTCAGTTTTGCAGAAGTACATTGATTAATTTATATGAAGTGTTATTAAATTAATTTAATTTTAATTTATATTGAACGATATGTTGTTAAATAAATTAAAGTATTATGAGGTTCTAAATTTACTACGTTCATATTTAACTAGTCAGCAGATTTAAATATTTAAAGTGTTTTTTGAAGACTTAAACCATATATACATATGCAGATAGTCATAATTACCATTATGTTGCGTATTTGTAATAATATGGTCTTTTATCGCTGTTAAAAATTGATAGTTTCGTAAAATATTTCATGGAGGATAATCAGCTACGCCCCTATGGTTAGGTTATAATTATTCGGCATTTTAGTGTCCCATGTCTTAAGAAAGTAATAACTTTAATCTAGGGATGTATTTTATGACGATGGTATAAAAATATGGGCCACTATATTGGTTAAGAACTGTTGCAGTCGTTAAAAAAATCAAGATTGTGCCGGTAATTGATTAAAATAATAAACACATTAACAAAAAAATATCAGTATGAAGGATGCCTCTTTGGGTTTCTTCTATGGAAACGTATTTGGGTACTTGCATGCGTATTTGTATATGTGTTTAGCAATAAGTTAAACATTTTTTCCACGGTGTAAGTCAAACAGTGTACCACAATTCGTTTTTGTGGTTAAAATTTATTAAGAAAATTAAGACGTATCTCTTGTCGAAACCAAAATAAATGGGGCGCCATAGTAAAGCAAAAGCGTTGTAGTGGACCACGGGAGTTATGCGGTGTGATGATAATAAGTGCTTTATAAGATTAGGGATAGGATAACCTGCAACGTAGAGACATGGCAATAATCGAAACAAGTTTAAAGTCGTTTATAAATTGAAACATTTCATGTTTAGTACTTTTAAAGTATGACAAAAAAAATCCCAAAAATCGACCTAAGAAATAATTTAAAGTGACTCTGTCCATCTTTTGTCAATTCAAATGTACAAATTAAAATACATATACAAGTAAACACGCGCTGACACAAACGAAAAACATTCAGTCGGCCGTGCTCGCCTCTTGACATATGGATCGGAATGTCGGGCACGGACTTTGTCCTACAAAAGTTAGCAGTTGTTAGATACCGATTCACTGCCTAAAACAGTCGTTCGTCTGCGTTGCATGTAAGATACAATAATATGTTACCTTTGGCGCCCCTTTATCACCAAATATTTGTGTTATACTCTTATATATTTATAACGGAGAAAAAAGTTAGTTTTTGTTGTATTTTACTTATGCATTAATAACTCGATCAAGAGACTTTACTAGCTTAAATTTAAGTACTCGAGGTCGAACTCATTGTACAAAATTAAAAGAAACATTCTTTTTCAAAATGGTTGAGGACATTAAAATATCTAACTTTTATTTATACCCAAAAAGTGGTGTGCTATTTTGTGTACCGAACAAATAAAAGTGAGTTAAAATAATCTATGAGTTACTGTTGTGTATATTTAAGTAAATATATTAAAGGTCGCACACTATCATAACTTCAGATTTACGTACGATTTGCATATAGATTCAAAGTAATTCAAACCACTGTGGCTTGTGATATGGACCTTACTAACCATTAATCGTGATCATTAGCTGCTAGGTTTGAATTTAACAGGACAACAAATAATTTAATTAGATAAAATAACTATGAAGACACGTCAATTAAATTAAAATAATTTAATTTAATTGACGTGTCTTCATAGTGCAGAAGGTAAAAATTCGTAAATTTATTTCTAATGTGCAGGCGGTAAAATTATTTCTGCAAAAGATTTAATTTGTTAGTTTAGTTAAATATTTATTAAAGCATTAAAAATTTAATATTAATGATTACGTTTAGTTACGCCGATGATATTCTTTGAACATTTTTTTAGTTAGTAATAATTTATTTAGTACCTAGTAATAAGTATTTGCCATTCCATCTCTGTTATTCAATCTTTTTCTTGCTGAATAAAGCTTTATTATAAATGTTCGCACGTTTGTTTGAACAAATAATTTTTCCTTTTCACTTGATTCGATTAGATATAAAGTAAAAGTAATACATATCAAATCGAATTTTACAAACTAGAGTAGAACTATGGGACGTAAGTGATTGTCTAAAAAAAATTTGAAATCTTAATCTGGTTAAGTAAAACTTACATATGTAACTTTTTATTTAAAATCTAAGTATATATATATATATATATATATATATATATATATATATATATATATATAAAAGTATAATCAGATAAGTAGAAGAGATTTGCATTAGAATAATATAATAGATAATTGTTTCGTGTAGGACTCAAATTTAATTTCAAAGCAGTTTTATTAGGTGGAAGTGCAAAAGCGAGCCAGAGAGAATACAGGAATAATTCAAAATACTGTAAGTACCATCTGGTGAACAAAATTAATATAATTTTGATTACAAAGTCCCTTGGTATGAATGCTAGAATCAATTAAAATTATTTACAATGGTTAAATATGGTGTAGCGTACTGTCAAAAAATTTCTAAGCCACAAAGGAAATATGGTGACTAGTTTTAAAAAACATTATCTCAAATTCAGCTTACAATTTTTTTATCGCATATATGTTAATCACAGACTAAGTTAACTACAGATTAATTTCCCTAATATCCCACGCCAGTAAAATAATGCTGCATATTGTTAACACAAGGCTTCAGAGTTTTTTGTCCCAAGAAATCGCCTCCGAACAAGCTGGTTTTGTAAAAGGTCGAGGTACAAGAGAACAGCTGCTGATATTGCGACAAATCGTAGAGAAGACTAGAGAGTTTAATTTGCGAGTAAAATTGCCCTCTATATATGCTTCGACGATTTCAAAAAAGCCTTCGATACCGTGAAGTGGTGGGAACTGTGGCTGGTCCTGACGGAAATGGGTGTACCGCATCATCTTGTACAACTCATTAGGCGTCTATACGAAGATGGCACAGCCGCGGTCCGAGTAGACGGATGATGATTGTAGATCGTGCTAACAATAACAACCGAACATCCAAAATATAGCAGGATGCCAGGTAGTGAAGAGCTACGTATATCTGGGCTCCACTAACGCTAATGACGGAGGTTGCGAGGATGAGTTTTGAAGACGTTGCGCCGTGACGAGATCATCAGTGGAAAACTCACAAAGATCTGGAAAGACCGCAGAATAACCAAAAATACAAAGGTTCGACTTATGAAATGCCTGGTCTTTCCGATTTTTCTATATGGAGCTGAGACGTGGACGCTGAGGATGCAAGACCGCCATAAAATTGACGCGCTGGAAATGTGGTGCTGGAGGCGTTTGCTTAGGATCCCATGGACCGCGCACCGAACCAATGTTTCGATCCTCAAAGAACTTAACATCAAAGAGAGATTATCGTCGACTGTGCAATTGCGAATCCTCAAATTCTTTGGACATGTCACCCGTAACAAGGACTCCATGGAACGACTGGTGGTGCAAGGCAAAGTCGAAGGCAAACGATCCCGTGGACGCTCTCCGACACGGTGGACACACCTAATAAGATCTGCGACGCACTCCAGTGTAAATGACTGCTCTTACTCTGCAAAACACCGAACTACATGGCGTCATATCGCGAGGGCGGCAGTGGCGAAGGAACCGGCCGAATCATGATCACGATCACTCTGTCAAGAGTGCACGACTAAGAAGAGATATGTTAATCACACGTATACATATCTGTGTAATAAATTCATTATGAATACGTGAGGACTTTGTTTTAGCATTTCATTTTAAGAAAATATGTATTACTGTCATTGTGGCTATGGCTAGAAATTTTAATTTCTTACTCTGGTATTAAATTCTGTCACATTAATGGTATGATCTATTTTAATTAATCTCTTCTAGCACTCAATATTTTCATATTCCGGTGATAAATGGCTGAAAACTATATTTTATCCATGTATTGAATACAACAATACCGCACTGATATTGACGAAGAAGTAATCAGAAATCATTATGTCTATCACTTATGGCCCTGTGAGTGTTTACAAATGACCTCTGTTTCTTGCACTATTACTGTACAGTTAAAACATTGAAAAGCCACGAATCGAACAAATATGTTATTGAGTTTTCAACATTTATTCATAATGAAAATAGACAGGATGTACATAGATTGACATGTGTTTATGTGTTCAGCTTATTACTTTCTAAATCATTAGAGAAAATTTAAATATTGAATAAGCCGGATGTAAGACCGATGGTAGTTTCTATTGCCGATCTCGGAAATTACATATGTTCTCAGCACACTATCTCATGCCAGACTCTTTAAAAAAAAACCGTCGAAAAGCCGAAAATCCAATAATTATGTTCTTTCCTCACTATTGAATATATTTGGCGTTAATTTTGTAGAAATTAATTATTGACCATTAAAGAAACTACGTGATACAGTATTATTTCTACTTTTTTTAAGTTCTTTGCCACGACCTTTGTTTTGTTGTATTACAACATCTTCGGGTGGGCTATTAGCAAAGATTTCCTCATCCTTACATTTCATATAAACTTATTCATACAGACATTTTAGATGAGGGTAAAATAAGCAGTGCAATAATTTTAAATACTATAGTATATTTTTAAATACTATATATACAAAATATGCCCTTCCAGCCCCTCCAAAACTACTAAAGTTAAAATTTTAAAATATAGAGGGAGTAAAAATAAACATAATACACACGTTTTTTAAAAATTTAATCGTGTCGTAAGAGCAATTTATTTTATTTCATATACTGTTATGCAGATATGAAAATATCATAAAATATTTAAGAAAAAAGGAAGAAATTATTGATTAATAATCAAAATTGCCTTTTATTGTTATCACGAAATATTGGCATAACAATCAAAATCGCGTTTCATTTTTTTCACATAAAACACTTGTTTTAGTTGAATTATTGTCCATATATTAAGTAATATCTTAAATACAAATTTGAATTCATGTAATTTCCTCATGGTATCCTTGTGCTAACGTGATAAAATAACGGAATATCCTGGTTGATGGAGTAAAAATACTGAAGAAAACGCAGACAAAAACAAATCCTTTACAAAAATTTAAAGTTATTTAAAAATATGACCCACGTATCACATGTGTCAAATGAGTAATTCATTGCGTGTATATAAAATAAATTTAATAGTCATTTTCTGCAAAAATGATTCCAAATTATATACGACATATATTCATCGTGGAGTGGTTTTTCATTACTAAAAATGAAACTAAGTTTTCATGATCAGTAATTTATTTATAGAGAACTAATATATTCACTACTTATAAAAATGACGACTGATTAGTTATTATATTCACGACTTATAAAATTTACGACTAAATTTGAAAATCTCTCTCTTTCCAACAAAGTGACTTCACACTCTGTCCAGTTTCGCTGCCGTTGTCGCACTGTCCACAGCAACTTTGTACCCACCGCATCCTACCCACACATATCAACATAGCTTTGTAACCTTAGCATTTTCAGAAATATTTTATTATATAATTTAAACTAATATTATTTATTTAACACTGTTATTTTTTTCATAATTCCTGATTAAATATTTATGGATGCTTCCCATTCCTAAAAATATTGTTCGTCCTTTTATATTTTTTTTACTATTTACGCTACTTAATTATGGAATCATTAGAACTTAATTATTAAATATTTGAAACAGAGCAAATTTCTAATGTAAGGGACATTAAAAATTTGCTCTGTTTCAAAAGTTGTCCGCAAATTCCGCTACGTCAAGTATTGTCATGAATTTGGCCGTACGATTTTTTAAATGTTCACTTTTTTCAACCCTCATTCCGTCTTTTTCCACTAGCTATATATAATTTGTTTCCTTTTTATTTAAAATTGAATTTAATTTTTTTTGTTGGAATTACAGTAATATAATATAATCTTTTGCAGTCCACCTAAAATTATCAACTATAAATTTTGGTTGTGGTTGACTGGAAGAGATCGGTTTTGCAGCAATAATTCCAGAGTATGTTTAAACGTTACATTAAAGACTAGTAAAATAATAGATTAATGAGCTTGACCTCGGCAAAATATTTTCATTAATAATAATGCAAGTTTAAATTATCTTGTAGTTATTGATGGGTTACACGGTAAAATAATTTGTTTTTTAAATGTTTTTTTTAATATCATTGCTGGAATAATTTAAATAAAAAACCAAATGAGACAAGGTAAGTCCAACATAGAGAAGCGTTAGGCGGCAAAAGTCAAACCCACTTAAATCTTTCATTAGCTATTTCAAAAATTATGTAAAAAAGTAGTCGGAAAAAGGAATTAATTTCTAGAGTAAATACCCAAGCCACGTATATATTACGAATGATATACATGACTTAATAATATTCTTTAATATTAATCGAGTCTCCAAAAACTTTAGCGATATACTAACGGAACTTTTACAAATTTTGTGATTAAATCGGAATACGTTTACTTAAGAATTTCCAGAAGGGTCAACCCTATAAGATTCGATACATTTTCTATGACATACAAATAAATGGAAAGCATTTATATACGAAATAAATAGCATAAAGTAAAATAGCATGAAGTAACATGGACTCGAAAATGGACTTCTTTTCTAACTTTGGACTTCTACTTACGACTACACTCTGGAAGATCTTAAAAGTATGAAACGGAATGCCATAGAAGAAACTAAAATGTTCATACTCACTTTTGCTCAATTTTGGTAAATTTTCAATGAAATTGAAATATTTATCCAAATTCGGTAAAAAAAATTATTTATAACTGAAATCGGACCATAAACGTAAGCTTTAAGGGCCTTAAAGAATTTACTTTTAAGACATCTTAAAATGCGAGGCAATAAAAGGGAAAATGTCTCTAAATATAATATTGTTTTCTTCTTTGTAGTCGAAGGTTAGTTTTTTGTACCAGATGGTGCACGACACTTAGGCCTTAAATAATAAACAAAAACATTATTACAATCAAGAAAATGTAAAATGTGGTTCCATTTTCTTGCTTATGCATACGAAATGTCTAAATTGATCATAATGCGCAAAAGTCCTCAAAGTTTTTTTGGTTTTTGAAGTCGGGTTCAGTTTTTCGAACCTTTATTTTATTTAAAATTTTAGGAAGAGATTATTTTGGTAATAATTAATAAAACTACGTTGTTTTATAATACCTCTATGAAATCAACAATTCCAGTATTAGCCGCTATATTGATTATTCACAGAATGTTAAATTATTAACTTTTCTTCTGACTTTGCCACAGACGCAGTAGGGTAAAATCGTAAAATGTATTAGGGCAACAAATATTAAGTGTAATGTTTAGGCGTAATTAATGGAATTATTTACTTACAAAACTACCCGCAAGTTCATCTAGTAGGTAGTTACTTTTTTCATTTCCTAATGCTACGGAAATATAATAAGTGTCATTGTATTTTTCTCATTCGAACTGTTAATTTGATAGTTTTTTTAAATGCAATTTTTAAATCTTTCGAGACACAATTGGAAGGGAAAGCCATATTTTATATCTATATAGCCTTTTCTATCTTAATATTAAAACGAATCCAACAACATGTCATTTATTACTCCGATAGTTTGATCTCCAGGGTGAAACATAACTATTAGAACCATAACCTTTCGTTTTCTACTTTACCGTAGTTGCCTGAAAATATTTATGCTAAATATACAGGAATAAATGTAATAATATACGTGAAGAAAAAAATAAAACAAACATATATCTTTAGATAATATTGTATACAAAAGTTAACTGTAAATTTTAGTAAAGTTTTAACTTTTCTCATTATACTGAAGTAGGAATAAACACTCACTTTTCCCATAAAAGTATTCGCTATTGAGGACTAACTACCTTAAAATTAGTTAAACGTATACAAAAATTTCAAGAGATACAGACAACCATGAAATATTACCGATTACCTGGTAATTTATAAGTAAAAAGGGAATAGACACGTTTCATTTCTAAAATTCCTGTTGACTTATTTTTTTAATAAATGGTTAGATTGATCGGAGGGAAAGGGAAATAATTGTTTTTTGGACAGCAGCAAGCCATTTATTTTTATTACTTGAAAAAAAATTATTAAAAAAGGATCAACTATAAAGCTCATTTAAAAAAAGGCAAATAAAATCAGCCAACATTTAAAAAAGGGATTTTCTACTCTATTGATACTAACTGTTTTAACATTTACCAGAATTATAAAATCCAATCGAAAAATGTGTTGGTAAATCAGAGTGCATTAGATGTTATACTTCATTCTATTTATCTTTAATCGTTACCAGACTGCTGACGACATTTCTTTGTCGGTCGAGTGGAAAATTTAAAGTCCAGGTTGGAAGAGCTTTGCGTAAAAGCTTTTTCCTATCAAAGGAACTATTTATCATTCGATATTGCAGCAAGATATTCAAAGTGCTGGTAGGTGTGATGTAAATAAATAAAACGTACGTCTAGATAAAATGTACTTTAATCGGAGTTTAAAACTAAATACAGGAGGTAAGTATTACCATGACATATTATTAAGATATGCTGGATTTTAAATTATAATACCATTTCTAGTTTCAGGAAATACAATAATTGAAAAATTTTCGATTATTCAATAACTTCAATTTAAAATATCGTTGATAACGCATAAAAATGAATTTATTTCAATAATTAACTTGTTAATAATATTAAGCGAAAATAAATTAATTAAACAGTAATAAGCGTTAACGTCAGGCTGTAACTTATTATTCATGTCATTGTATTTTACTCACGAAATGTTTCTAGTTCTCTTAAAGGTAATAATATACCCGTTAATTATTTTATCGCCTGAAAAATGTTATCACCACTGGAATAAATTTGAAAAGGTTAAAATTTTACGTCAAGCGACAGAGGTTTATCAAACAGCCGATGCCATATTAAAATGATATTCATTTATCGCAATGTCGTAATCTGCGAATCCAGATTGCTACTTTCAGTTTGAATTTTTAATTTCAATATATGTATATATATACATATATATATATATATATATATATATATATATAAACATACATACATACATACGTATATATATATATATATATATATATATATATGTGTGTGTGCGTGTGTGTACGTTGGGTTGGCCAATAACTTTTTAACTTCGATTGCTGTCAACAATTTTTACTTTAAATATGCACCACTATTATCTACTACTTGTCATCTAGTTGGCAGTGATAATATGTTTTTTTTGTAAAATTCTGGTTACTTTCATTCAAAAACCTGTGCGAAGTTGTTTTGAAGATACTCTTTAACGTAGAATCGTTTCTCAAGTAAATTGTTATCTATAGTCCTAAATAAATGATAATCAGAAGGAGCAATGTCTGGAGAATATGGTGGATCAATGAGTAGAACCTAGCCAAGCTCCTCTTACTTATCACGAGTACGTTTTGTAATATGTGGTCTAGCATTATCACATAGAAATTAAACTCGATACTGCTGACTACGCACTTTGTTAGTTAATCGGTTCAATTGTTCACACTATATATCTGTATTAATTGTTGATCCCTCTGGAAGCAATTCCTAATGAATAATGCCTTGACATTTCACCATCAGCTGAGCGTCACCTTTTTGGCACTTATTTCAGGTCCGGATACTGAAACTTCTATTTGACTTACTAATTAATTCAGCCAGTCGACATTACGTTTCAATGGCAATAATTCTTGCCAAGTATTAACTATGCATTGAAGGTTGTATTTTGAAATTTTCTTAACTCGCGCAAATGTATTTCTGTGGTGCCATGCCTGCGGTGTAGCTCATCTGCTAATTGACAAGTCATCAGTTGAGGATCCTCCTCAAAGAGACGTCGAAATCATTGAATGTTCAATTTAACAGGACGTCCGGTACGGGGTTGGTCCTCAAGATCGTAGTCCTCCATTCTGAACTTTCTGAGCCAAATTTTTGCCGTCAAGTAAGACACCAAAAACTCGCCCATCGCATGACATATTTTATTTGCAGCAGTTTTTACAAAGTCACCCAGACGAAATTCATATAATAATAGAATCCGTATTTGATATTGATTTAAATACATTATCTTTTATGAAAATCACTAAAGCTT
This sequence comes from Druceiella hillmani, assembly GCA_039881145.1. Taxonomy (NCBI): domain Eukaryota; kingdom Metazoa; phylum Arthropoda; class Insecta; order Lepidoptera; family Hepialidae; genus Druceiella; species Druceiella hillmani. Next base: position 16,630,368 of record JAYKKI010000046.1, on the reverse strand, counting down.
CGGCGCTGACTGTTGTCAACTGATTGCACTTTGGCCTATTTATAGACTACAGTAAAGCCTTCTAAAATTTTCGGGAACTTTTGTAGAAAAGTCCCGAAATTGTGACTAAAAACTTACTAGCCAACCCAATACATACATACACACACACACACATATATATATATATATATATATGTATATATATATATATATATATATACATATATGTAAGTATATATGTATGTATATATATATATATATATATATATGTATGTGTGTGTGTGTGTATGTATGTGTATGCTATTTTAAACGATAAGGTATATATAATTATATTATCATTTACGTGAGCAATGTAGCAAACATAAAATCTTGAAAAAATATGAGTGCGTACCACAAAACTGGGCGAGTTGCCAAAACTACTGAAGTTGTTGGTAATGACATATACCTGTTATAAATAAGTAACAACATCAGAAGGATTTTAATGATAAATAAAAGTATTATTACTTATCATAGTATTAATATTAAATATGATTTTCATGGATGTTCTTTGATGTTTACTTTCTTACCTTTTTAACTCTGTGAAAAATTTATTAAATTGTAAATTTATTATTATTATTTAGGTTAATATACCAAAATATATGTTTTGAAAACTTAAGCAAGCTTCCGGTTTCCAAATATTTTGCTAAATTTTATAAACATTTGTTTACTGTTGTGCTACTAAATTACGGAAATACTGAATAAAAAATACCAAAATTTCACCTTCTACATACGCTTTGGAAAGTTGTGAGAAAAAATGTTATCTGTTTTGATTTATCCCTTACTATTTTTGTTCTTTATTTTTTCTTGCTGCTAATAATTTTTTTTAATTTAATTTACTGCATTTGATTATAATTTATTGACACTTTTTAAATTATAAAAAAATCATGGTTTAAAGCGCACATTTGAATCAATTAATTAAATTACTTATCTGCCGCCGTTTGGAACAGAATACTCTTAAAGCAAAAAGTCCACGTAAATAAAAATGTTACATTAAAGACTAAAGAAAAGAGGTTCACAAACTATTTAAAACTTTTTTTACCCTTACATAAATATATGTCACAGTTGGCAAGTAAACATAAATATTGCCAAGTAAATTTCTCTGAAAATAAAAGTTTCTTACTTTTTTTTCATTCCATGGGAATGAAGCTGCGAGCAAAAGCTAGTTTAAAATATATGTTAATATGTCATTGTAGCTGCACTAACCTTACTTACCAAATAGCGACGGCTACATATGGTAAAGTGCAGAAGGCAATTTCAAATAACAAAACGTGAGGAAATTTTAAGTATTAGAAACCGAGTACAAAGTCATTCAGTATAAAGGCACGCGTTAACGAATGGCTGAATTCCATACACCACAACGCTTCAGTTGGAACATTCTGCTTGGATTGCTCTCATTGGATAACTCTACATGTTTCGACGGTGGCAGCGAAAAAGGAAAATACTCAAAAGTTGGGGCCTTTTTGTTCATGACGCGGAACGTGGGGATCCCACCGTGCACGCTGTCTCGTTTAGTGATCGTATGTCTCGGCCGCAGTGCATGTCTCCAGTTTTATGTATGACCGTCTAACGCTAGAAATAACACCCAAGTTACTTACTATATAATATTTTTAGATGTTTATCGTATGGACATTTCTGAAAAATACTGAAAGCGTTAGAAATATTTTCGAAATCGAAAACTGTGACTGTAATATTTGAAATTAATTTATTTCAAATATTATACTCACAATTTATGAAAAAAATACAACTGAGAAATTTTCTTGATTAATTAAAAAGTAAAAACAAAATAAAAAACATTATCATTGCTGTACTAAATGATCTGTAGGGTAAAAAAACCTTGTTCGAAAATATTAATCTTATGGAGAATACCCCATGTTGATATATCAATTTCTCTTATGTTATGGAAAAAGCTACACAACAATTTCAAACAATTTGTTTTCAAATTTGATTACATAAAACAGTTCTTGATTTATTGTACATTGCCACTGAAAAAGGAGGAAAAATGAAGCACAGATGACTGCACTGAAAATAAAAAAAAATTGTTAAGTTTTACATATTACGTACAGTCTTTAAAAAGCAAGTAAATGTAACAGACTTTCTGATCTTTGGCTATAGATTCCAGGTCGTTACGATAATTGGTTTTCGAAAAAGAACAACTGCGAAATAGCGCTCATAAACTAAGGAAAGTAGCGCTCAAACGGTACACCAACAACACGATCGGCGGAAGAAGGACATTCGCTACAGTTTTGTGGTTCCACTAACCATTTTTTTTATAAATTCAGCAGAAATGCACCCATTGTAAATACTTTACTTTTGAAATATGAGGCAATGTCAATATATCGTCGCGATTATGGTCTCTGGAAACAAAATGGAAGAGTATTTTAAAATGTAAAGAGATGTAACAAGAAATCTATATGATCTGGAAACCAAATTTATGATATAGATAATTTTCTTTTATATTTCAAGTTAAAAGTCAGTATTCAGAAACTTTTAAGATATTTCAAAACTATATAATTTGAAAAATTAAAAACCTGACATATTGCACAGTACTCTGAACCAAAATATACCTCAAATATGATTTAAAGTTGATATAAATAAGAAACATATATTAATAGTCTAAAATAATAGCAAACTTGAAAAATAAAATTGTTTTTACCATGGAAAAAAAAACACATTGAACTGTCGAGATGTCCCATAGAAAAGTGCAACTGAAATATATTCAACATTAGACTGGCTTTTTTTCTTATCCGAATATATGCAAAATAATTTTCCATGTGGGTTATCTCGAATATATGGCCATTGCAAATTGTATTTAATAATCGTTAAGAATTTTCATAATATATATAACAAAATAAATTAACGTGTATAATTATAGACGAAACATACGTTTTAATGAGTAACACAAAAGCGATAAATTATTCTAATTATTGGGAAGCCAAGCAGATTCTAAAAAGATTTAATTCCTCGTCGTTTCATTCATTCCAAACAAACTTTATTTCTATACAAGTCAAACTTATCTAATCCATCATAATTTTCCCACTTGTGAAGAAAAAAGACAAAAGTCAAAATTTTTATTTCGAGTTCTAATTTAAAAATCAATTTATATTATGCTATCCATTCTATTAGGGATATAGGTTATTCGTCTTTTGTTTTATTGACAAATCTTGAAGAATATTATTTCAGCACGGAGTAGATTTGTTCGAGAGAGCTTGCAGGTGAAAAATTCTTCTTTTAATTAGTAACAGATATTATATTATTATTTTTGTAGACACCAAACCACGAGATAAGTGCGCAAGCGCAAACAAGTCTTACTTTATATTGACGTAAGCTATTATACATTTTTGACTATTAAATTAATGCAACAATTCATTTGGCATGATATGGTACAGATAGCTCAAAGTAAGATAATATTTCTGCTCCGTCCTCTGTACAGTTATGGAGTTTCGACGTCTTGGCAAGTTTCGTTAAATGAAAAGAGGCTGGATTAATTTTAAAGTTGATGAATCTTTTATAATCCTACCACAAAATGGGCATCGGCAGTTCTAAAAGATTCAAATAATGTATTGAAATGATTGAAATAAAATTTTAGTCCTTTTAAAGGGTAAATCACTTTATGAACGATCATATATCCGATACAAGAATTAAAAAGAAAATGGTTTTTTACAGCGAATGTAGTTCCCATAGAAACATATTTGGATGATTATTGATATACATGTGGATAAGTATTATATTATTCTAGCCAAATTAATGTTTAAGAAAAAAACTTTTGGGCCATATTTAAACAATTTTAACTGAGAGAGTAGATAAGATACTTTAATTTATTATTACAATAGGATATCATAATTTGTTATGTGAATAAGATGTATTATCATTAGAATGATTGATAAATACGTTACATATTACACAAACTAACTTTTTCTTATCTACTTTCCATACGATAATTGCATAAAACTCCAATAAAATGTTTCTTATTGTATTTATGAAATGAAATGTAACATTATGCATTTTTCAATACACATGTTATGACTTTGTGTTCCTTTATCGTAATTCCTTTAAGCTAGAAAAAAAACTTAAACATTAGATTCTTAGATGGGATTTGTAACAGACACACAGTCACGCACGCGTCCGCACTCGCCCGTTTGGTGGAAAGCTGAAACTCAAGCCCTTACATGTGACCCCAATCGCGCACACACCCTAGTTCGCGACTGTTTCAGCGCCTGAGTTCGTGCCCCCTACATTTATATGTATTTGTATATATGTATGTATATATATATATATATATATACATATAAATATATGCTATTTTAGATTTTGTTATTAAAATATTGGAAATAATGGTTTTGAGTTCATTTTCAAAAATCTTTCCAATGAATAAAATAATGGAATAATGTGCATGTGTTTATTATTAACTCATGCCAATTTTTAAGAATATGGATATTATATACGTAATGTATTAAGAATTAGGAGTTATAAAGGCGAGAAGGAATTTTGAAATTTATTCTCCCTCACAAGGTAAGATTGTTTTAAATATACTTAAGTAGTTTAAATATATTTTGTAATATACTCAGTAAGTTTTAAAGAAATTGGTTATAATGCAAAAATATAATAGTTGCATTCACAAGGATTTATTAAATATAATGGTAGAGATTTTTCTCAATTTTTATAGGACATAATTTTTCAGTTTACGATTCGGAAAATACACTCTATACAGCATATATACTTATATACATATTATCAACGTACTAAGCATATTTCTGTTTTAAAAAAAGTTTTTCGTTGCAGAAATGTTAGTGATAACATTACAAGTTATGTCGTTAAAAGAATAGGGATAATGATTCCCGGCTTTTGGAATGCGATTACCTAGGGCGTTAAAAGTAAGCATACTGCTTAAGTGGGTCATTTAAAAACAAACTAAAAAACGAGGTTTACATATTCCGGCAACCCTCTTGCCCTACATTGAGACATGTACAGTAACGCGCAATTTCCGGGTCAGGGGTGACTACTCACCTGCGTAATACGGACGTATAAATCACAAGCGACTACACTCATCCATCACTGAGACACTGAGTTCAACCCATGGTTTCATGCGACACGTAACCATATATTATTTAAAGACAATATCTCTTTAAATAATATATTGTTCCACGAGCCAGGATTACTTATTTTCGGGCAAGTTTCTTTGGCTGAAACCGTATGTATTGGCCGCTTTTGCTTGCTTATTATATTTTGAAGTAAACAATTTTTTAAGTCAAAAATTTTATAAACAATTTTTGCTTTTATTAATTATGTATTATTACGCTCGAAGTCCCCGGGGAAGTATTAAAGTAGTGAAGCTTAAAAGTTTAATCTCAGCTTAAAGTTAGTTAGTTAAAAGCTTAAACTGTTTAATCTCAGTTCAGTTGCAGTTTGAATATTGACACTTGCAAAATCTTAGCGTATATTTTATAACATTTGCTATAAACATAACTTTACTTAGTGAAAATTTAATATATTGAGTGTATATTTACATGAGAGTGAAGAGAGGCGTTGATACTTGGCACAGAATTTATTGTTATGCAAATCAAAAATTAATCAAATGCCTATGCGGTATGTATGTGTGTGCGCGTGTACGTGAGAGAGGGTCGGCGATAGTTTGTAAATATTTAAGCCTCACATTTGACGGGTCATTTAGTCAAAAATCCCTAATCCTACTATTTCACAATTTTTTCAGATCTCGAAACGATATTTTAAAAAATTCACTTAACACTCATATGTTTATTAATCAAAAATCTCTTAAAGCTAAGAATTTTGAAAATTTAGTCACATTCGAACAACAGATCGGAATATAAAAAATTGTGAATTAAAATTTTAGTGCAATTAGTTCTGAAATAATCTAAATTATAATATTTGTTTATTTTGAGAAAAAAATTTAAAAAAAGTGTTTCCAAGAATGCCGATATACTTTTCACATGAGGTAACAAATTTTCTCAACTGCTGAATAGATTTGAATTATAATATGGAAATTACTTAATATTTTTGTATTATTTTGAGTTATATATTAAATAATAAGTTCTGTGTGCATCAATTGCAACTTTACTCTGACGAAACATAGGTTCGCATTAACAATAATTTCAGTATTTAACGGCTAGTGGGATTATAATTATATAATGCATGTATAAATGCGATTACCGTAGAAATATAAATGCGATTACCGCAAAATTGACAGTATTTTTATCTGTCAAAATACTAGGGATACTTAATTTATTTATTTTGATAAATATTTATGCATACAACACTATTCCAATATTTATTATATTCAACCATTTATGGATGTATACATTTTTTCAATGAAAAAGGAAGAACGGATATCTGTAGGCCATATCGAAGATTTGGAGGCGCCTATTAAAAAGTCCGATTTGATTTGAAAAAAAAAATGATTGTAATACGAAAAATTGATACTAATATTTAGCCATTTATATGAAAATGAATTACTTTAAATACAATAAACTATTGGGAGAAAAAGTTAAAAATATTTAAAATGTCTGAAAAATTAAAAAAAAAATTATAATTTAGACCCTATATTTCGCAACATATTTGTAATACGAATAAAAATCTTTATTAGTTAATTAAATCTTTTTTCTACTATTTACCAGAATTGAAATTTATTTTAAAACGTCTTAAAGGAACTAAATAAAATTATTTTTAATCATAAAATATAATATAAATTTGAGTTATAAAGTAAATTTTGATTCAAATTAACCCCTAACAAATTAATAAACTTTGCATTCTTTTCGACTTTTTTTCAGGTAATTATATTTTTGGTTGTTTTAAATTACTATGCCAGTGATATTCATTTACCAGCATCGACATTCATTGACTCCGTCATTGGTAAATACTCTCACTGTTCATGATTTCAATTTCTACCTTCTACCATATATAATTTGTCCCCCGAGCGTATGTAGCTGCAATCAAATATTGGACCTGAAATTACAACATATCTTGACAGTTAACAAATTTCCTTTATCTTGAGCATAACTTTAATTACTTTTACTATAAATCCAGAATTACTTTTCACGGCATCAAATAGGGCGAGTATAAAAAAACTTTAAAACATTCATAATTGGCTTCAATTTAAAACTTATTTTCATGAAAGTTCATGTTTTTCTTCAATGACGTAATAGTAATTAAGGAAAAAAGGAGGAAAAATTACCCAAACCTTCTGTATACTTCTCGATATTATTTAAAAATTGTAATTAAAAATAAGAATAAAATTATCAAAATGCGAATGGATGATAAATTAATTCTAAACAACACGAAATAAAACCCATATAATTAATTTAACAAAAGTGTCTGATCCAGCATCTTAGTTGAACCCAGAAAATAATTCGTCTATAGGTACTGAACGTGGAAAATGCAATGAGTGTTATTATAAATATTGCTTTGAATATGCATAATTGTTTTATACTCAAAATAGAAAACGACATATTGAAACAATAAAACAAACATACATAGTTATTAAAATTCCTGCAAGATGATCTTCGTAGCATAAACCTGTTGTGCTTAAGTAACTCAGATAAAATGTTTAAAATTATTATCGGTTCATACCCGCAAATATACGTACATCCTAAGTAAGAATAATATGTTAAATACTAAGTGTATGTTTAAAGCAATGCCTTTGAAAATAGTCAGGTCTAAAACTATATATATATATATATATATATATATATATATATATGGGATAATGGATAAAACGACTTCAGACGTATTTTGAACCTATTTGCGCACGTAGAACGTAACACAAAGAACACCGAATTTCTGTCTTTCCGCACAAGACAATAGCGCATGGCCAAACTTTGGAAATACACAACTCATCTTTTCTTGGGCAGATAGTTTTGCACATTTTATTTTATATGTCAAGTGGTTTTTTAATCAGTAACTACGAGATGTTGAGAACTTCACCTTTGTCTTACCTTTAGACGTCTGGGATAAATTTCTCATTTGAAATAAGATCGAATATATTCAAATATACGTATCAATATATTTACTGTCAATAAAAACTGTTCTTTCAGTTGCATTATTTTCAGTAATTTACCAACGAAATGATATTTGAGGGAAGCCAAAAATTTAACTTTATTCACAAACAAGGTTTCACTACCATACAAAACTTGAGCCTAAAATATGAATTTAATACTCGATGATATATACTCGATGATATATACTCGATGACCTAACTTAAAATCATAACCAAGTGCCGAATTTTCATATAAACCTGACCGCGTTTGTCTTTCCCGAAATCTTTACATTTGAGCTCTTCATGATTTTTTCCAGTGCATCTGATATTATCTGTATATTTGATTGTTTACCTTAATACTGAATTTAAACACAATTGTCGTCATAGTGAAACATATATGTAAATTGAAACCCAAATGGATAATTCAAGCAGAGTGACGGAAGCGTTGAGATAATTAATTAAAACGATACCGGTCTTATATTCATGCTAGAACATTTTTGGTATCTTCACATTTGATTTCGTTTATGATTTTTTGCTTAACTTACTATCCACTTTTAAATACTGGATACAGCATTATAAGTCAGCATTTGTATTATATATATATATATATATATATATATATATATATATATATATATATATATATATATATATATATATATATTTATATGTATGTATTTGTGTATAAATCACCCTCTCAAATATTAAAATATAAATAAAGTAAATTAATTTTATAAAACACATTGAAAAAATTATTTTCAAACATCAATACTACTCCTGTTATTTACGGAAATGAAAGTTATTTACAAAATTTTATTTTCGGTGTACTACAAAGCTTGGTTAAAAAATTAGCGTTTGGATCAGAATATTACAGCCTTTTTCTCGTATAAAGGAATTTGTTATGCACGTGACTTCAAGCGAAATTAACGACAATTTTAATCTTAGTAATTTATCATATAAAACTCATTTATTTCGCAGGTTTTGTTTAAGAAATTGTTACACTGAACATTGCGCATGTTTAAGAATTGAATAATTTTGCTGGAAATTCTATTTTTTATATTTTTTCGCTATTAAACTAAGTTTCTCACTTTTTGGTTTTAGAGCAAGAGTTTATTTAAGATTTTTATACATAAGCAAACAATTCATGTAATTAAATGCTACCTCTCTTAAATTTTGTAAACGGTACGTTGAATACACGCAAACAGCTAACGAATTCCTGTTAGCGTTGCGTGCTTCTATTCTTCTTTGCCACATGAGATTCAAGTTAATCTTAGAGTGACAGAATAAAGTTTATATGGCTAACTGAGCTCCTTCAGCAGTTAAATAGACCGAATAAAAAAATAAATAAAACTTGAAGTAAAAGTAGCCTCACCGGTATTGCTGTAATGTTTTAATATAATTAGCTTACTTTATTTTGGGTTAAACATTTGAAAATACTGATGGCGGTATAATCAATTATTAGGGTAACAAAATCTAAAACTGAAATTTCGTACTTAATCTTTTTAAATCTTATATCATAGAGCTTAAAAATGTTGCTTTTATTTCTATTTAATAATTTGATTCCAAAGTTTTTCATATTTAAATTCTAAGTTCCAAAATTTAATTCAAATTCGAAGTGAAAATTAATTCTGAACAGTTCAATGAAAGTGACCAATGTATCTTACCAGTACTTACATATGCAATTGAAACCTGGATATCACCAAAAGAAATCGTCACCAAACTCAGAGAGCGATTGAAAGAAACTGGTAGGAGTCAAACTGAAAGAACGGAAGGAGAAAGAGTGGCCCAGAGAGAACATCAGGATCGTGGTTGTTATCACACGGGTTAAGAAGCTTAAATGGCCACATTGCCAGAAACTAGGATTTGTGGTGTAATGTGGTTTTGAACAGGAACTAGGGGGCAAAGGCATCCATAAAGTAGGTTAAATATGGATTGGTATAATGACATAAAAAAACAGCTGGAAGGAAATGGTTGGAAAAAGCACGACATCGTTGGGGTATATAATGATATAATGAAGGAGGCCTACATCTTAGCGATGGAACATGGCTAAACAAAGAAAGAAAATCGATTTTTAAAGGAAAAAATCCTAAAGATCTACAATAACATGACTAATAACTTATAAAAGGTAAATTTAATGAGTAAAAATTGGAAAATATTTATTCAGACTAGTAAAATTTCTTAAGAATAATAAGAAAGCGTTGAGAGCTTTTCACCCTAATAGGCTGTCTAGAAATTTTAGCCAGTACGTCACGGTAGCCAGACGTAAGACTATGACATGAAAACATTATTTTAAATTTTATTGCTTTTAACTTCAAATAGCAATATATTATATAAGCCCTTGAAGCTTTTTTCATAATACAAGTTACTTTTCAATACAAGTAAGCATTTTTATGGAAGGATAATATGTAACATTGCAAGTTGTTTAGTTTGACTTACTACACATTTCCTCCGCAAAACCAAAATTACCATTACCGCCTTAGATATTGATTTTTATTTCGGAATTATTGAATTTTCAGCAACCCCACAGTAAAAATTAATCAAATAACACTCAATTTATAAAAATCTGCCAAGCAGTTTAGAAGCTACAAAGGAAGATCCATATACACATACCTACATAAATAGAGTATTAAAGAAATTTTCTTGCCTTTTAATTTCCCAGGTACAAAAGGCGATATGTAAAACTACGAAACGGTAGCTAATTTTCTTTTTCCCGCATAATTGTACCTGCACATGAGATACAATGCTAAACTATTGATAGGTATAAATCAACAGCTTGTCTCCAAATATTACATATGGTCAAAATTGACAGGCTGCTTGGCGATAGCAATGAGTAATTTCTAGCACCAGTGGTTCGGCAGTTCGTAGCTGGTCTGTAGTGTTTTAACTGCGGAATTACAAATATCACTCTAAACCCGTTTAACGGATGGTGGGAAATCGAAATTGGGATTCCGGGGCGCGCCGTGTTCTGAAAAAAATTAATCCTTGGATCAACCCCACATATCACCATACCATATCATCCGCGAATATTAATCATAATTGCTGCAGATAGATTAAATGTTTCAAAAATTTTCGAAGCTAAATTTTTGGAATACACATAATGCTCCCCAAAATGAAATGAGCTTTTCTGAAAATAAATTATTTCAATTTGGTTTGTTCAGAACGATGCATGTAAATTATATGTAACTATTACTTAAACTCATTTTTAAAATACCATAAATTAAATAAAAGAAGCCAATTGATATTATTTCAATGAAGATATTCACTGTTTCAAACTAACATTCAACAATTTGTTTAAGTGCCTCCATTCAAATACACTCCGATCAAATCTGATTTTAATGCTACGCGGCTTTCATGAAGCGAAAACGGGTATAGTAGTTGACAGGGTTTATATGGGTTTTGTAATAGTACGTACTTTTTAAGCATAGTAATAAAATCACCTGCAACGTAAACGGCCGACATTTACTTAACGGCGCGCACCTGTTGACGTATGCGTAGAGTTTATGGAAAGTCGGGTACCAACTTTATCGTACAAAAGTTGACAGTTTTTAGTGGCCGATTCGTCACCCACAATAATTGCTCTTTTGCGTTTTACGAAGGTTAAAAAAAATTAGAGTGAGCTTACAAAAGGATCATATAAAAGCTTTAGTTAGGCAAGAAAGCATGTGCACCGAGGATGTATATAATACATGTATATTATTTGCAAAGCACAGAATCTTCGTAGATTTTCGCGATCAAGTAATTATGTTGCCGTCTGTTTGCACACCAGACTATAGTTTATATTGCAGCCTTTATGCCGGAAAGAAAGTAAAAAGAAATCGCCAATAAAATACAAAAAATAAAACGGTTTCAAAATGTCTCATAAAATAAGCGGGAAAAGTTGCCATGGTAAAGTAAATGAATATCTGACATACTCGGTAAAATAGTATTCCGTTGACGATGATAACAATAGACAATGTTATAAGCATCTCGTCCTTATTGCTTGGACGATGTTTTCACTTAGTTAATAATAAATTTATCGAAACTTGCAAGTTAATGCATTAACCTGGCGCCCTTTTATTACGATCATTTATGTGTTACGCTCCTACATTTAAATGATGAAACAAGTTGACTTTTATTGTATTGTACTTATGTGTATTAATATAATCAAGAGAACCTACGAGCCTTGAATTTAAATAGTTGAGGTCAAGTAAGATGTTACAAAGTGCTAGATATTTGCGGTTATAAATAGACATTGGATCATATGCATTTGTATATTTGCATATGCAAATGCATAAAACGCTATTTTTAAAACGTGTGTTGTATAGTGCGGGAACGCGTGACATGCCACGCAGTCAGTGACGTGCCACGCAGACGCCTCACACACAATCGGCAAGCGTACTGAACCCGACCTACTTGCTCGCTCTAGACGAAATCGATGGCAGGATACGGCGCGCATGGGGGGAAGGGAGTATGGTACTCGTTGCTTCACGTAATTAAAATGTTTGTTACTTAATTGTTCCCTGTGTTTGTTTACCTACGAAAATCTTCTTATGTTTTGTTGAAATAATGCCGCCAGTGAAAAAATTACTTTAATGGAGTTTTGGTTAAAAAATTACCCAGTCCAATTTACGATTGATGGCACTGGGATTTTTTGCAAGGTTTGAACAAGCAAATACCTTCGTCAACAAAATACTAGATCGATCAACATGTGAGTACTACTTCATATAAGAAAGAAGACAGAAACCCACAGGAAGTCGCCAACAACGACTGATTAAAATTTTGCCTTATAATCTGGATTATACAAAGAAAATAAAATTCAACAAAGACTTACTTGAGTTATTTATTGCACGCAATAATCCTTTCTGTCAATTAAATAACGAAATTTGCCAGAAATTCCTTAAGAAGTATTGTACTAATTAGATAATTTCTGAAGACACGCGAGAAAAAAACTACCTTTCAACTATTTACAAAAAAGTGCTAAGTGAAATACGCACAGATCTTTCGATCAATTTAGTATTTATCACCTTCTTCATGCATAGTACATATGAAGGACTTATTTCCACATGAGCAATCTCTTCCAGTAAACCATAACAATTGGTGTTGAAATTCAGTCGGTAGACTGTAAAACACTTTAGAACGAAAATTCTTTGTAGTACATTAAACAAAAAAAAATACAAAAGTTGAAGTGATATAAACTATTGACATGATTTCGGATGGGAAAGACAGGAAAGGACAAGGGCGCAAAGAAAACATTTCAGGAGAGGCAGGACTTTTACACTCAATCTTTGAAATTATTTAGGGACGTGATTTTCCTGATGTCAGGATCCAGGTGATTCCAAATTTTTGCTGTTTGGATGGTGAAAATTTTTTCGTAAGTGGTAGAGTTATGTTTAGGAATAAGCAAGGTGAGTGAACTTTAAGATAGTTGAGCAGACAAATCTTTAAATTTGCCAATAAGATAATTTGGACCCTGAGGATTTTTTAATATATTAAAAAGTGTATGTGAACTTGGCGTCGATCATGGATTTTCATCGATCAATCTTACGATCCATTTGAGACGTGACATGTATTCAGAAATATGGTCATATTTTTTGAGGCGGAAAATGTACCCGATGCATATATTTTGAAGACGTTCCAACTTATACAAACTTCATTAAGATCAGGATAGCACAGATCTCCATAACCAATTAGCGGTAAGAAGAGGGTTTGACAAAAACAGATTTTCGTTTTAGTCGGTAGAAAATTTTGAAGACCTTTTAAAGAGTGTATTCTGTTGAAAACACGACGACTTACATCATTTACATGAGGGCGCCAATTAAGATTTTGATCAATCAGTAGGTTTTATTGTCATAATTACTGTATTGTTCAGTACTAATTTCGGTAAACTAGGTAGGTTTGCTTTAGAAATAAATCTTTGACTACCAATGATGATAGCTTGAGACTTGATTGGGTTAACCAAAAGACCCATTATACGAGCCCACTGATCATATGAAGGGAGATCTCGATTAAGCCTGTCGATAGTTTTTGATAAGAAATGGAGGTCCGAATGCGGATAGGTCATCAGCATAGAAATGATAATTGCTACAGATATTTTTAACAACGTCATCAACACATACTGAGAAAAGGAGAGGAGATAGGACTCCACCTTGAGGTACACCAGCTGTAAGATCAGTCCACTTAGAATACATATCTGACAACTTAACAAATTGCCTGCGTCCATGGAGATATGAACTAAACCACTCAAGTGAATGTTGCGATATATAAAGATATTTCAAGCGGGCGAGAAGAACATCAAAGTCAGCAGAGTTGAACGTACTTCTGAAGTAAAAAAGCACGAAGACAGTGACTTATGTATTATCCAAACGTATATAATCAGCAACATTAACAAGTACAGTTTAGGTACTGTGACCAGCTTTAAAGCCGGATTGAAGTAGATTTAGAGACTTACAAGCATTGAAGATAGTAACGAGTTGACCATGAAAAATAGTGTCAAAGACTTCTGATAGGAGCCATAGAATATATATGGGCTGAAAATTGGGTTATGTAGGTAAGAGAAGGTACACGCACAATACAGGTTTTTTCCATTCCAAAGGCTTTTTTCCAACAGTTGCCAAAGAGGTATTAAAATTATTAGCAATGAGCGGAGCCACAATATATTTTATTGATTTAAGAGTATTAATATTTAAGCCATCAATTCCAATGAATTTGGATGTGTTAGCACAAGAATATTAACTTTAACTTCTGACTCACAGGTATCAGATGAAGACAAGATACCGTTCATAGTTGCAAATTTAACAGCTGGTTCAAATAACACGGATTGCGTAGAAAAGTGTAAATTTAATTGGTCTATATCTAATCGTTAGTTCTCCGAAGTGGTTAAAGATTTTCCAATGCCTAGAGTATCCAGAAAATCCCAAATAATATTAGGAGTACAGTCTCGTAATGATGCAGAAATATAGTGTTTTTTGGCATTTTTGCATATTTGTGAACTTTTATTTCTAAGCACTACAAAATCCTCCCAACGATTTGAGCTGGAACCAGTCCTATACTTCGTTATAACATGATCACATTTGGCCATCATTTTTCTAATGGAATCGTTTAACCAAGGAGCAGCTCTCCGCTCTTCCGCCATTTTGATAAATATTAGGGAAGCATGTCTATCGAGCAGTTATGTGATATAACTATTAAAAATAGTAAGCTTTCATCAACAGAGTGATTGATTGCAATTACATCCCAGTTAATGGATCTGGCATCCTCAAGAAAAGATGGAAGGTCAATACGATTAAAGTCACGGTGGAAGATGCTTCTTGAAGAGGCTTTAAGGCTATTTAATTTCTGGGAAATATGAAGGAGATCATTATGGGAAAGACCGGGTGCTGGAAGTTGACCAAAGAAAGATACACTTCTAGGGTAGCTTACAAAGATTAAATCGAGAAAGGAATGACATTTATCAACATGAAAGGTAGCAAAACATGGGAAAGTGGTAAGGTTATCGGCATTGAAGATGGCTTTCCGCTTCTGGTATTATGCTTGTACAGGCAGGTGTTAAAATCACCCATAATCAATGCATTTGGGGATGAAGGTATGTAGTGGTCAACTATATTTTCAAAATCTAATATTAAACACCAGGAGGAGAATATATGAAGTACGATCGTTATGTATTAAAACGTAATCTGTTTGCAGTGTAGTTTTGAGCCAGGTCTCACTAATAACACAATCGTTCAAATTTTCGAAATAATTAATGAAATCAGAATAATGGCACAGAATATTCTGGGCGTTGATGTGGCAGAAGTAAAGATCTAGGTGTGTCTATTTCAAGAAGGGTTATGGCAAGTGTCGATAAATATATCTTCAGGTTAAAAACCGAGCGAATCATTAGAAGAAAAGGAATGAATGAATGGATGACTTGCCAATATATTATTAAGATATATAAATTAGATATTAACCAGTTACAAAAAAAAGAACCAGAAACAAATTACATGTAAAACAACAAAAAAATTAAAAAAATTATGTAACAAGTAAAAAAAAAAATACAGCTAACATAACATAACGAGTAAATCTAAACACCTTATATTGAGAATTTGAATTAAATTTAATAAAACCAATAATAATAAAAAGGGAATAAAAAAAAATTTTATAAAGATGTCATAGATAAAATGAAATAGTGATCTATGCCCCCAGGCCATAAATTACAAACGGCTCTGCAGTAGAAACAGCGTCAGAGCACACAATGCTTAAACAATACACTCGTACCAGGAGCGTAGTTAAATTTAATACTTAAATAAATTATCTAATATATACTTAAATCAATTATCTGTATAGAATATATTAATTCCAGTTGAAACTTAACTATGACATAGATCGTAGTCGATCGAGATTTTGCAATAAGATAAAAATAAAAGCTGTGCTTTTATTTTACTTTACATTACGTGACCGTTTGCGATGTTGCTATTAGTTGTTTAGAAAGTCAATAAACTATTTTTGGACCTTTTCATGTTTTTGAGGACGTGTAATAATTTCTTTATACCCATCCGGAAACATTACAAGAATTGTTCCGTCGCGCATCCAACAGTTATTGACTTTAAAAATGAATCATTTTAAAGTGAACAACTTCTACCGTGGTCATATGAGCGATTCCATTATGAGTATACGGGTTCCTTTTAATGATTTTTCAAGCAACCAAACTTTATAACGGTCATCTCGGCAAACAAACTTCACAAGTGTAAGCTTAGGAGTCTTACGCTGCATAATAACTGGCACTACAACCCAGGCACTCCAAGCGCTTTTATTATGCGCATTCATTGCAACGAGTAAGAAAAAGAATCTTTATACCTTGCGTAAAAATTGTGTGAGTGACATTTGTCAACTGTGTTGTAGGCATTAGTAGAAGAAACTTAAAAAGTTTCTTCTCTCATAAAAGGGAAAACTTATTTATCACGTTAACTTATTTATGACGTTCTGTACGTTTATGCCTTTCTTGAACACAATCTAACACATAAAAGTTTAATTATGTAATTAATATGGATATCAACCTGCAAAACGACAGATTCCTGTAGAAGATATATAGGGCGTTTGATTATTGGAAAAATTATTCAAAGGGAGTAAAAGAGAGAAAAGAGTAAAGGGCTTTACTCCACTCTGCTAAAGGTGTTTTTAAAAACACCATCGCGAGGCCAAAAAGAAGTGGTTGGTCAATTTGAAAGTTCAGTAGCCATTACAATTAATTTATACCAGCTGGCATTTGACGATCCCTCAATCAAATAAAATATTGCTCTTATTACAACACACTTAAACAATTTACCCGACACCGTTGAGGGACTAATAACTAAACATTTTCCTCTGCGCAAATACTTGGAAATATTAGAAAAAAATATTGAACACAGTAACGCCCTTCCAAGTTCACTATCGGGAAAGGTCCGTGATAAATTAAATATTACCCTCTATGAAAACAGGGTCAGGAAGGAATACGGAAAATTAAAGCATCATCAACGACAACGGCCAAATTCTTGCCTGAAGAAGTTGCTGCAGAAGTAGCGCCAAATTTTAAGTTATGTCCAGTAACATCAATTGATTGATTGATGTAATTTTCAGCCTACAAATTAATATCAAGTGACAAAAGTTATAACTTTTCTGTACAAAATCTAGAAAAAGACTTATTCTCAAAAGAATTATAACTGATTGATTATTAATTAGGTGTAATTCTTGTGATAATATGCAAATAAGTAACAAACGTACTCAAGCTGTATAATCAGTGATTATATATACATACATATATATATATATATATATATATATATATATATATATATATATATATATATATTCGTTAATTTTAAATAAAACATAAGCATGTATTTATATCTGCAAATTAACCTTTAGTGCCGAAATAAGACTATCCGTTTGCGTTTACTTCGAAACTTACTAAAGTTAATTTCTTCGTTAAGACAAATAGGGACAGTGGCTTTAAGGATATATAATCACATTGTCTATATATTTAGACAATTTGTGTTAGTAGTTAATTACTAGCTGTACACTACTACGAAGTCCTAAACCATTAAATATTGAACCCTTGAAGCATAATACGAATTAAACAACAAGTCTTAATTGACTGAGAACGAGCCGGCGTCATTTGCATCAAATACCGCGTTGTGGAAAGTGGCACCGGATGCGAGGCTATTTGCGTATGTCAGTATAGCTAATTACCATGTATATCTAATATATTCAAGTATTTAAAATTTATATTGGTATTTCAAGTGTATTTGTGATTTGTATTAATAAGTCAATTGACGTAGAGATGTCATTTTCAGCCTACAAATTAATATTAAGCGAGAAAAGTTGTAAGTTTTCTGTAGAAAATCTAGATAAAGATTTAATTATGTATTCTCGCAAGAATTACAACTGATTGATTAATAATCAGGTGTAATTCTTGTGATAATATGCAATATATATATTAAATAGCAAACGTATCAGTCGTAATCAATCGTAATCAGTGATTATATATACATATATATATATATATATATATGTGTGTGTGTGTGTGTGTGTGTGTGTTTTGTAAAAAATACACACACACACACATACGTGTATATATATATATATATATATATATTTATATATATATATATATATATAATAAGAAATTGATTCGCCATGTTTTGCATTATCTTAGGGCATATTTGCATGTATATCTTGGCATTTTGATACTGCATATAATCTCATCTATCAGAAATTGATCAGAAATTTTAAATAAATAATTTGTTTAAATTGTTTTAAATGTTTTTTAAAAATATTAACTTACCTAACTTTAATTTCTAACAAGAAATACTGTATATGTTTTTAAACTGAATAAATATGAGTGGATTGATATCATTTACAAAGTGGTTGTGAGGATATTTAAGTAAATATGTTAAAGTATATATTTATATATACTTATACTTATAAATACTTTTTAAAATCATACTTTTTATTATCGGTTTATAAATGGTTATAAACTGCATTTTGTTCGTATGTTGAAAACACCCTAAATGACCTCTATATTTATAAAGTTGTACAGATATTTTATTAAAATCCACGAGTCGAACGGATGTATAATTGAGTTTCAAAATGTTAATATTCATCAATAATTAACGCGTTTTTCTTAAAAAGTGATAGGACACATATTGATTGATGTGCATTTACGTGTTCAAGTTATTATTATATAAATTAAAATAGTAAATGTTAACATGGTATAGAAAGTCACATTTAATATTTATGATAGTCTCTCAATACTATTAATTATTATTATGGCCCTAATTCTTAGAAATAATAGCGCAGCCTGCCATACGGATGGGATCAGGAAGGTAATTTTATAAAAAGTGACGAACAATTTTCAGGAAAATATTTTGAGCCTACTAATTATTTTCGTGTTTTTATTCGCGATCTTCTATGCTTCTTTGTGTCTAATGGACATTGGGCGCAAACATTTTTCACAAAATTTTGGTCGAATAACAATAAATCTTTTTATTTAAAAAAATTATTTTCAATTATTTGGGATTTGTCTTTCAGTAACATAAACTTTTATCTCTATATTTATATATTTAGCGGATTATGTAATTATATAACGCAGTTAAGGTGGCGCGAATTATATATTTATTTAAATATTGTCTGCACTAATACATAAAGCGGAACAGCTTACTTATCCGCGCTAATCTGCGTGCGTCAAGTATTCTTACGTATTGAAAAAAGAATTTATATATATACACACACACATAAATATATATATATATATATATATATATATATATATATATATATATATATATATATATTTATAACTAAACAAAATAATAATATTAAAGAAACTAATAGGCATATTATTTAACAAAATCAATTATCCGCTCTCCGGTCATGTTTTATGTCAATTTATCTTCAGGCATTCCTGATACAAATGCGTGCGTGCGTGCGTTCGCACGATCGCGCGATCGCGTGCGCTCGTGCGTGCGTGTGTGCTTGTGTGTGTATGTGTGCGTACATTTTTATACATATTACAGAATAGTTGGACATCAAACATTTATCATATATTATTTCAAAGAGAAACTTTTAAATTTGGAGTTTTTCCTTAACAGCTTTAAGAAATTATGTGCTTAAGACCTAGACACGGTTTTAAAAAATTTATGCGTCCTTCTCATTCTTAAATACTCCCCATCTTTTTATAAATATTTCCTTCATTTGTTTACCCCACCTTATTATGAAATTAATTGGATCCTAACATTAGAAATTCGTCATCACTTTCATAAGTCGTCGGCAAGAGTAACACCCATCTTGACTGTATCCATGAGACTTTTGGTTTGATCATTATTCTTTCCAGCGTCATCGTACAAGAATCTCAAAATATCTTTTTTTTGTTTTGGTTTCTTTCTCTTCTTTTCATTTCAAATAAAATTTACTTTTTTTGTCCACATTACAATAATATAATATAATATCTTGTAGTCCATCTAAACTAATAATATTCCTTGGATGTAATTAAGTGAAAGAGATTGATCTTGTAGCAATAAGCCTACCGTATATACAATTATTAGATTTAAGCCAATAAGCAAGTAAAGCATTATACTCGGCCTTGATAAAACGTTTTTGTGCACAATTATTCAAAAGTTAAATTGTTTTATGGTTATTTATCAGCTTTAAACATAAAATAACTAGCTGACCCGTGCGAAGTCTTCGCACTATATCGCCATCTAGCGTTTTCCAAGTATACAATTTGGCTAAGATATTTGATGTGTCGCCCACAGATGGCGCTCATGCCAATTGTTATAAAAATTAATTTTTTTATTAACAAAAAGATTTTTTTCGAATTTTTTTATATTTTTCGCCCAAAGTAGAAAACATAAGCTTTAAGTGGGTATTTTTTTATTTTTTTTGGTGCAGTAGTTAAAGAGATCGAGCCGCTCGACTAAAAAACACCTTTTAGAAATAATATATTTAGATTTTTTTACTCTATCCCTCTCCATATGACAATAATATAAAATAGAATCAAATAAAAGCATATATGTACAAAATGACAGGGCGACAGTTTGCTAAAACCAATTCCACTCAATTAGTTTTTTGGCAATTTCGTAAATTTTATAAATCGAATAACGGAAAAAAGAATACATTCCTATAGTAAATATCTAAGACACTTATAAATTACAAAGATGTTAATTATTATAACAGTTACCCAACGATATGCTAACCGGAATTAAAAAAATTGTAGGGATTGTAAATTTCTCAATAGTTCCCATAACGATCGACCAAAGGCATACAGAGTAGGTGAATATATGTGTATGATACGTCATATATTTATATATATATATATATATATATATATAAATATATATATATATATATATATATATATATATATATATATATATATATAATATATATATATATATATATATATATATATTCAAAAAAACAAATACAAATAAAATATCAAATATATGTATAATTCAAATAAATGGCAGTTATTTTTGGGATGACGAAAAATATATTTGAAAATGGAGCTGTATTTTAATTAAACCTAAGCATTCAGTAAATAAATAATCTTGAAAGCGTGTACTTGCTTGTAAAACAAGTACATGTTTTTAAAGTACTTAGAAAAAAACGACTCAGGGATTTAAACTAAAAGATAAAGACAAGAATTCATAAAATAAAAAGGTGATCAAACTCGTAGACACTGTTTTGTCCACAATAAAGTGAATTGTTTTGGATATATGGCACTCTCTATAGATCAGAACTGGGCAAAAGTGATTACACCCTAATAGAGCTTAAATGGAAAATAGTTGGACATATAAAAAGTGATAGATTGAACCTTATAATAATAGAAAACCGAATGTCATAGAAGAAACCAAATGCTAAAAATTGGTCCTCGGGACTAACCACTTATATATGACCACTTTAAAAAAAATTAGTCTTTTTGGAAATTTCATATTTTAAATACCAGTTAGGGTGGATTTTTATATTATTACGTATATTTTTCAAATATTAAGAAAAATAAATCATTTAACAATAAACCAATTATTTTAGAGATAGAAAAGTTATTGAAGATATTCTATTATAGTAAATAAATAAAAATTATTTGCTTATTTGTTATAAACTTCTTACGAAAACGAGATAATTATTAATATTGTTTGCAAAAATATCCGATTCTAAATAAATTATTTCTATGTTATTAAAATAAAAGTATAATGAAGTAAAATACGATCATGAACCAAAGTCGAAATTAGCTTCAAATGTTATAGTTTATTGAACGAAAATGGCTCAATAAACTATAGCAGAACTAACGGCCCGGTACGTGCCTCGCTACGTATAAAGTGAAATATTAAAAAAAATTAATTTGAACGTCGAATTCATTTATTCAAACAAAACGATATTTTATTAATTGCTAGCTATTTTAAAACTTAATCCAAAACATTAGGATAAACAATATTTTTTGTTTTTCCATTTTGAGCATGAATAAACAAACGGCTGGGGTGCCGACTCTGGAACAGGCAACATAAAGTTGGCCATGTGAAAAACATGATTCCTCCAAATTCACACCACAAACGTTAAGTGTTAGCCCTTGGGCATTGTTGATGGACATTGCAAAGGATAAACGCACAGGATATTGTAATCGTTTGAATTCAAATGGCATATCAGTAGGAATCATAGGGATACGCGGATTAACACAAACTTCTCCTTTTGATTTAGCAGTTAAGATCGTAGCTTCAATCAAATTTGGCAATAATTTTTCACTGCCAATCTGGTGCCATTACACAGTTTTGGTGGATTAATAATTCGCAATAATATAATCAAAGAACAAACTTTCAGATTCAAGCAATGCGGTGGCATACCAGCCGGTTCCAATAAATTTAAAAATTCAATTGGATAATTCATTGCCTCATCTTGATTCATAACACTGTCAATTGATTTATATGTTGTGACTACACCTAACAGTTTCGCCTGAATTTGAAAATTAATGGCATTAATATGAATGTTCTTCGGTGCTAAAATGGCGCGTTCTTTCAACTAATCATGATTTCTGTAATTCTGAAGAATATTCGGAAAAACACATTCAATCAATTCATCTATCGATTGCGCAATTGTACAAAAATTGTTCGGTACAGCGATCAATCCGTTGGTATCCGATTTGAATTTTGCCATCACCAATTTCTAACAGTTGTTTTGAAAACTCATGGGCAGCTGGATAATTTTGTAGGTGAATACGCATATTAATGTTCAGTGTCAAATGTTTGTATTTATCTCCAAACAACTGATGCCTTCAAACAGGTATTTATTTCATCAGCAGGAGTTGATCGAGTAATGACAGGCAATGTTTGTCAAAATTCCCTGACGGTAATATCAAAGCACCACCAAAAAGCTGTTGATTACCACGTAAATCTTGCATTGTTCGATTAAATGCTTCTATTGATTTTTTATTCGCCATTTTGCACTCATCCCATAAAATAATTGACGTTAATCGCAGAACTTTTGCTATAGCAGAATTTCTCGAAATATTGCAATTTGGAGTTTCAATCACCTGTACATTCAATGGAAATTTTAATGCAGTGTGCGGTCCGGCCACCTTCTAATAATGTAGCAGCAATTCCCGAAGATGCAAGTGCCAATGCAATTTTCTGTTCCGATCGAATAGTTGCTAAAATCAATGATATAACGAACGTTTTGCCTGTACCACCAGGTGCATCCAAGAAATATAATCCACCTGCATTATTGGACACGGCATGCATGATTGTGTCATATACATGTTTTTGCTGAATATTCATTTTGGTTATATTCGATTGTACAAATAAACTCAAAGAATTGAATTCCTGCTCACGTTGCAATTCACGATCAAACAAATCATGCATCTCACGATTTGGTGCGGTCATACAAAATTGTACTAATGCTTTATTTACAATCGTTAGACACATATCTTCAATTATTATCAAAGCTTCGTTGTACATTTTCATGGTAATCAACAAATCGGGATTTCCTGCATGATGACGCATACGAATTAAAATATCTTCTGCCATAAAATGTTTATATTAGATCCATAATTCAAGTGAATTTGATGGCATACATGTTGATAATATAATGGCAAATAGCATTCGTATTTGTTGTGGATGAGCTGTAGTAGATGTATCTTGAAGTGTTGAATCCCAATGTGCATCATCCTCCAACAAATGCAAGAGTTGACATGCTTCACAATATGTTTGACACAAATGACCGTTGACTGTTCTCAATTCTTGAAATTATTTTGGGCCATTGGCGTTAACTAATAACAATCTCAAAAAAACACTCAGCATTGTTTGAATGTACTGTATATATTCTCCCAATTGCATCTGTTTTTGAAAATGCCAGAATGCCCATGGACTCCTGTTCCTTGTTTACGTCTTTGAATTTTTTTCGAAGACACTTTCCATGTGTAATACTGAGGCACTTCTGAATATAACAAATTTATCGCAAAAGTATCAGTTTCGCATAATTTGAAAAAAGCTGTCAACGTAGTCGCTGGTGGTTGTGCTGTTCTTTCCAATACATTTGCTACATTAAAATAAACACGTTGGCCATTCTCAAGATGCACAGCCAAGTGAACCACCACAGGATGTCTTTCGTGCATTGGAAACGACATAATCCTCCAGACAGCTTCATTACTACTAATATAGCGCCCCATTTGATACTGAGTAATTTCATCATTTCTATTATCACCAGCAACACCGAAGACAGCCATATCGCTCCCTTTATTTACATACTTGCAAATATATTTAATGGATTTGACTGAATTACAATACTCCACATTTATATGAGCATTGAATATTTTCGATAATAATGGACAATACGGAACCACCCAACGATTATCAACGTCCTGGTTACGCATTCTAATGGAATGCGTAACCAGGTTATTCCGTTTTGCCATTATCATTAGATGATCTACGTCGATATAACGGATATCCGTCATTGCCCGTTATTGTTTCTGAAGTCAATTGCCTTGGGTATCGTTTCGAATACTTTCCATCAATCATACATGGCGAATTCATATTTAGTTCACCGACCATGTATCATGTTTTTAACGGCAACTTGAAATAACTCAGGATCAACAGTTAAATCAGGAATTTCAGCTGATATAAGGTTATCGATTTGATCCGGAGGTATTTTATGTACCAGCCAAATTAATATATGTGCGTGCGGCAATCCCCTTTTTTGCCATTTGATGGAGTACATATGGCAACGCACCTCTCTAAATACACATAATTTCACAAATAAATCCATAAGTGCTTTCAATTTTTGCCGAAAAACACGTGCTGTAATGTCATGACGATCAGTTGTCGACTGTCCTTCAAATAAATTCTTTTTGATGTCGTCCCACTGCGGATTACATGCAAATGTAATGAACAGATCCGGTCGACCGTATTTTGGTACATAATACATTGCGTCTTGTGCATATACGTTCATATTCCGTGGGCCACCAATATACGAAAATGGCTGGTCGGTGCATTGAATCTCCTTTCATGCTCTCCAAAAGGTGTTCTATCAGCCCTTATTACGATTTTGTGATTATCAGATGGCATACGATCGAGAGCAATTTTGAACAATTGAACTAATGCGTTATGCTGATCGAAAAACCTTTGTAGCTCACGAATAATTTCTCGTCTTGTATTCAAAACAATTGCACAACGTTGATCCAATTCATGATTTTCATCACCAATAAAATAAATTTACAAAAATTTATGATCAGCGTCGGGGTATGGCAATAACAAAACAGCTTGATGATAAATCTGGCCCTGAATCTTTAACATGTATGCAATTTTAGGTAGATATTGTATCATAATTTTTATCATAATTTTAGGTAGATGTTGTATCATAATTTTTAAAACTATCGAATACTTTATGATTCAGATTGATATAAACATGGGACAATCCTGTTGAAGTATTTACCTTAAACGTCGGCATAAAATTATCTCTTATAATTGTAGTAGCACCAAAAGAAGTCATTTGAAATGCCGAATTGTATTGTTGAATATGACTTAAAAAGTGCTTCGACTTTTGAGATGTCCCAAAAATTAATAAATACAATGGTTCGAGTGGAGTTTCTAATGCTGGAAATCTCACTTTGCCAGTAGCACAACACATGCCGGGCGTTTCACCTGGAAAGTTAGCCGCATCACAGTGTTGACATATTGCGTCTATCATTTCAATGTATCCGTATACACTATAATCAATCTGACTGTTGTAATTAAAAGCAGCACGCATCATTTCAGCCAAAACAGCACGACGTATTCGTGATCGCCGTGCAAGATTCAGTACAGGTAGAGGGTCAACAGATCTATTTCGTGCATTACGTTCACGCTGCGATGCATTAGCTTGTGCGCGTTCATCTGCAGTCTGTGATCGTCTTAGTAATGCCACATTATTTGCATTACGCGTTCGGCGTCCTATATTTGCTCGTCTTCCTCGTGGCATTTTTCCTACAATTAAAAAAGAATAAATGAAAATAAAAAAATAATTTCTACATTAATAGTGGTACACAATATGTTTTTTCAAATAAAGAAACACACATGCATACGTGTAATTCACTTCAACAGTTCAAAACTTAATGTTTGTGTAAATGCGTTTGACAATTTAATTCATAGTACATTTGAACAAAAAATATAACTCAAAGCAATAATTATCGCTGAAAATTTGCTTTAATCGAACCACGTTCCAAAATGAAATGACCGCATGAATGACATAACAACATGCTTTTACTATCAATACTGAAAAAGTTTCAATTTGACAGCATAATCGCCATCTGAAAAAAGGTTCAATTTGACAGCAAAATCCCCATTTACAAAATGATCCGCCATTTATTGAATTCATTTGTTACGAAAAATGTGATAAATGAAGAATCACTATACCGATTTTGTGAAAACTTCACATAAACCATCTACTAAATAGTTCAAACAAAGCCTAAACATTTGGTTTGTATAGGTGAGCCCGTTCTTGAGTTATAAAATTACAACGAAAAGTGGCATTGATTTTTATATACATAGAAGAAAGACAATAAAATGGGAAATACTTGGCACAATAACGTTGTTTTCTTTCCGAAGTCGAGGATCTGTTTTTACAACAGATGGTTCGCGGAAGTCTGGCCTTCAATAGCGATAAAACAATAACATTACTACAAGAAAAAAATGGAAAATGTGTTTCCATTTCTTGTCTGAACTTACAAGGTATCTAAATAGTATGTAGCGTGCAAAAGTTCTTAAAGCTCGTGTTTTTTCTAAGTCGAGGTTTAATTTTTATTGTATTTAAAATGTTGAGAAAAAATTGTTTTGGTAATAATTTAAATAATTATTTCATTATATATATATCCTCCACAAAACCAATAATTCCAATATCAGCCGCCAGAATGATTATACACACAGTGTTAAAGTCATGAATTCTATCTTCACCGCAGTCGGATAAAAAATATAAGTGAAATATTTTCACAATTATTTACTCATAAAAAACATAAACGAGTTCACCTATTAGGTACGTAAGTTTGTTTCATTTCCTGATGCTTAGGAAATATTATGGATGTCATTGTAATTTCCTCATTCCAAAACAATATTTTGATACCCCTTTCACTGTCGTTTAAATGCTATTTCACACCATGTTTTTACACAGCATTTGGCACTCTTAATATTAAAACGAAACAAAAGATACCTCCTTTATTAAAACCGCTCAGTTTGATTGATCTCTAGTGTGAAACACCTATATCTATATACATAGACTGCTAAAATACGTAGTATTAACTTTTCTTTTCGGTCGTAACGTACTTACATAAAATATCCATATTAAATAAACAGAAACAAATTTAATAACATACGTGGAAATAAAAATAAGACATGTATTTAACTCTAGGTTAATTGTATAAGAAAACCAGTTTAAATTCCTCCTTTGGAAAATATTTCGACGCCTTTGTCATAAAAATTGTCAAAGCTGATTTAATAGTCAATTCAAGTTTATTACATTACATACCAAGTTAAACTGAAGTTTCTTATTAAACTTTTACTTTTTCCGATTTTTCTTATCTTCTTAAGCAGGAACACTCACTTTTCACATATCACATGTGTGTATTCAGTGTTGACCAGTTGGATGCCAAATTTAAAGCTCACATTGGAAGAGCCTTAGACGAAAGTTGTTTTCTCACCAAAGTATTTATTTATCATTCTATACCACTGCACCACATTTAGAGAGTTGGGCATGTTGTGTCGGAAATGAATTAAATATACTTCTAGATATAATTCACTTTCACAAGAGTTTCCAATTTAAGTAAACGAGTTTATAGCTGCTTTCGCTAATTTTTATTATTTAAAAAATTACAATTACCCAAAGATATATGCCTCATATTATTAAAATATCAATGATAATACATATAATATATATTTATTTCACTCATCGATTTTATATTGATATTAAGTGAAAATGGATTAATTAAATAGTAATAGGTATTAACGTCAGGCTGTAATCTATAATTTATATATTTTATTTCATTGTATTTTACTAAGGAAATATATTCCACCTGCCATAAATATAATAATATACCCATAAATCATTTTATAGCCTACCGGCGTAAAAAATATCAGCCCCAAAATGAACCAGAAAGATTAAAATTTTACGTCAAGCAAAAGAGACCAGCAATACGACAGCCGCGAGGTGCGAGCAGGAGATGTTCTCAAATTAAAATTATATTCAGTTATATCGCAATATTACAATCCAGATTCGGGCTACTTTCGGTCTGCAATTTTAATTTCATAATTTTTTTGTCAACGGAATAAAGCACTGCTTTGTGAATCACGTATTTTTCGGCAGTGTAAATTAAAATCCGCTAATGGCAGTTTGTTCAGCACAACGTTTACGCCGTTCGTTTTTAAAAACTTATTATCGGAAAAAGTGAATAGGGAGTATTTATATATATATATATATATATATATATATATATATATATATATATATATGTGTGTGTATATATATATATATATATATATGTATATAACTTTTTGTTATATTTATGTGAACAAAATGATGAAATAAACTTGTTACACGAAAGGAAATTTATGTCTAGGGCGCAGACAAATTCAGTATCCAAAGGTATTATTTCCGATATAATAGTCTTGTACATCGTGTTATTCTAATATACTTATATACGATTTTAACACCTTTTACAGATACACGTTATTAGAAAATGGATTTATATAAGGAACTATGCTTTATCAAAGAACTTCGATAATCCTAAGTACACCAGGGTAAATCTAGCTTTTCTTACTCTTCTAACTCTACTCGTAACATATACATATTATCTATAAGTAATACACAATAAATCTTTAATGAAATAAAAAATATTAGAACTAAAGATGCTAAATATGGTACTCATGTAAGTAAAATTTTTTTGTAACTTTTACCTTGGTGACAAATTTATGAAATTATCGGCTTAATTAATTATATTATTTAGATTCATATACCTACATTTACGCTCTATAAAACTTATGTAAGCTTGTTATTCCTAAACACTGTTCATAAAATGTAATGAATATTTCTTTACTGTTTACGCTAATGTATTATTGAATTAATTCGATTCAAACAGCAAAAAATTGCCGTCGTTATGTCTTTCCAATAATCCTTTGAGAAATTTTTTTTCACTTTTTTTGTTGACTTATCCCTCACCATTTTCAGTGAGTTAAAATTGTTCATTATTTATTGTTTTCCTTTCCCCAACAACCAACATTTTTTTTAAATTACCCTAATTTTTTTAAATTACCCTAAGTTAGTTAACTAATTTTTTAAATATTATAAAATTTCGTCTTATACAGTGCACGTTTGAACCAATTAATTACATTCCTCGGTTTCGGGTGAGTAAAAGAGATTACTTGTATAATGGTTCCCTCTTTCTTTTTTTTGAGATACGTTTTCATAATTGAATAAGATTAAAAATTATGCTCCAGTAGTTTTTAAAATGATAATCCCCTATGTTTTAATACTTTCAGCAAAAAAAATGGCATTACCAAGTTAACGATTTGGGGAAAAAAATTTACAATTATATAGAAATTTAAAGTGTGATAATAAATAATACATTATTTTAATAATATATACCAATTTATTGTTTTAGCTCTTTTTAAAAAAAATTGTTGCAATTATGTAAAAATAATAATGATAAATATATTACGAATTATGCGCAGTAATTCCTTTCTTAATTACTATCCCCACGATAATTTAAAAAATTCTAAGAAGACTTGCTCTTTTCCTATTTTTAAATGAAATGCAACATTATACATAACAAAATATATAATGAAGTCGTCTATGTTTGACTTAAATTTACTATCAAAAAATAATATTTCAACCGACGGTATTTTGAATAGATGCGAATGGTACAAAGCACACAGTCACGCACGCGCTGCACCCGCCGCTTTGGTGGTGAGCTAAAATCCAAGCGCCCGTAACATAGCCCGCACCCGCTACCTAGCTCGAATCCGTGCTCGCTTCCATCCTCGAAAATAAAACAAGCTATATTCATGTGTATATATATATATATATATATATATATATATATATATATATATATATATATACCTATTTGATATATCTAAAACGTGCTTAGATAGCTTTTTTGTCCTTTTAATTAAAATATTGAAAATAATAGTACTGAGTCAGTTTTCAATAAATTGTATATTTCATAGGTAATTAAAAAATTACATAGACTGCAAAAATATAAAATGTAGTTGCTTTCCCTTTCGCGATAACCAGTAAAATTTCCAATTTTTTTTAATTATGTCGACTGTAGAAAGTATTAACCTTTAAGTACGTTATGTAATAAAAATTAAAATTTATAAAAACTATAATGAATCTTGAAATTCGTTTTCCTTCTCAAGGTAATTGAGATGTTAAAATAAAGGACAGTTTCCAAAAATGCAGAGGATATCGCAAAAATGTTAATGGTTGCTAATCAAGAGAAGTTGAAGAGGAAGAGAAAGAAGAAGCAAATATAATGACAGCAATTTTTTAAATATTTAGAGGACATTATTTTTTTTCCTTTAATACTCGGAAAATATACTCCACAGATTAAATATACTTACATAAATGTTATTCATGTACTGTGTAGTTTTTCCTTTTTAAAAACCCTTTTCCTTACAGAATTGTTGAAGATAATACTATAAGCTAATGTCGGTAAAAGCATGCAGAGTATAATTCCAGTGATTACGAAGGAGGTCAAAAGTAAACTAAGTGGGTCATCCAGAATAACCTATAAAAACAAGCTTTTCATTCGGTGACAATAAGTTTTCCCGCAACCCTGTCGCCCTACATTGAAACACGCACGGTGACACATGGTCAATAGTGACTACTCACCTGCATAACCGGGACGTATAAATTATAAGCGATTAAGTTTCCTACATCACAAATACACTGAAACCGACCCACGGTCTCATGTGACTCGTTACCGTTGTTGTCTTTATAATATGTTTCGTTCTACGTGTCAGGATTACTTATTTTCTTGCAATCCTCTCGCTGTACAATGAGATACGTACCGTCACGCGCAGTCTCCGGGTCAGGGGTGACTTCTCACCTGTGTAACGGGATATATATATATATATATATATATATATATATATATATCACAATTGACTACGCCCATCCATCACGGGGACACTAAGCGCGACTGAAGGTTTCATGCGACACGTTACAGATGCTGTCTCTAATTTATGTATCGCTCCACGCACCAGAATTACTTATTTTCGGGCGGGTCTCCTTGACTCAATCCTGATGTATTAGCCGCTTTTATGTGATGCTTAAAATACATTTTAGTTTAAGTAATTTATTCGCAACTATATTTCTTGCTTTGGTTCATGCTGTATTATTACACTCGAACTTTACGGCGGCGGATATTAGAAGAATGAAACTAGACTGTTTTATCGCAGCTAAGTAGTCGTTTGAATATTAATACTCGGAAAGACTTATAGTGTACTCTTATATAATATTTGCTATAAACATAATTTTTACTTGGCAAAAATTAAATTTTAAAATGATAAAGAAAAATAAACAAGAATTCATTCGCTAACATTTTTTTTGATATTGGATGTTAAGGGTATCCGTAATTTTTTAAGTATGTTTTACAATTTTCAATTATTAATTATGGTGTAAATTTAGCGACGATTGAAATAGATGAGAAAAAAAATAATAAGGTTTTTTAAGCCTCTATAGCATGCTCTACTAGTTTTTCCACGTGATTTCACTTCTGGAAAAATATATTAATTGTGCTGCAGTTGAACACTAAATTACCTACTATGTTCGCAAAATGATATCAGTCGTAGAATTTGGACGAATATAATTTTCGAATATTGAAACTGTTTTCTCCAACTTCTGCTACTATTTATCACTGTTATGCTTTCATACGTTTTGACATTAAGACACATAGCCTTAAATTTTTCCCAAAATGTGAGCTTTCTAAGATAAAAATATTTTTTTATACCCAGATATATGGTTCTATAAATTATCGCGAATAAACAAAGAAATAAAATTTTCTGCTCTATATTTTTATAGATAAGAACATCATGCTTTATTATATTTACTGAAGACTTCTATAATAATTACGCATAAAGGCGTAGAATCGGGGTTTATGAAAATTCGGGTTTTTGTGTAATGAAAACTGGATTTCGAACTACATTTAAGGTTTGAACTGGCTATATAAGTTGAATACAACTAGTATAAGATGATACAAATGGAAACTAGATAGTAGAAGTAATTTGAAAGACATGTATATGGCTGGCATCTTTATTTTTCATCATAATGTCGCACGGTAATTCGCATTTAATTCTTTAATACGTAGTATGCATTCGCTCATTTCATTAAGAGCTAGGCAGGTTCAGTACATAATCTCACCTACGTAAACGTAATGTGGATGAGCAAAAACTCAAATTCATATAAGCAAAAATTAATTTGGCAGGTTTTATCTTCGTTGAAAAACATTTACTATCCACAACCAGTAAATATAACGAAAAAACGAATAAGCACAAATAGAAATTCAGGTTTAGTATTTTCTGAAATACGACAGGGGACATATTTTTTCCGTGTACTTAGTACAGCCTGAAAATATTAAAAATGTTTTTGAGATCTGGAGTCTAGCTCCTTCAAATCACATTCGACCCTATATATAGATGTACATTTTCCTTTGAGTGCTTAATTTGTCCCACTCGAAATATTTTGATAACCATTGAGATCGACCGGGTTAATATGTCTATTACTATGCCAAATTTAAAGTTTCTGCATCAATCAAGAGAGACAGAGATACGGAAATTTCAGGGATATTATAAGAGTACTGTTTCTTCTTTTGAGGTACGGAGCCCTAAAAATGATAATGAATTTGTTTATCATAATAATTTCATCGTTCACTTCTTTTCCGATATCAATAATATTTTCATTACAACTTGTAGTCTTTGTGTCGCTACTAAATACAATTTTTAGACATTTATTGTTCCTATGTCAAATGTATCGGGAAAACTTTGACATAGAAATAAATAATTTCCGAACAAACTCCTTAAGATTTGTATTTTGTTCAAAATTTTGGCAAAGACTGTAAATTCATTTATAATCCTTTGTCGACTAAGACGTATTTCCAAGAAAGCTTATGTAAATAGGCATTTTCATATCTTTATTATTGACAAAGAGGGAGCTTTCGTTTCTTTTTCACTTTTCTTCGAACAATACCAAGTTAAAGAATAGGTTGTGACACATCTCTTTATAGAGTTTTGGACAGATTTGTATGTTTAAAAGGAACTAAATGTTCAAAAAGTTGTATTATGTAGGTTATTATCATATAGGTGAGAATGCATTTCTTCTTTTTCTGAATTTAAGAAGTTTTTAAGTTCAGAAATAAGGGCTATTATAAGAGTTAAGAGAAACCTTAGGAACGGAATTTACATTAATTTCTAAACTCTTAATTCTCACAGTACACAAATTTTACAGATTTTATTGAGGAAAAGTAATTTAAAATGATCAGATTTTGTTTAAGGGGCTTTTCTGCTTTGTTGAAATTATTATCTATTGGTATTTACTCAGTTTGCAAAATTTGACCATAATTCATTAAATTTTTAAGTTTTGAAAGTAATTTAAGTTCTTTTAACAAAGAGTATATCTCTATAATTAATGCATGTATATTTTTTAAACTTAATACTTTAACGTAAGCTGAAAGCGTGCACTAAACGTCAGTAACATGTTTTGTTTTCCTCAATTCTCTGCAGTACTTATGCAATTTAAAATGTAATGTCAGTAACGGAGATTTCTATTATATAGAATACAAAATAAATGCTTTTTTGCCTTGATATATATTCCACAGGCGATTGAAAAAGGAACATTTGAAATCATACAAAATTTTCGATCTAAGTCAATCCGATATTTTAAAATTCATTGGCCACTATCTCCAATCCGTGTGACTGTTAGACTACATAATACTATGTGTTTCCCATTGAAGGTATGAACGTAAACAATGAATCGTTTAATGTATTTTTTATATATAATTTTGTAACTCATATTATATATATTTTAAAATCTTTCTGCACTCATTTTCTATATAAGCTTTAACTTTACCAAATTTAATACTCCAACGTGCGAGCAATATGTATAAAAGGGGCACAAAGTTTTCTTTTATATTTTTAAAATTTTTTTATTCTCTTAACGTTTTTATTCTATGCCGCGCATAATAAGTACTAAAACTCATTTATATATAGTGTAATAGTTATCATTAAGAACAAAAAACAAAATAGCAAAACTGATCATCTCCTTCCAATTCTAATTGCAACAAGTATTCCGAGGATAATCGAAGTCGACATCATTACTACCTCGAGCACTACGGAATGTGATAAAGACGGCATATAACTAAGCAGCATTCACCCGGGCAATTTATTACTATTTCTGCAGCCAACAATTTATTTGGCAATATTATAGATTCGAAACACTATAATTTAATATGCTTTCAAAAAAATTAAATTGAATATGCTGCTCTTCGAATTTGCCCATTCGTTTTGATTAGATGCCATCGATTAAAAATTTGGTCAATAAAATATTTAAGTTACGTTCAGGTTTTATTAAAATATCAGTTTTGGACAGAATCATGAACCACTTTTAACAGGCTTCAAGGAAGCGGAAGGTAACAAATTTAACGTGTTCATTCTTTTTCATATATAACTCGAAGTCAAGTTGATCGATTTTAATTATTTTTTTAAAGATTGTTTAGGATAAGTAGTATGTAAATATGTTGATAATAACTCTGAAAATATCGTGAGGAACTCCTCAACGACAACCTCATTTAACATGTCATAATACTTTAGTCAAAAACGGTGGGCAGGGTATCATGATGGAGTCGGATGGGGGAAACACAACTCCTTAAATTATAATTAGGCTCATTTGAATTGTATTGATGAGCTTATTGATTATAAGTGATGGAAAGGTATAATAATAAAGCCGGACGGTACTAACATGTATTCATATATTTTGGACATGTCTGGTTTATCGTAACGATATTTTTTGGTCACAAGTAGTGGCCAGGATCTGGTGATAAAGCCAAAAGGTGGTAATGATATTCAGGGGAGTACTATTATTGAGTAGGAGCTCTTTTAGCTTACCTTGATGAGTACTTTATTCACAAATGGTGACTAGGTTGTTATGATGGAGCTAGAAGATGGTGACTGGAGTTATTCAATTAGTAGTAATTCAATTTATAAAGGCGGCAAGTCTCAATAAAATTGTAGGCATGGGTCGCAATTTATACCGTAAATGCAACCATAGTAATTCGGAAAATAATATGCGCCATCTATCGTTGAGTATAAATACTTAGTTTGATTCCGCTACGGTGAAATTAAAAGAGGGTAATGCTATTGATAAGTCCGCATGTGCACATGGACTTATATATGTAGGTATAAATGAAATTATTTTTTCCATTAAATATTTCAAATGGCTTTTTTCCATTTCATTTACGTGACATGAGATATTGTAAGCATTAAAAATGGACAAGTGAAACTTTTGACAAGAATTTTCTTAAAATAGCCAGTAATTAAGAATTGCATAAAAAATTACGAACCAATAAAAATAAAGTTATTCGTTGTAATTTTTAAAATGAAGTAACGTTTCCAAACATAAACGTATTTGCAGAATGTTGCTAAAATTAGAGATTGTTGGTTAATAAAAATACGAGTATTTAGTTGAAATTTTTTTGTTAAAGTATCGTTTCTAAACAAATTTTTAAAAAATCTGAAGTTATACTGTTTATAGAAATGTTAACAGTATGGCACTTTCATTCTGTGGTTATGCATACATGTTAAGTAGAAAGAGAAAAGGGCGTCGATTTGACATTGAGACTAATATAATTAGAGATAAGAATCCGCCAAAGTCTTAGTGTGTACGTAGATAAGAGTAAGGCATTGATATTTGGCTGAAAACCTATTGCAATATTAGCCAAAATCCATGGAAAGCTTATGCGGTATATGAGTGTATGTACGTGAGAGGGAGAGACTGAGTCATCAATTCTTGGTAAGCATCTAAGTGACACGTTCGACATGGCACTTATTCTAAAAATTCTTAATAGTAGCAATGTTTCATACATTTTTTAAAGTTGGGAAAGGATATTTAAAAAAAAATTCCACTCAGCACTCATATATTTATTAATGGAAAATCGCTTAAAGCAACAATATTTTGCATTTGATCATGTTTGAATACAACATTTTAGTGCAAAAATTAGATTAAATATTCCTATTTTTATAACCTAGGAAGAATTTGGGAATTAAAATTTTAAAACAATTAATTCTGAAAAAATCCAAATGACTAAATATTAAAATGACTAAATATTATAATTTAGTCATTCTAAGATAAGAATATAAAAAAAGATTCTTGGAAGATGCCAATGTGCTTTTTATTTGAGTAGTAAATTTGCGTAATCAACGAACTGATTTTAATAAACATTTTGCAGATAATTCTTGCATTATTTTGCTATCACATAATAAGTTTTATGTGCATCAGTAGCAAATTCTCTTCAATAATTTTATGTTCACATTAAAATTCTTTCAATATTTAACAAATAGTATATGCAAATTCAATCGGAAAATCGTTTTATCATTTCAGCCATCACATAATAAGTTTTATGTGTATCAGTTGCAAATTCTCTCGACTCATTTCATGTTCGCATTAAAATTTCTTTCAATATTATATATATTTATATAATATTGAAAGATATATTGAAATTTAAATATATATTGTATATGAAAATTCAATCGGAAAGTCCTTTTATCATTTCCGTCATCACATAATAAATTTTATGTGCATAAGTTGCAAATTACCTGTACTGTTCGTATTTAACGTTCTTTCAATATTTAAGGAATAGTATATGCAAATTCAATGGGAAAATCATTTTTGTAGTTGCAAATAACTTTTATGGTACTGCTTACCATATAATCAGAAGTATTTTCATCTATAAAGTTAATGGAAATAATTAATTATTACTTTCTATTTTTTGCTGCTGACAATTAATAATGTCAAAACACTATTCTAATAATATAATATTGTGCTATTTATGATTATGTGTACACATAATAATTAAAAAGAAAGGACAACGATATATAGGCCATATGTTTATTTCAAAAATGAAGAAACACACTTTTAGAA
Source organism: Druceiella hillmani (assembly GCA_039881145.1). NCBI lineage: Eukaryota > Metazoa > Arthropoda > Insecta > Lepidoptera > Hepialidae > Druceiella > Druceiella hillmani. The sequence goes on along the minus strand of JAYKKI010000046.1, from coordinate 16,592,726 downwards.
GTTCATTTTGACACAAAAGAAAAATTATAATGGCAAAACATAACCAATGTTTTGCCATTTATATGAATATTAACTATTAAAATACTAGTAAATTATTCCTTCAGAGAAGGTAAAATTTAATTTTGAACCCATATTTGGCAAACTATTTCTGAAACGTATGAAAATCTCCAAGAATTAATTATACCAGTGTTTTCAATATTTCCGAGGGTTAAAATATATTTAAAAACATCTTGACCAAAATAACTAAAAATTATGAATAATTAAAAAAATTTAACATAAATTAAAGTTATAATGCAACCATCGATTACATATAACTCCTAATTAATTATTAAACTTTTGATTTTTTTAGGAAATTATGTTTGGGATTGTTTAAATTACTATGCCAGTAATATTCATTCAGCGCTCTCCGGGTCAGAATTCCAATTTTTACGCTGTTTCATACATCGCTTGCCCGCCAGAAATAATATACTGCAAAGAAATATTGGAACTAAAACCAAAATATCCTTTGGCAGTAAATTTTTTTTTTAAATTCTTTGTCATAGGTTATTAGCTGTTGCCATAAATTCAGAATTACTGTTCATTTCATGAGATAGTACGTGTATAAAAAGAATATTTAAACATTCATAAACGTTCAATTTTAAACATTTTTGAGCCAAATGATAATTAAACAGAAAAGAAGAAAAAATTACCCAGACTTTTCATACATCTCAATATACTCTTCAAAGTGAATTTAATATAAGTTTAACTGTAGAATATTACTAGGAAAATTAAATATAATTATCAAAAACTTTAATGGGGTATAAAATCAATTTTACTCAATTTTATAGAAATAAATGAGATTACATTCCCGCTATTTGCTTTAAGCTTTTTATTCTCCAAAATCAAATCAATGTAAATAATTTTATATAAGTATCGTTTGCACTGAACGTATATATAACGGATATTACTATAAACATTGCTTTGAATCAGAGATAGGTCGTGAATAATTTCAGTGGGACTCCATTTAAAAAAAATAAATAGAAAAAAATAACTTGCTTTCCTTTTATGCTTACTTGTATATAAAAATCATTCTTCGATCTTTTAGACGAGAGAAATCCTCTATAATTTTTTTTTGCAACAAGCATTTCATTAAGCCTTCGGCATAAATCTGAAAAAAATACCTATTTCCTATTTTTTTTAGTTTAAATGAAAAAATATATATATAAATTACGTTTCAAACTCAAAATTTTTTATACAAAACCGATACGAAATATACATTACCTATGAAGAAATGGTTGTAAGTTTGATGTTAAGCATAAATTGTATAACCACTTCTCTTCACGCGAACTTTCTTGCTTATTTTGATTTTTGGGTTTATTTTCTTTGCGCGTTACACACACACACGCAGAAAATAAGGAGACGTAAACTAAATTAGACATGAAAAAAAAAATTTTATAATAATAAATATCGCGAAATTATTAACGGAAGATATTGTCCATTAATTAACAAGAGATGTTGCCTGAAATGTATATTTATAAAATAATATAATAAAGATATTATGAAAATATTTTAGCCTTACAATATCCGATACGATATTTTTAAATACAAAGTTATTTTTTTTTCAGTTTATTAATAGCGTTGTTTACATATTACGCCGCAGCTTCTTGTAATGCCAGTTGAATTTAATCATCTATTTACTATTACATGAGTAAAAGATATTAAACATTGTAACAATTCACTTGATTTGGATATAATTTGTCCCCAAATAATTCTTATGGTAACGGGCATTCATATCGTGATTATAATCATATTTAGCTTCAGAAGATTTGAATATATAAAAGAACGTTATCAACTACGGCTCGTATTTTCAATCTAAATAATTTAAATTATCAGTCCATCGGCGTAATTTAAATTATCAGTCCATGACTGTGATGTTAATGATATTAAGAGACTTCACGAGAATAAATGGCGGGATGATTTTATTTCGGTCTTGCTTCATATTAAAATCTTTTATGCAATATGTCGTCTTTCTCAATGCTTATATTTTTTTGCATATTTTTAGTGGAATTCCATTTCATGGATAGTTAAACACAGTGAACACAGTTTATATTAATAGAAAAATTTTCGGCAAAAGAAAATGTTCGGCGATCGAAACCGCCCTTTAAACGGTATTAAAATTATATAAAGTGTACTTCACAAACACCTGATTAAAATTTCTTAACTGGATTTTCCAAGCACACTTTATTTACCAGCCGCAAAACATTTGATAATATTTTTGAATTTTAATCATTTAATAATTCATCTTATACTTTTATACAAAATCAGTAGCAAAAAACACAAGCTTATATTTTCTAATTTAAAATAGTCACGGAAAACCCTGTTAAAATTTTTAAAATAAAGAAATTTTAAATTTATATTTTGTAACTTTTAACAATCTAATAATTAATATGTTTCAAAAAGGACCCCATTCGTAAAAACCTGCTGTGCTGTTTAGGAGCTACAAGGAAATGTTTATATATAACATAAGTGTCTTGCCTTAATAATATAAGTATCTTGCCTTTTAGCTTCACAGACAAAGAAAATACCTCAAATATTATAGTTTTCACACGCAACCGCACCTTTGCAAGAAATACTATACTTGACTATTGACAGGTATGAATCAACAGTTTGTCTTCGACCACTGCATATGGCCAAGCTGTGTAGGTTCTTTTCCGATCGGAGTGCGGAAATTCTCGCACCAGTAACACTGCAGCCCGCAGCCGGATTGTAGCAATTTAACCGCGCAATTGTAAATATTACTCAGTATACGTTCAACATGCAACCGGAATTGAATCCAGTACTTCCGGTTGCGTCGCGCCATCAACAATGGTTAAGTCTTTGATCCACCCCACATGCCGCATTAGTGACTGCATCACTCGAGAGTATCCATCATGACCGGTGGAGATATAGTATTTATTTGCGCATGAATTTAAATATAAACATTTGAATATAATTTTGTGCTAGCTGTTTAATGGTTTGTAGATACATAGTTCCATAACTAAAATTACATTCCGTATTAATACGAAAATAAAAGGCTTTCACTATTACAAAAAATATTCACGCATGCATGTTAATCTAATAAAAACACAATTACTCCACCAGCGGAAAGGAGGTCAATATTAACAAACGCATCAAATTCTCACGTTTATTTATTTAGGTTTGGCCTTTAAATGTCTGTAACAATTTACACACCTATAATCCCCTTTTATAACTACGAGTGCGGTATTTGGCTGCTATAGCTAGTTTAATTCAAAGTTTGCAGTTGATCTCGTTAGCGAAGCGGGATGATGAGCAGAGCGTGTGCTTAAGCCGTTAAATCATGCGCACCCCACTCGTTTGTTAACACCGTGTGAGTTAGATATTTTATACTCGGCGCGTTGTTAATTAATCTCGCTTCGATGTACAATATTTGCGTTTGGGTTTTACTTATCGCCGGTTGCAGTCGCTTTATTAGATTAACTCGAATGAATGGGGTCAATAAATTTATCATAAAGGATATTTCAAACCGACTCCAAAAAGATAAGTCTTTAACGAGTGGACAGATTTTGATGATTTTTTTTATTTGTAAGAGGATTTTATAGATGCAGGTCTCATATAAACATGATGATGATCTCATGATGAGGTCCGAAAACTGATGGAACTCCATACCAAATGACAGTAAATTAATTATGATTCAAGATATTTGATACGGGTAGTTGTTATTTTGCGAAATAACTACACCGTCAACCAGGTCAGAGTCTGATAATGAGTTCTGAAGTTGAACGTTGAAACTCCTTAATGAATAGTAAATTGGAAGTGATTCAATATATATGCTACTGGTTATTTATTACTGTAGTTATTACTTTGCAAAATCTTATCTTGGATTTCAGATGTGGACAAAGGAACTCTTCAAATGGTCCTTTTTAATTTGAAAAATCTGATATATGACTTCTGATATGGATATCTGAGCTCCTCACAGGCTATCAGCTAATCGTTGACGGTTAATACTATCGCTTGATTTCTATGTGTTGTTGATAATTAATTTTAGAAAAAGAAGAAATATTCTATAAACTGGCTTTGGCGGTGAGTTTTAATATTTATCGAACATTGTATGAAAGAAAATAATTTTGATGGTTAATATTAATATGTCAATCACTAGAAATTCCAAAATATAATATCTTTTAAAAAACCTGCTTTAAAAATAGTAGGTTATAAAAAGTAAAACATAATTAACTTAAAAGTAGATACTTACCTATTTGTAATAAATAACCAAGTTTCTTATTTTTGAAGTCAGTTTCACCACCAGCGATCAATACCTATTTTTCGTTAATTATTTTTTATCTTTTAGTCCTTCGTTTTCCGACATCGGTTGTTCAAAAGATATTTTATTGAAGTTAAAAGACAATAAATATAACACCATTACATACGTTATACGGAGTATATTGAATGAACAACGCGTTGATAATTGTATTCTTATCACGTTTTATAAATTGATTTTTAATATAAATTGATCGATACGTTATTAAAAAAATTAAAGTAGTTGCAAATTCTCTATTTACATACTTCAGATATAACTGGTGTACTGAATGAAACGTTTGAATAGCTTGCTAAAAGTTTAAACTTTTTACATATATGCAGATAGTCATAATAAGCATTATGTTGCATATTTGTATTAATATGACACTTTATCGCTGTAGAAGACTTCCAGTTTCATAAAATATTTGAGGATATTTAGCTACGCTGCTACGGTTAGGTTGTTATTATTTAAGGCTCCCAAGTTCTATGAAAGTTATAATTTTAGTCTAGAAAGATATTTTATAAGTAAAATATTACATTCTGGGTGATAGAGTACATAAATTATTGCATTCGTCAAAAAACCAAAATTTTGCGGGTAATTGATTACAAAACAATAATAAATACAATAAGAAAAAGTATCAGCATGAAAATTCCTCTTTGCGTGTCATCTATATACACATGCATGGGTACTAATATGCGTGTTTGTTTATATACCTAGCAATGTGTCATATATTGTTTGCATATTAAAGGTCAAACACCGTGTCGCAACTCAATTTCATGTCTATAAATTTTCTCAACACCTCTTGCTAAACACCAAAATAAATTGGATGTTTTCATGAAGAAAAATTAGTGGTAATAGATCACGGGATTACAGGATCTTGTGGTCAACATGCATAGAAATAAATTAACGTCAAATTCAGTCAGGTAACAATAACTGGAATAACTAGAACATATTATATTTAGTACTTTTACAGTATAAGAAAAGAAATCATTCCAAAAATCTATATGACAAAGAAATTGAAGTAATTCTGGTCGTCTCTTGTAAATACAAATGTTACGAATTAAAATGCACTAACGGTAAAAACGATAGAGTATGTAAGTAAATACGCGAAGCGTCTTGACGTATAAATTGGGTCCACGGAAAGTCGGGCACCGAGTTTGCCCTATAAAAATCAGCAATTGTTGGTGAATAACTTACTGCTTAAAAGAGTCGTTCGTCTGCGTTGCACGTAAGATAAAATAATATATTACCTTAGCGCCCCTTTATCGCCAGAATCTTTGTTACCCGGTTACTTTTATAATGGAGAACAAGGTTTTTATTGTATTTTACTTATGTGGTAATAATAAAATCGAGAGCATTTGCGAGCTTGAACGTGAGTATTCGAGGTTAAACTCGTCGTGATAAATTGCAAAATATTTTTTTTAATTATTTTTAAGGACAATAAATTGTAACCTTACCTTTATAAAAATATGTACATTTTTTTTTACAGAACAAATAAAAGTAAAATAGACAAAAATTATGTCAAGACATAATTTTTAACTATTTTTGTGGTTATTTCAAATATCCACAAAAATTGTTAAAAAATTATATATTATAAATATGCTAAAGGTTGCATATTCCCATAACTTCAAATATAGACTGAACATAATTCAAACCCCTCTGGCTTGTGGTATGAATTTTATTAACTATCGACTCAAGAAAATTAGCCCGTAAGGTTTGATTTCAATAGGAAAACACTTTTATATGTACCTAATTTAATTTGGTTTTGACGTATCCTCAAAATGTGGCAGGTAAACATTCATAAATATATTTCTAATGTACAGAGATAATTACTTAAAAAAAATTGTTTTGCAAGTTTAGTTAAGACATTAAAGCAGCATTAATTGTTTTAACATTGTATTTCACTGCAATAATTATTTAAAACTGTAATATTAGTAATATATCGATAATCGTATTGTTATGAATTATTTTTGATTTTAGTTAAAGTACCTTTATGTAAACGATTTTTATTAAACATTTTACTAGTTGCAAAACAGTCAAAATACTTTAAAATGGCTCTTATAAATATTCTTATTCATTAGTCTATTATTCAATTTATAAAAGTCTTGCTAACTGAAGCTGTATTAGATGTGTTCGTAAGTTTGTCTAAACAAATATTTTTACTAAGGTAAAGATAATATCCTATTTAATATTACATTATATCTAAGATTATCATCTATCTCATTCGATTGTATAGAGAATACAGGTCGCATCGGACTTTGTACACATACAGTCGAGCTCGGGGACCTAAGTGCTTGTCTAATTAAATATTTTCATTTGCATTTGAAATCTAAATCTGCTTAAGAAAAATCAGAAAATTATGTCTAACGTTTTTATGTCCTGAATCAACAGACACATACACACACACACACGCACCCACACACACACATATATATATATATATATATATATATATACATACATATATCTAGCATAGCAACATATATAGAAAATATTTACGTTAAAATAAGTACAAAAGTAATTTTTTCCAGTAGGACTGAAATATAATTTCAAAGCAGTTTATATTACTTTCAAAATTAAAGACGAGTTAGCGATAGAAGAATTGTACAAAATGTTCTCAATGTCATCTGGTGACCAAAATAATGTATTGTTGTTGCATACAAAAAATACAATGTGTGTATTTTAAAAATATAATCCCAAATTCATTTATAATATAACCTTTTTAGTTTCAATGAGCTTTGTATATTTTTATCATACACATGTGAGTCACATTTTCATGTAAGTCATATTTGTTTTCCTGTTTGCATAATCAATAAGAACTTTGTTTTGGGATTTCATTTTAAGACGGTGTTTATGATTTATATCGTCACTATGGTACGAAATTGTAATTTCACATTTGGGAACTAAATTCTGTCACATTGATGATATGATGAATTTTACTTGGCCTACCTATTGTGATATAAGAATAAAGTCTAACAAATGCTTATGCGATATGTATATGTCAAAAAATTCACAATTTCAACGAGATTGTGAATTTTTAGAGAGACGATTCGAGAAGATTGCTTTATAAGTACGTAATTTTTCAGTGACGATACAAAAAACTATGGACACAGCGTAAATAATAGGTGTTACCATTATGATATATAAATCTTTAAAATAATATACGTTTTCACTAATTATAATGGATTCAATAAATAATCAATAACGGAGCTAGTGAACAAAATGTACACTAAAATTTTGTGTTATAGTCAATTCAGTAAATTTTCAGCAAAGGGATAATTTAATAGGTTTAGGCCAAAATGTTTGAAGTTAACTTGATTGAATTATTATAAATTTATGCATAAAATCACTTAATATTATTTTGTTCTACGCAGAATATAAGACTTCTTTCATCATTCTCCATAAGTTTATTTTTAAACTATATAGTTGGGGACACCGCAAGGAATCTACAGCTGAACGAAGTTTTTTAGGGTATGGTTTAGTATATTTACTGTAGCAAAAAACCTTAAATTTGTGCGACATTTTAACATAAAAAAGGAACGATATATATGCAGTCTACCGTTATTGCATGTAATGTTAACTCAAAATATTGGAGAAGTGGACTGCCATAAATACATTGCGGATAATTTAATGAAAGAATATGCAGTCAATACGTTTTCTTCCTTGAGTCAGTGCGTTGAATTTAAAATATGAAAGATGTTCTTCGTAACTTAGTAATTTTTTGCTTAATCCAAATATATAGGTGATGTGGTGGAAATATTTCTTTTGCACCCTTTCGATTCATTTCAAAAAATTTTTATAACTTCATTTCTACACCACACATCAGTAAACAATCTGACTGCGTACAAATAAATTGTATAAAGAAAACAGTTTAAACATTCCTAAAATCATTGCTTATCCTTAAGACAAAAAGCAATATGTTCATTTCTTTACCGGTAACGTGATCCATATATTATTTATCATCTACAATTATTCCTATATCATTAATGGTACTATATTGAATATATTTTTCATTATAAATGAAATGAAGAATATTATAAGTTTGGTAACGAACAGAAAATTGTACGTAGGAACATTTATTAGGATTTAGGTGTATTTTGTCCTTAGAACACATATTGACGGAATGTGGAGAGTTTTTGGAGTCGTGCAATATCTTAATATTTTATATCATTTTGTAAATTTTAAAACCGTCTGCGGAAATGACATGCTTAGCATGTAAAAGTTCCGTGGCATAAGTCAGTTTTAAAAACAGCAAATAATATATCCCGAGGAGAGAGTCCTGTGATGCATCAATTTCTGGTTTACGTTGACTAGATGAGAACCCATTAATTATAACGCAATATTTCCTGTCTGCCATTTGCATTTGAATTCATCGGTTTTCTATATACATTTAAGCAATTTTATTGTACCCGTAGCCAATTTTTTTGTAATATCTGAATTTGGATTAGTAGCATGGCCAGCATTATCTAAATTTCATGAAAAATTCTCAATCAATTTCAGGGGTGGAGAAATACAATCCGCAAATATATATTAATAAATGTTAGCCTTGTTCTAGTGAGGCATTTGATAAAAACCCTCTTCTAAAAATATTTTCTATATCACTTTCCTACCTATTTTTCCGAATACTTTCATATTTCTTTAGAACAGGATTGAGGGTTGCTGTACAGTTTTATTTTTTAATTAGCAAGGCACTAAATCTATCATACCAAATCACCTGGCACCGTTCTTTGAAAAGCTCGGTGTCATAAAAAGAGTGGTTCAATTTAGTTTAAGATATAAATATTAGAAAAATCTGTGATTTTGATCATCAAACCTCTAACGTTTTTTATAATACAGGTTTAACAGGGCCATAATTCAAACTAACTAAATACTAAAAATGATTATAAAAGTAAATTCCACTTAATTCTATTGAGTTGTTCGGTATTACTTTTAATATTACTTATTATTTTATATTGTGCAATTTAACGAAAATAAACAAGTTTTCTCTTGCAAAAATGCGCGTGATGGCATATAGTTGCGTGGTAGCACATATAGATGGGATGCTTTATATCACCGCTGATATATAAATAAAATGAGTTCAATTTATGTTTAGAATTTGATTTGTTGAACTATTTGATAGTGGATGAGTGTGTGTTATGATATCGTCGACTAGAGAATTATAATTAAAATGATTGATCTAAGCCTTCTAGAATTTTCATATATCTTGCCTATTTTGTATCCGCACGTATATTCTTGTCTTGCAATCCTCCCTCTAAAATTAACCCTTAATGGCTACAATGAATTTGTATACTATCAAGAATACAATGGGTGTAAAAATATCAGGGTTTAATTAATGAACTAATTGATATAATTACAGCTGTCAAACCAATCTTTCAGGTATGTACTTATGTTTTAGGCCTTTATTATAAGAGTTGCAGCATTGTATACTTTTAATTTACAATATATATATATATATATATATATATATATATATATATATATATATATATATATATATATATATATATATATATATATATATATATATATATATATATATATCTTAATTTCCGATGAGGAAGAGCAAATCACAATGATTTTGATGGACTATGAGAAAAATAAGAATAAAATGAAAAAAAAATTGTCTTATTTAAACCAGTCTTTTGTTCTTCCATTGAACATATACAGGCCGTTAATTTGGCGTATAACTTTATTATTTATCTATGAAGAACATATCGATTTTTTTAAACTGAAATTGAACTAAACCACTTTTTTTTATTATAAATAAAAACAAAAATTAACTAAATAAACTTTCTTTCGAAATCAACACCTATTCCAAAATTAAGCAGAATTTTTCCTAAATTAAGCAAGTCTTTGGGAAAAAAAATATTGTTTACTACAGTTAATATAAACTAACAACGTTTACAAATATAATCGGACCAATTTGAGCATTTAGCTGTAAACGTTTTGTCCCCTTTTGGATTACATATTCGACATATTTCTTGTTTAGCTTTACTAGCCCTTTCCTCTGAATTTTCTTTTGTATGGACTCTTGAATTTCTCGATGTTAGAAGACTGGGAAGTAATTGAAGAATTTCAGGCAATGAAGTTTGATCATTAAAATGCAGCTTTTGATATTCGTTGATTACACTTTCAATTTTAGTTCGTATGTTATATCCTAAATTTGGAATGTTGAGCCGTTCTTTTATGAGAGGTAAGAACATATCTAGTGACAGCTTATACCGGATCTCGGTTGGTGAGTGCTGACTTTTGTTGTCCCTATCTTAATTTATATTGAGGGCGTATACGAGTTTATCCCAACTAAATCCAGTATAAATTTTGTACCGGTTATGAGAATCACACAGGAGGACCAATTTCAACCCATAATAATCACGTTTCCCGGGGATATATATTCTAAGTTTACATCGCCCTCTGAACCTTATAAGTTGTTCATTAATAGTACCATTGACGGAAGGAAGATACATATCAGAACAGTTTTTCATAAATTGATCCCAACTATTTATTATATGTGCGAATTCATCAGAGGCCTTTCTGGTGTCCCTGGTAGTGCGATCATCAAAACGTGAACAATTTGTTAGAAATTTGAAGTGATCTTTTGACATGATTGTTGCGAAAATTTCGCTACAAGAAATTCCCCACAAAAGTGAAATTGACACTCATCTTTCTCTGCAGCAGTAAGAAATAAAAATCCGATATAGGCATATAGTTCTGGTATATCAACCTCTTTAACAAATGAAGTATAAGGGACATAATTTGGTATTTTCTTTATAATTTCCTAATTTGTATCAACAAGTAATGTTTCAATATTTTTTCATCATTCAAATGCTTCAAATTCCATTTTTCCTTGCTTTTCGACGTTCTTTTTTGGGCATCAACATTTGTTTAACACAAGTAGAAACGGTATTATCTATTTATACTGGTATTCCATCTGTCTGGCCAAAGTTTCTGGTGGAAGCAAAAGCGGGCCTTCATTTGCATTTAATCGTCGACTCTTTATATAACATCTTCCTGGATATCAGCTTTAACAAAGTTTTCTTCTTCTAATGACTATTGACCCGCTGCCAGTGCGATTCCATTTGCATTATTTGTCAATCGATTCATAATCTGAAATATAAGTAATTTACAAATAACACATACAACGCACAAAATATGTAAAAAAATACTCAAAAAGGTTTTTTACTTACCATGTGTTCGAGTAGCTACTACAGGTGTAAAAACACCTGGTTGCGAGTGTATCTCTGAACCTGCGCTCACGTACCACCCCTTTCCTCGCATGTTCGAGGGCTACTGCCAACTTAGGAGAATACACAGAATCTCAAAGTGTTGCGTTGAAAACAAAACATAATATAGACATAAAATCAGTGATCTGGGTGTAAAAACACCGTTGTAAACACCGTTATTAAGGCTTAATTAAAGTTACACCGCAATGTTGACGAGATTGCGATGCAACTTTAATTAAGAGTTAGAGTAGATAAATAATTTTTAAACTTAAAATTTAATATAATTAAATGTATCGTCCCCGTTTTTTGTATAAATATACAGGTGTTTCCGACCCCTATCTGAAAACAAATACCAATGAATTTCCGGGTTTTATGAAAATTATTAGTGAAAACCGAATTTAGTTATTTCAAGCGGTTTAGAAATGATAGCACGATGCATATTAAAAATAAAATCATCTGCAAAAATCCTTACATATTTCTTTATGTACACCTTACCGCCAGGTAAAGTTATTATAATTAAGTAAATGACGAGTTCCGACGCCCGAATTCCGCAAACAAATTGTATCTTACGCATAAGTAATAACAGTGAAAATGGGTTGTTTGACAAGTGGAAGAGAAAGATGCCATGTTGCCACTTTTCTCGTATGCGAGAGCGCATTTGTGGTCCAGCTCAGTTATTAATTTAGTCGATTACGAAATATCTTTGTGTTTAGTTATGTTGTGTCGATAAATTCTTAACATATTGTGCTATTATTTTGTAATCAAAAACTCTTTACTGTTGAAGAGTACACGCAATAAGTGTTACTATATGGTGAATGTGATGGAAATACGTCAAAAATATTAGCTGCTATCGTAGGCAATATGAGGAAAAGCGATCACTGCGTGATACCAGGATGATAATTAGTGCATTACAACGCGTACAAGATGGCTATCCCATAACCGAACAGCATGCAAAAGGTGTACCAGCACATTGAGTTTCAGCATGTATTGAAGAACAAGTTTTCGAAAATTTCAGGCGTGATCCGACGACAAGTACATGGAATGCAAGGAAGACACTTTTGCATTGGCTACAGTACTATTTATAAGTATTTAATAGAGATCACCAGCACCCGTATAAATACAAAAAAGTTCATGCAATATTGATCAGTAATTCGTGATTACAATGTTGAAATAGGTTACTGTCAGTTAAAATCAGAACAGTACCATCGTGGAAATCAATTTATACATAAAGTTTTATGGTTGAATAAAAGCACGTTTCAAAGAAATAAAATGGGACCAAAAAAATAGTCAGGTTTGGGCACGCTCAAATGCAAATGCTACTCGCGAACGTGGACATCGATATCAATGGTCCACTAATTTATGGACAGGGATTCTTGGCAACAATGTAGTTGGACTGTTTTTAATCGATGGGACACTAAATCATCATTATTTACATCTCTTAAATAATGATATTTCTGAAATTTTTTGACATTCGTCTGTAGCAGTTGAATTCCGAATGGTTTCAACATGACGGAGCGTTGCCGTACTCCGTTTTCCAAGTTTGTGATAGGCTAAACGAAATTTTTGGCATACAGTGAATAGGTCAATTTGGACCTATACGTTGGCCTTCACGGTCAACAGATGTCACCCCATTGGAATTTTTTGCGTGGAAATTTATTAAAAATTTAGTGTTTGAGAAAGATTGTGCCAGTGAAATAGAGATGCGTGCGCGTATCACTATTGCTTTTGGTAAACATAGAAGACCATTCACCAAGATAGTTCTTTATTTAATTGAGGCCACGAACACACAAAAAAAAGTGTCCAAAAATCGGTCGAAAACGGTGGAAATTACTTATGTTATTTAATTTGTCCTATAATTTTCAATAACTTCTGATTTTGTGACTTAATTTTACTTCAATCGATTGGAAAATCTGTGCAATCATTATTTGATTTGTCTTCCGCGCACGCCCGTGGCAATCATAGGTAAATGATTACTATTTTATTCTTAGGTAACTACAAGTATTCACTCATACACAGATTACCACTGTAAATAGATTAATACTATTGTATTAAAAATACTACTATTAAATATAATGTGATGTTTACAGCGGTGTTTAAATCACAAAGCGCCTTAATTACGAACAGTTGCACGCATAGCCCATATATACTGCGCGCAACCAAACGCAATTGTCAAAAGTCTTATATATATATATAATACCCAATTTATATATTCGCACCATAGTTGGTCAAAATATTGACGAGACCAAACTCTGTTCTGAGGACGAGACATTCGCGCACGAATGCTGACATAAACATCTTGTTGGTTGTCTTCCAACCTTCTTAAGATATTTTTGTATGCGCGCTAGAAAAAGGAATCAGCGTGTGGCCTTGCGAGTAAGTTAGCAATTAGCGTGAGCCCGAATGTGTATACATAGCGTTCGTCTCGCCGCTCCTTCTTTTGATCTTGTTCAAAAACTACCATCGACGCGAACGTCGCCAATGACGAGGCAAGTCACTTGGCGAATGGTGAGCGCTCCGTTTATATCTCTGCTCGCTACTCGTGCAGCTATGTAAATGCATTTAAGGTTATAGTAACCGCTGGATTCACAGTTTATGCAAATAAGCAAACCGCGCGCCGAATTCTTTAAATTTTCTCATTCTCCAACACGTTTAAACTATTCATCGTAATTATTAGCTCGTACGAAAATATTTTGCAAATCATGGGTACGTGCTTAATAACCTCTGGCACACATGATCGATATATCTAATTAGCGTCTTAAAGTTGGCATTTTCCGGTATTAGTCGAATTGTAAAATAAACATTATTTAACGCATATTTTAAACCTAGTCTTATCTCGCCCCACGAAAAATAATTCTGAGGTAAAACGGATTTTTTTCAGTTCGTCCACTAAACGTAATGATTGTGTAAGGAGCTGTGCCCTCATGTACCACCTAAATGTATAAAAAGGATTATTTGAATTATGTTTGTTAAACCAAGTTAGGAAAGATTTTAAATGAATAAGGGCACGATATCTTGCCTCCCTCCCTCGAAGCAATTTGCTATACAATACACATTCAGTGCACGCTTCTGCTACTATGCAGTATCTATCGCTCTTCGCAACGCGAAGCGGCGCGAAGCAGCGCGAGCCTTTGAAGTTTTATTATTTATCAAACATCTGACATATAAAAATTTTTCCGAAATATATACTGTTTTGGAACGCAACTCAAGGTTTTTTCGGTTAGGGGTCGCCAACACCTGCATAATATTTGCAAAAGTGATCGAAAAATTCAAGATCACAAGACACACCTTATCTAGATAGACCTAATAATAAACAGATGAAATTCATCAGTATATTTGACTGTCTCGTACATCGTGGTCCGGCATCATATATTTTGGCAAAATTCATAAACATGTATATATATATGTATATATATATATTTATATATATATATATATATATATATATATATATATATATATATATATATATATATATGTGTGTGTAGAGCTCTTATCGGTGACAGAGAAGGAATAAATATATTTAGTATAAATATATGTAATATTGTTCAAGGAATTCAGGGGTCCAGGTATTAGAATTAACCAGATGAACCTGACAATAAGCAAGTCAAATGTATCGGCAAATATGACTCTGCTTTATCGTACATCGTAATATAATAATACATTTTGTAGAAAATTAATTAAAGCTTCTACATTTCTACCTTACCCTAAGGCTTTCGTCATTGACAGGAAAGGTATAAAACTTTTATATCACTTCACCCGCGTAAACGAATGCCCCATTTGGGATAAAACGGTATATATTATTGAATACAATTTTTACAAGGCCAGATCCAGGTGCTGGAATTAACTATGTGAACCTGATAAAAAAAAGCAAGTCAAATGTATCAACAAATTTGACACTCTTTTACATCGTACATGATAATATAATACATTTGGCAAATATTTAATTAAAGCTTCTACATTTCTACCCTACTCGAAGGCTTTCATCAGTGACAGAATAGGAATAAAATTATTATGTCCCTCCGCCCGCGTATATGAGTGCCCCATTTGGAATACATATTATTGAACACAGTTTTTTTAAATTTTGAATCAACTAATTACACAATGTGTAAGTCAACTAATTACACAATGTGTTAAGGCGTAATTAAGTGATAAACATCCAGACTAACTTATCGTGCTCTTAACATAATATCGACACGTTTACAAAGACGCGGATAATATATAAAGCTTATATATCTTTCCGCTACACCAAATACTCGAATTATTGAATTGGATTTAATTAATTACATGGCTGAAGAGTTGTTAGGTAACCAAAATCTTAACTTTTACATTTAAAATGTTAGTGGTATCCGACAAAAAGTGTACCTCCTGATATAAAATTAGACCAAAAATATTTTCTCGGCTATGAAAAAGTTCAACAAATGACTTTTACTAATATTTCATAACAATAATATTTTTTTTACTTTTCCTTCAATCTACCCTGATAAGATAAATGATTCCTTATCTGTTTAGGAAAACAAGAAGTCACTGATAAACGAACGATGGACGACATCGCTGTGCCAAAAATAGATATCCATTCCATTTCTTAGTATAGGAATAAGAAAAATTGGAGCAATTATAATATGTGATGTTATAGGCACGTTTAAAAAAAAAATGTGTCATCAGACGTCTATGTATCGTTAGACATATTCGTTGACGAAATCATATGTTAAAATAAAAGGCTTAAAAATAAATTCGTAAAGAGTATGGGTCTACATTTTTTTGCGTATTCATTCCTACCATCACAATTGAATTTGTTCAATCAATAAACTTAATGTTTTATGAAACGCAACGTCTGTCTATATTTCTATTTATTTTTTCGTTCATTCGTTTGTAAACCAGTTATGCTAGATTGATTTTGATCAAGTTTTCGCCATTATAATGGGTAATTATTCTGAAATTTTCCTATGTGTAAAGCCAAATTTTGTAGCTGTAGAGTCAGCGGATTTACAGTTATACTTATGAGGCGAGTCCGATAGTGGTGACAAAAAAGGGGCATTATTAATAACAAAGACACCGGTAATATTGAATTGCAAAAGGATAAGTCATATTGTCACTAAATTTTAACATAATGTTTTCATTGACAGCAAAGTTACGGACAAAAGCTCGTATAACAATAAAAATAAATGTCTATATGTTAAAACAAAACTCTAATTTAATTATTTATTTAATAAATGTTCAAATTCGTTCAAAGAAGTATAATATCATCAGTAAGGAGCCAAAAATTTCTGTTTTAATTGTAGTGAAATAAATTAGTTTTTTCTTCTCTATTAATATCTTTATGGATTGATTATGAAAGAAAATTTCTTAAAAATTTGTAAAAAAACCGGAAAGAAAAATAATATAAAAAATTATATTAAAGAATATACGTAAGCGTTCTTTATAAAATATTGAATTATTGATAACGTATGTGTTTATTAGTACTAACAATGGTTGTAATATCAAACAAATATTTCTGGTTAAACATATGTGGTCAATAAATATTCTTGTCAATTGTAATTTTTGCAAGCTTCATGCTAGAGTGGATAATATTAAAGAATACACTTTTAATAGGAAAATACGAACTAACAATTTCAATTGAAATAAAATTATTGCACTCAATAGTTTTAATCCAAAATATAACAATACCTTTACGTCGATTTTCAAATTAACGATAAGGAGGAATAGAACAGATTCTGGTACATCGTATTTTAGTTTAAAGAGGATAAATATGGAATAACAGCTATAATTCTAAGAAAATATAAAAAAAATAGATCAACTTTAAAGATATTAAGCAAGAAAAATTTGGTTCAGTTGATGTATTCCGGAAGTTTTATTTATTTTAGGATTCTATTTGATGACAATTAAGAAAGGAAATAAGTAAACCTTATTATTATTTGGTTAATAGTGGCAAAATGTAATAATTATCCTACCAATATTGCCAGAAATAAGAAAAAAAAAAAAATTTTAATGTGCATACTATGATATTAATATTAATATAATAAAGTCGAATGTTGCAAAACGGAACATTTGTCATCAAATTAGTTAAATTTTCAGTAGTTTGTGTTTCCAAATCACGATAAATTAATAGAAATCAAGTCCATCTTTCATTCAATATATATTTCATCAATACATTCGTCTTTTTATATTTAAACTGAAACAACAATCCTTTTGAACCTTTGAATAGGTTTGATATGGACTTGTGAAAATGTGTCCTTTTTATCAATCATGCAAAGGATATATTTCCCAATACGAATATTATTCAAAATAAAGATACGTTTTATTATTTAAATTTTATACAAGTGCCTGGATCAATAAAAGTTGGAAAACTTACATTTTATGTCAATAATAAATATAATAAAATTAATGTTTTCTTGTTCATTAGAAAGAAAAACAGACATATACATCTTTATTTTCAAGTCTAATGACAATGACATTTACATTTGCTTAATTTATTTATGATATACGTATTTAATTCTTAGGGAATGTCGGAAGACATGTTAGCAATATCTGCTACTGAACTTAATACGTACGTAGCACTTGACAATTGACTTTTAAAGTTAAATTTCATGAATTATTTTAATTATAGTAATTACTATTATTTTAAGGGCACTTCTAAAATATCTCTATATACATTAAAAGTTTTCATCGTTGATTCCTGATTTTATATATATTTATGGAAAAACATTTTGCAAAATGACCTCATACATTAATCTGATGACGGCCACTCTTTGTTGAGATATTGAGGATGACAAATGTATTGTTGTTTAGACCCACTCAACGACTATTTCATGAATGATTACGATATCGAATCCTGTTACGACTCGGTATGCTACTTATGTTTCTTCTAAATTCCAAATATATTTATAAATGTCTTCGAATTATGCAAGGGTAATTGAATTAATCCACCTGTTGTCAAAATTAAATATTTTCAGTCTTTTGTCTTTTCTTGGACACAAAATTATAACTCCTCGATATTTTTCAGTTGCTTGATCCAGATTTGTGGCAAAAATATATATCCAATGGTTGCTACTACTTTTTCCAATTGAATTGTTGTTAAATATGTCCGATGAGATGATTGATCTCAGCGAAAAAAGATTAAAATTTGTTTGGTCTTGGTTTGGTTTGGTCTTGAGGTTAGTTCATAATGAGTAATTTTAATGTGTATCTAATAATAAGAAAATGATACTCTAAATAAATTTTCATTCTAACACTTTCGAACCAATATATTTTTTTAACAATGAAAGGTCAAGCCAGTTTATATAAACTCTTAATTTAAAAAGACAGTGTTTTTTATCCGTCATAATCATGTCGCAGAACTAATATAAAATTACGAATAAAATAAAAAAAGTAAAGTTATCATCAAATAAACTACCATTCGGAAGCAATCAATACTTATAGATCCTTGAAATTTGTTATTGTACTAGTTGAATAGTGATAAATATTTTTAGAGAGCTAATACTATTCGTGACATGGCTGGTTGATTGGTGTTGTGCCCATATGAAACGAAAGAGCGAGCGCAAATGTAAGTGCACAGAAATCTAGGCGATCTAGGTGACTTTTCAGAACCATCCACTAAATAGAAATTCTCTAATATCAAAACAGAGATTTCAAAATCACAGGACAGCTAAACATATGGTCCGGATTGAGTGGCAAGTCAGAGTTTTTACAGAGGCGATAGGTTCTATTATCATCAGGATGCATTTTTATTCGTTGTTAGCGCCCGGTTTTAAGTCTCGTGATGGTTTTGGTAAGCACACGATATTCGTTAATTTCACATATCCGACAGTCTTTTTTGATGATATTTTCTCGTATAAGCATTTACATCGTCAAGGGTAGTTCCAGTATTATTAAAATCTCTAAGATTATTCGATACATGACCAGTGATAATGGTTCATTGTTTCAGATGTTTCTAGTTTTTAATATTGTATTTAAATAGATGCTTGGTAAAGACATTTGGGTATATGTTAAGCAGTAATAACTTATTAGATTAGATTTCAACTATTCATAAGAATAGTTGAAATCTTTCTGATAATACAGAAATTTATAGAGAAATAGTATGCGTCCTTGTCACGTAAAATCTCAGCCATATTTTACATAAAATGTAAGCGTAAGCATTAATAATCGAGTGAATTATCAAACATGTAAGCGTAGAAGATGGTAATACGTTTGGGAAAAGTTAAGTAAGCCGATTTTTACAGCTTAGCCCTATACCGTGATTACCCGAATTAGGATTAATTGTAAAATTAAATTGTTTTTGAAGGTTTTTGAAAGTTTATCTATACGCTAATTTCTTTTATATATATGTCATCTGACTCTTTTATATGTCATGTCCAACTTCCAACTACATCAATTTTACATCAACGAGGTATTCCTTCTGAAAATAATTTTCTTCTTAATTAAGATGAATAAAGAACATTTTTAAGAACACTTATCTCCCACCGTTTATTGGCACACGTGTTAATCCAAATATTTCCTCGGCCAATCACTTCTACAGCTTCTTGGTTTCTTAATTACAGCGGAGATCCTGAATACTCGTACAATTCTGCAAAATTTTTGTGTTTGTAAAATATGTTAGCTGAGGCAGCGCTCTCTAATAATCTATTACTTTTATAATCGTCTTTCCAACTACTTTTCATTACACTGAAGACTAACATATTTTTCTTTCTTGACTTTAATTTTTGTTCAGGAGCACGAAAATATTTTGGGAAATGACTACATTTCCTACAATTTTAACATACAGAATGATGTGATTTTTCCTTTAAATTCTTTATTTGTTTTTGTAGATAGAACACTTTCTTCTTTAGACTTTGTTTGGCTATTAATAACTTTCATTGTCCTCTTCTGCAATTAAAACTTAATGAGGAGGCTTTCTCATCAATAAGCAAACTGTCAAGTTGGTTATGTTTTATTTCTATGAATCAGTTGACATCCAAGCCTGAAGAAGACATTTATATTCGGGAGGCAGTGTCTTCAATATCTTAGTTATGATTGCAATATAACTGATATTCTTTCCATTTTCTTCCAATTGTTTAGCCAAACTTTCAACTTTAGCTATGTATAGGGCAAAGCTATCACTCGATGACATTTTATACTGATAAAAACGTTAATGTAATATCATTTTAGTCATTTCGGATTTTTCTTCACAGACGGACTAAAGTTAAGTCTTCACCTCAAGCGACAATTATACCAATGAGGCGCATTTGTTTCTGGTTTTGGCGCATTGATGTCTAAACCTTTTGCACCCGGGACGCATTTTACTTGGAATTTTCATTGCTTGAAATTCATTCTACCAAATTTTTCAAGATTCATTGTCTTTTATAATTCCATCTTGGGTTATCAATAACAAGTGTTTCTATAGTCAAACTTTCAATATTCTTTTATTATTTTCACTGCTCTTTGTTTATTACTTACGCGGGTCTGGGCACATAACCAATTCGAGTTACGATACTAAACAAGATATCTGTAGTTTAAACTGATTGAACATGTTTATTTCCTTCAAAAAAACTAACAGTGCACAGTATCTAAGTACACGATATGATAGTTGGCATCTCCTCAAAACGACGCCTATTTTTAAAATTAGTAACTTATATATTTTCTTTATTTAACTTAGGCACAGGCAAACATGCGAACGGCTAAGTGTAAAAACAAAAATTTAATCCAATATAAGTTCGATGTATGTTTTTTATTGGCTACGCGCAGTTCTTAGAGACAAGGGCCATCAAATTCCACTCCTGTATGAAGAAATGGTCGAACTGAGGTAAAGCATTAAAAGGAATTTTGCTTCAATAATTTTCTATGAAGTGGTGCTGAGGAGATAATACGTTGGTATATAAAATAACATATAGATGTGCGGCCCGTTATCCAATAGTTGCATGTGTTTCCCAAGTAGACTGTGGTAATGTACCTAATACGAATGTTAGAAATATTGAAACCCCTCATAGAGTAATTGGACGTATCTCATCAGGATACCGTAGTGAGTGATTCTTTCTTGACTGCTGGACACGTTTGTATTGGCATGAATTTTAATTTCGAGATTGGCAAGTCATTGTATCTAACGCGGGATAGTAATAAGCATGCCATCCGATAACGAAGAAAGGCCTTTCACCCATCGATCGTTGAGGTGAGCGGAGATAGTTTCATAGCAGTCGAGATCTATTACCCAGAGTGTCTGCAAAAGTAATTTTGTTTACACAATGACTGGAGGAATCTATCCTACACAATGACTGAAGGAATCTGTCCTATCCTAGAAGATCAAAAACTTGGGCGATGCGGGAGAACTATGTGTTTTGTCATAGCCACTAATCTCTTCAGAATAGAGCTAGTCTAAATACAAACTAATGATAATGATAAAATATAGGGTAAAAATAATATTATTTTGGCGTAGAATTACGTCTTTCATATGTGAGACGAGGACTTCGTTTAGATTATGTTAAAAAAGAGTGCCGAGCGCCATAGGTGACTGTTGTGATTTGAAATTCTTGAAGAAGATTATTTCTGATATTTCCTAAACAATGTCTTTTTGATCACTGCAATCAATTGGAGCCAACTGGCAATGTCCGTTGAAAAACGTATTAGAATATTTATCAGTGCATGATAATGTCCATGAATTGTTGAATTAAAAAAAACTGACTTATCTTCTTTTTTCAGCTTGCCGATAGGAATGTTTTCTTGTAACACATTCTTTGTTGGTTCATTAAAATATTTATTTAGCTTTGATTGGGGAGAGCACGAAACTCGATAAATTCCTCCTATCAGTTGGATACACTGACTTTCCATTTTTGCATGGTTATCTATGGTGTTGATTGAGTAATAGCACTTGTGACTACTGGAGTAGTGGTTGTGGCATGTGGGACACCTGAAGTCACAGGATAAATTGGCAATTGTAACTTTACGCGCAGATGAAATATTTTTTTTCGATTTACAATTTTAATGGACGAGAACAGAGATAATTTTAACAGAGTTCTTATCATTGAGAAAAGCACTACGCTATTTGATAGACTTGAAATGGAACTCAAAGTAATCGGCGATGTAATTATTTCATTTATAATGCGACCATTTTGAGGAGGCGCAAGGTGATAACTGAAATAGCGTTGCAGTAAACCAGCTAACGACATGATGAGATTTAGCTAGCCTTGTGAATTTTGAGGAAGTGCGTTGTAGAGAAGGGTAGACGGTTCATTCTCACGTTCATTATTAGCAGATTGTTTTAGTAAAGAAAACCTCGGAATCATTTCCTACCGGAGGGGGGAGAGGACGCTTCCTCGCAACTCGCTCTCCCACTGTTGGTTTATTACCTGCTCAAGATTGTATCGAACGCTATTGACGAGAAGATCGCCATGGGTCAACAAGGTGCCCTAACACTTCTCAGTAGAGAGAGAGAGGGAGAATATCTTGAGGGAAATGATGTTGAAATTAATCGAGTACTACATAATGTCATGCCTTTTGGAAATTTTCTTTAGTATCCGAGATATATTTCGCCGTAGTACCTACCAGATACATGATTTTCGAGGACTGGGAAAAAAAAGAATTAATTCCGGCTATTGAAAATATATTAATTATGCTATATAAATAATTAATTATACTATAATAGCATTACTAATTTTATATAATTTACGAAGACAAAAATTATTATTACCTAAAAGTATGAGTAACTATCTAAAAGTCAATTATTTTACTTCCTTCTATTATTTATTTATGGGAACATTGAAATCTATAGCAATATCAGTCCCTTTTATCCTTTTATAATAAGAAACATTTTTCTATAACAGCAATAACATGTAATATTTTTGGTTTTGTTATTATTCTTTTACCTAAAGGAAATCTGTCTTCTTGGGTAATAACATAATTTATAATCAAGTTTTTTTAGCAACAAAATAATACTAATAAATGTAAGGCTTCAAATAAAACGCATTATTTTCCTTTCGCACTCAAATACTAAACAAAGTCCACGCCGCAACCGTTAACCGTAGTCGTTTAGCATAGCTTACGGTAACCGCCGTAAACAAAGCCTCCCTGATACTCATAAACCTCTAATTCATGCAAACTAGACACATGAGTAAAAATGCTAGAATCATGCAGCGAGCCGTCATAAGAACGAAATCTAGCTAGAGATAAAATCGTGAGACCGCAAATGCAATGTAATCTCCGCGTCATCCAAACTATTCATCTTGCAGTTTTATCTCCTTGCATCTTTCAAGATTTATGATCTCACTCGACCCTTAAAAAATATCTGAACAATGATCGCTACATACTTTTTGTTTTATGAAAGGTTTTAATCGTTGTTGTGCATAAGATTTAACGTAAAATTGTTCAACGTGTGTTACTGTGATTGATATAATAATTTAAGTCGGGTGTGTCACAAAAATCCTTATGATCACGATTGAAACGGTTATTATGGTTTTTAATATTTAAAATAATATACCATAAAAATCCTATCGTATAGTTTATGACAATAAATCGGAAGGAAACCAAACAACACTGACTTGTAACTTCTGAAAGTTTAATACTGCCATCTAAAACCCTCTAATTGAATTCAACAGGCAACATAGCACCCATAAAACCATAAACATTAAGTGGCTTATGTGTAAAAGGAATTCTACCTTAAATAATACTGTCACTTGCAATATACCTTAGCTATAATAAAAGTACTAAATCTTAAGCCAATACGCAATTTTTCTCTTTCTCGTTCCTTTATCACGGCAGTTAGAGTCTAAAATATTAGTGCCAGGTTCCAAGTTCAGCGCTCGTAAGAGTTTCGTCGATTACAAGCCAAACATTCTTAAGATTGATAACGCTAATAATTCTCATCGCGTTACGTTGCAACTCCGTGAGTTATGAAAGCCATTAACGTAACGCAATGTGATATAATATAGCAAGTTAAGTACACTTCACTCTCATCGATAAAGCGGTGATTCACTCTTAGGATAAGTTATCGACTAGATAAGAAAACGGTATAAAGTGTTTTCTATTTCTATTTTAGTCTTCGGCATAAAAATGTATGTTACGTAATTATTACTATATGAGCAATTCATTTTAATTAAACAAAACATCAGTGAAATTAAAAATCCATTGCAATAAAACAGTTAAAATATGTAATTGAAGAGAGGTAGGCTAGAAAGAGAAGGGGTGGAGTGTAACATTTTTTAGAAACATAAATCAATGTTGCATTTTGCACATCAGTATCAAGTGTATTCCAGAATTTGGTTGAATGTACAGTAAAAAAGCAATAGAAGGAAGTATTGTTATGTTGTGGAATCTGGAAAATTAGAATGGATTTAATAAAGGATGGACTACATTGATTACTTTACATATTAACCATATATTGAAGAGAAGACATAGAATATGAAAATTGCGCCGGTGACGCACATTTCATACATTTAATACTTATTATTTAGGTTTTAAACATTTATACCAAAATATATTTATATTTTCTATATTATTTTATTCTACTATCGAACAAATTGAGTTTTATGGAAAACAACATTTCCATGTCATTGCCAAACATCGTTTAAGAATATGTGTCTGTTAAAATGCAAAGTAATAACACGTACAGAAATTTGGAAGCAATTTTCGTAGATACGTTGTCAATATAATATTAATAAGATATTTGTATTGAGATATATTTAAAAAAATCACTTTATATGTTTAGGAAAAAAGTAAAGAGGCACCTTTAATAAATTATTTTGTCCTAAAAGTGCATTATAAGCTGTCAGTAATATATGTTGGTTCTACCTCTAGCACTGCAATCAAAAGTGGAATATTGTTTTATTTTTTTCAGTTTACCACAAATTTTATTTATTTTTGTGAATTTCCTAAGTAGACTGAAACATTTGATCTAGCATGGCTTGAAAGTTGGGGAATATAATATGCATGCTTGAGATACTAAATGTTATCTGATCTAATCTGCGTTTCTGACAATGTCCAAAAGGAAACTCATTTATATCTGGAAACTGCTACATAAACTAATTTAGTTAATCATTAACAGCAACATTATTCTCTGATGGTATATGTTGTATCTAATGTTAATTTGAGATTGCAGCAGCTTTTGTGTCGTCTTATCATATTTTGTATAGTATATCTACTCTAAAAAAATGTCAGAAATGCACAAGGTATATACCTTGGAACAGCTTTTAATGATAGGAAGATATAAAGAAAATAATTAACCTATATCGTAATCGTCAGTAAGCCGACAATTCACAAGACCTACAGGACGCTAAAACTTTTTATGCGAAATTCCTATGATTTCCACAACATTCAGTGTATAGTAACTTCGTTCGATGGTCTAGTTCATAATATACTTATAAAGTATGCAGTCATTTATTCTCAATGTGAAGTAACTTATATATTTACGTTGAAGAGAATATTTAAAAGGTTTAATTAATATAGATATTAAAAATATTTTTGGTCAAAACCCTCATGTATTTCCTTTACATTTTTTAAGGCCACCATTAAATGTAATTCCCGTCAACTCCTATACAAATTGGTTAAGATTTTTTTTAGATCATTACATATTAATTTGCGTCACAGTTCTCTTCCCGTCAATCTTTAGTGTGGAAACGCTTTTTACTTATAATGGTAGGGTCATTATTTTTATCGTCTATGTAAAGCATGAACGGTATGCAGCACTCACCTGCTTTTGCGTAAACGCAGTGATTACTAGGATATCATGGACGCCGGTGCTTGATATGTTTTCCAATTCTATTCATTACTGTAGGAATGCGTTTACGCAGCGGCTCATTGATAGTTCACGACTGATAGCTCTATGTTTAATTTGAATCCACGTGCGTTTTTCTTTTTGTTTATTTTTTCATATATTATTAAAACCAATTGTATATGGTGGTTGTATATTTCCAACATTATTGGTTAACTTGTATATTTCCCGTAAGAATATTTAATGAATATACAAATAAATACACAAAACTTCATAAATTATTTAATATCGCTCAAATACTCAATGCAATATCTTTAATGCGATAAGATTAATTTCTAGAGCAAAAGAATTTGTGTTTATACGTATAAAACCAAAAAGTCAAGTTATATTTAGTTCACAATTAGCATTCATGTGTTGAGTTTCCTGCATGTTTATAACACTTTTTAATTATATTTAAAATTAATCTATTTACGCCTGGCGTGTCAGAAGTATGAACTATGAAGCGATGAAGAATAAAATCGAAAAAAGAAATTATTTCAACTTTTATTACTTTAAAAAAACAGAACTTACGTGAGACTTACGTCACAGCCGTTTTTTTTTAAATCACGTGACGTAGAAACTTTGAAGTTTACAAAATAAAAAAGCACATTAATCCAAACATATGCAAATAGCCAATATTTAAATATATTTATTTGGAGATTGTCGGAAGGAAAGGAAAATATCCAAAAAAATAATAGAATTTCATATATAATTTGGATTGTCATCTGAAAAGTTTAGTAATTAGGGTCCCAATAATAATTTTAGTGTATATCTTCACACATATATTGAAAATTATCCAAAGTAAATGTATTTCGGCTCCGAGCTTTATTTCCGAGACGGTTGAACGTAAAATGAATAATAAAAAAAGTTTTTAAAAGTGTGGATAAAAAATTGCGGGTAAATTATAACCATGATTCTGTATATAATTAGTTTTGAGATATTCACAATAAAACACATGTCCCCTTAATAACAAATTTTAAAATACAATTTTTCTCGATTTAAAATTTGGTCATTTAATAAAACATATGCCGGTTGGCGTGGATGTTGTTCTTTTTTTCTTTAAATATTCTCAAGTTTGAGTAAATGGATTTACCTTAATCCACATATTTTATAATTTTTTTGGTAATATTATTGGTATTATGTCCATGTAGCGGATATATTTTTTATATTTTTCATTAAGCTATTTGAAATTCAAAACATGAGATTTTATCTAAATTCGTCATGTCTAATTTAGCATAATCTGCAGATCAAATTGATTCATTGTCATTCCGTAGCAGGTAAACGGATCTGTGTACATATATACATGAATGGTTTATGCTATATATACATATATTATTGTACTATAAACATATTAAAAGGCAACGGAATAACGATGCATGCATAACTGCATTACTGATCGAAAGATTAATTAGCTTATAAGGAACATCTCGGACTTTTGTTTGGCTTTTTCCTCATGTAAAAATATCCCAACTAATATTTAATATAATTATGAATTTACGGGTAATAGAGATAAGGTAGAATGGCTTCGGAGTGTACAAAAAGCAAGAGGTTCATTAGGCGCCTTGTATATCCTGCAAAAATTATATATGCTATAATTTGCTTACCCCAAAATAAAAATCCTTAGTACATTCTATATTTCTGTGACTGTAGATTAATTTGAACTTTTTTAAGTTAGTTTCAATAGGTGCGATCTCCTCGGCTTTATTTTATATTAAGAATACGCCAAAACTCCAAGTTTATGAAATAATGTATGAATTGATAATATTATTATTGTGTGTATGTGTTTGCATGCGCGAGCGTGTGCGTGTGTGCGTGCGCGCGCGTGCGTACGTTTTTGTGTGTGCATGTGTTTGCGTGTGTGTGCACGCGTGTGTGCGTACGTGTGTAGGTGCATGTGTGTATTTTTTTGTAATTTTTTGTTTGGACGTGCTTGACTTAATCTTAATTGGATATAAATCTGTTATCACTGATGTGCTTGAGCAGAGTTTCAAGTCTTGGATCTCCAAGTCTTTGTTTGCAATTCAATGTTTATTGTTCTTTATGTTAGTTCATAGGATTTAATCCTTTTTAACCTCCTCATTTCATGGATGATATTCAAGAAAATATTGGTTACTACGTCCGTATAACATAATAGTATATTTCCATGTTTAATAGTATTTTCCTGAATCACTTCAATCTCAATCTCTTTCAAATCAATCTCTTTGATGCTTAGATCATCATGCAGTGCCTTGTTTTTCGCGTAGACATATACATTTTTAAACATAAGAAGGTACCGATTTTAGCTTCTTTGGGTTGTATTTAGTTTAGTAGTTTTTCGATTGGATTATTTAGTAGGACTCAATAATTCGATTTCATTTGTCCAAATTAGTATAATAACATACTAACCAATACCTATGCCGATTTCAAGCTTGACTTGTTCTGCGCCCTCCTCCTGATTCAAATCGAATAATTTCACTGAAAATATACATGGAATTTTTATTACATTAAAATGTGTCTTTAGCTTTCCGATTTTTCTCCGCAATGAAAATGTTCCTTTTTGACTCGCCCAGCTGAATTTTTTGTCTTTTCTCCATAAGTTGGTTGGCGGTCCTAATTATATGAATTTGCCATTATTATCTTTACGTCAGAAAACAATTTTCAAAAACAAACAAACTAAAATGTTTTTTTATCATGATATATATGGAAAAGACCTTAGGATAATTCCCTCCTAATATTATTACCATTTGAACAGTTGGCAGTAATTTATTATTAGCAGTTTGTTATATTTATGAATGAGTTTTTCGTCTTACAATCTATAAAACGTTGGTAAAAAAATTGAAAGAGTTCAGCATAGTATATAGGATGTAAATGTAAAATTAAACCTAATAATCGTAATTTCTCTCTCGTAATTTCGTACACCTAAATAAAATATCGTACACCGATTTTTTTTTAGATACGATTACGTTTAGATACGATGACATGATTAGGATACAACAAAAGTTTTCAAAATTTACATAAACAAGTTAAAGTAAAAATATGTATGAAGTTTTAAAAGCGAAAATAACTTAATAAATGTATATATAACTCGTTTGAAATGACAATACTTTGTTTATCATAAGTTATCATATTAATATATGAACTGTCTTCTGCAACAAAGATTTAGTAATCTCTAACATAATTAAGCAGGAAGCAAGTATATATTATCGTGAATATATCAATTGTTTTTGATAACCACAACAGTCGTTAGAGTTTTCCTAGGTTATTTTTTCAAAGTGATCTAGAAACCTTGTAGATTTCTTAATTTTAGATTCAGTAACTTTCACAATACAGGGGGAAAACTATGTATTTTGTATGTCTTCGGTATTTCTCGGAAGGTACACTTCCTGTAATTAGTAAAAAATTGCTTTTGAAATTTATCTAACTAACCCTTTCAAATGATATGCTGTGTACAGAATTTAAACAAATTTCCTTTTATCATGAACTCACTTTATTTGAACATTTTTACCTACACAGTGACAGTTCATTCAAATACCATTATTTGGATTGGCGTTATAAAGCAAATCAAGGCTCGTAAAAAGAAACGGAGCTGCGAAAAGAAGAATATAGAAGAGAGTTTGTCATGTGACGTAACTTTTCATTTGCAACGATTAATTTTATCAATATCTATACAGTGCTAGAAGAGGTCTGACGATAGATTCAAATATACGAATTAAACGATAGAGACACTGAACCACATAGAGCAGGTTGCTGAATTATGGTAATTGAAAGTATTGGACTAGCTTATTTATACAATTATTTATTTAAAATTAATTTTGGATTTACAATTTTTCGTTAGATGCGTACACGGAGAGCAAGAATAACTGCTTCCTTGTCTTGCAATTGACTGACTTACGCCCGTCGAGGTACCGTTATTTATTGTACGTGGAAGTTGAGGCTTTAAGAATCTTCGAAAATTAAAAATACATCTCCGATAAATTCGAGACTTTTCAAATAATTGGTAAACAAATTTGACAATTTAACTTGATTGCTTACTGCCAAAAAAGTGAACGGTTTAATTCAATAGTTCTAGAAAGTTCTTTTCTTATGTAAATGGGCCCATATCCTAAAGCGTATGCGCCAGGTTATCAGTCGAGTACGGTTGAGGATGTCGTGGGTCTATTATTTACTAAAATATATGACGTAAATTGAAATAAATAATCTTTGCCTAAATGTAGATAATGCGGAATTATTAACAAAATTATTTAACATGAATATGATAGAAACTAACTATAAACTCAGAAATTAAGCGAAATTTTCTTATTTAAATTTTTTTTAATTAAAACTTTAAACGTACTTCCAAAGATATACTTAATATGGAACCAACATATAATTAAAATATACATACATATTTTTACATATATATATATATATATATATATAAGAATCATTTACTTCTCTTTACAAACTTTAAAAAAAAAAATTACGCCTCGTCAAACATAATAGCGTAAATACTTTGCAGTAATATAGAGTTTTTTCATTGTAATTTCACATTTTCTGGAGGGCAATAAAAACGGAATAAGCATTTCTATCGAGCGAATTCAAAGTTAAAAATGTCATATAAATGTATTTTATTGTGGAGGCAGTACCGATCTCATATGAGTCGTTCGGCTTGCAGCGTTAGTAGCTAATTAAAAGTTAAACAGAAATTATTATTACCATTCAATGTCAATATGTTTTCATATTCCATGTCAATATGTTTATTACCATTCAATGTCAAAATGTCAATATGTTTTATATTAACGACGAAATGTTTTGGTATGTGCAAGACTTTCTGAGTATTTGTTATGTGATACGAAATGAATAGTATTTCTGGTACTATTAGATTGCGAATGTAATCATAGGTCTTGATTTAAAAGTAAAATAAAAACAATAATTTTCTTTTCTGAATAGAATTTTTATTTCAGTTATTTGTCTACTTAATTGCAATATTATATATTTACCTAGAACTGCACATTAAATTTATACCTTAACCTAGAAAAATCACCCTTCTGTACATTTTTTCTAATTTTTCTAAATTTTTTTTTATAAATGTTTTTCGCTGCATTTTATGTGAACTTAAACGAATTTATTGTAAATCCACAAAGCACGATGAGCGGTACTTAAACATGTCTGTGCAATTTTACGTCCTGGATAACAAAAAAAATATTTCAGCTAGAGTACTATTTTCTTTTATTTAAGAAAATACTTAAACGATCAAATAAATATTGATCAAATCACGTTATATATGCAAGTACTTATATAGATTTCAAAGGATTTTTTAGAAAAATACCGAGGCAAATGGAATTTAATTTATTGCACATAGAAAGACGTTTGAATATTGCACTAAAGATTCGCAATCCCTTAAACATATGAACATATTTATCTAACTATTTTGAAAATTACTCATAGGTCTTGATCCGTCAGCGCATAAATTACCAAATTGAACATTTTTGTGGCTAAATATCTCGAATACTATTACTAAAACAAAGGTTACAGATTTCCAGAATTTACGGAATTTGAGTCATGGGGTAAAAGGATACATTCGAAGTGCTTTGGCTAATGGGTACTCTGTCGGAAATAAAATATAAAATATTTTCGAAAACACGAATAAAATGTTTTTGGCTAATGGGTGCTGTGTCGGAAATACGATATAAAATATTTTTTAAACACCAATAACATGTTTAAAAATATGCATAAAAATACAATTTTGTAATTAGTAAAATTTTTCTACGGCTACAATAGAGTTGTTTTAGTAGAATCAAAATAAGCAAAATATATTAGGAAACGATTCAAAATTTACTTTCCTTCCTAATTTTATGGCACGTATTTGATACTAATTGTAGGCCTCTATTAACTGCATTTCAAGAAGAGAGTACTAAAAATAAACTACATAAATTTGTTATATATTTAAATAGATAAGGGTTCATAAGCGAGTCAACGATTTCAACCCTGAGAGAATTTGATTCCTTAGAATATATGCCTGGTTTATTTACTGCAAATAGAATATATTACGAATTGATTGAAGAAATTCAGCGTAACTGCTATGACGCATGACACAGTATTGGCTAAAGTTTAAATAACTATAGATCAAGACTTATATATTTTTGGAATTAAAAATAATATGTAAAAATCAAAAATTAAATTGTATTTAATAAGATAGATTCTCCGGTAAAAGTTTCATCACTTTCCTTCGATGAGAAGCAGTAGCATCCGAAATATTATCATTCTTATCAGCATTGCCATTTTTTTTCTTTTCTACATGTCTTTTGTAACCTAGATACCCCAATACAGCAGTAAAGTGCGCACAGCAGCCCACGACACTTGTTCCTACTTTACATTGGCAATGCCAAGAAAAAAATCGAGGACGAGTAGGAATTACTGTATTAAATCCAGGTATTATACATTTTTGAAAACCTATGCCCAGGCTGTTACTGTAAGCGAATATATCATTATGTTATTTGTGAATAAACAATTCATATGGACCTGAATCATTAATATTCTCTTCGGTGTATATTTTTCCTTGCTTTATTTCATAGACACCAAGGGTTACGTATTTCATCGATAGTTTGTCTAAGAAAATCGTACAATATTATTTATTCCATTGTTTTTCAAACAATTCGCTGTTTAACTTAATTTTTATTTTCAATTATTGGTTTTAACTCATAAGGTTGTTTAACAAAATTAAACATTCTATCAGTAGTGATTATATTTTCGTTACTTTTACAGATCCTAGGTGGTCAAAAAGGGTTAATAATGACCCAAACTATCAGTACAAAACCAATTATAAGTAGTTTTATTTGATATTTGGGCATCACTTGCTCCAATGCTTTCCACCTTTTAAGTAAACCATTGGCAGCTTCAATAACCCAACGTAAAGATTTAATCAATCTTGACTCATTAACTTCTTCAGTGTTGTGTTGCTTTTTATTTTGTAAAAAATGAGAACTTTTTGCAATACATCTTAAACCATCGAAAAGCTCCACACTGCCGCGGAAACGTATATCAATTACTATAATGTCTTCAGTTGTAACCCGGTTTCTAATAATATAAGATGCGGATGTCAAAGCAGAATTTTATATAGATGCATCGTTATTTTTTGCGTCTGCGTAGAACGGCTCATGGACTTCTAAAAAGTATCCATTTGCACTTACGAAAAACATGGGCTTAACAAGAGTTCTATGTTTGTGAATAATGTAAGATGACAAATATTAGAAAAAGTTTTAAATAAATATGTTCTGAAATATTTAAATGCAAATATTTCATAGATGCGGTTAACCTGAAATTTGATTTATTTTCAAGGCCAAAAAATAATCTTGTCGACCCTTATCCTTTACCTGTTTAATGAACAATAAAATAGTCAACTGAATTGAGGCTAAAGAATGTTACATTTTATTGGTAGAAGGTAAATGGGTACGTATATATTTTTTACAATAATGTTCAGTGTTTAAATAATTATCTTTATATATAATCCTATATCCGATATATATATATATATATATATATATATATGTGTGTGTGTGTGTGTATATATGTACATATACATATATATTCATAACCTGAATATCTTAAAAAAACCATGACACCTGAATTCATTCTTACAGTTTTGCTGCAAATTTTGCATAGACTTAAAAAATTCTAATTTATAAATGATTCTCATTTCAGCAGTTTTAACAATAATGAAGTGGAGAAGACATTTTTTGCCCATTTTTTGCTATATATCTAATTTTATACTAACTAAGACTACACTACAAAAATAATATTTTTAGTAAACTTATAACGCATATAAGTATATATTCTTTAAATGTAACGCACAAAATTGTAATTTTACATAATTAAATACATTAGCCACCGCATGCAAACACCAATATTTTAACAAGTAAAAGCCGTCAGAGAGTCTGTAATTTTAAATATAGTATTCTTGTTCAATTCCTATATCAAATGACCCTTGCCTAAAAATATTTTGGAAATTGTTTACGAAGAATTATTGATGAAATCATTTTTTTTGGTCAAGTGACAAAATAAGCAAGCAATTTGAGTCCCAATCCTAGGTCTCTTCCGGGTGGCCTCTTTTCTTTTTCCTTTGAGGGTTCAAAGTATCTTTTAGGATATGAAAAGATTATCTGTTGAGTATGTGGCGAATCCAGCTTGAATTATTTCAAAAATCGGTTAGTTATGTTAGGTATGTATGTTCTGAACCCATACCAGCATGTTTCCACAACAATTTAAAAATATATTGACAGTTTGAATTATTAAGGATACACGGCATTATTATTAAACTATTCCATAGAGTGATACCATTTTTACTACGTAAATAAATTTAGTGTATATAGAGCAACGAAAATAGTTTTATTGCTTGTATTTCTTTAATTAATTAATTAAAGTATTTTCTATTATATTCTTCACTGAATACCGCTATCGTCATTTTATTAAGATTTTTCACATGTAGAGTAAAAATGTTAGAGGGCAGAGACTTTATTCGAAGAAGTTCGCGAAAAAAGACATTACTATCGCAATATAATACTATCGCAATGTACATAGATGTAATTCATGCGAAATTGATATCCTAGTTTTAAGTGATAATGAAAGAAGTGTTAAAATTGAATATAACTAATATAAGCTCACGTTTGTCAAAAGGAATGAAGGTAGAACCTTTTCCTCCTTTCCTTCAAACATAGATCGAGACTTAAGTTGGTGAGTTGAAAGATTTTTGAATCAAAATAATATATAAATTTTTAAAGGGATCTTACGATTGATGCCAAAAAAATGTACGTATGTTCATATGTTTAAACGATTGCCAATCTTTATTGCAATATTCAAACGTATTTCTATGTGCTTTAAATTAAGTTCCATTTGCCGAAGTATTTTTCTACAAAATCGTTTGAAAAATATATGAGTACTTGCAAACATCAAATAATTTGATCAATATTTATTTGATCGTTTAGGTATTTTTTTGCATAAAAGAGCATAGTACTCTACTTGGAATATTTTTTTAGTTTTCGAGGACATAAAATTGCACAGCCAAATTTAAATAGCACTCATCGTGTTTTGCGGATTTACAATAAATTCGTTTAACGTCACATGAAAAGCAGCCAAAAAAATATAGAAGAATGAAAAATGTACAGAAGAGTGATTTTTCTTGGTTAAGTTATAAATTTAATGTGCACTTCTAGACAAATTGCTAACATTGCAATTAAGTAGGCAATTAAATAAAAGTAACATTCTGTTCAGAAAAGAAAATTATTATTTTTTTTTACTTTTAAATCAAGGCCTACAATTCTATTAAATTCACAATCTAATAGTACCTTAAATACCATTTATTTTATAATACATAACAAGCGCTCAAAAATCTTGGTACGAATTTTTAATATTCATAAATACGTATTGACATTCTTAACTAGAAAAACTGTTTCAAAAGTCACTAGTAATTGCCATTTTAATAACCGAATCACGTTTGAATTAACTCTTAACGTTATAAGCCGAGCGATTCATATAGGCTCCGTACTGCTCCACAACAAAATACTTTATATGACATTTCAAGCTTTGAAGTCACTCAACAGAAATGCCTATTCCGTTTGTTATTTCCCTCCGGAAAGTGTGAAATTGCAAAGGGGAAACTGTTGATATTATTGCAATAGTATTTACACTTTTTCATGTGACGAGAGTATACTGAGGCGTTATTTTATACGTGTAAAGAGAAGTAAATAAATCTTATAATTGGATTAAAATATGTTGGCTCTATATTAAATACATGTTTTGGAAATATGCTTAAATTTTTGTTAATTAAAAAAAAATTTAAATAAGAGAATTTTATTTTATTTCTGCGTTTCTACTTATTTTCCATCAGATTCATATTAAATAATTTGGTATTAATGCTGCATTATCTATGTTTAGGTTAAGTATTTACAAGATCACTGGCATGTCTTTTTTTTTGCCTACTACAACCATTTCTTGTCAAAATCGCCTGACGTGGGAATTTAAAATTAGGCTTAGTAATAAAACAAATTGATCCGCGCATGTCTCGATGAATAAAAACCAAGAATATTCAAGTCGAAATTTTATTTCGTCAGAGAGATACCGAAAATATGCAAAATAAATATATTTTCTTTTTCTATTGCCAAAGGTAGTTTATCTAAAATTATGAAAAAGTTGGGGTTTCTAAAAGCCTTTGAAAAAATTATTCTAGGAAAACTTTAAGAACGGTTGTGAAAAAAGTAGTTTTTGAGATATTGACGATAATATATATGTTCCTCCTACTTAATTATATTAGGGATTACTAAATCTTTTTTGCAGAAGATAGTCCATATTAATGATAACTTGTGATAAACAAAGTAATATTATTTCAAACGAGATATGGAACTTTCGATGCCCACTCATTTAAGTTGTTTCTCTTATTTAGTGCACAGACATATTTGTGTTTCGTTTTTATATGTCCATGTATATTTACTATTAACTTATTTTATATTTTTAAAATCTTTTCCTGTATACTAATCATATCATTGTATCTACGTATTTATTATCGTATATGTAACATAATTATGTTTATCGCATGCAGTTAAAATACATGAATCACATTAAATATTTAAATATTTTAAGTTCACAACAAAGTACAAAAAATAGGAATGTTTTACGAATAATATGATTTTTATATTTCGTGTTCTTCATATGCTTACCGCATAGAAATATTTAAGTAGGAAAGAAAATTTACATCTATATTCGAAAGAGGTACTATAATATGCAAAATTCACACAGACATCGACATAAGGTGGACTGTGAAGTTTTATAGTAAGTAGGTTGCTCAGAAATTGTGTGTCTGCTTATTATTACATATTTACATACTTATGTGGATACAGCTCGCTTAGGTCTACTACTTTTTTGAAATAACATAGTGAAATAAGGCAAAATTATGAAAAAATTTCATTTTACGATATTTTATTCCATAAATTCACGAAAACCTAATTTCTTATATACAGTTTTAATACACACACACACACGAGCGTGCGCATGCACCCACACACACAGACGCACGCACACTCGTATGTATATATGTATATGTATATATATATATATATATATATATATATATATATATGTATATCAATAAATATGGAGCAAATATATAATCGTGAAATCTTTTTGTGGCGGTGCCAAACCCCGTCGATAGCTCTCCAGACCCTGCAGGTTAATGCATTCGTCACTGGCTGCAAGAAATGCTGGAGTATAAATAGAGAATACCAACTGTGATACAAGTTTATTTCGAATAATGAAAACTTATGGCTTGGCCATAAAATAAAAACCGCAAAACCAATTTATAAAATTAGAAGCCAAAGAAGTAACTGTCACTCTTCTATCACCTGAAAAAAACTGTTCTTGAACATTGCAAAATTCCGAAATTAAATTGATAATATTTAGATTGAATTAAAGAAGTACAATATCAGTATGCTTATTAAAGTGCACACTTAAAGCGCAGTAAAGTCATAGGTGTAAAAGAAAATAGTACGCCTGTAAAATATATGAATTCCCATTTAAAATATATTTAACCTGTCTCGTAAAAAAACTTTGATAAAATGTCACTACATATATTTAAGTGCACGGCATCAACTGGAAAAATATTAAAAGTCATGTCGGAAATTTACTGGTATATATAATATATAGGTATTAAGAGAAGCGACATGTGTTTTGATATTTACATACGCACGCAAACATACATACACATACGCGCGCGCGCATACGCACACGCACATGCACACATAAGCATACGCACATGCACACGCGCGCGCACATACACACACATGTACACACATGTGTGCGCGCGTATGTATGTGTGTCTCTTGATTCCACTTGGAAAGAACGGTTCAAAACGCAAATATTTGCCTGTTTGACCTTAAATTTTTTTGCAGGACCTTCAATTTATCGATACTACTATAAGACGGAAGAAAGATTCATGCTCTAGAAATGTATACTAGAGATATCGTCTGCATATAAGCTGAATTGCACATCACGTCAAAGTTAGAATTCGAATAAATCACAGATTTACTGCGATCGCCCAACTACGTATCCTAAAACACTTTCAGCGAATCTTAAAATTCTTTACTAATGTAACCCGCAAACACAACTCGAGTAGCGTTGGTACTTCAAGGTCATGTTCCCAGAAGACAAACTGTAACTTGTATCGCAACTAGACCAAGTAATCCAATGAAACACGTCCAAAATATGACATTACGTAACATTCTCCCATCACTAACATTAATGATTTATAAGAAAAAATATAAAAAGTAAATTCTAAACTTTTTATCTTGAATACATTAAGGTTATACAAAACTTAAAATCATTTTATTTGTGCTCCATTCTTAATCACTTTAACTATATAATCTTCAAATTGGCCTATACGTAAGTTTGGCGATTGCAGTAATCGGATTTTGAAAACTCAATTAAATGGGTTGCATGAGTTGTCGTCCAGGAAAAGCAAGACACTTCCTGTCTTGCTTTTCCTTCTTAAATCCACCTCGTATTCAGCTCAATTTAATTTATAAATTTTGTCCTTAACAAGAAATAAGAAATGTGTGTATTTTTATCTTATATTCAAAATCATATAATTTATCGTTTTAACTAGTTTAAATTTAACATTTAATTTCATTCCATTGAAATGCTCTGAATAATCATACACTTATATACAAGACATTACTTAATTTAGGAAAAATATTCGCTAAAACTACGATCTTAAATTTAAATTAATTGAATTCTTGTTTATTTCTTTTCTTAATTTCCAAATACTTTGTGATAATAAATATATCTTTCTACTTTTGCTGCCGCTGGGTCTTATTCTGTCATTACCTACGTGCGCTCAAATTGAAATTGAATTACAGAAAATTATGGAGTATCAAGAATAATGATACGCGCTTCTTTTGTGTATTAAAATCACACTCCAAGGAGTCGAGTTCGATTTCATCTTTATAAATTTCTTAATTAATGATTCTAGATTTAATGAGAATAATAAAAAATAAAGATGCTCCATTCAGTGCACAGGCGAAAAATGAGTAAAAAGATTTATTTAAAAAACGCAATATTAATAAAGGCTTTATGATCAAATTTAAAGATTATTTTTGTTATGTATTGCATGTCACCTCAAAAATTATCAGATTTGCAATTTCACGATTTTAACTAAAATTACTTTGATAAAATTCGTATTCGGGAAATTTAATTAATATCAATCTTAGATTATGATATCGATGAACAAGTTTTGTAAATAAATATCATTGTAGCGCTTTTCCCTATAAGTGTTTAAATACTTACCCGAAAATTAATAAATTTTAAATGATATTAGTTTATCTAAAATTAAATTACTTAATGAGTGCAATTTTTTTAAGTGGTGGAATACCAATTTTCACATAATTTGCATAGTAGATTCAATAAGAGATTTAAATTGGTTCAAACCGGCAAGAAGTAAATACCACTGGATAAAATCGTCGTTATGGGCGGACCAAGAGTATCACTCTTATCTCTATTAAGTCAATCGTATTCATAGAAACTAATTGCAAAATTGCTTGAAAACTACTTTACAAGTGATAAAATAATTTTATTGTAAATCACTATGTAGCATCGCAATATTTAAATACGAAACTTATTAAAGTCTTCTTTTCATTACAGACGGAGTAAAAAAAAATTTCCAGTTTAAATTCATCAAATCAACTCGACGATAAATGGGACATATTAATGATATAAATGGTTTTGATTGAATTATATACTATGGCTATTTCCAAGTACTAAGAACTTAAATAAAGCACGGAGGAATATCCTCCTTTAGGCGATTTAACAATATCCCTACGTAACCTTATAGACATGTATGAAAGATATTACTTTAGTGAAAACAATAGGGCAATTAACTGTTTTCAGAGGCAGTACAACTCATCAAAACGTCATCTTCTCGGTTTTGTCGAATCTGTAAACATAAATATAACATTTTTCTGATAGATTTATAATTTATTTTAATAAACCAATACTTCTTCGTACTACATTAGTTAAAATTAGTTATAAATTAAAATTAATAATAATGAAACTTACCTATTCGATTCAGGTTTACTACCTGTCGATTCAGGTTGTCTTCCTTCATAAATAAAAATTTAAAAAATTGACTTTATTTCCCATGACAAGGAATCCATTTGCATTTCCGATATTAATAACTTAAACCTAATATCTCATAAAGTTGTGACATCTACGTATATTCTTTACATTATACAATTAACCTTCACGAAAAATATCGAACGGTCTCTGAAAAGTCACTTGCAAAATCTTTTAGTGGACTTTTTGTTATTTTTGATACATAGAATGGATTAAAATTATTATGTATTCCATGACCTTATAAATCCTGAAAAAAAAAACTATTAGGATCGAGTTTACCGTGGTTACAAAACTCAATACTTGGGCCGTTGGTAATAAGACCAGTAGATAGTAGTAATAAATAGCAATACGATAATAAACAAAATGTTTCCCAAACTTTCTGTTAAATACAAACATTAGATATGTGAAAATATTTCATTTATAATAATAAACACTTGTTTTTACACATATTATATGAGTAATTTCAAATATTAAGTGGGTCATAATTTAAGGCTACAACTAGATTTATTAAATTAAATTAAGAAAAATGTAAACACGTAACTTGTGTATAAAAATTCGAAAAACCGGGTAGGGTAAAAAAACATATTTAAATAATAATTTAATTATTATTTAAATATGTTGTATAATGAAAAATATTCGAGTTTTATGAAATCAATAACTTCTTGATTCTTTTTATATGAATGAAACATGAAAAACATTGCGCTTCTCTTATAGTAGTCACCGTCCAATAATGACGTAGTAATAAATTGTTATGTTATCTGGGTTTATTTAAGTGGTTCTTTTCGACAGAAATACATTTTGAATCTGTCAGTTTCAGAAGCATTAATGTTGCGTTCACGTAGTTTCTATCATTTAAAATTAAACCTCATACTAGTCATTGTTATAATAGACCTAATTTCATAGGAGCGAATATTGAATTATGTAGAGTCCTGAAGTTTTCTATTTAGGTTTAAATAGTCGTACTTTTAGTTTAGTAGAAGTCACTGAATATGTTTCCCTAGTGGTTCATGGAAGGCAGTGTAAAATCAACAACATATTATTTGAAGTGCTTTAGGGGTAATGCCAAATTAACCTCTGGAGTGTTAGAAACGCTTTTCTTGCAGATTTTGACTATCCTTATTTCCCACGCACTACCTTCCAAAAAATAAAATGCTAATGACTGGTCTCTCTTAACACCAGACACTTCTTAATTGTTTAATTTCTCACTTTGCTTCTGTCGGTACTAATTCCCGTCAAACCAGGTATGAGTGAATACGAGTTTTCAGGCAACATTTCTGGCTTGGGTAGAGTAGTGAATACCTGGTAGAATTACAACTACCCAGCAAGCGACGTTCTCGGAAATCCTAACTCAAGGTCGGTGACATATTTATTTTAAACATAACATATACTTACTTTACAAATTAAGTTCATAGAGAATAATTGTTAACAAAACATATTTTAAAAGAAAAAAACTTGTTTATTGCATTATATTTATAAAATGAACCATACGCATCCATTTTAGCTTCCCAAGATACATTTGATATAAACTTCCTTTTAAATTAAATTTTTGAAAACAATTAAAAATTCCCTTTTGATGCCCACGTTGTTTTGTTAATAATCTTAATCTCTTTGAGAACGCCGTCACTAAATATAAAATATTTTCTTGGCAATATATCAATATATTTTAAAGATAAATTTCATATTTCTTTGGAGTCTATCTTAAATAAAATTTGAGAAAAATTACATAAAGCCAAACCAGAAAGCAACAAAATAATAATTGTAACTTCAACATAATCAACGTCAAATTTTTCGACTGTCAACTAATATTTGCGGTTTTTTAATGTTCATGTTTTTGAGTAAGCCAGTTTTATTTAAATTTCAAACAGGTTTTTAACGTTTCACTGTCAAATATTACAAATACCTTGAAATGACGTGGACTTTGTTCTAAATATAATTCAATATTTACCTTCATATATTTTGAACTTGCCATGTACATTTGCAATTTGCTATGTAAATTTAAAATGCATTTACTCTTATCACTAGTTATCGATCATCGAGAATAAAGCTCCACCAGTCGTCGACACACGTAATTTCTGTGTTGACACTCAAATCGATTGTGGGCTCATAGGTCTGGATGTTATTTATTTTTTTGTTAATTAATCTTGTCAAAAGTAATGATAAAAAATAGTACAAGACCTTCAACACGAAAATCGAATGATGAGGTAAATGACATAAATCTAAGGCTGAATATATTGTTATAAATCATAAATACTCAATATTCTCATCGAAAAATTACTCTAAATAAAATTCAATATATTATATTATAATAAACTAAGCCTAAGGCCCGTTTTTATCTACGTAGAATTATTTGAGTCATGCTGCACCCCCCCACCGTCACTAAACGCCGCAGCTTTGCTTCGTTCGTCGAGTAACGGTGGCGACGCGGGTACATCGACGGAAATACTCGGAACGATATAAAAAAATAAATAAGTCGGGTTCTCTCCGTTTAAATAGTAAACACTATTCCAACGTCCCTTTAATTTTTTACAACTTCTGTAGCATTATAAATTTCAGCTTGAATATATATGGTCTACATGTCTTCCTCAGAGTACGTGCTTCCTAAGACGGCATTTTGTGTTATAAAGCACGTACCTTGAGAAAATACATTTCCGCTTAATGCATTAGTAAATAATTTGGTCAAAAGTTTAATCAGTGCAAGTAACTGTTACATGTGATTGAAGTAAAACATATTTGACGGTTGAAGCAAGCATTATGTGGTGGATAGTGTCATTATTTTGCAAGTAACAATTGCCAATTTAATCCTATCCGG
Organism: Druceiella hillmani; assembly: GCA_039881145.1. Classification (NCBI taxonomy): domain Eukaryota; kingdom Metazoa; phylum Arthropoda; class Insecta; order Lepidoptera; family Hepialidae; genus Druceiella; species Druceiella hillmani. The sequence continues at coordinate 16,549,584 of JAYKKI010000046.1, read as the reverse complement.
TAAGGAATTACTTTGTTTGTCTCCAGAACTCATAATCTAATCTTGACCTGACCGATGGTATAGTTATTTTGCAAAGTAACTAACCATTAGCAAAAATATTGAATAACGTTTGATTTACAACCATCCATTAAAGACTTACATTATTCATTTCCAGAAGTTATCATCAGCATCTGAGTTGATCGAGGGTGAAGTTATTTTGCAAAGTACCTTGTAAGTATTTTCTTTAAGTTTTTTACCACGACCTAAGTTTCGTTGTATTACAGCATAGCAAAGATTGCTAGTAGCCCACCTGAAGATGTTGTAATACAACGAAACCTAGGTCGTGGTAAAGAACTTAAAGAAAGTAGAAATAATTATACATCACGTTGTTTCATTTAATTGTGAATAATGAATTTCTACAAAATTAACGCCAAATATATTCAATATGTTATGTTAGTAGTTTCATTATTGACATAGTTGCACCGTAACACGATGAAAATTATTAGTGTTATCAATCTTAAGAATATTCGCCTTATAATGGGCAAAACTCCAACGAGCGCACAACTTAGGACGCGGCACTAGTATCTTATACTTTAACTTTCGTGATAAAGGGATGAAGAAAACAGCGTATTGGCTTAAGGTTTACTGCAGTTGTACTTACGGTATATTGCAAGTAACGGAATTATTTAAAGTGAAACCCTTTTAGACATAAGTCACTTAATGTTTATTGCTTTATTTTAGATTTAGAGGTACCGTGTCGGCTATTGAATTCAATTAGAGAGTTTCAGTTGGTATTGTTAAAATTTCAGAAGTTATGTCTCAGGTCGTTGGTTAGAGACCTTAATGTTGATCCGCGTGTAGTATTAGCGAATCTGTGACAGGTTGTGGGTAACTATACATTCGACTCCAAACTTGTTTTGAGTTCACATGACAATTTTACGTTATGTCGCCCGGGTTTAAAATTGTTTTGCATGAATTGGATCTGAAAAACCGGTTAGGTTATTAATTACAGTATGACATATTTTAATACAGACACTAGTCTTTTGAAACTTTTTCTCTAAGAATAAATATTCAGCCGCTGTTGCTTTTATTTCCTTTTTACAAAAGCAATAGCGGCTGAATACTTAAGAATCGATTTTCATATATGTATAACGCCCGGTATGAAGTTTTGTGAGGAGTAAAATCAGAAGTTTAGAGCGCACGAAGTTCAGAGCGTATAAAAGTGTAACCATAAAGTTCTGATTGTACGAACGTCAGAGCATTAAAAAAAACTATAAACGTTAGCTGGCCTCTCCGCGCAACATTTCTGCGCATCTTTAGAGTGAGATATCAATGTGTTCATTTGACATTTTCTAATGGCACAATCGCAATGACAGAGTATGACACACATAATATAATATTGATGTCTTCTATCCTAGAAAATGATAAAGTCTCTTTTAATTATAACTTCGTAGTCTGAAGTTACTAATATTCTTAATAATGTTGTATAAATTTGATCTTGTTGATTTATTTTTCACTTGATATTAATTAAGTTGTCAGTATTTTTCATTAAATAATTTTTTATTTACATTTAATAATATTGATATTTAGATTTATACACAGTGTTAACCTATTTTAAAAATTTCAAGACAATCGTACTTAAGAAGTAAACTCCAGTCACGCATCGGCAATGACACGCACATATTTTTTCCTTCAATAATTTGATTACTTGGTTTCCACCCAAATTGTTATCACAATTGATATGATACCTTCAATGATATTTTGTAATATAATACAACATATATTAACATAGAAATGAGTCTTTTAAAAATGATCACTAAAGAATAAAAATGCAACACCTACTCTTATTGACTTCTATTTTTACTTCAATAATTTGCTTATTCAGCTTCCATTCGAATTATTGTTATAAAATGAACAACATATCCATTAACCAATATTCTTCACAAAAGTAATAGAAATGAAAAATGTTTATTAATGTTAATATAACGTGACTTTATGTTTATAGTAAAGAATTTTATTTACAATACCTGCGAATTATATCACTACATCAATCAAGATAACGCAAAGTAAACAATTTAACATTACACTTTGAATGCAAGAACCGTCAAACTTCCTCCTCAAATAATGTTAAAATGCAAGTAGGAAATGATGTGCGCAACGGTCATTTCTTCTATTTGTTATCCAGATGATGGGAGAGATTATATGTCATGGAAGCTACAAAGAGATAAAATTGCGAAATAAATGGTTCGGCTAATGCTGAGATTACCGTCGCTTTTGTGTCTCCTGCCTTATCTCTACCAAGATCCACTCCCCAGACGGCTAGCAGTATGATACTGTCGTCTTTTTTGGTTGACTTTTTAAAATATTTTTGTGTTCTGTATCCAGTTGCTATGGATATTAGGGGTTTATGAGGACCGGAGAGGCTTTCCTAACAACGGCCGTCGCATGCTATGCTAAATGCCCACGCTTAACTTTTGCTGCATGAATTGTGTTTAGTATTAGAGAACGAAGGAAATATAATGCCTTTTATTTGAAGATGACACCGTATGTCTTCTAAGATTCGTAAATCTGCAGCTTGCGGTAATTTTAATTTTTGCAATAAAAATGTACGCTCTCATAGAAAGAAAATAGAAACGTAGCTTCTATAAATTTCAATTTTCTGAAAATTATATTATATTCAAAATCCGAATAGCTCCACCATAGCTATGTTTTACATTTCATGGCATATCCTTTCTGTATGAGGTTTATTAATACTCTCACTCTTTCAATAGGTGTACATCGATTTAAATTTCTGTCTTCGTAAATACGTATGTATGATCATATATTAACAACTGCGCCTAACATTATCATTAAATACATTAAAATTTGTCTTACACAGATTATACAAATTGAAATTTTGCGATTGTGTTATAATAGGTTATTGCAACAGAATAGGCCACTCCTTAAAATGACTATAAGTAATAATTATCATTAATATAAAATTATTATTGTGTAAATAGTACAATTGGTCTCGCGTTACTTTAAAGCTGCAAAATTAATATCTACTCTTTGGTATTGTCTTTTTTTTCGGTTATTGTCTAACTAGTTGTTGCCATTAAAGCAATGCCATTAATGCCGTGAAAATTTTCTGAACTGCTAATAGTTACCATTAAAAAAACCGTTAATAATACCCAATAAAAAAAAGATTATAACAATTCTCCAAAAGTAATTTTACATAACGAGTTATGTTGTATATGAAAATAATATTACTTGTGAATTTTATTATTAGTTTTTCTAATGCAATTTCTTTCACAGTTAATTAAGTTCTCTTATTAAATTTAAATTAATATAAAACACTAGCGTGACCCGTGCGAAGTCTTCGCATTATTTATTCCATTATGAAGCTCAGATGACAGATCAAACAAATATTTTAATAAAATTAACATATAGAGGCGCAAGTATCAAAAGCATTGAGCTAAAGCGCCACTTTATTTATACGTGAGTAGATTTGAAATTAAACAAAAATTTTACCGACCGTCAATCATATTGACGTTGAGCCGTTAGGCAGCATTGCGGTTTTGTGTATGTAATTTTAATAATTAATTAATTTGCAAAAACAATAGCAATAATAAATGTTTTAGTTGTGGATGCCGGTAGAGCAAGCAATTATCTGTAAAATGATATAATTTATGTGCATTAGTTGTGAGGTTTTTTCTAAAAAGGGAGAGTAACATCTTAACGTTAGCGTATTAATATAATAATTAATCATATAGATTAATATATATGATTTCTAAACACGAAGGCGATTATTTTGGTATTATGTACTCAAATTAATTTGCGGTGGAGGTAATCTTGTTTAATAACGCATTTATTAGTCTCAACGGTTCCTGCAATTCCTATATTTATATAAATATATATATATATATATACATAAATATATATATACATATATATATATATATATATATATATATATATATATATATATATATATATATATATATATCTTAATAGGGAAATATAGCATTCACATTCTTAAAATACTTTTTAAAAATTATGAAATGAATATTTAATAGATTGTGGAAAATCTTGGTTAAGATACTTAATTTTCTGTTTACTACATACTTTGAAGTGAATTTAATATACACAAGATCAGAAACAAAAAGAAATTTAAAAACCTGTAAATTCCAAAATACATAGCTAATTGTCCATATTCTGTATATAATACGAAACAGTGTTTTATACTATCATGTGACTTGATTGTGACAAATTATAAATAATCTTTGAATATTTTTCAATGTTTAATGAAAACATGCTTCTCATATTCCACTTCAGGCGAAGTTGATGCTCGTTTTAATAAAATAATGAAATAATTATGAAATATTTTCATATCGTAAAAGTTTATAAATTAATAAAGCTAAAGAGCGTGTTTAAATTTTTGACGAAAAACATCTACTTTCCTGCTAAGTTTACTTTTTCTAATCTCTGGATATATGTAGTATAATATTTGATACAACATATTAAAAGTTCATCTATTTATTTGGTTTAAGGCATTGTTCAAATGAAATTAGGCTTTTACAACTTATTCTTTCCCAAAATTGCTAAAAATGGACCATTTTCGAGGAATATTTCTAAACAGTTAAATCATAAATAATTTGTAAAATTAAGGTGATAGATTAACTCATTGTACACACATATTCTGGGTCTTCACCCATTTAATCTGGTCGACGGATAAAATTCGAATTTAAATTAGAATAATATTAATATTTTTCAGTGTTACATCGATATAACTTTAATACCGAAATACAAATAAAACTAGTTTACCTAAAAATAGAGTAAACATATATTTTTATCATAATTATAATATAATGTCTAGATTGGACACTTGGGCTTTTGAGTTGTTGTACACCAACAGGCGGAATTATTACACTTGTTTGTGTGTTCGCTACCAGAAAATATCAATTTCACAAAATGCAGACACATTTTGTGCATACGTCCTTCACAGGATTTATTGGCACTTAAACATTTGTTTCCGATAGGGCATAAATTATTCGGTAAATATTTCAAACCAAAATTCGATGCTCATGCATTATATACTGTGAAACTATTAAGGTAGAGGAAAGTCTCTGATAAAATATTTAATTATCATAATTAATTTCAGTGAATTTCAAAAAAATACACCTGTATTTTTTTATAATTTAACCTTAAAGCAGAGAAAGAATATTTATCGCAAAGTAAAGAAATCATTTTCATTTCCATTAGATGTTTATAATTAATAAGCAAATCATCTTGGTTCTTTGAATATTAAAGAATAGTCAGAAATAATTCTTGTTTTTTTTATTTAAAACGTTCTATTTAACTTGTGAAGATCAGATAGATCACAATAAAGAAATCGACTTCGACTTATATCTAAAGCACAAAACTAAATAAAGTACACTCTTCTTAAAGTGTAAAATATAGTTGGTTTGGTTTGAGGACTCAATCTTATGGCTTAGGTTTATTCTACCGCATTTATTTCCTCCAAACTTAAGATTCCTTCTACGATTTTCCAACTATGTACTTCTTTGTATTTTTATTTTAAACCTCTACCAGAGTCTATTCACTTTTGTTCAGCGCTGATCTCGAGAGAATACTAAATATCCGATAGATTTAGCTTTTCTATGAGTGAAAGGGCGTCTGTTGCATTAGGCACCATTTTAATTTGTAAATATTTTGCTTTACTTTTAGTTTAAATCCTTGGATTAAGCTTTCCGTGGATTTTGAGTAAATATCCGCTGTTATGTTTATTTCCTTATTGAATACTTTTATTTAACCAAAGTAGAAGTCCATTTTAACAACCGTTTTTCTTCACGTCTCCATTTTGTGTATGTGCGTAACGTGCATGGTGTGTGCGGGTGTGCATGCGGCGTGCTCGTGTGAGCGCTTGCGTGCGTGAGTGCATGGGGTCACGTGCACTGTGGCATGCGCAGTGCGTGTGTGTGCATAAGTGTATGTTTGTATGTATGTACATTTATATAAACAGTTGTTCGACTTTAAACACTAAATAATCTAAATCGTATCTTATTTTAAACACAGATTTTCTGTTAATGGACTAGATGTTGGTTCTGAAAATTTATGGGTGATTCTCATTCTTAAATATAGCTCATCATTTATGAACGTTCCTTTACTTTGTTTACGGCATTTAATTTTGGAATTCGTTGGATCGTAATATTATTATCTATATATATCCTAAATTTGTCATCCCTTTTATAAGTCGCCCGAAAAAATAATATGTGTCTTGACTCAACCCGTGCGATTTTTGATATATTCACTTACCTTTCAAGCCACATTCTACATGCATATTCACTTTTCTGTTTCTTAGTTATGTCTTTTACTCTTTCTTTATTTATAATATACTCTACTTTTTTCAAAATCATAATAATAAAATAAATTTTTTTAGTCCATCTGAATTAATAAATGATATTCATCGGTCTATTACTAAACTTAACTAGAAGATAATGCTCTTGTGGCAATAAGTCCACCGTATGTACAAGTATTACATTAAAGAGAGTAAGTAAATAAATAAATTATCTTGTCCGCGATAAAATCTTTTGTGCAAGGTGACGCAAAAATTTAATTATCATGTAATTTTAAAGGATAAAAATAATTTTTCACTTGAATGTTGGTTATCAATTCCATACTGGAATAATCAAAATAGAGTAGAATCAAATTTAACCAGATTTTTCCAAAATTACGAGATGCCAGCTGGTCAAAACTAATTTCACATAAATCGTTTTTTTTGCAATTTTTAAATTTTGTAAAGCCAATAATCGCATAAAACGAATACATTTACACAATAAATATCTAATCCACCAATATATTATAAATGTCTTTATTATTATTAGCATTACCCAAAAAGCTCAATGATGTACTAATCGAACTTCAAGAAATTTTATTTTACGTCGTCCTATATATAAATACGACCAAAATAGCAGGAATGGCAAATTTCTCATTAGTTTCCATAACGATCGACCAAAGGCAAATATAGATATTAGAGTAATAAATATTGTATGTAGGGTATATAATACATATATTTTAAATATATATATTACAATATATTTGTACAAATATATGTATACATATGTATATTTGAAATAAGTAGCAATTATTGGTGACGCGAAAAATATAGATATATTTTGTTAAAATAGGAGAATTCAAACAAGAACTGATTTAAAAGCGTGCCCTTCCTCAAGAATCACTGAAAAATTAATACATAGGTTTTAGTAATATATCCGTCTACATTGACTGCCAAAATCAAAAGTTTTCCTCTTTGGTCTTACCGTAGTTACATAAATATCCAAAATATACAGATAAAAGTAAAACACGTGTCCAACTTATAGAAGAAATTATGAACTCTGGACCAATCCTTAATTGAAGCTTAAAATATTAAATATGAAATTTAAATGAACTTTTCTGTTAAAGTTTTAATTTTTCTCATTAGCCTGAAATAGGAATAAATACGCACTTTTGAAAGATTGACATTCGCTATTGAGGACCACATTAAAATAAGTTTAAAGGTTCGTATGTATTATACATGTATGTACGTTTTCAATCTTGATCGGTCGAGTGCAAAATGTAAATTTCAGCTTGAAAGAGCTTTTCATAAAAGCTTTTTCGTATTATTTGGAGTATCGATGTGTTACGACGAAAATAAATAAAATGTTTTTCTAGATAAAATTCAAAATTATAGGAGTTTAAAATTTAAATGAGTTTATTTTAATTAAAATATGCTTAGGCTTGAATCACGACAATATTTCCAGATTCACGAAACTTAGCTATTCAAAAATGTTCAGTTACACAATGATGAATACTAATAAATACCATCTGATTTAAATTTAAAATATTGTGGATAACGTAAGAAACATGATTTTATTTCATTCAAGAGTAAAATTATTAAAAATAAATTAAGTGAGAAAGGGTTAACTTAACGGTTATAGGGATTAACGTCAGGCTGTAACCTATAATTTACATCAGTGTATTTTACCTCTTTTAAATATAATAATACACCCATCAATAAAAAATGTTTTTAAACCTAAAATAAACGTGAAGGTATTAAAATTTCACGTCAAGTGACGGAGGCTATGCGATTTAGGCACGACCCCTCGAGCAGATATCACTAAATTAAAACGATATTCAATTATCGCAATTCGTATTTACGCTACTCCTATTTCGCAATTTTAATTTTATACTTTTTTTTGTCAATCGAATAAAATAACGCTTCGTCACTTATTTTTCGGCAGCGTACATTGAACTTCACTGATGAGAGCATATTACTCTATTTGGATATTACGTTTATATATATATATATATATATATATATATATATATATATATATATATATATATATACATATATATATATATATATATATATATATATATATATATATATATATATATATATATATATATATATATTATTCCGATATCGTCGATGGTAATATATTGAAAAATTTTACAATTTTGTTGGCACACTAACTGTTTTGAGGTTGGCAACGGATGGAAAATTTTGAGTGGGAACATATATTACGATTAAAGTGCCTTTTGTCCTAAAATATTTTTATTCTAACGGAATGACGAAACTTTTTGAAGTCGTGCAGTATCTAAATCGTTTTATATTATTTGTAAATTTTAAAATCGTCTGTGGACATAATATGCTTAGTATTTAACAGTTCTTTTCATAAGTTATTTTAAAAAACAGCCAATAATAATAGCCCGAGGTGGAAGTCGTGTTGTAGGCCAGGTTCTGGTTTACGTTGGCTAGATGAGAACCTATTAATTACAACGGGATATATGCTTTCTGTCATATTTCCTTTCTATTCAATTCGTACAATAGAATAGCGTGGTGTACTTTATCAAAATATTTCTGAAATCGATATAGATTGCGTCGGACTTGTTTGAGGTTACCTATAACAAAACACATTTGTACGCATCCATTACGTATCGAACCATATTTGTATACCTGGATATTTTTGGTAAGTTTAGTAAGAGTTAAATGGGGTTTAATATGAGAGTAAATAATTTTATAAATAAAGAACTCGAAATCTTTATCAAAAATGGATTTATTTGATCTAGGACGATAATTAATCTCGTTGTTCAAGTCAACCTGTATTGTGAATAGGCGTTACGTTGGCCATTTTCCAGCATTTTAGAAAGTTGCACGGGCGTGCATAATTATAGTTATAATTAAACGAAATTGCAAATCCAAGTGCGTGGATGCCATTTATAATAACAACCGCAGACGTGTGATCAGGAACTGGTCTTTTTGTTCTATCAAATTTAGAAGCATTATCATAGAAGTTAACCGTCTCTTTCCAAGATATGTTAACTTTCCTTATTGCGTTGGCTAAAAAATATCGACCGTTAATTATTTATTAACGTCACCTTTTGCGGGTCAGCTATAAATAGAATTGATTAAATTAACAACAAATATTTACGTTTGGGTTAAGAATTTTAGTTATATATCTCATTCTCAACGTTAATCATGTAGTTTTATAGCCATACATTATTTAGGTTAAGGATTCAAATTTTTTTTAAATAATTTATCCATTAGAATACCATATTTTAATACTTATATAAACTGTATGAATCTTATTCATTTATCCTTTGAATTTTCTTAGACTTAATGAATACAAGGACGGGTACTTCATAGATTTTACCTTCCTTTTCGGTATGTGTACAGAAATAGATTTGAAAAATACTTTATTAAATGTTTTTAACCCATTGACAATATTTTGATTCGTATCTAGATCAAAAATTACATTCCAGCCAAATTTATTTCAGTTTCGTTTAATTTTTTTTTATAGTCGCTTTAACGGAATTTAAATATTGATTTAACGGAATTCTGAAATACAATTTTCACTTTGTAATAAATTAAAAAGTAATATGCAATCAAATAAAGGAACGTCTAGAACGATACGGAGATATTGAGGAGAAGCTACTCAAAACTAGAGGAAGCAATTAATTGTTTATAGTATCAATACCGTTTTACTGCCCAAAATTATTTAAATTAATGTAATTAAGTAACAATTTTGCACAACTCGAAAGTGTTTTACTTCTTAGAAAGGTGTTATAGTTTTTGTGCGTCAATATATTTCGGGGGCTATAATTTCCAACTAAAAATATCTGAATTTGAATTAGCAAACGTGGCAAGCATTCTCTAAATTTGAGAGAAAACTCTCGAGCAACTTCAGAGGTAGAGCAATATTTTAATAACCCGCACAAATTTTAATAAAAATTGATCTTGTGCTAATGAAGTATTTCTTGGAAACGCTCTTCTAATAATATTTTCTATAACGCTCTTCCAGCTACTTTTCCGAGTAGTTTCATATTTATTTAGAACAACGATGAGGTACAATTATATTGTAGTGGTACAATTATATTTTTTAATTAGTAAACGACTGGCTCTATCACGCCAAATCACTGACTGCACCTGTTCCATTACGATTTCACTGAAAAACTTGAGCTTGTAATGTGGATTTAGACATATAGATTTTGTATAAATGTCATTATTTTGAATGTCCAATAATCTAACTTCATATCCTCTATCATTTTTGTAATCATTAATAAAAAAATCTCGGAAGTATCTTCTTTATTCTTCTATGTTTCCAATGTATTTTTATGTGTGTATGTTAATATGATCATAGATATAATTGTAGCAGAAACACTAATTAACTCCTTTGTTATTTCTTCAAATGGCTTTAATGTGGCTATATACTTTTTGAAGTCCAGTCAATCATCAGTATTAAGAATTGGTATAACATGTGTGTCTAAGTATTTCAATTTCAATATTCTTGCCATCATGTAATAAAAAGAAATCCATCTACAAAAAAATGTGTCAAATAAAATCTAAAAAAAATATTAAGTGCATAAAATATAGAAAGAAAATTTGTGCATAAAATTATGTATTTACAAAGACGGAATTCAAGGGCCGTATCTCAATTAACTAATGGACCAATTAAATACACATAAAATAAACTTCAAATGTTTAAATATTATAATACCAATCGTATTATCTTTACTTTGAAATAAAATTAAGTAGTTAACATTAATTCCATAACTCCTGTATTATTTCTATGGGTATATTTTAGTAAAATAAAGAAAAATTAAAGGATCGACTAACCATGCGGAACATTCCTAAATTACATTCCGACCCGGTTGGTTTAGTCTTATTTAAATTGCTTTCAATTCACCTTGAGCAACAAAAGAATGAGTGAAGTGTGTCGCAATTTTTTGCTTTTTGTAGTAATTGAGAAGATAATTTTTTCATTTTCTAACGCCGACAGGATACACAATTGAAGTTGATGAATAGTGCAGTTTGCATTAGTTAAATTGGCCACATTCATAGCTTTTATCCTATTTGACCCTCTTTCACGTAAAACACAGTGGGCTGATTCAAAATTTAAACCCCAATTTGTCAAAATGTTGTTTAATTTATTCGTTATAATATAACCTGTGGGTCTTGGTTCCAATTATTTGCACTTAAGTATTAAATTTACTTTTTAAAATATATTTGCAATACTATGAGCACTAAGACTTAGTAATGAAACATTTGTACTTGGCTCGGACCAAACATCCGTAGTAAACGATATCTTTTGGAATTGCTTGAGCAACCACAAAACCATTATTTTCATGTTATCCTTTATTTCAGTATAAAGTAAATTAGTAAAATTCTACTGACCTCTTAAGTTATAACGTGGCAATATTGACTGCATTAAATTATTCGAATTTTTTTTAAAGGATTTGGTAACTGTTTCGAATAGATTTTTATTTCGGATACCTGATAGTTTCGGTTACGGTTACAGACCTCCATAATATCACTGATACCTAAAATCTTTCTAACTTACTTTTAAATCTAACATATTATGATATTTATAAAATATTTGTTCATATACTTATGCGTATTAAATATTTTCAATGTCTAGAGAAATTCTTGTTTTTCTCATCTATAATCTTTCAACCCTTTCGTTTGTTTCATTCATAAGCCTTTCTTTAATAATAATAGACATAGATAAAAGCATATTAAATATATTTTGTAAAATAATTTGATTTTAGGGTAGAATTTAATAAGTTTTTAATTGTTTTCTTTTAATTTATAAATAAATTAACGCATCTCAGAGAAATTATAATGCCTTACTGCTGCTTGCTAGATGTAAAAATTACAAAATTTTTCAATATATAAATTAAAAAAATATTTAACCGATATATAATTAAATAGATAGCTAAAATTAAAAATATTACAACGTAATCTCTAAAATGGGGACAGTTGTCTTCGTAGTACGGCAACGCTTCACCCGGGGAGTCGGAGAGAGGAGATGGTAAATGAAGGTAGCTACGGCGCTGGGTGATTTCCGCCTCATCCCAAGCTCAAGTCAATAGTGCTTGTCATACATCTAAGAGGAGATATTATTAAGGATATTTTTTAAAATCATCACAAAAAATCTATGAGGTTTAAACATTTTTTTTTAATATAACATCGTCTTTGTAATACATTTAATTATAGTATGCTTCAAAGTAAACTGATGTTGTATTATAGAACAGCAAACAAGAAATTGTTGTAGAATAAAAGTGAAAATGAATATAACTTACGTTCATGTTTGGCGAATTATATTAAACTTATATCCGTAGAATCGTTTTCACGTTATATGATGCCAATAAAATTGATGTCGTAATTTAAATTACATTTTTTTATTGTCATTTCCTAAGATTTGAATTAGTTTAAAATTTAAAATGTTTGTTATTCATAAAATAAATAATGGGAAAGAAAAAGAAGAAAAAATCAACATTCTGCTGTAATTGTACGTTTTGATTTTCAAAATGGCATATATTGAATACATTTAATCTATTTAGGTCGTGGTAAAGAACTTAAAGAAAGTAAAAGTAATACTACATCACGAAGTTTCATTTAATTGTGAAATATTTTGAGGTGGATATTTTAAACTCCAACGTGTTTACTATGATTCAATGTTTCAAAGTCTCAGAAATTAAAATTTATTCTCAATAATGTTAACATCTGTAACATTACCTTTGGGTTAAAATGACAAAAGAGAACTGAAAAATAACATAACATAGCAAGATATAATTTAAAAAGGTCACTTGAAACTTGAAGTATTTCCTGTAAATACCACTTTTTTAAAAACTTTTGTTTCAAGATATAAAATTTATGTACAAATGAATAAAACTACCTGATATAGTACTACTTTCACTTTCTTGAAATTGTTTACCACGACCTAGGTTTTGGTGTATTACCACATCTTCAGGTAGGCAATTACCAATTAGCAGATTGAAGATCTTTGCTAATAGCCCACCTGAACATGTAATACAACGAAACTTAGGTCGCGATATAGACCTTAAACAAAGTAGAAATAATACTAAATCACGCAGTTTCATTTAATTGTGAGTAATAAATTTCTACAAAATTAACGCAAAATATATTCAATATTCATTCGGTGTAAAAAGTAGCAAATGGAAGAGTCGAATATATAAAATAATATTATGTACGTAATATAACCAATTAAGATTATTTGCAAATATGTTACTTTTAGTACACATAAAGCAAACTTAACGTATTGCAGTTGCATTTTCCTTACATTTGTTTACGTATTCAGAGAAATAATTTTGCTTTGAGTCAAGCGATAAGTGAAAATTTAACACACTTGATTAAAATATATGAGTTTTTAATACTATAAGGAGAGTTTTAAAAGATTATTCTATTCTAAGTGGTATTCTAAGTTAGGCTTAATAGATCGTATTTTATATAAATCTGGTCAAAAAATATATTAAAATTATTCATATCGTGCGGATTGTCGTAATGAAATATAAATTACAATTTGCCTCTATGCGAATTGCAATTTCAATATTTAGTTTAGTTTTTTGTGACAAATGTTTCAGCAAAATCATCTGATTTATACTATGTAACATAATTATATAATGTATTTATTGCTTTACAAAACATTAAGCAAGCTAAAAAATGAAGATGGAAAATTAAATCTATTAAAAACTCAAACACTACGTGCGTTCAAAGCTTATAAGCGGCCTTGTCAAACAACCAAGGTTCTCCGCAGTCTCCCGCTAAATCTTTAATTTCCGATGGATTTGAATTGTGTTACTGGCGAGCACCTGTTGGCGCTAAATTGAGGCCTCGCCTTCATTATGACCGAGATCACTCTATATACTACACGTGGGCTCAGCTTCACTCGTCTGAATTAATGAGGATAACTAAATATTGTATGAGGATTTGTCCGCTATCTTAATAGTTTTGAAGTATAAAATACGTTGCGTCTTGGGATGTAGTTTCAAATGGTTGTTGAATTATAATTTATGGTTTGTCGGAAATACGTTAAACACGTATTTCAGTGTCAATAAATCAAGTGAAGTATGTGTGTTTAGAATGCGGTCGCAGGAGAATGGATATTTTCTAGTCGTATACTTACCGATATACGCGTAGCGACTCCGCTTGTTGATGTACGATAACTCTTATGACTAAGCGCAAAATCTTGATCCTTCACATTATATTAAGCTGTATTTAAAATATGTGTTGGGTATTTTTTTCGAGAAAAAAATTATTTATTTTGTAGTATTAAAATTACATCAATACAGGAGTGATAAGATTAGTAATATTCCAGATTAAATTCGGATTTTAAACATTGATCCCACCAGCTAACTAGAATGGCTGCACATAAAGAAATAAATTTCGACATGTGGTTTGAAACACAGATATTATTTATGTGTATAAAAAAACATTATCTGAATACGTAAACAAAATCTTAAGATAAATTATTTATAAAATTATAAAAGATAGAGACTGAACGAAAACAGTTACGTTTCTTCGTCACTGTTTTCATTTACTCTTTGACATATACGATGTCATGTCCAACTTCCATTAGCATCAATTTTACATTAAATAGTGGTCTGGAAATCTTTACCTAATATTGTAATTCGGATCAACTAAAATATAATGGTTTAGGAAAAGTCCTCTAGACATCCCTATTTAACAATTTCTATGGAGAATTAAACGCAAAGAAACTATTTTCATTGTGAAAATGTATGAATTAAAGCAATTAAAGCAATCATATAAAAACGTGGATAAAATTTGGTTTATTTGATAATTATTATATATTATATACACACAAAATACTTATAGGATATATATTTACAATGAAAATGAAAGTTAGCGAAAGTACAGATTTCCATCAAAAGTGTAAATACAATTTGAATGCAATTAAGCTTCATTTGTTTTGTCCATGAGGCACGAAGTATGCTTTTAAGATGTGAAGATATTTTAATAATTATATATATATATATATATATATATATACTTACATACATACATGTATGTATATATATATGTGTATATATATATATATATATATATATATATATATATATATATATATATATATATATATATATATATATATATATATATATATATATATATATATATATATTTGTGTGTCACTCATCTGATTTAACTACGCATTTAGATTTAATGTTTTTTTTCTTCAAAAATATTTTTATAACACATGTTGTTATAAATTTAATTAAGAAACTGATTCCGTACAACTAATTTCGTCATAAGAACAAATAATTAAATTGAGTCAGGTCATATTAGTTCAAAATATAATGTAATTCGAGATCTAAAATTGTGAAGAGAGATTATAGGATTCGATTATATGGCACAAACGTAAATTTATTGAATCTGTTTAAGACAAACTACCTACCGGATTACATTAAGCACTGTTCTATGAGAACAGACGATAGGTTTGGATACTTGGGTGAAAATATACGAGGATTATTGATGAACGAATAGAGTTGGAGCAGATTATCAAATTATGAGTATGAGATTCACTCATGTAGCTGATTGATTACACTTTAAATTGTATGTGTATAAATAAAGAGAGATCAAACAGGTCGCCGTGTGATGAATATGAAGTCCACTGGTCTATTTGATTCTTAGATAAGAAACCCCGAGTTATCGCTTCGATGTTGAAAACAAAACTAATTTATACCCGCAGAGGCACTGCTATTTATACTGAGTTCGAAACTTCCAGAATATTTTATTTGATACCTAATTAAGTAAGTCAAAATACTTGTTGCAAAAGCATATTATATGTGTCTAAATAAATTTAAATAGTATTTCGTACGGTATGATGATGTGTTGAATATTGGTTTGCAAATGATGAGGGACTATTGCTTGACGGAACTTTTTACCCGCCTTGACGAAGACAAATGTAACCCGTCCTGCTGTTTGAAGCATCTGACGTGAGGAGTACGCCAAGTTTGTAGCTTAAGTTTAACCTATAGTCCTAGTATAGACCTTTAGTCCTACTCGTCGTAGAATTAAGTTGTTTGCTGCAATTTGAATCTCACGTAAAATTGCTGTACGTATTCCTGTGATGAGCGCTTCCAAAATTGCTGAGGAGTTGTAATCGTGAAATAAGCAAATTGATGTCTAAATAAAATTAAATCAATTAAATAAATTAAATTTAATCATTCCCCTATGAAAAAATTTCCTATAATGATAGCTTGTAGATACTCTGCATCATCTGATAGGAAAAAGAGCGGTTGTGAGACGAGAGTTGTTTTAACTTGAGTAGTAAATTCCTCGTAGGCGCGCAACCTACGGCTAACCACACTTTTAATAAGGTATTCAATTGATTTTATTGCTCATTCCCATTTTCTGTCAAAGTAGGGAGTTGCAAGCAGGTTAAGTGACCATTTTATACCGTCATTGACCTGATGCTGAAATTGCTCGGGAAAGTCAAAAATTGTTTACGACGCATTGCCCACGTATCTTTACTGCAATCGCTGTAAAGATGAATGTAACACCTAATTTTCCTGTAAAGCATTGAAATGTAGCTACAATCCGTTTGAATTCAGTGGCAATCCAAGAATTTGGTAATATATTGAGAATTTCAGATAAAAAGCTAAGAAAGAGAGGCAAACCAAGATTAAAAATTGGTGTGTATTTTTTCAATTATACCACGCCAAATTCTGAGGGAAGGTTTTTTCAGTTCTCCACACAAACCGGTATAATTCACTCTTGTAGAGAGAAATGGTCAAGCAAAAGTATAAAATTAAAGAGACACTTGTCTCCTGAGTGTGTGCTGACGAAAACAGATAACGTATTGATGGATGAACTGACGTGGCAGTATGCGGCCTCTCATTACCCAGTAGTTGCTTTGAAGGGTTGCTAGTGTAAGTCGTGTACCGCAATTTGAATACGGAAATGTATGTAATATTAAGTATTGTATTCTTTCATAGAATAATTATGGGCATATCATAAGGGAGCTATGGTGAGGTTTTCTTTCTTTGTAGCGGGAAAAGTTTTTATTATCATTAACTTCGACTTCGAGATGAGCAAGTCGTTTGAGGTATCGTTGATATCGTAAAGAAGAGTACGGCCTCGAGTTGGGCGCAATGGATATTATATAGTGCAATATTGTAATACGCACGTGATTTGATAACGGAAATGAGTATTTCACCCATATATCGTTGAGCTGAGGTAAAAAGGTTTCGTTTGTGACGAGATCTATCTGGAGTGTCTGCAAAAGTAATTTTTCTTGCTTGATATATATATTTGTATGATAAAATGAGTGGAAGAATCTTTCTAAGTGAATCAAAAAGTTTAGCGATGCGAGAAAAATTCTCCGTTTTGACATAGCGGCTTAGTTCTTCATAAGAGCGTGCTTATAATAACAACGATAAAAGGTTAGGACAAAAATTATATTAATATTGACATTCAATTGTACTTCTTTTTTTCTTAATTTTTATCTATGATACGATAGTTACGTTAAGTGTATGTCAGAATTGAATAATTCAAGGTATACTGGTTGCTGAGAAGTTACTGACGTACTGTCTAGAGAGGACGAAACCCACTGCAATAGTTGCTTCTTGAAAATATTTGAAATAAAATTAATATAAACCTGTAAAAACATCCTAATTAATACTAAGTTTGAAAGTTTTAAAATCTACGATTGTTATGTAATTTCATTTTATGTGTGTAGGAATAATTTATATAATGCGTAAATCGATGGGTGCACGTGTTATGAAAAAATAATTAATTTATATATATATATATATATATATATATATATATATATGTATATATATATATATATATATATATATATATATATATATTTATATATACATATATTTATATATATATATATGTGTGTGTGTGTGTGTGTGTGTGTGTGTGTGTGTGTGTGTGTGTGTATGTGTGTGTGTGTGTGTGTGTGTGTATTTACAGTTCCGGCTCAAGAATCTTCTCGTGACTACTAATCGGGTGCTTGATTTATTTTGAAGATATTAGTAGTTTCATTACACCTTATTTGAATGTATGTAAATAGATATATTTAAATAGTGTTCAACTAGGTGATGCATCTATCATAAGTCGTTGATAATCGTTGACAAAATTGAGCGACTATTGCTTACCAAAATAGGCAGCACTAATAATTAATTATAATATCTACGTACTCGCGAAGACAAAAATTAATACTACCTATAATAAATACTTAATGAATGTAATTAGTAACTATGGAAAATATAAAACGACTAACCTATCTCAAAAAGAAAGTATATACCGTGAACCAGAAAATATAGTTATAAGTGGAGCTTTTCGTGCTTCCAAAAACATTATATTTATGAAAACATTGAAATCCATAGCAAGCCACCACCAGACAGCCAGCCACAACCACCTTTATCTATCTATAACAAGGAAAATATTTCTATGATAGCGATAGCAAGGAATATTTTTGCGAATTTGAAATTATGCTCTTAAGAAAAGAAAACATATTTATAAAAGAATATAATCCCAAACGCGCTTTCTGGTAAAAAAAATAATTCTAGAAAAGATACGTCGTCGACTTGAAATAAAATTCATTGTTTTACCTTCGCCCCCTAATACTTCACAAAATTTGCGCCACGGTTAACCGAGGATATTTAAATTTTAGCATGCGGTAGTTATCATAAACAACGTCTCCCCAACCTTAATAAACCTCTGATGTCTATAATAACTGAAGACATAACACAAAATCATCGTACAAATCCACAAAAAGATGACAGAATCATGCGGAAAGTCGTCTGGGGAGTGGAATCTTGCTGGAGATAAAGTCGTAAGACAGAAAATGCGATGGAGATCTCCGAGTATACTAAACCATTTATCACGCAGTTTTATCTCTTTACAGCTTCCATGATTCATGATCTCTCCCGAACTTGGAAAAATTATCGGTGCAATGACCGGACATTATCAACCAACTTGTTTTTTGAGGGTCTTTGATGGTTGAAGCGTTTAAAATTTAATACTAATTATTTCACCGTGTGAAACCGTGATCAATGTTACGATTGAAATCATACAGTGAATAAATTCTTACCATCGCGAAATATAAAGTGTTGGTATATCGAATGCATACTTAATGATTTTTATCACTTAATATGACATATTATGAAAAAAATGTTATTAAAGGTATCGTACAATTTATTACAACGACTCAGATGAAAGTCTAACAAGCAAGTTATTGAAGTAAAAAAAGAAGTCAAAAGTCAATAACAGTAAGGTTGAATATTGGTTGTTGGGGTTAAAGTTTTAAAAGACTATATAGAGAAAAGAAAATATTGTAAATTTTTTAAATAAAAACATCTTAAGAGCATTAAGCTATTTTTGATATGAGAAAATCTTATGGTTTCGCGTCACCGTCATGTTAATGTTAACGGTATACCTGTAGCTATGAATGTATATGTATATATATATATATATATATGTATATATATATACATATATAAAAAATTATTTTACTATTCTGACATCGGACTGGCGCACGCATAGCGGCCTGTGTACACGTATACATATATAGACAGCAACCTGTTTTACGTTTTTATGTACCAGACTGTATGTTATGCGCATTGGACGCTTTTTGGATAGGTAGACATGCTCCAATAGGGCTGTTTATATCTATAAAAGTGAAATTAAATTCACTATGTGGAAAATTGCAGGATCACTGTGCAGTATAATAGTGAGAACTAAATATATTAATATTTTTATAGAGAAAAATTGAAGCTTGGTATTATTTTGGCTTACTATGATTCGATAATTTTAAGTTTTCACTTCTATCGGCAGTCCCCATGGGTGCCTATCTTTTTTTTTTAAATATTATAGGTCGTTTACAAAATCGAATTCATACCAAAAAAAATTTCACCCGAGCAACTTCACGCAAAATCGTTATATAAATAATAAATATACTTCATTCCATTTCAAATGGGAATCTTTGTAAATAATCGAATTTGACAGTTAAAATATGGTTGGCGCAAATACATATTCGATCACTTCATGACTGTATACAAAACTCATTTTATTATAACCACAATATTATTAAACTATATACATAATTAAAACAATAACTTCATAAACTTTCGTCATAAATAATGTTGTTAACACCTGTATTACAGCATTATTTTAATAACACGAATTGTTTAATTTAAACGATAAAAATGAATAAGCATCCGTTTTTATTGAGCAAAACTGAGACGTTTTTAAGATTTTGTGAATATACTCGAAATTTAGCTGCTGACAATTTCTAGCCAATATTTCATTAATTATTAATTTTATAAGGCGTTATAGTGAGATAGCTACAACGTGTTACTCAGCTTACACTGCTGTGTTTCTAGATTTTATTGAAATATATACAAATATACTCATAAATATATATGGTGTATAGATTATGAAACAAATATTGTGCCTTTTAATTTTTTTTGGAAATACGTTTTGGTAATATTTTGAAGCGAAAATTATATATTTTATATGCAATTTAAGTTAGTTGTATATATAGCTTCTTCAATATAATCGTTAAATTTAGTGTTTTTTTACATTAGCTGAGCTTTTACTTTCACTCCAATATATATTTTGATCATTATTTTTAATTTTAGATATATTTAAAAAAAAATGGAAACGCTTTTATGACAATATATATATATATATATATATATATATATATATATATGTATATATATATACATATACATATACATATACATATACATATATATATATATACATATACATATATATATATATATATATATATATATATATATATATATATATATATATATATATATATATATATATGGGAGATTAATTATATTTTTTGTTGACTTTATGCAACGTTGTCACTGCTTGCTTGCGACATGTACCAACTTAAAAGTCACTCAAATTTTGGCGATTAGAACGATTTAGTCCGGCTAAGTATAACAAGCCAAACAAAGCTAATAGTTCGTCTATAGTTGTCTTTCAATAAATACTGAAGCGATTGTTTATTATTATACAATTGTCTCTGTTTAATCTTAGCATTAGTATGACGAAGTATTTGTTCCAGTATATTATTAGTTATAAAGCGTCACCAACACTCTATTTCAGTCTTATCATTTTGCGCAATAAGCTTTACCCCAGATTTTTGTAATATTATGTTTTATAAATTTGTGCGAACGTTGGTCCGAGGTGGTTGCGAAGACCATTTGGTGGAATTGTCTTTACCAATATAAAACTGCTGGTTACTTGTTGAAACAATTGCTTCTTGCTCATCATCACTGCATTCTTGTTCCGTATCACTGCCTTGACTGCGCTCTGAAAGATGGTCGATTTCACCCTCATCGTCTGAGCTGCACTGTTCATTGTCATAAAATTGTGAAAAACGATATGCAATTTATCAATAAACAATAAAAAACAACAAGCAAACTGTCTATATAAATGTTACATAGCCATTGTGGCCGGGTATAACTTACCCGCGTGCTCTTTATACACGTGTAAACTCCGTTCTCGCCGCAGCAACACTAAATTGACAAGTGAATACGCGAAAAGAGGTCAACAACCGCAGCTACTGTAACGGACAATTTACGCGCGCATTTTGTTTTAAAGTTACGACCGTTTTAAAATGCGTCGGGTATTAGATACCCAGCAACAATGACGCCGGGTTAAAATTATAGTGTCCGATATTTGAACATATTAAAATTTCAGAAATAGGCCACTTCTCAATGATATAGATGTGATATAAGAGGTTTGGTTTAAGGACCCTTTGTAATGTTTTTGTTTTTTCTGACATTCGTTTCCTCCTAACTAAGATTCCTTCCACCGTTCTTAATTCCTCTTTTCGTTTTTATTTTAGTTATCTTCCAAATTCTAGTAATTTTTACTCAGCGCTGATCTCGAGAGAGCACTAAATATCCGATACACTTAACTTTACTATGAGCGAAGGGGCGCCTGTTACTTTGGCCACCATTTTAATTTATGAATTAATTATTTCATATAAATATTTTCTTGATTCTTGAATAAATACGAGTTTTAAGTTTATTTTCTTCTTGAATTTCTATATTTAACCAAAGTAGAAGTCATTTTAACATTTATATTTCTTCGTGTCACCGTTTCATGTCAAAATTTTCCGCGTGTACCTATATATGGGCATGTGTGTGTGTATGTATCTGTATACATTTTTATGCAGATATGTTCAAAATCAAATATCATAATGACAGATACAATTTTCCAAACAAATTTCCTGGTCATCGCCTAGATAGAGGTTCTGAAAATTTATATCTGACATTCCTTATGCCTCTTATTATTGAATGGATTGGATCATTACGTACGAAATTCGTAATCTCTTTCTTGACGGAACCCATGCAAATTCTTCATGTATTCACTTCTTTCAATCCTCATCCTACGTGCACTTAAATATTTCTTTTCTTTTTTTCTTTTTTCCTTTTCTCTTTTTTGATTTAAAATTAAGTTTATTTTTTTAAATTATAATAAGATAATAAAAACAATATGTATTCTATTTGAATTAATAAATAACATTTCTGGATAATTATTATAATTTACTAGAAGACATTACCAAGTTTTAAAATAAAGCAATTTTTTTTACCCGCATGTTTATTATCAATTCCATACCGGAATAATCAAAATAGATCAAATTAGAACAGATTTGTCCAAAACGACGAGACGTCAGTTGGCTAAAACTAATTATACTCAAATTGTTTTTCGCAATTTTAAAATTGTGTAAAGCGAGTAGTCGCAAAAACAAATACATTTCTGTACTAAATACCTAAGCCACTTACACATTACAAAGTGGTTTATTATTTCTTGATTTAATCGAGAAACTCAACGACACACTAACCGAATTTTTAAGAAATGTCCCGATTATGTAGGCCCATATATGAATACGGCCAAAGTAGAAGGAATGGTAAATTCCCCAATAGCTCCCAAAATAATCGTCCGTAGGCATACAGAGTAGACGAATATATATAAATATATATATATATATATATATATATATATATATATATATATATATATGCATGATACATATGTTACACATTTATATGTACATATTCAAATGTACGTAAAATATGTAATTTATATTAATGGAAATTACAGTAAAAAAACATATCCGATTATGAACAAAAACATAACTCAGCTTCAAGAGCTTTTGCACTCATCAAATTAGTTAGACGTCTTAAAATCGAAGAAAATAAAATTGAAAATATGTCTCAAAAGTATATTTTCTTTCCGTAGTCGAAAGCCTGTATCTATGGTAGATGGTGAACGGCAGTCAAGCCTTCAATAACTGTAAAACAATAATTGTAATATAGACTCTTGTCTAACGGAAAATGTGTATCCATTTTTTTGTTTGTACCTATAAAATCTTTAAATATTTAGTAGCGTTCAAAATTTCTCAAAGCATCTTTTATAATTTTTCGATGGCATCGTCCAGTTTTTGAAATCTTGACTTTGTTTTGTAATTATTTTGATATTATTTACATAATTAATTAGTTAAATATATGCTCTAACAAACATTAAATTTTTGTTAAGCCGCTGTTCTGATTATGCACATAGTGATAAAATCATTAACTTTCCTACTGACTTTACCGTAGTAGGGTAAAACAAAATGAAAGTGGATTTTTTACGGTTATTTACTGATTAAAACACTTGCGAGTACATCTAGTAGGTACATAGTTTTGTTTCATTTTGTGATGCTCAGGAAATGTAATAGGTGAGGAATCTTTAATTCATTTCAATGTGATTCGATGCAAATTTAATATTATCAGAGAGAATGTATGTCGGTAAATGTCATGTTTTTTATATAACCTTTTAAGCTCTTAACATCACGATGAATCCAACAATGCCTCATTTATCAAAGCCGGTCCGGTAGTTCTATTTCTAGAGTGAAACATTTATATTAACATATCTACATGCATCGACTGCTAAAATCATAAGTTTTCCTTCTAGGCCTAACCGTAGCTCCTTAAATATTCAAAATATAAGAAACACATGTAATAACTTACGTATAGATTAAAATAAAACACGTATTAAACTTCAAGCAAATTATATATGAAAATCAATTTGAATTCCAATTTAGAAAATATTTCGACGACTGTGTAACTGACTTAATTTTCATTTGAAGTTTATAATATTACATATGAAGTTTAACTGACGTTTTCTATCAAACTTTTGCTTTTCCTCATTAGACTGAACTAAGAATATACATCCTCTTTTGAAAGATAGACATCTGCTAATGAGGACCAGTCACATGGAAATTAGTTTATAGGTTCGTACGTATTACATAAGTATATAAGTTTTCAATTTTGATCTGTCCAGTACAAAATGTAAAACTCAAATTGAAAGAGCGTTCCACAAAAGCTTTTTCGATTTATTTGGAGTATTTGTGCGTTATGAGAAAATAAATAAAATATATTTCTAGATAAAATCCAAAGGTATGGGAGTTTTAAATTTAGGTAAATGAGTTTATTTTATTAAAAATAAGCTTAGGAATGAATTATAATAATATATCCAGTTTCACGAAATTTTATTATTCAAAAATTTTCAGTTAGACAACGATGTAAACTAATAAATATTATTCGAATTAAATTTAAAATAATATGGCTGACGCACAAAACATGATTTTATTTCACTTATCAATTGATTTTTATCAAGTAAAAAAGGGTTATTTTAACAATATTATATAATTAAACATTAATATCCATTAACGTCAGGCTGTAACCTAGAATTTATATCATTTGTATCATTGTATTTCACTCCCGAAACATATCCCGCCTGTTGTAAAGATCATATAATACCTATAAATCATTTTATTGCAAATACGGCGAAAAAAATATCATCACCTTCGAAATAAACCTTAAAAGGTTAAAATTTTACGTCAAGGGGGGAGACTATGCGATTTAGGCACGACCTCCGCGAGCAGGAGATATCATCAAATTAAAATGATATTCAATTATCGCAATGTAGCAATCCGTAGTAGCGCTACTTCCAGTTTTCCATTTCCTTTTCATTATTTTTTTTAACCAAACAAAGTAGATACTGCATCTCGAATCACATATTTTTGGAGGAGCATAAATTCCAATTCACTAATAAGAGCATATTAATTTATTCGGCATTACATTTACGTTACTCCACTTTATAAACTTATTATCGGAAAAGGAAGCATATATATATATATATATATATATATATATATATATATATATATATATATACATACATATATATATATATATATATACATACATATATATATATATATATGTGTGTGTGTGTGTGTGTGTGTATGTATGTGTGTGTGTGTGAATGAGAGGAATAAATTTTTTAATTATCTAATTAATTAAACATAAATAAATTATGCGAATGTTAGTTGGTGAACTAGTTGGTAACTTTTTATTTATATTTATATGTATGTGAAGAAAATGAAGAATTAAGTTAATTGCATCCGTATAAATTTATGTAAGTGTAGCAGACAAATTCAGTATAATCTAAAAAGTTTTGATTTGAATATGTATTTTTATCCTCACGACCCCCTTACTTCCTATTCAGGAATCACCAGTCACTTTCTAATAGAATTTTATTACGAATAAAACCAAACCGACTTCTAATTACTTTATTTTTTTAAAGCATTATTACTTTCCATATAATTTCCGTGTATGTAATATTCTTCTAATCGACTTATTTGATTGTGGGTATTACAAATACAATTATTAGAAAGAGACTTTTGTATGTATGATCAGTTGTTCCTATACCATTTAACTTAATATGTTTTTTTCATATGAAATAAAAAGGTTCAAATGGATAATGACATATAAAACGAGCAATTGAAATTTCTAAAAATTATCTTCTTATATTTTTCCATCATTTTCAGAGCTCTCTGCTTAAAAAGAAAAAATCTTAATTACTTTAACATGATCATTCGCGTGTCTATCGTAAGAGGTCATCGGAAGTAATTAATTACATTGATTGTGATTGAAATAATTGTGATTAAATAGGTTTACAAATTCTGTAAACAATTTTGAACTTTTACATATGTGAATTTTATAGTTAGGAAGTAAGATAATTTTTCTTAATAATTTGATTCCACGCCGTACATGAGTATTCAAACTGATCCGTACTCAATTTACTTGGCCTTAAGACAAATTCTTTTCTTTACCAGTAACGTGATCCACATATTTTAAAATTTTAACTTATCTACAATTTATATAAATGTTTAATGATACTTAATATAAAATTGGACCAAAAATATTAATGACTGATGACTTTTTGTGAATATTATAGAACCATAGTAAATTTCTTAACTTTTTCCTTTCACTTCACCTCGATAAATTTATTCTTTACCTTTTTAGGAAAACTAGAAGTTACTGACAGACGAACGGTGGACAGATATCGCTGTTACAATAGCAGATTGTCGGTCGAAGCCTTTGGATATAAACTATAAAAATTGAAGCATTTATGGTATTTTTTTTCTAAGCATATATTAAAAAACTTGTTTCTTTAGACCTAGATGTATCGTTAAACGTATTTTTAGACAAAACCATATGTTTAAGTGAAAGGATTTAACTTAAATTTCAAAACGTATAAGTGAAAAAATTTTGTACATATTTATTCCTACCGGAACAATTGACTTTATTCAATTAATCTACAAATATGTTTTGAAATGCAACGCCTTTCTATATTTCTGCTTTTTTATTCTTCTGTTCTGTTATAAAGCGAATTCTGTTAGATTGATTTCGATCTAGTTTTCGTCAACTCAATACATAATTATTCTGGAAGTTTCTTATGTGTAAAACCATAGTCTCTGAGTGTAGAGGCAGCAGGATTGTATTAATATTTATGAGGTGAGTCCAATAGTGCGGGCAAGAAAGAGCCATTATTAATGGCGAAGACAGCGGTAGTGTTGAATTGCCGAAAGACAAGTCATTACATTATTAAAGTTCAACATAATATTTTTATTTTGAGGGAAGTTACGAAGAAAAGCTCGTATAAAAATAAAATTAAAAGTCCATATTTCAAAACAAAAACTATAATTTAATTTACTTATTAAACGATCAATTTAGCAATGTAATATTCTTAATAAGAAGCTATAAGTTTCTGTTTCATATTCTAGAAAAATAAAAACAAATTTCCTTGTTCTGTATTATCTTTACGTATGAATTTAGACGGAAAAATTCTTGAAGATTCTTAAAAAATCTTAAAAAAATAGAAAGAAAAATGGTATCAAAATTGATATTAAAATTATACGTGGACAAATTTTAAGAAATATTGAATGATCTATATCATATACTTATATTGGTATTAATAATGGGTGTAATACCAAAAAAATACTTATGGTTAAATAAATGTTTTGATAAATATTTTATGTCGACTGTATTTCTTACACGATATATAATATTAAATTAAAGCAAACAATTTTGACAGGAAATTTGTTGACAACTCTTCTCCTATTTTTGTTTCAATTTAGCCTATTGCAATCAATAGCCTTAATTTAATTGAAATTGTAAAGTGTAATATAACAATGAGAAATATGACAAAAGCTAGTACTTTGAATTGAGTATTAAAAAGTGTAAATATGGATGAAAAGCTGTAATTCCAAGAAAATATTAAAATAAACAGGCTTACTTTAATGATATGAAGCAGAAACATTTTGTCAATTGATGTATTTTGTAAGTTCAACTTTTTTTGGATTTTTTTATGGAATGCAGGACAGGAAACAAATAAAGCTTATTATACTTTTCTTAATCTGGTCAAAATATTTTAATATTTACATTGCCAGAAATAAAAAAAAATTTAATTAAAATCTGGAAGCTGCATATTATAATATTAATGTAATAATAAAGTCAAACGTTGCAAGAGGGAACATTCTTTTGTCATCAAGTCAGTTACTTTTGCAGAAATTTTGGATTTCTAAATAATAACAAATTACTATAAATCAGTTCATTTTTCATTCACTACATATTTGATTTCTACATTTGCCTTTACATTTTTAAACTGAAGTAATAATCCCTTGAACGTTTGATTACGATTGATATGGACTTTGGACTAAATGTCCTTCATAATAAACATGCAAAATGATATATTTCGTATTACCAATATTATTAAAAATAAAGGCTCGTTGTATCATTTTGATTCTTCTTTATGTTTAGTCAACCAATTATCTACATTCATAATTTATAGGTATATCTTTATTTTCAAATTGATACTCTCTGACATCAATATTTACTTAATTTACTTTTGATTTAGGCATTTAATTCTTTGGGAGTGTCGAAAGACATGGTAAAAATATCTGCTTGCAAGATTAATACGTATGTGTCATCTTGGCAATTGATTAAAAAGTTCAGTTTCATGAGTTATTATAATAATATTAATTACAATTATTTTAAGACCTCAATTAAAATTATTTAAGTTCTTGAACGTTTTCATCATTCATTCAAAATTTTACATCTCTATTTCTCATCAACATTTTGCAAAATGACAAATTATACATTAGTACATTTGAAATTTGTTGTTGGATATATTTCATATTAATCTGATAACGGTTGCCCTTTGTTAAGATGATTATATTAATGAATAAATTGTTGTTAAGACTCGTTCACTTATTTCATGAATGATTATAATACTGAATTCTGTTGCGACCCGGTATGCTATTTATATTTCTTCTTGATTCCAAGTATATTTGAATCTGTCTTTGATGTATGCAAAGGCAATTATATGAATCTATATGGTGAAAGAATAAAATACTTTTATTCATTTACCATCCCATGAACATATAATTATGATTACCTGATATTTTTCAGTTGTTAAATTATAACCCGTGGCCAAAAATATATATCCAATTGTTGCTGCTACCTCTTCCGTTCAATGGCATTGTTGTTGCATATGTCCGATATTCTTATCGGATTTCCCTGGACAATCCTCATCAATTTTTGATTCGGATTGGTTTTGGCAAAAACAAATTAAAATTTGTTTTACCTTCAGAAGATAGCACGACTTCGAGGTTAGTTTATGACGAGGTTAAATTTAAATAACACTTTTGAACTGAAATATTTTTGTAATAACAAAAAATCAAACCAGTTTATATAAACTCTTAATTTAGAAAGGCAGAGTATCTTTTTCATCATACCCATGTTACAGAAACTATACAAAATTACGAATAAAATAAGAAACGTCAAGTTATCAACCAATATCCTACAATTTCTGTTACCATTCGACAATTTTATATGATAATAATTTCTTAACGAAATTTGTCCGCTATTAAGTGAAACATTGAACTTATATATATATATATATATATATATATATATATATATATATATATATATATATATATATATATATATATATATATATATATATATATATATATATACAATATTTTTTAGAGGACGCATATTTTTAATTTGAAGAGACAGGATATTCTTTTGAATTCATTCAACTTAATTTTCATGATACTTTTTTCTCGAATTATAATGTTCTTAATTTAAATCAATTAAGTGTTTTTAACCAAGTATGCGGAAAACTTAATATGTAGATAAACACCTTTTATATAAATTGTCTCAAAAACCTTTCAAAACAATTTAAATTTTCCGATTAATCTAATTGAGTATAGGACTTACTGTTTAAGGCTACGCTGTGAAAATCAGCTTAATTTTCTCTTCCCAAGCAAATAACCATCTCTTTTCAAAAATCTTTCTCAGTCCGAGCTAAAGACTGAGAAAGATTTTACACACTAGACCTACACACTATGCGATGCGGGAGTGTTTTTCAAAACTACCCCCACTTGGTTGATTGTAGAAATCTAAGGCGCGTTCACACTAGACCTACACACGTCAGTGGAGTGTGTAGGTCTAGTTTGAACGCGCCTTAGATTTCTACAATCAACCAAGTGGGGGTAGTTTTGAAAAACACTCCCGCGTCACAGCGGTGACTCCTATACATCTTCAGTCTTCCCGTGATCACAGACTGTGCAACCAGTCTGAAACGTCGGGACATAGTGAGTATTTAGTTTATAATATCTAGGTTTACTCATTAAATAGATAATTATCGTGAAAAAACCCGATTTAAATCAAATAAAATAAATATGTTTTGTCTTCGTATGGTAAAGTGGATTATTTATTAGTTTAATAGTACTGTGAACCTCAATACATAGAATTGTGCAATTTTGACTTATATCAATTTTTTTTGGTTTCTGGACAGCTTTACATCCTGTCATAAATTCAATCTCAGTTGTTGATAAGGAAATACAAGATTGTTTTTGACTAGCCCAAGATATAGGACCATCAATTAACATAAAAATATGAGCAGTGTTTTATTTTCTTGTATCTAAATCCCTAGCAAAACCTGGATCTAAATACCCAATTGAATTTTCATGATCTTGATACTTTGTACATAAATCTTTAGTTTTAATAAGATAACGAATTATTCTCTTAAGCTGAGTAGCATGATGTAGACTTGGCTTATTAACATATCTGCTTAACAGACTGACACCATATAAAATATCCGGCCTAGTTACTGTAAATAAAAACAATAACGACCCTATGACTTCCCTGTAAGGAAAATTAATCTACTCAATATATATTTTTAGTTATTTAAATATTTACACCCACAGGTGTATTACGGGGGTGCTGAACTCATATTAAGTTTACTTATTATGTGTTTAATATATTGTATATGACTGATACAGAATTATCCGTTTTTAAAGTCTCTAATCACGGAGCAATTTAAGTTTAACTCTTTGATATTAAATCCTTGCTTTAAGTAACTTACAATTTAATCAAAAAACTATATTTGACTGAAACATATTCAAGACGTCGTCAACATATAAAATCAACAAAGCCTTAACATCATGAAAATTACCTACAAATACACAATTGTCTGCTTATACTTCAATAAAATTAGTAAATTTCTTGTTCCAACAACGAGATGCTTGTTTCAAGTCGTATATTCGTCATTCAGTTTACATATTTTATTTGCAGGTGCTTTTGATCTGGGATTTCCACAAAAAATATCCTCTTCTAATTTTAATTACGCTGTTTTTACATCTAACTGCTTAATATTTCAGTCATACTCAGCGAGAGAGATAATAGTATTATTGTTGGCTCATAACTTATGGTAGGTAAAAATATTTAATTATAATTTATTCCTTTAATTTGAGTCACCTTACGAGCACAAAGTCGACTTTTATATCTATCTTCTTCAAATCTTGGTTTCTTTTAACATTAAAAACCCATTTTGACGTTATAGTTCCCTGATTTTTCTTATCAAAAAACTTCAGGTATTGTATAGTACGATAAGCTTCTCGTTCTTCATTTATAGCCTCCAGCCATAACTTATATTCCGCACTGTTGATAGTTTCATCATAAGCCACGGGAACATTTAACTATAAAATTGATTTCTGGTGGTCGTAAAGTGATATTTCAACTACCTATATGAATGATGAGACAAATGAGAATGATTAAACCTGTAAACCTTCACAATTTCTTGTGAAGATTTGTAGGTCTCATCATTCTCATTGGTGGAAGTGTTTGTACACCATCGCTTTCAGAGTCACGAAAACTCGCATTCCACTCAATGTTATTTATCTCCTCGTCAGCTTCTTGAAATTTTTAATCATCTTCATCACAGGTAAAAACCTGAGCTTTATCTATTTCTCAATTCAAAACATTCCTATTAATTGAAAATAACATTTCTTGACACTGTTATTCTTCTCTTGTGTGGATCGTATATTTTATAGTTAGTATTATGAAAACCAGCTCAAATAATTTAAGACTTTTACAATAAAGCTCCTTTCTCGGCTGATCTGGCACATGGACATATCCTTTGTACCCAAACACTCTGAAATGATCCAAATTAGGTATTGTATCACTCCATAGTTCCATGGGCGTATTATTTGGTGTCTGATTAAAACTTCTGCCCACAGATTGAGAGATAACTACAGGCCTAAAGCATGGATCCAGCACTTTCCACTAATGTCCTGATTTCTCTTTCAGCCCAGCCATTTTGTTCGGGCGTGTAATGGGTAGAAAGTTCATGAGAAATACCCTCATTTTCTAAATATTCTTTGAAGCTTTTGCTCGTATATTTTCCTCTGTTGTCAACCCTCTGGTGTATTACGCGTGCACCGTGCGGAAAATAATTTTTAGTCCTTGCATTATATTTCTTAAAACAGTCCAACACATTACATTTGTTTTTTATAAAGTACACATATCTGAAACTTATAGTAGGGTCTTTAAAAAAAATAAAGCATATCATACCTTGTGCAGATGGTATATTGAATGGTTCATAAACATCACTGTAAATAATATCACCTGATTGCAGTAGTCCTCTGTTTGATTTATGGAACGGTTGACAAAGATGCTTGCCGTGCTTATGGCACATAAAAACTTATCAGAGTCCCCAAGGCCACACCAATAATCACATTGTTTTTGCACATTTTCTGTATTTCTTTGATATTAATGTGTCATAAATGTTAATGCTATGTTTTACGGTACAATTTTTGTACTACCTCATACACTGGATTTTGAATTGTTTTCTCTTTTAATTTGTTTAATTGTTGCTTTGTAAAGACGCTTAAATCACTACTTTATCGCTATTATAAATAAAAGCATCAGTTTTTGTTCTTTGTAAAACTATAGCCTTGTCTTGTCACTACATCTTTTAAAAATAAGTTTCTTCTTAGTTTAGGTACGTAAAGAATATTTTTCAAAACACTTATCTCCCACTGTCAATTGACACACTTGTCAATAAAACATTTCCTCAGCCAACTATTCCTACGGTTTTTTTTTATTTTCTGATTTCAGTGGAAACTGTGTATACTCGTACAATTCTGCAAAATGTTCGCATTTGTAAGACACGCGAGCTGAAACACCGCTATCTAATATCCATCTATAACTTTCATAATCGTCTTTGCAACTACTATTGTCGTACTACTATAATCGTCTTTACAATTACATTGAAAGTTAATATATTTTTTTCTCCTTGGTTTTATTTTTGTTTAGGATCACACAATTTTTTTTTTAAATGATAGAGTTTCCCTCAGTAATAACATACAAAGCAATCTGACTTTTCTTTTAAATCTATATTTGTTTTTGTTTATAGAAAAGTTTTCTGTACTTTATTTTTCCACAAATAAAGCAGTTTAATTCTATTCTTCTACATTCAAGCTGGCTGAGGAGACCATTAGTTAAGGAGGCCAGCTTGAATGTAAAAGAAGATGAGCAAGCTATCAAACGATCAAATGGATTATGGTTTGTTTCCTTAAATCATGTGATATCCAAGCCTGATGAAGAGATGTACACTTAGGAGGCAGTATATTCAATATCTTAATTATGATTGTAGTATCGCTGATATCGTCTGCATTTTCTTTCAATTGTTTAACCAAACTTTTGACTTTAACTATATGCTGGAAAACGATATAAACCGGTGATATTGTATATTGATAAAAACGATCTTCTAAAATAATTTTAAGCATCTCGGATTTTTATTCATAGATAGACTTAAGTTTAGCCACCACCCCAAGCGACCATTCGCAATTCTTGATGTGTGCGACTTATTTAAGTTCCACAGTTGATGTTACTATAAACATTGCCACTCTATCACCTTTTTTCTTGTGAGTTTTAATGTGTTGATGTCTAAACTATTGCACGCAGGGCACATTTTACTTTTAATTTCCATTGCTTCAATTTCGTTCCGTCGAATTTTTCAAGGTTTGTTGTCTTTCCGAATGTCATTTTAAGTTATCAATAGCGCGTGTTTCTATTGTCAAACTGTTAATATTATTTTACTATTTTTGCTGTATTCTTTGTTTATCACTCACCCCTAACCATTTCGAGTTACAATAATCAGTAAGATTTCTCTCCTTAAAACTGATTGAAAACATTTGATTGAAACAAAATTAACATTGCGCAGTATTAACATTGCGCATTGCGCAGTACATGACCTGAAAGTTCGCATCTGTAACTCCGCAAAATGACATCTAGTGACAAAATTAGTAATTTGTATTATTTATTTAACTCAGGCACAGGCAAACTTGCAAAGAGCCAGGTATAAATATCAAATTTAATCCAATATAAATTTGTGTACGTTTTTTTTTGCTCTAATGCGATGCTAGACAAAATTACACTTCGATGTATGGCCCTTTACCCAGTAGTTGCATGTGTTCCCCAAGTGGACGGTGATAATATATGTAATATGAACATTAGTAGCATTGAATTTCTTCATAGAAAAAATTTATTCATTTTATCAGGATACAGTAGTAATTGCTTTTTCATTCGCGGCTGACACTCATGAATTAGCATTAACTTTAATTTTGTGACAGGCAAGTCGAGTGAGACGTCGTTAATATTGTGAATAACTCGTAAATAGACTACAGCCTTTAGGTAGACAGTCGATGAATTTCGAAATCCATGTTAGTAGCGATGGTTGTATCCATGGCGGAAAAGTAAGAAGCATGCCATCCGATAACGAAGAAAAGTATTTCATACATTAATCTTTGAAGTGAGGGGAGAGAGTTTCATAGAAGTCGAGATCTACTGCCCAGAATGTTTGCAAAAGTAAATTTGCCTGCACAGTTACTGGAGGAATCTATCCAAGAGCATTAATAAATTAAGTGATGCGAGAGAACTCTTTGTTTTGTCATAGCGGTTAAGCTATGCATACGACCGAGCCTATATACAAACTAATAATAACAATGTCGTCTTGATGATTGTAATAAACTGGAGCAAATTGGGGATGTCTACTGAAAAGCGTATTGGAATATTTATCGGTGCATGATGATGTCTACGAATTGTTGAATTGAAAAAAAAACTGAAAGCTCGTCTTTTGCTATAAATCAGCTTGCATATGGGAATATTTCTTTTTTGTAATACAGTTTTAGTTGGTTTATGAAAATCTTTATTTAGCCTTGTTTGGGGGAGCGTGGACCTAGATTATCTCTTATTGTCAGTCCGATACTCTGCTCTCAACTTGTGTATGATTGTCTATATTGTTGATTTAGTAGTAGCAATTGTGATAGCTGGAGGTGGTGGTAGGTAGGGTACCTGCACTCACAGGGTATGTAGGCTGTGGTAACTTTATCCGCAGATGAAACATTTACATATCGATTCACAACTTTAACAGATGACGACAGAAATAATATTGGCAGAGTTTTTTATCATCAAGAAAATCGGTACGCTATTTAATGGACCTGTGATGTACATCAAGGCAATCGGTGATGTAATGATTTCAATTACAGTGCGACCATTTTGAACATATTTTAGTGTCTGGTTAACTTCTTCTAAGATTTTACACCAAAACGTATAGCATAAAAAAATTAAGTCACACAAAGCTGTTAACAGTGGAGGTGCTACTTCTCTTGTATCGACATTTTCTCTGCTTCTACTGGGATCACACATTTCTTCGAGTGTTTATACAAATTTCTGAAAATTATTCTAGAGTTGTTTAACAGCGATATGATGAGTACTATCTTGTCTCTAGTTTATAGTCTTTTGATGGATATATCTATATTTTCCATTAAAATTTCCCATCGATGTACTCTTTTTACTGTTTTCAAAAAAAAATTTCTAAATTTGAACGCTTATGAATGAGTGTACTTTACATAGATTTAGCGAATGATTAGCAAAAGATGTAATCAACTTAGGACTTCGTTTTTGGTTTTTGCCTGTACACCACCGTAAACTCCTGCCATAATTACAGAGTTATCATATCCTTGAACCCGATATAGATGTATGTCATAATTGTCACTCTCCCACTGCTTATGGATATTCATAGCAAGTTAAACTGCAGTCTTTAACTTGATAGCCCTCAGTATGAACATATCTTATCACGTAACTCATCTAATCAACATGCGATATGTCTACAGTGTCATCGAAAATAATTCAAAAATATTTTGTTATTTTTATGTCGCCCACAATGTCGTTTTTCATTTCTTTCCCCAAAAGGCTTATGAATTAATTTTGAATTTCTTTGGAGAAATAAAAGTCTACCTGTTTCCATTTTGTATAGACAATAGCATGTTCAAAGTTTAGCATGTGTTCTTTTAACACTGTGTCTTATTTTAACAGTAGATTAACTAATTCTGCAAAAATCCCTCTATTATCCGATACAATCTCCATTCTTTGCCCTCTAAGGGGGAGATTTTGTCGTGAAAAAGAAAACCATCTGAAACGCGGCTCAAAATATCACGCCACTTATTTATTCTTGCTAAAATACTATTTGATGTTTATGATCGATTGTTTTCTGTAGCTTCTATCCATTTTCCAAAATTTTCCATTTCTCACAACAAGAAAGATGGTTTTCAGAATTTTTGGGTTTAGACACTTTAGGATATGCTTTCCACCACAAATTAAATTTATTGACGAAATAGGTTTTTTGCAGGTTGCTTGAACAGCAAAAACAGTGTAAATTGTTTTTGTTGGAGGCCATACCGTCCATTTTCTGAGTACTTTTTCTCCATTCAGTAACAATTTATAAAATAATTCTGGATTGAAATGTTGGCCCTGTCCTTTTATTTTTCTAAAGGCTTTAGAATAGTATTTAAAAATGAGCCATCTCTATTTTGACAGGTTCCTTAAGCTCCCAGATAATCAGGCATCGGTGTTGGCGAAGTAGTAGCATCGAAAAGAGTAAAACAAGATGATTTTTTTGATATTGCCATGCAGTACTTTTTCATCATATTCGACTTTCTCTCATTTTTCTCCATTATCATTATTCCGTCCTCTTTCATGGTCACATTTTGACCTTCTCCTCTTTGTCCCCCATATTGTAAATTATGCTTTTTTTCTGCATCCATCTATTCAATGCGTCTTGACATTGTCTTTCTACACCATCTCTTTCATTAAATAGATCCCTTTCAACATTTTGCTGTGCTTTATTTGATATTGAAATCGAAGGTGCTACATACTTTAAAATGTATTCAAATAACGACTAAATCGCAAGTCCTTTTGATATTTTGATTTTTCCTTGTTGGTTCCTTGATCTATTTTGCTTCATATTAAAGTTTTATTCTATAAAAATCGATAAATAAATACTCGTTAACTATGATAACTCTTTTCCTCGCCCTCTCAACTTTCAAAGCTCATGAGGTTCTTTAGTGTCAACTAAATGGCGAAAAATTTTCTACTATATAGGTAGAAAATTAATAAAATTTTTTTTACTATATCTCAGATTTATACGACTTCGAACTTAGGTAAAGAAAAATGTCGAAATATAAAAGGTCTATTTTCAAAAAAATTAATCTGTCCATGGTTGCACCAATACTACATTAAACAATTTTATATTTTACTAATTTTGTACGAAAGTTATAACGCACAACCATATAGTAGTAATACAATTCAGTGTTGCAACTACACGCCGTAGACTATCGCAAAAGAGATGCTGTAATATCATTAAGTATTTTTCGAAAATATGTTTATTTTGTAAATTGTTGCAGTACAAATGTTATAATTTTGCTAAACAAGTGATATCAGCTGAACTTATTAATTTTAGAAAGATGTGTTATGTTACCATCCCCACTGCCCCCCCCCCCCTAACCCCTTTACGCCGCCACTAATCATAAGTAGTAGTCGAGCACGTGATAAAGGAAACAAGTTTAACGATTTATTATTAAGATTTTAGCAAGTTCATCACACCGTATGTATATGATATATGTGAATAAATAGATATAAATAGTATCTCGGTTAAGTGATGCATCAAGCAATCGTTTGCAATATTGAGCAGCTATTTCTCGATAGATAGCATTAATTATATTTTTTTATAATACCTATGTATTTACGAAGGCAAAAATTAAAACCATAATTTTCACTTCTTTCTCTCAGTATTCAATTATGAGAAATCTATAGCAATTACAGTCTCCTATCTTTCTTTATTAGGGAACAGTTTTCTATAACAATAATAACAAGGAATGTTTTTAGTATTTTGGTAATAATACCAAGTAAGCGCATAAGCGGTAACTAAAGAAGATTGAGTAAGAACTTAATTCCAAAATACCGTTTTTTGGCAAAACAAATAATCTTAGAAGGTATAAGGTGTCAACTTCAAATAAAATTCATTATTTTACCTTCACACTCTAATACTAAACAAAATCCGTGCCCCAATCATTAGCCGTAGGCGCTTAGCATAGTATACGGCGCTCATTGTAAAATAGACTCTCGATAGTCACAAACCTCTAATATCCATAAAAACTAGATACATATCCATAAAAATTAGAGACCATATGCCTAAAAAATGAGGAACAAAAATGTCCTACAAGCCGCCAAAGAAAATGGCAGAATGATGCAGCGAGCCGTCTGGAGCATGGAATCAAGCTAGACATAAAATCATGAGACCGCAAATGTGACGTAATCTCCGCGTCATCCAATTTATTTATTTTGCAGTTTTATCTCCTTGTAGCTCCAAGATTTACGACCTATCCCGACCCTAGGAAAAAATATCGAAGCAATGACCACTGACATTATCAACTAGCTTTCTTTTTATTTTATGAATGAATTTCCAAATATTGAATATATTTGGCGTCAATTTTGTAAAAATTCATTATTCACAATTAAATGTGATATACGTGATGTAGTATTATTTCTACTTCCTTACAAACTTCTATAACAAAGAAAACTCACTCAGAGTTTGATGATTATTTTGCTTTAAATTTAACGTTCAAATTTTTAGTGCTAATGATGTGAAGATTTAAGTGTGTTTTAAAAAAATTGTCACGATCACGAAATATAAAGCGATGCCATATTGAAAACTACATATTTATTTTGGTTTTTATTATTTAATATAATATACAATAAAAAAATTCGTTAATGAAAGTACCATATCGTTTATTAGAATAACTCGGAAGGCAACCAAAGAAGCAAGTTATTTGGCCAAAAAATCAAAAACCGTAATGAATAAATCTTTATCTGTTAGCAATAATTGTTTCAAAGAATAAATATCTGAAAAAAACCAATTCTGTAAAATAATTTTTGATAATATAAGTCATTTGTCCAAACGAATCCATACAAAATCAATTTTACACCCGTGCGACATCACGTAACTTTGCTATATAATTTGGTATTAAATCTGTTATTGAACATAAGGTTCTTCAGAATCAGTCGCAAATTTGCAATGGACCACATTAATACATCTACCCTGACTTATCACTTCTGAAATTTTGACAATGCCAACTAAAACTCTCTAATTGAATGCAATAGGCAACATAGCATAGACAAAATCGAAATAATGCGAAAAACATTATGTGACTTATATTTTAAAGGAATTATACCTTAAATAATACTGTCACTTGCAATATACCTTAAGTATCATAGTACTAAATCTTGAGCCAATACGCCATTTTTCTTCCTTATTCCTTTATCGCGGCAGTTAGAATTTAAAATACTAGTACCAAGTTCCATGTTCAGCACTCATAGGAGTTTCGCTGGCTATAAGCCGAACATTGTTAAGAATGTTAGCGCTAATAATTTTCATTGCTTTTCGATGCAACTATGTGAGTTATGAAAGCCATTAACGTAACGCAATGTGATATAACATAGCCAGTTAAGTATATTTCACACTCGTCAATAACGCGATGATTCACCCTTAGGGTTAGTTAGCGACTGGATAAAAAAATATTATAACGTGTTATATATATTTTAGTTTTCAACATTAAAATATAGGTTGCGAATATATTGCTATCTTTCATACCAAAATATCCGCAATAGACCTTTACCGAAACACTGTGAAATCAACAATCTGTTACAATTAAACAGTTAAAATGTGTGACTAAATAGTAAATGTTAGCCTAATATTTACTAATATGAGTATCAATATGGATAGTGAAGAGAGGTAAGATAGAAAGAAAAGGAGTAGAGTGGTGATAGATAATCAAAATTGGAATGTGTTTTTAAAATTAATTTTGGGAAAATAAATCGTTGTTGCGTTTCTCATATTAGTATCAAATGTATTCCAAAATTTGAATTTACTGTAAAGAAACCACTAGGAAGAAGTAATGTTCTTTGGAAATAAGGAAAATTCGAAGGGATTATAATAAGGAGTTCATAATTGACGGACTAAAATGATTATTTGATATGTTGACAATATATTGAAGGGAATATATAGAATATGAGAATTGTACCAGTGACATCCATTTCAAAAGTTTAATAGTTATTATACATCTTTTGAACCTTCATATCAAAATATATTTATACGTTCCATGTTATTTTATTCCACTGATGTATCGAATTGAGTCATAAGGAAAATTAAACATTTTAATTTCATTCACACATATCGTATAAGGAAGATGTGTCAAGAAATTGTTCACATAAAAAGCATTAATGTGTACAGAGATTTGGAAGTTATTTTCGTAAATATATTGTCAACATAGTATTAATACGATATTTATATTTAGAAACATTTAAAAAATTTACTTTACATGTGAAGGAAAAAAAGTAAAGAGGCACCGATAACAAATTCTTTGTCCTTAAAATGGGTTATTAGCTGTGAGTAATATATATCTCTTCTTCCTCTAGCACCGCAACCAAAAGTAGAATATTATTATACATTTTCACACAAATTTTGTCTATTTTCGTGAATTTCCTAAGTATAATGATATATCTTATCTAGCATGGCGTGAAAATTGGGGAGTATAATGTGCATGCTTGAGATACTAAAATTATTTGATCTAATCTACGTTTTCTACAATGTCAAAAAGGTAACTCATTTACATCTGGAAACTGCTACATAAACATAATTTAATTATTCACAATTAAATGTAACTACGTGATGTAGTATTATCTCTACTTTCTTTAAGTTCTTTACCATGACCTGGGTTTCATTGTATTGCAACATCTTCAAGTAGGCTATTAGCGAAGATCTTTGCTAATAGCCCACCTGTAAAGAACTTAAAGAAAGTAGAAATAATACTACATCACGTAGTTTCATTTAATTGTAAATAATGAATATCTACAAAATTAATGTCAAATATGTTCAATAATTTAATTAACAGCAAGGTTATTCTCTGATCGTGTGTGTTGTGTCCAATGTTTAGTTGTGATTGCAGTACCTCTTATGTCGTCTTATCCTATTTTATATAATCTTGTATCTTCTGTAATAGAATTACAAAAACGTCGCTGAATTCACACTTTATAACTTTGTAATTTGTTTTTAAATCGTAATCGTCAGTAAGCTGACACTTATCAACACCTACAGGATGCTAAGATTTCTATGCAAAATTCCTATGATTTCTACAACATTCAGTGCATAGTGAGTCAGTTCGTAATATACCTAAAAAGTATTTAGTCATTTAGTCTCAATGTGAAGTAACTTATATATTCTAGTTAGAGAAAATATTTAAAAGGTTTAATAAATTTTAATATTGAGAACATTTTTGGTGAATACCCTCATCCAATCCCTTTACATGTTTTAAAGGCACGGTCAAATTTAATTCCCATTATATCCCATAAGAATTGTCAAGAATGTTTTTAGATCATTACATATTTATTTACGTAACCTTCCCTTCCCCCAACCTCTGGCGAGGAAAAGCTTTACGCTCCTGAGGAAACAGTTATTATTTATATCGTCTGTCTAAAGCACGTATGAACATCTTGCAGCGCTCACATGCTTTTCCACCACTTTGATTATCACGGTATCAAGGACGCCGCTGTTTTGATATATTTTTTTACTCTATTGATATCTTTAGGAATGCGTTTATGCAGTGGCTTAACGATAGTTATTATTTATATCGTCTGTCTAAAACACGTATAAACATCTTGCAGCGCTTACCAGCTTTTGTGTATACACTTTGATTATCACGGTATCAAGGACGCCGCTGTTTTGATATATTTTTTTACTCTATTGATATCTTTAGGAATGCGTTGATGCAGTGGCTCAACGATAGTTCACAAATGATAGGTTTATGTTTAATTTTAATCGATATGTGTTTTTCTTTTTGCTTATTTTTTCATATATTATTTTTGCAACCAAATGTATTTTGATGCTTGTACATTTCTTAAATTTTGGGGCAACCTATAAGTTTCACGTAAAAATGTTTAATAAATATATAATTAAATAAATAATATTCCATAAATTATTAATATCGCTTATAGACTCAATGCGAATAAAATTAATTTCCAAAGCGAAACAAATTGTGTTCATATTTATAAAATCGAAAAGTTTTATGTTATATTTAGTTCACAACTAGTAGTCACGTGTTGACTTTGCTATATATTTATAATACTTTTTAATTATATTTAAAATTAATATATTTACGTTGTGTGCGGCCAAAATATGGCCTGAACTATAAAGCAATGAAGAATTAAATCGATAAACAAAATATATTTCTGGGTAAAATATATTTCTGGGTTCTCTTCTTTAGGGTTCTATACATAAAAGGAAAAGAGATAACATTTATTGAAAAAAATCATCAAACATCTGTACACAACCGTTTTTCTGTCTGTCACAACCGTTTTTCTTCAAAACGGCTTGACATAGAAACTTTAAAGGTGTCATAATAAAAAAGCTTATTAATCCAAACTAATGCAAATAACCAACATTAAAAAATATTTATATGGAGATTTAAGGAGTATAAAGAACATACCAGAAAAAAAATTAAAATTTCATATATAATTTGGACTTTAACTTAAACTTAATTTAGTCCTGAATTTAAAACAAATAGATATTTAATAGGGTGCATGTAACATAACTGTAGGCAAAAAATATAATTTTATTGCATGTACTTTATTAAATATGTATATACCATGATATGATTAGGATACGGTAGAAATTTTATTAAAATATAAAAGAAATTAATGGTAAAATATGCATGAATGTTTAAAAGGAAAATTTTTTAAATAAAAGTACAATTATATGTGTACACTAAATGAAAAAAATAACCGGCTTAAATGAATGTGGCTCGGATATCAAAGGCTCCATATGTCGTCCGAAACGAAATTACTTTGTTTACCATTAATATGGATTATCTTCTGCAACAAAAATTGAGTAACCCTAATACAATTAAGTATCTGAAAGCCTACGCTATTTACAATGGTCGTTATAGTTTTCCTTGACTATTTTTTCAAAGACTGTTACAAACTCTGCCTTCTTCATAATCTTAGATTGAGTCGCATTGGAAATAAAAGGGTAAACATATTTATTTTTGATATTTCTTTGAAGATATACTCAAAATAATTAGAAGGGTATTTCTTTAGAAATTCCTTTAACTCTTTCAAAACGATATTTCATGCCATACATGGAATTAAAAAATCGATTATTTCATTTGCTTCCTTAATATTTAGTTTGAGCGTCGTCGAGTCTCATTCATTGGATTATGTGCAAATCAATTTATTTTATTACTATGCTGCGTTACAAGTTTCCATCTCAGGTAGTTTTAGCGAGACAGGATCCATATCAGACATAGAGACAGACTTACAAGTGATCTGATAATGGTTCCATTTCTATGTTTGTGGTGAGAAATCATAAAATTACCTGAAAATTATTCTACTGTATTGAAATCTTTCTGCTGAAAAAAATTTACTGTATTGAAATATATATAATAAATGTAATTTTTTTACTGCAAAAAACGTCTGAACGTTTTTATCCGCAAACTGATAGTTCATCCAAATAACATCATTTGGATTGACGTTATAAAGTAAATCGAGGCTCGTGAAGAGAAA
The DNA here is from genome assembly GCA_039881145.1 of Druceiella hillmani. Classification (NCBI taxonomy): domain Eukaryota; kingdom Metazoa; phylum Arthropoda; class Insecta; order Lepidoptera; family Hepialidae; genus Druceiella; species Druceiella hillmani. Next base: position 16,505,622 of record JAYKKI010000046.1, on the reverse strand, counting down.
AAGAGCTACGGAAAAGAAGAATATAGAAGAGAGTTCGTCAAGTTGAGCAATATTTCTTTTGCCACGATTAATTTTATCAATGTCTATACAGTACGAGAAGAGGTCTGACGATAGGTTTGGATGCTTGAGTAGAAGGAAAAAAGAATTGAGCCATATAGGACAGGTTGCTGAATTATGGTAACTGAAAATCCTAAACTGGCTGATTTATACACTTGTTTATTTAAAACAAATTTAATTGTTTTATTTACAGTTTTTAGTTAGAGACATGTAGGGACAGTTAGAATAACTGCTTCATTGTCTTGCAATAGACTGACATACACCCGTGGAGGTACCGATGTTTATTGTACGTGAAGGTTGAGACCTTCAACATTTTTGAAAATTAAAAACATAGCTACACTAAATTAGAGAGTTTTCCATTAATCGGTAAACAACTTTGACAGATGAACTTGAGTGCTTACTCCAAAGTGAATGGTTTAATTCAATATTTGCAGTAAGTTCTTCCTTTATTTAAATGGACTTATGTTCTGAAGCGTGTCCGCTAGATTATCATACGAGTATTGTTGAAGATGATAGGCGGCTGTTACTTGCTGAAATATCTGATGAAAATTTTAATAAGTATTCTATGCCTAAACACTGATAATGCCGGATTACTCGCAATTAAATGAAACTACGTGATGTAGTATTATTTCTACTTTATTTAAGTTCTTTACCAGGATGTAGGTTTCGTCGTATTACATCTTCAGGTAGGCTATGCAGGATTAATAAAAAATAATTCAGTACAAATATGTTTGAAATTAACTACAAATGTAGAAATAAAGTAAAATTCAAGCATACTTCGAAAACATGTACTTATGGAACCAATATATAACTGAAATAATTATACAAATCTTATTATATGGATTTGTATAATTATTTCTCTTTGCAATTTCACGCTTTCCGGAGGGAAATAATAAACGGAATAAGCATTTCTTTCGAGCGAATTCAAAGTTAGAAATTTCATATAAAGGTATTTTATTGTGGAGGCAGTACGAAGCTCATGCGAGTTGCTCGGCTTACAACGTCAAGACCTAACTGAAACGTGAACCTATAAAAAGAAGTTATCAAACTGCAATTATTAGTCTATTTCGAAAAATGTTTTAGTAGTTAAAATACCAATATATATTTATTAACGTTGAAAATACATACGAAGACTTTCTAAGCACTTTTTATGTAATTTGAAATTAATGGTACTTTTGGTGCTATTAGAATGAAATTTAATGTAATTGTAGGTATTGACTGAGAAGTAAGAGAAAAAAAATTATCAATTTCTTTTCTAAACATAATTTTTTTAGCTGATTGTCTACTTAATTCTAATGTTAACAATTTATCTATAACTGCACGTAAAATTTATCCCTTAGCCAAGACAAATCACGCTTCTATTATTTTTTTCTTTTTTCTATTTCTTATATTACTTATCTTTGCTTGTTACGTAAAAATCAATCAATTTATTTTATATCCACTAATACATATTAAATCTTTTTTCACAATAATTGTAATATCTCTATACCAATTTATACACGTTCTTTCAGCTCACTAATTTTAGTCTCGATCTATATTTAAAGTAAAAGAAGACCCTTTCTGCCTTGATTCCTTTTGACTAACGTTGGCTTAATTAAATTCAATTAAAGTATTGGCACTTCAAATCAGAATTATAATTTTACCTGAAGTGCATCTATATACGTTATGAGTAGTATACAAATATTTCATATTTTAATTTGTGTTTTTACACCGGTCCGATGGCCTATCGGATAAAACTCAATATTTGATATGGGATGTAATTTATTTGTTTTCGTCACTAATATTAAAAACGCACCTCATAATTTTATAATTCCATAATGTCTTTTTACCTGCCCGTAAGTTAAAACATCAGAACTCTTCTAACTTAAGTCAGACTGTAATGAAATTAAAACAGGTACACGTAGATTATAACAAGAGAGAAAAATTAAAAAATAATACAATTTTGTTTTTATATACCTCTCCTCACATCCAATTTCAGGATCTAAAATGTTTTTCGCGAATATCGTGGAATGGGGTAAAGTCTCTTCCCTATAACATTTTTACTACACATGTGAAAAATCTTAATAAAACCACGATAACGGTATTTAGTGAAGAGTGCAATTGAAAATTATATTGAATATTGATTTGTTTTAACACATTGAAGAAATATAACCTGTAAAGTTATTGTCAATGCTTTATATACACTAGATAATTTATCTACCAGAAAATCTTTTCATTTCCTAAAGCAAACTTTGAATTGCAACGCCCAAGGGAGAAGAAATGAGGTTGTCCGAAACGGACCTGGCTATAAACTGTGCTGACGGATCTGAAACTATCGGCAAAACAGTTCAGTGAGGCGAAGCTCTCTATATGTCCGTCGTTTCATTAACCGAACATATTATATGACGAGACAAAAAATCGGCATAGTACATATTAGATCAATAAAATTCATATACTAGTTGAATAAATGTTGTAATTCAATATAACGTTGGGACTCAAATAGCGTATTTAACATATCACTCAAAAACAAATTAATTTCTTTAATAATTCCTTTTATAAATCTTTCGCATTAACTAAAGGCAAATTCTATTATTACCAAGCGCTTGTACTTTATCAAAAAAATTAATGAATGGAGAAAGAGCTCAAGGCCTGTTCCACATAGGAATTAAAAAAGAATCTTAAATATACCTTAAATTTTCAAATCAGGATTCCGGAAGAAATACAGGCTCGATGACAGATTTCGTGCTTTAGATTTAAAGGACACATACGTGGTATATACTGAAAAATTGGAAAAAAGATTATCAACTTCGTCAATTTTAAAACGACTGAAATAAGAATTATTTAAAAAATAAAATCTTAGAAATTTGTACAATTTGCAGAAAAACTGTAAGGATAAAGTAATTTCACTTCAGACAAAATACGGACCCGGAATTCTTTTTATTTACTATCATTGTTCATTTTCTATTACTAAGAGATATTATGCATATTTTTTTCTTTGTAATTTGCTTCTCCATAATAATATAAATCATTAAGAAATCAAAATAACGTACAAAATATTTATGTGATATTCCTCCCGCAAAATGGTTATATATGACAGCAGTGCATCTAACTTAAGACCCTTAAAACATTGTATTGTGAAAAATACATATGAATTTATTTATCTTCTACAAATAAAACATAATTTTCTTTAGACTCGATGCACTTAATTATTTATTACTCATTAAACAGGTAAAGAATATGGATCCATAAAGAAAATGACTCAAATTTCAGGTTGAGCGCATCTATGAAATTTTTGTATTTAAATATTTCAGTACATATTTACGTTAAGTTTTCATATTTTATTTATATTTATTTTATATTTTTATCTTATTTCAGTACTTGATTGTTCCTTAAAAGTCCAAGTTTCGCAACTTTCGCATTTTTGTTCGAAATTCACCAATTTTCGAAGATTTAAGTTTATTATTATATATAGTATCGTTACTATTATCTTATGAGCGAAAGGTCTCAACACTTTCTTGTGAAAATACACTGAGACACAAAACATATACAAAAATAATAGTTGCCCGCCATTGTGATCACAATGGAAACAAGAGTTGAAAAACATTAAAACATATCTCCCCATAAGTTAATTCACAACGCGGCAATCGGGTTCTCTCTCGAGACCATGTTTTGACTTAAATGAGAGTTATTATATTACATGTAACAATATCAAAATGAACAGTTGTGATTATTCCAATAAAATGCTGGTGCTAGTGCTGTTTTAATTACTAGAAAACAGTCGTTATCTTTTTGATATAAACTAATACAGTGAATCTTGTGAACAGGGAGAATATTATCTGCAACAGTTGTTCAAAATCCAAAAACCAATCCTCATGCTATTAAATTTTTAATGGGTAAAAATCAACATTCTAAAAACACACCAATAGTTAATCCTAAGTGTAATGAAGCTTATGGGAAAAATATAACAAAATAGCGAATCAGGTCCCATGAATTTAGAAAATGGAAAGTTCAGAGTTTTGGTTTGTATTCTAAGCCTGCTAATGAAACATGCGTAGATCCAGAAATAATGCCGTGCATAAGTAGTAAATTAAACGAAGCTGTTATTCGTTTATATATAAAAAGAACGAAGAAAACACATTCTAGTTATATTACTTGCAATAATACAAATAATTTTACAAACATTCAATTATCCGCGCCTAGCACAGCTTTAATTTATTTTAATATATTTATACCATCAGACACGAGATACTGTCAATCCCATTTAATTTATTTACTCTCTGAGAAATGTTTGAAAGAGTTGAAAGTGTTATTGGCTACTAGAACCACGTCAAAAACAGAAATGAAAATGTTCGTGGAAGAAACATTAAAACTTAGACACTTGATTGGTCTCTATTTTGAAAATGTTACGACTTAAAATTAAATGTATGCTTTAACTGTCTTCAAAGGCAACACAACTCATCGAAACGTCATCTCTTCGACTTTTGTTGAACCTGTAAAAATATATATAAAACATTAGTAGATGGAAATACTACTAAGTAAGATACGTCGTGCACGATAGGTAATAACTTACCAGTAAGTGGTATTTTTGATGAATCTTCAATTTATTTTAGTAAACTAATACTTCTTCGTACTACATTGCATATTTGGGACGAGTTACATAACGAAACTAACTTCGCTCGTACCTACTCAATTTAGGTAACGAATCTTGACACGTGACTCATTTGCATTTTACGTATTAATAATTGAAAACCTAATATTTCCGTAAGTCGTGACATAAATATAATGCCTAATTTCAACCTAAAATATGTAAAGGTGTTTAATATTACAAATCTCCTGCAAAATACTTTATTTGACTTTTTGTTTATGACTGCTTACCAATTTACACATCTCCAAAATTAGGGTCTCTTGCGAAATACTTTTTATCAGGCGAGTCATAATTGTAGGCTACAATTAATTTTTTTTAATTAAATTTCCAAAAAATATGATCATAAAAGTTTAAAAAAGGAGAAGGAAAAATTAATAACACGCATATATAAATAATAATTTTATTTTCAATATAAAAATATATTTGAGTTCAAATAGAATCATTAAATTTGTGTCTTAAGTAAAAAGACTTACTAACAATGGTTAAGAGAATTAAATTAAACTAAAATAATACTTACATTTGTCACTGAAATCGAAATCACTCGAATATTTTGATATGATTTATTTTTCGATTAAATAAATATGAAAGAAACAAATCATTTCTCTTATAGTGTTCACCGTTCGCCAATAAGGTACGGCAATATAGTTTGAAAATTTATCTGAGTGATCCACTTTTATAAACTGCATATGTTAGAAACATTAAACATTAAAGAAAACTTCAAATCACTTTATGTTTACTCCAATATTGACGACTTTGAAACGGGCCTATATATTATATTAATTTGAAATTTGGGTATATATTTTGTAACTACACGTAAAATTTCAAAAATTCTTTTTGTATTAGTAAACCCTTTACTTTGAGAGAAATGCTTTATTATTATGTAATTATTCACAGGGAGGGAACAGTGATAAAAAATGTAACAGAAGTGAAAAAACGCCGCTTGAATGATGCAAAGTAGATAGAGTCCGGCTTATTTATTGACTGATCATTACCAGTATTTTGGTCGATATACCACCAAATCTGACCAGCAACGTCGTTTGTCAAACGAGGCAGAGGTGTTTATTGACTGCGTTTTGGATAGTATCATAAATAATTATTTCTAATCTATCAAATGTTAAAAATCTCTTATTATAAATCGAATAGTTTAGGTGCATTTAAGTACAGATGCATATATATTACAAGACAATTGCATAATTTCTGAACGGCTAAACACTAAATTATGTATATAAAAACATTATATACTGAATTACCACACATTTATCCTCACAAAACGTTACGTTAAAATAATATGGGAGACAGAGATACCTGATGAATATTGTAAGAAATACGGGTCCCGCAGAATCTAGTTTAGATTTTGTGAGGATAAGTGTGTGTGAGGTAATTCAGTATATAATCTTTTTATACACATAATTTAGTGTTTAGCCCTTCAGAAATTATGCAATTATTTCGTAATATACATTCATCTGTACTTAAATGCACCTAAACTATTCGATTTATAATAAGAGATTTTTAACATTTGATAGATTCGAAATAATTTATTTATGATACTATCCAAAACGCAGTCAATAAATACCTCTGCCCCGTTTGACATACGACGTTGCTGGTCAGATTTGGTGGTATATCGACCAAAATACTGGTAATGATCAGTCAATAAATAAGCCGGACTCTATCTACTTTGCATCATTCAAGCGGCGTTTTTTCACTTCTGTTACAGTTTTTATCACTGTTCCCTCCCTGTGAATAATTACATAATAATAAAGCATTTCTCTCAAAGTAAAGGGTTTACTAATACAAAAAGAATTTTTGAAATTTTACGTGTAGTTACAAAATATATACCCAAATTTCAAATTAATATAATATATAGGCCCGTTTCAAAGTCGTCAATATTGGAGTAAACATAAAGTGATTTGAAGTTTTCTTTAATGTTTAATGTTTCTAACATATGCAGTTTATAAAAGTGGATCACTCAGATAAATTTTCAAACTATATTGCCGTACCTTATTGGCGAACGGTGAACACTATAAGAGAAATGATTTGTTTCTTTCATATTCATTTAATCGAAAAATAAATCATATCAAAATATTCGAGTGATTTCGATTTCAGTGACAAATGTAAGTATTATTTTAGTTTAATTTAATTCTCTTAACCATTGTTAGTAAGTATTTTTACTTAAGACACAAATTTAATGATTCTATTTGAACTCAAATATATTTTTATATTGAAAATAAAATTATTATTTATATATGCGTGTTATTAATTTTTCCTTCTCCTTTTTTAAACTTTTATGATCATATTTTTTGGAAATTTAATTAAAAAAAATTAATTGTAGCCTACAATTATGACTCGCCTGATAAAAAGTATTTCGCAAGAGACCCTAATTTTGGAGATGTGTAAATTGGTAAGCAGTCATAAACAAAAAGTCAAATAAAGTATTTTGCAGGAGATTTGTAATATTAAACACCTTTACATATTTTAGGTTGAAATTAGGCATTATATTTATGTCACGACTTACGGAAATATTAGGTTTTCAATTATTAATACGTAAAATGCAAATGAGTCACGTGTCAAGATTCGTTACCTAAATTGAGTAGGTACGAGCGAAGTTAGTTTCGTTATGTAACTCGTCCCAAATATGTAATGTAGTACGAAGAAGTATTAGTTTACTAAAATAAATTGAAGATTCATCAAAAATACCACTTACTGGTAAGTTATTACCTATCGTGCACGACGTATCTTACTTAGTAGTATTTCCATCTACTAATGTTTTATATATATTTTTACAGGTTCAACAAAAGTCGAAGAGATGACGTTTCGATGAGTTGTGTTGCCTTTGAAGACAGTTAAAGCATACATTTAATTTTAAGTCGTAACATTTTCAAAATAGAGACCAATCATGTGTCTAAGTATTAATGTTTCTTCCACGAACATTTTCCTTTCTGTCTTTGACGTGGTTCTAGAAGCTAATAACACTTTCAACTCTTTCAAGCTTTTCTCAGAAAGAAAATAAATTAAATGGGATTGACAGTATCCCGTGTCTGATGGTATAAATATAATAAAATAAATTAAAGCTGTGCTAGGTGCGGATAATTGAATGTTTGTAAGATTATTTGTATTATTGCAAGTAAAATAACTAGAATGTGTTTTCTTCGTTCTTTTTATATTTAAACGAATAACAGCTTCGTTTGATTTACTACTTATACACGGCATTATTTCTGGATCTACGCATGTTTCATTAGCAGGCTTAGAATACAAACCAAAACTCTTAACTTTTCCATTTTCTAAATTCATGGGACCTGATTCGCTATTTTGTTATATTTTTCCCATAAGCTTCATTACACTTAGGATTAACTATTGGTGTGTTTTTAGAATGTTGATTTTTACCCATTAAAAATTTAATAGCATGAGGATTGGTTTTTGGATTTTGAACAACTGTTGCAGATAATATTCTCCCTGTTCACAAGATTCACTGTATTAGTTTATATCAAAAAGATAACGACTGTTTTCTAGTAATTAAAACAGCACTAGCACCAGCATTTTATTGGAATAATCACAACTGTCTATTTTGATATTGTTACATGCACTATAATAACTCTCATTTAAGTCAAAACATGTTCTCGAGAGAGAACCCGATTGCCGCGTTGTGAATTAACTTATGGGGAGATATGTTTTAATGTTTTTCAACTCTTGTTTCCATTGTGATCACAATGGCGGGCAACTATTATTTTTATATATGTTTTGTGTCTTAGTGTATTTTATCGTGTTTCAGTGTATTTTCACAAGAAAATGTTGAGACCTTTCGATCATAAGATAATAGTAACCATACTATATATAATAATAAACTTAAATCTTCAAAAATGGGTGAATTTCGAACAAAAATGCGAAAGTTGCGAAACTTGGACTTTTAAGAAACAATCAAGTACTGAAATAAGATAAAAATATTAAATAAATATAAATAAAATATGGAAACTTGACGTAAATATGTACTGAAGTATTTAAATGCAAAAATTTCATAGATGCGCTCAACCTGAAATTTGAGTCATTTTCTTTATAAATCCATATTCTTTACCTGTTTAATGAGTAATAAAAAATTAAGTGCATCGAGTCTAAAGAATAATATGTTTTATTTGTAGAAGATAAATAAATAAGTAAGATAAATAAATTCATATATATTTTTCACAATACAATGTTTTAAGGGTCTTAAGTTAGATGCACTTCTGTCATGTATAACCATTTTGCGCGAGGAACATTATAGAGAAGCAAATTACAAAGAAAAAAATATACATAATATCTCTTAGTATTAGAAAATGAACAATGATAGTAAATAAAAAGAATTCCGGGTCCGTATTTCGTCTGAAGTGAAATTACTTTATCCTTACAGTTTTGCTGCAAATTGTACAAATTGCTAAGATCCTATTTTTTAAATAATTCGTATTTCAGTCGTTTTAAAACTAACGAAATTTATAACATTTTTTTTTAATTTTTCGGAATATACTGCGTATGTGTCCTTTAAATCTAAAGCATGAAATCTTTTCATGAAAGCTTTGAAAATTAAAGGTATATTTAAGATACTTTTTAATTCCTATGTAGAACAGCCCTTGAGCTCTTTCTCCATTCATAAATTTTTTTGATAAAGTACAAGCCCTTGGTAATAATAGAATTTGCCTACAATTAATGTGAAATATTTCTAAAAGCAATTATTAAAGAAATAATTTTTTTTTTGAGTGATATGTTAAATACGCTATTTGAGTCCCAACGTTATATTGAATTATAACAGTTACTCAACTAATATACGAATTTTATTGATCTAATATGTATTATGCCGATTTCTGTCTCGTCATATAATATGTTTGGTTAATGAAACGACGGATATATAGAGGGCTTCGCCTCACTGAACTGTTTTTTCCGATAGTTTTCAGATCCGCCAGCACAGTTTATAGCCAGGTCTGTTTCGGACAACCTCATTTCTTCTCCCATGGGCTTTGCGTTCTGCTTTAGGAATAGAAAAGATTTTCTGTTAAATAAATTGTCTAGTGTATATAAAGCATTGACAATAACTTTATAGGTTGTATTTCTTTAATAAGTTAAAAGAAATCAATAATCAAAATAATTTTCAATTGCACTCTTCACTAAATACCGTTATCGTGGTTTTATTAAGATTTTTCACATGTGTATTAAAAATGTTATAGGGAAGAGACTTTACCCCATTCCACGAAGTTCGCCAAAAACATTTTAGATTCCAAAATTGCATGTAAGGAGAGGTACATAAAAATTAAAATTGTATCATTTTTTAATTTTTCTCTATTGTCATAATCTACGTGTACCTGTTTTAATTTCATTACAGTCTGACTTAAGTTAGAAGAGTTCTGATGTTTTAACTTACGGGCAGGTAAAAAGGCATTATGGAATTATAAAATTATGAGCTGCGTTTTTAATATTAATGATAAAAACAAATAAAATACATCCCATACCAAATATTGAGTTTTATCCGATAGGCCAACGGACCGGTGTAAAAATACAAATTAAAATATGAAATATTTGTGTACTACTCATAACGTATATAGACGCACTTCATATAAAATTATTATTCTGATTTGAAGTGCCAATACTTTAATTGAATTTAATTGAGGCAACGTTAGTCAAAAGGAATCAAGGCAGAACGGGTCTTCTTTTACTTTAAACATAGATCGAGACTAAAATTGGTTAGCTAAAAGAACTTATATAAATTGGTATAGAGATATTACAATTATTGTTAAAAAAATTTTAATATGCACATAAGTTTCAGCCATAGTAAATCGTTTATGCGATATTCAAACGTCTTCCCACAAAACTATTTTAAAAATATGTAAATAATTGCAAATGTAAAGTGATACGATCAATATTTATTTGGTGGTTTAAATATTGTTTTGCATAAAAAATACTTTAATTGTAATAACTTTTTTTACTCTCACCATGTTTAGTGGATATAAAATAAATTGATTGATTTTTGCGTAAAAAGCAACGATAAGTAATATAAGAAATAGATAAAAGAAAAAAATAATAGAAGCGTGATTTGTCTTGACTAAGGGATATATTTTACGTGCATTTATAAATAAATTGCTAACATTAGAATTAAGTAGACAATTAACTAAAAAAATTCTGTTTAGAAAAGAAATTGATAATTTTTTTTCATTTACTTTTCAGTCAAGACTAACAATTACATTAAATTTCATTCTCATAGCACCAAAAGTACCATTAATTTCATATTACATAAAAAGTGCTTAGAAAGTCTTCGTATGTATTTTCAACGTTAATAAATTTATATTGGCATTTTAACTACTAAAACTTTTTCGAAATACACTAATAATTGCTGTTTGATAACTTCTTTTTATAGATTCACGTTTCAGTTAGGTCTTGACGTTGTAAGCCGAGCGACTCGCATGGGCTGCATACTGCCTCCACAATAAAATACCTTTATATGAAATTTCTAACTTTCAATTCGCTCGAAAGAAATGCTTATTCCGTTTGTTATTTCCCTCCGGAAAGTGTGAAATTGCAAAGAGAAAACTATTTACATTGCTGCTATAGTGTTTATATTATTACATTTGACGAGAGTGTACTGAGGCTTTACTCTTTTATTTTAGGCGTGTAAAGAAAAATAAAGGAACCATATAATAAGATTTGTATAATTATTTCAGTTATATATTGGTTCCATGCATGTATGCTTCAATTTTACTTTATTTCTACATTTGTAGTTAATTTCAAACATATTTGTATTGAATTAATTTTTTATTAATCCTGCATAGCCTACCTGAAGATGTTGTAATACAACGAAACCTACGTTGTGGTAAAGAACTTAAATAAAGTAGCACGCTTCAGAACATAAGTCAATTTAAATAAAGGAAGAACTTACTGCAAATATTGAATTAAACCATTCACTTTGGAGTAAGCACTCAAGTTCATCTGTCAAAGTTGTTTACCGATTAATGGAAAGTTCTCTAATTTAGTGTAGCTATGTTTTTAACTTCCAAAGATTCTGAAGGTCTCAACCTTCACGTACAATAAACATTGGTACCCCTACGGGTGTATGTCAGTCTATTGCAAGACAATGAAGCAGTTATTGTAACTGTCCCTACATGTCTCTAACTAAAAACTGTAAATGAAAAAATTAAATTTGTTTTAAATAAACAAGTGTATAAATCAGCCAGTTTAGGATTTTCAGTTACCATAATTCAGCAACCTGTTCTATATGGCTCAATTCTTTTATCATTCTATTCAAGCATCCAAACCTATTGTCAGACCTCTTCTGGTACTGTATAGACATTAATAAAAGTAATCGTGGCAAAAGAAATATTGCTCGACTTGACGAACTCTTCTATATTCTTCTTTTCCGCAGCTCTTTTTCTCTTCACGAGCCTCGACTTGCTTTATAACGCTAATCCAAATAATGTTATTTGGACAAATTATCAATTTGCGGACAAAAATGTACAGAGGTTTTTGCAGTAAAAAAATCACATTTATTTCCTGAAACTATTATTGAAATATGAATATATATTTCAATACAGTGGAAATTTTTCGGTAGAAAGATTTCAATACAGTAGAATAATTTTCAGTAAATTTTATGTTTCCTCACCACAAACATAGAAATGGAAAACCATTATCAGATCACTTGTAACTCTGTCTCTATGTCTGATATGGATCCTTTCTCGATAAAACTACCTGAGATGGAAACGAGTATTGTAATAAAATAAATAGAACGCGGTATAGTAATAAAATAAATTGATTTGCACATAATTGAATGAGACTCGACAATGCTCAAATTAAATATTAAGGAAGCAAATAAGATACTGGATTCTTTAAATTCCATATATGGGATAAAATGTCGTTTTGAAAGGTTTAAAAGAATTTTAAAAGTAATAATTTCTTATTTTTGGCAGTATATCTTCAGAGAGATATCGAAAATAAATATGTTTAGAGAGAAAATTAATTAATTAGATTAAATTAATTAATTAACTTAATTTTTGTTTCAAGGTTTTGTCTCAAACGATCTCGAGGTGGTGATGATGTCGGTATTGGATTGCGTAAAGCATTGCGTGCGTGGGTCTACATGTAAGCGTTGGTCAACTAAAGTTTTTCAAATATGCATTTAAATAGAGTGGAGTTTAGAAATCTTCCTGCATGAAACCATATAACTACTTTTATTCTGATAATACGATATTGTTTTAGATTATGGTCCATAGAGCCATTCTTTGGTGCAATATCGAAGTCATTTCCGTAGGGCGCCATTTATGGTGCAACAACAAAACCCTTGGTTAATTATCATTTACATTTTAGACTTCAAACATAATAAAGAAATAAATAGTTTTAACGATACGTCTAGTGAAAACAGATTTCTTGCAAAGTACCATGTTTGAAATAAGGAGCACTGCATTACCCCTAAAAATTAAACTCAAATGAAAGATAACTTAATAGAGAAGGGTATTTTCAGTATCATTTTTAATAGCAACTAGCTATATTATGCGTATAGAATTTTAACGTATCCTTAATGTGTTGAATATAACCAAGATCAATTCTCTCGAACCCGTTCCTATTGATAATACATTGAAAAAAGTTCAAATTGACCGTTATTCCCGGAAGTATGTAAATTTTTAAGGGATTTTTTTCAGAAGCAAGCAAATCGTAGCATACATAATATTTGCATGATATATTATCCGCGTAACATACTTACAATTTACAAGCATTTAGTATGTTCTATGATCACAATCCACTCTACTTTATACTCCATTACTTAAAAATCAATGTTTCTGCTATATAATTCGAGGACCTACAGTGTCTTTTGATTTGGACATACAGTGTTTTTTTTTAATTTGAGCAAAAAGACCAGAAAAGTCGAAGCTAATTAATACACTAATATTGTCAAGTAAATTATAAACGTATGTACATTAAAATCTTTCCATTTACGCTATTTAAAGAAAATTGTATTAAGTAGTATTATTGTAAAATTCATGCCAACTGTGCATATTTTACTAAATGATTAAATTTACTAATTGAGAAGAATTAACTTACATTCGCCATTGGTCGCTTGGAGATAAAACGAAAACTATTATAATGACAATATTGACAAATTTACAAAGAACGAGTGAACTTGAAATTTGTGTTTACTGAATTTAAAGTCTGAAGGCACGGTAAAAATAATGTTCGTATAAATTATAAATTATGGCTGTATTAAATATTAAACAGAAGAATAAAACTTTAATGGCCAGGAGCTCCTAGTCGGTAAGTCTGACTTTATCCTTCGTCGTTTTTCACAGAATCAACGTTTCTACCAAAACAATTTCTAATATATAATTAATTAGTTTTAAAATTTTAAAACGAATCCCATACTTCTGTACGTATATCCTTGAGTGGATATGTACTCTTATTTTTTTGTTCTCTAAACATAAAATAAAAAAGTCATTTTCGCTCCAAGCACGTTATTAAAAAGAGAAATAAAAGAATAAATGAATTGCAAAAGTTTTGCTTTAGACGTTAATGATAAAATATTAAAAATATCATATTCATTACTTAAGTGACCTCAAATAATTTACTCAAATTTGTTTACTTATTTATTAAAAATCTCTACTTTTAACTCATAGGTTAACCCATAGCGTTAAAATTTGGAAGCACCAAAAATACAACTCTTTTTTTCTGTTCTGAAAAACAACCAATAAAATCGAAAAACACATTATTTCAAATATATATAGATGTGTCGTGAACCATCATTAAGTTACTACATAATGACATTAATAAAGCAAATAATAGTGTAAATTCAACCATATAATAGCATTTCGAAAGTGGGCAATGGAACTGAACCATTCCTGGCTGACAAGGTGGCATTAATCAAAGTTAATGCGCGACAGGCATAATCGTTTCAAGAATACGCATAGGCGTTTCAAGAATATCACGGACAAGAAAGATGCACAAAGTCACAATGCACTCAGCGTCATGGAAATTTCGGAGTGTCGCATTACCAATCCCAGCACGTTCTAGGGCCAGTATAAGCTCGCTAACGATCACGATATGGATTTATTTTAATGAATTGTTTGGTGTCTTACTAACAGTCTATAGCGGTCGTCCACAATCTTAGTTCTCAACTTTGATTTTTCGGTTAACTAGACGATATTTCTCGCAATAAATTCTCCAAACCTAATTCAAAATATATATCATTGTCATAAGTTTTTCGATGTATTTGATAACGTACCTTTACCGCGAATCGTCACGTTATTATGTTTAATGTAAATAATGGAATGTACTTTACTGGCTACAGTATATAGCATTACGTTACGTTAATGGCCTTCATAACTCGCATAGTTGCACCGTAAGGCAAAGAGAAATATTAGAGTTATCAATCTTAAGAATGTTCGGCTTATAATCGGCGAAACTCTAACGAGCACTGAACTCGAGACCCGGCACTACGATCTTCCACTAACTGCCGCAATAAAGGGATGAGGGAGAGGAAAATGGCGTATTGGCTTAAGGTTTATTACTATCGTACTTACGGGATATTGCATGTGACAGAATTATTTAAGGTAGAATCCCTTTCAGACATAAGTCACTTAACGTATATACCTTTATTTCAGTTTTATGGGCGTCGCGTCGAATGCGGAATTCAATTAGAGAATTACAGTTGGCGTTGTTAAAATTTCAGAAGGTACAACTCAGGTCGTTGGGCAGAGATTTTAATGACGGTCTATTGGTGGTATTAGCAAATATGTAAAAAGTTGTGAGTAACTTTACATTCGACCCCAAGTTTATTACCAGTTCATATAGCAATTTTACGTAATTTCATCCGGGTGTAAAATAGTATTATTAGACAAATGGGCTATGTTACTGAATACAATATGTCGTATATTGATACAGAAAACTTTGTTTTAAAACTTATTGCAAATTAACAAAGATCCAGCCGATATAGCCTTTGACTTTTTTTTACTTAAATTACTTGCTTATTCGTATATAATAGATTACCGTCACATTTGCGGTCTTACGACCTTATCTCTACCAAGATTTCACTTTCCAGACGACTTGCTGCATGATTCTATTATCTTTTCGGCGGACTTGTGTGATATTTTTGTCATACGTATCCAGTTGTTTTGCATATTAAAGATTTATGAGATTTTGTTTACGACGGCTGCCATACGCTAAACGCTCACGCACATTGAGGGTCGCAGTATATATATCGTGAAACATTGGAGGGCGAAGGTAAAATAATACGTTTTATTTGAAGTCGAGGTCGGACATCTCCTTAGATTGTTTGTTTGCCAAGACAAATCCACTCTAGTGCTAATTTTAATCTTAATGACAGAATTATTTCCTTTTATGAGAAGATGATAGAAACAGTAACTATAATCGATTTCAATTTTCTCAAAAGTTTAGTGTTTTTGAGTCGGAAAGCTCCACTATAACTACATTTTCTGTTTCCTAATATATCCTATCATTATAACGTTTGTTTATATTTTCATATATTTATTGGGTGCTTACTGGTAATAATTCATGGCTTTCTTAATTATGTAGCTATTATCACATTTAAATATCGACACTTTATGTTATCCAAATAGAAGTATATTTTACAAGGAATAAGCTAATTAAACTTTTGCAACTGTCCTAGGATGAGATATCGTATTAAAGTAGCCAGAATTTTAAAATGGCTATAGATGAAAAATGTCACCAGTGTGAGGTGATTATTAGGTATACGAGTATAGAATGGTTGTACTCGTGCCATTTTAAAACAAGAAAATTAATAGTTATTCTTTGATATTGCATTGTGTTGGTTAATATCTAATCAGTATTCACCATTAAGGCTAAGCATTAAATGACAATTTTTTTATGAAAACATACTTTTCAAGGGCTTAATCAATTTTTAAATCTGTTAAAAAACTATCTATATATAACTATTAATAATTAGCTTTCGTCCATTAAAAATTACAAAATTTCTCCTTCCACAATTCAACCTAACTACTTATTTCGTATATGTGATTAATATTATTTGTGCCAGTTTCATAATTAAATTTAGTAATGATATCACTTTTATAGTTTTGAATTCTTTCATTCGTTACATTTTTTTCAATATCTACCACAAAATATGTTTAAAGACAAAACCACATACCATGGTAGTATAAATATAAATGTATGTGTGTAAATGTCTGTCAGCGTGTGAGTGTGTGTGTGTGTACTGATATTTCAGTTAAAAAAGCATAATCTCCTTACGGATTCAATCTATCAGAAGTGTAAGGGAATTTTCCTTCCTGTAGCTCAAATATTAGTTAGTCTTCACATTCATGAAATATTTTTTTATAAATTATCAAGTGCATACTTAATATATTCTTCGAAGTTCTATTCTGGTACTTATTTTTTATTTATTACTAATGTATAATATATAAAATTTATTACATACATAATTACTAGAAATATGCAAATTTGTAAAAAACTGCACTTTCCAAATTGTGTAGCTTATTATCCATATTATTCCAAAACAGTATTATTATAGTATTATGTGATTTAACTGTATTTGGTTCCAAATAATCGTTTATTCGTTCATCGTTCTTTCAAAATTTCACAAAAACGTGCTTCTCAGACTTAGCTTAATTGATATTCTTATATAAAAAAATCAATGATATATTTAAATTTTTGACGAAACACTTCTTGTTTTAGAGTTTTGTCAAAAATGCAAAAACGTCACTGAAGTTTTTTCGAAATATTAATGAGCTAAGACAAATATTTTTATATAAAATAAATTATTTTTGCAAAGTTTACATTCTCTTCACTCTGTGAACATGTAATTATTTGGATATGAATAAATAGATCAAACTTCTTGATTTGATTACGTTAGTTTAAGGTATTTTTATGATCAAAATGTGTTTCTTGCGAGTCATTTATGGCCAAAGTTGCTAATAATGAATAAGTTCAAAGGATTAATCTTAAATAATTATACCATATTTGTTATATACAATCAACGTGGAAAGTTATTTCATTGCACACGGCCATTGTGGGTATTTGGCCTAGTCAATGGGTAAAATCCGCTTTTAAAATAAAATGATACTAATATTTACCATTATTATATCGAAGTAAATATAATAAGAGAAAATAAATACAACTGGTTACCCTAAAAATAAAAACACATATTTTCATTGTAATTTAATATTATGTAAAGGGTCAAGATTAGACGCTTGGGTTTTCGAATTGTTGCACACCAACAAACGGAGTCGTTACACGTGTATTAATGAGTTCACAACTGGAAAATACCCATTCTCAAGTGGCCGCATTTTGTATACACGTTCTTAATACGATTTATCGATACTTAAATACGTATTCCGAACAGCGCATAAATTACTTGATAAATACTTCAACCCAAAACGCAACACTCAACGCATTATCCACTGTTTACCAAGATAGCGGAAAATCCCTCATACAATATTTACTTATCCTCGTTAATTTATACGAGCCAAGCGTGCGTGTAGTGCTTACAACAATTTCGGTCGTAATAAAAGCGAAGCCCAATTTTGCGCTAACAGGTGTCCTCCAGTGGCTTTAACACAATTCAAATCCTATAAAGTTTAAGTTTGTAGATTTCACACAAATACTTGCCACAAAAAAAGTTTAATTTTACATTTAAGTTCTAATTTAATCATGATTAATATAGAGGTTCTTGAATTATAACAAATTGCACTTAATCGGCCGATATAGACACTTTTACTATAATATATCTGCATTTAAGAAAATACTATCTTTGAACTCTACCTTATAATAACATGTTCTGATGGAAATTATTTTACCTTGTCAATGCAAATATTTACATAACTGAATATACCCTTTATATTGTTAATATTGTTTCCATCGAATAGTTTAATCGGAAGTATGTCTAAATATTATGAATCACTTTACTCGAAGAAAAAGTGTTTCCCTCAGATAAATAAATGTAAGGACGTTTCGATTGGAATAACGTAATTTTTTTATTTGTCTATGTTAATGTACGTGTATTTTTAAATAATATGATTTTTTATGATATGTACAGTTTATTTTTTCAATCTGTTCCCCTTCAAAATATTTTTACATGTTTCGCGGGTACAAACATTTATACATCTATTTATTATTTCTTTATGGAACTACATTGTAAGGTTTAAAATTTAAATATACAGTGGCAGACTTATACTCTAAGAGCAATCTCTCGAAAGTAGCGACAATGAATGAAGTAAAAAAAATAAATTCTATCGCAAACCCTGAATGATTGGAAAACGCCAAGTAAGAGCATTTAAAAATTAAAATAGAAACAATTACTAAAATAATAAAAAATACCTAACTAATAAATATAAAAATTTAGAACTAATTTAACTAACTAATATAACTATTTAACAAATGCAAAAAGACTGACACGATAGGATTACTGAAAGGATTAGAACGGGATATAAAAGGCATTACGATCTGCCGACTACGGCAGGTAATGTAAATTTAGACTTGTTTGGAACACGATCGGTGAAATCTCACACTGTACATTTGTTGATGCCAAATATTTCCTTCATTTCCTAAATTTAAAAAAACTTTTTCTTGAATACATTTCAGTAAATGCAGAAGATTTCATTAATTTTCTTTAATTAAAAACTATTTCTTCAATATAATTTTTCTGAAAGCAGGAGCAATTGAACTGCTTTTTCTTTAAATAGTAACAATCGAATATAAATTCAAATAACAAATTCAAATAATCTTAAAATACATCAAATGTTTTAAGATTATTGTTATAACGTGATGTTATTTTTCTTGTCAAATATACTCTTATGTTTAAAAATGGTAATTGAAATAAATTTTTCTTATATTAAATACATGGCATATTATACAGAGTGCTTTTATTTTTTTTAATGGTGTTCATTTTCTTTTCTCATAATTCTGTATGTTCATAACTACGTTTGCCTTGTATGTTTTTTTCTTGTTGGAGGGCTTCATTCATTCATGTAACCCACATCTAATATTAACAAGGTTACCATTAAAGAAAAAAAAATTATCAAAAATACCAACATCTATCTATCTTTGATACATATATGTATATATATATATAAATAAATATATATATCTTCGATGAACTATTTGAAAATCATAATGTAAAAATTCAGCAGAACTTCGATTTTTTCCTTTTATTATCTTTGACTTATGAATTTTAAATTTCTGGCTGCCCAGCACCGATTTCCCACAAATCTAAAATTTTTAAATTTTTCACTAATTTCGACTAAAAAACAATATCACAAAAACTAAACGAGCGAATTTTACCTTCGATAATTCGACAAATTTATAGGCATCGCGAATTTGAAAAATTTGTAATATCGCTTTCCATTATACTAAACAACAATTTTTTTATTCTCTACTAATTTATTGTTGTAATATAGCGCCCTCTAAGAATGCTATTGTAAAATGTAAAATTTATGATTACTACAAAGAAAGTTTTATAGTAAAACAACTGTTTAAATCTTACAGAATTATTTGTATGTTTTTTTGTATTCCTCTCGCTTACTTCATTTTTACTATCTCCTACCTCTCCCTCCCAGGGTGAAGCAATCAAAATGTTACCTTGCTATGATAATGGCTGCCTCTATTTTGGAGGTAATGTGGCAGTATTTTCACTTTTATGTATCTCTTCAATTGTTTGCAAGTCAATTGGTTACATAAAGATATTGAAGTTATAAACTGTAATTTATTTTAGGTGACGAATTTTGTGAATTAATTTTTTTTTAATTATCAAAACTTCTATAATTTCAATAGCAATAATACATCATATATTCACTCGAAATTGTATTTATTTATTTATTGACAAAAAGAAAAGAGTTAAAAAAGCAATTAGTTCTCATTTTAAAATCAAATAGTTTTCTAGAGTATGATTAATATGCTAGAAGCTTCTCGTCTATGTCTATCTGTCAACTAAGGAAAATGTCTTGAAAAAATAAGCAAGTATACTGAAGAATTCTCGTTGAGGTTAACCAGGATGACTCCAATAATTTTCGACAATATATTTGGCTAATGAATTCTCATAATCAAAATCAAGTCAATTTCGAAATTGGGTCAAAAACTACGTGTCTATTACTTGAATATTATTTTATAAGTATCTCAACTTGCTAGTTTTCACTATTAAACATTTGAAATTCTGCATATTCGCATCAGAAATATTTAGCGAATGTAATTTGGTAGGATTAGAACAACATTATCGGAATTAAACAACCTGTATATTTAGTTATTTTTTAAACCTTAACGCACCCGTAAATTGCATACAAAATTGGCATATTTATTGCTATATGAGCAATCTCTAGCCTACCAAAATATTTAAGTTTTAGAATATAATAATGTGCATGATATAATTATATACATAACATAACACAAAAAATATAAATTAGAACATTTACTATTGAAAGAAAAATAAATCGTAAAAATCAAAATAAATGTAAAAATTTTCATTAAAAATCTTCACATGTCAGGCTTGAGGAAAGGAAGCAAAATGAGGTTAAAGGATAATAAAACTAATGGGGTTATGAGAAAAGTACTTCTTAGATGTTTTCATATTCGTAGGCGATGAGTTCCTGGTGCCAGGATCCAGTTCACAGTGAAGTTTTGCAGGTTAGACCTACGACTTTTCTTGAGGTGTAGTAGTTGTTTGGGAAAAAAATGCTGAGTTTGTTCTCAGAAAGACACCATAGACCGTAAGCAGGCGAGTAACTAAATCTGCTACTAAGGTCCCTTGGATAAATTGAAAAGGTTTCAGAAAAGTTTATATTTATTTTTGTATACTTGGTAACATGTGCGCGTGTAGAAATCGCTTTATCAATTTAAATGAAGAACTTTGAAATTAAGGAAAAAGTCAGAAAAATTAATTTAATTAAATTGAAACAAGGACCATACTAATAATTATATATTATATTACTGATAATTTCTACAAGTCACTTGGAATTTTATTGTAGATCTATATAAATTGGCCTTTAAAAGTTACACTTACTTTATGGAGCCCACGCTTACTTTACGAGCACCCCTCGTGGGCACATCGAGTTTGTAATTCTATTATTTAAACTGTGATTATCGCTACTTTTCTTAAACGGATGAATATTTTTGTGGAAGCGAAGCAATTTTTCATAAATGTACGACTTTCTACAGTTATTATGTTTATTTTTATTAACCGATTCTTTGTCAGCTTTAACCGATTCTTTGTCAGTCAGTCAGTCACGGTTTTGTTTTGTAGGTGTAGATATATATAACTAATTCAGCTATGATAATAATAAACATATATCACTACATATTTATATGCAATATTTAATGTCTTATTTTTTCGAGGTAACAAAATAATATTTAGAATATCCCACTCGAGAAACCATTTCTCACCCATATCTTATCTACGCATTGAGTGCCGACGCACTTGGTCGTTACGGTGGACCGAAGCATGTGATTTCGATTATACTTCCTAAATGAGACTAAATAGTATATTGTACAAATAACATTTTATCGGCAGGAAATTTATCGTATGATGAAATAATTGTTTTTTATAAATATTGATATTATAATACCTAAATAGTTCAAATAAAGACCGCCTCATAATGTTTAATTTAAATTTAACATATAGAACGTTATTGTCGTATATATACTGCAACTAAATATATTTCATCCCTGATTAGATCTAAAACTTCTCTTTACATACGTATCACGTATATCCGATTATTTGGCCAGCGTACACCGATTAATTATTTAAGCAACGCTCTTTTCTTCGACTAAGTTTACAAATGTCAAAATTTTGAACCGAAAATCTATTTTCATCAAAGTATTATATATATATATATATATATATATATATATATATATACATATACATATGTGTGTGTGTGTGTGTGTAACGCATACGTACATAATTTAAAGTTTAATTCAAAGTAGAACTTCTCGAGTACAGGTACTTGACAAGAAAACTAAAAGATTGCTTGTTGTTCTTAGTACATAGCCGTGTTTGCTGTATGCGTAAGAACTGTGATTAATCGCTTACACATTAGATAATTTACTTGAGTATCAATGCGCAGGGTTTTATTTGATGTAAAATCTGCCTGTGGTGTGTAGCGGTATATAATAACGTACTAAAGTATTGAAATAATTGAACTTGATATATTTCGATATCAACATCGAGCAGGCGTCAACAATTCGAGATGTTAAGTTATTAGTAATTGACGTATAACCAAAGGGTTGTAACACGCATCTATTCGAATACATCTCCATCTAACATCATATATCTATTTCATACAATTAGGACAGCTTAAATAAGTTACGATATCTATAATTTTCGTTGAATACGTACTATTTTCCTTGAAAATGTTTCTGATTTTACTAAGTTACTAAAATTATGTGTCACTTTTCTAGCACAGATTTGAAGGACCTGCTACTAAGTTGTTACAGATTTCGAAAAGAAATTGTAGTATATATAAGTCTTCAGAAGGTTGTTATTCTAAATTAAAATAAAATATGTAAATCAAAATAAAATGTAGTGTCACCCTTTTTTTTGAGGACAGTATTTATGGTCAACGTATTAATATTAAAGGTTATCAAAAATATAAATTTTAAATTAATTTTATCATCTAAAGAATATTAACTAAAATTTATTTTAATTTGCTGATACTTATTATATCATTCGTTCATTCGGTATAGGTATCGACAAAGCTGTAAAATAGAAAAGATAGTGAAAACAATTGAATATATATTTGTTAACCACAGATTGGAGTTAAGTTATTTTAAAACATCAACTCATAATGCTCTATTTAAGGGGAGGTAAAGGTAATTCAAAAAGAGGAATAGAAACATTCAAGTAAAAAACGTTTTAATAAAGAAATGTAAAATCATAAAAATATGATAATGACTACGTAATAGTTGTAATCTTTCATGAAATATTTACAAAACAATTTAATCATCAATATCAACAGGTTCACGTGGAAGGTGTGGTCAAATTTAATCATATAGGTGTATAATAACAACATTAAATGCAGACTATGTAAATCATGTTAAATCATAACTTTGAAGAATGTTGTGTAATTTAATCCTTAATCGTGAGGAAAGTAATATTATCAGAACTTTACACACAAAGAGGAAAATTTCAGTGATGATTTAGAGGCTAGTTTATAAAATATGATTATTGTTACTCAAAGCATTCATATACTTGTAATTTAAAATATGTTGGAAATTAATTTAAAATCAAATGAGTAGGTGCGCATTTGCTTCAATGGAACAATGTTAACTCAGTATTTTTCCAAGTTTTGCAAGAATTAAATTGAATATAAATTAAAATAAATATAATGCCAGAGTATCTGGATTAGAAGGTAAAAATATTCATAATTAATAAATACAAATAATTATATTCTCCCACTAATAAGGAAGAATAAATTAATTTCATTTTGTGAAAGGTCAATGTAAGTTTCAAATTTTCCAAGTTTTCATCTACCCAATTTTCAAAAATTAGAATAACAAAATATGTCTTTACTTTAAATAATATTAGTAAGATCAAATATGTAATTACGACACAAAATTTACTTTCACTAATTCTGGAAAACCATTTTATTTAGTATCAGAAAGGAGGTTTCTTTTCCTTCCTTTTCAAAACATTTTTCATGGTTGGTATGCCAGACATACTGTCAAAAATCAAGTTAGAAAGAAAGCTTAGTAAGTTTAGTAATTTACTAAGATCATTGTAAGAAATGTAAAGATATAAATACTGATCCTAATATTGCATTTCTACATCACAAAAATGTGTATTCTTTGGACAAGGAAAGGTAATTTTTATTTATGTTTATTCAGCTTCTATCATATTACTACGTTACCATTAATGTGGAAACGTTATACGTTGTCATTAAGGTGGAAATCGTGAAAACGTTTTTTATATTCGAAGTAGTGATATAAATAAATTAAAGGTTGATTATAATTGAAAATGATGACAGGAGCAATACTGTCTAAAACTTTTCTGTTAAATTTACTTTTTCTCTTTTAGAAATATAAAAACTGTGCAAAAGGCACAAACCGCATAAAATTCAAAACCTATATTTATTACTAAATATTATTTATACTAATCTTAAACTTATGTTCGTAAACTAGACTTTCTCGATAGCTAAATTAATCGATAGCTAAATTAATCGATATCTAAATATTTCTTCGAAAAAAAAGTCGAAGATCGTCAGCAACGTTCTTTGACTTTTTTTTTAAGTTTCCTCCTTATTTGTTACCTACATATACTAAGAAAACAAGAATAAACATTTTTTATCTTAAATGTGAAACTAAAACTCTTATCTGTTTATTTGTAATAGCGTACAGTTAAATTGAACGTTTGGCAATTAATGAGTACTTAATATGACCTATGACCTTTTAATTTTATTGTTATGCGATATTTTGCTCACAACTCCGCTCGCAAAGAAATTGTTATGTTGAACTTTAGTGGCAGAATAAATTTTTCTTTCTCAATCTAATGCTACCCCTGTCTTCACCATTGATAATGCTTTTTCTTGACCGTACTCTAGGACTCGCCTCATAAATATTAGTATAGCTCCGTAGCCACTATTCCAGTCGATTATCAGTTCAGATAAATACAAAGACTTGGAGTTTTAAATAAATATAGATTAGTTTAATGGAATAAATTTTGTTGGTAGGAATATATATATATGTATATATATATATATATATATATATATATATATATATATATATACATATCTATGTCGCAAGGAAATGATGAAAACCGGTACATGATCAAATCCCTAACTCCTTCAGTGAATGGACCATATAATGTTTCTTAGATATTAAATGTAAATCTTTAGCAACCCTGACATTATTAAATGTAGAGTAAATAAACATAGAGTAAATAATTAAATGCAGAGTAAATAACGATCATAGAAATCATAAATTGTTTATTCTAAACGAGTTTACAAAAAACATTTTTAAGGATTTAATAAAAATATATTTTTCATGGAATGCAATTATCCTGGTTGATGAAATTGAATTACAATATTAATTTATATTTAATAAAACGTGTCGTGGTTTTGTGGCATATCGATTTACAAAATACATTACTTTTTTACGGGTACATCTATTTGCTTTCATTGTTCTTTGAATTTTTCATCGGAACACTTCTTAGTCCCTTGATCTCCAAATAAAGTAAAATTTCCCGCTGTCTCACGGGTACTGATTTTAATCCGTGGTACTCTTGCAGCAAATATAATGGTAACTCTTTGAAGAGCGTTAATAGGAAGCAAATCTTTTATTATTTCATCAAAAGTAACAATTAGGTATAATTTATTTTTTACGTTCAATAAGATGTTTACAGTATTATTTCCATCTATCTAGTGGACTTATATATATCTTAAGTCATCAATTAAAACTGTGAAATCTACTAAAACGTCTTTAAGTTTCTTCAAAGAAGTATCTTTCATCTTTTCGGCTGATCTTTTTAGGTTTTTTGGTAGTACATTTACTTTAACCTTTAATGCTCCTTTATTTTTTGCATAAATAACATAAGATTTTTGATCCTTATCTTTCTTCTCATTTTGTATTTCCACATATGTATATGTAATTATATGTATATAGTGTAGGTGGAATCTTGCATGCTGATTTGTTTGCATGTCTTTCCTTTAAGTTTAAACAGCCAAACTGATTTTGGTAATAAATGTTTATGTAGTTAATCCGTATCCTATTTTCAAAAATTTATATATAAATATATTTTCATTTATAAGAACAAAATAATGGACATCAAACTGAAAAATATGCACGTGTACCAAAGAATTTGCCAAAACGGCTGAAAAAGTGCGCGATGACATATTTATATATCAATATTTAATCCATAATAAGCCCTTTAATGATCAATAAAATTAATATTACAGAAATTATACTTACGGATCTTTAATTATGTATGTTTTTCTTAATTTCGTAGCTAGATGACGTATTTGTGTAATTATCATATTAATTAACTTTTTTTCACATGCATTATACATAGAATTACTTTTTGAAAATTACGCAAGCTTTTTATTCCAAAATATTTTTCGTAAATTGTTATCAAGTTTACCTTAATATTAACGCTACTGAGTTATGGAATTGGTTGAATCCAAACACCTATATTAAACTTTTATATGCGCTTTCAAAGATCGTCTATACGTAAGTCTTTTTCGATATGTTCATTTTTTAATATTTTTTTTGGATCTTTTCCAGCTACCATTTTTTTTAAATTAAAGTTAGTACACAGACTTTTTCTTAATTATGTAATTTAATCCTTTAGAAGAATCCAATGTAAGTAACAATTTTCACGAAAAACATAATTAATAAATAAGTTTAAGAGTTCCGTTAAAACTAAGAATCCTTACGTATACAAAATTTTACTGTTGGCAAGTAAATACAACACATTGCCAAATTAGTTGGTCTGAAAATACCAATTTCTTACTTTTCCCTAATATCACGTGGATAAAACCGCGGGCCAAAACTAGTTTACAATGTATATTACCGTGACACCATGACAAAACGGAAAGTACAAAAAAATATATATATTTTTATAACTTATGAATTGATATAATTGAATGTAATGCTCGCCTTGTTATATAAATATAAGTTATGCACAAGGTTGATCAAGAAATTCAGGATCAAAACTATTACGATTTTCAAGATGGATCTAATAATAAAGCAGGTCAACTGCGTTAGCAAACTTGACTCACATTTTTCGTACGTTTCATTTCGACTTCTTACATTTTTCGCACATACCAACACAAATTTTTCAAAAAATTAATATAAATGTAAATATGAACATATATATATATATATATATATATATATATATATATATATATATATATATATATATGTACATACACACACATTTTTTTTAATTTTTCCGATAATAACATTATAAAGTTGAACGAGGGGACCGTAATAGCGACCAACATAATATGCTGTCATTACTAGATTTATATTTACGCTGCCCGTTGCATGTGTGATTTACGTAACAGTGCTTTATTTGGTTGACAAAAAAAAATAATGAAATATAATGGCTAATTGAAAGTAGGGCAAATCGGAAATTGAGATATTGCCATAATTGAATTTCATTTTGATTTGAGGTTTTCCCCTGCTCGCATGAGTGGTATCTAAATCACTCAGCCACCCTTGCCTGATATAAAATTTTAATCTTTCCAGGTTTAATTCAGGGGTAATAATATTTTTTACCCCGGTAGACTTTAAACTGATTTACGAACATGTTATTATCTTTATAGCAGGAGGTAAGGAGATATTTCGTGAGTAATATACGACGATCTATATGATATGAGTTATGAGTTACAGCCTGACCTTATGCCTGTTTCTGGTAATTAATCCAATTCCACCTAATATTAATAATACAGTGAGAAGTATAATAAGTTAACCTTTTATAGTTAAGCAATAATATTTTAATTTTAATTGGGAAGATATTTATTAGTATTCATCATCCTGTAATTGATTAAATGTTGAGGCAATATAATTTCGGTGAAACTTTACCCATTATTGCATTTTTAGCTTAAGCGTAATATGATACTTCCTGGTAATAATAAACTCGACCTATCTAAATTAAAAACAAGTCCGAAAAGAAATGCATATCGTCTAAAGGCACATTTTCTTGATTTCCATCATAACGCATCAACACTCTAAATGTCGTGCAGCAGTATCGTATGATAACTAGTTTATTTGACACGAAAAAGCTTTTATGCAAAGCTCTTTCAATCCGAGCTTTACATTTTGCACCAGACCGTCTAATATTGAATACATATATATGTGATGTGTACGCACGCTTAAACTAATTTCAAGGTAATTGGTTTTCTACAATAAATGTCTACGTTAGAAGTGAATGTTTATTCCTACTTTAGTCTAATGCAAAAAAAAAAACAAAAACCATAATGGGAAGCTTTAATTAGGCCTCGTATGTTATGTCATAAAATGAGATGAAATCAGTATTTACATTTTTTTGCAATAAATATTCCGAAGTAATTTTCTAGAATTATTTTGTGATGTTAATTTTTTTCGTACATATACACACATTTCGTCCATTATGTGTGCGTGTGCGTAAAAACTCAACAACATACCAAACAAACTTCAAGAAATAGATGATTAGGCCTTTTATAACGTGAGAATATTTTTGAAAACTCTTATATACGGTAAATTTCTAATGTTTGGATCCAAAAAATTATACAACTTAATACTGAAAACAGTCAAAAATTTTTCATAAAATACCACATTTAAATAGCGTAAACAGTAAAAGCATGCTATTTCCGTTGTGTGGTAAGTTAATCACAAAGCATACGGCCTTTGACGGTGCAGCCCAATGCGAGGATCTGGGTTCGATTCCTGACCGCTCGTTGATTGGGACTAGACTGGTGTTCTGGCCGTTTGGCCGTAATAGATTATTCTCTTGGTAAAAAGTCCGCCATATGTACCAACTCTGTTAAATTATATAAATATATAATAAATAAATAAAAGAACGAAACATGTTTAGAAATCTATATCCAAACATGAACTAGATATTTTCGTGAAACTGTTAGGGAGAGAACTTCAAACTTCAAATGTTTGATGCTGAACAATTGTGTATAATTTTTTTTGTAAAATGTACACACACACACACATACGCACACACAAAATATACATAGTAGGAATGCTGTAATGGAGGTAAGTTACGCAGAACATGAATTAAAGCCGAATATGCCAATCGGCTGTATGACACTCTTTTTAAATTAGTTATAAATATATGTATATTCCTATATTGGTTCTTCTTTCAAAATTCAAATTATGAACGACCAACCATGTACTCATGTATCCACATTTTCTTGATGGGGACTTTGATTTCTTTTAATAGCCAACTATGTTTCAATTGTCGAGTTAGTCGAAAAGTTTTACTTATTTAGTGGCTTTTTGAATACATATTTACATTTTTATTCACAAATTTCTATGCGCAAAAAAAATAAAGTCGGTCTTATTGCTTGTAACTTTAATTACACTCAATGGACTTCGATGCTTTCTCACCTTCACAAAGAAAGTTTATCCGGGAACGGTCTCAATTATGAAATACTAATGTATATATTAAGACTATAGAGTGTTTCAGTTTACGTTAGAAGCAATAAAACAAATTAAAAAAAATAATCCTATTCTTTATCTTACTCTATCTAAAAGTCTAGATGAATATTCCTAGGTTTTAGGAAAAAAACGTATTCATTGAATACTCGGATTAGAAGCGGATTTTTTTCCGAATTTTATATGCGATAATTCTAAAAATTAGCTGAAATGTTTACAAATGTTTTTTTGTCATCATATAAATCTGTAAGTTAATTAAATTAGAATTCATTAAAAATATATACATTAGAGATTTACGTGAAAAATTATGATATTTTTGAGAAATTTAAGATGATGTAACCTCTGTAAAAATGTACTATGCAATACATTTATGCGTAACGAAAACAATATTAATACTTGTGAATAGTTTAAAAGAAATAATGCTATTTCTATCCGTGTTCAAGTAATATTTTTTATAACGCGACTGAACATATAAAATTTCAAAATTAATTTATGTATCTTTTCATTTGTTATATATTATTTAAGCCTGCAGTTTCAATCGCATAAAAAACGCAAAATTATGCTGCTTTCCACCCATTCAATAAACGCCCGTACTCTATTCGCCAAATGATATCGGTCGTCGGGACCGGGGGTATATAAGCAGGAATACTCGGTATGTTCAGTCGAAAAATAAGTTGGTCTCTCTATATATAATCCTACTAAGCAATATGCCCCATTTCTATAACTTTTTTGTCACTGGTCTATAACTGTGAATCGCAACATGATTACCTATTATTAAACTATAGTCTTTCTCAAAACGTGGGCTTTCTATGATAAAAAAAATTACAAATGGATGTAGATGAAGGGCTATAGACATTAGAGCATGCAAACAAATAAATAATCTATTCAATTTTATACATTGGTATGAAGAAAATATATTAATAAATATATGAATCATGCTAGCTGAACTGTAATATACATTGGTTACAATGCTTATTATAAAATGACTGAGCAGATAAATACAGATACATAACTTTAAATCACAGAAAGGTCAGCACAAACTACCGTTAATGAAAAAAAATAATATTGCGTATCTTGCTTTCATTCTACGTCTTTTTTAAAAATATTCTTGCCTAATATCCATTAGATATTAAACAAGATAAAAGACTCCTAATAAAAACACGAAAATGTCTAGTTTGCCTAAAATATTTTCATGAAAATTGCTTGCCATTTTTTATAGAACGACGGCAATTTAAAAACGTACCCTCATCACGACGGCCCAATGGTACTCTGCGCTATTATTTCTAATAATTAGGGTCATAATAATATTTTATACGCGCTGCGGTCGGCGACATGAACTACAATCGCTTTTCCGTCCAACTTTTTATTTAGGTCAAACTTCTTTAATAATTCAGAGAAAAATAAACTCACGTCAATCAATATAAGTCACTTAATTTTTGGATAAATGTTGAAATATTACAATTCAATTGTATCTTCGTATGATTCGTGGGTTTTTAATAAAATATGTAATATTTTACGTGCAAAAGGATTGTGCAAGAAACATAGAGGTCGTGTGCAAACTTTCACATAGCCATTAAGGACAGAAAGGGGGATTTTTGGTTACTCGCTTGTCTATGTCAGTGCAGTGTTATTGTTTCTAAAATACGCTGTGAATCAGCTGAATATAAAACAAGCACTAGTGACATGGTGAAATTACTTAAAGCAGTCATATCATCAAGGTGACATAATTTAATTCTCTAATGCAAAATTAAAATATCTAACCACAGCCACATGTATGTCAATAATAAATACCTTCTTGAAATTAAATCATCAAATATATTCATTATTGATTATGAAAATAGCACCCCAAACGTTAATTATGTCGAATCTGTGGAAAAAATGTTAATGTGAAAGATAAAGGCTGTATTTACATTGCATTTATCACACAGATTTGGATATATGTGATTTAAGGTATCCCATAGAAAATAATAAACTTCACTGAATGTGAAGAGGCTATGTTGGGGTCAGATCTCTGGTTAAATTTATGAAAACTAAACACTATATTTTTTATTTGTGATTTATTACAATGTATTTTTACAATACACTAAATCAGAATTATATCCGCTATGTGGAATTTACACGAAATAATGATGGAGGTGCAAGTTCGACACTAGAACATTATTTTTGACACCAGATGGCATTGACACATAGTTCCCTAGATTGCTCTTTCTGATTTACTCTAAGAGCTGTTTTAAACTTTTATTAGTTGAACAGCGAGTTAAATTCCTAATTAAGAGAGTTAAATCTAGCACGTAACAAGTTGGTGCTACATTTAGTATTAGTGACAAGTGTAAATTGATTGTGGCTTACGACAAGAATAAACAAAGTTGTAGCCGAAAAGCTAAGTGAAATTAATACAGAAATGGTGTGTTCACGTAAGGAAAAGATCGAGATTTGCAATAATGTTAACTAAGAAACGAAAATAATAAACAAAACACATCACTTCCTGTTAACTTCAGATTTGTACTAAACTCGCCCGTCTACACGCGCGGCAAGTTAAGCTAGCGGGGTGAGGGAAACGTCCGGGCTGGGTGAATTATGCTTAACTCGCCGAAAAAAATAGAATGTCATTCTATTTTTTATACCTAATCATTTAGTTACTACTTAACTGGTAAATGCCTGTTCAAACAAGGTTAAGGACTTAACTTGCCAAATTAGGAACTTAACTCGCTACTTAATGTAACAAAGTGTAAACCAGATTTTGAAATTAATACCAATTTTTTAAACTAAATTTGAAATCTGCAAAAATAATTTTTTTTTAAATATTCAAATGTAAATATTTAGTTTTACTGGAAAGTATTTAAAAAAATATATAAAATACACACACGCACACACACACACATATATATATATATATATATATATATATATATATGTGTGTATATGCATATATATATATATATATATATATATATATATATATATATGCGTGTGTGGCTCTGCGCGTGTCCGTCCGTGCGTGCGTGCGTGCGTGCGTGGTTGCGTAACTGCGTTTGTGCGTGCGTACGTGCATGCGTGCGTGTATGTGTGTGTGTGTGTGTGTGCGTGAGCGCGTGTGTTTGTGCGTGTGCGTGTGTGTGTAAGTGTTCCATTAATTTATGATATAAAATGGTAAAAGATTTAGATTTAAAACATAATAAAAAATATTTCATCAAACTACATGATCTGTATTACCTCGATAGAATACAATGGAATAAGACGAATAATGTTAATAGTTACGATAATATAGGGTAGGATAGTTTTTTACTTTTAAAAAATTATTTACTTGAAAATGTGGAAGAAATACGTGATGAGGTTAAGTCAGTAAAACTAATGGTTTGAATGATTAATGAACGTGAATGTGACCGGCATTTAAAAATACTTTCAATGTATTTTAACCACAAATTTCATTTGATTTAATAAACTAAAAAATAAATTGTGATAATCATAATTCCATATATTAAATTTTCAACTAATTATTTTATTGAATTGCAGTGAAATGTAATATTAAAGCGATTATGTCGTTTTCAACATTTATCCTTACTCGGAAGACAAACCGTTAACTCAGCGAATTTTCACTTTTGATATTACAAAAATATTTACGAGTTTTACATTTTTCTCATTTTGAGAACATGTCAAAAGAATAAAATAGAATAATTTATTATTAATGTTCCATCTAACAGATAATTAGCGTGAATTGACAATTTATAAGATCAATAAAAAACTAGAGTGATTTCAATGAGCCGTGTCTTTATACAAATATTAAGTAAATCTTAAGTTATTTTAATGCTTAACCTTTAAAATGTTTACGTAATTGCTTTCAAAACAAGTTTGAAAATTGTATCATCGCAATGTTATTTGTACAATATAAAACATTTCTTTGGTTTAAATTAAAAATAACGTAAGTTAATAAACTTAAAAAACGTTTCATTTTAAAATTACTCATCATGTATAGCTGAAAGTCTCTTGTAATTTATCGCATCTCATTTGACTTCAATTACGCCATTTCAACGCTCTTAAACTTTTTTCATTATTTTATTTCCACCTAAGTAAAATACAAAAAAAGAACAACTTTTTTCGCCACTAAAATATAAATGTATAACACTTTAAAATTTTTAACTACAAAAATTTGAACGCGAAATTATCAAAAATTATAAATTAGTATCTAAGCTGGTAATGGAACTTTTACTTTCGCGGAACAAATATGTAGTAAGAAATGTACACACCTTCCAATTACACATGTCATTTTTTCATTAATATCAATGTTTACCTTAAAAACTAAACTCGACTAAAAGCCTTTAAGAACTTATACGCGCAAAAAATCACAGGTCTACAAATTTTAACTTTTATTTTCCCTTTTTGATTCGATAGCTTATATTACGGTATTTTGGTGTTCTGATTGCGAATATGTACTTAGATTTTCCCCATTACCCTCAGTTTTTATTCCTGAAAAGCCCTATTGTGAAATCGCAAAAAGTCAACTTTGCCAAGTAAACAATTTATTTTGCAATAAAAAAAGGATTACATGGCTTTAAAATATTATAAATACATATAAATATGACAAATTATAATTAAACATAGACCTAAATATAGACTTCACAATATTACATATTATAAAATGTTTATAAATTTTAAAAATATTTTATCTCTGCGGTATCTTGTTTTTTTCACCGAAAGAAGGAAATTGTTCACTATTTTCTTAAAATATTTCCAGGATTCTAATCCACTTTTACTTCATTTTTCATCGAAACTTGTGTCTTTTATCAATTTTATTATGTGCCGGCCAACGAAAATACTTCCTTTCACTCTGACTTTAAATAGAGATGGAAAAATTCAGTGTAGATATTTAAAACCTTCTCCTCTTTTATCCAGAGCCTTTGCAAATTAATCATCATTTCCAGTGTTATGTCTAAACGGGGTAGCAAAAATGTTTACAGGAGAACTAAATTTTCTTGGTTCCAGGAACTAGTTCAGTTCTCGGTGTCCACTCTTTCTTCGTCCAACGTTATCCTCTGTCTCGACTATCCTACTCACAGAGAAAGCAAATATATCTTATGTAGCCACCCTGTTGACCGACCAGTACATTTATAACTTTCAGATCTATACAGACCATCCAACGGTGACGTTCGTACTTTCTAATACATTTTTCAAATTGTTGTAGCATTCTGTCAAATGTCTTTGCAATACACTAGATCACGATCATCAGCAAAATGTGGTACGAAGTCTTTTTTTCTATTGCGATACCAAGAAAATGAGGTTGTATGAGCAAGCATATTCTTTTCCAATAGTCTTTATCAGAGGAGTACGAAGATGCAGATGAATCTTTTGGCAGACTTAGATCTCTAGGTACGTCCTTCAGTTCTGACTGTGAAAATAACTGTGTTCCACTTGCACTCGGCTCGAATTGTGCTTCAGATTGAGATTACTTATGAGTTACGTTACTTATGAATTCGGTAATCTTATGCTGCTGGTTTGTCAGCATAAACTCCCGAAAAGTATAACAAAAATAGTCCGACGAGTTTAAACACTTTTGCGATCTTTTAAGTGAGCGTTATGAATTGCACGGGAGTACTGATATTGCAAAAACAATAATGTTGCTATTTATATAAAAGTCTATTAATTTAACTTAATTAACCCTCTTCTAACAATTTACGTTAATTACAATTAAATGAAGTCTTTAGCAAATGACCTAACAATCCATTTAGTTATCTAATACAACCATTCAGTATGATTTTGTTCAATAAGAAACAATTAAAATAAAATATCAGTTCTTGGCTATGTAGTCCTAAGTATTTTTGGCAAAAAAAACTTATACTAAATAACTAAAAATTGTGACGTGATGAAATTTTTTCAGAATTTTGCCCCAAAATCTATCAAAATCAATCATCAAATCTGAAAAGAGAAAACAATTGTAGACCTGTGATTTAGGTATTTTAAAATTAAAAACAATACATTTTTTCCGTACCATAGGCCTAGGTACCGTGCACCATTCGTTTTGGTAAATATTTTCCATGTTATTATTATTAATTTGAGATTGCTAAATAGTTTTCCAGGGTCAAAAGTCCTTAATTATCTTTTTAATTTTTTTTTTATTTCATTTGAAATTCATATATTTTTTTAATCTAAAAATCAACGAACAAG
Source organism: Druceiella hillmani (assembly GCA_039881145.1). Lineage (NCBI taxonomy): Eukaryota > Metazoa > Arthropoda > Insecta > Lepidoptera > Hepialidae > Druceiella > Druceiella hillmani. The sequence continues at coordinate 16,469,717 of JAYKKI010000046.1, read as the reverse complement.
CGGCAAGAGAGTTATTGTGAAATAAACCGTCAATATCAATTATTTCCTTATCTGTATGTTTAGTTTAGAAGGTTGTTTCACAATTGAATAATAATTAAAACAAGATATAAATAAAACATAAAATTTAGTAGCTTTTTTATTTCATAATATTGTTATTACTAATATACCCTTAGTTCAATTTTAATATTGTAGATTGTTTTGTTATTATAATAACTGCATAGTTACAATATAAATACGTTCAACTGATGATATTCGAATACAATTAGATTTGTCGTTATATTAAAATATTTATGAATAAAATATCGATCTAAGAAGAAAAACTTAAACAAAGAATCTTAGATTACCCTTTGTCTAAGAAACAAAAGTAGCTAAGCACGAATATATTTCCACTGCAAGGGTTCCCTGAATATTTCGGCATTTGTTAACATTTAAGGGTATATGATATCTCTAATTAAACTATTTACAAATATTTATTTTTTACAACCTAAATCTATTGTCTATATTGTATCTTTCACAGTAATTATAAATATGTCTAATAACACTGAGAATAAGAAATCATTGAATTTTTTCCTTTACTTGTGATACAAGACCTTCCATCACGCCGACTATGAAGATTGTCGGTCAATTAAAAGTATCATATTGGTTTTAATGGTCAGTTTGTAATAATATTGCATGATTAAAAAATATTCATTGCATGAACAAAAAAATAAAATGTTCACAGCGATATAAATGCCCTAGTATACAACATCCATTTGAGGGATGAAATCCTAAAAAAATTATAATCATGAAAATTTGTGAAAGTTTCGATTGGATGGAACGTTACCCACCGGAAAATGATCTCACGACTAAATTTTATCACTTTCCTTTGGCTTTCACGTATTGTGTGAAAGGGAGAGTCATAGCAAGTAAGGAAAGTGAGGCAATGAACTTTTAATAAAATACTTATTTCTCCTCAAAGGCGGAAAAAAATATATATCTTGATCAATGTTAAAATATGATTATATTTTACTATGAAAAGTTTACATTTGTTATACGAATTTTATACTAATTTTGGCAAGAACATTACTTTATTATTAACTAGAACATATTACAATATGTTGTTTATTGTGTATTTTTTATGAAAATCTACGACAAGCAAATTGTTATGCAGAGAACGTTTTAATTACTCCTGAACCACAATTAGCTTTTTATATAGTTTCTGAAGAAAACAGTGAGCGTAATTTAAATCTGTCATTTCTTATACAATAACGGTTAATTAACTTTCACTCAAGTTAATAGCATGCAAAAGTGAAAAGTTGAAACTTGTGCCAGTGTTTTCAACGGAAAAACATGCTCTTATTTAACTTTTAATAAATTAAACTTTTAATAAAGTAAATATACATAAATAGTGAAGAATCATTAAGATTTACAACTACTTTAAGGAAGAGAAATCTCACTGGTTTTGTGTGAAAATTCGGCACGTGTTTATGATCTTAAGATAGGTCTTGAGCATATATCTCAACAATTCTTAAGAAATAAAAATACATTGTCGCTGTAAAACTAACTTAATTTAGGTCAGCATATTATTTTTCAGTTTTACTTAAATTTTGAATAGATAAAAAGGGTGAATGAAATAATTAAAAAAAACTCAGTTGGTCAGCTCTACCGGAGTGTACGGTATAGATGGTCATATTACTAAAGGAGAGATGGCAAGACTATTTCTTTGACCTCTTGCCTTTCCTTTTTCTTTTCCTTTGCAGTCTGCTTGCTTTATTGCAAGATCCTTACGACAGCATGCGTGACACAAATTGGGGAATTCTGTACAGTTCTCACGTAACCAATAGAGACACAACTTATGCCGTTTTCAGTCTTCAGTCTTTTCAATTTCACAATAGTTCTCACCGCAACTTTTGCAGTCATTTTGGGAAGCAGAATCGTCACTACATTCGTGCAAATCAGAATCGCCATTGGTAGGCACGAATTCAGCGTCGCCACTAGATGTTGATTTAATGTGTTTACGCAATTTAGTTTTTCTAATTGTTTTCTGACTTTTTGTCATTCGTAATTTTTTACGCTTATAACGTTTTTCAATTTTATCTTTTACCCTTTTCTCTTCTTTTTGCGCTTTATTTTTTGTTTTTTGTTTTAGTTTTTCCAAGTGATCAAGACATCTTAATATAATGCCAATTTGCTTAACTCTCTGACGTAATTGAGATACTTCACGTTGAATAGGGTTCAGATCATATAACATTTTGGAAGGTGTTTCTTCGGAATTGTGATCGAATGTGCAAATTGCTAATTAGATCAACATTTACTTCTGAAGTAACGTCTGGGCTTTGCGTGATCGGGATGCTTATCAGATAGACTGTTGATCCTGGAATAATGCGTGGTTTCTTATTTAAAATCGTAGATGGTGAGGGTTGATTAAGGGTATGTGACGGTACAAATAAAAAAGCAAATGCGTACTCAGGTATTGCAGAAGGGTTTAATGGAAATAGTGTTGTGGTCTTAAACGCTAAAATTGCATTTTTTTATTCTATCTAACGGCTGTAAATAAAGGAAAGAGTGACTTTGCAGGGAGACTAGAATAAAGTCATGTAGTTGATAACTTACTATTTATTATTGCTGCTAAATAATTTGTATTCCTACTAAATAATTTATCCTGGACACGATAATAGGGAAATTGTCGACACGTTGTATTACCGAATAGAAAAAAAGATGATGAGTTGTGAATTCTCCTCAAAGTTTGGCGTGTTGCTATTATCGCCTGTGGAATAAAAGAACTTCGCCGATGTATATGCTTTTTAAAACCGCCTTTTAGAAGCTGGTATTAAAACGTAAAAAAATTATTAACTTAAAATAGATACATATTTATTCGTAATAAATAACTAAGTAACTTATTTTTAAAGTCGGTACCAGCACTGTCGGCCAACTTAAACAAATTTATAATATTATTTAATTTACACGTATAATTAAATTTAAAACTTTAAATTCTAATGTACTCATAATACGAAATACATTTTTAATAAAAGTATTTATAATATAAAATTATAAATTTGTTCAAGTTGGTCGACAGATGATTTAACATTAACATATGGCGCAAAAAAATTATGATTTTTCGATTAAATTTTTATATGTAATGCGATATTGCTAATGCGAACTTAAAACAAAGAAAAATAAAATTGTATTCGATACACACAAAACTCTTTATTCGATAGCTAGTTCAAAATAATCCAACAATTATCGACCAAGTTTTCATCAATATCAATTCAACGTTTGAGAAAAATTGCTGGCTCACATGAAAATTATATCGGCATACTTCAAGAGTCGTTGTTGTATTTCAGAATAATCTATATTAACATAATATTCCACAAATTCTTACTAGAACATAAAAATATGAATATAAATTGAAACTAAACGTCGCCTAGTGGTCGCTCGGAATTCGACCGTAATTCATTAAATTTTTAAGATGAACGTTATTCGTTTACGCGAAACTCATTTAATCAATATAATATTTGAGAATTCTTTAGGGACAATTTCTTCGCTCCGCGACTGTTTGATCACAGACTATTAAGTAGTCTGCGATTAAACGTAAACATTGAAGTTTTTAAGGTGAAACGAAGACATTGAATTTCTTAATGTATTTATAATATTTATTTTAATGTATTTCTAAAAAATATTATTTATAAATCCTAGTTTTTTGCACTGCTTCTCTGTACAAACTTTTACTAAGTCAAATCTCTCACTCCCTCGAGTACACAATATCCGCAAAAAGTGAAAAAAAATTATATTAACGTAGTAATATATATATATACATTTGCGCTAAAATATCGTTTCCTAACATGATAAAATTTTGCTAAGTATTGTTGCTTTAAAAGATTTTTAATTAACAAACAAATGAGTAATTCGTTGTAAATATGTTTGTAAAATATCAATTCAAAGCAGAAAAAAATTGAGAAATATTAATACTACTAGGGATTTCAGAGCAAGTGCCAAATTGAAAATGACACTTCATACTAGCTATTCAGATACTAAGTGACGATTATACGGTCAGACACTAAAGTATCAAAACCCCTATCTTTCTTCCTCTCTCTTACACGCGTACAAACATACATAACGCATAAGCATTTGTTGAACTTTTTGCATATAATCTTTATTTTTAAAAACATTTTTACATGAAGTATACATAATATATAACTTAAAATTAGTAACAGGTAACGCATAGCATGAGCCTGTTTTAAAAACGAATTTTATGTTTTGAGAAACAACAATGAAAAATAGGTTTCGACATTTTATCGGCCATAGACCAATTAATGCTAAAATATTTAACAAATGTATTTCGTTATGCCACAAAATCTGGCCTTAGATTGCCTTCATACCCTAAAACAAATGCTATTAATATGCACAGTAGTCGTGGACGATTTGTACGTCTTGACGACCGCTCGAGGATAACATTTTGGCAACGAGTGATTGCTGCGAGGTTGGGCAGGTAGTGGCAAAGCACATGCAATAGCCTCTCGTTTAGGTAGCCGCACCTACGATATCTCCGTAGTGGAATCGTCTATACAAAGCCACTTAGATACTAGCCGCTTAGATGGTCAGACACTAAGCACATGTACATACCACATAAGCATTTGATGGACATTTGTCAACATATAATAGTATATGAGCCAAGTATCGCCGTCTCTTTCTGATTGGTATGTAAAAGCACAACCAGATACAAAGATTATAAAGCCTTTGGTGGGTTTTCGCTCAGATTACAATAGTTTCGTTGCCAAAATATCGACACACACTCTCTCTCTCTAAAATGCATGCACAATCATATAAGTGCCACATTTGACTTAAAACTCGCTCTAGAAATGTCTAATAATAGCAATGTTTTAAAAATTTAATCACGTTTGGATCAATATTTTATCGCCAAATTTTATTAAATATTTTCATATATAAACACATACATGTATGCAAACGTACACGTAAATATACATATTCAGACCTATCAATAACTTTGTCCTCTTGCCTTCGTCTTAGAAGAGTCAAACTAAGTATTTCTACTCAGCGATAAAAGGCGCTTGTCATTTGCAAAATGGTTATGTTTACCTTTAATAGTTGCTGCATAAGCAGCTATCAAAAACAAGAATTTTATTGAAACTCACGGCCGTTTTGATTGTCTTTATTATTGAATGGTTCTTATCACCAATTTCCATCACCGCAAGATGGCAGTGTAAGATTAGAATTGGAATAAAAACCTCTCAAACATAAGTGGAACTAGCACTAGAGGAATTTCATATACATTTAGATATTTATAAAATATTTAATGGTATATAATATTCGCATTAAACTATTTTCAAAATTTTAATTTTTCAGAACGAAAGTATATTGCCTACTATGTTTCTCACGGGCGTATATTAAAAACATATTTGTTATGTGATATAACTACAAATTATCATTTTTTTATTTTTTCTTTTACTTGTGCTCTGAGATCTTGTTTCTTGCCTTAATTTAATTATTCTAGGTCAAGGAGTAGTACCCTACAGGTTTTGATTTATTTTCTAGGGTCAAAATATGCGGCACAAACTATTTTAGGATTTTTCTCAATTGAGTTGACTTAAAGCTTGATTTTCAACATGGTGACAGCTCCAAGAGAGTAAATCTAAATATTTTATATTAATTTCAATTTGACACCTCCACGCGTTCCTGAAAAAAAGGATCATGACACACCGACGGACGGACAACAAAGTGATCCTATAATAAGGGAAACTTTTTATTCTTTTCATATCCCTTTTTACATTTTAATTAAGGAGATCTAAACATAACGCTTACTCAAATATTTTGTTGACAAAATTTACAATCTTAATTTAAATACTTTGGTAAATTCGATTAGCAATTAAAGGCATTTTAAATATCACGGTTCCGAATCTACTGTCAAATAATTATTAGTTGACAACACAAACGTTAATGAAATACCCGGTTGAAATCCGTTTAAATATTTACCATCTTTATCGTACAGTAGAGAACTCATGCTAGTAATGGAGTTGACCTCGATTATCTTTGAAATGCTTGTTGCAATTTAAATTGAAAGAAGCGAATCGATGTTGTCATTTTGTTGTTTTTTTTAATACTTCGAAGCATTCGAGAACCATGCATGGTATGATAAATTTGAGAATTAATAATAAACAGAATAATTTGTAAAATTATACCCGCCTAACATAATCTGAACATTAATAATACTATGACTTTGATACAGTCGATTAAGTTAATACAGCAATTAATTAGGAGCTTAGAAATCAAAATAAATAGTTCAGCTAAGTGTTAGTGAATTCTCTTCTTAACTTTTATATTAAGACTCCTTCCTAAAATCGGAAATAGTTTAACTTTCAAAAATGTAGCGGTGTGTCTGTCATAATTCCGTCTATAACGCTAGTTTTCTTGAAGTTAATTTAATTTTAGACAATCATAAACTGCCAAAAACTCTATAATATTATGTGTCCCAATCAATCCTTTAATTCGGTACTCCCGGAAGAAGTCTTAAAACAAAACAAGGTTTCCATATTCTGTTTATCTGTTTTGTTAATGATAAAATTGTGAACATGCCAATTATTCAAAAAGTGGAATAGTTATGGAATTTATCCCATATATATTTACGTATCGAGTAAAAAATTGAGTCAAAATTTTGAATTATTTTACAAAAATCAGCGTATTCACCGAGAAAAAAAAACTAGTATGCTGTTAATGAGACCTACAATGTTTGTTACAAAGAGCCTAATTAAATTGAAATTAAAACAAAAATATTGAATAATTCGAAAAAATAATGAGCAAAATATATTGTTAAAATATAAAATTATGTTAAACAAACGAATCTATTATCCTTTTAGCGTTCCATACCTTAAAACAAAAAACCGCAATCTTGTAAAATTGTTAATATTTACTTGTTATTTTACACTTTTTCTTACAGAATTAATGCATTTTTTTTATCTCATGTTTTCATCTTCATTTCCGGTTTCATTTGACACGGAAACTCGAATTTTATAACATAGTAATAAATCATATTGCCCTACGTATATCTCAATGGAATATAATTAAAAATATTTAGAGCGAATCAAAATGAACAATCGAAAATTTTTTTATAATTCCGTACACAGCGTTGGATTTCATTTGAAAGAGTTGCACACAATTATCTCAAAAATATTCTTATATATATATTTAATACCATATAATTTAAATATAATTTATTTAATACCAAAAAGTATGAAAACATATGTTCCTTTCCTATTTCCGACAATTCTGAATCAGAAATCAGTTTTCTTTATATCGACCTGTAGTGCATAGTAAATTTTTCCCAAGGCAAGAAAAGTTTGATTTATTTTTGGTTTTATTAACTTCGAATTTACGCTCATACACAATACGCTTACTACTTATACTGGACCATCTTATCTAATGAAACCATCAAGCTTTTAATAAAATGAGTGATTGCATTTTAAATATTTAACAATTAAATAGAAATTTTGGGTCAAAATAATTATGAATAATTAAGCCACACACCGGTCGTTCAAATTACTTCTGCTAGATGCATTTAATTTATATAGGTAATCCTAACCCATAGATTGGGGTCATATGTAAAATATCACACCTGATTTTTCTAATACATATATGAATTCTACGCCTATATGGGTCATTATTATTAGAGATTTCGCTAGATATAGTTGAGCGTAGTATTTTTAGTGTTCTTGTCTATATTAAATATATACAATAGAAAATTTTATTCATTTATTTTTTCGCGCTAACCTCTAATACCGCATGTTAAAATTTATATTTATGATTGATAGCTAATATTTTGGGGAAAGTTATAGATTATATGGCTTTATGCTAAGAATTAATGAAGGTGGAAAATTAAAAAGAAGTAACAGAAGCTTGGATACTCAGTTTAAATAGAAGTTACTAATATTCTCACAAATTTTACGACTTATGTCATTTGGTACAGATAATAGGGTACTCAGATTACGCAGGGGGACTGCAGCATAATTATAATAATTCTATGCGAGTGAAACTACCGGGTAAAATTTGTTAAGCATGCTACAAGAGGTTTAAAAACTTATTATTTTTTCGTCCATTTTAATTGTCGTTAAATTTACACTTTAATTAACATTTAACTTTGGAATATATAATTAAATAATAATGGGGCCTTTATTTTCTAGTATTTAAAAAAATTAAATGTTTTTTGTTTTTTTTCTTTACCGTTTTATAAATAAATTTTTACTAAGTAACAATTATGTTTACAGCAAATATTATGTAAAAATATACGCTAAGGCTTTGCGAATATCAATATACAAACGATAACTCAATTGAAATGAAATACTCTAAACTTCACTCCTATAATACCTCGCAGTTGGAGATTTCCCGTGTAATAATAAAATAAGAAATATATTCAAGAAAATGGATTACTTACGTCCAAATATATTATAAGCATCACACAAAGCGGCGTATATATCAGACTTCATCTAAAAAGGCATGCCCGAAAATAAGTGATCCTGGCTCGATTAACGATACATAATTTAAAGACAATATCTGTAACATGTCGCAACAAACCGTGGGTCGGACTCAATGTCTCTGTGATAGACTAGCGTAGTCACATGTGATTTATACGTCCCCGTCACGCAGGTGAGTAGTCACCCCGACTCAAGACCCGGAGACTGTGCGTCACCGTATGTATCTACATGTTGATCGAGAGGTTTGTCGGTAAACCTGGTTTTCACATAATAAAAAGATTGTGTTTCTATTGTGTTTTAAATGGCCTACTTAGACTTTAAGAAAACTTTTGATGTTCATCGTAATAGCATTTCTAAAGTCTGGAAATGGGGATCTGAATGCTTTACCAACATTAACTTTTAATTATATCTTCAAATCTTCTGCAAGCTAAAGAGTTTTTAAAAAGTAAAAGTTACCTAGTAAAAGTTACCTAGTTTATATGCTGTACATAGCAATTTTCTGAGGTTTAAAGAGAACTGTAGAGTACATAACTCTACGTAATTTAAAAAATCTCTATTATCCTATTTGATACACTTTTATTATGACTACAATTATACTTCTGTAATATAATCAGCATATTAGGAAAGTGTTCTTTACTACGATATCTCTATCATCTTGAAAGAAAGAATAGAATTCACGGTTTATTATAGTCTCAAGAAATCTAAATTATTTACACATAACTAAATTTGTTCATAATTTATTTATATTGATATTTTCGCTTATTAATATTTAAATAATTTGATAAATTTGGCCATTTTAGTGGTCAATACTAAATGGAAGACATCACTTTTATTCCATGACTTTTTCCAGACTTTTTCATTCTTTATTTCAATGTGAGCATTATTAAAAATAACCTCAAAATTACTATTTTAAATAGCTTAATTAAAAAAAATGAAAGTTCTTATTGCATACATTAACCATAGTTATATATACATATATATATATATATATATATATATATATATATATATATATATATATATATATATATATTCCAGATTTAAATTATTTAATAGGAACATAAAACTATGTGAAGAAAGTTTTAAAAAAATGTGTTACTCTTCGGTGTCGTGTATTTTTTCAGTTTGAAATGAAGTAACGACTATTGGTTCGCAGAAATATATGCGAACACATGTCACCGTTATCGAACTCTGATCTTTTGAACTGTTAACTACGTTGTGGTGAACAATTCCACTTCCACTCAAATATTTACGGAGATTTTCTGTAATCGCATGTACGCACACACGTACACACGCACGCACACCTATGTAAGAGTATTGGAATTTATGCGGTTTCTAAAGAAAAAATCATTTTAAATCAACAAATTATAAAACTGACTAATACATAAGGTTAATCCACAAAGTCTCCTGTATGGTGTGTATGACAAATACTATTAATTATTTGTAAAATTGATAATTATTGTATACTTATTAAATGTTATTTACTAAACCACTCACTAGGAATATATTTTATTTGGGAACAAATTTAGGGCTACTTTGCATTGGTCATTGTAGATACTTTGCTTTCCATCTCTTTTATTTCAATATTTTTTACTAATAGTTAAAATTGGTTTACCAAAATTTTGAGCCTATTCTTTATTTATTTATGTTTTTTGTGATAATTCAGATCCTATGAAAAAAAAATAACCTTTCATAACATTACGCTGAGAATGCATAATATTTTGCAATATCCATATCAAACACAAAACTCAGGAATTGAAATGTGCATAACCTTAGCTCGCTAATATTAAATTTTAATGATTTGTTAGGACATTTAGATGAGAGTAAGTTAAACTCTATATTATAAATAAAGAATATCAAATTACCAAAAAAAACAGGAAATTATGTCCATTATGTTGGGTTTCGTAATCATATATATCTTTTCTAATCGATTGTGAAACTTGAGAAACGTAATGTGGAAAAATTTTTTATCACGGCACTCCATTTGATGGTATACGCGAAGAGTAAAATATTGTTTGATTGCTTTTGTATTTAAATATGCTTATATAAATATCCTCATCTAGGTCTCATGCAGTAGAAACTATAGAGACCGTGAAGTTATGATAGATGGATTGATGAAATTAGAAGAGTTTATCGTTAGATCGTGGAATCTTAGCAAACGAGAATTATTTATTGCCAATAAAAAAATATCCCTTGCAGTAAAGTACTATCTATTACCATAATGAAGAAAAATAGACGGAAAATAACGTACCGAAAAAGGTTTTTTTTTTAAGAAACAAAATAAAAATGTTGATATAAGTGAACTTTTCTACTTTCCAAATAAATTCTAATGCATATGCGTAGATAAATAACTTAGTGGTAACATAAAAATAATTTAGCCAAATGAAATAATTCAGTAAATATGTAAAAGTTTACCATAAAAGTTTTAGTACCGTTTTGTCTATGGTTTCACAAGCTTACCTGCAAGTCCTGGTTTTACTCGCGGCCATAAATCAATGAGAATTTATCTATAGGAGTGAATAATATCAGATTTTCCACATTATTTGAGCCTGAAAAAATTAGTTCCTTTAATTTGATTTAGTATGACAAATATCATTTTATTCGCGATAGTATTGGCGCAAGATTTTGTTACTTTCAAATATTTGAAATTATAAATAATTTATTAATAATAAATTATTTATGCATTTATTTAGTGTAATTCCAATTTATTTTTTATTTTGGATAATATATACTATATACTCTATATTACTATATTTTCACTTCGTATAATTAAACAAATATAAATCGTGAAGGTTAGTGAATGCAAAATAATCCTTTATAATTATATATTTGTTATAAAATAAATGATTATAAAATATTCTGAAAATCTATCGCAGAAAAAAGTAATATTTTAACCAATGTAAAAAATAAAACGTTCTCAAACACAAAACAAAATACATACAGTTGAATTAAAGAGACTAGAAGGAAATTATTGGCAAGATTCATATATTCAATGTTAAATTTATGCTTAACAACTTGAGTCAAAATGTTTATTTTGTAAACTGATCTCCATTTTTTAAGCAATTGATTATAATATTTAACATATAAAAATAATACTTGCGTTAATTTGTTGCCAACAATAACAAAACGATTTACATTTTACGACTCTTTTCTTTTTTGAAGTAAAAGTAAGGGAATGATACGACAAAAGTAAGTTAGTCGAATTGTCATAGATTGAACTTAAATCCCCTCAGAAGAAGCCTTCGTTGAGTTATTCGTTTGGAATAAACTTTACTTTCCATATCATATTAACTTATTCAGTAGGTCATAATTTTTCCATTTATGGATTGGAACAGAGAGTTTCTTTATTTCTTAGTAAAAATTGGTTTTTTGAGATATTTATTTCTTTTGAGCCTCTCTATTAAAATGGTGTTTATGGTCTACTTAACAAATTCAAAGTTTATACAAATGTCACTGCGAATTAAAGTTTTAAAATATAATATGATTAAAGTATACATTTTGAAACGGTACGATGTTTACCCTTCGTTGTAAAAAAAGTTGCTTGTCAATTTAGTGAAGTATTCAAATTGTCCATTAAATATTTAAAGGACTATTTATAAAAATGTTGTATTGAAATTACTTGGGTAATCAGGTAATATATATCCATGCACTTTTATTATAATGTTTCTCTTACAGGCCATAAAATTCTACATATTTCGTCAAACATAAAAATTACATCTCTAATTGTAGACTCAAAACCTACATGTACAAAAATTTTGTGTTGAAATTACTTGGGGTAATCAGGTAATATATATCCATGCACTTTTATTATCATTTTTCTCTTATAAGCCATAAAATTCTACATATTTCATCAAACATGAAAATTACATCTCTAAATGTAGGCTCAAAACCTACATGTACAAAAATGGGTAATTCTGTATGAAATAGTCTACGAAATTGACATTATTTTTAAAAAGGTGTGTTATTACTTTGTACAGAGGCAGTCCTTGAAATTGATATGTTGATATTAGTCTTATTGGCGATAGGCTATCAGGAATTGCTCTTTGTCGGAACAGCCTATCAACCTATATCAAGAACATAGTCCCGATGTGGAAAAATGTAACTGATATTTTAGTTGACGGCTTACAGTCAAAAGATTTTTTTGTAGAATGTAATGTTTTTTGAAGAAATAAATATATTGAATAACTTTCTCAAAGCAAACTCTAGTCTGCGTACAGTAGACTATTTCAGGCCCTGGAAATAAACTAAAATATATAGGATTACACATATCGATTAAATAAGAAATAGTTTTGTCTACTATGAAAAATAATAGAACTACTTTCATTTTAAGGCGATCAAAAGATGAATACAGAACGAACTGGCGTTAACTTCAAAGTTAACTGTACTAAAAAACTTCACATGTATTTTATTAGAGGTTTGTTTTACTTTTCGCTATAGTTAGATCATATTTGGAATGAATTATTGTATGACATTAATCTACAGATCCTTAAATTTAATGTTGACGGCCTAAAAATTGATATTTTTGAAATATTTTGAACACAATTCTTGATTACGAAATTTTTTTAGCAAAATATTCTTAGGTAAATTATGGAAAAGGCGATATTATAAATATATCAAAAACGTACGGTTTTCAGAGATAATGTTTTAAAATATATATCATATAAGGTAAAAATAATCACTTTTACTTAGAAAAAAGAAAACGGTTGCCATGGTACGAGGGTATTTCAGAAGAGAAATACATTTCGCGTACCACTCTCCAGTGGTGTGCAATTTTTTTTTGTAACTTATTACCCTTTTAATTTTACATATACTTTTCTTTATTCAATCACCATACATATTTATGTTTCGGTTTTATATTCGTATTAATTGTAAAAACAAACATAAATATCATTGATGTCGGTTAGTTTTCATAAAGTGTTTATTGTTTTCAAAATATTATCTTAGTAGCAATAGAGTTCAAAGTTCGGTGGAAAGAGTTGTAATTTTCGTTAATTTTAGGGACTTCAAAAAAGGAGAAGATCCTCATTACGAACATCTAATTTTTTTTGTTTTTTCATCCCTCACATCTCTGGCAGTCACCAAAAAAATTGAAAATTTATGATATATATATATAAATATACATATATGTACATGTATGTATATATATATATATATATATATATATATATATATATAGTTCTAATGATAGTCTAACAGAATACGACTAAGGGCGGAATAAATATGTATGCAAAATCATGTTACAATGAAGCTAGAAAGTTTTTCCAGGAACTCTTCAGAGTTAAGAAGTAAATTAACAGAATTTGAACTCGTTTGCTGGTCAAACAAGTCGATGATGAAGACAAAAGTATCCAAAGTAAATAAATAGACAAGTATGCGTGGTTACACACAATATAATTTTAGTACATAAATCTTGTTTCAGCAGGTGTACAACCCGCTTAAACTTTGAGACTTTAAAGTCTAATGTTCTTTTTGTTAGTATGGTGAGTTTCAAGCAAAAATTCGGTCATTAAACTTCGGGATACTATTCCTGAGTACTGGTTCTGCAGGTATATTGCCTGCCTAAACCGTGAGTGCAGAGGATTTGTAGTCTTTATACTAGTATTGTAAATCTCCAGCAGGGACTTTTCTTAAATAAGTATTATGATATTTTTAAATAAGTATTATGGGTCTCAAGGAGAAATTCTGGTTTTGACTTCATGTTTCAATTCCTCAATCCGCATGTTGCGGGAGTAATGTGTGCTCAAATCGCAAGACTTGGATTTTAAATAAATGTTATTTGTTTCAAATAGAGTCCATCATTGTCATCCAGGTTGCAAACCCTCACTCTAATGCTGTACTGTTATGGCCTGTTTTGAGAAGGTCTGCTCATATCTCCGGCAATACTCAACCAATTTGAACAATTTTTTTAATTAGATGGCCTTAGTAAAATATCGTAAATATTGGTTAGAATTTGTGCTTGAAAATTTAAGTTTATGGTTGAGGAATTTTATCCGTAATATACCCCAACCATTATCATTACAAGCACCATGATAGAATTTATATAATATAGTCTAATTATAGTCCAATAATAAAGTCTCCAAAATTTAGAAGGAATGACGTAGGCACGAATCTGCTCCTTAGCAAAATTTGAGTATAAAGATAATGTTGTGAACTGGTGGCAGAAACTTTCCACTATTGAAAAATAAAGTCATTAAGTTAGGATTCGTTTCACTTGTATTGATGTAAGCCAAAAATAACAAAGTGAAAAGTTGGTAAGTGTATGCACATGGGTATATACAAAGGCATGAATCAACTATGATATTAGTAGGAATATTGATAAATTAGTAAATACAAGAAAAATAAATACATTAAGTAAATAAACATTAGCACATGGATACATTGGTAAGTAAATATATCGAAGTACTTTCAAAATATTGATACATAGCGACTTGAACAAAAGTAAGCAGATATATATAATATATAAAAGTTTGAAAAACTCACTACGATAAAGCCAAGAAAGAAAATGTGATTTATTTGTATTTATATATATTTATATATATCTATATATATATATATATATATATATATATATATATATATATATATATATATATATGTCTGTCCTGATTTCAATAAATAAGATTTTATTGAAATAGAAATATATATATAATAGAATTCATCATTATTTCGTGACGTTCTGGATAACATAGGATATAAAAGGCACTAAATATTGAAAAACAAATATTAAAAACAAATGGTACGGACTTCGAAAACCATCATAAAGAAGCACACTGAGTAGATAAAATAATGAAAAGTACTTAAGAAAAACTTTGCTGTACAATACCGTTTCCGTACAAAAATATATTTACAAAATACTCCCACTGTTAGACGTTTTTGGAGTCGGTGCCAAGTAAAATGTAGTAGTGGTTTACATGTGTTAGGATGTGCATGTATTATAGAGGAGAGAAATCATCGGGGGATTCCCAAAATATTTTTTAGTAGCAGTACTTTCAAAATTTACTTACGATAAGAAACAATACTGTATCGAGAAAATTCCAACTAAGTATTTTCATTATTTTATGCTTTTCAACGCATTATTTATTTGAAGTCACTTAAATTTTTTTGTTAAATTTTTTTTTATTTGCTTTTTATTTAGCTTGTTGTTCGTCTTTTGATGTATATTTGTGAAATTTTCTCTATGCCCATTCAATTTCAATCTTTCATTATATGACAGAATAAACAAATTTTTATCTTAGCAAAGTAGCTTTTTAAATAGTGATTATTTTTTTTTGGTCACAAATCAACGTTACTCGGAAAATTGAGAAAATTTTTCAACCCTAGACAGAAAATAAATTCATATATATGGTAATGAAAATATACATAAAGTAGGGTTCTATAATTTTTTGCACCTCTCCAAATTAATAATGTAAATTAAATTAATTTTATTTACAAATCAATTTAAAAATTTTAATTGATTAAGAACTATTAAATATTTTTAGACCAATGAACAAATTTTACATTAAACGTGAGCTAAATATTGCCAAAACCGCCTTGAAAATGAAACTATAATTTTATTTTATAAACCTTTTTATTGATATTCTATTCCATGGACGTACGAAAAAATATATCACCATATTTCACATATTAGAATTCTTTTCTTATTTTAACATCTGTATATATAAAAAACAAAATTAAAAATTTTGAAAAAACTACAACGGATGTAGTCGTTGTAATTGAAAAAAAATTAAATAATTTTTTTACTAAAAGGAATTAAAACCCTATTAATATAGTTACAAAAAATGCGTCGAGACTCCGTTCGAAATAATAATTACATTGTAGCAGCATAAAAAAGCTACTTGCTCACTTGAGGGCATTTCAAATAGTCATGAACTGACAAAACTGCAAAATCCTAGACATAGGTCCTGCCTATGAAATTTCTGTATGGCAGTCCCGATGAATTTTCTTGGGTTTGTAATTATATTAATAGGTTCTTACTTTCTTTCAGTCGGGAAGATGGGGTGGCTTCCAAAAATTATTTGAGTGCATTGAATACATCTGTTGTGGGTTTTTTCAAAATTTTTAATTTGGCTTTTATTATTAGTCTTAATAACTAAGTCTCTAAAAATATTCACCAAAGGGCAAGCATATAAGGCTCTTATTAGACTCCGATCTTTAGACGGCGTAGAAATAACTGATCTAAATAAAAGAAAACTTCACAATCCACACTTAAAAAGTTAATCTAGATCATTAAAAAATATTTATGACAGCTCCCCCTGACGAGTTAACAACATAACACCCGGCTTATAACTATCACCGTTAAATCGCAAACTTTTTACTGAAAACCGTATCTAAATCGGTAAAACGATTTTGTAGAAAAAGAGAGCATTCGTTTGCAATAAAATGTTGCAGCGTTCCTTGGCAAGCAAGCACCATAATACAGAAAACAGTGTCTAAATCGGTCAAATCATTTTTGGAGACAAATGAAAACAAAATGTTACTACTCTCACTGATGAGGTAACACCATGACATTTATCTGGGAACCATCGCCAATTAGTCCCGAATGAGAAAACCATTTGAATTTTTAGATGAAAATAATAAGTTTAAACATTTTTTGGGTACAGCGCTTAATTGTTCTTTTTACCATTATTGCAAAAATGATAGTTCAAAAAAATCTAAAAATAATCAACAATATTGGTAATTAAGTATATTTCTAATGAAAATTATAAATATTGAAAAATTCTAGCGAGTAAAATTATTACGAAAAATTTAATAATTTGTTTATTTATTACTATAGAATCACGGCTAATGGGGAAATATTTTAGAAAAAAATTATTTCTCAAGTTGGAAGGAGAAACGTTTTCATTTACAAGTCTCTTCCGAACTCCAAATCAAAAACTTCCCATTCAGCTCCGACTCTTCACTCGATATTCCTTAATCATATGATATTCCTTAATCATATGATTGCCATCGACAGTTAGTAACTTCCAAATTTAAAGGTATTTTCTTGACTTTGGACGTTACTAGCCGGAAACGGAGTGCAATTTTACTCACATGAAAGACTAATAGTACGGAACACTTATTGTGCACGTATAGCTAGCACTTAATTAATTTTTAGCATATAAATTACCCTAAATTCCAGAGTTTATAAAAAAGGAAAAGAGGTAGAGATACTTTAAAAAAAATTCAAGTACACATCTTATCCAGAACAGTCTGGTAGTTTAAATACTATACTATCAGATACATATACAAGTACTTTTTTCTACCTTCCTCTTTGAGAATTTAAAAGCAATCTAGTTAGTTCTCATTAATACTGTAATTTGAATTTTGGGTCACTTGCAGTATTTTCTTCGTTCATGCTATATGAAAGTAAAAAAATATAATTCCAAAAATAAAAAAAAAAAACATTTGACTCATATTTAAAAAATACATTCAAAAATGAAAAAAAAATAATAATTACGATATAAATACATAAGCTACCCTAAAAAAGTGCTTTGTTGATTTGAATAATCTATTTGCGACGTAATTGGATTATGTATCAACAGTATTCACTGTTTCAAAAAAAAAATTAATTTTATTAATAGTAGTTACGCTTTTCTACTAATAGTAGTTACGCTTTTCTACTAATAGTAGTTACGCTCAATTAAATATAAGCGAAGCTTGTGTATCAATAAATCCAGTATTATTATGAAATTCGACCATAAATTAGGGTAAGAAGGACATTCAAAGATCTTTCAGGGAGATCTTTTTGGTCTGGTCCTCTATGGTCTGGTCCGAAACCATATCGGATAGAATTTTTTTTTTGCATGAGAACAATGAGAAGTGCAACATAATTATCTTTTTGTTATCGAATTCATATGAAATTAACTTGGCAGAAAGGCAAACATATGAAATAACACATATATAGGTGTACATAAGGCTAAAAAGATAAGATTGTGAATACGACTGAAAAATAAATCAAAATTTAGCAATTAGAAACCTGAAATGAAAATAACGAAAAATAATAATTATTAAAAAAATATCCAAAAAGAAAATATATATTTTCATCCACAAACACTACACCTATTTTTTTTAAAACTAAAGGACAGGAATGGATTTTAGGAGAAAAACCCAGCGAAGGAAAGATTGAAAGTTATAAAAGGGTTTCCTTTGAGACGAACCCTGAACGTGTGTTTTGTATGCGCATTCTAGATATTAAGATCCAACCTATTCTATATCGCTACTATTCAGAAAATACTTAACGAAATCTCAAATAAATAAATTTACTGTTTTTTTTCTCTACATCTAAATAACATTTCTGATATTCTGAAACAAAATTGGATAAACAGAACATTAAGAGAATAATCTCGGCGTTAGTTTATCTGTCGCAGCCTTTTATCTCATAACCACTTAACAAACTTAAAATTAGACCTAATATTTATATGAAGTGGTGGCGTGATGATGATGCATGTAGCATCATGTGAAATATTTATTGCTATAAACAGTTTTTAGGAGAGAAGCAATAACATTTTCATTTTAAAATTAAGATATTTAGAATCTAATGAGGACTTGTTAAAAAAAAAGCTTAATAAACTACGTAATGATTTAATTTATTTTTTTTTACAAAATTCACAAACAAACTTAAGAGCACCGCACTTACTTTTTAAAAAATTATCTGTCCGGAAAAAAACTAAATAAGATTAGGAATATTAGTGATAGTATACACAAATTATTAACGTAGCATTACTTGGGAAAGGTTTTTTAAACCGATGCAATATACTCCAAGGAGAAAATTTATATCGGAGATAAAATTTCTTCTGTGCCAGTAATAAATGAACGTACAGTTGATTTATTCGACCAAAAAAAAACAAGGATATGGGAGTTAATAAAATATGTTGTTTTCAAACAGTACCCAAATCAAAAAAGAAAGCCAATAAAGTAAACCAAAAAACGACGTGTGCAACTAAGTCAATAATAGGAAATAAAGTTTATTCTAGATATAAATTTGGACTTGCAAACAAATACTCTTCAAATGCTGTGCCCGGAATTCTCACAAAGACAGCCTGACAACAGCGAGCGCCGCTCGCCCTCTGCCGAAGGTTGAACTTAAATTTTATTGTCACGGCGTTACACGCTGTGTTTCCTGCCACCGTGATGTGACTTTTACTTTTCGAATTACTTTTATATTACTGACCCCGTCTCTTGGTTTCCTTACTTAGGACGTGATATGCATCGAGATGGCAAAAAAACATTGATGTCTCAAAGACAAGATTAAAAGTTGACCTGAAGTGCAATTCTTTTAGTAGCCGGTTAAAAAAAAGACATTTTCACGTGGGCTTGTATGTGATTTACGTCAGTTAAGGAATGTATAACTTTTGAATTAATATGTAGTTTTGGTACGTATTTTGTAACGCATTCTTTTTAGTATCCTAATAATGTTAAATAGAAAATTAGCCATTACCTTTGGCTTCCTTCCACCTTAAACCACTCCAATATTTCGTACAGATGCAAAATATCGGGTAATAATAAAGTGTATAATTTAATTTATTTAATTAACAGACTTACTTTTCCAAACTTTTAAATTTTAAAATCTTTTTAATTATAAATATTTAATTTTAGTAATAAAGTTAATAACTACGAATTTTATTGTGTTAACATTAATGATATTACCTTAAATAGAACACATAATCGTTTGAATAATAAAGATATGCAAGTTGACCGCAAATTTAGAATACAGAAACTTTATATTATATGCTTACTAATTATATTTAAAATATAGTAGTAGTACATCTAACTTAAAGTCGATAACTTTAAATATTACGAGTGGGAGATATGCAATTTTAATAACACCTCATTTATTATTATTGAAATGTGCAATAATAAACGTAAAGAATTTATAGTTCTGAATCCTTATAGTAGCTAATATTATGAAAATAAATAGATTTAAAAAAATTAGTCTTAAAAGAGCGTTTTCCTATTTGCTAAAAATATTGACATGTTACCTCGACTGAAATTATAATAGGCTTAGTTGCGAACGCACAGCAAATATTTTCATTAAAATCGATAATCATGTAGTTACTTACATCTAACCACGTATGAAACTAACTGTATATAATATTTCAGGTTCACGACGTTAACGTTATTATAATAAATAGGGAATCATTTTTTAAATTTAGTAACTAATGTTTACTTTTTAAATAACAAAAGTTATACATTACACGACAAAGCAAATTATAATACCCACGTTTAGTCAAATAAATATATTAGACTCCTCGAGCGATGAATTAACAGCGATTATACATATCTATTTACCGGAAATCGAACGGTCAGATTTAAGTGAACATACCAAATCGTTAATTGACAGGTCGTCAATGAGCGAGCGCATCAACCGTTTTTATTTTCTTACTATCGACTCTGATTGTAATAAAAATTGGTACAACTTTCAAAACGGCTCAGCATACTACCCATTTTACAAAAAAAATATCCAAATATATAGATTAAACCAAAATTAAAATATTAAGATTTTTAATATGACAGCAGATTTATGGTATATAACAAATGTTTAAAGGAAATTCGAGCAATTTCTATGGCAAACTGTAGAAAATTTCTTGAATTTATTTTAATTGTGATTCTCTAGCTAACTTCGTATAACCTACAGATACATTCGTTTCTCGCATTACACGATTTTACTTAGCTTTTAATATATTTTTCATTTCTCGTGGTTTTTAAATATACGCCACCGCGTGAATACATTCCTGCATAATATCAGGACTTCATTTGGAAATATGCCACAATATTCATATGAACAAATGAGTCATGCAAAACGCTCTCACGAATTCAAAGTTTTTGGAGACACTAAAACCAAACAAAACTGTAACAGATCTGTTGTTCACTAGTGGTTACTTTAATCAATATACCCGGAAATTCGACTACCAACAATTTCACCTAACAGGCGCTAGTCAATGCTTTTTGCTTTGCATACACAAATATTATCAAACATAACTTGTTCCTAATCTGTAACTTTAAACGTCTGTGTACGCCGCTTTTTAGATATAGCTAGGCGAGTAAATAAAATTATTGATTGCTATATTATGTTGATATGACAGTTTGTGGTCAAATTATAACTATTTTCTCCGATTTTAATGGCATGAGTTCCCACTGTGATTATGATACGAAAATTGACAAGAAAAAGCATTAAAAAGTAACGTAATATATAAAAAATTGTTATTAATTTAACATGCATTCTTAATAAAATTTACCTAGCTGTGCTCCGTGGTGTCACCCGCGTGTATTTATTTAAATTATTATGTTTTCTACTTTGAGGTCACTAAAGCTCCTTGCGAGGTCACTAAAGCTGCTTGCAAAGCGACATCGCTGGTTGGGGTATATTAATCAGAATACGTGTATAAATAAGCTGGTCTCTCTCTAGTTTGCACCGTTTAAGAAGTATTCCTCCCTACTTTTTATCACTGCACTGCTCCTATAAATTCTAATGTGATTACTTATGGCTCAAACCATCTGCTTCAAAGTTTAGACTTTCCAACAAAAAACTTTTTTTAAAATACAGTGTGTATTACCAAGGATTAACGACTAACAACACGACACACTTTCCCGTGTTATTTGTTGGTATCGGTAATTATCGTTATAATATGAATCATTACCAATTCATTACAAATGAATTATAAATTTGTTCAGGCGAAATATTTTTTAAAACAAAGTGCGTTCAAATATACTAAACAGATTATTTTGACGTAAGGAATACAGTAATATTTATTGGAATTTGCTTTGGATATATTTTGTTCAATTGTATTACAACTAGCTCCCAAAATAAACGGAATAAAATACGAAGACATAAGCTACGAAAAAAATTGAGTGTTATGTTTATATTAACATTATCAAAAATTAAAAAAAAACGATAAAGGGTAATGAAATTAAGATCAATTTTAAAATCGATTTAAATTTTTTATTGCTTAAACCTCTTGGATAATTTATGACAAATAAATTTCATATTTTTTTCAGGCTTTTGAAAAACTGAGTAACTTATTTAATAGTAGTATACTTCTTAACCTTAAAGGTTGAATGTTAGATGAATATATCCTGCCAGGTATAGAATGCAGTTTCATAGTCTTAATATCTTACCAAGCAGCACATAATTCAACTTTAAGTAATTCAACATGCAATGTTTGATATCATTCTTTGAGGTCGAGTGCGAAATACATCAATCTGGAAACGAACACTGCTCACAAATTTAATACCAATGTTAGAGGAACTGTAAGTTGGTGAACCATATATATATATATATATATATATACATACACATATATATATATATATATATATATATATATATATATATATATATATATATATATATATATATATATATATATATATATGAATGAGAGAAATTCGAAACTAACAAGAAATCAAACAAAATATGCTATCAAGTATATAATTATTTTGAAAATTTGCTAAATACAGACTGAAAATGGATAAAATAATTTAAAACAACTAATTAAGATTATGACTATACTAGTCATAATCTTTTACTAGTCATAATTTTTAATTGCTATTTATGTAAGCTAATTAAACGTGCTTGATCAGGTCAGAATTCGACAAGTCCAAAGAAAAATTCTTGCAACTAGAAGAAGTACCACAGACTAATTTATTTTTGAGTACTGTTGCTAAAGAAGCATCCAATGGATTTATTCGCTGCATATGTATGAAAGAGCGTATATCAAAAAAGTGTCTCTGTGAGAAAAGAAGCAATCTTTTTAATTCAAAATGCTACGATAGTTTGTCTTGCAGTAACAAGTAGATAAATTTACCTCATTCCTATTTTTATTTTATGTTAGTTTTCTTTTAAGTTGTTTTTCTATTTTTTTTTGTTTGATAACGTATTTTAATAACTTTAAATTAATATTGTCGCCATAACATTACTGTTGTTTTTTGATGTTCATTTACAATGTCCCTTTTGTGTAAATTATTGTTTTTGACAATTATTATTAATAAGAAGTAGGTTTTAATTTAATATCGGGTTTTTTTAGCTGCTTTTTCATGTTTCTTTGTTTGCTTACATATTTTAATAACTTTAAATTAATATTGACGCCACGGCATTCCCATTGTATGTTGATATCTTTTAACAGTGTTCCTTGGTATACTTTAGGTTTTTTTAGACTTTAATTTTTAAAAAAAAATTTTAACGATTATGAAAAAATTAAAAAAAAGTCTAATTATAACTGAGACATCTAGTATAAACTAGTTTTAACTAGCGAAAACGAGTTGTAACTAAAAACGCGTTTTAAATATACATATGTATATATATATATATATATATATATATTATTAGTCTAATTAACGTTATGACAGTACAGAGAAAATCAATGTAATTATAAAGAGAAAGGCTGTTTATTTTTTTTCATTAATCATTAGTGGTTAATGAAAAAAAAGAGCTTTTTAATGGAATGTTAAATATGTTATTGATAATATTTCTCTTGCATCAAATTCGATCTAAAAGACGACTATAATGGTCAAAGTTATATCTAAAAAACGGCGTTCAAAGACGATTAAAGTTACACATTCTGAATAAGTTATTTTTGATAATAGTTGTGTATGCAAAGCAAAAAGCATTGACTAGCGCCTGTTAGCTGAAACTGTTAGGAGTCGAATTTTCGGGTATAATGATTAAAATAAGCACTAGTGAACAACTGATCTGTTTCAGTTTTATTTGGTTTTAGTAACTCCAAAAACTTTGAATTCGTGCGACCATGTTGCATAATTCATTTCTCCATATGAATATTGACGCATATTTGCAAGTGAAGTCATGATATTATGCAGGAGTGTATTCACCTGGTGCCGTACATTTAAAAACCACGTGAAATGAAAACTAAATTAAAAGCTGATGAAATAAAAAGTTCATAAATCAAAAACCGTATAATGCGAGAAACGAATATATTTGTAGTTTACACAAAGTTAGCTAAAGAATACAATTAAAATAAATTCGAGACACTCTCCACAGTTAAAAATTATGCAAAAGAATTATTTTTCAACCGGCATAAAGTATGATATTTTTTTTATAAATGACATACTCACATAATTTCATATTAAATTTTAATAATTTATTATTCAGGTCAATAGAAGTGAAACTTATGGTGTAATTTTTTGTTCAAATCATGAAATATTCACCGTATGTGAATTTAAATGTATCATTAAAATTTTGTAAAATGAAACATAAATTACAATGGTCAAATTGCTGGACGCAGTCATATTAGTGCAAGCATGTGCTTTAAATAAAACACGGTATGCTGTAATACGCTATTAAATAACAGTCATTAGTTGCAAAAGAAGTCAATTTAACGCAAAATGGGTTTACATTCATCTTAATGGATATTGGAATTATACATTTTCAGGATCAATTGAATATTCTTCGAATAATCTGCTTGGAATATGTACATTTATAAACTGTCTATATATATGTACGTACGTAGGTTCAATTTGCATGTACGTTATAATAGAAAATTTCTCGATTTAATTTTTATTTATTTAAATTAAAGAATTTATTTAAAGCTAAATTAAGCTGCATTGTTCATATTATTTAATAATTTTATACTAAATATTAAGGGTTATATGTCTATATATGAGGGTTATAGGTTAAATGTCCAATTAATACACACAAATGGAACCAAAAGAAGTTTATTTCAATTAAATATTTTATTGAAACAAAGTATATTCATTTATACTAAAAGGTAACTCTAACTTAACGAAAATTTATCGAATCATGGTTTGTAAATATTTTATTAAAAAATTTTAACAGTTTGCTTGCAAGGCAACTTTAATCGAAGGTTAGCAACGAAATTTCAGATTTTACTTAAAATAATTTTCTCTATATTAATTATATTTTTAATAATTATTACGCTATTGAGAGTCTTTTAATTCATCGACATTTCTTGAGAGTCCTTCTATCCAATCTATTAAAATTTCCTACCGTTTAAACTTTTTGGATAATTTAAGACAAATTTCATTTTCTCTGGAATATATTTCCAGACTGGGAGAGCTTTTGAAAATTTGAATAAATAATTTATCAGTAGTATGTAAATCAACCTCAGTCTTTGTGTGGTTGAACAATGTGTTCTGTTGGCCATAGCGTAATGT
Source organism: Druceiella hillmani (assembly GCA_039881145.1). Taxonomy (NCBI): domain Eukaryota; kingdom Metazoa; phylum Arthropoda; class Insecta; order Lepidoptera; family Hepialidae; genus Druceiella; species Druceiella hillmani. The sequence continues at coordinate 16,444,149 of JAYKKI010000046.1, read as the reverse complement.
GCCGGAATTTTATAACATCACTCAAGCAATTCAACTTAAGTATATTTTGTCGAAACCGGGTTTAAAATACCCCAATATAGAGGTGCATATGGCAAGAGTAGTAAAACCATGAATATATTTGTAATATTACCTAAAGAATATAAAATTTTACCTAATATTAAAAAAGAAAATAATATTTCTAAATAAATATTTATTAATTTTTTTGCGTGGATTCAATGGAGTTTTTAAGAAAATTGCTTTAATGTTCTCAAAGTGGTGAAAAGCTTTGTACGTTCGTAAATATATGATATTTTTCATTACCAATAGTTGACGGAAGGTGAGTAAAAGCATGTAAAATATGAATAACTATAAATGCCGCAAATTGTTAGTTGACTTAATCAGTTGCTATTAATTTTTTTTGAAAATTATATGTAAATAATAAACAGGAAAGCACAATTTATTAAAAGATCGATAAAGTTTAAATTATCTATATATATATATATAAATAAGGGGATATTTAGAAAGAAGAATTATTTAGCGAAATTAGGTATGATCAGCTAGATATGTAAGAATAACGTGTTTATCCTAGACCATGTCCGTATTCGACCGTTAGATAAACATTTATTTTATTACCGGTATATAATTAAAGATACGTTATCCGGGTGGAGGCTAATTCTGGAGCAGGCCCAGCTCCTTCAAAGCTTGTAGCGCCGCGAAACAGAGGTATATCATGGGTATTATTCTATGGTTGCATTCTAAATTATTAACACTTGCCGATCTGTTATATCAATGTCTGGATATGCAAAAAGACAAAACGCTTTTTATATAAGGATTAAGCACTTTATGGTGTCAACAAAAAGTGTATTATAACAATTTACAAAACCGTTATTCAATAAATTAATAATATAAACAATCAATAAATAAAAAAACATAGGCAGTCATTGGGACTGCCGGCATAATCGAAAACTTAAAACTACGAAATAACTGTGGTTTTATAAAATTTAATATTTTAAAATCCGCGACAAAGATATTATCGAACAACAAGGAATCTGGTTTACCACCCTAGAAAGATAAATTCTAAACCGTTTTGAACATGTTTATAATTTGTGTTTATAATACACTCATTGCATGATTTATTACAGAGGTCTTATATTAAAAATAAATGTTTTATTTTTTGATCTATTTTTTCATATCAAAATATTAACATATTTATTATTCACTTTTGTACTACACGATTATCCTACAATTGAACAATTACAATATTAATCTAACATATATAGATACACCGACACGATGTCACCCTTATAGCTACAGAAATACTGCTATTGCAGCATATCGGTGACGCGATGTCATAAGATTTTAAGCGTCCAACGTGCCAACGCGTACTTCATACAGCCGGGTGTATGCAATGTGTTGGTGTATATACACCAACACATTGCATACACACATATATATGTGTATACGTGTACACAGGTGTACTCTGGCGTCTTCCAGCATGTCGGTGACGCTAACCCGTAAGATTTCTCAACGTACCTGAAGAGGTTTTTACTTCAAAAATGGTATCATCAAAATAATTAAACCATAAATAGTACGAGTTTGGCTAACGTGCTCTCTACCTCGTTTGAAGTGAAATTACTTTACATATCACAAGTCATTATTAACTTTCTAGTTGCTAGTTGCAATAAATAGTTAATATTATAAAATAATAGTTAATATTATACACTAGTTGCAATAAATAGTTAGTATATATAAATTTCTAGTTGCAATAAATAGTTAATATAACCTAATAACATTAAATAGACCGACATAAATAATATCGTGAAATTCCCAAAAATTATAATCTTCACAATCATCTTTATAGTTTCTGTGAGCTTTGTGTTAGCTTATAAAAAATCTATTGTTTCCAATTTTAGGTTCAGAAATTTTGGAAATATCGGAGGACGATGTATTTTATTTACGTGTTTTTCAGTGGTTCTAAACCCTTGTAAAGAATGCAAAAGAGTAAACAGTGGAATGATTCATGGCCACGGGACGAGCGAATTGGTTGTAAACAAAAGCTTCATTACACGCGTCGTATATCTTACAAATACTATATATGCTATGATTTGCTTGCTTTAAAAAAAACCCTAATGCATTTCTATGGTTCTGAAAATTACAGTTAATTTGAACTCTTTTAATTGAAATTCTCTCGGTTATATTCAACATACATGAGCTGAATAGAGTTGGCTGAAACTAGAAATGTTTATGGACATATTCTATTGTTTCATATGAGGGGAAATGCCCTCTGCATTTCATTGCATTCGTAGTATTTCCTATCTTGTAGGATATCTCTTTTCATTAAACGCATTATTAAGAATATTTATTTTTTTAATATAATCGAAGTGTGAAATATAAAATATTACATTTTTATTGTATAATATCTGGGGTTACTTCTCTGTTGGCTTGGACTTTTATTTTTGTTTAAACAGGTTATTAAAAGAATATCGAAATAAAGTACGGGCATACATAATTTTTCAAGGACTTGCTACTACATTATAGATTGCGCCGTATGGAAATTCATCAAAAAATCTTTCGAAAACAAAAGGTTCCTAACAGTACTTTTATTCTGCTATATTTTTAGATAGCAGATTAATACTGCTGTATTGTAATTAATTTTAAGCGAAATTGCATATTCTTTTAAGCATTATTACTTAAAGGATATAAAGTAAAAATTTTAATTAAATGTTTCAAATATAAACATCACTTAACAAAAATTTGGGTTATGCTTATTAAATATGGTAGTCTATTTAGTAACAGTGTAATTTGTTTTTAATTTATGTAGAATTACTACGTGACAATCAAAATTTTTCGATTTTATTTGGGTATTTATAAAATACGTACTTATTAAGTTTAGCTTTGGAATATAACGGTTTTTTGTTGTAGAGGAGTAATTTTATAATATAAATATATAGTTGATACTTTCGCAGAAACAAAATTCCTTTCAACAAAACCAAAGCCTATAAGCAATTTCGAACGCAACCAAATTATTTTAATTATACACTTTTATAACAAAAATTATGGTTTTATAACCAACGTACTAGTTTTAAAATACAATAATAGCAATTTTACATAATCATAGTAGCAATAACCGAATCTATAATTCGAATTATGTTAATACAAAATTTATCAATTAAATATTATTTAATATTTTCCAAAAACTACAGCCATTATTACAATAAAGTATAGTCATAGGCAAACTTGACAAATACAACGAAGCAAATTTTCTTTTGTTTTACATTTGTGTCGAGTCTAATGCCAAATTTGCAAAAATGCCCAAAATGCCCAAATTTGTATTTTCCTTTATTTGTATTATACCTGTATTTCTCAAAAACTATATCTTCACAAATTCAAAGTTTTTAGCGTTTCTGGAATTTACCTGTACAATCCATTACTGAGTAAATTGTTAACGATTATCTCAGAATTACTAGAAACAAATCACAAATATATTAGACTTCTGGCATTTGCTGAAGCTAAGCTGTGAAGGTGGCAGAAAAGCTGCAAAGCGCTTTGGTAAAAGGTGTGTTTTCCAATAATCAAATTCGGAACTTGCCGATGCACTACCGTGCACCCAGATATTTGTATCGGAAATACAATGTAATTGATTTTTGAAAAAAAATTTTAATTATTTACGAATAAACTTACAGACTGTAATTTTATTATGAATTGATAGATTTCTAAATCAATAATACAGAATTTATGAATGGCTAAAGAAAATAAAGGTAGATGAAATACCATAATGTACCATAGACAATTTTGCATTTCCCCTTAATTAGACACAGTTTTGATATCAAGTACAGAATTACTATATTTATATTTCCAGAAAAAGGATATAAAATTATCAGAGAAATATCTGGAGATATACTAAAATAGATAATAAAAAATTATGAAATATTTTAAAATACATTTGCTCAAAAAAAAGAATAAAGGTTCAAATATGTTGGGGCTGAAATTAAGTAAAATTTTCGCGTATATTTTTCATAATATGATGGCTTGAATTTTTCTCCGTTAGGATTTATATAAAACTGTACCTATTTGAATTATATCTGAAATCATCAACTAAAGCTTTCATTTTGCCAGAGAGATATCGAACAAACCTTGGGTACGTCACTTTCATTTCTCAATGATTTTTGAGTATATTGCTCTAGAGGAACGATTAATAATTCTTTAACAAAAATATGGGAAATGAAAATCTAATGATTAGACTTTGTTGTCTTTCGGATCTTTATAATATAATTCTCACACCCAGCCAAACTTAATTATTTCTGAAACTTTCAATATACAGACTTGGATGAAAGATTAGTTTTTAATCTCATATGTAAATTTCAAAATTTTTTTAATTATTCGAAAAAAATATGCTTTCAAATTTACTTAGAAATGTACAAAGAAACTGTGGTCTGGATTTACAAAAATACATCTTACAATTTTAGAAGTAAATGTAAACAGAGGAAGCAAGCGATATTTTGGAAATTTAGGGCGGTCTAAAACTTACATAATGGAGATTGACCTAATAAAGTACTAATGCTTTTATTTGGTAAATCTTCCTCGCACGAATATAAGATTCTAGTACTATTTAAAATGGGTAAGTTTATATTTTACAGTACTGTTTTTTCAGCTGGGCTATTAGCAAAGATTTCTAAATCTACATTTCAAATCTTTGCTAATAGCCCACCTGAAGATGTTGTAATACAACGAAACCTAGGTCGTGGTAAAGAACTTAAAGAAAATAGAAATAATACTACATCACCTAGTTTCATTTAATTGTGATTAATGGTAAATCTTAAATTGCAATCATCCCTCCAATTAGTTTATCAATAATTTTTTTAATTATTTTAATTTTATTGTCCGGAAAGGTTTTCGGGGTGTTTCTTCTAAGGAATCTTGCTTTTTGCTGCTTAAAGTGGCATTAATATTTTACCTAAAATACAGTTTTTATTGAGGATTTATCTTTTACGCAAACATTAGATGAAAAACAAATGCAAATTTATGATAGCAAAGATCTTTGCTAATATCCCACCTGAAGATGTTGTGATACAACGAAACCTAGGTCGTGGTAAAAAAATTAATGAAAGTAGAAATAATACTACATCGCGTAGTTTCATTTAATTGTAAATAATTAATTTCTACAAAATTAACGCCAAATATATTCAATATTTACCTTTAAATTCTTCAAAGGTATTGTAAGTAAAAATTATCCCAGCAACCACCTTAAAATACAGTTTGAAAGAGTGCAATTTTTTTATTAATTATATTTGCATTTATTTATATACAAAATTATTCGTGAAATAAAAAAGAAGTTTTATACAATTTGAATTAAAGTCTTTACTATCGATAATATATTATTGAAAAACATTTTTTGATTGAATTATGAAGGCTAATCAATATAGCAAATAAACTAATTTGTCTTGTCTTCCTTTAAAGTCGAAAATTGTTACCTCACATAAAAAAGAACCTACAGCACAGAGTTCAACTAGTAAAGCATGCTAAAATAGAAAATGAGCTTAATGAATTAAAAAAAAATAATGTTCGATTCAAGTAAAGAAGAACAAAGAGATAATTATCTCGCTACTAGTAAAATATTAGCAAAAAAATGCTTGTACCAGAAAATTCGCTTAATTGGTAGAGAATAAATACAAGTAACTATACTCTTTTTCTTCCGTACTGGCTTGGAGATTCGTTTTAACTCCAATGGCAAATATTCTGAGTGAACAAATTTTCAGTAAGATAGGTTGAATTGACTAATCTACCCGTTATCAATTTCGTTCTGAAAAGGCAGCCAAATAATCTATATCGTCTATTTATTGGTATTAATTCACGATACATATAGTTTTAGTAGTAATAATTTAGGTAAAAGTAGTTTTTGTTGTTTAAATAACTACTCATTGCTTATTTCCATTTAAAGTAATTTAGTAAAGTATTTTCCTTTTATTTTAAATTTTTGAAATAAAATTCACCATAAATATAGTTTTAGTAGTAATAATTTAGGTAAAAGTAGTTTTTGTTGTTTAAATAACTACTCATTGCTTATTTCCATTTAAAGTAATTTAGTAAAGTATTTTCTTTTTATTTTAAATTTTTGAAATAACATTCACCATAAATATAGTTTTAGTAGTAATAATTTTGGTAAAAGTAGTTTTTGTTGTTTCAATAACTACTCATTGTTGTTTAAATTTAAAGTAATTTAGTAAAGTAATCTCTTTTTGTTTTAAATTTTTGAAATAAAATTCACCATAAATATAGTTTAAGTAGTAATAATTTTGGTAAAAGTAGTTTTTGTTGTTTCAATAACTACTCATTGCTTATTTCCATTTAAAGTAACTTAGTAAAGTATTTTCCTTTTATTTAAAATTTTTGAATTAAAATTCACCATAAATATAGTTTTAGTAGTAATAATTTAGGTAAAAGTAGTTTTTGTTGTTTAAATAACTACTCATTACTTATTTCCATTTAAAGTAATTTAGTAAAGTATTTTCCTTTTATTTTAAATTTTTGAAATAAAATTTACCATAAATATAGTTTTAGTAGTAATAATTTAGGTAAAAGTAGTTTTTGTTGTTTAAATAACTACTCATTGCTTATTTCCATTTAAAGTAATTTAGTAAAGTATTTTCCATTTATTTTAAATTTTTGAAATAAAATTTACCATAAATATAGTTTTAGTAGTAATAATTTAGGTAAGAGTAGTTTTTGTTGTTTAAATAACTACTCATTGCTTATTTCCATTTAAAATAATTTAGTAAAATGTTTTCCTTTTATTTCAAATTAAAATGTAAAAAAATTGTTAATTTTCCAAAAAAGTAATATGTCTGATATAAGTATCTGCATCAGCATTAACTGAGCTCATTCTTTAAAAATCCGCAGTAGTATCAGCATCCGCTGATGTTATAAAACCCATATCAGCAGTAGCCCTGCCAGGAAACTCAATCGAAAAACTCCTTCTATCACCAAGCCTCTCACTATCAAAACATGGGTAATCTACAATTCTCAGGGTAAGATGGCCACTAAAACGAGTGACATTACTAAAGCATTGGAAGAGTTATTATCAATAAATATTCCAGGATCCATGATGGCAGAATCTTGCACCTCTAGGATCAATGAACGCAGAAATAGAGCCCTAGGATCAATCAACCCAGAAATAGGGATGCAATTAAATATTTTAAGATGATATAGAGTTCAAGGGAATAGATAATATCACGATCGAGACTATCAAAACTTCAAGAAAAACCGGCGTAGAAATCTATCATATACCGTGTAATAAAATATGGGGCCATGGAGCAGTGGCCGAATGACTGGGCTCATATAATTTCCATTCCACTACATAAAAAATTATTGCTTTATTGTTTTATGGAAGCAGAATCGTAAAGCATATTTTAAAAGAAAATCTTCAAAACTTTTTAGGTAGAGAGATTGTACTAAAATGAACAGGCTTCGTGAAGGGTAAAGGTACCCGCGAATACATCCCGATGGAGCGTCAAATTATTGAAAAACACCGGGAATGCAACAAAGCTACCTATATTTGCTTCGTTGATTTGTCCAATGCATTTAATTCGTCTTGTATATCTCCTCAGGCGTATTCATGTTTATAATAATCTCAGTCCTAACAGATGATGAATTGTCGAATTACCCCTCATATTTAACATCTATGCAGATCTTATAATAAGAATTACTTTCGGGAACTGAATGGACGGAATTAAGATCAATGGCTCAAAAATTTCAAATCTTCGATATGTCTATGATATCGCCTTATTAGAGACTTCTGTTCGTCATATGGAAACTCTACTGCAAAAATGAAAAACATGAGCCTTGAATTCGGAGTGAAAATTAATTGCAATAAGATGAAAATGATTACCTATTGTTGATCGTGCTAATTATAACTCGCCCAAAGTCACGCACATAGATAATCGGGAAATGGTTCAATTATATGTTTATTTATAGGTATTAAATTTTAATAATAATTTTAATATTTAAAATGAAAAGGAGTATGACTACTTCTAAGTTTGCTATGGATATGCTTGGAGAATATATGGGGGAAACAGGGAATATATGGGGGAACTGTAATATCACAAAAGCAATGAAAACCCAGCACGTTCAAACATTTGTATTCCCATTTTCCTTTACACCGCAGAGATGGCTACATGAAAGCGAGAGAAAACGATTGATTCCCCGGAAGTACTTTTCCCATATTATACAAACTCGTGTAATGGAATTCGTGTCGCAGGGCAGCAGGGATAGTATTAATCGCTTGGTAAGGCAGGAGAAAATGGAAGGTACCAGGTTACATAAGAGAGCACCAATGGATTGATAGATTAGGTCAAGACAGCCACAAAATTTTTCCTTCATGAGTGCATCCGGAGAACAGCTTTTAGACAAGAATAGAGAGTGATCCTATGGCGCATCAACTTCTGCAACACATTTAACGTGATGACAGCGAACACTCTACTAAGGGTTTTGATGGCTAAGAATAAAAATATAAAGGCACTGTATACGTAACTAAAGTATATCGAAGTCAGAATAATGTAATTTCTTCTATCTTACTGAATAAATTTTCGTGTAATGAATATTTGTTCACCATTTTCTTTTATTTCAATGTGATATTTCACAAAAAAATCATGGGACTAAACGAGTTGTGTCCATTTATGTGTAAAAGTACGGAAGTATAACCAGAAACATATTTCTGAGAAAGCAATATAAAATAAAACTTCACAGTTTATCTTAAGTCGACGTCGGAGTAAAATTTGAATATTAAAGTGCCTTCTCCAAACATAGATGTAAATTTTGTTTCCTTATAAAAGTTTTCTATATTGTTACTCGGGTACTTAAATATACTTATACATATTTAAGTAACCGAGTAACAATAATTTTATCATTTGAAACATATACATACGTTTTTCCATATGTGTATATCTCTCGATGATAATATAATAAGATTACAACTGAATGTTTCTACAAAACATAAAACGAGTTGAAAGGGAAAAGTGATTAAATAATATAAAAATACTTCTGTACACCAAATAAAAATAGAAGTCAAGGAGAGTCTAGTTCTAGTGTCGATGGTTTCATGCCTCATTTAAAGTAAAACCACTTTAGTTATCTCAAGTCATAATTAATATGAACTTACTACTGCAAAAAAATGTAACAATCTTGATATAACTAAATAGGAGGGACATACGTATTATCGCAAATATTCCAAAAACCGTCATATCTAAAAATAAGGTTATGGTATAATTACAGATTTTTAAATTTCTTTTCGTAGGAAACTATGAAAAACATGTTTGTGACCTTTGTAACTAACCCATATAAGCGAGACCCTATACTACATAGGGAAATAAAAAAATAAATATGTTATTTGCCTCTTTAAAATACCCATATTAATATTCTTGAGTCTTAATCATGGGTTCATTAATAACCTTTGTTACTATGCCGAATTTTAAGTTTCTCTTTCATATTGTAGACGGTCTGATGGATAATTCAATGATAATGCAAGTTTTCTGTTTTTTATTTTGAGGTAGTAAACCCTAAAATTAATTGAAAATTTTTCAAGTTATAATGAGATAAAATTTATTTCCACTGTATCAAAATACATTAGACTGTCATTATAATAATCAGTTTTATATATTATTGTCATGAAATGTACGTGATAATTTTATTTAAAAAAAACACGCAAAGTATTTTTTTAACATGAACTAACTTCACCTGAACATTTTTACTCGCAAATTATCGAAAATAAGAAAACTGGGTAAAAATAGTAAAAAACAAAAACAGAAAATGTATACCATAAACTATATTGAATGAAATTCAAACAAAACTAACATTAACACGGAACCAATTGAAAAACGAACATAAGCTGCATTCTCTGTTTTAATATATATTACAAATGTTTCATTTATATGCGTTGGCTACTTGCTCAAGTACCCCCTATAAAAAAGACTGATGGAAAATGGGCTCGTAAAAATTCAGAAAAAGCAGATGTGTTTGCTCAACACCTTGAAGCAAGATTCTATCCAAACGAGGGACATGATGATCTACCACATATTCATCCCAATGCTTATCCTGTCAGAATTCCATTAGTTACGCCTAAGGAAATTGCTGATGAAATTAAAAACAACCTCAATGTGAAGAAAGCACCTGGATTTGATCTAATTACAGGTGACATACTTAAAAGACTTCAAAGAAAAGCTCTGGTTAAATTAACTACTCTGATCAATGCCTGTATTCGACTAAACTATGTCCCAGATGCGTGGAAAACAGCTGAAGTTATTATGATACCAAAACCTGGAAAAAATCTAAGTGAAGTTGAATCATATCGACCCATCTCACTTTTACCAATCATGTCAAAGCTATTTGAGAAACTAATTTTAAAGCGCCTCAAACCTGTTCTTGATCAAAGAAAGCTGATACCACCACATCAATTTGGTTTCAGAAACAACCACTCGACAATCGATCAAGTACATCGTATTACTGATGTTATTGAAAAAGCGCTAGAAAACAAAAATGTATGTTCTGCTGTCTTCTTGGATGTAGCACAGGCATTTGATAGAGTTTGGCACGAAGGTCTCCTACACAAATTAAAATTACTTCTTCCCGATCACTTCTACCAACTCTTAAAATCCTATCTGTCTAATCGACACTTTCGAGTTAAATACGAAGACTCGTATTCAGACTTGAAGCTGATTAAGGCTGGGGTCCCTCAAGGTAGTGTTCTAGGCCCAGTTTTGTATTTGCTATACATTAATGATATTCCAACAACTTTATATAGTACAACAGCTACATTTGCAGATGATACGGCAATAATGGTAGTGGGGGAGACTGTGGAAGTTTCAACTAGAAAAGTGCAATCTGCTCTCAACAAAGTAGCCATCTGGACAAAAAAATGGCGCATTAAATTAAACGAATCCAAATCAACACATATCAATTTTACAAATAAAAAGATATCACCACATCCAGTCTTCATTAATGGCACTCAATTACCATATGCAAACACAGCTAAATATCTTGGTATGACTCTCGACGCCAAGCTTCGGTGGAAAGAACATATTAAGAAGAAACGCGACGAACTTAATATCAAGTTCAGAAAAATGTATTGGTTGCTTGGTCGTAATTCTGAGCTTTCAACATACAACAAGCTTATTTTGTATAAGCAAGTCCTACGCCCAATTTGGAGTTATGGAATACAGCTGTGGGGCTGCGCCAGTAAGTCTAATATCCAAGTGATACAAAGATTCCAAAACAAAGTGCTTAAGTGTGTAGTTAACGCGCCTTGGTATGTCCGTAACTGTGATCTCCATCGCGATCTTGAGATTGAGATGGTAGACGATACTATTAGTAAATTTGCTAGTTCTCACCAAAAGAGACTTCAAAACCACATGAATCCAGAAGTGTCCAGACTCTCAAATGTGCAAAATACTATTAGAAGACTCAAAAGAATAAAACCTTTTGAGCTTGTTAGACATTAGAACACTAAGTGATTCAAAGGAAAATCTTAGTTTAGTCAGGATATAGTACATTAGTTTAGAAACAAATTAATCGTTAGTTATATAACTAGTTTTAATAAAAATTGTAATAAAAAAAAAAAAAAAAAAAAAATGCGTTGGCTACTTAAACATCCGTTGAAATAAATAGATAAAAGTAATATATACGGAACTATCATTAAACCTGCACTCGTGAACTTGATGTATGATGCAAATCGGTTACGATACAAATCATAAATTGAAAACTTAAAACGAAAGTCAGAAATATTTCGATGGACATTGAAAAGCTAATCTAAACTTGTGATGAGAAATAGAGTTGGAAAAAAAAGAATACAGAAGAGAGTTAGTCAAGAGCCATTATTTTAATTTTTTACGATTAATTTTGTCAACACAGTGCTAGAGGTCTGACGATTTCAATTGTATCAGGTATTAGATACTTGGGCATACCTAACGACAAACATTTTAATTAATATCTTTAAGTGATCTTCATGTTAGTCACCATGAATTTAAGTAGCACAGATATATCAAGTGGCTTATGAATGTCGTACTTGTCATAAGAAAATGTATAAAATACATTAAATGGTAAGATTCTTTCAGTCAATCAAATCATTATTGCAAATTGTACTCTCCATAGATAACAGAAAAACGAAAAGTTTCAACCCTATTTCTTTAAATTATGGCAGATACCTTATCTTTACTCTTTTACATAATATCGTCTCTGTGTCTCAATTAACATATTGAGAAATCTTTATTTTAGCATAAAGATCGTATTACCGAACAGCGAAACTGAGAAATTTATCATTTCACTAATTTTTTTATAACTCTGCCTGATATGAAAATATATTTACTACTTCAACAATAACATTTTCGGATGAATTGGATGATATAATTAATTTTAAACATTTTATGGTGATTTTCTAGTATATAGTCGGTTTGTAATAATTTGTTTCTAAAACATAACAATTAAAAATTTAAATACTTAAGTTTTCTATTACATATTTGTACAAATTTATTCCTACAGCTCCGTTCGCCTGAAAATTTTAACATTGAACTTCAGTGATAGAAAGACTTGACATCCTGTGACCCAGCGCCACAGCCGCTTCTATTCTCATACACAGCGCTTTATAATTGCTTGCACTCTAGGGAACATTTCAAACAATAATATAGCTTCATTAACCTCTACATGTACCTTAATGTTTTACGGACGGAAATCATTCAGCATAAAGAAGTAAAAGATGGAGGAAAAGTCTTTAAAATCAAAACAGTGTAACCCGAATTATAAGAGAAGAGATGGAAATCCAGACCACCTTACTGTGTATATATACATGTATATATATATATATATATATATATATATATATATGTGTATTTATATATATATATATATATATATATATATATATGTGTATATATATATATATATATATATATATATATATATGTGCGTGTGTTATATATTAAAATTGCAAATTACTCTTCCATCCTCAAAAAGAAAAATGAAATCATTTTAAATAAACTCACTTATCCCTTCGTCTGTTTTTTCCTTTAGATAGAGCTTGACTATAATAAAACATATTAATCGGTATGGGTTTCAATACCGGCTTACAAATATTTATGGGGAAATTTTAGAGGAATTAAATGTCTGAATTTATATAATTCTATATACAGTGAATGGTATCATTTAAAAGGGTTAGTTATTAGCGTCTTGAAAGATTTTATTTCATAACTTCAGGTAATAACAGAAATAATGAAAAATATGAAAAAGTATACTCGCTCCCACCCCATTTTTGAAAATACTGCATCTAAAATTATAAAAAAGCAATATGTTTAAAAGTCGACTTGAAAGTTTTACGAAAACAGTTACCATGATTCTAGATGCCATACTTTATGAGATATTAATGATATGTGTGTTTGACCCACCTACACTTACAGTAGTATTATTAAATATTTATTACACCCATAAGTCCAAAAGTGTTATGATTTATGCAATATAAAGGACCTTTCGCTTCGAACTAGATATGAAACCCGCGATGACCTAAGCAGACTCCCGCTAGGTTGATTTTTTATACCACCTTACATGGTGTTTAATTTTATGGTGACTCATTTATATCACACGTATTATGTCTTAAAATTATTTTCAGAGATTGCAGACATATACCCTTATTAGACACGCCTTTTTCGTATCTCGTAAGTAAAATCTTTTGCAAATCATATCGTTTTTACCCACAAGAAGGCGCACCATCACAGCTCACAGTTCCGCTTGCGTACGCACGTCACTTGTTGCTCTAATACATGTCCCGTTAGTCGCAATGACGAATGATTCCCCATTAACTCCTTACGGTATTTAGTATATCGTTGAAAGGATGAAAATATCGACCGCGTTAGCTCATTAGTAACTGATAAATTCTGAGAACTGAATTACATTGAAAATAATATCTGTAAGTAAGAGAAAAATTCGCATTATCGACGTTCCGTGCACACACTATTATATTTATTTTCCAAAGCATATTTTACAATGCATATTAAATAATTTTAGGTACTCTAGCAGGCTTAGTTGGTCAAATAATTTCCATTTGAGTTATTTCCGTATAATTCAGATTTTTTTGTTAATTTCAAAACGAATGAATTTGGTTACGGGAATTTTTCGAGCTTCCTAACGTTAATAAAATATATACATTTCAAAATACTCATCAAAACTTATTTTATAGGTTTGTCCAGTTTTTTTGGAAATGGAAAAGAGTAAGATACTTCGCAAGTGTATTTGGAGCTTATATTAATATAAAAGGACCCTAGAACCAATTTTAATTAATCAAACTCATTTGTAAATGTCAATCGGGAAAATAAAAATGCATTTTAATCATTGATGACCTTATTGTGTATAGGGAAAAATTATATTTCAGACATATATTTCAAGGATTCCGTGTATCAAATCCTTAAAAAGGTATCCTGGTAAGAATACTAACGTGTCTGTCTGTACGTCTACTGTAGCTGTTTTACCTTAAATACCAATTGGCGTAAAAACTTGGTTTCATCCTTCATATGATTGTCCCTTTGGACTTTTGTGATGAAAGAAACCACGCTTTTAAAACTATATAAGTTGATATTATCTTTACGCTGCAAATGTGAATGCAAATAAATGTAGATAAAATAAGTCAGAAGTGGTTCAGCAACAATAAAATCTGCAATAATATAATTTATTCAAGCTTCTTAAGTAACGTTTCGAGACTATTAATCAAAACTTTTGTGAAGTTATATTCATCACTTACTAACTTTAGAAGTCGCTTTCCTACCTGGCAAGTTACTCGTCTCTCGTTGGACGGATTAAACTTACTGAAACATGAAGTGTTGGAGGCAGAGCTCGTGTGATCCATTCACTCTAATCCTGGTTCGCAAACCTGCTCACTGTCAGTGCTGAGATTATTTCTAATCTTTGCTACAATGCGGGAACAACAAGCAATCTCGGAGACATGTATTTGTCGTAAGCCGGGTATAGTGAAACATATAACTTTGTACACACCTCGACATTCATTTAAAGGTTCATAGATATTGGTTTGTGTTATATCGGTTGAGTTGTTAATTAAAATACTACTACTCTTTTACCTTAACCTAGTTGACATTAGGTTAAGTTTCTTTACAAAAATAATATATATTTTAATTACAATATGCGTTAGCAATGTAAGAGAAATTTCTCGCTTCTTAAAATTATTGTAAAGTGTTATGGATATATTTGCCAATAAATAATTATTCATTTTTTCTCGTATGATCTATAAATTTTCATCCATTTTAACTTATATTTGCAAATGGTTTTAGTTTTTTTACAGTGTCCGTCTATCACAATAGATTTTATCACAAAAAGTCAAAATTTGGTTAGTAATTGAAAGGGCTAGTTAGAAGAGTTTTTAATTTTTTTTTTACAATCTTATGTATGTTCAGACTTTCAGACAGAGAAAAATAGGGATTCAAAAACTAATACACAGCTCACAGAAACTGTAAAGATGATTATGAACATCAAAGTTTTGAGATTTTCACGACATTATTTATATGTTTCTATTTACTGTTATTAGACATTATTGCCTATTTATTGCACTATGAAGTTAATAATGACTTATGATAAATAAACTAATTTCATTTCAAACGAGGTATAGAGCATCTCGATAGGGTAGCCATACTCGAACTTATTTACGGTTACTCTTTTTACCATTTTTGAAATAAAAACTTCTTTAGGCGCGTTGAGCGATTTTTGGTAGGGGGAAACTTTATCGATTTGGGTCCCCACGTACTGGTGAACGCGCAGCGGCCTGTGTACACGTATACATACATATATATATATATATATATATATATATATATATATATATATATGTATGTATATATATATAAATATATATATATATATACATATATGTATGTATATATATATATATATATACCAACACATTGCATATACCCGACTGTATGAAGTGTAGGTTGGGCGCTTTTTTGCTTTTTTGGATTGGTAAATTCTTGTAAGTTCGCATCACCGATATGCTGCAACAGCTGTATAGTATAGATATAGTGCAACAGCCGTCTGTAGTTATAAAGGTGACCTGTTTTGCAACATTAGTGCTGTGTATATCATTACAAGTACAGTTAAATTTACTACGTGGAAAATTTAATGTATGTATATTGTGCATTTTATAAATTTTGTTTTACTTTGAATAAATTTTAATTCAATTGAAGGATATCCGTGCAGTACAACGGTGAGTAATAAATATTTTTATATGAAAAAATTAATAACAAAAACAAAACAATTAATTTTAATAGATGACTTTTGCAATATATTACGCAATGAATAATTTATAGTGGTTTAGGATTTATATTTCTAGCGTGATAAAACAGATTTCTAGTTGTTCGGTAATATTTTGTCTCGGATTTTTGGATTCTGAATTCTTTAAAATTTTGTAAAACCACTGTTATTTCATAACTTTAAGTTTTTGCTTTTTTCAAAACAGTAACAGTTCAAAAAAATTTCAAAACAGTCCCCATGACATTTATATTATTCATTTACTGAATATTTTTATTATTTATTTACTTATTAATGGTTTGGTATATTTTTAGGATATACTTTTTGTTTACACCATAACGTTCTAAATCCTTATAAAAAAGCGTTTTGACTTTTTGGATATCCAAACATGGATATAATAGATCAGTAAGTAATAATAATTTACAATGCTACCATAGGACAATACCTATTACATACTTCTGTTTCGCGGTGCTACAAGCTTTGAAGGAGCTGGGCCTGCTCCAGAATTATCCTTCACCCGGGTTACGTAGTTTATAGGAATGTATAAGAAATACCACGATGTTCACAAAAAATTATATGCTTGCAGTAAAATAAAAGTTTATCTAACGGTCGTACAGGAATATGATCAAAATAAACACGCTGTTCTTAAATATCTAGCCGATCATACCTGAGTCTGCTATATAATTTTTCTTGCTAAATATCCCTTTATATACATAGGTAATTGCAAGGTTTTCCGATCTTTTTAATGAATTATGCTTTCTTGTTTGTTATTTAGATATAATTTTGTCAAAGTTTAACAGCAACTGATTAAATCAACTAACATTTCGCGGCATTTATAGTTATTCACATTTTACGTGTTTTTCTCACGTTCCATCAACAATTGGTATTGAAAAATATCATATATTTACGGACGCATAAAACTTTCCACCACTTTGAGACATCCATTAAAGCAATATTTTTAAAAATGTCTAAA
Source organism: Druceiella hillmani (assembly GCA_039881145.1). Classification (NCBI taxonomy): domain Eukaryota; kingdom Metazoa; phylum Arthropoda; class Insecta; order Lepidoptera; family Hepialidae; genus Druceiella; species Druceiella hillmani. The sequence goes on along the minus strand of JAYKKI010000046.1, from coordinate 16,426,910 downwards.
AATTTGACAGAAAAAAATTCTCAAAATTTATAAACTTAGTTTGCTTTTTATTGATGTTTCAACATTCTACTTTTAAATATATTATTCGACTGCTAATAAGTCTAACAATGTTTAAAAAAATATCGCCTTTTTAACCTTGAGGCAATGGTCAGATCATATATTTACATTTTCAGTAACGGAAGGAACAGATTACCTTCATTGGGTCCATGAAAAATAAGTAATAAATATTTATTCAGGAATATTTTATTCTTCTTTAATAGGAGGTACGTAATTATCAATAGTATTATCAAAATCCCTAAATAAATTTATTTTTATGTTATAATAATACTATAATCCAAGCGTAAATGTTAAACCACATAAACCGACTTTGTTTTAATTGAAGCAAGGAACACTGTTGCAATTTAGAGAAAAAATTAAGACACATGTTATTACATTGATTTTTTTTATATTTCACAACAACAATTTTATATTCTTTAGGTTATATTGTGGTATGTTACACCCGGTTTTGATGAAATATACTTAAGCTGAATTACTCGAGTGATGTTATGAAATTCCGGCTCGTTACGCTATGGCCGACAGAAAACATTGTTCAAACACACAAAGATTGAGGTTGGGTTAAATATTACTAACAAATTAATTATCCAGGTTTTCCGAAAAGTTTTGACGGTAGATTCCGAAATGTTTAAACGGTAGTAAATTTTAATAAATTTTCTACGTATATCTCAATCCTATTATTTTTAGTTATTTGTGGTTTTCGTCACTAAGCTTGTTTTCTTGAAATACTATTTAAATTAAAGGACTCTCAAGAAATTTTGTTTTTAATAACGTAATAATTATTCCAATATTTTTCTCTACTATAATTATAGATTATTATAAGAATCGATTTTAAGTAAAAACATGAAAACTAGTTGTAAAATTGCCTCATTTTGTTGCTAACCTTCGATTAAAGTTGCCTTGAAAGCAAACTGTATAACCATTAATATTTTGAATAAAATTACTCAATAATATGAACAATGCAGCTTAATTTAGCTTTAAATCAATTCTATAATTTTAAAAAATTAAAATTAAATCGAGAAATTGTTCTGTTATAATATACAGGCTAACCGAACCTATATATAAAACGAACCTGTATACAGTTTATAAATGTTTATATTCCAAACAAATTATTCGAGGAATTTTCATTTGGTACGGAAAATTTATAACTTCCATAACCATTAAGATGAGCCAAAACCCATTTTGCGTTAAACTGGCTGCTTTTGCAACTAATAACTGTTATCTAATAGCGTATTACAGTATAACGTGTTTGATTAAAAGCACCCGTACTTAGTGCAGAGGCGACATATTTTATTGTTACCTGCCTCGAAAGGAAAAACGGATTCCTCATAAAATTACTTACTTGTCCATCAGTCCATCTGCTACAACCGTTTTTCTCAAATAGGTGGGTAAATTAAATAGTCCAAAATAATTTCTAAATTTCATATGTAATATTACGTGTCGTTTATAAGACTATTGAACATATTTTTTATAATTGTAGTTATTATAATTTTAGATATATAAATATATTGAAAAATTCTAGAAAGTATGACTCCTCAACTTCTAAGAAGGCAACGCAACGGTTGCAGGAAAAAGAAATTTATTTTTTTAATAAATAAATATATGTATATATATATATATATATATATATATATATATATATATATATATATATATATATATGTCCTCCATTCATCCTAAGTTCATATTAGTTATAACTTATGATAAAGCAATTTCACTTCGGACGAAGTATGGACTCGCACTTTGCCAAATTTTTATTTACGCTCTTTGCGTATGAAGAAATGCACATGTTCGTTACGTGTTCTTTTATAAAATTAAATATATCCAATTTACTGACATGATTTTTATGAAATATTTTTATGAAATATAGTTTCTAATTTTGCCTCTAGTAATACTTTCTACTTATAAAAATTTCTCAATATTACGGATGCAACGTGTCTTACCATTACAATGGTAATAGATAACTTAAGAAATAGGTGCTAACTTATCAATACAAAATAAATTACTTAAACGAATGAAAATGTATATTTTATTCTTCTAGCACGATAGAAAAGGCGTGGGAAAAGTTATGTCCTTATAAATTTACTTAAATAGAATTTAGATCTAAAATGAGTATGAACCACTATAAAGTGTACAGGATTGTTTAAGTTAAAAGACAAAATAGGATTTAACCTTAGTGACTGATAAATGTATATAATACTCACAGCCCAACTCACGATGATTATAGATAGCAATTGAAGATTCGTTATTCAAATAACTTGCCAAAATGGGATATTCAAGAACTTTGTTAAATACTGTTTAAACTTTTTATTTAACCAATAGAATGTGAGATTTAATCTACATAAAAGTGATACCTGAGAAAAATGGCATAGGCAGTCATGGAGATTGAAGAATGAAGAGAAAACTTAAATCTATGAAATGACAGTTTTTTCATAAAATCTGGTAGAATTTTCAATTTTAAAATTCGTGACAAAACTATAATCGAACAACTAGAAATTTGTTTTACTACGTTACTACGATAAATCCTAGGTCACTATGAAATGCTCGTTGCCCGCTGTATCAAAGAGATAAAATATTAAAAATATATAAAGTAAATATAATCAAATTTTAAACAAAAATATTTATGCAAATATTGGAAATATTGGAAAACAAATGCATTCTTTTGTTATTAGTTTTTTCTATATAAAACTATTAACATATTTAGTTCTCACTGATGTACTGTAAAATGATCCTACAACTTAAGTATTAAAATAATAATCAAACAAGAACATAATTTAAATAATACATAGTATATACTCTCTACGTAGTCAGTTTAATTGTATTTGTCACCCTTATAGCTACAGATATACTGCTATTACAAAATTTAGGTATATACAATATGTTGGTGTACATATCTGTATACGTGGACACAGTGCGCGGCGTGTGCGCCGGTCTGGCGCCAGAGCCATATATATATATATATATATATATATATATATATATATATATATATATATACATATATATATATATATATATATATATATATATATATTTATATACATATATATATATATATATATATATATATATATATATATATATATATATATATATACTTTCACTGTTGACCAAGCACAATACGTCATACTCCTAGCTACAGATATGTTGTTAACATTAGCATGATGTCGGTGAACCGAATCCAGCTAAAGGAGTTTCCACCAAGTATTTTTCCCCTTTACGTATTTCTATTTCTTCACTGACAGATATATAAAAAACAACATAACGTAGGTATAATGTGATGGTTACATAATATGACTACGTCCAGCAATTTGACCATTATAATTTTTGTTTCATTTTATAAAATTTTAATGATACATTTAAAGTTACGGTGAACATTTCACTATTTGAACAAAAAAATTCACTAATATTGACCTTATTAATAAATTATTAAAATTTAGTATGAAATGAGGTGAGGCCATTTATAAAAAAAACATCACACATTTCATATAAAAATTTTACGTTACAAAAATTTCATGTCATAATTGCTGCAATAATAGTAAATTTACTCGAAATAAGCTTCGGGTGTAGGAACTGAATATCCATCAAATTTATGAGATTTATATATATTCTTCCTCGTATTACAACTATTTTAATTTAGAATCATTGTTAAATTTGGATCTCAAAAGCTCAGAGAAAGGTTAAAGCTCATATTGGGGTCAACTGGTATTTGCATGTGATAAAGCAATGTAACAAGTCTAATTGTATCTAAGTAGTTGCAGGACAGTATTCACGTCAATTAATACTCATAGAATATGGGTATAACATCAGCTTTGAGTCATATTGTTATTTCTATATTATGCTATCCAGTACTTGCCATTAGGTTTAGTTGAATATGATTACTTTTATCTACACACGCACTTACACGTACGCGCAAGCACGTACACATATGTTTGTTTTGAATATTTTGATAGCACATCAAAAAACTTCGGTTAAAATAATTTTTTGTATCAAAATTTAATGCGATATAAATATTTTCTGTCACATGTTTAGCACTTCATAAAAAAGTTCCAAAGTTTGCGATTATATGGGTTTATAATAGTTATAATATACCATTAATTATTAAAGGAAAAAAATTGTAACATCCTCTTCTCTCTTTGTAATTACATTGATTTTTCTCTGTACAACTTATAAAAGATAATGGGGGTGCATAATTTTAATTGGTTATTTTAAATTTGTCTCCATTCCCAGTCAGTATTTAGCAAATTTTTTTTATTATTATTTACATGATTGCTTATTTTGTTTGATTTCCTATTAGTTTTGGATTACTTTCATTCACATTTTGACCGCTACATTTGAGGTATCATCCCCCATCGGCCTTTCTGTCTTTTATATACATGGTTCACTCACTTTTAGATCCTCTAATATTCATATTAAATCTGAAAGTAGTGCACGCTTCCAGGTTGAAGTATTTCGCACCCAACCTCAATGAAATATGTCAAAAATTTCACGTTGAATCACTTAAAATAGAGTTATGTGCTGCCTGGAGAGATTGTGAGACAACACTCTATGCCTGGCAGGATATATTGATCGAATATTCAACTTTTCAGGTTGAGAAGTATACTACTCTCAAATAAGTTACTCAATTTTTCTAAAAAATAATTTAATTTATTTGTCATAATTTATTCAAGAAGTTCAAGCAGGAATAAAATTTAGATCGATTTTTAAATTTGATCTTAATTTCTTTACCCTTTCTTGTTTCTTTTTTATATAATAATAATAATAATAATAAGATTTTATTTCAGACATAGTCCATACAATTGTGTTAATAGGTAACAATATTCTTAATCTAATGTTAGTATAAATAGTAAATAATTACATCATTAATAAATCATAAAATATGCAATAAATTAAAATCAATACTAAATGGAGTCTAACCCAATTGCAGTAAAAAAATGTTAAATAAATACAAATGAAATCATAATAAATTAAGTCAATTAAATTAGATAAAATTTGTATCAAACTACACCAAATTAAATTACTTAAGTGAGATCAAATTAAATAAAATTAAATAAAATTAAATAAAACAAGTCAAAAACTACTCAAATCAAATTCAAAGTAAAATAGTAACAAAATCAATTAATTTAATTAAGTCAATCACAAATTCATTTAACTTCATGACTTTTGAGTCATAATGGCGCATGTAGGCCTATCCAGTGTGTCAAAAGAGGTAGGTCCAGTCGGCCCGCGCACGTGACCAGCATATTGCTGGAGCTTCCCGGCACCCTCGCCATCATGGACGCACTGCGCTTGCGCATTATAGCGTGAAAGTCAAACACGCGCGCCTGCGCAAACATACCACTGGCGCTGCAGTGCCACGGAAGCCCCATCAAGACCCTGAACGCGTTATAGACTAGATTTATTTTTCAAAAAACTAAAGATTAAAATAAAGGACTTTTGAAAAAGGTAAGTTTTTAAGAATGAAATAATTACCATAAAACTTTTTTTATTATAGTTATGATTAATATGAGCGCAAGACTCAATTTTTCTCAAGGTTTCCGTAACTACATATCTTCGTTGCTACTGTTTTAGGCCATCTGTTAGCTCGGTCGATTAATTGTAGCGCAGAATCTATTGCCACGCAGTATAGTAGGTAGTGGCCCGACGATATGGATACGGATGTGTTGGAGTTGGTCGGTTGGCGGGAAACACGAAATGTAATTTGTGGTGTGGCTGTATTTTGCTTTTTTGGCAGGAAATACATGCTTTGGTCCCTATTATGTATGTGTTTATTGATGGACAAAAATACTTTTGTCCTACCTTTTTGCAGGTTGTTCGAATGTCAGGGTGTTATGTCGTGCTGGGTTGACACTTCACAATATTTTTTTGGCTCGGCATCGGGTAGGTTAACTTGTCTGAGCTGTAAGTGGCTTTGTTGGGCTTGCAACTGTAGCGCTTAAACTGTGCCTCGACAATTTCCGTGAAGTCGAGCATTGATAGGATTGACATTATTTCTATCTGACTAAGAATATCGGTGACGATGTTACCTGGCCCGCTAATTTGGCGCATGTTAATAATGAATTTGGAGATTAATAACAATTGTCTCATTCTCTTCGGTGTTTCGATGGCTTGTCGAGGATGTAGGTCAGCGACTCATGGTCAGTGAAAAAAATAAGTTCACGCCGTTCGAACTACTTTCTAAAATGCTTAATCGCCATATGCATCGCCAAAAGGTTTGCGGTTGTAAGCCTTGAGTAAGGTTTGCAGTTGTAACATGCTTGAACGCTTGATTTATTAACGGGGTCCAGATGGCTAATAGTCTGCCTCGCTTCTTTAGAGTTGTGAATGTACGTATTTGGTGGCACTTGAACGCATGCCGCAAGGGGTGAGTATGATTCTTCGTAGTATTTGATAATATTAAGAAAAAGTCGAAGACGGTCGATGGTTATTGGATTGGGAAAATCTATAACGGTGTTGATTATTTTCTCTGGTGGTTTGATACCATGCTGGGATACGCGATATCCAAAGAATATTACCTCCGCCTTGCCAAAATTGTACTTAGAGGGGTTTATTATTATGCCATTTTCTTTGAGCTACTGAAGTACTGCCCCGAAATGTTGACCATGTTCGGCTTCACACCCGGTTATCACCAAAAAGTTATCGATGAAGGGAGAGATAAATCGAGTACGTGCAACACAACGTTTGGCTGGCGTTCTTCCCCGGTATTTCGAAAAGACTGAACGGCGTAATCATTGCAGTATTTTCGATGTTGGCGTCAGGAACCGGGATCTGCTAGGTCGTGCAACGATCAGTTTGGCGTCGAGTTATAGGATAAGCTGATGGTGTTTTGGTAAATCAGTTCCTAAGATGGGTTTATTGACCACAGCGACGATAAATTGCTATTTATATGGTCGTCGTCGAACTCCACTCTTTTCTTACCGTAGGCGGGAATGATAATGTATTTATCGGCGTATAGCTGGAATCGTAGCGGCTATGATGAAATACCACTTCTTTACGATAGGACGGATAAATTGGCGCCCGTCTGCTCAAAGAAGAGAAGCTTGGACTTCTTGTTAGTGTCAAAAAGGCAGTTAGATGAGTCGTGGACGCTAGATTTCGCTGCAATCAATGTTGTGAACTTCTTCAATACTTTCATGAACCTCTTTAATTTTTTTTTGCCTTTTCTTACGTCGGCCTCGATTACCATCAAGCTCATAGCTATGTTGTTTATCGGCGGCGGTAGCTGTAGCTGGAATTTGACCAACTGCAAAGAGGTATGACCAACTGCAAAGAGGGAGATGGCAAGCAACGTTTCGATGAGGGTTGAGATCATGATGCGGCCTCGGCTTGATTTCCGCGATAATGAGTAAGAGTTGCAAGCTCTTACTCATCTCATTTGACAAAGGCTCGCTACTTTAATGACTGTTAATGATGAATGTAACGGTCGAGAATTTTTCACAAGTCCCCAAGCAACTTGTCGACGAGTAATACGGAGTCGTTCAGTGGCATATTCTTTGATATGTTATTGCTTACAAAGAACAGGTTGCAAATAAAGGCTGGAACAAACCCTTGTCGTGACCCTTCATCCTGCGCAGCAGCTGAAGCTTTCCTTTGAAATTGAAGTTAGTCGATTCTAGATAAGATCTATTATATGAATTATAATATCATCAACATTTTGATTAATTTACAGGAAATATGAAGGTACAAAAGTTACTTTTTTTTACATATTATCAACATAATATCGATTAAAATAAATGGGATCTTCCATTTACTACTTTTAATTTTTAAGAACGTTTAACAAAATATAAGATTTTCAAGTAACAGCCAAATATTTCTGCGTCTCTTAATTTATTTACTATGAATTTCAAAAACTTGGCCAATTATAAGGAATTTAAAAAAAATGTCTTCACTTTTCAGTACAATTTTGGATCCCTTGTTTATGTTTTAAAGACTTATTCTTATATTTTTTTTATTTATAAACCAGACTGACATTTGGAACGCACTATGTTACATAGAGAAATTAACTAATTAATGACATTGCAGTCACAGAAAAAAATATTAATTTAGATGTGAGCATCATTAGTGTAAAAAGGATCACCATTAAAAGTATCAACATCTGAAAGGTGACGTAAGCAGTATTTTTTAAAATGTTTTTGCTTCTGTTTATTTCTAATAACTACGCCTTATCTCTGAAAATGTATTTCGGGCATAGCTACAAAGCTACATCTGTCATATTTTAAATTTTGAATCAATCTTGTCAAATAACATTTAAAAATTGCACAAATGCCAATGTGTAAAAATGGTTAAGGTTTATTAGAAAAGTATGTAAATAAATTTATGGCATTTAGCACATAAAGGCATATATGGTTTTTATGCTCATTTTTAAATAAATGACTTTTTTAAGCATTGAATTTAAAACTAGAAAATGCCAGCGACGAAAGTCATGTGGCTTTGAAAACTTATTATTTGGGACATAATTGGAAAGTGTTTGCCAAACAATATAGTGCTATATTCAATACTGCTTATAAAATAATGAAGCTGTTAAAGAAGTAGATTTCTGTTAAAGAAGTAGGCTTTCCTGATTCGTCTTTTCACGATGTAAACTAGCCATTGAAATTACGTTATTTAATGCTTTTGGATTATTTTTAAGGTATGTTATTTCTTAAATTTATTTCAATCGAGTACCACACAACCAACAACAAACAGATAATTCGTGACATTCGACTTACTTATGCGAATCTTTTTTTGAAAACTGGGTACCAGAGCTACATGCCACCAAAAGGCGCAGCGGGATTCATTTGCGCAACATTTTTCCTCAAACTTATTTCTATGGAGTGGAAAGTAAAATTCGAAAATTAAATCCTGTCACTGATCTATTGGAAGACAGATATTTTTTAGAAGATTGATCATTCTTGGCAGACCGTACATTTGTTATTTAAAAAATTACAGAAATTATGTTAATAAGAATTAACGAATTTGTTTTTTGAGTTGTTAGGTTTGTTTGTCTGGTTTTTTTTATTCTTTTTACGATTTAGTCTGGTAACTTTTACTTTGTTGTTGAAATAGAAATTTATTATATTTTTTACTAAATGTTAATCTGAATTAATAATGCATATTTTGTTTTTGACCACGATACACGTATGAAAGTGTGTTGTTTGTGTATTAGGTTATGTTGGCAAGTATAAGTGTTGGAAAATTTTGTGTGGATGTATAGAAAATTGTGATATACAAGTTTTCCTAAACATATAATTTTCTCGTTCTACTAGAGCGTGTGACATTTGCCTCAAATTTATAATTATCTTAAAAAGAAAGTGAATTAATGTGGAATAAATTTTTCCATTGATCGTTGCATTATTCACGATTTTCTTTGTAACCATAATACAACACGTTCATAATAAACTCCCTGACGATGGTTTTACCCAAGCGCCAATGTTTGCTGTATTTCATAATAAACCACTTCATTTTCATAAAAGTTAGTTTTATTTTGAATACAATCTGCATTTTTTTAAATTTAATATTTCTGTACTATATTATACACAAATTTCAAATAACTGAGGCACTTGTTTTATTAATTTAACCTAATATTTATAAAATTAATGAAAACCATGTTTCAGTAGTGTTCATGGGAATTTTAATATTTACAACAACGTTTAAATAGTGTGTTTGTGTGTGTGTATAAAATAAAAGATATTTTTACTGGTAAACTTGAAATAATAAATATATTCGCTCTTCGTTCGCTTCCAAACGGAGAAATGTTGATTGATTGAGTGAGATGGCTTGGAATATGAGATAAAATTTGTTTGAAATGATTAACCCATGAAGGTTTTATTTGACAGGATATATACTCCTTATAATTTAATTTCTCTTTTCTTACTTTCCGCATAACTATTCCTTCCTCCGTTTTACTTTCATTTGACGAATATAAAAAATTCCTACTGAAAAATTATTTAAATTTGCTTGGTCATGAAATATAAAACTTTTGCTATTTAAAAAATAAATATTTGTTATTGAATTTAGAGATTTATTCCCTGTTTATTATATTCACATTAACGTCGTCAGTCTTAAACGTAATATATAATTAGCTTCACTTGTGGTTCGACGTACTGTAGGTAACTACATAATTGTCGATTTAAATACGTGTTCGTAATTAACCTATTATAATTTTAGTCGACGTGACGTGTCAATATTTTTAGTAAATAACAAAACGTTATGTTAAGATTTATTTTTTAAAGTCTATATATTTTGATATTATCAGCCGAACGAGAATCATTCAGTCAAGACGTTTCATAATTATAACTTCCTAATGTTCTTTTATGGCACCTTTTAATAATAATAAATAAGATTTTATTAAAATTGCGTGTCTCTCATAATATTTAAACGTATCATCTTTAAGTTAAATGCATTCCAACTATACTTGAAATAGAATTATTATGCACATAATATAAAGTTTCTGTATTCGAAGTTTGCGGTCGGCTTGAATATTTATATTATTCAAACAATTTTATGTTCTATTTAAGATGATATTGTTAACGTTAACAAAATAGGTTTCGTAGTTGTTAACTTTATTACTGAAGTTAAAATTTTATGAGTAGAAAAACGTAACCCAAAAGTTATTTTTAATTATAGGAAAATAAGTCTGTGAGTGAAAAAAAACTAAATGGCATGGCATTTTAATATTACCCGATATTTTGCATCCGTACCAAATATTGGAGTGGTTTAGAATGGAATGAAGCCCATTGAAAGGGCTAAATTTCTATTTAAAATTGTTAGGATACTAAAAAGATTGAATTGCCTTGCAAAATACGTACCCAAGTTATATATTAATTCAAAAGTTATATATTTTTTACCTGACGTAAAATAACGTACAAGCCGATATGATAATTTTTTTTTAAACTGGGTACTAAAATAATTGCACTTCAGGTCAACTTTTAATCTTGTCTTTGTAACATCAATGTTTTTTTTTGCAATCTTGATGCATATCACGTCCTAAGTAAGGCAACCAAGTGACTGGGTCAGTAATATAAAAGTAATTCGAAAAGTAAAAGTCACATCACGGTGGCAGAAAAAGGGCGATAACGTCGTGAAAATAAAATATAAGCTCAACCTTCGGCCGAGGGCGGACGGCATTCGCTGTAGGCGGCCGGCATAGCTTTACAATTCACTTTTCGGTTTGACTTTACTGGCCCCCTTGTTTGATTCGGGTACTGTTTCAAAACAATATACATTATTAACGCTTATATCCTGGATGTAATGATTCTGTTAATTGTTCTAAGTCTGTTGATTACTAAAACAGAAAAAAATGTATTAATTAACTTACATAATCTCATATTTACTGTATGGTATTTAAAATTTACCTCAAATAGAAACATCATTTTAGATTGGGTGTTCTAAATATCAACATGTATTATAGCTACAGAAGTCACGTCCTTTTTTCAATGTAGACAAGCAATAGATTATATGTGAGTTGAACTGAACCAGCAGGAGCTTTCCGTGCCAAAGTACGTAATTGAAGAGTTTTAGAATTAAAGATTTTTTTAATTGTTCATGCAATACGTGCCAATCGAGTATGAGATATACGCGACCTTGAAGTGTGTAAATTTTGCTATTATAAAGTGGCACTTTAAATTAACTCAATGTATTTGTTAAAAAACTTTCCCAAGTAATTCAATGTTGATAATTTTTGTGCAATATAGACCCTATCACTAACATTTCTGATTTCACCTAGATTTTTCGGGACAGATAATTGTTTTAAATAGTAAGTGCACTACTTTTAAATATGTGTGTGAATTTTGCTCTTATAGGGTGGTATTTTAAATTAACTCAATGTATTTGTTAAAAAACTTTCCCAAGTAATGCAATGTTGATAATTTTTGTGCAATATAGACCTTATCACTAACATTTCTGATTTCACTTAGATTTTTCGGGACAGATAATTTTTTTAAATAGTAAGTGCGCTACTTTTATATATGTGTGTGAATTTTGTAAAAAAAGAATTATATTAAATCATTACGTAATTTATTAAGCTTATTTTTTTAACAAGTCTTTACTCGGTACCAAATAACTAAAAAATGAGAATGTCACCGTTTCTCTCTTAAAAACTGTTTCTTGCAATAAATCTTTCACTTGATGCATATAATCACTCCACTACTTCCTATAAATATTACGTTAAATTTTAAGTTTCTGAAGCGATTTTGGGAAGGAAAAGCCTGTAGCAGAGAGGCTGACGCCGAGATAATTCCATTAGGGTCCTGTCTATACAGTTTCGTTCCAGAATACCAGAAATATCATTCAGATGTACAGAAAAATTATAATAAGCTTATTTACTTTAGATTTTCGTTAAGTTTTTCGGAATAGTAGAGATATAGAATAGATTGGATCTTAGTATCTAAAATCCGCATTAAAAACACGCATTCAGGGTTCGTCTGAATAAAAACCCTTTTATAACTTTCAATCGTCCCTTCGCTGGGTTTTTCTTCTAAAATGGTTGAATATAGGGATGAGAATATATTTTTTTTTGCATGTCTTTTTTTCTAATTTTTATTTTCTTTACTTTTATTTCAGGTTTCTAATTTATTTCTAATTGGTAATTTTCTTTAATTTCGCGGTCGTATTTACAATCTATTACAGACTGGAAGAGATTGCACCTGTTGTAATAAGCCTTATGTATAGCTATATATGTCTTTATGCATGTGTATTCATTTCATATGAATTCGATAGCAAAGAGACAATTATGTTGCATTTCTCATTGTTCTAATGCAAGAAAAATACTATCCGATGAGTCTCCGGACCAGACCATACGGGACCAGACTATGAAGATCTACCTGAAAGACCTTTAATTGTCCTTTTTAACCTGATTTATTGTCGAATCTCATAATACTACTGGATTTATTGATACACAAGCTTCGCTTATATTTAATTGAGCGTAAATGCTATTAAGCGTAAAACTAATAGCTACACTAATCTGTTGTTATCAGTGGATACATTGATACACAATCTAATTGCGTGACAAATATATTATTTAAATTAACTAAACCCTTTTTCAGGTTATAGTATCTATTTATATCGCAATTAATAATTTTTTTCATTTTGGAAATGTATTTTTCAAAATATAAATCCAATGCTTTTTTTTGTGTTTTGGAATTATGTTTTTTTACTTTCATATCGCACGGATGAAGAAAATATTCCAGTTATAATGTGAACTAAGTGAATTGCAAGCAATTTGTATAAAGTAGTTTTATATTATTCATTTATAGACAGAAATTGAGGAATATTATCTAAGCAGAGAGTTAATATGTTTGCTAGAGCTAGACGGGGAAAGAATTTTTGTTTTAACTAGCAGGAAACATTTTTTTATAGTTTGTATAAACATCAACATTTTAAACCATTAGATAACTGCAGTAATAACACAGTTCATGACATTCGTCAGTTCCTTACTTTTATTTACACAAATTATTTACAAAAACTTTTCTGTGTGTGAAAGAATTTTTGGTGAGTAAATTTACAAACGTTTTACATGTTAGGGTACATAATAGTTCTCTTTAAAACTCGGAAGATTGCTATATGCAGCATACATACTCTTTTAAAATGATCCATGTCTTTTCGATTTGCATGTTATCTACACGTATGGTAACGCACGGTAACGGGTCTCGAGTCAGGGGTGACTACTCACCTGCGTAACGGGGACGTATAAATCACAAGCGACTACGCCCGTCCATCACAGAGACATTGAGTGCGACCCACGGTTTCATGAGACACGTTACAGATGTCTTTAAATTATGTATCGTTCTTCGAGCCAGGATTACTCATTTTCAGGCGTGCCTATTTGGCTGGAGTCTGATATATTCGCCCCTTTTGTGTGATGCTTATAATATATTTTGACGTAAGTAATTTATTTTCATCAACATATTTCTTATTTATTTTCTTATTATGATACATGAAATCACCGACCACAAGGTATTATAGGAGTGAAGTTTAGAGTGTTTAATTTCAGTTGAGTTGTCTTTGCATATTGATATTCGCACAGTCTTATAATATATTATTACGTAATATTTGGTATAAACCTAATTTTTACTTAGTGAAAATTTATTTGTAAAGCGGTAAAGAGAAATACACAAAACATTTAATTTTTTTTAATACCAAAATATAAAGATACCTATTACTATTTAACTATATATTCTAAAGTTCAATATTAATTATAGTGTAAATTCAGTGACAATTAAAATGGAAGAAAAAAATATTAAGTTTTTGAGGCCCTCGTAGCATGGTTAACAAGCTTTACTCCCGTAGTTTCACTGGCATAGAATTGTTATAATTACGCTGCAGTCCCCCTGCGGAAACTGAGTACGCCATTGTCTATGCTAAATGACACAGGTCGTCAAATTTGAGCAAATATTAGTATCTCCTTTTTAAACTGAGTGTCCCAGCTTCTCTTACTTCTTTATCACCGGTCTGCCTTCATTAATTTTTAGCATTTCGTACAATCCAGAATTTCCCAAAAATATTAGCTATCTCACATAAATATAAATTTTCGAATTTAAAATTGCGGTTTAGCACTAATAAACAAACCAACTAAATCATCTGCTTTATATATTTAGTATAGATGAGAGTACTATGCTTAACTATATCTAACAAAAATTCAAATTATAATGACTTATATAAGCACAGAATTCATAAAAGTATAAGAAAGCTCATGTGTGATATTTTATATAGGACGCCAATCATTGGGTTAGGACTGCCTATTTAAATTAAATGCATCTAGTGTCAGGTAACATATTTGAAAATGAGATCGAAGAAGTAATTTCAACCAGGGGTCTGTGCCTGACACCTTTATTATTCATCATTTTTTCGCTCCAAAATTTCCATTTAATTGGTAAATATTCAAAATGTAATCACTCAGTTTATTAAGAGCTCGGTGGGTACAATAGGTTACACGTAAGCGTATATGAGAGTAAATTCAAAGTTTATGAAACCAAAAATAAATCAGATAAACTTTTCTTGCCTTGGAAAAAAATTTACTACGCACTACAAGTCAATATAGTAAAAAACTGAAGAATTAAAATTTCAGATTCAGTATTTTCGGAAATAGGAAAGAAATACATTGTTTTGCAATTTTCGGTACATCTCTAGAGATAATAAAAATATTTTTGAAATAATTTTGTGTAACTCTCCCGAATGAAATCCGACACTGTGTATGGAATTATAAACATTTTTTCGAGTGGTTATTTTGACTCGCCATAAACATTTTTAATTATAGTTCATTGAGATAAACGTAGGGCAATATGCCTCATTACTGTTCTATGAAATTCAAGTTTCTGTGTCAAATGAGACAGGAAAGAAAAACTGGCAAATGAGACGGAAAAATGTTAAAAATTCAGAAACTGACAAATGAGAGGAAAACTCTGTATCAAAACTGTCAAATAGGAAGTAAGAGTTAAAATTCTTATAAGCATGCAGTTTTTTCTTTTGAAATAAGGAACGCTAAAGGGATAATAGATTCGATTATTTAACATAATTTTTTATTTTAATATTTTATACTGCTCATTATTTTTTCGATATAATTAATGCTTTCGCTGTAATTTTAATTTAATTAGGCTATTTATAATAAAAACTGATAAAGATCCCATAAACACCATACTTGATTTTTTGTCCACAAATACGCCCATTTTACACACTAATTCAAGATTTTGACTTAATTTTTTACTCGGCGGGATGGTTTTGAAAGAAAAACGATTTCCAAAATGATATAAATATTTTTTGTAAGTAACGTCTACGAAAGGCACTGCAATACACAATTTTGTAAAATCTATTTTTCTTATGTGTGTGTATAAAGCTTGTGAGAGACAAATAAATATATATCAAAGAAAATCTATAAGTATTCTACTTTTTTCGCCTTTTGGTAAAGACTGTTTTTTAACTTATCAAGTAAGTTTATGTAAATTGGCGTATTCATAATTTTAACATTAATAAATATAAAGACAACAGGGGAACCTTCTTTTCTTTTTAAGGTTTCTTCCGGAAGCATCGAAGTAAAGGCTTGATTGTGATACATAATACTATAGAGTTTTAGGCAGTTGTTTTGCTTTTCTAATATTAAATTAACTTCAAGAAAACTGGCATTATAGAGGGGATTATTATAAACGGACGGACACACTGCTTCATTTTTAATCATTAATATTATACACTGCTTCATTATTAGTTATTTTGCTCCTAATTCATAGCTATATTAACTTAATCGACTGTATCAAGGTCATGAAAATATTAATGTTTAGATTATATTAAGGGAATTTTCTGAATTTTTGGAATTATTCGAAAGTTTTTATTATTAATTCCCCAATCTATCATTCCATGCATGCTTCTCAAATACTTCTTTGAAATTATTTTTTAAGTTCTTATAGTTTTGCCATACTTAAACAAATAAAAAGGTCTTTTCCCAACATAATTACAGTGCTAAAACTCATTGACTTCCAGGATAATACCTATAATAAAAAAAAACACATTGACAAAATTTATTCCTTTCTTGCAATTTAAATTGCAACATGTATTCCGAAGATAATCGAAGTCAACCTCATTACCAGTTAGAGTTCGACTTTATTACTAGTTAGAGTTCTCTACAATACTATGAAGATAGTAAATAATTAAATGGATTTCACCCAGACAATTTATTACCATTTGTGTTGTCAGTCAATAATTATTTGATAGTAGATTCGGAACCGTGAAATTCAAAATGCATTTAGTCGCTAATCGAATTCAGCAGTGTTTGAGTAAAGATTCAAAATTTCGTCAACAAATTATTTCAGAAAACAATATGTTAAAGTTCTTTAATTCAAAAGTAAAAAGGAAAAATAATGAAAATGTGCCCTTATTATAGGATCACTTTGTTGTCCGTCTGTCGGTGCATAAAGATCCTTTTTCTCAGGAACGCGTGTAGGTATCAAGTTGAAATTAATATTATATACTTAGATCTATTGTCATTCACACTCACAAATAAATCAAAACCCATAGGGTACTTCTCGTTGACCTAAAATAAAAAAAATTGGCAAGGAAAAAATAAAAAAATTGACAATTTGTAGTTATATTTTGTTTTAAATATGGGTCTATGAGATGTATGGTAGGCAGTATTCTAAAAAATTCAAATTTTGAAAATAAGAATATTACGTAACATCAAATGTTTATAAATACCTAAGTATGTATCAAACCCTCGTAATGCGAGTTCCCCTCATACTTGAAAGGTTTTTGAAATAAAACTTCTTTACGCACGCTTGACTTGGGGAGTAAGCTGGTGAATGCGTAGCGAGAGCGTTACGAAAGTGTGATCGGGCGAGGCGAACGGAAGTTGAGAGGGAGATATAAGTTAGTGAAGACAAAAAGAGAGGGAGTTACGTTTCGTATATTACTGTAGGGGCAAGAGAGAGAGGTGCGAGCACACATTTTCTTTCTCTTATAGCCAGTTATGTTTCGTATATCTAAGACACAGTGCAAGCATATTGTTTGTGTCACACTGTAGGAGCAAGAGAGAGCAGTGCGAGCGCACATTTTCTTTCTCTCTTCCTCTCATAGCCAGTGCATGAAATATATATATATATATATATATATATATATATATTTATATATATGCAAGTTTGTTAGCGTTATGCGCACGGTGATTTTTTGATTATTTTGTAATTTCATTTCGTTCTTGAACAATTGTATAAATTATTATTTGAATAAAATTGTAAATTCATTTTAAAGTTCATATTTTGTGAACCTGAAGTTTTACTTTAGTCGTGTGGTCTAAAGCACACTTGTTTTTTTATTGCAATACTAATCTTGCCCTGCAATCTAACGGTAATGGAGGTTGGTGATAGGAACTATTTAATAATAAAATTGTGAGTTTCAAAATAATTCTCGTTCTTAATCGCTACTTATGTAGTAACTATTAAACGTAACCATAACCATGCAGAAAATGACAAGCATCTTCTATCGCTGCGTAGAAATACTTAATTTAACTCCTCTGTGATGAAGGTAAAAGGACAAAGTTATTGATAGGTGCTTATTTATGTGTACATGTTTGCATGCAAGTACGAGTATGTATATAAATATGAAAGTATCTTTTTTCATTAAATACCGCAAATGCATTTCTTCATTTTGATAATGACATATAATGAATTCTTTGTGAGTTCATGACAACTTAGGTAGCATAGAAATATTTAGATGTCTGTGCATGTATTTCAGAGAGAGAGAGTCGATATTTTGGCAACGATTAGCCAATATTTTGACATCTATTGTAATCTGAGCGAACATCCACCAAAGGTTTTATAATCTCTGTGTGTGTGCTTTTACATACTAATCAGAGAAAGAGATAAGCGGCGATACTTGGCTCATATACTATTGTATTTTGCCAAATGTCCATCAAATGCTTATATGGTATGTACGTGTGTACGCGTGCAAGTGAGATGTAAAGAAAGATGTTTCGATACTTAGTGTCCAACAATCTAATTGATGCTTGGTACTTAAACGGCCAGTATCTAAGAGGCTTTGTGTAAACGATTCGGTTATGGAGATAAAAGATGTCGGAGGTGCCGCTACCTAAACGAAAAGCTATCGCAAGTGCTTTGCTATTACCTACCCAATCTCACAGCAATCACTCGCTGCCATAATGGTATTCTGAAGCGGTTTGTTAAGGCATACAGACCATCACCCATGACTACAGTGTGCATTAATAGAAAGCCTTCTAGGGTATGAAGGGAATTTAAGACCAGACTTTCTGGCGACAGGCGATACAAAAGATTGCCACTACCGTGGATCAGTAGCACGCGTTTCAGAATGCACCAAATACGCTGGGATCATGGAGTTCTTTAAACCACGCGGCTAGGAGTTAATCCTGGACGCCGTCATCGTGGAACCCCTCGGTGGCTGGTATCCGTGCCTCATGAGAAAATCCATGAGCTCAAACGCGATCAAGTGTAGTAAGACATTTACCTGGAACACGTTACGGGGCGGAGGCAATATTGCCCGTAGCTTATAGTGACCATGGATAAACATTTAAATTCATATATTGATGTTTTAGTGAGTATTCAATTTTTAATTTGGGGTTTATTTGAAGTTTACTTGGTTTTCGTGTATACAATATGAATAAGTTGATTTGCAAATATTTTATACAAATGTAAATTAAGTGTATATGTTATTGTATGAAAGTTATACAAAGATTATATCAAATTACATATACATTTGTTAAATATTTTAGCCTCAATTGGTCTGCGGCCGATAAAATGAAGAAACACTATTTTTCATTGTTGTTCAAAATGTAAAATTCGTTTCTAAAACAGGCTAATACTATATATCACCTGATACTAATTTTAAGTCATATATTATGTATACTTGTTGAATTTTTTTTTTTAAATAAATGTACATGTGTACGCGTGTAAGAGAGAGGAAGAAAGAGGGGGTTTTGATACTTTAGTGTCTGACCGTATAATTGACACTTAGTATCTGAGTGGCTAGTATTAAGCATCATTTTCAATTTGGAAAATCTCTAGTGGCATCAATATTTCACAATTTTTTTCAAGTTTGAAGTGATATTTTACGAAAAAAATTTTAATTTATTTAATTAAAATTTTTTTAATTAATAAGCACTCATTTGTTTATTAATTAAAAATCTCTTAGAGCAACAATTTTTTGCAAATTTTATCATGTTTGGAAACTATATTTTAGAGCAAATGCCTATATATAACTACGTAAAGAGAAAACTTGTCATCCCTTTTAAGGATACTGTGCACACGGAGGAGTGTGAGATTTGGTACAGTTATAATTGGTATAAGAAAAGAAGGAGTGCTGAAAGCTAAAATTTATTTATTATATTTTTTACAAATACATTAAAATAAATATTATAAATACATTAAAAAATTCATTGTTTACGTCTAACATTAAATAATTCACTGTTTACGTTCATACTCTTAATCTCAATTACTTAATAGTCTGTGATCAAACAGTCGTGCAGAGTTGAGATGATCGCTAAAGAATTTTATATTAGATTGATGGAATGAGTTCCACGTAAACGTAAAACTTTCAACTTAAAAATTTCTTGAATTACGGTCGAATTCCGAGCAACGACTGGGTGACGACTAATTTAAATTCGTATTCATATGTTTACAGTTTAGTAACCATTTGTGAAATAATATTTTAACAAAGTCTATTCTGGAATACTGTGACTATTAATTGATTATTTCGAGATAAAGTATAAAAAGACAACAACTCTTGAAGTATGCCGATATCGTTTTTACGTGAACCAACAAAAAGTTTCTCAATAGTTTTGTCGATACTGACGAAAATTTGGTAGATCATTGTTGGATTATTTTGAATTAGCTATCGGATAATGAGTCTTTGTGTATTCTGAAATTTGATTTTGACTTATTATAAGTTC
Organism: Druceiella hillmani; assembly: GCA_039881145.1. NCBI lineage: Eukaryota > Metazoa > Arthropoda > Insecta > Lepidoptera > Hepialidae > Druceiella > Druceiella hillmani. The sequence continues at coordinate 16,406,479 of JAYKKI010000046.1, read as the reverse complement.
ATATTACTTTCAAATAAATATTTTAAGACTATTAAATATAAATTTAATCTAAAAATCATAATTTCTTGCACCATATATTTATGTAAATTTATAGTAATGAGCCGATCAATTTGAACAAATGTAAAATTTTATATTATATATACTCCCTTTAAGAATTTATTTCATTTTATGAGTACATTTGATCTTAAAGTTTTAAATTTATATTATACGTGTAAATTAAATTAAATTACAAATTTGTTTAAGTTGACCGTCAGTACGGGCACCGACTTTAAAAATAAGTAACTTAGTTATTTATTGCGAATAAGTAGGTATCTATTTTGAGTTAATTATGTTTTTACCTTTTAGTACCTACTCTTTTAAAGTCGGTTTTTAAAAGATATTTAAACTAAATCCATTTGTGCAGCATGCAGCATACACATAGCGGATCACCAAACTTTGAGGAGAGATGACCCACAGCCGTAGTTCCGAATATTAGATACTAATAGCACCACACACATTAGTTTGAAGTCCTGTGATGAAAAAGTCGGAAGTTTGCCGGGTTTGTCACAAAAAACCACGAAAAAGTCAGTAAATGCGACTTTAAACTTGTACGACATCCTTTTATAATCTATTCTAATAATCAGTTTTAAATATTTTTTTCACATCAAGGTTAACCCTAGAAAGATAGTCTGCGTAAAATTGACGTAAGTGTAAAGTAAATATAGCTCTATCTATCTAAACATAGTAAATGCATTGTATTTTCGTAATATCCCAGTCCATGTTACATGCTTTCGGAAGGTGTTTATGTCATTGAGGCAAGTCTCACCAAATTTTGAATACAACGACCGTGTGAGTCAAGATGATATCTGTAAAGTGATTTTGAAGATTTTTAATTTTTTTCAATTTCATGACATTTTCGGCACATTTTGTTGCTGTTATTGTTATTTTATGGATATTACTTATTTTGTTAGGTTTTATTTCAAAAACACGCTCTAATGGAGAACCGTGACCTGGAAGAAGGTTAAATACTATCTGATTTTTAAAGAATGATGGCGAGCATTTCAGCCTGGATATGGATAGTGAAGTGGAAATTCATGACAGTGAAGATGAAGTCCACAGTGACATTGATGATGACTTAATTAGAAAAGGGTTAATGAGGAATGTTTAATAGATTTTTGTATAAATAGCAACATCATCGTTTTTACAATATAAGTACTTCCGTGCAATTCGTAACGCTCTCTTAAAAGATGTCACTGCAAACGTGTTTAACCTTGTTGGACAATCTTTGTTATATGTGTGGGCAGTTTAATATATGATGCGAACGAGCATAGATTGTTTATAGACTCATCAAAGCAAAGTTTGAATAAGTCCTTTTGCATAATGGAAATAAGTACGCTTCACTGCCAGTCGCCCATTCTGTACATTTGAAAGAATGCTACGATAATTTGAAAAATGTGTAAAGTACGTACAACGTTGTTGGATAGTCTGTGGAACGATGAAGTAATTTGCGAAGACGCTGAATAAAGAAAAAGAACGTTTTAGTTATTTATACCAAATATTTTCATTTCCATTTGAAGCTAAGGTGAAAAAAAGTATTTTCTTTGGCCCGGACATAAGAAAATTTATGAAAGACAGAACTTTCGATGAAAAATTAAATGAAATTGAATTAGAAGTCTGGAAATATTTTAAGGAAGTAGTGAATAATTTCCTAGGACACCGTAAAAGTCCAAATTATGAGGAAATTGTAAAGAAAGTGATTGAAATTTTCGAAAAAATGGGATGTTTTATGAGCATTAAACTTTATTTCCTTAATTCGCACTTGGACTACTTTCATGATTACTTGAGAGTTGTAATTGAAGAGCGAGGCAAAAGATTTCATCAGGATTTGTAGGAGGATAGGACGTCGCTATCGAAGTCGAATTTTTAAGCGAAAAACTCACAATTGAAGCTTCGGCCAAAAAAACAACGTCATTTAAATGTATTTATAATATTTTGAAGGCGTGTAATAGTTTCATTTATTACAATATAATTTTTTTACTTAGTAAAGTTGATTTTTTTGTGATTCCTTATAGCTTCAAAAAAAACCGAGGATGAGGGCAAAAATCGGTAATCAGTGCACCAAAATACCCTAAGATCAGTTATCAAATACAAAAAGGGATAATAAAAGTTAAAATTTGCAGGCCTGTGATTTTTGGCGAATATAAGTTCTTAAAGCTTTTAGTCAAGTTTAGTTTTTAAGGTAAACATTTATATTAATGAAAAAAAATTTCTTGTGTAATTAGAATTTGTTTCCTTTCTACTACATATTTCTTCCGCGAGAATAAAAGTTAAAGTAAAGCCTAGATATTAATATATATCTTTTGAAAATTTCGCAGTCAAAGTTTATTTGTTAAAGAGTATACAGTGTTACACATTTATATTTTAGTGGCAAAAAGAGTGATGCTTTTTTTTGTAATTTACTTATGGAGTAACAAAATAATCAAGAGAATTTAAGAGCGTTGAATTTAGGTAATTGAGGTCAAATGAGATTCAATAATAGTTTATCGTATCTCATCTGACGAGGCTTTCAGCTATATGTGGTCAGTAATTTTAAAATTAAATATATTTACTTTTTCAACGTTTTTAATTCGTACCAAAAATTTGTTTTATATTGACAAATAACATCGAGAGGACACAACTTTCAAATTGTTCTAGAAGACAAGTAAATATTTTAAAGGTTGCACATTGAGATAACTTAAGATTCACTTAACATTTGTATAAAGAAACGACCTCATTCAATTCATTCTAGTTTTTGTATTGATCTTATAAACTGTCAATTCTTTATAATAAGGATGGAAAATTGACAAGAAATAAATTAATTTTTTTTATACCCTCTTTATATACCCTCATAATGGGACAAATAAAAACCAGTAAATATGTTTGTAATATCAAAGGGGAAAATTCGCTGTATTAATGATTTGTCTTGCGAGTAAAGGTAAATGTTGAAAACAACATAATCGTTTTAATATTGCATTTCACTGCAAATCAATAAAATAATTATTGGTTGAAAATTTTATATATAATGATGATTGGATTATGATTATCACACACAATTTTTTAGTTTCAGGGAAGTTGCGTTAACTTGGATGATTTTTATAAAATGAAATGAAATTTGTAGTTACGAAATATTGAAAATATTGAGATATACATATCTATATATATATATATATATATATATATATATATATATATATATATATATATATATATATATATATATATATATGTATATACATTTTTTTTTACATTTAGTTTCCAAATTAAGTTTCAAAGACTTCGTATTAATTTCAAAATTAAGAGCTGGGTTACACTTTGTTTTATTAAGTAGCCAGTTAAGTTTCTGTTTGGCGAGTTAAGTCTTTAACGTTGTTTGAACAGGCACTTACCAGTTAAGTACTAACTTGACGATTAAGTAGAGAAAATAGAATGATATCGCCCGGATGTTTCTCTCACCTTGCTAATTTAACTCGTCGTGGGTGTGGACGGGTGAATTTAGAACAATGCATAAGTTAACAAGGCGTGACGTGTGTTGTTTACTATTTTCATTTCTTAGTTATCATTATTGCACATCTCTATTTTTTTAAGTAAACATATATCATTTCGCGATTAATTACGTTTAAATTTTTGGCCACAAACTTGATTATTTTTGTTGTAAGCCACGATTTAAGAAGTGACACTTGTCACTAATATTAATTGTAGCACAGACTTGTAACTTTCTGGACTTAGTTCATCAAATTGAGAATTTAATAAAATAAAACGGTCTAAAATAAAACAGCCCTAAGAGCAAATTAGAGAGAGAAAACTAGAAATCGTACAAATTGCTGTCAATGGCATCTGGTATCAAAATTCATAAACTGTAATTATACCACTATCAAAATTTCGTGTGAATTCCATATAGCTTACATAAATATGGTATAATGTACTAAAAAAAAACATTTTACACATTCACAAATAAAATATAGTGTTTAGTTTTTTATAAAGTTTTTCATAGCACAAAATTTAGTCTTGCGATTGAATCTCGAAACACAGTTTTTTTTCTACAATAACAATAACTTAAAACTGCATTTTATCCGCATTTAAACAACAATGACACTGCACTAACATAGACAAGTGAGTTATCAAAAATCATCCTTTCTATCCTTAATGACTATGTGAACGATTGCACACAATTTCTATGTTCCTTGCACGATCCCTTTGCACGTAAAAGATTACATATTTTATTGGAAATCCACGAATCAAACGAAGATAAAAATAAAATATAATATTTTAACATTTATTCACAAACGAAGTGACTTATATTAAAATATATGGGACGTACGATTATACTGGTTGATGTGCGTTTATTTTTCTCTGAATTATTAAAGAAAGTTAACTAAAATAAAAAATTGAACGTAAAACCGCTGGTAGTTCATGTCACCGACCTCAGCGCGTATAAAATATTATTATGACCCTAATTATTAGAAATAATAGCGCAGAGTACCATTGGGCCGTCGTGATGAGGGTACGTTTTCAAATTGCCGTCGTTCTGTAAAAAATGGCAGGCAATTTTCAGGAAAATATTTTACGCAAACTAGACATTTTCGTGTTTTTATTAGTAGTCTTTTATCTTGTTTAATATCTAATGGATATTAGGCAAGAATATTTTTTACAAAAAACGAAGAATAAAAGCAAGATACGTAATGTAATTTTTTTTTATTAACGGTAGGTTGTTTTGACCTTTCGGTGATTTGAAATAATGTATCTGTATTTATCTACTTACCTATTTTATATTAAGTATTTTAACCAAAATATATCACAATTCAACTAGAATGATTTATATATTTATTAATTTATTTTCTTTATACTAATGTATAAAATAGCATAGATTATTTATTTGTCTGCAAGTCCTAATTTCTATAGCCCCACGTCCAAATTCAACTTTTTTTATCACAGAAAGCCCACGTTTTGAGGAAGACTATAGGTTAATAATAGGTGATCATATTACGATTCACAGTTACAAATTAGTAAAAAAAGTGTAATGGAAATCGTAAGGATATTATTTACAACTGAGTTGGCTAATATATAGAGAGACCAACTTATTTATCAAGTGATCATGCCTAATATTCCTGCAGGTATTCCCCCGGCCTCGATGATCGATATCATTGGGCGACTAGAGCAGAGGCGAACAATATTCTATGCGACTGAAATAGTGAGCATAGATAGAAAATAACAAATGAAGGAATACGTAAATTAATTTTTGAAATTTAGTTTCTTTAGTAGCGTTATAAAAAGTACAACCACTTGGAGCACAGGTAGAAGCAGTATTATTTTCAATAAATTATTTACAAGCATTAATACCATTTTCGGTATATATTTCATCACATAAATTTATTCCATAGGACATTTTTACAGTAAAATTATTTTACCCCATGTAAAATTACCTTAAATTTCTCAGAAATATCGCTATAATTTTTAATGTAAATTTCTAGTAATGATATTTTATATGAATTCTAACTTAAAAAACTTACAGATTTCTATTATGACTAAAAAACATATGTAAACATTTCAGCAAATGTCTGGAATTATCACATATAAAATTCGAAAAAAACTGCTTGTAATCCGGAGCATACAATGATTAAGTATTTTTCTTATAATGTAGAAATATTCAACTAGAATTTGAGAGAGTAAGATAATGAATAGAACTGTTGTTTTTCATTTCTTTATTGCTTTTAATATAAACTGAAAGAGAAAGTTAAAGAAATTAAAAAAAAATTATGATATTGCCACTATTGATTATGATTTTGATATTGATGTTATTGTAGAGGTATTGTTGAAAAGTTCCACAAAGTATATGCCCTTCCCCTCATTTTTCCCGCAAAAGTAAAAGTTAACATCGTCAGTAGAATTACATATACTCGACCGGTTTGTTAATCATCAGGACAAAACCTCAAGTTGGTTTTACTACTACTTACTTACCGTCTATTATTAATCCCTCATGAAAATGTCATGAAAAATTTTAGAGACGAGGAAAAAAAGTTGGTACTTAATAATCATAATCACGTTTTGTTTTCATCACTTAAAATATTCAGTTTGGTTGAATTATTGTTTATGTATGTAGTCTCAAATTTAAATTTAAATAACATAAAATCTCGATGTGATATCAAAACATGACACAATAATGAAGTGCTTCAATTCATGAAGTATTTATATATTTATTAAAAACATTTCAAAACAAAATTATTTGCTAAACTTTGGTTATTTAAAAAATACGATATGAATATCATATGGGTGATAAATTATGGTCATCCGAAATAAATAAAAGGGTCAATTTATGGAAAAAAAATTTCAAATTACATACGTGATGTATTCATTATGTAGAGCACTTCCAAAAATACTTTCCATAGATATAAACTCAGTTCTATAACCTTGACATTGTATTTCATAATTTAGAACTTTCTAATATTAATATTCTTTGTGAGTGTAAAAAAGCACTGAAATACATCCAATGTAATTATAGTTACAAACGAACAGATCCACTTTGTTTCTATGCTTATGGAAATTTATGAATGAAAATATTCCTCTGTATTCAAAAAGCCACTACGTAAGTGAAACTTTTCGACTAACTCGACTATTTGACATATTCGGCTTTAATTCATGTTCTGCGTAACTTACCTTTATTACAGCAATCCTACTGTATATATTTTGTGTTTGTGTGTACAATTTACAAAAGAAATATAAATACGGTTAATCAGCATCAAACGTTGTAACATAAATTTGAAGTTCTTTCCGTAATGAAATTATGTAGTTAAGATTTAGATATAGGTGCCAAAAATTAATTGCGTGTTCCCCATTCCTAAACACGTTCTAAGTCCTAAATTCGTTCTTTTATTTATTTATTATTTACTTATGTACTTTAATGAAAAGAGTTGCACATATGGCAGACTTTTTTTTAAAGAGCAATCTCTTACAGCTAATCAAAATATCAGTCTAGCCCTGTTCGAGGAGCTGTTGAGAATCGAAACCAGTTCCCCGCGTCGGACTGCGCCGTCAAAGACCGTATTCTTTGTGATCAACCCATCACACCACGGCAATGGCATGCTTTTACTACGTACGCTCTTTAAATATGAAATTATATGAATATTCTTTAACTGTTTTCACTACGCAATTTTAGAATTTTTTGGATTCTAACATTAAAAATTTACCGTATATAAGAATTCGCAAAAATATTCCATCGTAAAAATAGGCCGGCCTAATCATCTATTTATTAAAATACGTCTGGTATGTTGTTGAGTTTTTACAAACACACACACACATGTTTACGAAATGTGTGTATATGTACTAAAAACAATTCTTTGACGAACAAATGAGTAGTAGTTGTTGACGATATGAAGAAACATGGACTTGGAATTGCATTTTTACTTTGATCAAATATAGACACCTTATAAATAAATAACCTTCAAAATGCGCACTTGTTGAAGTGCCACAGAAAGATAAAACTATAGATTCAACTTAAATTAAAGAGAAAAATTCCTACATTAAAAAGGTGCCCAAAACCGTGGATGCACTTTCACCCAGAAAAAAGCTATCAGTGCTTGGAGAAAGATGACAAATTGATAAGACACTGATTATAAATTCTGATGAGGAACTGATTAGACTTTGGAAGAGGCCTAGAAAAACGAAAGAAGTCACACAGATGAAGGTAATAGAAAAAAAAACTAAAATCCTGAAAATGGATCCTGAAACCAAACCTACGTGTTACGCTTTGAAAAAAGAACATCCTTTTTACAGTTTTACATTTTGTATGTACGTTAGGGTTGATTTTTATATTTCGATACGAATTTTTCCTACGAAAAGATGCGAGGATTTAACCATAATAAAGAAAGTTTTTGAAAATAAAAAGTCTTAAAATAAATATTTTAATAAAAAAACAACGATGATTTGTGAATATATTATGTAATGTTCAGTGAATCAATGTAATTTGTTATCTAATTATAAACATCTAATAAAAATTCAAATAAAATATAGGTTTAAAATACTAAAATCCGATTATGAACGAAGAAAGAAACAATCTTCCAGAGCTTTTGCGTTCAGCAAACTATCTAAACGTCTTAAAATTAACGACAAAACGAAATATATTTCTCACAATATTGTTTTCTTTCCGTTTTCGGAGACCAGTCTTTATGGCAGACGGTGAACAACAGGCAGGTCTTCAACTATGTTAAATATAATATTATTCTTTGCAAATTTAGTACACATACATTTCTTAAAGCTTGTTTTGTTTGATTTTAGTTTTTCACACTTTTATTTATTTCAAATATTTCAGTAGAAAGTATTTTCATAATAATTTATAATACCTATTACGTACTTCCGCCACTATACCAAGATTCCGTTATCAGCCGCCATTTACTTATGTAAAATAGAGTTTTAAAATCGTTATTCTTAATTTTGGTCTCGCTGTAGTCGAGTAATAATAAAAAAATGTTAATGGGTTTTGTTTAAAAGGGTTTTGTTTAAAATTTTTTATTCCCAAAAAACACAAGGGAGTTTATCTAACAGGTTTGTAGTTTTTTGATATTGCTTAATAATTCCCAGGAAAATGTGATATATATCTTTGGAATTTTCTTACTCAGACCATTACTTTAATATCCATTTTATGTGGTTTACGTACAATTTTTTATCATTCAAGATAATGTGTACAAGTGAAGGACAAATTATATATTTGTTTAAATAATGTGACGCTCACTGGCACAGGAATTTTGATACCCTTAGTATTAGGACGAGTCTACCAATGTACCATTTGTTAAAACCGCTGCAGTAGTTTGGTCCCAATTCACACATCCATATACATTGACTGCTATCATTGCTTTTTCCATCCGGCCTTGCCCTAGTCGTGTAAAAATGTCAATTTTGTAGTACTTTATTTTGATTTGTATTAATACAAATTTTATAAAAAATCAAAACGTTATTTCTTTCATTTCCGACACATATCTCACGAAACCTACTTCACAATACTGAATTCAATTATTTTGTTTCGCAAATGTAGTAGCGTAAAACATATTTTATATGCATACTAAAATTCGTGCACGAGTCCTCGAAATAAAGGTATTCAAATTTCAATATTTGTTAGATATTTGAGAAAACACAGTAGTCAGTCACATATATATATATATATATATATATATATATACACACACACATACGTGCGAGTGTGTGTGTACACACACACACACTCGCACGTGTGTGTGTATATATATATATATATATAAATATATATATATATATATATATATATATATGTATGTACATATAACCGCGCTATATTCGCTAACCACGGTCGTATTACTTAAATATTTTTCATCTGAGCGTAATCCAAACAATATCGTGACCGAACTGATTTTAATTGAGTCAATATTTATTTTATTATGATGACGAAACGTGTTTTGTTCATATTTATTGATGCTGGGATAAACAGCGTGAATTTTTTACTTAGTCCGATAACGGACGCTAGGACTACTTAGGAGTTTAATTTCGGATAACTGGCACATCACAAATCAATTCTAGAAAAAAATACTTCATAATATTTATAGCAAAAACTGTCAAAGCTGATTTCATTTCTAACTGAATTTTTTTATAATATAACATACGAGGCTTAATTGAACTTTTCTATTATGATTTTAGTTTTTTTGCATTAAATTGAAATAGGAATAAACACTCACTTCTCAAGTAAAAACATCCATTATTGGGAACCACTTACTTTGGAATTAGTTTAAGCGTGAGTACGCATCACATATATACGTATACAATATTAGGCGGTCTGATGCAAAACATAAAGCTCGGATTGAAAGAGCTTTGCATAAAAGCTTTTTCGTGTCAAATAAACTATTTATCATACGATTCTGCTGCACGACATTTAGTGTTGATGCGTTCTGATTGAAATCACAAAAATGTGCTTTTAGGTGATATGCAATTATTTTCCGGCTTGTTTTAAATTTAGATAAGACAAGTTCATTATTATCATGAGGCATCATATTACGATCAAGATAAAAATAAAAAAATAGTTAAATTTTCACGAAATGTTATTGTCTTAGAAAAATGTATTTACTCCTTATTTCATTAATAATATTAAATGAAATTGGATTAATTACACAGAAATAAGTGTAATGTCAGGCTGTACCTCATTACTCACATCATGTAGATCACCAATTTTACTCACGAAATATCTCCCGCTTGCTATAAAGATTATAATATGCTCATAAATCATTTTAATCATTTTTAAACATCAAATTAAAATGATATTCATTTATCGCAATATCTCAATTCTGGATTTGCCCTACTTTCAATTAGTAATTTCAATTTTATTATTTTTTGTCGACCGAATAAATACTGTTACGTAAATCACACATGTAATGGGCAGCGTAAACGGTAATGACAGCATATTATGTTGTTCGGTATGACGTTCACTTTGTTTGACCTTATAAATATATTATTGGAAAAAGTAAAAAGGAATGTGATGACCGATGGCCGGTCGTTTTTATCGTTTATGCAAATATAACATTTGTGTAAAAGGAAAATGTTCTAATTAGTCATTCAAGTTAAAATGGAGAATTAATATTTTCAAAAATTTCCTATTTTTCCATCAGTTTCAGAGTTCCCTGCCTCAAAAGGAAAATCGGAAGCCTTATAATTTTTTTACGCTTGTGGCTGTCGCGTGAAGACACATAAGTAATCATGACATATGAGAACAAATTAATTAGTGGTAGAAATTTGTTAAAGTTGCATATATTTGATGTCATTAGACCGGGCTGGTACGTATTTCAATTAATATAATTTTTTTAAATTTTTTTTTGATATACCTACAGATGTATACCAAAAATATACAAAAACTAGATACTGAATCTAGAACTAGGAAAAGAACAGGATTTTTAAAAGTCTACGCAATCTTTGTGGGGGAATTACGACGATAATTCTTGACGTAGTTTTTAAAATATTTAATTAGGGCAAATATAAATATATCTTACGGAAAAAAATCTATGTTAGAGGTTGTTTACGACAAATAATTTTACTTTAAGCCACATAAGAAATCTTCAAAGCGCTGGACAGTATTGGGTGGTTTTTGAAAATTCGCAATGTTTTAATCACATTAAATATTTTGTGAGTTTGCTGAATTTTATATGTGTGTGTGTATATTACTACATTATTTTATATTATAAAATAATATAATAAAACTGAAACCTTATGCCCCGATTGGTTTATATGACTTTCTGTCATGTTTAAACAGCCAGGAAATTTTCAAAAATATTATATACCACTATATACATACGAAATATTATGTACAACGTACGGCGTAGGAGACAGTCAATTTTATTAATGTAGTTGAGCTGTTGCCTGGGCCCCTAAATTTCTTGATTAACATTGCATTTGCAATATTATATTTATTAAAAAAATACCGACATTGCATTCCATTATATTAGTTTGTAAGTTATAAATAATATGAGTATAAATTGTTTTATATGTTTTGTCCCTCCATGGTGTCAAGATATTATAAACCTACTTCATGGACCCTTGACCTCCAAATAAAAAAATTTTTCCGCGATCTCACGAAGATTTATTTTAATTGGTGTTACTCTTTCAGCAAATATGATGTTAACTCTTTTAAGGGCGTCTCTAGGAAGCAAATCTTTTATTATTTCATCTAAACTACTAATTTGGAATAAACTATTTTCTTAGGTTTAATAAGATATTTTCATCTATATAATGGACTTCTATCTACCGTAGGTTCATCAATGAAAACTGTACAATCTACTGACACGTTTTTTTAAATTTCTTCAAAGAAATATTCTTTAATCCTCTCAGCTGATCTTTTTAAGCTTTTGCATCAGTCCCCCTAAATCTTTAATGCTCCTTTTTTCGACATAAATAGCATAGGATTTTTGATCCTTATCTTCCTTCTCATGTCGAACTTCTATATATTGGGCGCACTATATTTTTAAAAATGTCACACGAATATGCTCCAGTAGGCTCCATTCCAATAAAAAAACTTTTGTCTCTTCGCTATTGACTGCGTTCTCTTTTTAGAGCAATTAACATTACATATGTTTCAACTATCAAAGCAGGAGCGCAAATAAACTGTTAGCTTTACAGGTTACAGCTTACACACACACACACACGCTCGTCCGCACACATGATCGCACACACGCACAAACGCAAGCACGCTAGCACGCACGGACGTACACACACATACTGCTTGTGCTCGCGGCTTTATCCGCGTGGTGAAAAATGAAACAATACAAAATGAAAAAAGTCAGCACATTGAAAATGGTCAAAAAAGATATACATTTCTGAGACGACCTTTGAAAGTACATGTGGACAGTGAATGTTAAATGTTTGGATCCAAAAAATCCCATAATTCTTTAGCGTTAAGAATAAGGGAAATTTCATAACATTTTACGAACACTGTTCTGCAGGGAGAAGCTTGCGTAACTTTTCAAAATATAACTCTGCGTATAACGTATCTAAATAATAATTAAATAATGTGATAATTTCATGAATTTGTAACCGAGCTATGAAATTAAGTAAATAAACCCCAATAAACATCCATAAATATAATGTTCAATAACAATACTTATCATTAAAGTGCATGTTATGTGTGAAATATTGTGTTAGGAATACATCAATGCAAAATTTCTCAAAAGTTTTGGTAACGGGTCCAGTTTTCGATGTACTGGCACATTTTCTTTGGCTATTATGTTCACTATCCTTTACGTATTAACGATAATATATTAATATATAGCCTTTGTTTGAAAATAGGATACGGCTTATTTACATGTAAAATTTTATGGAAATTTCTGGACTTTTAAACCATGAAAGAAACATATGCAAACAAATCGATATACAAGGTTTCACTTTTATTTTATTAGTAGAGGAGATAGAAGTTAAAAAAATGTATCTATATGTGTGTGCGCGCTTGGGTGCATGGGTGCGTCTCTGTGTGCGTGCGTGCGTACGTGCGGGCGTGCGGGCGGGCGTGCATGCATGCATGCGTGCGTGCGTGTGAGCTTGCGTGCATGCGTGCAGGCGTGCGTGCGTGCGGGATGGCGTGCGTGCTTGCTTGCGTGCGTGTGTGTGTGTATGTGTGTGTTACAGGAAAATTATGAAAGTCAGGATTTGAGCAAATCCCTTAACAGTTTTAGTAAAAAGACGATATAAACAAGTTAAGACCCGCACAGCATTATTTCTGCTTGTAGAAATAATGCTGTGGCACCCTACTTATCGAGTTGCATGATAGAGAAAAATAGTTATCGACACGCGAAAGATAGAAAGATCTAATGCAGTCATTGAAAAATGTAAGTTAACACTAGCACTTAAACTAAAACGGACACGTTTTCACGTCTCATTACCACCATACCTTCCACGTGAAACCGTTGACGTCGATGGTTAAATTGTTGTTTAAATATTTCATGAATGATTACAGCTATTATGTAATATGAACATGACCATATTTTTATGATTTTATATTTCTTTGTTATAAAGGTTTTTTATTTGAATGTTTTTAAACCTGTTTTTATATTACCTTTACCTCCCCTCGAATAGAGCATTATGATTTTTTGGTGTTTTTAAATAACTTATCCCTGACCTGTAGCTAACAAATACATGTTCAGTTATTCTTACTATCTTCTATTCGACAGCATTATTGATAGCCATACCCAATGAGATAATACGTATCAGCCAAAATAAATGAAATTTCGGTTCGTCCTTAGATGACGAAATTAATTTCAAATTTATATTTTTAATAACCTTTTATACTAGTACATTAACCATAAATACTATCCTGAAAATAAAGGGTGACCTTTACTTTTTATATTTTAATATTATTTAGAAAAACCAACTTTAAGACTTTAGACGGAAATCAATTTTTCACGTCTCCGTATTAAATTAATAAATCTAAGGTCAAATCAAAATAAGGAATCTAAATCAAAATAAGTCGAATCATAATAAGGTAAAATCAAAATACAGAATCTAAGATTATCCACTCATATACTAAAATATATTTTCGAATTATGTAGCAATCTAATTGCAAGTCTAATAAATCGATGCTTGAAAAGTGACATGTATTTTTAGTAATTTAATAAAATTGGACACATTTTGAAGGAAAATGATACCTATTCAACGAAAATGATACGCATCGTAATTTATTGAGACTCTCTTAATTGTATGAAATTGTATTCGAATAGACGCGCGTTACAACCCTTTGGTTATACGTCAAATACTAATTACTTAACATCTCAAATTGTTGACCCATGCTCGATGATGATGTCGAAATACATGAAGTTCAATAATTTCAATACATTATTGGCACATACCGCTACAGGCAGATCTTACCATCAAATTAAACTCTGCGCATTAATACTTGAGTAAATTATCTAATGAGTAAGTGATTAATCACAATTTCTACTCCCACATCACACATGGCTATGTACTAATATATATGTATGTATATACTAATATTAAAAATAGGTAAAATTTGTTTTTTCATTGCGCTGTAGGGGATAATCTCTAGAACCAAAGAACCAATTCTAAAAAACCTTTCACCTATAGAAAGGAAGCTACACTATCCCCGATTAACATGGGCTATATTTCACTTTGATGAAAAAAGGTTTTCAGTTCGTAATTTTGACATTTGTTAACCGAGTCGAAGAAAAAAGCGCTGGTTGAATAATTAATCGGCGTGCGTTGGCCAAATGGTTGGATATAAGTGAAAACAATGTAAAGGAAAAATATTAATCATCAAAGGAAATATATTTGGTTACAATATATAAACAACAATAACGTTCTAGATGTTAAATATAAATTGAACATTATAAGGCTATCGTTATTTGAGCTATTTATGTATTACCTTAATATTTCTGAAAACTAATCTCTTTATCATATGGAAAATTTCATGTAGATAACATCTTATTTATACAGTAGACTATTTCGTCTCATTTGGGAGGTACAATGGCAATCACATTCTTCGGTTCACCACAACGCCCAAGTGCGTCGGCACTCAGTGCGTAGATAAGATATGGGCTAGAAATGGTTTCTTGAGTGGGATATTCTGAATATCAATTTATTTTGGTACCTCAAAAAATAAGACATTAAATATTGTATATAAATGTGAAGTGATCAAATATATTTAATATTATCATAGCTAAATTATTTACCTACTACCTACGACTGTAGAAAGTTGTACGTTTTTGATACATTGCTGTACTTCCACAAAAATATTGATCCATTTAAGAAAAATAGCGATAATCACAGTTAAAATAATAGAAATATAGATATACTCGATGTACCCACGACTGGGCTCCATAAAATTAGCGTATCATTAAAAGGCCAATGTATAGGGATCTACAACAAAACTGACTTGCAAAAATTATCATTAATATAAAATAAAATTATTAATATGGTCGCTGTTTGAATTTAATTAAGATAATTTGTCTCATTTTTTCCTTAATTTCAAAGGTTCCCTTCAAATTTATATAGCGATTTCTACACGACACACATGTTACCAAGTATATAAAAATAAATATAAATTTTTCAAAAACCTTTTCAATTTATCCAAGGGGCCTTATTAGCGGATTTAGTGACTCATCTGCTTACGTTCTAGTTAACATTTTCTTTAGAGATAGTAACTAAAGAAGAGAGATTGTTTGCGATATTTTCTAAAATTTCAAAAAATTCTGGAAGATTTTAACAGTTGTTCTACTATAAAACCTTCATTGTAATAATATTAAATGAAATATATATCATGATAGCATGCTTAGCTTTAGCGGACGCTATATTACAACAATAAACTATTGGAGAACAAACAAATTTGTTGTTTAGTATAATGAAAAGCGATATTAAATTTGTTTTCAGATTGGAGAGTGTCATTAAAGTTTATTTCCTATAATAGTCTGCATATTTTATGATGCCTCTAAATTTGTTGGAATATAAGACTTGAAGATAAAATTTGCTCGTTTAGTATTTGTGATATTGTTCTGTAGTCGTGTTCTAAGGTCAAAATTAGTGCAAAATTTATAAATGGTGTGTTTGTTGGAAATCTGTCGTGGGTAACCAGAAATGTAAAATTCAAAAGTAAAAAATAAAGTAATGAAAAGAAAAAAATCAAAGTACTGCCGAATTTGTACAATTTGATTTTCAAAAAGTTCATCGAAGACAGATATTTGAAAATTCGGTTAACGAGTTTTGTTCTCGGTCAGTTTGTCTTCCTTAAAAGTATATTTGGTAATATTACGTGTGATTTACAAACGATGAAAGATAGCTGACAAGAAAAAAACCTACAAGGCAGACGTTGTGATGAACATAAAGAATGGTGTGAAAAGAAAATGAAAACCGTTCAAGAAAATAAAAGCAATCTGTTTAATATACCATGTATTTCATAGATAAAAAATTTATTATAATTACCATTTTTAAACAAAAATTTATTTGGCAAGAAAAATGACATCACGTAATAACAATAATCTTAAAATATTTAATGTATTTTAAGACATTTTTCAATTTTTATTTTTAAATTTTTACTCTATCTGAAAAAACCATTAAATTTAAAAAAAATGTATATTCGAGAAATAGTTTTCAATTATAGAAAATTAATTAAATATTTGGGAAAACAACGTATTCAAGAAAAAGTTATTTTTAAATTTAGGAAATGAAAGAAATATTTGGCATCAACAAATGTACAGTGTGCGCTTTCACTGATTGTGTCTTAAACACGTCTAAATTTACATTATCCTAATCGGCAGATCGAAATAGCTTTTATATCGCATTCTTATCCCTTCGGTAATCCTAACGTGTCACTGTTTTTGTTTTTTTTAACATTTCTATTAATTCTTCATTTTTTATATTTATTATTTAGGTATTTTTTATTATTTAGGGAATTGTTCCTATTTTAATTTTTAAATGTAGTTAATTAGCCTTTATCAACCAATCAGGGTCTGCGATATTAGTTATTTTTTTTACTTCATTCATTGTCGCTACCTTCCAAAGATTGCTCTTATAGCATAATTAATTATGATTCAATTAGGATTTAAATTTAAAGTTAATTTTTTTGGTGGAAGTATTTGTGTGAAACCTTCAAACTTAAACTTCATGGTATGTAAATTATGTTAAAGCCGCTGGAGGAATCTTGTTAGCGCTAAATTCGTCATCAATTTTGTTACGACCGAAATATTTGTTTGCCTTCACTCACGCTCGGCTTCACTGGTCTAAATTAACGAGAGTAACTAAATAATGTATGAGGGACTTTCTATCTTAATAGACAGACAGTAGATAATACGTATTTAAGTATCAATAAATCATATTAAGAACGTGTTTACAAAATACGGCCACTTGAGAATGGATATTTTCTAATCGTGAACTCATCAATATGCGTGTAATGACTCCGTTTGTTGTTGTGCAACAAATCGAAAACCCGTGTCTAATCTTGACCCTTTATATTATATTGCACTAACATTAAAAACATGTGTTTTCTATTATTGGGGTAACCAGTTTTATCTATTGTATTTTCTTAAATTTACCTCGATAAAACAATGGTAAATATTAGTATTAATTCATTTTAAATTCGGATTTTGTCCATTGACTAGGCCAAATACCTGGATTGGCTGTGTGTAATGAATTAGTTTTTCACGTTTATGGTAAATAATAAATATGGTATAATTTATTATAGATAGTCCTTTGAACTTACTCATTTTAAGCAATTTTGGCAAAAAATGAGTCGCATAATTCCATTTTGAACATAAAAATATATTAAACCATTGTTATCAAATTAATAAGTATATTAAATGTTGATCTATTTCTTCATATAAAAATAATTATGTATTTCCAGAGTGAAGAAAATGTAAACAAATTAATTTCATGTAAAAAAATACGTCTTAACTCATTAATATTTGAATAAAATTTCAATGACCTATTTACATTTTTGACGAAACACTAAAAATAGATGTGTTTCGTCAAAAATGTAAATGCATCATTGAATTTTCCAATTATCAATGAGTTAAGACGAAAACTTTTGCGATATGAAGATATTTAAAATTTATTTTATTTTATTTATAACGAATATAAAGGAATGGAATAATTATTAAATACAAATGTCAAATTCGAAATTATATAACAATATCAATTTCGTTAAATTTGAGAAACACGCTTTCATGAAATATGGAAAGTATTCAACGATTGTTGGGAACTTGACACAGCTAAATGACACTATACTATAAAAATACTCTTTTCGAATATGCATAATAAGTTAAACATTTTGGAAAGTGCATATTTTTACAAATTTTTACGTTTTTAGTCACTATCCATTTAATAAATTCGGTTCAATGTACTACATGTATTTGAAATATATAAAATATAAGTACCTAAACAGAACTTTCAGAATATATTAAGTATTCACATGAAAGTTTTAAAAAATATTTCATGAATCTGAATACTATAATTCCCCGCCTCATTTGAGCTACAGTATAATTACATCTTTAAAAATATATTATGGTACATATTGAAATTAATTTAATGGATGAAATTAATTAAAAACTACAATGGTGATTTCATTCCTAAAATTAATTATGGAACTGACATAAATAATATTAATCACATATACGAAATATGTTTTTATTTAAAATTGTGAAAGGAGACATTTTGTAATTTTTCTTTTTTAATGGACGATATGTAATTATTGATAGTTAGATATAGATAGTTATTTAATAGATTTTAAAATTTATTTAGCCCTTGAAAATAATGTTTTCATGAATAAATAGTTATGTAATGCTTGGACTTAGTGGCGAATGCTGATTAAATAGTAACCTATATAATGCAATATCAAAGAATAACTATTAATTTTCTTGTTTTAAAATGGCACGAGTACAACCATTCTAGTTACCTAATAATCACCTCACATGGGTGACATTTTTCACCTTTAG
Organism: Druceiella hillmani; assembly: GCA_039881145.1. Taxonomy (NCBI): domain Eukaryota; kingdom Metazoa; phylum Arthropoda; class Insecta; order Lepidoptera; family Hepialidae; genus Druceiella; species Druceiella hillmani. The sequence goes on along the minus strand of JAYKKI010000046.1, from coordinate 16,387,529 downwards.
CCATTTTAAAATACTGGCTACTTTATTACGATATCTCTTTATAGCACATTTCCAAAAGGTCAATTGGCTGATTCCTCGTAAAATATACTTCTATCTAAATAATATTAGGCGGCATTATTTATATATGATAATACCTACATAAATATGAAAACAGAAACTATTACCAATAAGCACCTAATAAATATATGAAAATATTAACAACAGCCATAAAGAAAGGATATACTAGGAAACAGAAAATGCAGTTATAGTGGAGCTTTCCCAGTAAACTAAACTTTTGAGAAAATTGAAATCGATTATAGTTACTGTTTCTATGATCTTGACATAAAAGGAAATATTTTTATCATTATGATTAAAATTAGCACTAGAGTGGATTTGTCTTGGCAAACAAACAATCTAAGAAGATATCCAACCTCGACTTCAAATAAAACGTATTATTTTACCTTCGTACTCCAATGTTTCACGATAATATACTGCGACCCTCAATGTGCGTGAGCGTTTAGCGTACGGAAGACGTCGTAAACAAAGCAACTCCGACCCCCATAAACGTATAATATTAAAAGAAACTGGATACATATGACAAAAATATCACACAAGTCTGCCAAAAAGATAATAGAATCATGCAGCAAGTCGTCTGGAAAGTGAAATCTTGGTAGAGATATGGTCGTAAGACCGCAAATGTGACGGTAATCTCCGCATCAAACGAATCATTTATCTCGCAGTTTTATCTCTTGGGAGCTTCTATGATTTACGATATTTTCTGTCTTCTGAATAATTTATAGGAACAGACTGCTGCTGACATTATTACCCAGCTTGCATTTTAAAAATTTTTCCTTAAACTGTTTTATGTCCGCTGCAGCCAACATTGAATGTTTTATTTTCCACCTGGTCTTATCGCAATTGTGGTAATGATAAGTCACGCCTGTTGTAAAAAAATATACGTTTGCATTATGAAATATAAAGTGAAGTCACGTTTAAATAAATGTATTTTTGGTTTTTAATGCCAAATTTATTTTAATAATTGTTAAAAAGACATTGTCAATAAATATTTTGTACAACTTATTATAACAATTTCGATGGAAGCCAAATAAGCATGTAAAACTAGAAATCAAGAGCAACAGATGCTTAATTTTAGTTCTTTTAAAATAATTTTTTAAAAGACTTATTTTTGTATTAATATATGTCGTATAGTACAAACAGTTGTAAATTAGTGTATCGTACAATTTATAATAACAATAAGAAGGGAAGTTTATTAAAGTAAAAAAAGAAGTCAAAAGCAATAACGGCTGAATCTTTGTTAATTTGCAATAAATTTTAAAATTCTGATTTCTGTATCAATACATGTCATATTAGATTAAGTAGCATAGTCCGTTTTTCTGGCTTAATTAATAAAATACTATTTTACACCCGACTTATTATTACACCCTCCAACATTACGCAAAATTGCCACATGAACTAGTAATAAACTTCGGGCCAAATCTAAAGCTACTCACAATCTGTTACATATTTGCTAATACCACTAATAGACCGTCATTAATATCTCTGCCCAACGACCTGAGTTGTACCTTCTGAAATTTTAACAATGCCAACTATAATTCTCTAATCGAATGCCGCACTCCACGCAACGCCCATAAAACTGAAATAAAAGTATATACGTTAAGTGACTTATGTCTAAAAGGGATCTTACCTTAAATAATTCTGTCACATGTAATATCCCGTAAGTACGATAGTATTAAGCCTTAAGCCAATACGCAATTTTTCTCTCCCTCATCCCTTTATTGAGGCAGTTAGTGGAAGATACTAGTGCCGGGTACCGGGTTCAGCGTTCGTTGGAGTTTAGCCGATTATACGCCGAACATTCTTAAGATTGATAACTCTAATAATTCTCTTTACCTTACGGTGCAACTATGCGAGTTATAAACGCCATTAACGTAACGTAACGTAATATACTGTAACCAGTTAAATACATTTCACTCTCGTCGTTAAACAGAATTGTGTGCTGATTTACGGCAACGGTAAGTTATCGACTACATGGAAAAATTTATGATATTAATATCTATTGTAAATTAAGTTTCCATGTAAAAATGTGTTTTGGTGAATTTATTGCGGGAAATATCATTTAGTTAGCCGAAAAATCAAAGTTAACTAAGTATGGCGGACGACCGCAACAGACCGTCAGAAAGACACCCGTTCAATTATATATCCATTACAATAAAAGATTTAAAAATTTACAGTAGAGATTAACCAAATAGTAACTAAATTAGCTAATAATTTTAGTATCAATATGGACAGTGGAGAGAGACAGAATATAAAAAGAAGGAATAGGGTAATCTAAATCGGAATTTCTTTTTCTGATGACTTTTGAAAACATAAATCGGTATTGCGTTCCGCATCAAGCGTATTCCAGGATTTGGTAGAATATACAATGAAAGAGTACTCGTAGAAGATAGTGTTATATTTATGGATAAGAAGAGTTTATCCTGAGGGTTTCGCTTTTGAATTTAATCTTAAATTGATAAATATATCAAATTGAACATTTAAGCCAGGTCGAATAACCCATTATTCATTTAAAATTATATTTACATTAATTTATTTATGCGTTAAACATTTCTGTTTTCGACTTAAGTATAAGCAAGGGTATTGAACATGTGCCAGCACCAAAATGTAACATGTAGAATACCACCTAGATAACACCTAAAATAGAAAAAAAAACATTAATTTTCTTTTCTTTTTTTTTTTAGATGAAATCAACTATTGCTTAGTTTCTCATGTAACTGTCAAAAGTATAAAGTATTGCTAAATGTCCCATCGTGGGGTACCAACATAGTAATTAATAACCTAAAAATGCGTGATCAAAATCAATCTCTGACCGATTTGAGAAGAACTATTACTGCAAGGAAACGAAAAAGTAAAGGTATATTTTTAATGTCATGGTGTCAATTGAAATATTTTCTTTATCTAATAATGTTTCCTATCTTTGTTTCTAACTATTTTCTATCTTTGGAAATATTTTCTAACATGATTATATAAATTACTTTATATGGAGAATTACAAAGATTTACCAAAGCTACAATGCACTCAATATTATGGAAATCAGGGAATGTCACTTAACAAATCATAGCACACTGCAGACCTTCTGAAGTATCAGTTTGCTAACAATCGCGATATAGCCAAATTTTTTAATACACCGTTTGTCACAATAAAATGTTACACAAAATGTGTTCTTGTTATTTTTATCTCTATTCTTATACCGCTAATGTGTTCTTGTTATTTTTTTAAATCAGATACAATGTGGCAAAAAATATGGTCAAATTTTTATTTCAGTCACAAATTAACATTTAGTACCATACATATAATCGAAAAATTACATGTTAGTTAATGATTTGTTAAAAACTATTTTTTTTAAATATTTTCAGGTTTAGATTAGTTGCGATGTAGGAAACGCCGGTTGTTTAAATACATCTTTGAATCTCAAGGATCATTATACTCCTCACATAAACAATTTCACTTAGCAGTTTCATGTAACAAAATGAGTAATAAATTTAATAAAAATAGAAAACTTCTGTTTTGATAGAGGCGCTGAAGAGAAAAAAAATAACCGTGTGTATATTAGTGAGAGCTTAAAAACATTTCTTATCTACGTTATATTTTTCTAAATATACGTATCATAATAACACTACACTGTAACATATTTACGAAACTTTTCACCAAATCTTTGTGCCCCTTAATATTTTATGTTTTAACAAATACTAGTCACATTTTTCTTGATCGATAAATTTTCCTTCAGATTCAATTTATTAGAATCATTATTAGAAAAAAAATTACAAAGAATATATTTGAATATTATCGTTGAAAATATGCTTAATAATTATTAAACCTCCACTAGACATAGTGCCGGGTACATATAATATAATAAATACTCCTACGGGTACTTCTTCACTCTTTAATTTCCCAAACTTTGGGATACACTTAATGCGGAACGCAACATCGATTTATGTTACCAAAAGTTGTCTGAATAAGACATTCTCGATCGACGACCTTGATTCCCTATCACCACCCCATCCCTTTATTTCCAACCGGTGTCTTTATCCTTTTCCTATTGACACCTATATTATTTCTTAATTTTGTTACTATTAGGTTAATCTTTACTACATAATCATATTTTTAACAATTTTTTTAACATCTTACTGGCGGTCTGATGAGGTCGTCCTTAATACTTTGTTCTCAATTCGGTTCGGTTAACTGGAGGAGATTGCTAGTATAACAATAAATTCGTCAAACATATTTTTATGTGGAAATGTAATTTAAAATATATATTAATGTCATAAAATTGTATTCTTTCTCTATCTAAACTATAACTTACCTTGACCGTGAATCGCATCCATTAAGTTTTACGACGAGAGTGGGATGTACTTAACTAGCTATCGGACATTCAAGTTAATAACGTTCATAACTCATGCAGTTGCATCGTAACGCGGTGAGAATCATAAGCATTATCAATCTTAAGAATGTTTGGGTTATAATCGGCGAAACTCCAACGAGTGCTTAACTCAGGATCAGCACTTGTATCTCACATTAAAACTGCCGTGATAAAGGAATGAGGGAGAGTAAAATCGCATATTGGCTTAAGGATTAATGCTATCGTATTTACGGGATATTGCAAGTGACAGAAATGTTTACGATATTGTTAACATAAGTTGCACAATATATTAAATAACAATTGTGATATAATACGACATACATTTATACGGAAATGAGTCTTACAAATTTATTGTTAAGACGAGGAAAAAGCAAAAATTCCGCGTCCACTGCTATTAATTTCTTTTTTTTTTTTTTTTTTAAATATAAGTCTCTTAAGGTTTATTACTTTATTTCGTATAAATAGGCTTGTATCGACTAGAGAGTTTTAGTTTTCGGCACCAAAATTTCATAAATTAAAGCTCAGATCGTTCGATAAAGATTTTAACGGCGGATCGTTATTGTATTAACAAATCCGTGACAGACTGTGTATAGTTGTTGTTTTACCCTAAAATTTATTATGAGTTTATATAAAAATATCCCGTGACGTCGTCTGGATATAAAATTGTTTTGTTTGAATTTAAATCGACAAACGAGTTTTGTTATTGAACATAATGGGATATTTAATATAAACATCAGGCTTTTAAAAATGTATTGCTAATAAATAAAAATCAATTACTCGCTCGGCTTCCCTCCGAATTGTTATCATAAGTTATACAATATATTAAATAATGATTTTTATATAATACGACATACATTTATACAGAAATGAGTCTTACAAATTTATTGTTAAGACGAGAATAAAAGCAAAAATTCCGCCTCCACTGCTATTAATTTCTTTTTTTTTGTTTCAATGACATTAAGCATGTTCGTTCGGCTTCCATCTTAATTGTGGTAATAATCGTTCGACATATTAACAGTTTTTTAACAACAGTTACATTAAATATGATAGTTAAAACTAAGAAAACATGCTTATGTTAATATGACACGACTTTATATTTCACGGTCGTAAAGATATTTTTACGACACGCGCGACTGATATTATTACATGAATCAAAATAACTTATGGTGAAAAATTTAATATAAAATTTTGAGCGCTACAACCATCAAACTTCCTCATAAACTAAAAATGTAAAAATGAAGGCTGCATAATAATGTCCACAACGGTAATTGCTCCGATAATTTATCCGTGAGAGGAGAGAAATCATAAATCATTGAAGCTGCAAAACGATAAAACTGCGAGATAAGCAGTTTGGTTGATACGAGGATTACTATCGCATTCACGTTCCCAAGACTTTATCTCTAGCAAGATTCCATTATGCAGACGTTTCGCTGCATGATACTGTCATGTTTTTGGCGGATTTGTACGGCATTTTTGTCTTATGTATCCAGTCGTTATGGACATTAGAGGTTTATGAGGGTCAGGGAAGCTTTGTTTACGACGGCCGCCGTATGCTAAGCTAAACACCCGTGCGCCTTACCGGTTGCGGGACCTATTTCGTAAAGTACTATGAGGAAAAGGTAAAATAATACATTTTATTTTAGTCATGAACATACGTCTCTTAAGATTATTTGTTTAGCTGAAACGCATTTTGGGATTATGCTGTTACACAGAAACTACAAGATATAGTATTATTTCTACTTCATTTAAATTTTTTACCACGAGCTAGCTTTTGTTGTTTGAAGACATTCAATATGTCTTATCTCTCTTTACTATCTTTGCTAAGTGTGCACCGAAGATGTCATAAAACGAAACCTAGGTCATGGTAAAGAATTTAAATAAAGTAAAAATAATACTATATCTCGTAGTTTCATTTAACTGTGAATAATGCATTTCTAAGATATTAACGCCAAATATACTCAATATTATATTGTTACATAAATCTGCTGTTAGCGCTAACATTATCCTTTACAACAAATATGTTCCCTGTTGAAGAAAAATAACAAGAACCATGACTGCTATAGATTCCAATGTTCTCATAAGTAAAATATATTTGGAGCTCCAATAGCTCAACTATAACTATAATTTCCGATTCGTGGAATATCATTTATTTATGAAGTTTGTTAATATTTTTAACAAGTTATTAATTTGTCTTCGTAAATATGTAGGTATCCAAATATGTGGACAATGAGGCCTAATATTGTTTATCCGGATGGAAGTTTGTTTTACACAGATTCAGCAATTTGATATTTTGCGACTGTGATATGATATATTATAATGGAGTAGCCAACACTTTAAAATGGCTATAGGTGAAAGATGTCATTATTGGTGATTAGGTAAATAGTACATTTGTAATCGCATAAATTTAAAGTATTGTATTTTGTCGGTTATTGTCTAAAGTGCAATAAAGTGGGAGAATTTTCAAACCTTAGATATGTATTAATAATTATGTATTGCCCAACAAAAATAAAAATGTACAAACATTTTCCCTACGTATTGGTCTTACGTTTATCGGTTTCATTATTATTTTTGGTACAGAAATTATTTTTATACTTTTTAATTCACATTGTTAATTAAATTTATGGCAGTATCTACTATAAAACATTTTTAAACATAATAGGATTCACTGTGGTATTAAGTCCATATGTGCATGCACGCACTCGCACACGCACATATGTACGCACGCACGCATGCACGCACGCACGCCCACACGCACCTATGCACGCTCGCAAGAACGCACGCAAGCCCGCTCGTACGCTCGCAAGCACGAATTTATATACATATAGATTCGCATTTAAGTTAAAAAAACAGATTTTTTTCGAATTTAATGAGTCAAAAGTGTAAATGAATTTTCTTTTCCATGCCTCAAATTAGACAGAGAAATGCATCCTTCATATTAAGAAAATGTTTTTTACAAGTATTTAATAGATTAATAGAAATCTAGGCAATGGATACAATATATTGAATGGAATTTACTACATATAAACTGATAAGAGAAAAACGAATCTGTAAAAACCCATACTTTCCTAAATCTGTAGGTTTATAAATATTTTCTATATAAAACACTAAGCAGTATTTTTATACTCTCATATGGTTTACCCATGTTATATTATAGATAATCATTAAATGCATTCTTTTATTTAATGAAAACATACTTCTCACACTTTTCTCTATGCGGAGTTGACGAATCTTTGTAAAAGAGAATGAAATAATTATTAAATACCTTCATATTGTAAAAGTTTATGTCTTTCCACATAAATAGCATGATAAAACTTATTAATTAGTTTATTTTTTCTGAATAATTTGATATGAAAATGATATGATTTTGATAAATTATTTTGAAAAAATTCCAAATTTCATGCATATACTGATTTAATTATATTATAATTGAAATTTTTACAATAAAAACAGTATTTTGCATCTAATTTTTCTACAAAATCACTAAAAACGGGTAAGTTCAAAGGATTGTTTCTAGATATTTATTAAGGCTAATTTGAAATGCGAAAAAAAGTGAAATCCTCATTTTTCCTTTTTTAAATGACATTAACTAGATTTTTGGTTACATGTGTTTACGTTTCATTAAGTAACCAATCGATGGGAATCTGGTGCAATTGGAAGTTGGTCATGACATTGTACATGTTATAGTATGAAAAAAACAGTCCCAAGAAAACATGGTATCTCAAATAATTCAAATGTTCCTCTTTAGATATGCGACAATGTCTATTGGTTTGAGTAGAGGCGGAGATGGCGCCACAACTTCATTTACCCTCTCGTTCCTCCACCTTCCGGGTGAAATAATTAAGGCGATATCGTGCTACGAGGACGACTGTCCCTGTTTTGGAGGTTATGTGGAAGTAATTTCGCTTTTAACTATTTCTTTAAATGTTTGTATTTCAATCTATTCTATAATGATATATATGTTATAAAACAAAATTATTTCTTATGTAGTATTTTGTGAAATAGTTTCATGTGAATTATCAAAAGTTTTAAAATTTAGGAGCTATTTAATGGAGGTAAGATATAACATTTTTGCCGGGAGGGGTATAATTTGCTTATAAAAAAAAAGTGTATGAAAAAATAAAAAACAGGGCTGAAGAATTATTTATGAGTTATTTTGTCACCAGATGGGTTTCAAAAGTATTTATTGCGAATAAGTTCGCATAATCAAGATCTAGTCAATTTCAAAATTTGGTTAAAAATTGCTAGCCTGAACTAAGAAATCATATTATATATATATATATATATATATATATATGTATATATATATATATATATGTAAATAAATGTATATATATATATATATATATATATATATATGTATATATATATATCCCAATGTAGTGTATGCGTGTATAGAGTCAAAATTCACACATTTACTCACTCACATAGGCAAAAAAATCTTATAAGCACCACGTCAGTTATATCGTATAGCCGTTGGTGTGAGTAGACATGCTGGTAGCTGACCCATTTTAGTGTGTATGAAACTGTGAGATACCTCGTTACAAGACGTGTTCCACAATTGACGACGAGCCAAAGGTACCTATTGATTATTATTTTAGGGAAAAGGAATGAAAAGGTGAGTTCAGGTAGAATGTAATATACTTGTTTGACCATGGATATGGTAATCATTTTAATTATAAGTACTTACTAAAAACAATATGGTAATCAAATTTAGCATATTTAATGATCATCTTGTACTCTGACCACGTGCAATTTATAAGGCACGTGGCTCTAAATTGTGCAATATAATGAGATCACATGAAGCTTTCCGCATCCAAATTTTTATAAACAATAATTGAATAAACAAAACCCGAATTTGAAAAATAATTGAATAACCAAAAGATAAAATAATTGAATAAACAAACTTGAATTTTAGTTATAAATATATTCACTAGCCGTAGACGCGACGACTTTACAGTGACAGTTTTTATTCATATGATTTCGTATTTTTAATTATGCATCTTTATCTTATTAGCTTTGCCTATATAAATGTAACAAATAAATAATTTTTCCTTTTTATTCACCGTTTGACAATGCGATGTTCGGACTTTTGTTATTTCCTTAGCGAATATTTCGACATACCTAGTTGGCTATCCTACCATTGTAACGATGAAGAGTCGATTAAGGTCTAACGTTTGGTTGCCAGGAATTGACAAAGATGCTGACTATCTAGTTAAAGCCGGTAAAGGGTGTACCTTGGTGGTTTTGCTCAACCCTCCAGTACCTATAAAGAGACATGAACTGCATTTGGGACCAAGGATAGATGTGGCCATGAACCTTTCAGGACCACTCCCTAGCAATGGTTATTTAATTATTTATTGGTAATTATCGACTATAACAGCTGATACAAGAAGGTGAAAAAGACCAAGGTTATCACAAGTGACCAAATAATAAACGTATTTAAGGAAATTTTTAAGTAGACTGGGTCACTCCGTATCCATAACAGCTGAGAATAGAGAAGAGTTTTTAAACGGATAATTTCTAGAAAAATAAAGAGGATGCAAAATTTACTTTTATAATACAGTGCTTTATTGATCTCAGATAAATGGAGAGGTCAAACAACCAATTTGTAGTCGTTTTAAAATGTCCCTACTATTTTAAAACGACTACGAATCGGTCATACCGAGAAAAGCGATTTTAAAAACATTTATATGAATATCTGATGATGTACAACAGCACACTTTACTTGGTCACTGGCCAAGCATCAGTAGAGTTTTTTTTACTAAGACAAAGACGAGATAAAATTTCATCTTTAGAGAGTGCAAGTAATAATATGAATGATTCAGAGGTAAGAGATAGAGAAAGTGTCCAGAAGGAAACAAAATAAAGGGTATGGTGCAAGGAAGCGGAAAGTTGTTGAATCAGATATAAATAAGGGTGACAAAGTGCATGTAAGGAATACAGAAAAAGCAAATAAATTGGTATCAAATTTTGACAAAACTCCATATAATGTAGAAAGTCAAGATAGAAAATCAGAATGAATAAGAAATCCTAGAGGAACAAATGTGGAAAATGTCTGTTATTTCTTTCTTGATTTTTGTTCCGAAAATACTTGTTCCATAAATTGAGATGACTTTGTTTTCTGAACTAGATAATAAATTTGTTATATATAATAGAAAATATTTAATGATACGCGTTATATTTGATGAAATATTTTTCCTTTAAAGACAATAAAAGATGAAATATTTGATGAAATATTTTTCTTTTAAAGACAAAAGAAGAGAAAATAGATTTTGAAGTTCATATTAGTCATCACTAATATGAACTTCCTGGAGTAATGAAAATTTAACAATACCTAATACAATTAACCCCAAAGAGAGCGCATATTTAAATTTATTGAGGAACAATGCTCAAATCGCTCGGGTGTTAAGTAGGTGCAAAATAAACATTATCATGGATATTTTAAATTCAGTGACATCTGGATTATTCGTTACATTTTCCCAACAATATTTGCATGAACTTCCAAAAATTCTGTTTTTGAACCCAGTTTTAAGATCACTATTTAATTTTTGCATATTTTATGGTATATAATATTTAAAATTATGAAAAAAATGTTTTATGATGCACGAAACGATATATGAAATATGCATATATATATATATATATATATATATATATATATATATATATATATATATATATATATATATATATATATATATATATATATATATAATATTTATTATTGTAAAATCTGATCTTCACTTTTTACAATAATAACCTTTTAAGTCGCACGATATAAACATAATTACAAACAATATAATATGCCCTCATTACTAAATTCGAATGACGCTACCCGGAAAATACATGATTCACGAAACAGTCATTTATTCGGTTGTCAAAAAAATAATGAAATTGGAATTACAAACTGGAAGTAGTGCAAATCCGGATTGCGACATTTCGAAAATTGAATATCATTTTAATTTGGGGGTATCTCCGGCTCGCGAGGGGCGCGTCTAAATCGCTCAGCCTCCCTCGCCTGACGCTAAATTTTAATCTTTTTAGCGGATGATAACATTTTTTACGCCCGTTGGCAATAAAATGATTTAGGGTATATTATCTTTAAAGCAGGCGGGCGATATTTTGTGATTATAATACGAGTACTTAAATTATATAAATTATGAGTTATTGCTTGATGTTAAAGTTGATTACTGTTTAATTAATCCATTTTTAATTAATATCAATAACAATTCAATAAAGGAAATAAATTTTTCTTTTATATGTTTTCAATAGTATTTTAAACTTCATTCAACTCTAGGCTGATATGTATCAGTTCACATCATTGTGTAATTGGAAATCTTTCTGTAATCATTTTTTTCTCAAACTTAATAGTTATTGTATATATAGCCTAAACATATTGTAATATATTACACGATAATTATTAATTCTTCTTTTCTAAATTTGAAACTAGTTTTATCAGAAATGCATTTTATCTAAAAATATATTTTATCGGATTCCGTTAAAGCTCTGATTGGGGCAGCAGTATAGAATGATAAATAGTAGATTTGATGCGAAAAAGCTTTTATGCAAATTTCCTTCAATCCGAGCTTTACATTTTGCACTCGGCTGGCTAATGTTGAATACATATATATATGTATAATGCCTTTCCAAGTTTTAAATTAATTTCGAAGTATCTGTTTCTCAATGGCGAATGTCATTATGTGAAAAGTGAGTGTTTTTATATAGATATTTTTAAGAGGTCACACCAAAAATGTATAAGGACGATTACGATTTTAAGAGTCCATGTATATGAATGTGTGAATATAGATATTCCATCTTAGGGACCAAATTACTGGAGTGTTTGTACAAATGAGCTTTGGTGGATTTATCTTAATATTAAAAGTGTCATAGGCTGTATAAAAATACGATATGGCCCCATAGACAACTAATGTTACGAATTTTAAAAAAATTGCAGTTTTATCTTTTATATTACATCGAAACGGGTACATTAAGGGTATGTGCGAAAAAATTACATTGAACTCAAAAATGTTTCCCTGGAAATTAGTGAGCACAATTAAGTTGAAATAAACTAAGCTCCTTTCAAGTGAATAATTGTAAAAAATCAAACTGATGTTTTTTTCTTCTTACCCGATCACGGCGAAGCAAAAAAGGATAGTAATTTTAACCATCTATATGTTTCGCGGAGGAAAAGTCTATTACAAATTGTCATCAGAATATTTCTGACTAAAACTTCCAAATAAAAGTTTGAGCAAAATTAAATCCGACCATGAAAAATGGGAAATAAACTTTAAGAATTTTTGCCTGTCATTAAGTATTTAGGAATCTTACGATTACAAAAAATGAAAATGGAAAATATATCTCAGGATAATATTGTTTATTTCCTTAGTCTAAAATCTGATTACCGTGTACCATTTATAATAAATTAGACCTTCAACTATGGAAAAAACAAGATTATAGTGTGAAGTATTGTCCATTTAAATGTCTTTAATATTAAAATATCTAGGTACTTCATTGTCCATAAAAGCACTTAAAACCTATTTCTTTTCTCTTCTTAATCAGATTTAAGTTCTCTTAAATTTTATTTTATTAATACCGGCCCAAGTCAACGTGTAAAACGAGGTGCCCGGCGGTATGTTTTGTTTCATAATGTCAATTACCGACAACCTTTGGCGACGAACGAACATATCGAAAATGTTAAAAAAATTAATTTGTATACATGTTTATACACCTACAGTATTTACATATAAACCCGGAATGATTAAAGCCTACACAGAATATTACTTAAAGGCGGATACTTTGATTTTGATATTCGTACGTCCATCGGCTTGTCCGTCTTTAGATTGTCATTTTATACATAGTTATAAATATATTACAAACCCCTCTTTCCATTTGTCTTTCATATTCTTAAATTTTAAAAAAACCACATACCAACCCTTTTGTTTTTTTGAATAGCCACATAAATAACCATAATCAAGTTCGTTAAAAAGTTTCATACATTTAAATTATTTTTCTATTTGTAGGAATATTTTTATGTACTAGTTTCTACATACACAAAACAAAAAAAATCTGTATGTTCACTTATAACTAGACTTTAACTAGCTGGGCTTTAAAGAAATGTTTATTTGCTATAAAAGCCGTTTATACAAAAAGGTTTTCAGATGCAAAATATTGACATAGACGCTAAGTTTATAAAACTGTGTAAATAGGCACAAGATATTATGGATATCACATTAGAACGAGGAGAGAGAGTTTTTGGTTTATCAGAGATTTGTTCAAATTCGAGCGTCAATCATGAAAATTGTGAACATCACAATTTCTAACCGAGTGGTGCGTGTGGAAAAACCAATTTTTAGGGAAATCAATCGAGACAGTACAAATTATGCATTTTTGTAACTGGTTTCCGTTAGAAATGATTATATGGGAATATGTTATTGACTAAAAGACTAAACCCTATTGTGGTAATCAAAAATCACCACATAATAAATATATTATATGCATAGTTTTGTAATAAATTTTCTGAAACTGTAAATTAATTATCAATATAATAACTAATATAATAACTGACCCTCAGCTTATCTTCCTTCAGATTATATAGATGCAATTATAATATATTTTAGTTAATTTGAAAACATAGCACAGAATTTGCCTTTGTCTGCAATTTTTCCGATGAATGGTTTAATCATTTCCCGTCCTGAATAACTATATTCCATTATTATGCCGTTTTTGATATCACATATAGATTCTGCGCATTGAAATTTCTATCTTAGGTACTATGTAATGTAGACATGATAATTCCATTAAGCAAACATTTTAAGTGATGACAATAAAACATGATTCTGATTATTAAAAAACAATTTCTTTCTTGTTCTCTAACTGTTCCATCCATGACAGTAAAGGCGATAAAAATCGGTTTGTTATTTTCCATGATGAAATTGTTAACCAACCTGTCGATTAGGTATGCATCTAGAGACGCTGTTTTTATATGATTGGCTTTAGCATATTCGGAGATGGGTGGAAGGGCATATTTTTTGCGGACATCTTTAAAAATATTTCTAGAAAAATCACAATGATATAAATGCTTAACAAGTATTTTTGGAGTTTATGTAACTTGCTTTGTCGACTGATATAAGAAACAACACAAGAAATTTAAAAATCATTAGTCCTCTACTTATTTTACCTCAACTAAAATATCTACGTGAATATTTTTAAGTTCTAGGGGGAGGAAATAAACTCAATCCTTTGACGATTGGATTTGGTGGTTTTTCATAATATTTTAGTAGTTATACATATATTGTTAAAATGTCTACAAAAATACTTTTCTTATCTCAGGAAGCTCCTAAGCATGAAAAGTCAAGATTAAGAAAAAAACGACATTACGAGAAATGTACCTAAAGTTTACGAGGAAATTATAGCAATGTTTTTGACTCATTTACGGTAATTTTAACCTATGAAATGTATACTAAGCAATCGATTTATATTACTTTTCTTCTAATGTATACTGGTTGTGACTGACGGTTGCACACAAGTAAAAAATATTAGTTATGTTGCTCTTCACCCACGAAAACTAAACGGCTACGCACTATTCGCCAAATCACTTCGCTCATCGGAATCGGGAGTGCATCGGCAGAAATACTCAAGATCAATCAATATGTAAGCCGGTCTCACTCTGCATCACACTGCTTGAATAGTATTCCCAGACTTCTGTTATATCTTTTTCTTAACTCCATAACCATGAATCGATGACAGAATGATTATAACGGTCAATGAATTTTAATTTTTAAAGAAATAATTAATAAACAATCTTATATTATTCGATATTTTTTAAAAAATGTGGCCTGATATTTATTACATATTCTATAAAATATAAGATCATGAATGAAACTCGAAAATATCTAGTTTTATGAATATTATTAATAAATGAATATTATTCTATTCTATAATATAATTATTGAATGTTATTCTGAAAACTGCTTGCTATTTTTTACCAAATGCCGATAATTTATAAACGAACCCTGAATGGTATTCTACGAAATACCACTGAATGGTATTCTGCACTGTTATTTTTATTTATAAAGGCCATAGTTATATTTTATTGTGCTAAGATTGACGTCACTTACATCAGACTTTTTATTTAAGGTTTAAATTTTTTCTTATAATTTACAGAGTATTAATTGAATACCTAAATGCACATCAATCACATTCGTGCTGTATATTTTTTATAAGTCATTTCATTTATGGATAAGCATTAATGGTGTACATTTACTGTAATTTGATCAACAGAACAGTTGCAAATATTTTACATTTAAACCAATATACACCGATCGTGCAATAAATATAGAGGTCGTTTATAAACATTCACAGGGCCGTAAGTGATAAAAATAAGAATTTTTGATTACTTATTTGTATATTTCAGGACAGAGTTATTATTTTTAAAACATGGCTAGAATACATTTTTCAGTTATTCATCAGGTGAATATAAAAAAGTCTGAGTGACATGAAGAGACTATTTAAAATCGTCATATCGTCAATGAAACAGAATTTAATTCTCGGAAACTAAATTAACATTACTAGACATAGCTATAATGTTAATGATAAACACCACGCTGAAATGCAACCAAAATGGAATCATTAGAAACTATTAAGAAGCAAATGTCATTTATTTATTACTTTCATTCTAAACACAATTGAATGAGATCAATAATCTTACTCGTTAAAGCAAAGTAAATAGTTGTGGTTGATTTCTACCTTAATAAAATTAGTTTTTATAACAAACTTGCGGATACATAAAATAAGGCCTAAGTCAGAAAGACTCAGTATTATAATAATAGATTGATAAAGGCAAATATGGCGGCCGTTGTTTAATTTTTTCAATATTGATAATTAATCATTTCATTTGATTTACTAAAAATCATAGACATAAAAGCAATTTTCCTAAAACTAAAAAGTTATTTGTAATAATCGCAATCGTTTAATATTATATTTTTGACTAATTATGTATTTTATTGATTGCGGTGAAATGCAATCTTAAAACGTTTATGTTGTTTTTAAGATTTCACTCAACTCGGAAGATAAATCTTTTGAACACGGAATTTTCTCTTTGTACATTATAAATACGTTCATGAGTTTTTACTTACGGCGATATGTTAAAACTAAGTAAAATATTATCTCTTAAAGTTTTACTTATTAAAGTATCACCTCAAAATTAATTCTAATGATTTGGTAGTTTTAAGATCTATACATATTATATTTAATGTTTTAACATATATATTTATGTTAAAACATTAAATATCATATGTTCTATTTTTTCCGATCATTGTCCACCATCTGTGTTGCACGTTATTCTATTCCTATATTTATAAGATACTAATTGTTACAACATCGTGTAACCATCGTGCTCCGCTATGCCCTCTTTTGGCTAACTAAAATGTCCTATTTACTTTAATTTTCAATGGGAGGAATCGTAATCATTCTTTGTTCAAGAAAATGTGTTATAGTATATTGTTTGACTTATAACGTCGAAAAAGCTATGAGTTTTCCTAAACTATGACTATCCCTAATACGAATAGATGTACACATGAATGATACACAAAGAGGCAATTTTCATATTGATCCCTTTTTTTACAGTCTATATAACAGTCTTTTAAGTAATTGCCATCATTGGAAAATCTCGATTTTTCAAAATTATAATTTTTTCCAGTAATATTTTCACCCAAAATTAAATATAATACATATTCAATTTGTCTCTAGATCAAAATTTTAATGAATAATTTTGTAGGACAACCAATGTTAAATAATTTTAACCTGATTTAATAAGTATAACAGCTTAAATTACTGTCATCCGTGAAATTCAGCAAAACTGTGGCTTTTCTATAGAGACCCTAGGAACACGAATCTGCAACGTAGTGCTAGTTGTGACTATCTGCTCATCTATAAATAATCGCATCTATTAAATCTGAAACAACTCATTAAATTTTTAAATATATAGACAAGTTAAAACTGAAGGCGTTTAATACAGAACTTGTAATTACTTTAATTTATTTAACAACGTATTGTTTAATTTTAAATTAATTTTTACTTAACTTAGCATAACTTTCTATAAATTCACTAGCATTTTTGCTGCAAAAATTATTAAAATTTGTAATAGTACAATTATCGTTGCATTGCTCCTAATATATTTCATATAATACTATTGCTATTGCCTTTAATCATGAAAAACAATAACCTTTAAAATAAATTTATCAGCCTCAACCTTTTTAGGGAATTTTAGTAAATTTACTAAAGACGGCAATAAGTAAAAACCAAAATAAAATATTGTACGTTGAACGAGGTTAATTAACAACGCGCCGAGTGTATAATAACTACTTGCACAGTGTTAACAAACGAGTGGGGTGCGCGCGATGCAACGGCTTAAACACACGCTCAGCTCGTCAACCCACGCCTCTTACGAGATCAACTGCAAACTTTGAATTAAACTAGCGACAACAGTAAAATACCGCTCTCGTAGTTTTAAAAAGGGATTATAAATGTATAATATGTTATAGAATTATATTAGTCGATTTTTGACACGGCTAGCATTGAAATCGGATTTGATTGCAGAATATTTCAATTTATCAGTTCAAGGAATCGTTGAATGTTCGTTTTAGTCGGTGAAAACTTGTATTAGAATAATAAAAAAATGTGTTTTTATTTGATTTGTGGTAGCTTCAAAACATGATTTCACGCGTATCGTTCCCAAACAAGCGCATTTCATTTATGTAGATGGCGTTATTTATATTCAACAATTGTTTCGAAAATTTTTGGATAATTAACTACATATTCACTAATCGTGATCTATACCTTTGGATAATGTGGTCACCACTGTTGTATGTTGGATTGATAAAAACCTTATGGTCTTTGATAGTGCGATGCACCCGAAGTCATGGGTTCGATTTACGACCGTCCTTTAAGTGGGTTTGGAGTTTGGAGTCACATAAAATATTAGGAGAGAAGTTGTCGATTTACACCTATCAATAGACGAACATAGTTTTGGTACAGGTACGATTATGGGAGAAAATGAAAATTATACTACAGTCCCTTAGCTCCATGTCCTATTTTAACTGAGGAGCAAAAAATCAGGATGAGTATTTTAATGATTATTACTTTATGTACGTACGTAGAAATGGATTTTTCCTCGTAGCTCTTAAACTGCCTGATAGATTTTTATGCATATGATGTTATTTAAATCGTCTTAACTATGATATTATCAGTGATGTATAGGGTGTAATTTTTTTAATAATTTATAGGATCAAAAGTTCTTAACGCTCGTTTTGTTCCTTTTACTAGACGGGTTTTAGTTTTTTTTCAATTTGGTTTCATTAAATTTATTCTTTTTTGGTTCAGAGTGTTGTTTTACTAATAAATAAATAAAACGTATAATCCAATACTTTATATATTTTACAATACTTCTAGTATACAAATAGCTTTCCGTGACATAAAATTTAATCAGATACTCCATCCAAAACTGTAATATATTTTTTTTGCATTTCTTATAAATTTTTAAAAAAAGTTATTTATGCAAAACTGTATTTCGTATCAAATAATTAAAGTTGTCAAATAAATAAACGCACTAGTGAAAGAATAGTTTTTATTGACACTTGTATAAATACATTGTGTCTCACATTCAAGTATGAATATTACAGTTTTGACGGAGAATTTCTTTATGTATTTATATTACCACGGAAGACTATTTGGTATTAACAAAATAACCCTTCTGAAGGTAGACACAACAGATGGCCATTAAAAAAACAAGCAACTACTTTCTGATGAACTCAATCCTTCAGAATAATACCAAAGAAAGTTACAAAATAAGCTTTTTAAGATAGACATTTGTTCGGTAAAATATAAAGCATAGAGCAATAGTTAGAAAACAGTAGTCTTTTTAAAAACATTGCTTTTAATCTTTTCGACTTATTACAGACATTATATACGAGTATACCAATCAAGTTAGACCTAGACATCGCTTATTTTCTTTTTAGATTAATATAACATTACTTTCAAAAGCAGATTTGTTTACTATTTTACATACAGTGTACATAATATGTTCAACTATTAATGTACTAATAACATTTTTATCGTATCAAAATATTTCTAAATAAATATTTACCTTGGCTTATTTTTTATTTTAGACAAAATCCTATAAATGTGTAGAATTCTCCCCACGAATGTTTCTTATATATTTAGACACTCGTAGCCATTTAAGTATTCATACCTTTTCTAGTTCCATAACATATATACATTACCTACTTTTTAATTTTACCCAACATTTGTGTTATAACACCTCCTTTTATGCTAAATTTGAAGGGTTTTTGAACATAGCAGCAAGTATCTATTATTTCTAATATAATAACGGATAATAAACTCTAGCTCAAGCTCTATTATCTTGTGGAAGAAAAAATCACACAATAGCCATTTTGTTCCGTTATTTTCAACATAGAATAAATCCCTTACGTGCCTTTTCCTAAAGTTAATAAATTTGTAATAAAAGTTAAATTTCTTATGATTAGTTTATTTCTTTTACAGAAGAAGGCAGCGTACAAATTCATATGAAATTTAGCTATATTTTGTGATTTTACCTTATTGAAAATTAATATATTCAATATATCTAATGACATAATATTTTCTACGCACGTAGCAGTAGTTCTAGAGATATAAGAGCTCAAATTTACATACAATCTATAGCTTCGTTCTCGGGGCAAGAATTTTATTGACTTTAAAAGAACTTTACGTTGTCTAACATATTTTACCAAGAACTTAATGGATTTAAAAAGCAATTATAGATACATAATATATCTTAGAATTTTTCTCTATAACGATAGAATTAGTAATAAAAAATAAAAGCAACGAGTTTAAGTTCTGTAGCATAAGACGTAGAAAGGACAGGCAGAGGATTTAAGTTTTAAGTATTATTTTCCTGGTACTATATTCGAATTAACATCCCAATATGCAATTTTTTTATTGAAAATAATGTAACTAATTATATTAAAAATTTACACAAATGCTGGTAAAATTATTCAACATTTAAAAAAACGTGATGTGCAATGGAAAATATTGTTAAATAAAACACTCGAAAATAAATCAGTTTTACATAATTAGAGAAAAATCTAAATGGAACAAATATCAATGTAATTCTGTAATAATTTTAGGGCTGTAATGATTTTTATGCCACGTGGAAAATGTCTGCTTTACGTTAGGAAAAAAAGTTATATTTCGCTTCAAATTACAATTTCTTTATTATGCGTTGTAATATAAGAAAAAAAGAATGCAATTTATAAATAACTTTCGATTTCCGAAAATAATAGAAGAGTTTTGATGTCTGGAAGTGGCTGAAATATATTACCATCAAAACTAGTGTTACTTTTACGCATTTTGAAAAGCGTTTCGTTAATCGCAAATGATATACATTAGACTAATTGTTACATTGCTGTCTTAGTCATCATCATCAAGACTAGTGTAACTTTAACATATTTAGAACGGCGTTTCGTTAATTGCAAATTTATATATATAATAATTGCAAATCGCAAGCGCTGATAATGATGTTTCTAGTTGTGCTGAAATTCAGTGCAATCAAGACTTATTTAACTTTTACACGTTTAGAACAGCGTATATTTAAGCGGAAATGATGGTCAATGGACAAATTTTTCTAGTGCTCTGCAAGTACTGATAAATATTGCTGTTTCTATTTTTCAAAAAGTAAATAATACGTTAAATTCAAAATCATAAACTTTCGCTCATATATGAACGATGTCAAAATGTACCTAAAAAAATTTCGACTTTCACGCATTTATAAGAAAGTGTCAAAATATCCTGACATGAATATAAGATTAATCTCCGTTTATAGAAATATTTGGATTCATCTATTAAGTCATCAATTCCTTTCCAAAAATTCCATTAGTCTATTTAAATCATCCACTTGTTATTCGAAGTACACGTTTTAATGTGGCGACAATTTCTTTATCCTAATATTAAGATGCTATTTAAGAGTTATGGATTATATCAGATGAATGATAAAAAATAATGAAGAGCTGTGAAGATTTCAGACAAGGAAAACATTGTGAGTTTATGTTTGACGCGCTTGGATATGCTCTTAAATTAGATTTTGTGCATGTATCGCATCAAATATCACTTGAATATTTTAAACTGACATATTATATAATATCATTAGTGCCATGTTTGTTTGTGGACAATTTATAAATTTATTTTCTATCGATGGTCACTCATCAGAAAATTATTGAAAATTATCCAACTGAAGAAATTTAACTTTTTGCATTAAATATTTTGATATGTTTATTTGATGACTTGCGACCTTATTACAAAAAAAAGTTTTTAACCCAGACATTTAATAACAAGACAAATGGAAAATTCTCAAAACTTCCTAATTAATGAATAGAGAGTAAAACGGAAATATAAAATATCCTAAACTAACCGCACAACGAAAGACGAGTTGTGAATTCCCCACAGAGGACTCACAACTCATCTTTTGTTGATTGTGGCCGTTCATCACGCTGCGTTGTGTGTGCGCATATAGTTCACAAATGCATCTGAAGCCATTGTGAATATATAATTAGTTTTTTATGCCTATTGTTTTAACCACCAGCTTCTTCATTATATTCCTTTAGATATACGTTTGGTATTAATACCCAAAAATATAATGTATCATTCTCAGAAAACACAAGGTTTTTTAAAGTCTGTTCTTTTTTATACGTAAATTACCTGGGTCTTCTACTCACAAAATTCACATTTATTTGATATACATAGTTTCTAAAAGTTCATCGCTGTATGGATTCTTAAATAATTATTTAAATAATTTACCGCATAGCTATTTAACACCATGTGACAATATATTAACAAATGTAAGTGCAATAACGATAACTCAAATTTAATCAGAGAAGAATTTTTAAAAATTAAGGAAGAAAAAGAATATCAAATTTTGATTAAAATACACAAAAAAGCAAAATTTTTGGTTCCAAATCCTGAATCTGGCTAGAAACTGATTACAAATTAATAAGTACAATTTGTTTTTCAAACATTGGAACTAAATATTAAGAGAACTTGATAATTAAATCAAAAGTTTAGAAGTCACCAAAGCATATATAAAAAAATGGGTTGTCAAAGTCCGTAGAAATGTTTTGTACAGTATTAATATATATTTCAAACCTGATTAACTTTTGACCTGAATATTCTCGAAGACATATTTTTAAACAGATACTTTGTATTTCACATATCAGTGTTACTTAGCATCTATGTTTGTTTACAGGAATGAAACGACGTTTATTGAAAATATTTTAACTGCATTTAATTTTTTAATTTTTTTCAAAGATTTTAACAACTATATTTGTAGTTTTGTTTCAATATATTGTCTACTATTTCGACTGTAAAGAATTTTTATAGTGAAATCCATTGCATATTCTGGGTTCAATATAAACAATTTATTATCTGGGCTTAGTTAATAGGGTAGGGCTGATATGCTTGTGCAAAATTAACTTCAGTGATTTTATTTTATAGAAAAAATAGCTCAATGGGTCTGATGAAAAGCAAAACCCAACCAATATAATGTTTATTAAATTTTTTGGTCAAAATATTTTATTTTTTCATTTTAGCTCTTAAAAGATTTTACGTTTCCTGCAATGTCATGATGTCTCACAGTATTTAATACCTCTTTTATTGAAGTAGAAAAAACGCATACTCGGCGCTTAATGGAAATCAACATATTCACCTATATCCACACACATTCATCCTGCATACACCGAAAATACATATATGAAAATATTAAATTTATTGCCCCCTTTCGGTTTACCATAGCGCAACCAGACTCAATATTTTTACTCAGTGATGGATAGCGCTTACTTTTTGGAATGGCTTTTGTTATATTTAATATATGCTGCAATATAGCAGCAATCCAAGGCGACAATTTTATTGAGATCCACGACTTTTCTACATTTAATTATTGCTAATTGAGGAATTCTTGTAAAAACCTTCCAGCTCCATCATAATGTCTTGGTTATGATTTTGACCAAAAAAATCGTTAAGATAAATAAAAATAGTCCAAATTCTATATAAGTACTCTCCTTCAGAAAGGAGCAATGTTACCTCATTTCCACACCATCGTCAGTCCCTGGCCACTACGTGTGATAAAAAAATGGTTATTTAAAGCCAACGCATTCAAATAAAATCAATTTATTCCTCGCCATTCAGGAGTTTCTGTTAGCACTGTCTGGCTCTATCATTACACATTTGTCACCACTTATGACCAATGGTTTCGTCAAGGCAAGTTATATGAGCCCTACTTTGATGAATCTACTTCCTAATTAAAAGGTTTTATTGCCTCCTTTCAGCCCAATCGTGAGATCCTGACTGCCATCTTTTCCTAATATACGTTGTAGTTTTCCTAAATAACGATATGTCACACTTTATATTAATTTCCTCAAGGGACTCTGGAACTTTTATTCGTTGAGGAGTGCCTTAGAATATATCCGTAGTAATCATCAGGTCCTGGCTATATTTATACGGAATCTGTCCAAAATTATTTGTTTTAAAAAAATAACGAAACTTTGCCAAGGTACGTCCGAGTTAGAGCTGAAATTTAAAAAATAAATACCCACGCGTCCAACTGATTTCCGTAGACCTTGTTTTTTTAAATCGATTAAAAATGAGGGCATAATTATTTTCGCCTCATAGTAAGCAAAATTTTTTTTTAATTTCATTTTTTATGCCAAATGTGCAATATTCGTATTTCAATAAAATCTAGACTTCATGCGGATATTCATTCACGACAATTTCATTGATATATGCATGGTCAAGCTGAGAGGACATGAAAAAGAAATCTTTGCAAAGTACGTGAGAAGCATGTATGAAACGAAATCTTTGGGAATTAATAGAGATAACTGAAGAATACTTGTAGGAATTCGGAAAGTCTCTTAGATAACCTGACCATTAAAATTTATTTTACCTGTACACAATCAATTAAGTTAATGTAGTCAAGAAAAAGGGGCTTTCTCGCATTCAAAGAAGTTTTCTCGCATTCTCTTCTTTACTCTTATGTTAACTCTATTTCCAAAGTTTAGAACGTGCTTAAAAACTTTAAAAAGTATGTGTGAAAAACAAGCCTTTTGCTCGATGGTCACAGGAAAAGTGTGAAAATTAACCAAGGCTCTTTTCTTATATACTTGTTTGTCGGTAATTAAGTCATTAAAATGCCAACTTATTTTATACTACCTTGTTATGAAATGTGTATTATTTGACAAAGGGTTTTATATGGATTAACAAATAGTCTCTACAAAAATGTTAAAAAGTAGAATACTTTCAAAATTTCTTCGCTATCTATTTATTTGCCTCTCACAATATTTTTTCTCGTAAACTATTAGACGTAGAAAAAAAAATCATAAAGATGTGTTTAGCGACGGCTTAGTTTGCAAATGTTACATACAAAAATTTGCAGTTGGGTAAAAAATTAAAATAATATCTTCAAAAATTTTATTTCTGTTAATTCTCTTTATTTAAGATCTCAAAAATTGTTGGTCGAAAGATTTCATTTAAACCAGATCTACTGTTCATAAGGTCTATAAAGTTAACATTGTAAATAGGTTACTTAAATTTAAATTATTAACGACGTCGAAAAAATACAGATTGACCTTTTTTTTAATATTAATGTGTTAAATATTAATGTGTTATAACGAAAAAAATACAATCCTTTTTAAGGTTCCGTAGCTCAAAAAAAAGGTACATCCGTCTCTATGTCTATTCCACTTGATCCGTAAACTTGAAATTTGTTATAGTAATAGAGCATATTAACCTAGAGTACTTATGTTCTTCAGCAAAATTTTTATAGCTGGCCAAATTAAGCATTCGGAAAAATATTTATCATTTCATGTATAGTGTCGCGAATGGTCTAAAATAGTCACAAGAGTTTCAAAAATAGTTTTTCATAATGTGGGTAGTATATATTTAGACGTAAAAATATGTCCCCTCTTCCATATTTCAGAAAATGTTAAATCTAAAACACAACTTCTACTTATAGTTTTTTTTGTCACTACTTTTTTGTCACTTGTCCTTTTTTTTCACTACTGTATATTATCTGATACTAGTTATACATTCATTTATTAAACAGTGCTAACCCGAAATGTGGGATTTGTATATAATATACCACATATCATAATATGTCACATATTGAAGTCATTGAAGTTTTCGTTATCTTTAGTTAAGCACTAACATATGAAGGAAAAAATTATATAAAACCGCAGAAAAAATTATATAGCAACCGAGAACGCAATTTAAATAATTATTTAGGTATTATAAAACTCGTATCTTTAGAAAAAATATACAATATATACATATATATATATATATATATATATATATATATATATATATATATATATATATTATCTCATTCTACAATTTACCAAAGTAGACAGTGATAAAAACGTTACAGAGGCGGGATGGTACAGTTTAAATAGTGCAAAGTAGAGACAACTAGCTCATATTTTAACTTATCATCCCAAGTATTCCGAATATTCCCCCGTACGCAATGTGGTTCGAACTGTTAATCTGGCAGCCCAAAATATAGTTTTTGACTAATTTTAATTTGACTAATTTAAGATACGAAAAGTATAACTTATTTGCGTTATACGGAAATATAAGTAACCTATAGTCTGCTTAAAACCAACTAAAGTTTTCAATACCAACTATTTCGATGATAAAAAAGAAATTATTTTAGAGAAAACCGTATTATAATTGAAAAAATGTAGATAAATATATATATATATATATATATATAAATATATATATATATATATATATATATTTGTATGTATATATATATATATATATATATATATATATATATATATATTTGTATGTATATATATATATATATATATATATATATATATATATATACACACAAATATATATTATAATATAATAAATATATAATCCTTCTCATTTTCACTTTGTTCTCCACATTTTAAAAAACTTATCTGTGGTGATAATGTCTTATATTTTTTTATATTTGTTACGAAGACTACTTATTTGAGAATCTCTTGAAATCAGCAACAGGCGTAGCAGGTTTTCTAGTTTTTCTTTTTATAAATTTGGTAACATGGTGCTCCCTATAATTCTTGTATTCTTTGTTTCGAGGCTCTTGGGTCTCTTCCCGATGCTCCATCACAACCCCATTTGATAACTAAATGAAGAGTTGGAAGTGTGTTTACACATATATTTGCTTCTTTCAACATTTCGTACTATATCAGTGGTTTGATAGTGTGAAATGTGAAGAAAATATGTACCTAATACTTAAAATGTATATACGAAAAAATTAAGCATGTTGTGTGTACGTTAGTTTTTAGAACTTTTTGTGTACTACAACCGTACTTACATAAATTATAAAGCCTACTAACCGAAATAACTATTTGCCAATAATGATACAAATATATTTTTATCAATTATGTGCAAAATGACTCGTTAAAACTTTAATGTGTCATTTAAAAATCTTCTCAATATTTTCATTATTATACGTAAATATTTTGAAATTACTTATACCCATTTCATATCATAATTATTTTAAAAATATTGAACATCGGTATTGAAATCAATTCTATCTCACCTCATTTGATGAAACTAGCCAAGAGATTGAATTTCTACAAATGTACAGAGAAATGGATATAAATACATAGCGAACGAAAGAAACATTCGCTTCCTTAGACTATTTTAATTATCATAATTTGGAAAAATTACTTTTTATTTGCATTATCTTATTAAATTTTAGCTATAAATTAATTGATAAAATTTTACCACAGGTTGTGTCAATATAAAGAAAGATTGAACATGATTTCGAAATTATCTCACGATTTGAAATGTTGATTTATACAAAAACTGTAAAAAGATTGTTTCTTACTAGGTTAAGGAAGAATTCTTCGTTTATTGACTTCATTCATTCTTCATTTAGCCACCTCATTCATACGAGTGAATCTAATAAATCAACTTCAATCAGCAGTAAGCCAAACCCAAAGGTAAATATTGTCTAACGAAGAGAGATTAATTAACAACGCGGTGAGTATAAAATACTCACTAGCACGGTGTTAACAAAAGAGTGGGTTGCGCACGATTTAACGATTTAAACACACTCTCGGCTCATCAAGCCGCGCCACTAACGAGATCAACTGCGAACTTTGAATTACACTAGTGACAGCGATCTAACACCAGTTTTGTTGTTTCAAAAGGGGGTTTTAATCGGCTACCAAACCAGACAGACCTATATAAATAAACGTTAGAATTTGTTGCCTTTAATAATCTTGGCCTCCTCTTTCCGCTTGTAAAGTAATTGCATTCTTTATTAGATTAACATGCGTGCTTAAACATTTCTTGTGATATTGAACACCTTTTTTATTTTCGCATTAATGTAAAAATGCATTAATGTGAAACCAAATTTATATGAACCACGAATGTCACTAAAATCGAATTTGATCAGTACATATGTGCTTAAACCAATTGGTGAATGTTTGTTTTAATCAGTGAATACCGTGATTGAAATAATAAAAATTTACTGTTTTTATTTGATTTATGGTAGTTTGAAAATCAGTAAATTATCGAAAATTATTTTTAACGGTAACTGTTTCGATATGTGTATTTAATTACTCATGATTTTATTAAAAAAAAAGTAATACATCCCAGTCAAGCCTAATAAAACACCAACAAGGAAATTCTCAACATCTCTTAATTACTGAATAGAGAAAACAACGGATATACAAAGTAAAATGTCCTAAACTAGCTGCACAACGAAAGACGAGTTGTGAATTCTCCTCAGTCGTTGTCGATGTACTGTTGTCGCATGCGGAATGAAAGAAGCTCGCTGCACTCTTCATCCTGCGTTGTGCGTGCACGAATGTTTTAAAAATACATCTGAAGCCAGTGTTAATAAACAATTGTTTGTTTTATGTCATTATATTACGTTTTTTACATGTCCGTTTGGTGCTAATTCTTGAAAATATAATGCACTTTTCTCAGTAAACATAAGGCTCTGTTAAGGTCGGTTACGTATAAATACGTAAATTATCTGGGAGACCGCTCCAAAATCTAGAATTTAGAGGTTTTAAAGTTTTCAAAGTTTTTTGCTGCGTGGATTCTTTAATAACATTTTAAATGTTTTATTACATGGCTATTAAAAGGGATATGCAAGAAACTAATAATAAATTTGAGAGCATAACAAAATATTATCCCCCAAACATTTTATATTAATCATTCTAATATCAAAAAACTTTCTTAATCACTACACAAATGACGCATGTGTTAGATTTGGCCCTGAATATGCCAATATTTTCCACATATTACATAAAAAAATTGAAATGAATTGGTAAAAAACAATATAAACAACAGCGAAATTTTTGGTGCAAATTCCTGTACCTGGCAAGAAATTGATTACAAATCAACAAGTTTAGTTTTTAAGATATTGGAACTAAATATTAAAAAACTCGAAAATTAAATCCAAGGTAGATATTACCAAAATATTTAACAAAAATTTATTTGAAAAGTGCTTCTATGAAATTTACTTTATTGACTTTATTTAATATTGAATAAACAAATCAAAGGGATTTGCAAAAATCAAAACCCTTTCATTTCTGTAAAGACGGATATACCTCACAGTCCTGCTTATTAAATATTGCATGTCCTTAAAAGTCATTCTGGTTGTAAAGGAAAAACAATTAATCTCTATGATCACAAATCAATAAAATATTTTAACCGTCAACGGGAATTCACGATTTTAATTACAATATTTCACTGCATCAACAATACGTTAAGCGGATAAACATTCTATTCTAGAGGGTAGAAATTGAAATTCTGACTAAAGAGCGCGTTGTCCAATAAGCTGAGTTATTGAAAATCGACACTGGGAAATGGATGTGACTGGCATAATAGTTCAAAAAAAGCACAAACATAGCTATGATATTTTTAAATATATTTTAATATAAGGCAATAGTTAAAACATAGCTATTAATTTTGCATAAAATATGAAAGACATCTTTATTTGATATATTTTAATAATTTATGGAGATTTTTATACATTTCAAAGATATTGCGCAAAACAAAGCTCGAAAGTGACTTTTTTTCTTTTTCATATATTAGATATTTGAATAACTTAACTTCTACCTTCGATAGGTTTAAACTAGCTCATGACCACATTTAAATATATACATGTATATATATATACATACATATATCTATATATATATATATATATATATATATATATATATATATATATATATATATATAAACATTCACATATTCGCAAGTGTACAATAAACATTGAAATATTTATTATTCAAATTTATAATTACCCGAAGTAAATGAATGGAAAGCAACAAGTGACTATATTTATTATTTTTACAGACACGAAATTCTATCCATTTTATAGTACTCGCAATATTACAAATTGTTTACAGTAATACCGAAGTATGGCGCGATGCACTTATAATGTTCCGACTGAAAATTATTAGTCAATTTTAAAGAATTGTTAATGTGAAAAAAATTCTAATTGATACATACAAAACCTATTATTTAATATCTAATTAAAAATAAACCAAAAATATTTAAATAATTCTCATAAACATCGTTTCAGCTCTTGAGAAAAATTTGCTGGCTCATATAGAAAAGCTGCCAGTATTTGGTACTTCCCGCAGTACAAGCGCTTGATGAATTTGCTTGTACTGCGGGGTGTGCATTTACCTGGCTTGTACTGTTGGAGGTTCTATACTTTATATAGGCACCTCTTTCTCTTCCTCTCATATACAAACATTTGACGGATTTTTGGCTTTTGCCACTGGAGGTTTGGCTTTTACCACGATGAATATGAACACCTTTCTCTCTCTCCCTCTCACGTTAATGTACACCCCACATTACGAGCATTTGACGGATTTTTGGCTCAGTTTACCAAAGATCCGATGCCAAGTATCAACCCCTATTTCTTTGTCTCTCCTTTCACCGTTCGATATACAGTCGTATAAGCGCCACATTCAAATTGACATGAAAACGGAATGTTTTACAAATTTACTTATATTTGTGTACATATTAAAATTTCTTTTACCTCTATAAAATGATTTAAGTCAATATGGTTATAAATTATGAGCTCAGAAATTAAAATAAATACTTCTCTGTGAAACAAAAGGTTTTCTCGAAGTCTTCTTTGAACTCTTACGTTGACCCTTCTTTCTAAATATTTAAATTCTAAAACAAACTCATGTGATAATTATCTGTACAATGCAAATTTTCTCGAAATTTATTTCATTTCAAATACGCAAGAAAAAAAGTGTGGAACTCTACAAAATGATATGTCACAATCAATTCTTTTATCTCATAGTGCCAAAAGAAAGGTAAAACGGAATTATTTCATATCTCGTTATTAATAAGGAAATTATCAATATGTTATTGGAATTTAGATTTTAAAATCACGCTCAATTTCTAGTATTATTTTGTTTATAAATTTAATCTTGTGGTATGCGAAAGAATTATAACTTCTAGCACACAGACTGTACTTAACACACGATCCTTTTTATCAATAAAGAATTAATTGTGAAAGTGATTCAACATTAAAAAATGAATTGTAAAGATGATGAAGTCAGGTAGCGTTAAAGTGTCAATGAGTGGATGATTTATTTTAAATTTAAATTTTGCTATAATATTTTATTTGCATCGACAAAAGTTAACACATATTAATTGACATAAAAATTAAATCATGCAATACGGTTTATGTATTATGCAAGTTTTGTTTAATTAAAAGATGTTTCTCGGATCGCTTCGTTGTCATTATTATTATTTACATTCTAAAATTGACAATGTTTTATTCTCCTGAAATATTTTTTATTTAATACATAACGTATCGCAAAAGGAACTTCGTTCCAACCGAGTGTCACACGACACCTCTCGTTCTTTTTTCATCATTAAGAGTATCTGATAAATTCGTTTCTGCTAGGATTTGATTCCAAATAGTACATAACGCTTGATAAGATGAACGGCTGAATTCTATAGAAAATAATTGAGTGGAATTTGTGGAGAAAAGTAATGATGAGTAATAAAGATGCAAGCCATTGAACACATCGCCCAAGTTATTTCCACTATGTCGTTTTCACATAACATATATATGTTATCTGATATTAGGTGCGTTCATTTATATAGCCAGTGCGAAACGTTCATTTTGTTACACAATTTTTTCATAGAATGAATGAAATTAGTGATTTATCGTTTTAAAAAAAGTTCGAAGTAACAATTTTAAAACTTATTGTATTACAAAACCGTACCACTAAAAAGATGTGGTACAATATAATATAGAAAAAAGGTCTACGTTATGTGTACGTCAGTCTGTATATATACATATATATATATATATATATATATATATATTTTAATTCGCTCCTTAAACAGTTTATTTATTATTTCAATTGTTCCATTATCTTACGTTATTTTTAAACAATAAATATACATTTTATATCATAATTATTTGAAAGAGATCGAGCATCGGCCTTGAAATCAATTCAATCTCACACCATTTAATAAAATCAGCCAAGAGACGGAAACTCTATGAATGTACACAACAATGGCCCTTTATACAAAGCGAACGAGAAAAACATTGTCTTCTTTTGACTATTTCCATTATCATGATGTAAAAAAATTAGATTTTATTTGCATTAGCTTATTAAGTTTTAACAATAAATTAATAGATCAAATTTGACAAAAACTGTGTTAATATAAAATAATATTGAACATGAATACGCAGTTATCTCACGATTTAAAATGTTGATAAATAAATTGTAAAGAGATTGTTTATTGCTGGTTAAAAGAAGAATTATTCCATCGTCTAGAGCTTTCGAACATATTTTCTCCATGCCGAGGTAACACTCCTGAAGCTCTGTCCATAAGAGATAAAACAAACTACTTGAAGCGAATAAAACCAGCCGTTGTAAAATAAAAGAAAACGTAACATCGGCACAAACGGATTTTCGAAGTGAAACTCGAAAAAAAATGATAATATCTTTTTTATTGCATAAATAGGAAAATTCTGATAGATTGGAAAAGTTTGCCTTGTAAGGGAATAAAATTTATTCGGAATGAGTGAGGCGATGAGGAATTAATATATTTGGATTCCACTTGACTTCATTACAATTCGAATTATTTATCGTTGTCGCATTACTCCGCTCTAATTACAGAGGTGTACCTAATTATCCGCAATGAAATTTTCTACGAAAATGGAGATCTCTTCCAGCGATAAGGGGTCATATTAGCACAAGCATGCAACACAATGTTCATTATGACTATATTCTTTGGTATAAATAGTATAAATCATTGACTGCCTATTTGAATCTTTAAATGAATTGATTAATTGAATCTGAATGCAGTAAATGGTAGGGCTTGCAATTACTTTAATTTATTCTACAATATATCAATCAATTTAGATGAAAGTTTACATTAACTTAATAGAACTTCATGTAAATTGACCTATACAATTTGGTAAAGCTTCATAAATTTTGTAATAATGTAGTAATCGATATATTTTTCCTAATATACTTCCAGTAATGTTATTCTAATTATTTTCTTGCAAAATGAAAATGAATACCGTTTATGATAAATTTATCGACCTCATTCATAAGATTGAATCTAATAAATCAACTACAACCAGCAATATGTCACACACAAAGGAAAATATTGTCCATCGAAGGGAAATTAATTACCAAGGCGCCGAGAATAAAATACCTACTCGCACGGTATTAAAAGATGAGTGGGTATCGCATGATTTAATGGCTTAAACGCACCTCGGCTCATCAACCCGCGCCGCTAACGAGATCCATTGCAAACTTTGATTTACATTAGCGACAGCAATCTAACGCCACTCTTGTAATTTTATAAGGGATTATAAATGACAATAAGACCAGACAGACCTAAATAAATAAACATGAGAATTTGTGGCCTTTAATAATTTTGACCTTTCCGCTCGTAGAGTAATTGTGTTCTTTATTAGATTAACATGCGTGCTTAAATATTTCTAGTAATAACCAAGGCCTTTGTTATTCTCGTATTGACATAAAAAGTAAATTTATTTATGAAGCCAAATTTATCTGAACCACGGCTCTCATTAAAATCGAATTTCATCAGTACATATTTGAAGTCATGTGCTTAAACAAATTGTTGGATGTCTGTTTTAAGCAATAGATACGGTCATTGAAATAATAAAAATTTACTTTTTTTATTTCAATTATTGTAGTTTAAAAAAGTTCTCATAATGGTACGTACAGTTTTACGTATTTCGACCTAAAATTCATTATTTTTGACTGAATTATCATATAAGCGGATTTCATTTAGGAAGGAGACGTTAATTGTATTCGATAATTTTGTTTAAAATTTCTTTTAAAACTTTACTTTATTTCCATCAATTATGATGGAAACTCTCGTATGATATGGGTGCTCTCGTATGATATGGGTGGGTGGCTTCTGAGGACACGACAAACCCTGAGTCCCGAGTTACAATTCCAACCACTCGTTCAGCTAGTTTGAAGTGATGTTTATAATCACGTAGTTAAAATGCCATTAATCAGCTGCAGCGCTACGGGTGTGAGAAGTTACACACTAGTATCATCAAGCCGCCTACTCAGCATAGCCATTTATTTGTTTAAATATATTGTTAATAAAGGAATATTATTTTAATCATACTCTATTATTTTTTTACATCCATAAATCAAAGAACTAATTGTAATATTCTTGACATAAACAGTGAAAGGTAGCTATAGTATCATTTATTTTCTTATCCACGTGTTTGGTGAAAATGTTGTTTTTTTGGTAAATAAACAAAATATGCAATTCAACAATCTTATTTTTTCACACTACTACTATTATGAAAATTTTGAAATTTAATGAGATATTTTATTTAAAAACTTTCAGAGGACGCGAAAATTTCAAGAAAAAAAATGAATGGTAATGTAACGGTACAGTTTTACCTGTTTTTTTTTTGTAAAAGTTTTGGATGAGCTTTTTACGTGAAATTCTATTTCATTTCAAACAAATTAAATTGACAATTAATTAAATCGTATAAGAATAGCTTCTACCGCCAACAGTGTCAAATACATTGTGTCTCTTATACAAGTACAAATATTACTGTTTTACTGGATGGTTTCTTGATTTATTTGTATTACCACGGAAGACTTTTTGTCATTCTGAAATTAACCTTTGCATATGAATAAAAAGCAGATATTATGCAATTTTTAAAAGTTATACAACCATTTGCTAGCGATTTTGCTGTATTAAAATGTAACTAAAAAAAAGAATTCCCAAAAAATTAGAAAATAAAATTCTAAAACACTTAATTTTATTCTGCAATACATAAAATAGAACGTGATCCTTAAAAAACCTTGAAAATATACGAGAGTATTGACCAATTTAGACCTAGAAATGGCTTATTTTCTTTTCTTTATTATAACATTATCGATACAATATACACAAATATGTTCAACTTATATTATGTAAATAAAATTGCCGCCATACCAAAACGCTTGTAAAGAAATATATAACAACCTAATAAGTGAAACTTTAACGGTTTAAAGGTTATATACCTTAAATCATTTTTTGTCTAAAAAACCTGTCCAGCTCGAATAGCACTACGAGGGTTCCGTACATATTTGAATACTTATACATATTTAAATATACAAAGTATTTCCAATTTCACAACGTAAATATATTACCTACTTTATGAGAACAAATTAAATATAAAGATATATATTTCCACATGCAATTGGAAACAGCTTATTTTAGATTGTTCCCTTCACTTGTGCTATAAGACTTCCTTTTAAACTGAATTTAAAGACAGCATGTCAACCTGAATCACCACATAATCGGTAACATAGGCCGGAATTACCATATAGAAGATTGTCGTCATATCAGTATGCTGCTAAATATATATTTAACCAACTAATAAGAAAAATTTAAACTTATGACCTGAGATAATTTTTCTTTAGGAAAAAATTCCATCAAACAGGAATAGAACTCGCACTACGAGGGCTTCGTACATATTATATCACTTATACACTTTTTAGTTTACATAGAATTTTTATTTCTGCAACTTAATTATATTTCCTACTATATCTCACAGGTGTAAAACAGAATAATTATAAATATGTATGTATTTACAAGACCTCTTTTTGGGCTGAATTTTAAGATTGTAGGACGGAAATGCCACATAAGCTTTAATAATTATTAAGGCTAATGTATGAATAAAAAACCCGTTTCAAAGGGCCATATTTTTTGCAGCGTGAATAAAAAACCGCAAATATTATAGCGCAGTCTAGTTAAAATTAATATCCTACACTGCGGCTTAGAGACTCTCATGTCTCACTCAAGCAAGTCTCGAAGCCGCAGTGTAGGATATTAATTTTAACTACATATAGCAAGCTGTTTCCGAGAAAAAAGACTTTGATCGAAAGATAAATGAACGACTAATTGATTCTATAAAAGTTCCTTTTTTTATTTTGAAGAACGGAATCAAAAAAAATTGCAACCATGAAAATTGATGATGGTTTATATTAGAAGGAACGTTGCCATATGGAAGAAGATTTTACGACTAAATTATAGGCAGGTAGTTATTACCGACATTTTCATCCGGTTTGTCCCAGGGCTCCTCCGGGGACCCGTAACATCCCTCCTCATACAAAAGAAGGGACCTTCGAAGATCCTCTAATAGTGACCCGTTTATACAATCACAGCGCTTCCACCCAAAAGGGTTAAGTGGCCTTACGAGCTGCGATCCTTCCTCTCGCACAATACGTGGAAGCTCAAGGGGAATGAGACAACGAGCGTTTATTTAAAAACTGATTTCTCGTCAACTGACGTACTTCACTTCTCTCCTAAGACTTGTTTAACTCTTGGAGAGTTAAACAAGTGGCCGACAAAAATATTCATCTTAGTCAATGCTACTCTACAATTATAAGGTTTATAAAGGAAAATCCACATTTACTCATATTATACGAATATTATATCTATTTTGGCAAAGATATTATTACGACGTCAGGTCCTCAAACATTTTTAAAACATTTTATATTTTGAGTATTTTCATAAAATTCTAGAAAAAGGAAATGGTGAATAAGGGATTGGTTTTTACTCCTAAACCACAATTTTCTTTTTATAGAACTTTCGAATAAAACAATGAGCGTCTATCATCTTTAATATAATAAAGGTTAAGGTACACTAGCTCAAGCTAATAGCATGAGAAAGCAAAATTGAATAGTAGCAATTTTAATAAAATTAATCATATTAGGCATACCTGGTCTTTATTTTCTGCGAATATTTTTCCTTTTTGTAATGAAATATAAGTTTCTTGTGACTCGTTTGTTGCTTCTTTAGAAGAGAATAAGATAAAAATACGTATGAAATCAAACTCAATTTTATAATGTTGCCATATAGAAAATTTTTGTAACTTTAGGTAGAGAAAATTTATTATATATTAGTCTATTTAATATGTCTAATTATAAGCTAACTTCTACCTACCAGTTCGTAATTTTGGAGTTATAAGCGTTCAAAGTGACAAGTAGTTGGTTACTTCGTTTTCAGTGTAAGGCTTTTATTGACTTTCGAAAGAACTTTATATCATCTGGCTTGCTATAGTTGCGCCACATTAACTTTAGAAGCATTTGTAACAGTAACCCTTAGAACTTTTCTTTCCAACGATATACTTAATAAACAGAAATAAAAGCAACGACTTTAAGCTCTATTAGATAAGGTGCAAAAAGTACAAGGAAATGATTTCAGTTTTGACTGTATTTTCCTTTTCAATATATTTGAACTAGCATCAATATTTTTAACTTTTAATGGGAAATAATGTAAACCAATTATATTAAAAAAAATTTTATTAGAGATATAGATACGATATATAAGATTCGAATACCAGCAAAGTTACTCAAGTCTTAAAGAAGCGCGGTATTCAACGTAACATGTCAAATGAAACACTAGAAAATAAATCAGTTTCACATCATTACAGTACTACCCAGAAGGATTAAATGTAAAAGTGAATGTGTAATAATTTTAAGAGTTTGGTTCATTTCACTCAAGCCACATGCAAAACCTATTTCTTTATATAAAAAAGGATATTATATTTAGTTCAAGTGATAATTTTATAACTAACCTTTCTACAAGAGAATTAAATCGATAAATCCATTTTGCGCAAAAAATAGAAGGAATTTTCTATTTTAACAGTAACTAAAATAAATTACCAACAAAGCCGGTGTATGTTTTTACACATTTAGAACACCATTCAAGTGTTGAAAAATAATGGTAATTTAAGTTTTTGGAAAGTAAATTATTAGTCTAATTGAAAATTGTAAACTTTCGTTTATAAATGACGATACCAAATGTACGATATTAAAATATTCTGATATGGTAAAGGATATCCACCTAATATCTGTCTCTGTTTATGGAAATATCTCAATGCATCCGTTACTCAATTTTTTAATCTGATATTAAAGTGCTAATATTTGTAGTTTTTATGTAATATCGAAGAATAAATACGGACGATCCGAGATATAGTTAATATCAGATGTACTGTAAAAATCATAAAGAGCGGTGAATATTTCAGAGGATAGAAACATTGTTGTTTTTTGCGTTAAAATTACGCACTAAATTATGATCTCAAGTATATCATACCAAGTGTCAATTGAATGTCTTAAACTAGCCGCACAACGAAAGACGATTTGTGTATTCTCAGAGTTTGTCAATGCGCAATTGTCGCATGTGGAATGAAAGAAGCTCGTCGTTCCTAATGCTGCGTTGTGTTGGAATGGTGGGTTTAAAAACGCGTCTAAAGCTGTTGCTAATAAATAATTGTTTGTTTTATATCTTTATATTATGTTCCTTTTTATGTACTTTTGATACTAGTACTTAAAAATATAATGCACTATTCTCAGTAAATGTAAGGCTTTGTTAAAGTCTGTTTCGTATAGGTATGTAAATTATCTGGGCGAACACTTCAAAATCTAGAATTTAATCATTTATAAAGTTTTCAAAATTTGTTGCTATATGGATTATAACATTTCAAATGATTTAATAATACAACTATTAAAAAGAATATGCAAGAAATTAACACCTAATTTAAGAGCAATAACTATAATTCAAAATTAACCCCCAAATATTTTAGATTAATCCAATGTCAAAAAACTTACCTATTCGCAATATGCGCGATGCGTGTATTCTTTTGGCTCAGAATCTGAAAATCTTTTCTGAAATATTATTTTAATATTTTATTTCATCAATTACGTATTAAAAAATAAGAAAAAATCAGGATATGCAATTTTGGTTAACCAATATGTGTATATATATATATATATATATATATATACATATTGGTTATATATATATATATATATATGTATGTGTGTGTGTGTGTGTAAGCAAAATTTTTGGTGCGAAATCTTTAATCAGGCAAGAATCAACAAGGTCAGTTCGTTTTAAAGACATTGGAATTGAATAATAAAAAAAACTTAGAAGTGAAATCAAAGGATTAGCCACCAAAATATTTAATAAAAAAATTTGGTTGACAAAGTCTGTGGAGAAATTTCTGTGCCCGTTAAAAATTTTAGAACCAGATTAACTTTTGACATGAATATTTTCAAAGGAATATTTTTATAGAAATTTTTGTATTTCATATATTAGGATCACTTAATATATTAATTTATTTGCAGGCATGAAACGATGTAAATTGAAATAATTTTTTAGAGTAACAAAGATATGACGTGAGTATACTACCGGAAAATTCTTTGGAAAGACTTGAATAACCTTGCATATTTGTTGTTTTGTTTCAATATATCGTCTACCGTTTGGAGTCTAAAGAATTTATTTACATTCAAAGTTATGTTAATAACAAAATCTGTTGTACATTCTGTGTTCAATGTATACGAATTATTCTCCAGGTTGATTTAATAATCCAGCTAAAGCTGATATGCTTCTACAAAATCAAGTTTATTGATTTTATTTAATATTAAATAAAACACTCAGAGCGATTAACGAAAAACAAAACCCTTTCATTTCTGTAAAAATGGATTTTCGTTATTTGTTATCCCATTCAAATTTTGACAATTTTATGTCAACTCTCTCAGCAATATCTTGTAGTTAAAATTAATTTTAAATTAAAATTTTCTGAGTAATTGGGAGGTACTCATAAAGTTTTGGTCATCTTCCTTGCTTTTCTGATTAATTATGGTGACATGATGAAAAAAATATAAAATTTGATTTAATAATTACTTGTCACCTAAAGCCAAAAACGATTAATAATATTTAAAAGTCTTGCTTATATTATTTGATGCTATGAAAAGTCATTCTGGATTTAAAGAAAAAGCTGTTAAAACATGATCACAAATCATGATAATCTTTTAACCGTCAGCGGAATGTCACCATTTCAATCCCAATATTTGATTGTAGCAAAAATACGTTAAGCGGACAAATAGGCTATTGAAGAGAGTAGAAAATTAAATTCTGACCGGATAGTGCGTTGACCAATAAGGGGAGTCAGTGAATATTGATACTGCGAAATGAATGTCACTAGCATAGTAGCTCAAAATAAGCCCATACTTAGTTGTGATATTTTATAAATATCTTTTATTATAAGGAAATAATTAAAATATAGCTATTAATTTATAAATTTATGTAAAAATATATATGTATGTATGTGTGTATGTTTAGTATGCGTATATATATATATATATATATATATATATATATATATATATATGACAAAATATTGGTATAAATATAATACATTATATAATTCAAGTTTGGAATCCAAAGACCCACTTTTTTCCTTTTCTTACTATTTAGAATCCACCAAGGCGCAAATAGCAAAGTAAGTAATAAATGTTGGAATGTTTATTATTCAAATTAATAATTGCCAGAAACAAACAATGGAAAGCGGCAAGTGACAATTCTAATTTTTTTACAGATACAAAATTCTGTCCATTCGTTAGTACTCTATACATTACACACTGTATGCAATAATACCGGTGTATATCACGATGCACTTATAATGTTCCAATTGAACATCGTAAATTAATTTTAAAGAATTGTAAATGTAAACAAGAATTAATTAGAAAGAAAATTGGAACTTATACACACAAAACTCATTATTTATTATCTAATTCAGGGCAAACAACAATTATTTGAGTAATTCTCACAAACAATATGACCCGATTTAGTAAATTCATCCGTTGAGGAAATTTGCTGGCTCATATAGAAAAGCATACTAGCATCTTTCAGTAGTGATTTCATTTCATTTTATCGGATAATAACCCATTATTTCAATTCAGAAATGTTGACTAAATAATAAAAACATGAATATTTACAGAAACTCTTTCAGTATGAACTTCAATGAATTTGTAACGTATTGCTTTTCTTAAAGATTTTTGGAATAAGTACCAAGTTGAAATAAAGGTTAGATACTTACCAAGTATCGACATATCTCTCTCAATCTGGCATGTACACGCGTAAACACGCACATACCGCATAAGTATTGGACGGTTATTTTGGTTTACATTACAGGAGATTCTGTGTCAAGTATCGACGCTTCCTTTTTTCCTCTCAAGTAAATGCACACCACATTATTTAAATATATGCCGGCTTTTTAACTTACACTGGTATTCTCTATATCGAATCTTGACACCTCTCTTTCTCCCTCTCTTGTAAATAATATACATTTTGCACTTGAGAAATTTTTGGCTCATATTATAATATACTCACTGGCTCTTTTTCTACCTCTCACGTAAATGCACATCGAAAGTATATTCATTTGAAGGACTTTTGGTTTAGATTATAATATATTCTGTGCGGAGTATCGACGTCTCTTTTCCCCCATCTCGCACAAATGCACATCTTCTTCTTATCTCCCTCCATCTTACAAAAAGCAGAATATTTATGGAATTTTTTCGGCATCTATTATATTTTTCTGTCATATGCACTCCTATACCATTTAATGGAGAAAGAAAAAAATTTACAAGTTGTCTTTGAGAGTAGCTCAGTTTGTAGATGTTACGTACAAAATGATGCACATTCATTTTGAAAACAAGCTTTCTTTTTCAGAATCGTCCTATTGAGTATAAAATTAAAGTAAAATCTTTGTAAATTTTAACAAAATCAATATATTCCCTAAGATACCAAAAAGTGTTGGTCGATGGATTTAAATCGTGTATACCGGGATATCGATTTTTATTATTAATAGTTTACTTAAATAAAAATTATTAATTTTTTAATTTATTGTATGGAAAAATGAATTATTGCGAAAAAATTACGATTGACAAAAAATATTGAAATTTAAAATTGTTGCGATAAATGAAATGAAAATTCTTTTTAGGGTCCCGTACATTAAAAACAAAAAGAAAACGGAACCTTATTAAATTTATTGAGATTTCCATCTGTTCATCAAACCTGCTTGATTTAAAAACTTGAAATTTGGTATAGTTTGATATAATTTGTTGTAGTTTCATATTTATTTGCATATACCTCAATAGTATACAATCAAAATATTTATAGTGAGCCAAATTAAGCATTCCAAAACAATATTTAAAAGTCCATTTGCAGTAACGTATATAATTTGAAATGGCTAGTCACAAGAGTTGAGACCCTTGTGACTATATATTTTATCGCCATATATAGCCATAATATTTTATGATAATTTTAGATAGTATACCTACTATTTTTCGATATACTGAAAAATAAGCAAAGAATATGTCCTCTTCTGTATTTCCAAAAAT
The DNA here is from genome assembly GCA_039881145.1 of Druceiella hillmani. Taxonomy (NCBI): domain Eukaryota; kingdom Metazoa; phylum Arthropoda; class Insecta; order Lepidoptera; family Hepialidae; genus Druceiella; species Druceiella hillmani. The sequence continues at coordinate 16,345,316 of JAYKKI010000046.1, read as the reverse complement.
ACTGGGCCAAAAATTTGACTTGAACTTATTGCTTTTATGTCATGACAAGTACAAAAAATCAACTTGAACTTATCGTGTTTTATGTCATAACAAGTAGTGCGTGTTAATTTCGTTTCAGTAAGAATATGATCCGATTTATTAAATAACTGATAACAAGATGAGCGACCGAATTCTAAACAAAAGCTTTTGGTGTAATTTGTGAAGCGAAGAGACGATGAGTAATGAAGATACAAGTAAGCCGTCATTCAAATTACTTCCGCTTTCCCGTTTTCATATATGTAACTAGGTGCATTCATTTATAAGCCAAGGCTAACTGAAAGGTTGAGAGTCATCTATATTATATCATGTATCACAATATACCACATATACTTATACAGTACCTACGCACATATGCGTCGTTATTATAGAATTTTAGTTAGCTTTAGTTAAGCGTGGTTCTCATATCTGTACTAAAAATAAAGCAAAAAATTTTGTTTCTTTGTTATTGCTAATTTATAAAACCAAATATATGATTTTTTAAAATTATTTTAGTGTCGAAAAGCTACCACTTTCAATAAAATAAGATAGACGATATGTCTTTGAAATATTATAGACGATATGTCTTTATCCTACAAGTTACGGAAGCGAAACCGTGACAAAAATATAACAGAAACAGGGGAACACAGTTTAAACCGTGCACAGTAGAGAAGACCAGCCTATTTTCTAATTGATCATCCCGAGTATCCGACGACCGATATCGTTTGGAGTTGTACATTAAAGGTCCTATATCCTCTATTAGTGATAATTAAAAAGGAAAATCGATGACTACATTTATGTTCTTTGTTCCTTATGGTTTCATCATTAAATTCTCCCTAATTATAATTATATCAAGAGCAAATATTATGTAATAATATACGCTAAGACTGCAAGTGTTCATATGCAAACGACGATTCAGCTAAGACTAAACACTCGAAGCTTCACTCCTATGATACCTCGCTGCGGGAGACTTCGAGCGTAATAGTAAGAAATTAATAAAATCAAGAAATATATTAGCAAATACATTGCTTACATAAAAAATATATTAGAGGCATCATAAAAAAACGGTGAATACATCAAGCTCCAGCCGAGGAAACACGCCCGAAAAAAGTAAACCTGGTGCGTGAAACGATACATAATTTAAAGACAACAATTTTAATGTGTCGCATGATACATTGGATCGCACTCAGTGCCTGTGTGATGGATAAGCGTAATCGCATGTGATTTATACGTCTTTGTTAGGCAGGTGAGTAGTCACCCTTGACCCGGAGACTGTGCGTCACCAATCGTGTCTCAATGTAGGGCGAGAAGGTTATGACAAAATCTGATTAACACCAAATGAAAGGCTGGTTTTTCTAGATTTGTTCTTAGATGATCTCATTTTGGCTATACGTATGCTTTAAACGCCCTTCGTAATTGCTTTCTAAAACTGGGAATAATGACCATATGCTTTTAACGATTTTAGCTTGTTCTGCTTTCTTGAACGCATTTTTACAGGGAAAAGTGTATTTAAAGAATAAATACAACATATTACGTGGTTAATTTTTTATAAGTATATTTGCTAGTGAAGTATAATCTCCGGGTATTAAAGAAAAAATGATACCCTCTAAATAATTTACAAGTATCACTATTATCCCATTTGATAACTTTCCGTGATTGCAACTATTAAATTTTCGCAACATCACCAGCACATTTGGAAACTCTCTTTACTTCAATATCGCTAAGAATAGATTTCATGATTCATTTTAGTCTTTATGAATATTAATTATTAACGCATAAGGTGTGTAGTGTTAATATATATTAAAATTGATATAATTTACTAAAATTCGCAACTTTACTACGTAAAATCAAGTGGAAGGCTTTATTTTCAGTTCCTCGTATTTCCAGACTATTTATTTATTTTACTGTAAAGATTGTTGAAAATCAACTAATAATTACTATTTTCTTAGTACAATTTAGTGTATGTCTATATATATATATATATATATATATATATATATATACGTATATATATATATATATATATATATATATGTATGTATGGATATATATAATGGAATATAAAATTCAGCTTTTATATGTCTGTGTACGTTTGAGGGCGGCAGCGGGTACGGACTCGGGTCGCAAGCGAAAGTTTGAGTTTTAGCTCACCATCAAATAGGCGGGCCCGGACACATACGTAACATATTTTTTCGTTTGTTCCAAATCGCATCTATTCAAAACGTCGTTGGTTGAAGTATTCCTCTTTGATACTTGTGGGGAACAATCCAAAGAAATACATCTTAATATATTAAACAATGTGTAATGTTGCATTTTATTTAATATAGTATAAGAAAATAAAATTATTAAAACTTTTTAAAATTTTCACACCGGTAATAAACAAGAAATAAGTTAATGCCCGTTGCTGTTAACACATTTTTCAATAATGTCAAAAACCTCTTACACATTTTTTTTCAAAATAAAATTAATACGACAAATGATAACACCGTACTCTAATAATACGTTATATTATCTACTCTCCCTGTTAAAATTCTTGTAACATTTGTTAAAGTTTTTTTTAATAGTTTAATTAATTATTAGTTTAATTAATTAGACAATTATTTTCATTCATAAATCATAACATATTTATAAGCTAACATATGTATGCCAAAAATAACACAAACATATTCACATGTTAGTTTTATCGAAGGTAACTGAAGAAATCAATTTTCTTTTAATCGTGTGTGAAATCACTCGTTAACAGTTGAAATTTACCCGTAATTAAATTTACCAAAAATTTTAATTCCTATATCAATTATTCCATTTTATAGTATATGGAACATCGGCATTAAAATTAATCCAATCAAAAATGAAGTGAATTATTTAAGAAAATCATTCAAGACATCGAAACAGTACGAATTTAGAGAAGAATGGACGTGTATACATAGCAAATGACGGAAACATTGTCTTCTCTGAACCAAACGCATTAATTTAATGTAGAAGAATAATAATTGCATTAAATTAAGAGTAAAAGTTTGACGATTAATACAAAATAGGCTGTACCTGAGTGCGCACCTATCTCATGATTTAAAGCATTGATATAAAAGATAACTGAGAAAAAATTGTTTATTGCCAGTTCACTGTTCAGTTATCTCGAATATATTATCTCCATTCCGAGATAATGTTCCTCAAGTTGAGTCGATCAAAATCTTCAGGAATATTATTAAGACGAACTGCCTAAATCCCTAATTAATATTTTTACTTTCAGGTGCGACTAAAACTAGCCGTTAGAAAATAAAAGAGAATATAATATCAACACAAACATATTTTTGAAATGGAATACAAAAAAAAAATATTTTACGCTATTTACGCCATACTTGTAAAAATGCCGATTGATTGGATAAGCTCGCTTGTGAGGGAATTAAATTTATTCAGAATGAATGAGGCGACGAGGAATTTATATATCTGGATTCTACTTGTTTACCGTTATTTTATTACTCATTTCTAATCGTAAAGGTATAGCTAATTATACTCAATAAAATTTTGCAAGAAATTTTAAATCTTTTGCCGAGATAAGGGACCATATTAACATAAACATTCAACTCAATAATTATTTCGGCTACTTGCATATATATAAATAGTATAAATCACAAACAACCCATTTTAACTTTTAAATCTATTGAGTAGTTAAATCTGAAAGTAGTAAATACAGAGCTAATAATTTATTTCTTTAACGACATGTAGATAATTTAATATTAAAATTAAATTAAAAAAAACTTCCCATCAATTTACCTATGCCTGCTTCAGAAAATTGTGTAAAAAAATAAATATTGAAGCATTTTTGTAATAAATCCCACGTAAGGGTATTTTTTGGTATTTTAGGATGAAAAATATTACCCTTTATGATAAATTTAACGACCTCATTTATTCAAAAACACAACAAAGCGAGATTAATTAACAATGCGTCGAGTATAAAATATCTACTAGCCCGGTGTTAACAGACGAGTGGGTCGCGCGCGATTTAAAACTTTAAACACACGCTCGGCTCATCGACCCGCGCCGCTAACGAGATCCACTGCAAACTTTGAATTAAACTAGCAACAGCAGTCGAGCACCACTTTCGTAGTTTTAAGAGGGGATGATGAATCTTATACTGTTATGGAAATTTAATAACCAGATCTAAGTAAATAACTGAGAATTTTCCTTTATTAATATTGACTTCCATTCCACCAATTGAATAATTGTGTTCTTTATTAAATTGATATGCCTTCTTGAACCGTTGTTTGTAATAGTGAACGCCTTTTTTTATTATATAGTTTTATTGTATAAATAACTGCGAGAATTTATCTTTATTAATATTGACTTTTGTTCCGCTGATCGAATAATTGTGTTCTTTATTAAATTGACATGCCTTTTTGAACAGTTGTTTGCAATTGTAACCGACTAAAACAGGATTAATATTTTAATAATTTTAAGTTTATGTGTGTATACACGTATGTGGATATGGATATTTCCTCTTAGCTCTTAAACTACCGGACAGATATTTTTAAATAATGTATTATTTGATACATCTTAACTGTGACATTGCCAAAGATTTTGAGGTTGGTAATGGTACTTTTTGTTTCACGTAGGAAATGTGTAATAACTATTAACATTAAAATTTTCTACCACGTTTCTTAATACATCGTAAATTAAATTTTGCGAATATCTGGAAAGTTTTACGCTTAATTCTTGTAGTTTACACATTACAGAAGATGCTATCAATTTAGAAATAAAATTCTTATTACTACACCAGTTTCTTGAATATCTGAGGAACAAAACTATTGGGCCCATTTTTTGTGGTCGCCAAATATATTATAAGGAATATATAGGATATCCTCAGATAAATGTTTATTTTTTCATTTAAACTTAATACTTGTTGCTTCCAATGACGAATCGTGAATTTATTCCGCATGGTTAAACCTAAACGTTCACGTTTAACAATTTTACGTGGACGAATAGGATAGAAACAATCTTTGGTTAATTTGGCAAAGCATGGTAATAATATCTTAAAAGTTGATTTTTAAATTTCATTTAATCCACCGTAATATTTGCTTATGAATTTAAATCTATAATCTTTTTATAAGTACTCGAGTCACCATCAGAAATAAGTTTTTCACAAATGAGCTTTCGATTGCGAATTGAATTTTTAAACCTCTCCAAAATTATATTTGATTCTTCTGAAATTAGGTGAAATTAATATGTGTTGCGTATTATTTAGATAAAACATCTTTAATTACGCCTGTATCGGAATAATTTGCGTGAAGGACCCTTAATGTGAACAAAAAGTAAGTCGGGAGAAAAATGTAATTTCTTCCAACAGATCACATTATTTAATATCTAATTTAAAATAATCTAAAACTTAATTAGATTATTTTATAAACATCGATTCAATCGTTGAGAAAATTTTCTGACTCATATAGAAAAGCCATAGTAATTTTTTTTTCGGTATAACCAATTATAATAAATCAAACACTAGGATAGAAAACAAAATATGGGAGTGTTAATTGGTGTATATTTCATTTCAAAACTTGAATAAATTCATAACATATTACTACTTTTAAAGACTTTTGGAGTAGCTGCCAAGCCGACAATGATGTTTAGATATTTACCAATTATCGACGCGTCTCTTTCTTTCTTTCACGTACATGAGTGAACAAGCAAATACCGTATAAATATTGAATGAATTCTGGCTTATATTACTATAGATTTTATGACAAGTATCGACATATCTCTCTCCTCCTGTGACATAAATACATAATTAAGAAAGCATTACACGGATTTTGTACTTATACTACTATAGACTGTTAACATTGACCTTTTACGTAAACTCTCTCTACCTCTTACGTAAATGCGTACCCCACATTACAAGCATTTCACAAATTTTGGCTTAGATTATAAAAGATTTTGTGAAAATGATTCTATGCCAACCATCATCGCCTCAATCTTTTCCTCCAATTTAAATACACACCTCACAAAATAAGCAATTCACCGACTTTTTACTTATTTTACTGTAGATTCTGTCTAGTATTTTTGTCTGTTGAATATGGACGCTCCTCGTCCTCTCTCTCTCTCTCACGTGTCTACACGCCCCACAGTACAAGCATTTGACGAACTTTGACTTATATTATAATATACTGTGGGTCAAGTATTGACGTCCCTTTCTTCACCTCCCTCGTAAATACAAACCTCGCAGTACGAGTATTTGACGTATTTATATTTAATTTATGATTGATTTTGTACCAAGTGTCCAAGTCTCTCTCACACTTTTACATAAGTGCATACGTCGGAGTCCAAGCATTTGACGATCTTTTGACTTATATTAGAATAGATTCTGTGTCAAATATCGATAAAATTATATCTCCTTCTCACATAATTGCTCACCCTATAGTATCAGCATTTGGTGGAATTTTGGATTGTATTATAATAGACTATGTATCGAGCACAGACACCTTTCTCCCTATCTCTCTAGTAAATGCACATCCGGCAATACTGGCATTTGACGGATTTTTGGCTCAGATTACAATAGATTTAGTAACAATTATCGACATTTCTCTCCGTCTCTCTGGCTTTCTCTCTAACATTTATGCACATCCACATATATCCGTATAAGCGCCACATTCGTATATTGACACCCACTTTAAAACTCTCTAAAAATTGCGACATATAAATTGCGACGTTTGGATACAAAATTTTACCGCACAAGTACTAACTAAATACTAGTATTTACACTATTCAAAAATCATCAATAATATAAATATTTTACCATTTTTTTTCTCTTCAGATATTTCAATACAAAAGTCCTAATTAATAACAGTATTTTTTTTGTTTTACAATTTTTTCCCGTTTTTATTTAGTGATTTTTTAAAATTGGTTATTTTCTTTTGTTAAAAGCTATATTACTTATAATATTTTATTTTAACTAAAATATTACGAACTCAAAATCTTTTATTGAAATGGAAAAATGAATTTTCGGCGTTAAACGAAAATCTCTACATTCATGTACACTTACATACATGCACGCATAGGTACATACGTACATACCTACATAAGGATATATTAATAACATTGCCCTCTTTTGGTTCACCGTAACGGAATCAGACTCTAGTATTTGCCCTCAGACTGAATGACGCTTACTATTTTCTGAATGATTATGGTTACGTTTAATAACTGCTATTTAACCAGCAATCCAAAGCAACACTTTTACTGAGACTTGCGATCATTGCAAATTTAATTACCACTAATTGAGTAATTCCTGTCCCCATCTGCCATCTTCATAATAAGAACTTGGGTACGATTTGTGAACAAAGTATTCATTAAAATAAACCAAAGGAGACCGAATGGGATATGAGTACTCCTCTTGACAGAAAAATTATTTCTTGTTACTACCTTTTGGTTACATCTTAACCATACCCGGTCTACTGATAACAAAAAATTGTTAAGGATAGTCGAACGCACCCAAATAAGTCGGATTAATTACCGCTACTCAGGAGTTTGTGTGGGCACCTCCCGGCTCTTGTTACCATTTGTGACCAATCGGTCCGTTAAGGCAAGTTAAATGAACTTAACCTTGATGAATCTACTTTTTACTTAAGGGATCTGTTGTCACCTTCCGGCTACGTCATGAGACCCTGACCATCATCTGTGACTAATGCACTTATAAGGATATGTCAAATAAGTGCAAACTCGATATCAGCTTCCTCAAAGGACTCTGGTGCACTTATTGATTTGGGAATTCCTTAGGATATATACAGAGTTATTCCTGTATATATATATATATATATATATATATATATATATATATATATATATGGATTTCGTTCTAACGATATTTACATGTGTAGAAATTTGAAATTTACATACACGTCGAATTGATGACTTTCTACTTTTTTTGAAGTCAGTTAAAAAGGAAAAGAATTATTTTCTCCTACAATACACAAAATGGTTTTTTTTATTTCGTCCTTTACTCCTACTGTCCACGATTCTTATTTCAATTAAAGCTGAAATTTTTTATTTATGGGCGAAATTTGTATTTCGCCAAATATGAAAAGCAATTAAATGCATTTGTAAAGTTCATGGTTTCAAATCCATTATCAAATAAATAGTAAACAGTATTTAAGGTAATAAATTGCACCGCTGAATGCCGCTTAGCTTAGTTATTTACTGTCTTTAAAATATTAAAAAGTGCTCAATCTAGTAATGACGTTGAATTTGAATACTCATGCAATGGAACAAAATTGGAATTGCAGGGGTAAAGTCTGTATTGTTATTCTAGTTATTTGATAATAATTATATCAATGAACACAGTTGAGATCTAGTTCCGATTACGTGTAGAAAAAAATCCATTGCATTTTTATAAGAATGGCCAAGTTAAGAGTATATGAAAATGAAACCTTCGAAAGGTGGGGAAACATGCATTTAATGAATTCTGTAGGTATTCATAAAAATAAGAGAAGAATAATTCCAAGTATTCAGAGAAGTCGCTGAAGGAAATATAACCATTAAAATTTCTTTTAACTATACAAAATCAATTAATTCAATGTAGTTAGTAATAAATTAGGCATTCAGAAACTAAAATAAATGCTTTTCTTATATTTTTCCGGATTTTTCTCTGAACTATAATATTAACTCTTTTTTATAAACTTGAAATGTGTATAAATTCTAAAAATGGAACTATATTCCCTTGCGTTTATGATAATCCTCTGTATAATGAAAATTTTTGTGAAATTTATTTAATTTCAGATATGCAAGAAATAAATCCATGGGATTTTACAAAATTATATGTCACAATCAAGGCTTTAAATCTGTAGTGTTAGAAGGAGTATAAAAACAAAGACCCCCTATTTCGCACCACATTGTTGATAATGAAATTATGAAAATGCCAACTTATCATGTACAAACTTTCGTTAAAACCAGTCCTATTTGATAAATTACTATGGATATATTAACAAAGAATCTGCAAAAACATTTTAAAAAAGTAGAATACCTATAGAATTGTTGGGTATCTATTTATCTGCATGTCATAGGTATTATTTTTTACAATATCGTATACTTATTTATTTATTATCTTTTATGTATAGTACATATGGCCAACTTATTGCTACACGAGCAATCTCTTCCAATCAACCATAACAATTTGTGTTGATATTTAGTTCGTAGACTGTAAGAGATTTTACAATGAAAATTCTTTATAGTACATTAGACGAAAAAAATTAAAATACAAAGCGAATTGAAAAAGAAAACAAAATATTGACATTAATTTGGGATGGGAAAGACAGGAAACGACAAGGACATAAAGGAAAAGGTTTTAGGAGAGCCAGGACTTTTTCACTCGATCTTTAAAAATATTTAGAGACGTAATTTTCCTCAGGACCCAGGTGATTCCAAATTTTTGCTGTTGAATAGTAAAGGATTTTAGATTTATGTCAGTAGTAATACAATGTAATCAACAATACTTAATATTAGCAATAACGGATCAAATTAAACAATAAAAAATATATATGTTTATAATTTCATGTACATTGTCGAGTATGGCTTGAATGGGTCTCAAGGTTTCAATAATATTTTCTCATGGGTTAATATAGTGTTCGATCAGAGATAAACTGAAATAATATACAAACATATGGGGAGTTTTTGGCATATTTTTCAGTTTGTACCCTCTCGTAATTCTAAAAATTATACTTGTATTTATCGGTTTTAAGTTTTTTTTACAATAAAAAGTAGTGCGCGGTAAACACTTTTCAACTAAGGTAAGATTCAATATACTGCATAACTCTTAATATGATGAGCAACTTAATACTCCATATTAAAGAGCTTAGTGTAATTTGTGGTACAAAGTGACGATGACCAATAAAGATGCCAACTAAACACATCGTTTAAATTACCTCTGCCATCTCGTTTTCATATATATTATCTGACACTAAGTGCACTCAATTTATGTAGTCAGTCTTATCCCATCGATTTGGGTTCAGGCATAATGGATTACATTTCATAATATATCACTTATGCCTGTACAACCTCTACGCCCATATGCGTTGTTAGTATAAAAGTTTTCATTAATATTTTTCTAAGAATGGCGCTCATACTTATATTAAAATATAAAGTGGAAAATTTTGTTTCTTTATTTGCGCTAATTAGTGAAATCACTTTTCTGATTTTGAAAATGATTTTTGTATTAGAAAGAAATTATTTTGAGACAATATGTTTTTACCCTAGAATTTAGGGAAGCACTGTAGAGACATAGATGTTACGGTAGCTGGAGAATACTGATAAATTAGTGCAAAGTAGAGGAGACTGGTTTATTTTTATTTGATCATTCCGAGCCCTTATCCATAGTCGTCTGTACGAATTTGACTACCGATGTCAATTGGCGAACATAAAAGGGCATTCAGCGTCCGCAGAGGGATTGCAAGATAATTCAGAAAATTTTAAGCGAGGAAAACCAGAAGGTGCAGCCATTTAAACATACTCAGGGAAGCTTTAAAACGTTATTCATATTTTTTCGTCTATTTCAATCGTCGCCGAATTTACACCATAACTAAACATTAGAAAATAGAATTAGATAGTTACGGGCATCACAATTTCGTGGTGTTAAAAAAAGTCACTGATTGACTTTGAACTTTTTCTTTACGGTTTTATAATAAAATTTTCACTTACTGTAATTTTATTTAGAGCAAATAATATGTAATAATATACGCTAAAGTTTTGCGAGTGTTCATATTCAAACGATAATTCAGCCAAGATTAAACACTCGAATCTCCGCGCCTCTAATGCCTCGCTGTGGGTGACTTGGTGCATAATAATAACAAATTAATAAAAGCAAGTAATATATTTGCGAATAAATTGCTTACATCAAAATATATTATAATCATCATACAAAAACGGCGAATACATCAAGCTCCAGCGAAGGAAACGCGCCCGAAAATAAGTAATCCTGGCGCGTGGAAGTGTACATAATTTAAAGACAACATCTGTACCATGTCACATGACGCCGTGGGTCGCGCTCAGTGTCTTAGTGATAGATGAGCGTAGTCGCTTGTGATTTATACGTCCCCGTTACGCAGTTGAGTAGTCACCCCTGGCCCGGTGATTGCGTCTCACCATACGTGTCTCAATGTAAGACGGAAAGGTTGCGAGAAAATGTTATTTTCACCGAAAGCAAAGCTTGTTTTCCTAGTTTTATTTTTAGATGGTCCCACTTTGGCTTTACGCATACTTTTGACGCCCTTCGCAATAGCTTTTTAAAAGTTGGAATCATGACTGACATTAGCTTGTTGTGTTTTCTTGAACTCTTTTCTATGAGGAAAATTGTTCTTAAATAGGAAAATCAACACAGTGCCTGCATAACTTTCATATAAACATTTTTGCTTTGTGGTGTATATTTTCCTGTTGATGTACATGATTGAAATAATCTTTAGTGTTTACTATTAAATTTTCACGAAATAATCAGCATATTTGGAAACTCTTCTTTTTCAGTTTTCTTCTTTTTCTTTACTACAATATCTCTATCGTCTTGAAATTGAGAATAGATTTCAATATTCATTATAGTATTAACACAACCAAATTATTTATAACGTATATAATGTTACCATTTATTAATCTCGACATAATGTAATAAATTTGCCAATTTCACTGGTGAACAATAAATTGAATGGATCGTTTTCAGTTTACGGAAGAACCCGGCCAGAGCAGCGGTTGCGGAAGAAGGTTTGAGTTTTAGCTCACTATCAAGGAAATGGATACGGAACCATGCATAAATATTTGCATGTTAGTTAAAATTTGCATTTGTTCACATTGCCGTCAGTTGACACATATTTTTTTAAACTTACAGGAATAACCTAAACAAACGCGACGTCATGATATATTGAATAATTTATAATGTTGAATTTTATTTAAAATTAAAATAACAAATTTAAAAAAAAAATTTCATCAAATACCGTACAGATATTAGATAAGGAACAAATTATTGCGCATATTTTTTAAAAAATTATCAATTATGTCGAATGACCTCAACACATTAAAAAGAAATAAACAATAAATGACAAATTATAATATCGTATTCTAATAAATATTTCATTACATTATGTAATTTCTGAGTTAAATTGATTGAAATATGCCTTAGAATTTTTTTCATGTTTAGAATTTTGGTCAGGAATTTTCCTAAAAATTAAGAGTTTATTATTTTAAAACATTTGGTTTATTCTATGAGTACCCTGTACATTAAAAATTAGAAATCTTACAAGATAACTTAAGATATTAGTAAACATCTTATTTATACGTTAGCCTATCGGTCTTTCCGAATATCGCAACCTCTTTTTTTTTCTCTTATATATATATATATATATATATATATGCGTGTGTGTGTATGTGTGCAAATATCTACCCTTCCACATTTTTCGAATATTTTTATGGATGATTGGTGAAGTTCTTAGAAGAAATTCACTAAAATTAACACTTAAATTGCGGCATCAGTAAAGCGAGTAATTAAATGTTTCGGCTGTCGTAATATTACATTATATATAAAGCATAATTATACATAATGTAATATTATACATAATATTATACATAAAGCATAATTATACATAATGTAATAACAAAAATATATATTTTAAATATTGCCAAACGATAATAAAAATAAATAACTTGTATAAAATAGCCATATTTTTTTTGTAGAATAATATCTAGTTTACCATTATAGTATTAACCATTATAGTATTATTCACTTATTTCGCTTAGTTGAACCTAAGCGAAATAAGTTAATAATACTATAATGTTATAATATTTCAAACAACAAATTTATGTCTATAATTGAATTGAACTTTAGTAATATTTCTGTTTTCAGATTTATATGATATATTTGCAACGGAATTGAATTTGTTTTACATTACAATAATATGAAGTAAAAACTTCGCAAATCATATAAATATTGACAAATCTTTAAAAATGGTTTACTAAAATGTCGAATATATTCTTCATATATTTATTTATTGTGAGATAATTTTGAGATGGAAAAATAAATAATTTTTTTTTTAGATTACGTTCAATATGCCTGATTTTTAATGCCCTATATCCATATTAAGCAAAAAACATCAAAATTAAACACATGACGTAAGTTGACTGTTACTAAATTTTATTTATGTATTAGAATTGATTAGTTGAAATTGTATAGCAATACGAAAGCCTTTAAGGCTCGTTATGGTAAAAGATGTAAGTAAAATTAATAAAAACGAACAGGCAATTACGTGTCGGAACGTGCATGAAGTCTACAAAAATAATTTTCTATTATGTTTCAAGGTAAATACTAAAACCAAGAAAATGTCTGAAAATTTTAAAATTTAGGTTAAGAGGCAATTACACAGTAATCTGAAGCTTAACATTTTGCAAATAGGGCTTAAAAATGAAAAATTGGGAAACGTCATTTAAAATATTGGTTCCACATTACTCCACTTGATGGAATTTGCATGAAGAAAATTTTATTATTTATTTTTTTCTGTAACTACGAACAAATTAAGATCACCATCAATGGCTCATATACGTGAGAAAGTGGGAAAATCGTTAATCTGGAACAGATGAATGAACGATATTTTCACCGTTAGACTATGGAATCCTAGCAGACAAGAATCATTTGCTGCCATCAAGAAAAATAAGTATTCTTTGCAGTAAATTATTAGGTGTTAACAAAATGAAAAAAGTAGATGGAAAAATAGAGTATCGAAGAATGACCTATTTTTTGAACAAACACGTAATTATTTTTACATAAAGAATCGTTTTAACTTTTCAAGTCATTTTTGTATTATATGCTCAGGAAAAAAAATTGTCATAATTAATTTAAATATAAAATGAGAAGTAATTTTATAATAGACATAATTTAGTAAATACTTAACAATAAGATTATTATTTTCGAGCAATATTTTATTACTTTGCAACGTTTATGTGTTCATTTAGCACAGCTTTGATTATTTTTATTTTGTGTTTAATTGTAAACACTTAAAAAAATGTTACTTTGATTGATTTTCACTTCACATAATTCAACAAATAGAAATAAAAAAGAAACGATTCATTAATCGAAAATATTCCGGTATAATTATATGTTTGATTTAAAATAAATGATGATATAATATTCTAAAAGTATAGCGTACGCTAAATGAATATTTTAATGCATGCGAATGATAAAATATTCTTGACATACAATATCAAAGTACATAACGATGAATGAGAGGGACTAAAAGGAATATATTTGATTGATATTTATGATTTAATGTTAAATATTCACCTATCACATTTATGTTAATATATTACGAATAAAACTAAACTATTAACATTTTACGACCAATTTACTATTTTCAATAAATAATCGTAAACGAAAAGAAGGGTACAACAAAGGTAAGTAACTCGAATTGTAATAGACTGGACCTAAATCCTGCCAGAAGAAACTCTTATCAAGCTATTCGTTTCAAATAAACTTTACTTTCCGTGTCGCAAAAACTTATTGGATCTATCAGCGTTTTCCCATTTGTGGACTTAAAAAGTGAGCTTTTTTATTTCCTCGTCAAAATTCGTTCAGTAAGATACTCATTTCCTTCCAGTTTCTCGATTATTTAATAGTATTTATTTTCATTTTGGGGGATTTCAAAGTTTATTTCGAAATATCTGTGTAAATTAAATTACTGGAATTCTATGTTTTAAAGTATTGTATTTCAAAACGGTACAAGAAATTTAGATCTATGTTTAACCTTAATTTCATAAAAATAATTACTGATGATACTATTAAACATACCAATTTGTCCGTCGCATATTTGAAAGAATTTTGTATACATTTTCTATTGGAATTAATTTGGGGCATTTTCTAATACAAATCCGTGTACTTTCGCTGTTATTATTCTATTATCGGTTATAGAATTTTACATTTTTCATCACAGATTAAAATTACATTTCTAAAATTATGCTCGAAAATCATATGTCTAAAACATATTTGATTTTGCATGAAATAGTATACAAAATAAACATGCTTTTTTTCAAAGTTGTCCATTATTAATATGGATAGAGTCCATCCTTAAAACTGATATGTAGATATCAGTCTTGTTGATGATGAGCTATAAGGTGTTGGTCTATCTTAAAAAATGTTAAGATATAGATATAAAAAAAAAATTTAATTCATTTTTCAATTTCACAGTTTGTAAGGAAATTAACTTTTTAAAAGGCTGAAATATTTTTTGAAATAAGTAGATTGACTAACTTTTTCAAAAGAAAATTTAGGCATTACGAGCATGATATTTAAAGCCGTTGATATAAGTTGAAATATGTGGGTTACTTGTTATAGAAGAAAAATGTGATCAAATGTAGATGAGGTTCAGTTTATTTAGTTGACTTTCTATCTGTATTAAAACTAATGATTACAAACGATGAAAATGTATTGGAGGCACTCCAATATACTTATAATGTTATAAATACAGAATACATATTTCAATGAAGCATCAACAGATAACATAAATTGCCACGGTAAAATTATATAGGAAGAATATCTAATCATGATCATTTTTGTTTTCTGTGAACAAAAATTTTGTAAATTTTGATTTAAAAAAGCAACGCAGGCTTGTATTTTTAAATTATGCTTAAAGCTATAAGAAACAATTTAGTCCAGTTATTAAAAATATTGAATAAATATTTTTAATTACTGAACTAAAGTGGACTAAAACCCATATGTCGACGAAATGAATAGCAATTTGGATTTAGATACCTAGAATATTTCTGATCATACCTACAATATTTCTGAAGAATTCAAAGAATAATTTTGAACTCAGAAATCCAATTTAGAAAACCTTAAAGTTCTTCTAAAAACATTCTACCTCTCGCCGTAGTAATATTATTTATGTGTGATTTATTGGGTGAGACTAATTTAAAACTCAAACATAATAGAAAATTAATACTAATTTTTTATCATCTTGAAATAAACACATTTTAAATATTATTTACACGGTTTTCGATAACGATAATATTCTTAAACATCTTTTGAAAAGTGTTTGCGAGAAGCGTTTTGAAATACGAGGAGGAGACCTAATATGATATTCAAAAATGTAAATCTTAACTAGTAGACAAAAGTTATATCTTTTAAATAGAAAAAAAGCGGCTGGCACTGTGCAGGAGTATTTCTGAAGGCAAATAGATTTATCCTACACTTATCCAGTAGTGTGCATTTATTTTATAACTTATCACCCTTTTAATGTTGCATGGATATATGCGCAAAGCCCATGTGAAGCCAAGTACAGCTTTATGATTAAGCATGTGTGAAAGACATTTCTCTGTTTTCCGTGAATGAGAAGAGTATGGTTATTTTCTCTTTCTATTTCCTACCGATTTCTTCTGTGTATTTTAGGTGTCCATCCCTTGCACTTCATAAAAGATATTACGCTTATTTAATCTGTCTTCCAGCTATTAAAAAATCCTTGACCCTGTATTATTTAGTAAAGTTTCATTCTTCGTACCTCATAGTAAAATGTGATATATTTACGAAGATTATGAGATAATTTAGTAAGATATATTTGTCGAAATATACTGTCGTTATCTTTTGTAGTTCTTATTTCCTTTTCCATTCATGCCTAATATAAAAGTTAAAATTTTTTAAACGATTAATTTTTTATCGTTACGGTTAGTTTACCTATAAAATATCGATAAATGTGAATATATGTAAGTAAAAAAATTAGTTAATTAATATAATCTGTGATCCGCTGACCTTTGCAAGTAGGCTGGTTGATAAAAGTAAGTCGCTAGGCTAATATTATAGCAATATTTGCAGTATGTTCTGACCTCATATTTTTAAACACGACTAAGTATAAGTTGACTAAGTATATATGTAAAAAAATCGTAAAATAAATTATAATAAGTACTTTCAAGTCAATTAATGAAGGTTTTGACACAAGCAAAAACAAAACTCTTAATTACACGAAAGAAGCTTGCAAGAATATTTTAATTTTTATTATGAATTATTAAAACGTACATTGTATTATTTCATTTAAAAAACAGTGTTTTTACGGAATACCTGTAATGCCTTATGTGATAATAAATAAAAGAAATCAAGTCGTCATAGGAAACCAGGCAGATGTGAAACATCGAAATTTTATAAATATTCACTGAACCCAGACCAACAGAATTATGTACTTTCAAACCATGCAATTAGTATAGCTCTATAAATAGAAATATTATGTGCACTATAACATTCCGATAAACCGTAGCCCAAACATAGGTTTGAACCATGTATTCAGTATATCGTCCTCTCTCGAAAAATGATGTGCACTGTAACATTCCAATAAACGGTAGCACTGTGTTTTGGTCAGACAGTTATTCAGTAATTTCATAAAATTTTATATAAAATGTTGCCAAAAATATTTTATACTTTATTGAAAATAACAAATACCTAATGAAAGTATGAACTAACAAACCTCATAAAAAGGTATATATTGTGGACCAGAAAGTGTATTTACAGTGGAGCTTTTCTGGCTTCCAAAACATTATATTTCTGAGAAAATTGAAATTTACAGCAGCTACCATCCTTTTTACCTTTCTATAAGATGAATTACCTTTCCATAACATCGATAGCAGGGAAAATTTAAGTCATTTTGGGATTATGAAAAAAATTATATAAAAAGGGAATGATTTATATAAATCATAATTCCAGCATGCGCTTTTCGACAAACAAATAATTTTAGAAGACTTAAGACGTCGACTTATAAAATACATTATTTTACCTTTTCAAAGTCCGCGCCATAACCATTAATAACGAGCTTTTGGCATAGCATACGACGGTAGTTATAAACATAGCCACACATCGACATCGACCGTCATAAACCTTTAATATTTTATAACAACCAGACGATAAAAACGTCGTGCAAGTCTACCAATGAAGATGACAAACTCATGCAGGAATCTATGCGAGGAGTAGAATTTCACAAGATAAAGTGCGGAGACCGCAAATGCGACGGTAATCACCGCGTCGACTGAATCGTTTATCTCGCAGTTTCTATGATTTTGGATGATCTTTCCCGATTGTCGGATAAATTATCGGAGCAATCGCCGCTACGGATATTATAAACCAACTTGAACTTTGCTTTGTTTTTTAAAACGTTTGTTGGTTTTTTTCACCGTGTTTTATGGTGACTTATATAATGATTTAAGTTGGGCGTGTCATAAAAATATCCTTACGATCACGAAATACGAAGCGTTGCTATATTTCAACGTAATAGATTTTTTGTTTTTATTATAAAATATAATATACCATCGTTAGCGAATTTATCGTTCAGTTTATCACAGCAACTTAGAAGGAAGCTAATCAACCAAGTTAATGAAGGCAAAAAAGTTGTCAATAACAGTAATGGTTGAATCTTTGTTTGTTAGCGTTAATTTTTTGAAAAATTGATTATCTGACGGGAGAAAATATTACAAAATGATTTTCGAAAATAAAAATTACTACACCGCATTCATTGAAAAAAATTTCGCTCCCGAGCGACATCATGTAAAATTGTCATATAAACTTTGTTTTCTCTCCCACATCCTTTTATAGTTTTTTACAGCGTACAATACTAGTGTCGAGCCCATAGTTCAGCGTTTGTAGCAGTTTCGTCTATTATGACCCGATATAATTAAAATTAGTAACGCTAACAATTATCATTGCGTTACGGTGAAACTACGTGAGTTATGAACGTCATTAACGTAACGCAACATAATATAACATAGCCATATAAGTGTGTTTTACTCTCGACGGTAAAGCGGTTAGAATCAATTATCGATTAGATGTAGAAATATAAAATAATTCTTTTTTTTTATATTTTGGTTTTGAACAAAAAATTCGTTTGGAAACTTAATATCATATGAGTAAGCTAAAAAAATGAAGCAAAACACCAGAAACGAAAACAAGATTTTATACACAACCACAATATACTGTCCGTGAGATATTATAAAATTAAATATTCTTTAAAATAAAACATGTAAAAATGTTACTATGTAGTAAATTTTAGCCTAATAGTAACTAATATGGATATTAATATTAAAAGGGAAGAGACGTAAATAGAAAAAGAAGGAATAGGGTAGTGATAGAGAATCAAGATTGGATTACTTTTTGAGACAATTTTAGAAAACATAAATTCATATTCCCATAATTTTCCATTGTTTCTACGGTGATTTCCCTTGAATTCCCATGATTTGATTGCATAGTGGTGATTTTCCTACCATCTTAGTTGGTAAAATACCTAAAGAGCATACACTCATTCAGTGTCTACATGAAGTAACTTATATATTCGTGTTAGAAGAAAAATTTAAGTTTAGTAGATTTTTAAATTAAAATATATTTGGGGGTCAACATCCTTCCTCATTTCCATCACATTTCATTAAAGTCACGGTCAGACGTAATTTCATTTCATTTCGACGGTCTTCTGACTTATATTGCAATAGATTCTATGCTGAATATCAACCCCTCTCTCCCTCTCAAATAAATTCACATCCAACAATACTACCATTTGACAAACTTTTGTCTTACACACAATAAATTCTGAACCAAGTATCGACGCCTTTTAATGATGTTTCAAGTGAATGCACACCCGTAGTACAAGAATTTGATGGATTTTTGGCTTATACCACTAGAAGTTGTATTAAATACCGACGCCTCTTTCTTTCCTTTTCACGTGAATGTACACACCACCTTACAAGCAGCTGAGGAATTTTTAACTGGGATTAAAATCATTTTGGTACCAAGTATCCAATCATCTCTCTCTCTCTCTCTCTTTCTATTTCTCTTTCTTTATTACATCCATGTCCAGGCACATCCACATACAGCCGTATAAGTGCCACTTTCGAAATGACACCCTGAAAATCTCTATCTCTATCCTAAAAATCTCAACGGTTGGAATATCTTTAAAATTCACTAATGTTTGGATAAAATATTTTAAAATGTTCCAATCAAAAACCTGTATTTTTGCATTTAATATATCTTTTATTGTAATCGAAAAAGGCACGTTCGATGTTTAATGAAAACATTATACATTCATGTATAGCTACACACACACATGCAACCGTACATAAACAAGTAAACATACTCATACAAATCTATCAAAAACATTGACCTCTTCCGTTTACCATAACAGAATCAGACTCAATATTTCTACTTAGCTATAAATGCGCTTACCATTTTATAAATAATTGTGGATACGTTTAATAGCTGCCATATAAACAACGATCAAAAGTGAGAATTTTATTGAGACTTACGATCTTTTCAAATGGAATTACTAATAATTGCAGAATTTATGTCTCCTTCACAATAACTTTGTTATGATTTGTGACCAAAGCACCTGTTGAAAAAAACCAAAACTGTCCATAGATAGTAATGTTATCATTTTTTTGCTCCATCATCAGACCTTCACATCACACTGTTATCAGACTTTCGCAAATACTAGTACTTGTGAACAAAGATCTTATTAAGAAAAGTGGAATGCGCACAAATAAGATTAATCTATTCCTCGCTGTACAGGAATTCCTCTCAACATCTTCCCACTCTACCATTAGACCTTTGTCACTCTTTATAACAAATTGGTTCATCTAGACAATAGAAATGAGCCTAACCTGTATGAATCTATATCTTACTCAAGAAGTTCTTTTGCTACTTTCCACTTCCATCATGATACCCTGACCTTGACCTCTAACTAAAGTACGTATATCGATAAGTTTAAATGAGATCAAACTCGATATCGATATCCTCAAAAGACACTGTTTGCCTTATTTGATAAGAAATTACTTAGTATAAATTCGGATATATTATCGATTCCTAACTGTATTATCATAGGATATATTCGAAACAATTTACTTTGAAAAAGAAATGGAAATTTTGTCAGTGTTCTTCCAAGTTACAGCCGAAAATTAAAAAAAATACGCAAATCCTCCTTTTTTAATGTTGGTTAAAACGGAAACGGAATTCTGTTAGCCTCATCATACACAAAACATTTTTTTAGTTTCGTCTTTTACCCCGAGTGACTTTATTCGGATACCATTGACAAAATTTTAATTTACCCATATTTAAAAAGCAAAAAAATGCATTTTTACTCTCATACTTTCCAATCTACTACCAAATAAATAATATGGTAATAAATCGCTCCGATGAACGTCCCTTAATTATTTACCTTGTTTATCGTATTACAGAGAGCAGGAACTAGTAATTACGTCATTTTAATTATACTGAAAATGCAATAAAATTGAAATTACAAGGGGGAAATCAATATGATAATTCTGTTTATTTAATAATAACAATTACATTAAACACATATGAGTTCTAGTACCGGTAATGTATGGAAAAGCTCAATTTCCTTTGTATAAGAATGGTCATCCTAAGAGAACATGGAAAGGATTTTTTTTATTAATATGTGGGAAGCATGTGTGGAATACAATTTTTGGAAATTAATAAACAAAATTCACGAAAGCATTTTAAGACAATTTAACCATTAAAATTTGTTTTGCCTATAAAAGTTCGATTAAGTCAATATACTTATAAAATGGGAGCTCACTATATAAATATTTCTCCTAAGTTTTGTCTGATTCTTGTCTATACTGTTGTATTAACACTTCTTTCTAAAGTTGGATAATGTTATAATTCTATAAACGAAGAGTCCTTATGTTTAAAAAATCCTCTATATAATGTAATTTATTTAAGGTAATGTTATTTTGGACTTAGAAGAGAAAACTGTTTAAACTGTACGAAATTACATGTCACAATCAATCCTGTAACCCTTTAATGCTAGAAAAAGTGTGAAAAGAAAGGAGGCTTCTATTTTGCACTTCTTTGTTATAATAAATCTATCAAGGTGCCAAATTGTTATGAACAAATTTTATTTGAAATTCATCTCATTCGACAAAGGGCAATAGATCGGTCAATAGTGTGTATAAAAATTTAAAAAAAAACAGAATACTTTGGGAAATTTTCCGGTATCTATTTCTCTATTTTCTTCTATATAATTAAAGAAAAACAAAATGTTGAACTTTCATTTTGAAAACAATTTTTCTTTCAAAGTCATCCTGGTAAATAAAAATTAAAGTAAAAATCTTTAAACATTCCAGTAAATCCAATGTTTCGTTAAGATTCCACAAAGTGTCGGTCAAAAGATTTAAATAAAATTGGATATACTGGTGATAAGGTCTATATACTTCATATTCTAAATAGCTTACTCCAATGTAAATTAATAATGGTATTAAAAATGGTAAAGATGCCAGACACACATCGTTTAAATTAATTATGCTGTCTCATTTTTTTATATAATTTGATACTAAATGTATACATTTATATAGCCACTGTTAACCTAGAGATTGGGAATTATATATAATATATCACATATCATAAAATATCACATATAAATGTACAATCTCTACGCCCGTATTTCCCACTATCATAGAAGTCTTCGTTAGCTATATTTAAGCACGGCGCTCACATTTGTAATAAAATGAAAAAGCGAAACATTTTATTTGTTTATTTGTTCGCGCTAAATTTTGAAACCAGATATCTAATTTAAAAAAAAACAATTTTTATTAAAAACGTCGTACTATAAGAAAAAGTATAGATTGTATATCTTTATGGTACAATTTATGGAAGCAGAGCAGTGATAAAAGAAGTAACAGAAGTTGGGGTACAGGTAAACGATGTCAGGACATCATCTCATGATAGGAGATTAAGTTATTTATTGACTGATAATTCTGATTTTTTCTGCGGATATTTATCCGTACTCGATGACCAATATGATCTGGCGAACCGAGTGGGAAATTTATTGTTCACAGGGGACTGCAGCATGATTAAAATAATCCTACGCGAATGAAATCACGGGGCAAAACTTGTTAAGCTAAGTATTGGAAGCTCAAAAAAAATGACTAATTTTTTTCTTTTAATAGTCGCTGAATTTGCATTATAATTTAAAATTCAGCACTAAATAATATAATTAAATATTTACAAGTAAATAAAAAAATTGTGTTCTTCTTCACAGATTTATAAATACTAAGTAGAATTATATTTTCGGCAAACATTATGTAACATTACTCACTAATATTTTGCGAGTGTTAATATTCAAACAACAAGAAAAGTAAAAGTAAACAAGCTAAGCTTCACTCTTATGATGTAGAGGTGACATCAAGCGGAATAACACAAAATTAACAAAAACAAGAGATATATTCACGAATAAATTGCCTACATCAAAATATATTATAATCATCATACCAAACCGGGGAATATTTAAGGCTCCAACCAAGGAAACACGCCCGAAAATAAGTAACCCTGGCACGTGGAATGATACATAATTCAGAGACAACATCTGTTACGTGTCGCAAGAAACAGTGATGGATGAGCGTAGTCGCTTGTAATTTATACGTCTCCATCGCACAGTTTAGTAGTCACCCTGACCCGGAGACCACGTATCCCAGTACGTGTCTCAATGTAGAACGAGAGGGTTCCGGTAGAATCCGACTTTCACCAATGGTGAAGTTTGTATTTCTAATACTGTTTTTAAATGGCCCGGCTTTAGCTTTAAGCATACTTTTGACATCTTTCTAATAGCTTTTCAGAAACCGGGAATCATGACTGCATTTCGTTGACTAAGTACTATGTAAATTTTACATCTATGTTTTCTTTTCTACGAGGAAAAATGTTTTTAAATTGTAAACAAAACGTGTATTTCTCTATAGAGTATATTTTTCGGGTGTGAAATAGAAAATTGATGTCCTCTAAATAAATGTCAAAGAGTTTTGTCATCACTTGTGATAACTTCTTATGATTGCAAATATTAAATTGCTGCAATATAATAAGCATTGGAAACTCTTCTTTGTTAAAATATCTCCATGATTATATGCATCAAAAATCATTATAGCTTTAATAAATCTTAATTATTAATATATATATGTG
Organism: Druceiella hillmani; assembly: GCA_039881145.1. Lineage (NCBI taxonomy): Eukaryota > Metazoa > Arthropoda > Insecta > Lepidoptera > Hepialidae > Druceiella > Druceiella hillmani. Next base: position 16,321,369 of record JAYKKI010000046.1, on the reverse strand, counting down.
TATACTTATAAAATAATATAATGTGTATACTTATTAAAACTAAGATAATTGGAGGCATCGTTTTCATTCAGTAATTTTTTTAGGACTATTTCATTCTTTGGATTCACCGTAAAGATTATTAAAAATAACTTATAATTATTATCAATATTTTAATTACGAAATCAGCAATTCCATCTGAATACTTTATAGTTATTTATACATGGGTGTGTATATATACATAGAAACGTACGGTGTGTGTTAGTGCGTGCGTGTGTGTGTGTTAATGTGTGTGCTTGTTAGTGTGTGTGTGTGTTAGTGTGTGTGCGTGTTAGTGTGTGTGTGGGTGTGTTAGTCTGTGTGTATGTGTGTGTGTGTTAGTTTATGGATGTGTGTGCTTGTGGACGTATGCGAATGTGTGTATACAGTTTGTCCTACGTTCAAGGCAGACATGAGCACGGACTCGGTCGGGTTGGCGATCGCGAACAAGAGGTTGAATTTTAGCTCACTAGCGAGATTGCGAGTACAGACGCCTGTGGGATTGTTTGCATGTAGATACAATTGAAAATATTGACGGCTGAAGTATTTTTTTTAACTTATAGGAATAAGCCAAAAGCAAAACGAAGTTATAATATATTGAGTAATGTATAACGTTGCATTTCATTTAAAAACAGAGTATCAAATAATGTAAAGTATATTATCGAATTTTTATACAGATTAGAAATATCATACAGATAAAAAAGTTACTGCGCGTTATTCTTAACGTATTTTAAAGTGATTTATATTATATTGAAGGAACTTAGTTTTTAACTAGAAATACAATATAACATCATTTCAGTTTCGTTTACAAAGGAAATAATTTTTTCCAAGCTAAAACAATTTTAAACAAAATTACAGTAATTGTTTTTTGATGACGTGTCATTTCTGTACTTTATTCAAAGGCATATAATTAATATAGTTATATGCCTTTGAATAAAAGTACAGAAATGACACGATAATATTACATATAATTTTTATGACTCTCGTAAAACGATTAGGTCAATTTTTTGCCTTTATTGAAAACTAAATTTAACCAAGATTTTGACAATGATCATGATTGAATGTGGCTTCTAGAGAATACAGAATTTTCGTGACATCCCTTTACATTTCTAAATGACCTTGGGTTGATTATCTTTAAACCATATTGACCGAAGATATTGTGAAATGGCCTCAAAATTCAAAAGCTGAGGTATATGCAATAAGTGTATTTCCCCAAAAATTACCAAAAAAGGGGTAAGTGCAACTGCAATGGTGTAGCGAATTTCCTCTTTCCACCCAATGCGTCGTCATTGCATCGTTTGCGGACTGTTTTCCATAGTTTGTAAATATTGTTTCTCAGTCGGTCTTTAGAAAATTAAAACTGCTTATTGTAACAACCAGGCGAGAGTTCGGGTTTTAGCTTATTAAATATTTCTCAAGATTTAATAAAATATCAAAACGTTATAATTTGTTTGCAAATTTAAAGCGCAAAATTACATACTCAATTTGCTTTATTTTTCCTCCTTTTCTAGTAGTTTGCAATTAGCCAAGATCTATTTTATTCAGCCAAGTTTGCAAACGATTCATCAAAAATTGCGATCCCGAACATCGTCGTAATTTTCGATGCACAGATGTATCTCAACCCGTTGTTAATTTTTCAGAATTCTTGTATGCATATTTGGTGTAAATATATTATATATGGTATAAAGGACTAATACGATTATTCAAAGATAAAACACTTTCAATATCTATAAAGTTTTAATAACTTCGATATCAATACAGAAGTTATTAAACGTTTTATCTATCGAAATATTGGGCAATATAATATTTATAAATCCTAAAAAATTGTACTTAACTTATTCATCGCACCATATTTATAGTAAATAGCCTACACAAAAGTTAAAATTTTATTATAGAACACAATCTGTTCAATTAAGCATAAGACTTGAGAAAATATGTAAAACTTGTGAATTTTTTAAATATTTACAGTGCAAACCCAACTAGTCACCTTTACTACGTATTTTTCCCATTTCCAGTAGCAATATGCAATTAATCAAAGATTATTTTTTGTTTTATAAGATGTCTTATAAGATGTTTGTGGTTACTGAATTATTCATAAAGCTATTATTCCAACTTTCATAAATGGTTGTTTAATTCAACATCATAACAAAACCATGAACGTTTCTCATTGAAAAGAACTATATAATAAGCAGAAATATTAATAAATTTCGTATCATTATAATAAATTTATGTTACATATTCCCCATGGAACAGAATTTCTTGTATAGTACAATAATTAAAATAGTTATTCTACGTAAATATTGACACATGTGTAAAAGTGGTTTACCAAGATGCTTCGTATTTATAGTGTTATATTGTTTATTTATTTTATTATTTTTGATTATATGCACAAGAAAAAATATTTTATTACATTACGCTCTGTGTATATAATAATTCGTAATAAACTTTATACTGTTAATAAGAAAGCTCAGAAAATAAAATATATAAGTTAACTGTCATTAAATTTTATTTACATATAAGGATATTTTATAGTATCAAAGTAGGTTAAAATACAATAAAATTACTTTAGAAAAATTAATTTCATTATATCATGAGAATCATTAAAACCATCAGGTCATCATTGTAAATTACACGCGTCGAAATAACAAAAAAAAACCAGATATTTAAATGTGAGAATGTACATCATAGGGTACGTATATCTTTTAAAACTGATGACACAAGTTCACTAAATAGTTTTATATTATGTTTCTATCTAACATTCTAGTACCATGAGACTTTTTAATTTCTTTTTTAAAACACTGTTTAAAACTTAAGGGACGAAACATGTTGCGCAGTATTCTGCGGATGAATATTTAGCAATTTATTTGTATTTTTTTATATAATTAAGAACAAATTAAATTACCCATCTATATTTCATACACGTAGAAAACTATAGAAACCGCGAAGCTGTAACAGATAGACGGACGATACTATAAGAGTTCATTCTAAGATTAGATCAAATTGATAGAATGTCGAAAAACGGCTTAATTTTTTAAATGAAAAATTAATAGTCTTTACAGGAGGCAACTTTATAATTTTCCAAATAAATTCCGAAATACATGCGTAAAGAAACACTGAAGTCGCATTTAATTTAGTCATAAAGAGAGAAATAATTTTATCAAAAGAAATAATTTAGTAAATATTTAACACCTAGTTTTTTGTCCGTGGTTTCTGTAGCATGATCTTCTTAACGAAAGGCAAATATATTTAATTTAAAATCGGCGGTGTGTCGTTTTATAGTTTATTACATTTTAATTTTACATAATAGCCACACGAAGACCACCCAAAACATAGTGCAGCTTAATGAGTGAACATATACCAAAGACGTTAACCCGATATCTGTATATGAGACAACATGGTGATAATTTACATTTTCCATTTCCAACCGATTTTCTCTCGGATATGCCAGGTATCCATTCTTTGCAACTCAGAAACGAAATTGGGATTATAAAAAATATCTTCCATATTTTTCTTTATTATCGTTATTAAAAAGAAAAATCTTATGCCCCATATTATTGAGTAAATTTTCATTCTTCGTACTTAATAATTTCCTGAGTTCACGCAATCATTACCATGTCGATATACCTTCTAGAACCAAACTGTGTTGAAACTCTCCAATTTACTGTGTCATTCTGCTGCTTAACTACTTAATTGCGATCGTTACAGAATGTGAATTATTTATGAAGGGTTAAAGTAAATTTGTAGATATGGGTCGTCGTTATCTTTCGTAGATCTTGTGTACTTTCCTATTCATATTTAATGTAGAAGCATAAATTTTGTTAAACCATTAATTTTTTATCATTACGGCTAGGTTAACTGTAAGTAAGTGTATTGTAAGTAAGTAAGTAAGTGTATTGTAAATAAACATTTTGAACATACGGTTTTTGAAGACGATCTAATATAATATTTCGAAATAGAAGTCATAATTGACGCAAATGATATTTTTTAAATAGTAAAAACTGACTTCCATACTGCGAGAGTATTTTCAAAGGCAAACCTATTTCAGTTGCAATTTTCATTATATATTTCTGTGTGAAATTTTTTTATAAATTATTTTTTATAGAATGGCCATTTTATTATTTTTAATTCAGCATTTGTGATAATTTTGGAAACCATCATTCATAGACATCATTAAGTTTTAAAAAAATTGCTTCTGGTATTAAACAAAATCCAAGTAGCAATGTAGTTCATTACCTATAGAAAGAGCTATAATATTTTCTTATGTTTAAGTGATTTCAATAAAGAAAGAGGTTCTCAATTTGAATGTATGTTATTTCATATTTAAGGCAGTAAATCAAATAATTTATATCATTATTTTCTTAATCGGACTTGAGAATGTACCCTATTCCTAAATTAAAATCTAGTCATGGAAATTGGAGTCAGACCATATAATTATTCAACGCTGAAAAGCACAGGTACCGTGATCAAGTTTGAATGATATAAGTCTAATAAAAATCTGATAAAGCTGGGCTGAAGGAATCTGCTCTTCAATAAAATCGTGATAGAATGATGGAGACAAGAAGTTGTGACAAAAACTCTTCAGAGATAAGAAGTAAACTAATTGAATTTGAATCCTTTTGATTTGTCTTGACGTAACAAAAAATAACAAAGTAAATGGGTAGGCAAGCATTTATCGGTATAAAAATAAATTTAAATTTTTGATTTGTGAATCCTGTTGCTACAGGTATACTGTCTACTTAAGCCTTAACACCTGAAGTTTGGCTGTTTTAATGTTAGTATTGTGAGTTTCAAGTAGAGATGCTGACATTGAATGTCGGGACCAAACTTTTGAATTCTGATACTGCAGGTGTGCTACTCGCCTAAACCGTGAAATTATAAAACTAATAAAATTTTTTAATTTGACCATTATTGAAGTTTTTTTGTCAGAGAGTATACCTCCATAGTTATTGAATATAATTTTTTTTTAAATTTTGTTCTGTTACAGCTAAGAGCATGTAAATAAACCACACTTTTGAAAGCATGCATTTAAAAAAAATGTAAGGCTTGAAGTATATTGATTTGTAATAATGTAATTATATGGTTAAAAGATAAAGTCCCTTTCTATATTATTCCACTCCACCGAAGCTCCGAGAAAATTTTGATATACTAATACATTACAGACATTATTTAAAATAAAATATTTTTTTTTGTTTTTATGTATTTACGTAATTCGAAATCTTTCCATAAAATTTCAACACACCCCGTCTTAAACAGATCTAGTATATTGGTATGTATGATGATGGAGTTATAATGAAAAGTATTGCTGAAAAATTATGGTATAATTAATCAAATTAAGATAATGCAAAAATTATTTTACATAATTTTTTTAAAAGTCTACCGCTACTTTAAAAATATAAAAAATGTTAATATTTCCAGGTTTTTTGAACTGAATGTATCTCCAATAGTTCGGTAAAATTGTATTTCCATTCTGTTATTTTTTGGTAAGAATATACCTTTTCATGCCGCAATATTATGTGTTATCATGAATTGCATCAAAGACAAGTTGATATCCTTAAGTTGTATGTCGCACTCGTTCTTATAATTTATAAATTTAAACAGCGTACCATTTTCAAAAATTTCCTCAAAGAAACTTTTCTTCCCTTTAAAAAAAATATTTTTCAAAGTTAGTTTATTATTATTAAATATAACAGAAAAAAGATAACTTATAAAAAACTATTATAAATCGTTTCCAGGTCAAGTCAGGCCCAATCGAGTCAGGCTTGAGATCTAGACCTCATGTTTGGGTGACTTTGTTAACCGTAATATATCTCCAAGCTCGTTTAGCCTATGTAAATCAATAACTCCATTGCAATATGAGTCAGTAGAGCAATGCACGTTCAGTGACGAGAATCAATTTTGTCTATACGATAAAGACAGATATCCTAAAGTTTAGCGTCGTCCTGGAGAACGATTTTGGCGAAACTTTGCTCACCTAGTTACCACATTTAGTAGCGGATCCATGATGCCATGTAGTGTCTTACTGCGGACTTCACTGACAATGTGTGTGTGTGTGTGTTCCATTTTACTAAAATGGAACACACACACACACACACTGCGTCATACGTTTTGAAACAGATGAATAAAATAAATTTAAATTTTTTTTTTGCTTAAAGATTTCTCAAAAATAATAGAGAAGAAAGAAATATTTTTTAAATAAATATATGATTGCGTGCTGGCACTTGCCGCAGGCGGTTATAAACAGGGGCGCTCCATGTAAAAGAATCCTGTATAAATAATTATCGCTACTTTTCTTCGGATTTTTCGTATTGAATATGTTTTATAATTGTAATCTCGATATTGGTAAAATTGTGCATTTGCTGCATTTCTGATTTAGTGTAAAAAGTGTGCCCTAATACTTCTAAGTAATACGTGGACACGTACAGTTTTGACTTGCTGTTTATAAAATTAAATTTTAAACAATCCAGTTTTAAATAAATTAGTATACTAAAGTAATATCAAATAGTGGGTGAACTATTAACGAAAACCTGTTTTGACGGTTAATATTATCGAACTATATAGTTTTTAGTTTTTAGTTTCATTTAAAGTGGTATATGCAATACTGAACTCTGTGTGGGTAATCATAAATAACGGTGAGCCACTATTATATTCAAAGCCAACTTGCCAGCGTCAGAATCACGACGTGAGGTATAATGATCTCTCGTTGGCTGATGCGCCTCTTGCCTAGTGGGCGATACGGAGAAAAGAAGAGAATTATTACCGAAGCTCAAAGAAAAAAGGACTAAACAACTAAGGCAACTTTGCCATTATAAAACACAACAAGCTTATTATTCAAGAAGGGAAATCTATAATAGAGAAACAAAAAGCAGATGTCCCCAAATTCTCAAAATCCTAATTATCCAACGCAGCCCCGAAAGCAGTACGAATTTTCAAAACTCAACAAAATTAATGCATTTGAGGTAATAAGAGCAAGAAGCAATTCACTGTCAGCAAACATTTTTACATCAGATCATAATATATAGGATTAAATAATAAAAAAATTCACTGGTATCTTAGAAAGGATAATGTTATTGCAATTATAATTTTTTTCATTGGTATCTAAGAAAGGGTAATGTTATTGCAATTATGAATTTGTCAATAATTCAAGCATACGCAGAAAGAATTAGTGAATCCGAAATGAAAGAATTTTACACCAATCTCAAAAAAGTACTCGTATTAGCCGACGAGAAAGTACTAGTTCTTGGAACTTTCAATGCAAAAATTGGAGAACCCAGTGAGGAAGAAAATCTTATTATGAACAAATACGGATTTGGGAAAAGAAACGAAAGGGGAAGAAACTAAAAAAATGCGCATATGAATGCAGACTATTCATAATCGATACCTATTTCAAAATAAGGAGGTAAACAAGTTCAGAAAATGAACTTGGTTACCTCCTAACCAAAGTGTTAAGAATGAAATAGAATTTATAATGACCAAAGCTAGTAATTAAATACGACATCCCAAATAATGTGAAGTTATTATCAGATCATATACTACTTCGTGCAACACTCTTTATAAACTACGAATAAAAACAGAAAAAAATTCCAAACTTTGTCAAGAGTTCCCAAAAGGCCTTGAAGAAATAAAGAATTATACACACTATCTCAAAACTCGCATTAATGACCAGTCAAACAGAGATATTCAAACTTTCTATGACATGCTCGAAGAAGCTATACTGCACAGAAAAAAGACCATAAAATATTTAGTAAAGATAAAATAACATTAATAAAGTGCCGACATGAACTAAATTTAAAACATAACAAGAACGGAGATATGAAAGAAAAATTAAGCAAAATATTTTGAAGAAATTTGTAGATCCATTAAACAAGAATACAGGAACCACAGAGATGGCATAAGAACAAAAAATTGACGAAATTTACGACCTCAAAGAGAGCATTTAAAGAGTTGAACATTTGCAAAACATGGATAAAAAAACTAAAGAGCAAGTATCTAAATCAAGAAATGATGTAAAAGACCAAGCGTCAACCCTCTACCAAGAATTATATAAAAGAAGAGAAAAGGAAATCAAATTAAAACACCAAAAGGGGTAAAACAATAGATAAACATACAAAACCACTAAAATCAAATAGCAACCCAAGTCCAGATGGAATAACAAACTTAACTTTAAAACTAGGATCACTCATTCTAATTAGTTATCTCATACATTTGTTCAAAAGATAATTGACACGGAAACTGTTCCGTAGCAATGATGCATATTGCATATGATTCTAATATACAAAAAAGCTATTGGCTATTATATATCCGCTTATTGGCTATTATATACAAACTCTTTACATCAATCATTTTAAAATGCACAACGAATATCATTGAATTGCACAACTAATTGAACAAGCCGGCCGGGTTCAGACTTCAACACAACGGATTATACACATGCACAGAAACAGATTATTGAAAAAAATAAAGAATATACCAGGCCTCCACAATTGCTTTTTCTAGATTATAGCAAAGCCTTTGACAGCATAAGACATAATTCAATCCCGAATGCTCTAAACTTGGTTAAAATATACACCAAATATATAAATATCATAATAAAAATGTACACTAACAGTACCAGTAAAGTGTTAAACTTAGAAACCAGAGGAAAAGATATAAGAATAGAAAGAGATGTTAGACAAGGTGACCCATGGTCACCAAAGCTGTTTATTACTATGTTAGAAAATATATTTGAAAACCTAAATTGAAAGGGCAAAGAAATAAACACAAAACGCCACTCATTAAACCGTCTTAGATTCGCATATGATATCGTGTAATTATCTGAAACCCCAAAGGAATTGGAAGAAATGACATACTCATTAGACCAAGAAAGTTACAAAGTAGGTTTAGAGATGAACTCAATAAAGATCTAACAAATAACTAGCAGTCGCCGACTACTCATCAATTCAAGGAAAAACAAATTCGAGTATGTAAACAACTATATGTATTTGGATAAACAGTTATCATTTAGTAAATCAAGCAACGAAGAGGAAATCGTAAGAAGAGCAAGTATAACCTGGAAAAAATTTTGGTCACTCAAAGAAACTTTGAAAGGAGATTATTTTCTAAATATTAAAAAAATATATTATATACCTGCCTGCTGCCTTGCTTATTAAACCGTTTTCAGACATGGGTTTTTCTCTAATAAAACGAAACAAAAGATATAATCAACACAAAGAGTTATGGAAAGACATTGTTTTTAAATAGGAAAAACACATAAAACAAAAAACATACCATAAGACAAAAAACGAAATTAACCGATACTCTCACACAAGCTCTCAAGCGCAATAAACCGGTCACATATCATACTATACTATAACCGATGAACTCTCAAATAACTAGATCGCAGGGACTAATAGGGAAAAGGGAGAGATGCAGGCCCAGTAGACGGTGGGCTGATGATATAACCAAATAACCAAAAGAATAGGGACAGACTGGTGGACCCAAGGCAGAAATAGAGAATCATGGAGAAGGATGGAGGTGGCCTTCACCCAAGGATGGCTCCAAATCTCATAAAGTGATAAATAAATATACTAACAATTATACAGTAAGTACACTACAAATACCAACTAAGAACATGTAGCAATGTTTAATGAGTATGTGGAATAAATAAGCTATTTTATTTTATTACTTATTTATTATGATATATACGTATATATATATATATATATATATATATATATATATATATATACATATATAAATACATACATATTTCTTTTCTACAAGAAGAGCTTTTGTCCGTGACATGATGATAATAAAAATTTAAAACCCCTCCCCGTCCCTAAAGGTCCCATTTAGAATAAAACTATACATATTATCAAACATAATTTTTGGTTTTTTGTCAACTAATAACATAATATTTTAAGGCGTGATTACGTGACAAACATCCAAACAATTTTTTGTGATATTAGTACCCACATGTAGAAATACGCAAATAAAACATACAGCTAAACCTAAGTTGTAATACTTCCCTATACCAAAAATTGTTCGTTACTTGGCTGAAATTCTTCAACCATTACGTAAGAACTTTTTAATTTTATCTTTAATGTGCAAGTGGATGCGACACCAAAAGTACCTATAGATGTAAAATTAGACAAATAATATTTTCTAGGCCATCAAAGCAGTCCATAAAATTACTTCTAGTAAGTTTTCCATCATGACAATCTGATTTCTTTTTTGTTTTATCACTACACGCTAATAAACTAAGTATTTTTCTTATCTGTTAAGGAAAACAAGAATTCTCTGACGGTCAAAAGGAAAACGGGCATCATCGTTACAACAGTAGATTACTATTAACACTCTTTGTATGGAAACCAAAAAAATTCAAGCAAGTATATAGTTTTGTAGGCATATGTTAAAAAAATTATCACTAGAAGTCAACGATAAGACTTATTCGTAGATAAAACCTTATCTTCAGTCAAGGATTTTAATATGAATTATTATTGCCCAAGTTAATTATGTACTTATTCCTACTAGAAAAATTATTGTATTCAGTTAATCTATGTATAAAACGCAACGTTTATCTTTTTATTTGTCTTTTCCCCTGTTCACTTTTAAACTGAGTTCTGTTTGATTGATTTCGATGCGGTTTTCGCCTTCATGATGGTAATATATTGTAAATGGTTCGTGGGTATAAAACCATAGTCTGCTTTCTGTCTGTCTGCGAGTTCCAAAGTGCGACCAAGAATAGATCAATATAAATGGTGAAGATAGCGGTAATATTGAATTGCAAAAGGAGAATTCATTCTATCGTCAAATTTTACCATAATAATTTTCTTCCAAGTGGAGTCGCAGGAAAAAGAAAAAATAAAATTAAAAGACCAAAGGTTAAAACAAAAAAAAACTCTAATTTCATTAATTAGTCATTTAATGTTCAATTTACCTGGGTAATGTTGTCAGAAATTAGGTCAAAGTGTTTGTCTCTCTTTTTAGTAAAATAACTTTAAAATAATGCACGTGCTAACGGTTTAGGTAACAAAAACATGCTACCATGCCATATAATCCATAAAACAACGGGTTCATTGAGCATTAGCATCGTTTACAAAAGGCTGCGCTAATGTCACGCTTGAACAGCCAAATATCGTGGACGCAGTAATTACACGCTGTGCTACTCGGTTTACGAACTGCCCTATGCATGGAGAGCAGAATAAAGGTCAGCAAATTCACTCACGATTACAGTTCTTGACTATCAGGCAAATACCTGACTGCAATTACCAACACGCAGGCGGGTTTAGATCACAACTACGAGCAACAAATAAGTAACACTATCAATGTACTTAAACCATCCACAACCCTACTAGGGACATCGGTCTATATTCATTTATTAAGACCTCTTGACTTGCAAACGTGCATACGCAACGACGTGGCCAAGATGCCGTTACGAACACTATATGGTAGCCTCTGTAAAGTATTAAAACGGAATGGCAAAGCATCCGCGCTACAACTGAGCTGATAAGCAGCCATCGCAATCGACCGCCTGAAACCCGTCTACACACTCAACGAGGATAACAAACAACCATCACCCAATATTCATAGAAATGACCCACCGCACGAATTAAATACTATCAATAATTAATACAAGACCAGTGCTCAAGACGACGCGCTAAGGGCATACAATTTAGCTACCGTACGCTTCACTTAACGAGAAACCCTGTAACTGCGCTCATCACACCTACCAAATTACCAAACATTATTTTAAAACCTATCAAACATTATGATATGTATTAAAACGTAGGATTATCTCGACGAAGACAATTCCAAATAATGAAACACAAATAAGAGGACGAAGTCAGGAGCTGTAAAAGATAGAAGCAGCCCCGCGCATCACAATGCTTCGGTTCGAACGCAGTACGAGCGACGAAACTATCAATCAGCGTGGCGTGCGGAGAACGCTGCATGCTTAGGCGGCTGGCAGCAAAAAATTATGAACGTAATCGGCGGGAACTTTTTGTTCAGCCTACAGCGCGGGGCGCAGTGCTTCCGCGACATGTGCTGTCTCACTCGGGACAGTCCATCTCTGTCAAAATGCACTGTCTCCAGTTTCATATATTGCTGTCTTTGTTTAGCGTGTGTATAAAATAGCATGTCATGAGTCGAAAATTTTTCGATAAATAATTTATGTCGATTGTATTTTTGTACGATTTATCAGGTTTATACTAGGCAGGATAATGTTAATTGAAAAAAATTTAACAGAAAAATTGTTACCAGTCCTTCCATTATTGTTTCATTTTAGCCTGTCGCTATTAATGGCCTTATTTTTATTGGAATTGTTATTTTCAATATAAAGATATACTTACGCTGAATATGATGAATACAACTATAATGTTTCCAATATTAATTAATTAATTTATTTATTTATTTACTTTAATGTAGCTAATTAATACGAGGACTTATTGGTACGAGAGCAATATGTTACTGCCTACCACAACACCAGTCCCGACCCGTTCGACGGACGGCCGGAAATCGAACCCGGTCCTCGTGGTGTGCCGCATCGTCAAAGGTCGTATGCTTTGTGACCAGTTCAAAACACCATGGCGACGATATTGCCTAAAATTAAAAAAATATTTAAATTTGTTTAGGCCTGCCGTGATATAAATGTTGGTATAATATATAAAGCCGAACGTTGCGAAACGAAACATCGTTTTATCATCAAGCTAGTTAACTTCTTAGAAATTTGTGTTTCTAAATTATTACAAATTAACCTAAATTAAATAATATTTGACATCAACATTTGTTTTTAAATTTTGAACCTAATGTATAAGTTACTTGAGCATTTTATCATGACTGATTGGACTTACGATAATTAGTTCTTTATAACAATAATGCCAAAGGCATATATTTCGTAGTACTAACATCATTCATAGCATAGACATGTTTTGTTATTTAAAATTTAGACAAATATTTGAATCAATGTCTCTGGGAAAATTTTTATTTTAAGCGAAACCTATGCATATATATGCATAATAAAATTAATTTATTCTTTTTTTTTATTAGATGAGTATAATTTTTAACATTGATCAATTATAGATATATCTTTACATCAAAATACGGATATCCCGATATTAAGATATACTTAATTTATGTCTGATGTATGTAATTCTTTGAAAATATTTAAAGACATGGAATTATTATCTTTCAATAAAATAATGCTTACGAAATATCTTCACAATTTACTTTTGTAGTAAAATTCCATGAATTACGCGAGTGATATTATTGTAATTTTAGTTCCTGTCAAATACGTCTTTACGCTAAAAGTTTTCGTCGTTGGTTCCAAATTTCGTGTACAGTTATTTTTGAACTACACTTTGTAAAATGATCAATTAAAATAAGCAAGAACATTTGAGGTTTGTCGCAGGACACCTGTGTGAATAAATTTGTCCATACGTCTCACATTGAAGTGATGACGATCACTGTATTTCCACAAATGGTGAATGTCATCAGGTTGTTGATGTTGCAATTTCAATTGTTATTAACACCCATTTAATGAGGGATTTCGTAAATGATTACTAGTGAAACATTCCGGATATCCCTTGCAGAATGAATGCTTTATCTGTTTGGCATACGAATAAGAGGTAGTATGATAATAGGTGGCAGCACTAATATGAAAGAAATAGAGAAAACAATGTTTTGTTTCGCGGTAACTTATGGCTTAAAGTTATTAAATATGCTTTAATAAGAACTACTTTGCAACAATGTCTAATTCAGACACGGATTTACATTGCTTATTAGAACATAAATATTTTGTAAGCATATTATCAATAAACAATCATACAATATTTATTACATTATTTGGGGAAAACTCACTGACGAAATGATACCTAATATCTATATATTTAGACATTTGAGGTGAATAAGGATTCAATGTCAATTATAGTGCGTCCTTATCGCCAAAATGTACTGTTGTCATACAAGTTTCATTAGTTATTTCAACTCACAAACTTTGCAAATACACTGTTTTTGTACTTATTTAAGCAAAAGTCAGGTATTCGGCTTCAATACTAGAAATGCTGCTATCCTTTGTTTCTTGCTTTGCTAAGATATACCAAAACCAAACATTATAAAAGAAAAACCGATGTAAAACCTTCATCATTGGCCCAATCTGTATCCATATAACCAACTAATTCTACTTTGTCCTCAGCATATTTAAGACAACAGTGTTTTGTTTTTTTTTATATTTAACAACATGTTTCGCATAATTACAATATATATATATATATATATATATATATATATATATATATATATATATATATATGTATATGTATATATATATATATATATATATATATATATATGTATATATATATATATATATAGCTATCATTAAATTAGATAACTAACTGCATAAATATTATTGATACCTTAATATTGATAGCCTTGGTAATATTGATAGATACATAAGGCTTCCTATTAATCTTTAGTATGGAAAAGCTGTATAACAGGAGATTTATTTTTTAATATTTAATTTACATTCAATGAAAGAATTTGTTATTTTAGAGTCAATCATATGTAATTTAGTTATAAAATAATTAATATACTATTCTATATAAATTGACATAAAGCCATTATTTTTCCCAAGCCTCATGTCTAAGTACTGTTATATGGGACCTAATTCCTTAATCTGAAGGTTGGAGTTTAACGCTTGTTGGTTCCTTTAGAGCTATTTGAGAAAATAAAAAATCAACCACATACACTCTTACAATCGTTCTCAGATTATTAATCTTATAAGTGAAAAAAATATGATCCAAATTTATATTTCTCGTATCGTTACCTCAATAAACAATCACTTACTCTTTGATACAAGGCATTGGAGGGCTGTTTCAAAGCATAATTTTTCTTTTTAATAACCATAATTTGTTTAAACATGAAACATCAGAAATATAACCTCCAGGAATATACATATGAATACTCTCTTATAAGAAACCATTAAGAATTGTAGTCTTAACAATAAAGTTCTAAGTTTAATTGTTCACTCAGAGCAAACAGAACTTTCAGTGTTTAGTATTTCACTGCTGGTTAGAATTTGTCATCATATAAATACAATTACGTTTAGAATAAGCTCTGGCCACAAAAATTACTATGTTGCATTTACTATGGTTACTATGAATCTTTCATTTTATACCCACTTACTTTGAAACACCAAATAATTATTTTTCCTAGTTTTATTGTCTTCACAAGATTGAAGTTTACTCGCATTACCTTATTTTGCTGAATACTTTCAGGCCCATGTAACGCCTCGTGTAGTTTTATTTATCGAAAACTTTAACTGGTCTTTAGTCTTAGCACACATGTACCTAAATCATGTTTGACAAATTTCTTCTTTACTCTTGTGTAATCTCGAAAATTTTTGTTACCAAATTTCTTTCTCCGCCAATCATTAACCGCAAAATTACTAACATACTCGGCCATTCCATCTGATGGAAATTGTGTGTTTATTATATTCACATCAATCATAACACTTGGGTACTCTACGGCCATAATAATTCGTTGGAAACTTCTTGGGTAATCCCTCTACAAAAATGACCGACCCATTCATTATTTATTTCGAAACTTGTTCTACATAGTATTTTCCTTGTTTTAACAACTTGAGTCACGTAAAAAGTTATTGAATCACAATCCTGTATCTACATGCAAACTCATTGATCCACAATTCTGGATAATCTTATTGATATTAAATAACGATTACACAAACACAAGAATATATTAACTTTTACATATCTAAAATATTTCGAAACTATTAAATCACTGACGATACAGAATAAATGCTTTATTTGTCTGATACATGAGTAAAAGGTTACAAAATGTAACAGTATATGGTAACATGAGTATAAATGGAATCAAGAAAAGAAAAATTTCATGTGTTATAACAATAATAATACTGAATTCGATTACGACCGGGACTTCTACTTATATTTTTTAATTATTCAAAATATTATTTAATCGGATTTCGCTTTTGTGCAAGAGTAATTGAATCAATATTCGTGTCAAAGGAATAAAATAAAAATTTTTTATCTTCCATCGAGTCCGGTAATATGAATATTTGATGTTTTTAGTAGCTTAATCCAAAACTGTAGCTAGCAACTACATTTCCTTTTGTTACTACTGTATTTTCCATTTAACAGTATTATTTTTGTACACTTCCTATAAAATTATTAATAAGAATAAAAAGAATATAACATTTGTTTAATCTTCCCAAGATGAGTCCAAGATTATTTAAATTTTAAAGTGTATGTATCATTTCATAATTTAAATATTGTTGACATTAATACTTTTGAGCCCATATCATGCTCTAACAAAAAAAGATGAACTCAGTTTTTAAAACTTATAATTTAGAAAGCGAAGTATTCTATACACCACACCTAACTTTGTTTGCTCCTAACGGCACATAATAGAGAAATGAAAGTTAATTTTACATAAATGGAGAATATATTTTTCATGTCACAGAAAATAACCAAATCTACGAATAAAATAGAAAATGTAAAGTTATCCACCGATATGTGACCATTTATATTACAATTCGAAAGCAATCTGTACTAGTACGTCCATCCAATCTAAGCTTGAAAAACCTAAAAGTACTTTTAGAGATTTATTACCACTAAAGACACACCTAGTAATAATAGTTCATTGATCCTGGCGCTTTTCGATACTGAAAATGTATTTCAATAGATGCGTGGTAAAGCCCTTTGGTTATAAGTCAAAAAGTAATCACCCACCCTTTTGAAAAGTTGAAACCTACTTGATGTTAATATATAAATATAAAAAATTCAATATATTTCACTGCCACATACATCTAAGGCAAGTTTTTATATTCAATTTAAGCCAGCGCATTAACATTCGAGTAAATTATTAAACGTGCAGGCGATTGTTCAGTATATTTTATGTAATATTCCCCCACCTTCGTTTGGGCGGATTAGTGATATCTAAACCATTTTTATGATTCATGAAAATGACAAAAATATAGTGTTAATATTTTTTTACCCTAATAAGCTTTAAAATTAAATGTTTAAATATTATTTCAATAGTATAATTAAATATATGCAACGATACCCTGGAGCGGGGATGTAAAATATTCAAAAACTAGGAATACTTTTTCATTATGTTGATTACCATACTTTTAATTCTGAAGGACTTGATTTTCTCCTGGATTCAGTCAATTGGTTTTTGTCAGATTTTTTCTTTACCATTTAATTTACATATTAATTTTAAGCTTTGCCATTTCATTTTCATCTATTAATTTCTGCCAAAGCGTTAAAAAATAACATACATGTAAATATTTCAAAAGCTTTTCAATACAATCTAAATTATCCAACTCAGTTTTGAAGCAAATTTAATTACTCGTCTGATGAAAGTCTATAGCTATGCTGTGAAAATGAACTTAATTTTTCTTCCTTCTATAATTCCTCAGTCTTAACCATATCTAACAAAATTTTGCTGCTCTTTCCCCAACCATGCTATGTCAGGATTTACAATCGTTATTTTTTTTGTGTCTCATTGCCTTGTTCCTTTGTTTCTTTTCTTTTAAGAGCAAATTATCTAATTTACACATTTATAATTAGAGTAATTTCATGAACAGGTTTTACAGTCTTCCACATTAATTAATTTTCCTATTTAACCATTGGAGTTAGTCTAAGACGTTGATCAGTTAGTCCATCAATTGAAATTAATTGTATATATCGAAGTCTGAAATTAATCAATATATGATCTTTTTTATTTCTATAACATATCTGTTGCCCTACCAAATTAATTTGTTCTTCTATTCGATAATTTTTCAATCACTCTATTTACATTTTATATAAACTCCTCTTAAAAATGAGAGATATAGACAAAAACATATTAATTACACTGTATAAAATGGTTTGATTTTACGCTACAAACTAATCTTAGTTTTTTAACTCCTTTTCTTTTCATTATAAAATGAATTAATATATCTGCGAATGAAAATCTGATGTGTTACTGCTGTTTGAATGATATTAAAATTTCAAAACTTCATGAAACAGGCATACAATTAATTCGCAAAAGTTGTCACCAGAAAGAAATCATGATATTAAAAAAACCTCTATCATCATTGAACAAATTGGACTACAAAATTTAAAGATATGACTAAAAGTAAAAAGACAACCATATAGCCTTCAAAACAGGGACCATCTTCCTCGTAGCACGATAACACCTTAATTGCTTCACCCGGAGACGCGAAGGGACGAGAGGGTAAATGAAAGAAACTATAGCGGTGTATGGCACCCGCCCCACCCCCACCTTAATCCAACAGAGCTTTACGCCTAACTAAGGGGAGAAGTCGTTTGAGACTATTTATAAAACAGCCGAAAAATCTGTAAAATTTAAAATGCTTTTCTTTTACTATAAAACTTTTTTTTATAGGTGGATGTTTTATTGTTGAAAAAAAACAGAAATTTTCGTAGAAAGAGAAAATGTATTGTAAACGTTAATGTATCACTAAAGGGAAACCGATAAAGCATATAACATACGAAACTCGTTGGTGAATCGTTAAAAATATTTTCATGAAATCGTCTGCGTGCTATATGATAACAATAAAACTCATGTCGAAATTAGCTAAAAATTTTAAATTTCTAGGTATGTTAGAAATAGATCCTGCGCAGCCTAAAATGAAAATTGTTTGTCAGATATAAAATAATTAAAAACAACAACTAAGAAAAATTTGAAGTTCTACTGCATTGGCATATTTTGATTTTCATAAAATTTATTCTAAATAGATCATAAATTATTCTAAATAGATCGAAAATTTATTCGTAATAGAATCAAATTAATGAAGTGTTTGATGGTTGGTATTGTAGACTGTAAAACGCTTATGCTATGATTCAATATTTTAAAGTGTTCTGTAATTAAAATTTATTAACCTTAGTAATATTATATGCAAGGTAAAAGTTATAGAAGAGGGTTGACAAGAATTACGCAGCTAGAAAATAAAACTAACATTACATAGAAACATATACTTTGAAAAAAGTAAATTAAAACTTGCAAAATTATTTTTCTTATTTCGCTTTAC
This sequence comes from Druceiella hillmani, assembly GCA_039881145.1. NCBI lineage: Eukaryota > Metazoa > Arthropoda > Insecta > Lepidoptera > Hepialidae > Druceiella > Druceiella hillmani. The sequence continues at coordinate 16,302,300 of JAYKKI010000046.1, read as the reverse complement.
ATTTAAATACCCCTTTTATGAACACATTTCATTCCAAAAATAATATTTTGCTTTAATTGCCGATAATTAAAGAATTACTTGACATCAACTGAATACAAATCCATCTTGTCCTCATCATCTGTGTCTAAAAGTGGTCTCAATTTATGTTGCCTGTCATAATCAATAGAAGGCAATAGTTTTTATGCACCATATTCATCCCTTTCTCACACTTAACCTTTCACCCTTTTGCTTCTGTTTTGTTTAATTTTATACAATTTTGGTATTTTTCAGATGTTTATCTGAAAAATACCGATATTATCATAATTATTTTTATTTTTTTTTGTTACTGTCATTAATTGGCGTTTACTACTCATTTACATGTAATTACAAAATAAAATATGTAAATATAAAATACACTGTAATTATTTTCTTTACTTGAAATATTGAGGCTCGGAGAGAAAAATCTTACAGCCCATGTATTCCACTGTATAAGTAGAATATAATATTCCACTGTATAAGTAGAATATAATATTCCACTGTATAAGTAGAATATAATATTCCACTGTATAAGTGGGCTATAAGAGTTTTCTTAAAAACTTGCAATTAATTTTCACGAAGAAATTATAAATAAATAAACAATTATTTGTATTCATCAAACATCTAAAACGTGTTTTATGAAAGAGTCAAAAATAATAAATTAAATTCTTTATAAAACAAAACATTATGATTATTGGAAAATATATATATATTTTATATACGTAGAACAAACGAGTTGAAGCCGAGTTGTTTTTACATTTATCTATTGAGGGAAAGAATTTCATTCCGAGTCAAGGGATAAGCGAAATTTAAAGGCCCTTGTTTAACTATTCGGTACTTTTAATATTTATTCTATTAAATAATTATCTATATTGATATAATTAATTATTTGAGATATCCGAACGTGATATCATAAGTCACAATTCATAGACAATATATATAGAGTATAATTATTTATGTTACTTGCCATAACCTACCTTTCAGTAAAATCATTAAATTCAATGTTCGTCGACTACATAAAATATTTATCACTTCACAAAATTTCAAGAAAGTTAAAAACTGAATGAGAAAAAGAACACCATTTCAAAACTTAGACGCTACATGCGTTTAAATCTTACAAGCGGCCTTGTAAAACAACCGGGAGCCTTCACAATCTCCCGTTAAATCTTTAATTTCAGGTGAATTTGAATTCTGTTAAAGTCACTGGCGGGCACCTGTTGGCGCTAAATTGAAGCCTCACCTTCCTTATGACAGGGATCATTGTTTACACTACACGCGCGCTTAGCTTCACTCGCCTGAATTAATGAGGCTAATTAAATATTGTATGAGGGATTTGCCCCCTATCTTGATAGTTTGGCAGTAGAAAATGGGTTGGGTCTTTTGTTGAAGATTGAAATGTTTGTTGAATAATAAATGGTCTATCGGAAATACGTCTTTAAATGACAATAAATCATGGTAGGGATGTGTACGAAATGCGACCCCACGAGAATTGGTATTTTCTATCCGTAAACTTACCAATATATGCGTAACGACTTTGTTGATGTACAAAAACTCTGATGACCAAGCGCATTATCTTGATTCCCTACATTATGTTTTACGTGTAATGAAAAGTGGTATTTTCTATTTTTGGGTGAAGTGAACTTCCTTATTCGGATTTATCGATTTGTCGAGGCATCAATGACAGCGTTGATGATCTTTGCTCACCTACAAAAAAAAATTAAAATATATAAATATATATATATATATATATATATATGTGTGTGTGTGTATGTGTGTGTGTGTGTGTGTGTGTGTGTGTATGTGTAGGATCGTAGCGAGGAGAATACTATTAGACTCATTTGATATTTTCATAATATCAGCCCTAAGAATTAGTTATTTATATATCTCTTAGGCAATCTATAAACAGAAAACGATATTATATGAATACTTGATGAAAAATATGACATAATTAATTGCTAAAAACGAGGACAGTTACAAATAATTGGAGGTACCACGTTTCCTAGCGACTATTTTATTTCACTCCATCACATAAAAGACGTGATGTTCACATCTCTTGAAACGTGAAAATCTCTAATCAAGTATCTAATTAAGACCAATTAAAGCATAAGCTATTTAGCCATTTTGACAAAGGATAAGATAAAAAAGTATATTTTCATTGCGAAAATGTATGAACGAAAGCAATTATCTCAAAACGTAATAAAAAGTTCAGTTTCTCTGTTCGTGCACACTACATACATACAAAATATTTGCCATGTTAAAATAATACATATTGCTATACATAATTAAAAGTAAACTTGGTAGAAAAAATTAGAGGATTATGACAAAAATTTAATTACCACCTATAAACTTCACTCGTATCGTATATAAGAAGTATTATGTAATGACATGAAGACACTTAATATCTATTTCAACTTTATTGTGCGACAAACTAGAATATGAGTGATGTTTGAGTGTTATCACATGTTTTGTAACATTATATGCAGAAAATATATAATAGGCTATACATTTTTGAGAGTATAGATTTATGCACATTTCTTTATAATTTATATGTACTAAATTTCCTCTAATATAAGTTGTAAGAAATGAAAAAAATAAGTATGAAAACCATCAAAAATCAGTACGAAATATTCATTCGATATTTTAGAAAAAATATTTTAAGAAAATGAAGTTCATTTTCTTAATTTTAGCCAGTAAAAAGAAATGTTTTTTATTCTATTAAAGGAAATAGATTAAATTACTAGTTCTCACAACTCAACAATTAATTATGATTGTTGAGTTGTGAGAACTAACAGCATTGCACTTCTTTGCCATTAAACTCCTTTCCCCGTGTGAATGTTTTTTTTGTAATACATGTTTTACTTGGTTCATGACAATTTTTATTTGCAGGGAATTGCAACTTTTTTAATACTTAGAGATTTGGAGGGGAGAGACGTCATGTGCCCAAATAAATTAGACCCCAAGGTGGTATTTTGTGCAATAAAACTATTTACAATTTTTTGATGAGACTGTCAATGAGCAGTTGACCATGAATAGTAGCTCCCGGTATCAAGCCCTCACGTCCTGAATAATGGTAGTAAGGATCGACCGGCTGTATCGGCTGTATCCGGCTTTGGCATCGAAACCTCCTTTAAGAGTATAGAAGAAGATTGTAGCTCAGTTGACATTCAAGAACGAATGCTGAAACTAAGCATGATTTCCTTCTAATGCGGGATTAGATTGTCAACATTTTTAAGAATATAGTATCAATAGCATTGTTAAATCTAGGTCTATTGAGTTATTGAACGTCCATAATATTGTTAGATGAAAAGAGACAAAAGCAACATTGTGACATTTGTGACATTACCAGGAGCCAAAAACTAGGACGTCTACTGTTACTGAAAGACAACGTAGACGCTGCATGAATAACTCAATAACAAGTAAAACTTCTGAGTCTTGATCGAAAAAGTAAGCGCCCCATGCTAGTATAGTACCCTGATCCTCAATTTGTGCATACTGTATTGTTGATAACTCTTAAATTGTGCACGGTTTACTACGGATTTAGTTTAGTAGTATTTCTTGCGGCTGCTGGAGTAGTGGCGGCAGGTGAAACATTTTTTCATCGATTTGTGATGTTTAAAAGATGAAGACCGATATTGTCGTGGTGGAGTTTCACCATTGAAGAAATTTCTACGCTCTCAATTAAACTCAAAACGGAACTCAGAATATTCACAATGATTCCCATTGCAGTGAAACCATTTTGATGAAGCCCAACGCAATGATGAAGATGGGTTTGCAATAGATCTGCTAGTGGTATGGTGAAATTTAGATACTGTACTTTTTGAGGAAGCGCGTCATTGAGAAAGCTGCGGGGTCCGATTGATCTCTCGTTGTGAGCGGATAATTTTAGTGGAAAAACCCTCAAAATTATTTCACACCAGGAGTGAAGGCTTTTTCTATACCTCGCTCCTCTATTCTTTGATTTATGCCTGGTAGAACTCGTGTCGAATGATGTTCATAAGAATGTCGTTTCATCGGTCGATGGGATGCCCTAATATTTCTTGAGGGAGAGAGGGAAGAGCTTTAGTGAAGCTGCATTGAAGGAGATTGAGTTAAATTACGGGAAATGTTTTGCAAGGCATCTTTGATGGATAAATTCTTGCTCACGTAATGTGTCACTGAGCTATTCCACATTTCAGGAGTTGTCGTTAATGATAGCGATGCTAGAAATACAAGCCGCTGTATTACTAGTTAAATACCACTTAAGTACTGGAACTCCTCGGGCTTCAGCTAAGCTGGCGATGAATGGATATTAATTCCAACTACTGAAGTAGAGAAATCTAGGAATTTGCCTCAATTTTTGTAGTTTCCATCAAAGTTGGCATATCAATTTGTTTAATTGTCGGATGACTATATGCGGAGTTGGACTTAACGTATCTGGTTGCTGAAAAATAACTCACGTAATTTTTAAAGGTTTACTGACTGAAGAGACTCTAGTAAATGTACCATTTTTAAAATCCAGGAACGCTACCAGGCATATTCCATAGACAGTCAGTTTTTGGTTAAAGTCCATCTCGATACATTGTAGGTCTTGATGAATTTTAAAATGGTCCTAGATTATATACAGATCCTTGTTTGTATATAGATTTTATATTATGCCCTGAACTTGCGTTAAAGAAATGTCAATTGCATTCTCAAGGTTAGCAATTGCAGGAGGTATTCTCTCAAAGAGGATTGTTTGCTCCTCTATTATTGCTTTGATGGATCTACTTATATCGCCGATATATGATGATAGTTTCCAAGTATCCGACTTGAAACACAATTGTATTTCTAGATGAAAACCAACGATAGAATCGCGTACTTGGGTAAGACTTTGCGATGATTGTTGATGAACGAAGAGAGATTGAGTAATCACCAAAAAAGTATTATGAGAATCATTGAAGTGCTGATTGTAATTCAAATGGTACGTTGATAAATTAATAATGATCAAGCAGATTGTAAAATTATGAAGATGAAACCCACTGCAGTACTTGTTTCTTGAAAGGGACATAGATTGATCGCTCCGACGTTCAAATAAAATTTAAACCCACAAAAAACATGTTAATAAATATATTTAAATAGGCACTCGGTTATGCAATTAATGGTTTGCAAATAATGAGCGACTTTTGCTTGCTGGGACAGGCAAGGCTGTTAATTTACCGCAATACCTACATCTTTAGTAAAACAAAGATTAGTGTCCCCCATAATAAGCACTTATTGAAAGTAATAAGAAACTATTGAAAATATAAAAGCCACAGCCACCCTCACAAAAATTGTACACGCCGTGGATCAGAATATGTAGTAATAGAGGAGATTTTTGGGCTTTCAAAATGTTTTTAAGCAAAATTAAATTGATAGCAACTATCGTCCCTTTTGATTTTTTATAACGAGGAACATATTTCTATAACTGCGCCTACAGGGCAAATCCTGTAATAGTGAAAACAGGGAACATTTTTTACATAAAAAGAAAAGATTTATGTAAGACAATAAAACGACTTATTTTATAATCGTATGAAGACCACGCAACAACTGTTAACTGTGGTCGTTTGGCATAGCATACGGCGGTCGTCATAAATAAAACTTTACGGCCCTCATAAACCTCTAATGTTGGTAAATACTGTGTACATGAAACAAAAATCTCGTACAAGTCTACAAAAGAAGTTGACAAAATGATACAGCAAACCGCATCAGGAGTGGAATCTTGGTAGAGAAAGGTCGTGAGACAGCAAATGTGACGGTAATCTCTGCACCAACTGAACGATTTATAAAGCAGTTTAATCCCTTTGAAGCTTCCATGATTTATGATCTCTCCCGACTCTCGCATTAAGTATCGGAGCAATGACTGCTATGGACAGTATAAACCAGGTTGCATTTTTGTTTTACGAGTAGATTCTATGGTTGTTACGCTTAAAACTTAAGGTTCAATTTTTCAAGGTGTATTGACGTGATTGACTTAATGGTTTAATTCGGGTGTAATAAATATAACGCGCTTAATAAAACGCGATGCCATATTAAAGCGACAATTCTTTTTTTTTTTATTATTTAATATATTAAACCATAAAAAACTCGTAAGTGTATTAATATACTAACAATTTATCAAACCGTACAATTTATCACAATAACTCGGAAGGAAGTTAATTTATGAAAATCAAGAAGGTAGTAAATAAGAATAATGATTGAATCTTTCTTTGGTAGCCATAATTTTTGAGAAGACAAAATGTCTAATATAAAAGTTTTTCAGATTTATTTATGACATTACAGGTGATTTATCAAACAGAATACACCCCAAATAATTTCACACCCGAGCGGTATCACGTAAAATTTTTATGTAAATCGGTATTCCATTTGGGGTTGAACATAAAGCTACATACCATCTGCCACAGATTCGTTAAAACTAGCAACGGCCCGCTAGTAAAATCTTCTCCCAACGACCTGAGTTGTAACTTCTGAAATTTCCACAATGCCAACTGAAACTCTTTAATTGAATTCGGCAGGTGAAACTGTACCTATAAAACCGAAATAAAGTCATAAACGTTAGGTAATTTACGTATCAAGGAATTTTACCTTAAATAATTCTCTCACTTGTAATATTCTTTAAGTTGGAGAGTACTAAACCTTAAGCTATTACACCATTTTTCACTCTCACATCCCTTTATCGTCGCAGTTAGAGCGTACGATATTATTGTCATGTCCTAAGTTCGTAGGAGTTTCGCCGATTACAAGCCGAACATTCGTAGGAGTTTTGCCGGTAACAAGCTGCTTGTTGGCTTGTTATCGGCAAAACGCTCGTAGGAGTTTCGCCGATTACAAGCCAACAAGCGCGCTCATCGCGTTACGGTGCAACTACATAAGTTATGAACATCATTAACGTAACGCAAGGTGATATAACATAGCCAGTTAAGTATATTTTACTCTCGTCGGTAGAACGGCGAGAGCAATTTATCCATTATAGGAAGAGAAAAAAATTAAAGTTATTTTAATTTTAATTTCTAAAATATAAAATTCATTTGAGAAATGTATTGCCATATGAGCAATCTCTCCTAATAAAGTAAAATACCAGAATCAAAAACTAGTTATTACGGATGAGTGTAATAGGCCGTTAGTAAAAATAGATATCTATAGCAATAAAACAATTAAAAATGTATAGTTAATTATGGGTAAAAAGTAACTATGTAGTTAATTTAGGGGTAAAAAGTAACTACAGTAGAGTATAAGAACAATAAACAGAACGATAGAAAGTAACTATATAGTTAATTTAGGGGTAAAAAGTAACTATAGTAGTATAATACGTCAGTATATTAATATGAATAAGGAAGAGAGGCACAATCGGAAAAGAAAGAATAGCGAAATGACGAAAGACGAAAATTGGACTTTTTAAGAAAATTTTTGAAAACATAAATAAATATTCCCATGACTTCCCCGACGTTGATTTCTTAGTAACTTTCTTCGACCATTTAGTCCGTAGTATGCGTGAAAAGCATATGGTCACTTGTGTCTATATGAAATTATTTATATATTTATGTTGAAGGAAACATTTAAAAGCATATTTTTACATAAGAAAACTTTTTTGTGGTCAATGCCCTAATTTATTTGTTTCATAATTTATTAAGGGCATGGTCAGATGTAATTCCCTTCAACTCCAATGGAAAGTGATGAAGGTTTTTTTCTAATAAAATAATTAAATAATTATTTTGATAAAAAAATTTAAGTAAGAAAACGTTTCTTTAAGGAACTGTTTCTATGAGGATGAATTATTAAATGATTCCATCAGCCTAAAGCACACACGAACATTATGCCGTGTCATTATGAATATATTTTTACTCTTTGACTGCTTAAGAACGTTTATGCAGTTGCTCGATGATAGTTCATGATTGATAATTGTATCTTTATTTTGAATCGGTGCATTTTTTTCCTATTTTATTTTTTATTTCTTTATTATCTTTTAAAAGAATGTAGTTTAGTATTTGCATATGTCCAACGTTTTGTGTTGAAGTTTTACTTTATAATTTATAATAAATAAAAAATCTCTTATTTTGAATGCGATATCATTAATTTCCAGAGCAAAACAACCGCAATCTATTTATGATCTCATTTTGGTTTTTCATAACATATGATCATACAGAAAATGATTTTTTAATTTCAGACTTGTAAGACAAACCAATCATAAGTTGTTCTTAGTCTCAAATGGCATTCAGATATATTTCATGTGTTTTAAAATTGTAAAATTCCTTAATTTACTGAAAATTAATCTACAATATTTTTGCTAGGCTTGGTAGAAATATCGCAAAAAACTGCGAAAAACTAGGAAAATTTAAAGCTAGTTAAAAATGTTTCAAGAGTATTTTATGTACATATCTTCATAGATATATTAAAATATGCATATGCAAAAAGTGCATTTCTCTTCCTATTGTTTAAAAATCATCTGAAACTTAAATTATAAATAAAACAGGGTTTTTAGAAGTATATATAAGGTTTGTGGGAAAACTATAACGTTGATCCTAGATATCATTGTTTTTGAGATATTCACGATAATGTCATGTACATTATCATGAACATCCCCTTCCTTCTTAATTATGTTAAGATTTACTAAATATTTATACGCTGAGATGTCTTTGTTAGTGATGATTTATGGTAAATAAGATAATTTCACCTCAAACGAGATAAAGACTCTTCGAGGCACAAGTACGACTCGCACTTCGCCGTTTTTTTTTACAAATCTGTCAATATTTTTACGGTTATAATAGTATTCGTTTCATCTTCAAATGTCTATGTCTAATTTTAGATATTTTTTTCTCTGTATATAATTTGGCCATTTAATAACATACGCAGTGAACGTTTAATAACATATATATGAAATTTATGTTTTTTTCCTTTAAATTTTATTAAATTTGTGTAAATGGAGATATTTTAATTCACATATTTGTTATGATTTCCTAGGCAACATTCTTTCATTTGACATTCTCATGAAGGTATTTATTATTTATTTTTGTTCGCCCACTTGAATTCAAAAAAATTTAAATTTTATCTAAAACTTATTTTTAATTTAGCATAATCTGCAGTTGGTATGAACCCATTGTTATTTCCTGTAGGCAAACGGGCGGATGAAGAAATGTATTAAAGATTTATGCGGATATTTTAAACTAAGAGCTAAAGGACATTTTGGACTTTTGTTAGATCTTTTGCTCAGTGTTCCAACTATTGTCTAATAGAATTATCGTTTTGAAGCGATATACCATGTAAATTGATTGTAACCAAGAGGTTCACTTTACGCTTTGTAAAAAAAATGCCCAAAGCGTTAATAGATGCAATTGTCTCGGCTGTATTTAATATATTAAGGATACGATAACACTTTGTGCACTGAATGTCGCCGTCTGAATCAATGTTACTTTTTTATATTATGGTAGGACAGAGCACTTTATTTCCCATATTATCACGTATTACTGATCTTAGTTCATGCATTATAATCCATTTTAACCTCTTCAATTCATGGACGGTTTACAAGAATCTAATAACTTTTAAGTTAGTATAAAATAATAATAACTTTTCATATATTATGGCGTACTCCTGAATCACTCCAATGACCCATTTTATATCTAGACCATTACGGTCTTTCGGTAGCCATTGGCATTTGTCTCACACAAAGTATCATTTATGGCTACTTTGGGTTACACTTAAGATCAATTATTTAGTAGAGCTCCATAAGTGGATTCCATACATCTAGTTTTAATGAGATACCGGTATAATAGTCTTTTGCACTGTGAATTAAGTTGAGAGTAGTGTTGGATTAATCAATATATATGCTTGATTTGTTTTGCCTTTAAATGCAAATCGAGGTTTTTCATTAAGTCCACCTGTGGATTTTTGATTTAATAGAGGTGTGTTACTAGATTTCCGATTTTTCTTGGAAATGCTTTGACAATTTTTCTAGGGGTGTTTTTGCATGACTGTTCACGTGCTAAACTGACTTTTCTATGACACGTATATAATTCGAGCAGTTGACAGAAATTTATTAGTAGCCATTGCTTAATTTTATTAATCAGTCTTTCGTGTTACGCTATACAAAACGGTTGCAATATATTTAAAATCATTCCGAATATTTCCTTTCTTGGAATGCTTTTCCCATTACCGTATTTTTATATTTGAATCATGAAAATTACACTCAACAACGAAAAAAGTAAATTTGAACAATATTAAAATATACTTACTTTAATTAAAAATAATGATTCAAATTAGTTTTTGTCCATTTATATCATCCTAAATATGTAATACCCATTAACAAACATACTAGTGATGCTGTATTGTATTTTTTAGTTTTTGAGTGAGTTTCTATCAACATGGAAATATTAAGAGACTATAATTATGAACATTTAAATACAGAATTCATCTATTTTTTTAATATAGTTGATAATGTTTTTTTTATTATATCTATGGAGTTACAGAGACGTACCGAATATATATAAATATACACTGATCTAAATTATCTTTGTTTTTAACTTTACCATTTTTTTCTTTCCCAGGTAGCAATTTACAGATTTCTGTTAATCCGTTACTTGTACATTAAACGTTACAATTTTTCCAAGTTTCAAGTACATATATATGTCGGAAGTAGCCCGTGAGTTTTGATGATCTGTCACTGGATAAGCTACGAAATTGACTATTTTTGTTACGAAATATTACGAAAACTATTATAATTACAAACTATAAAGAATAGAACATTTTTGTCGCCATATATTTTGAAAATTACTAAAAATGCAGACTATGTTTATGAGATTTCCAGAATTTACTATAGTTGAGATATGTCGTGTCAGTATACATTCGAAATACTTCGACTAAATGGTACAGTGATATTTTTAGTATCTCGACTAAAGGGTACAGTAGCATATGTCATAAAAATAATAAAATACTTATAATTAACCAAACGAAACAAAATTTTATTATTTTAATGTATTTCTAAAGCAATAACAGGGGATACAAAAATATCTCAACTAAATAAATATAATTACAATATAATATAAAGTGAAACATTTACTTTCCATATCAATTGGAAGGTATCTATTTTATATCAATTATAGGCCTCCATTATTTGAATTCCAAGAAGAGAGAAATATAACTATCAGAAAAAGATTTGCAGCCGTGCTAAAAACAAACCACTCAAACTTCTTACATATTTCAAAATATAATTGGTCAATAAAGAGAATAAAAAAATGAATGTGTTTAAGTTGAAAACGTCCATTTTATTTGTAGAGGATAAATAGATTCGTCTAAATTTTTGATAACATACTTTTTCAAATTTTCTTCCTCTACACAGAGCTGAATGTCTTTATACTACCAATGAAAACATATGTTTCCAATTTTTCCTAGATACATCCAATAAATCTTTGGTACATGATTTTCATTTCTCTGTGATTTTTATTGTGGTGGTAGAACAAATTTCAATTTTGAAACGAAAACCTAAGAAAATGGACTCGTATTATTAGAATTCCTTCAAAACGTTAAAATGTACATCTCAGCTATAGTCAAAATCTTTTAATTTCTGAGCCATTCGATATATATATATAGGCTTGAATTAAATAATATTCTTCAATCTTGTATATAAATCGCGGCTATTTTTATTAAGTTCTTGAAAACGTTAAGCAAATATAGTATAAAAATTTACCTCGAAATACATAAAGATTGTATGACCGGGGTTTGAAATTATAAATATTAAAATTCTGCTTCTAAAGTTTAGAGAAGAAAAAAAGTTTTAGGCTGATGCAGAAACTATTGGAACTTTTAAGTATTTAGAAAAATTTAATAATTGCATAATGGAGTTTAACCTAAAAATCTAATTGTGTATATGTTTGTATTGCATAAGTATACGTTTCTAAGACTATCTAAAATACGTTTGTGTATTTAGAAATTATTTAACATTTTTTCAAATAGGTCCACAAATAGGTTTTTCAAATAGGTTAAAAAAAGAAAAATATTACAGGACACCAGGGGGAACAGATTAACTTGATGAAGCAAAATTAAATTTTTCATTGTTTTCAATAGTTTAGTTAAAAGAAAGCTTTTACTAAATCCGGTTTCGAATAGTTATAACGGCCGCTGTTGGTTTATTAAAAAAGTTGGTTAGGAAAAAAAATTATTATTATAGAATAAAAAAATTATTAAAGCAAAATTGCTTTAAGAAATTTTTTACTCTAAATATTTTTCTGCAATGAACAATTCTCACAGACTTAATTCACATCCTTTGCATTGAATATATACAAGAATACAAATAGTCAAATATTAAACTATATTTTTGACTGTGCATTAGGGATTAAGACTCAGGAATTTGTCTCTGATCTAATGGTTGTGCAACACCTCTTTATGAATCACAACGTGACCAAATAAGTGCCAATTAATTATAATTGGAACTGTACGATGATAAATGAAGAGAGATCAAGCAAATCGTACAATTATGAAGATAAAGTCTACTACAGTAGTTGTTTCTTGAAAGATATCACGAGTTTCAAACAAAACTAATTTAAACTTGCAAAGACGCCGCTATTTGTACAAGGTCAGGACTTCGAAGAATTGCGTGTGCAGTACAATTGTTTTAATGCGTAACTCGATAGAATCGGATGTTTTTACTTTGTTGATAGGTTGCATTATGGTTACTTAACTCATATCATAAAAGTATCGGTAGTGCATGTATTGTAAAGATAATCGAGCGGAAGGAAACCAAGCAAGCAAGTTAAAAGTTAAGGTATAAAGTAATTGTACCTTAAATATTTGCTCATCTGTATATATCCCTTAAGTACGATAGTACTAAACCTTAAGCCACAAGTATACATCATTACTGTCTCCCACATCCCTTTATCTTCGCAGTTAGATACTAGTGTCGGTTTCGGAGTTCAACGCTCATCGGACTTTCGCCGATTATAAACCGAACATTCTTAAAATTGATAACGCTGATAATTCCCATTGTGTTACAATAAAACTGCGTCAGCCATGAACATCATTAATGTAACACAACATGATATAATAGCCAGTTAAGTATATTTTACTCCCGTCGGAAAAGCTTTGAGGGTAATTTATCGACAAGATAAAGAAAAAATAAATAAAGTTATTCTTATTTTGTTTTCAATATAAAAATATATTTGAGACATTTATTGCTACATGAGCAATCTCTTCTAATAAAGTAAAATACCAGAATCAAAATCTTGGTCTTGGGGAGAATTTGAATACACCGGCAGTGAGACATTATGAAATTAAGCATCCTTGGCAAAAAAAGAATTGAAAAGGAAAAATTTAAAAGCAAATTTTAGGCTAGTAAGAACTAATATATCATATATCAGTTTATTAAAATTAATAAAAAAGAGAGGCAGAACAGGAAAAGAAGGAACCGCATCATGATGGATTATCAAGATTGGAATATTTTTTCAGACAATTTTTGAAAACACGTACCAATATTTCCACGATTTTCACGACATTCAGTGTATGGTAACTTTATTCAGCCATCTAGTCCGTAATACCCCTGAAAAACATACAGTATTTTAGTATCTATATGAGGTAACATAATATTTATGTTGGAGGAAACAATTAACATTTATCAGAATTTTGTATTAATAAATATTTGCGGTCAATGCCCTTATTTTTTTTCACATTTTGTTAAATTTACGGTCAGATATAATATCCCCGATCTTCTATGAAAAGTGATGTAGGTTTTCTCTAAATGATTAAATGAATAATAAAATTTAGGTTTAAAAACGTTGTATGTTAATAGTTTATTTCGTCAGTCTAAAGCACGCACAAACATTATGCAGTGGTATTATAAAAACTGGCTAGTTGTACCGTAATGCGAAGATAATTACTAACGATATCAATCATAAGAATGTCCGGCGTGTAATCAACAAAACTCCTACGGATGCTGAACTTGGGACCTGGCACCAATATTTTAGACTGTAATTGTCGCGATAAAGGGACGAGGGAGAAAAAAATGGCGTATTGGCTTCAGGTTTAGTACTATCTTACTTAAGGGATATCGAAAGTGATAGTATTATTTAAGGTAGAATTCCCTTATACCTCAGTCGCTTACTGTTTATAGCTTTATTATAGTCCGCTTAATGTTTATAGCTTTATTTCGGTTTTATGGGTGCCGCGTCGCCTACTGAATTCAATTAGAGAGTTTTAATTGGCATGGTTAACATTTCAGAAGTTACCACTCAGTTCGTTGGATAGAGATTTTAATTTCAGTTCGCTGGTGGTGTTAACAAAACTATTGCAGATTGTGTATAGCTTTACGTTCGACTTCAAATTTATTATGGGTTTATATGAAATTTAATGTGATTTCGCTCGGACGTGAAATTGTTTAATTATTTATTCAGTTTGAAAAACCACCTATATTATAAAAATCATTTTACAATATACTCTTTTATCAGGTGTTTTGTCTTTTAAAGAAATATCTCTAAGAAAAACTTAACCTTTAATGTAATTGACTTCGTTTTTGACTTCAATAACTTGTTAGTCTGGTTTCTTTTCGACTAGTGATGAACTGTACAATATTATCCCTAGCGAGATTCCATTCCTAAGACGGCCTGCAGCATCATTCAATCATCTACTTTGGCGGACTTGTACGAAATTTTTGTCTTATGCACACAGATTTTATGGATATTAAAGGTTTGTCAGGATCGCAGAAACTTTGTTTACGACGACCGCCTTACGCTATAACAAACTTTTAGACTTAGCAGTTGCCACGCAGAGTTAGTGAAGTATTAGAGGGCGAATGTCAAATAATGCATTTTGTTATTCGATGCCGTAAAGCTAGTTTTTTGTTTGCCAAATAGCGCATTTTGGTATTATGTTCGCACACAAATCTGTGCTATTTATTTAAGAGCATAATCTAAAAACTAAAAAAATGTTCGCCGTTTAAACTCTTATAGGAAGATATTTCCTGTTATCGCTATTGTAGGAAGATATTCCTTATTAATGAAAATCGAAAGGGACATTAGCTGCTATAGATTTCATTGTTGTCACAAGGAGCCCGAAAATTTCCACTATAATGCATTTTTTTTCCACGTCATGTACGACCTTCATGATGATTGTTAGTACTTTTGTACTTTCAACAAGTGTTTATAATTTCAATAAATGCTTATGATAGATGGAATTAATTATTGTTTTCCAAAAAATATAAATTGGTGTTATAATAAATTAATATTGCTGCCTGTACCGGCAAGCAATTGTCGCTATCATTTATAAACCACTAATCTACGCATTGTCTAGCTACAACACTATTTGAATATATTTATTCACATATATGCCAATAAATTATTATGAACCTACTAGAATATCCAAAACAAACCGTTGAACTTGTTTAGTTTACCACGCGTCCGAGTAATCACAAGAAGATTTTTAATCGAACCAATGTATACATACATATATATGTTTATAAGGTGTGGATGTATAAAATGTATTTCGATATATCAGCAATTCTTTAAACAATATTATATATACACATAACAAAAATGTACTTATATACTATCAAATATTCTCGAAGTGTCAAAATTGTAAAAAAAGCGGTGTCTTTGCGGGTTTAAATTAGTTTTATTTGAAATACCTGAGGGGTGTCTCGTGATCTTTTTAAAGAAACAACTACTGCGGTGGACTCCATCTTCATAATTTTACGATGTCCTTAATCTCTCTTCATTTATCAACGTGCAGTTTGAAGTATAATCAATCAGCGGTTATTTGACCACGTTGTCATTTATAAAGAGACGTGGTAGAACCATTAGATCCGAGACAAAGCCCTGAGTCTTGATCCCTTATGCAAGCGGAAGCTGCGAGTTAAAAATATCGTTTAATATTTGACGATTTGCATTCTTATTTTTGCAAAGGGTTTCTTATCAATGCAAAGGGTGTAAACTGAGTTTGTAAGAAATTGTTGATTGCGGAAAAATATTTTAAATAAATGAAAAATATCTTTAAGCAATTTTTTTAAATAAGCCAAAAGTTTAAAAAACCTTAAAAATTGCATATAAATTTGGGGGTCATCTGGAAAGGCTAGTTAAAAAGATCTCAATAATAATTTCAAATGTATATCTTCATAGATATAGTGAAAGATATTGAAAGATAGTGCTTTTCTCCTTTTCTCATTTTCAAATCTTCTTAAAATAAAATTATGAACATTTTAGAATTTTAAGAAGCTTAGATCAAGATTGTAGGAAAGCTAAAACACTGGTTTTAGATGTCATTGTTTTGAGATATTCACAATAATGTACATGTATTTCGCACTTAATTACGTTAAGTTTTATTTAATCTTAGCTACGTTAGGAAGTCTTTTTCACTGACGATGTACTGTAAATAAGAAAATTTTGCCTCAAATGAGATACGGATATCTCGATGCACGAGTACGACGCTCACTTGGCTGTTTTTTTTTTTATTTTTTAAGTCTGTCATAATTTTCATGTTTATAATAATATTCCTTTTATGTTTGAAGATATTTTTTTTCTCTATTTACAATTTTGGTCGTTTAATAACATATGCAGTTCACGTGAATTAATATTTGGTTTTTTAGTTTAATTTTTATTAAATTTGGGTAAACTGAGATAGTTTAATGCACATATTTTAATAATTTCCTATTATATATAACAATCTTTTGTTTAACGTCTTTGTGATCAGCATATGTCATTTTTTGTTGTTCGTCTATTCGGATTTCAACACTTTAAATTTTAACCAAATTCCCATTTCTAAATTAACAAAATCTGAATGAATGTCATTTCGTAACAAACCAACGGATGGGTGTATTTAATGTTTATATCCATCGGTTAATAATATTTATTTAATGGTTTGAGATAAAACATTTTTAGTTACAAACCATTTTTCCGTACTCCTTTAATCTCGACTATATTATTTTAATATAAACCTATCGACAAGTAACAGCATAATGATGCATACATAATTGTACTTTTGATTAAACAATTATTCAGTTTCCAACGAACATTAGGGTTTTTGATGAGTCTTTTGCTCAAAGAGTTTCAGATAATATCTAATAGAAATATGGATTTGTACTGAAAGGAATGTACAGATTAATGTGAAATTGTTTAATACACCGTGTTAATTGCTGGTAAACAATAGATTAATTTTAGGGTTTGTAAAAAAAAATTACCGATGTGTTCTGTAGATTTGGGAGTTGAGGGTAATTTGAAATTTCTATATCAATATTAATGGGTGCGGTTTTCTTGTTTGTATTTAATAGATTAAAGATACGCTAAAATTTCGTGCACTTACTGTCGCCGTCTGAATCAATGTTACTTTTTTATATCAGAGTAGGATAGAGCATCTTGACTTCGCTTATTGTCACTGTATTACTTTCGTTCGTTAATTGAGTTTAATCTGTTTTAGCCTCCTCCATTTATGGACGATATTCAAGAATCGATTGACATTTAAATTGGCACAAAATAGTAATATTTATAATATATTATGACATATTCCTGAATCATAATAATAGTCCATTTGATGTCTAAATTATTATGGAATCCCCAGTTTATCGTTAACGATAGTATTTGTATTCAAACAAAGTATCGTTTATGGCCACTTTGTGTTATACTTAAGATGGATTATTTAGTAGAATTCCAAGATTAGATTCCATACGTCTTTCAATGAGAGGCCGGTATAATAGTATTTTGCACTGTAGATTATGTTGGGAGTAGTATTGAATTAACCAATACATATAAAGTTTGATTTGGTTGGCTTTAAATGTAAATCAAGGTCTTTCATTGAATCTGCTTGTAGAATTTTGATTCCATCCAGATATGAACGTAGCTTTCATATTTTTCTCGGAAATGGAAGCGTCTTCTAATTACATTTTCACTCAGTGAGATTAATTCTTCAGTCAATTGTCCGTAGCACATTTTGTCAATAAATTGTTGTAGTTAATCGGTAGTCTCATTTAATATGATAGCGATTACTGTTATTAGACTATCATCAGCAAATGTTTCTGTATCATTAGACTGTCGTCAGCAAAGGTTTTTCTGTGTTACTAAATTTTCTATAACAGAGATATAATTTGAGCAATTGACACAAATTTATTAGTAGCTGTTGGTTAATTATATTAACGAGTATTTCGTGTCACGCTATGTAAACACGTCACGCTATGTACATTTTGTTTGTAGAAAGTAAAAAAAGTTCATTTAAGTTTGTCATAAATAATATTTCAAAATATCTTCACTTAAAATCTATACGGGGTTGAATCTCTTTATATTCCACTGAAAGTATATAATTCCCAATTTACTTAGATATATCAAATAAATCTTTGATGATTTTTGTGAGGGATAAATCCTAAGAATGTGAGTTTTAGTTTTAGTGTTTAAATCTACTTTACTGTAAAATATATACGTCTCTGTATATATTATATTTATAATAATTCTGTAAATAAAACAAAAATTTCGTACAAGTCCACCAAAGAAGATGACAGAATGATGCAGAAAACCGTCTGAGGAGTGGAATCACTCAACAGAAAGGTCATGATACAGTAAATGCGACGGTAATCTCCGCATCAACCAAACCATTGATGTCACAGTTTTATCTCGTCGTAGCTTACATGATTTACGATCTCTTCCAACTCTCGGATAAATTGTTGGAGCAATGACTGCCACGGACATTATTAACCAGCTTGCATTTTCGTCTTGAAAGGGATGTGATGGTTGTTACGCCTAAAATTTATGATCAAATTTTTTACGATGTGTTATCGTGATTGACGTAATGATTTATATCGGTTACGTTAAAAAACATTCCGAACAATTACTAAATACAAAGCGATACCATATTGAAATGTGCCACTTTTTTATTTATATTATTTAATATAAGACACCATATAACATCGTTAGTATTTATATTGCACAATTTATCAAAACAACTCGGAAGGAATCAGGCAAGTTATTTAAGTCAAAAAGGAGTCAATAAGAGTAAGGGCTTAATTTAATTTTTCGTTTTTTATGCTTCTTTTTTATATTTGTAAAATGTTTTTTTACTCTATTACTCCCTTCATAATGATACATTAAAATAATCCGAGCGCAAGTTCTATTTACCTTTGTTGATCTCTTTGTAAACAACTTCTATGTAATATGAATCACGACATTGTCTTGAGAATAAAACTCCGTTCAAAGAAAACAACATTTTTTAAATGTTTCTAATCAAATTGCATGATATAAATTTTGTAATGGCTTGAAAAAATAATTCCTATGATAAATATTATATTATATTCAAAAATTAAATCAATAAGGCAATTATAAAATAACATAGGTAACCGGAAAAAAATGTATGCGTTCTGAACATGCAAATACAGAATTGAATGTTTTTTTTTGTCTATATAATTGCAGAAGCCCGTTGAATACATATAAATATATATATATATATATATATATATATATATATATATATTGAACTAAATTAACTTGTTTTTATCTTTGCCATATTTTATCGTTTCCCGGCAACAATTTACAGATATTTATTGTTGCGTAATTGATACCCTAAACGTATACCGTAGGGATTGAAAAATTTCAAGTGCCTAGCTATACCGGAAGTGACCGGTGAGTTTTGATGATCTTTCACTATTTAAGCAAAGACATTGACTATTTTTGTTTCAAGATTTCACAAAAATTGCTGTAAGCACAAATTATAAATTAAAGAAAATTTTTGTGTTTAAATATTTCCAAAAATATTAAAGATGGCAAATTATTTACATTAGATTTCCAGAATTTATTGGAACTGGGATATGGAGTATTAGTATACATTTAAAGTGCTTCGACTACAGTGAAAGTTTTAGTGCTTTCATTAAAGATTACAATAGTACCTTTGGCAGAAATAATAAATTAATTAAAATGAACCACATAAAGCCTTATTTTATTATTATTAAATATTTATGAAGCAATAAGAGGGAATTTAAAAATATCAGAACACAATAATTATAAGTACAATACAATACACAGTGGCAAATTTACTTCCCATATCGATTGGAAAGCATATATTTTATATTAATTATAGAACTCTGTTATTTATATTTCAAGAAGACCACAAGAACATAATATTATTATTTTTAAATGTTTCTAAGCAATAATTGTGAACGCATAATTATCTCAATACAATCAAAATAAGTACAATATAATATACAATCGAAAATTTCTACCCCATGTCAATTGAACGGCATATATTTTATGTGCACTGTAGGCCTCTCTTATTTGCATTTCAAGAAGAGAGAAATATAACTAACAGAAAAAGATTTGCAGCCGTGATAAAAACAGATAACTTGAATTTATTATATTTTTCAAAACAGGCTTGATCAATGAAGAGAACAAAATAGTCGAGTGTATTGAAGTTGAAAACGTACATTTGATTTGAAGAATGTAAAAAAGTGTCATTCAAACTTATCATAACTCAATATTTGAAATTATCCTAGGTTAAAATCTGCACAGAGTTGAATCTCTTATATTCCACTGAAAGTTTATATATATCCATATTTACCGAGAGATATAAAATAAATTTTTGGTACACGATTGTCTTCTCTCGGTGATTGATATTGTTGTTGAGGATTACATTACTATTTTGAAATGAAAACCTAAGATCGTGAGCTCGTGTGATTAGAATTTATTTTCCTTCAGAATGTTTAAAATATAAATATCAGGCACAGTCAAAGGCTTACAACTTCTGAACCATTCGACGTGTATATATACTTGGATTAAATATTATTCCTTAACTTTGTACGTTAATGTGGCTTTTTAAGTTATTGAACAGGTAAAACAGATATAGCATAACAAATTTACCTCAAAATACACAAGGAAAATGTAGCCAGGGTTTTAAATAACATATTTAAAATTATGTCAGAAAATATTAGAGCATAAAAATTTTTTACGCTAATGCAGAAGCTATTGGAACTTTTACGAATTAGAGAAAATTTAGGAACTGCGTATTGGAATTTGGCATAAAAATATAATTGTGTACTTTTTGTATTGCAAAAATATACCCCTCTAAAGCGATCTAAAATACGTTAGTGTACATTTTAAAGTACCTTTTGTAGAGCGACTATTTAGGTAACAAAATAAAACAAACATTGTGACATTAGAACATCAAATAACTGACCAGTCAATTTGAAAATGGTTATGAAAAAGTATGAAAGATATTTAAATATATGTATTCTTCAAACGGGGCCAAATATTTTTTTTCATATCTTATACGTGAAATTTTTAGTACTCAAGTTTTATTTTTTTTATTGTCATTATATAAATGGCAGAAATAAATGTATTTTTATGAAAAATACATAAACTGTTTGCAAGAAGGCTTTGAATTTCAGGTAGAATGTTTGTTAATTTAAGTATGTATATACCACTAGAATGCTTGTTAATTTAAGTATTTGTATACCGTAGAATACCACTTTAACTAAAAAATACATATAAAAATACCGAAGAATAATTTGAAGTTGATGTAAAATTAACTTGCATATAAAAAGGATAGTTGAGAGGTCGCAAATATTGCATATAAGCTGAAAATATTATCGTTGTTATGTTCTAGTTAAAATAATTATTTTTTCGCTTTATGATCTCCCTTTATTAAAACTGATTTTAAGTCTTTATTTGAAAACAGACTTTCGAAAAAACTTTCTTCTTCTTCTCCGTCGTTTTCCTCTTTACAGAGTGGTAATGGTACGATGCCTTTCCATCTCTCTCTATTTATCGCCCTGTGTCAATCATACACGAGACCGCCTACAGCAGACTTGATCTGGTCTGTCCACTACATTGACGATTTCCCACGTAGTTTAGTGTCTTCTACTCCTCCCTGCACACCAATTCACTCTACGGAGCTTTCTCCACGCATGATGACCAAAAAATAAGAAAGATAGTGAGTTGTAAAAAAAAGACATATAGAACCGATTCTCTTAAAAAGGGCAAAACGTAAAAGAACACAGGGGGACACACATGAACTTCGGCGAAACTAAATTTCTCATTGCTTTAAATAATTTTGTTGAAAGAAACCATAAGTAAAAGCTTTCTAGCTATCCAGTTTTGAATAGATTTAATGGCCGCTCTGGTTTATTTCATAAAAACATTTCTAATAGATATTTTTTTCATTCTAAATACTTTTCTGCAATAAACAAATTATTACAGACTTAATTCACATTCTTGGCATTAATATACTAAACATACAAATAAGAATACAAATCGTTAAATATTAAAGTATATTTTTCACTCGCAGCTTTCATACACATCAGGGATTAAGACTCAGAAATTTGTCTCTGATCAAATGGTTGTGCAACACCTCTTGATAAATAACAACGTGATCAAATAAGTGCTGATAGATTATACTTCAAATTTTACGTTGATAAATGAAGAAAGATGATCAAATCGTAAAATTATAAAGATGAAGTCCATCGCAGTCGAATAAATATTCATAGTTTAGACTCGGGTGGTAGTATATTTGCTCCTTCATTATTTTAAACAAAATATGAAAAGAGACAGTTATCAAAGGAGTACATGTAAACTTCAAATGAAAAATATTTTAATGCAATGAAAATACATATTTTTAATTTTATTTTTTTTTCTCATAGTTTAAAAGTTTACTGAGATTAAAAGCATTGTTTTTAACTGTTTCTTGAAAAAGACCAAAACTTATCGCTATGACGTTTTAAATGAAACTAATTTAAACCCGCAAAGACGTCAGTATTTATACAAGTTCGAGCCTTCGAGAATTTGTAATATTTATGTCCATTCTTATTATGTGTGTAATGTTAATTGTTTTAAATGTTTACTTGATAGATACAAATACTTACTAACACTTTATGAACATACATGCCTATATATATAATGGTTCGATTCGAAAATCTTCTCGTAATTAGTCGAATGCGTAATGAAGTAAACAGTTTAACGGATTTTGAAGATTCTAGTAGATACCTAGTATTTTATTTGAATATATGTGAATGAATATATTTAAATAGTACTTCGGCTAGACGATGCGTCGATTAAAAAAAATAATGTATCATATAATAAACACTTATTTAAATTAAAGATTAAAGACCCATTAAAAATACAAAAGCACTGACAAGCCTCATAAGAATTGTACATGCCGCGGACAAGAAAATGTAAATATATTGGAACTCTTCGAAAATTAAAAAAATTATATTTTTAATTAAATTTATAGCAGTTACCGTCCCTTTTAATTTTTATTACTGAGGACATTTTTATGTATCTGCGACAATAGGGTAAATCCTTCAATAACTACAAAAGCAGGGAACATTTTTTTACGTAAAAATAAGAGATTTATACAAGATCATAATGTCAAAAACTTCTTTTTGGCAAACAAATGATTTTTGAGGGCTTACGGCGTCGACGAATAAAACGCCTTCTTCTATAATCACATTTTATAAAGTCCGCGTTACAACCGTTAACTAGGGACGTTTGGCATAGCCTACGCGGTCGTTGTAAACAAAGCTTCCCGACCCTCGTAAACTTCTAATGCTCGTGAAAACTGTGTGCATAAAACAAATACCCCTTACAAGTCCACCAAAGAAAATGATAGAATGATGCGGCAAACCGTCAGGGGAGTGGAATCTCGCTAGAAAAAGGTCGTGAGACAGCTAAAGTGACGGTAATCTCCGCATCGACCGAACCATTTACCTCGCAAATTTATCTCTTCGCAGCTTCCATGATTTATAATCTCTTTCAACTCTGGGATAAATTATCGGATCAATGACCTCTACGGACGTTATAAACCAGCTTGCGTTCTTGTTTCAAAAGGCGTTTTATGTTTGTTGAGCTTCAAATTTAACCTTGAATTGTTCACCATGTGTTATCGTGATTGACGTAATAATTTAAGTCGGGCCTGTCATAAAATTAACGTAACAAACATGAAATTGAAAGCGGTGCCATATTGAAACTTATTAATTTTTTGTTTTGTTTATTTAATGTAAAATACAATAAAAATGTGCCAATGGATGTTTAATACAGTTTATCACAGCAATTGGGAAGGAAGCCAATCAAAGAAGTTATCGAAGTCAAAAAAGGTAATCAAAACGAGTAATCGCTTACTTTTTTGTTTCCTAGCGATAATTTTATAAAATTCAAAATGTCTGAATAAAAGACAATTTTTTAAGATTCTTTTTGATAATATAAGACGTCTGTAAGACCGATTTCATCCAAAACAATTTTACACACGAGCGACATCACGTTAAAAGTGAAATAAACTCGTAATGCATTTTGGGGTGAAAAACAAGGCTATCCACAATCTGCCACATATTCGCTAATACCAGGAAAGGCCCGCCATTAAAATTTCTATCCAGCGACCTGAGTTGTAACTTCTGAAACTTCGACAATGCCAATTGAAATTCTTTAATTGAATTCAGCAGGCGACACGGCACACGTAAAATCGAAATAAACCAATAAACGTTAAGTGATATATGAATAAAGGAATTCTATACTAAATAAATCCCTCAAATGGAATATCTCCTAAGTACTCTAGTACGAAATCTCAAGCCACTACGCCATTTTTCTCTACCACATCCCTTTATCGTCGGAGTCAGGGTGTAATATACTAGTGCCGGGTACGGAGTTCCTCGCTCGTAGGAGTTTCGCCGAATATGTGCCGGACATTCTTAAGATTGATATGTCTATTGATTCCCATCGCGTTACAGTTTAACTACGTGAGTTACGTACATCATCAACGTAACGCGACATGGTATAACATAGTCTGTTAAATATATTTTACTCCCGTCGCGAAAGAAGCGAGGGTAATTTATCGATTAGCCAAAGAAAAAATTATGATGTTACTTTTATTTTTTTCCAAAGTAAAAATACATTTGAGAAAATTATTGCTTCATGAGCAATCTCCTCTAATAAAGTAAGTAACCTGAATCAAAAACTAGGTATTGTGTAAACTAGGGTAGTTCGTATAAACATATTGTCATTGGTAACAAGCAAACGGATGGGTGCAAATATATATGAAAGGTTTATGCGGTTATTTTCTAATTTAATATAAAATAGTTTCTTGTGACAAACCACGTTTCCGTCAACCGTCAATCTCATATATATTACTGTTATATACACGTATTTAAGGATAACGGATAATTATGCTTGAATAACTGTGTTTTTGATTAAAAGGTTATTCAGCTTCTGGGAAATAATTTGAATTTTAATTGGGTCTTTTGCACAAAGTGTTCGAACTATCGTCTAATAGAAATATGAATATGTATGTAACGGAGAAGACAGCAGAATGGTTTAAATTACACAAATTCTTGTAAACGTGAAGTTTGTTATACGCCTTGTAAAATAATCTAATGTTAATATGTGCGATTGTTTTCCTTGTATTTAAAATATTAAGGATATGATAAAATTTCACACCTAATGTCGCCGAATTTTATTTATATTAATTTTTCATATCAAGATAGGGCAGAGCACCTTATTCCGCGCAGGGTTTGATATGGTCTGATATATGTATATATATATATATATATATATGTGTGTGTGTGTGTGTGTGTGCGTGTGCGTGTGTGTGTATATATATATATATATATATATATGTACATATATACACATATATCATTTTGTACAATATAAATTGCATACTAATTTTTATTTACTGATACATGGGTTTACAGGTACATGGGATTTAATCCATTCTGGCCTCCTCAATTCATAGACTATACATAAGAATTGATTGTTGTAGTTAATCGGTGGTATCGTTATATATGATAATGATTGCCATTATTAGACATCAGTAAATCTTCAGATGAATGTTTTTCTGTGTGTTTGATATGGGCAGTTAGAAATATACAGAGAAAAGGCCTTAAAGTCCTTTTGCACATTACTCCAGCTGAAGTTGATAGAAACTTTTGCATGTTTATTCATATGCCACACTAAATTTTTATAACATAGATATCATTCAAGCAGTTGACAGTAATTTACCAGAAACCTTTTTTGCTTTTATGAAAGAGTTTTTAATGTCACACTAAAGAAAACGCAATATGTTTAGAAAACATGCCGGATGTTTCTTTCCTTGGAACGCTTTTCCAATTACCAACCTTAATTTTTGTTCATGCATAAAGCATGGAAATTATACTCCAAAGAAATGTAAAATGTTACAATATCAAAACACAATTAATTTAATTAAAAACATTAATTCTAATTATTCTTCTGTCCATATAAACTAACCTAAAAATGTAACACTTATTATCAAATATACTAGTAATGCTGCATTCCTGTATTTTTAATAAACTTTCAACGCAAATGGACAGGCCAATTAAAAAACAAATTTTTGAACAACTAAAATGGGAGGCATTTTTCCTCAAGCTCTGTTTAATTAATTTTTTTCTTAACATTACTAGAGAAGCTAATAATCAAAAAAATTACATAAATCCCTTTTTCGACTAATTTGGCCATATATTTTGACTTTCATACGTCGTGGAAAGCACAAATTTTAAGAATATTTTGTTATCCCTCTATCTGTATATCTGCCAAAATCCTTTTTCCCTAACTGCTAAAAGTACTATACTGAAATTCAATACAAAATACTGAGGCCTATTGTCCCTTACCTCAGTAAATAATTGTGGAATTACGAAATAACAATAACTTTTTGGCTTTTTAAACTTTCGCTTTTTTATATTTGTAAAATGGCTTTTTACTGAATTACTTACTTTATAATGCTACATGAAAACGATTCAAAATAATCAGGGTGCAAGTTTTATTTACCTTTGATGCACTTTTTGTAACTACTACTTTTATTGCACATATATGAACACATTTCTCCTTGAGGATAAAACTCCATTTAAAGAAAATAAAAATTTTAAATATATCTAATCAAATCACAAAACATAAATGTTCTAACGGCTTTAAAAATAAATTCTCTTAAAGCTATTGCGTCATATTTTAAAACTAAATAAATAATGCAGTTATAAAACATCGTAGGAAAGAAGACAAAATGTAATAATAATAAAATAAATAATAATAACAAAATACAATATCGTCTAGAATGTTTTTTGCTATCCAAATAATTGCAGAAATCTGTTAAATATATATATATATATATATATATATATATATATATATATATATATATATACATATATATATATATATATATATAAATATATATATATACATATATATATATATATATATATATATATATATATATATATATATATATATATATATATATATTTATATATATATTCGTATTTACCGAGAGATGTGAAATAAATCGATCTTATTTGATTTTCAATTCTTTGTGATGTAGACTGTTGTGGAGAAATACATTACGATTTTTAAATAAAAACCGAAGAGCGTGTCCTTGTATGGTCAAAAGATATTTTCATTCATGATATTAAAATATGAATCTCAGATACAGGCGAAATCTTATAACCTCTGAATCATTCGATGTATATAGACTTTACCTCGAAATAATTACATCGCGTAAAAAAATACCTCGAAATACATAAAGAAAATATGGCCAGGGTTCGAAAATTAAATATTTTAAAACTTTGTTAGTAAATATTAGACAATAAAATTATGAAAACTTAATAACTGCATAGTGGAGTTTAACCTAATAATGTAATTGAGTATTTGTTTGTATTGGATAAATATACATTTCTAAAACAATTTAAAATAAATTTCTTAGTACCTTTTTTTGAGCTGTTATTTTGGTAATATAATAAAACAAACATGACATAATCATTAGGACGTGAGATAACTGACCAGTCAATTTGAATATGGCTATGAAAAAGTGTGAAAAATATTTAAGTGTATGTTTTCTTCAAACAGGTCTAAATATTTTTTCTCACACCTTAAAACTGAAATTTATAGTGTTCACGTTTTATTATCCTTATAACAAAGTGACACTACTAAATGCACTTTAATAAAAAATATATAAACCTTTTGTAAAAAAACTTTGAATTTCGGTGAGAGTGATTGTTATTTTGAATTTGTGGTATTTTGAAGCAAAAATACATTTGGACTAACAAATACAACATTCCGTGAACTGTCGAAAAATCTTTTTAAGTTGAAGTAAAATTAACTTGATATAAAAGTGAAAGTGAAGATGCCGCAAATATAGCATATAAAATGAAAAAAAGATCGTTGTTATATTCTTGTTATATTTATTATTTCAACACTTTCTGATCTGCCTTTAATAAAACTGATTTTAAGTTGTTATTTGAAAATAGACTTTCACCAGAAATATTCTTCTTCTTCTCCGTCGTTTCGCTCCAGACAGAGCCTTATAATGCCTCTCCACCTCTCTCTATTTGTCGTTCCCCTATTGCAATCGTATAGGAGGCCACCTATAGGAGATTTGATCTGGTCTGTCCACTGCATTGACGACTGTCCACGGTGACCAGTGTCTTCAACTCTTCCCTGCAAAAAACAAGAAAGATTTGTAGAAAAAATACTTTATATTTAATACATATTCTCTGTAATGTTTTGCCTTCAAAGAGGGCAAAACATTACAGAACACCGGGCGAAACACATAAAATTTTGAGGAAAACCAAAATTTACATTGTTTTAAATAATTTGGTTAAATAAAAGCAAAAGCACAAGCTTCCTAGCTATCCGGTTTTGAATATATTCAATAGCCGCTGTTGTTCATTTTATAAAAATTGCTTAGAGATAATTTTTTTCATTCAAAATATCTTTGGAAAATGAAAAATTTCTTACGGACCTAATTCACATTCTTGGCATTGATACATTCAAAACACAAATAAGAATAACACTCGTCAAATATTAAAGTATATTTTTAACTCGCAGGTTCCATTTGCATTAGGGATAAGGGCTAGGGAAATTGTCTCTGATCTAATGGTTGTGCAACACTCCTTTTTGAGCCAGAACATGATCACTGCTAATTGATTTTATTTCAAACTGTACGTTAATAAATGAATGAAGATCAAGCAGGTCGTAAAATTATGAAGATGAAGTCCATCGCAGTAGTCTTGAAAGAGATTACGAGTGATCGCACGGTTAAACACCTACATATTAAGAAAAACCAAAATTAAGGTCACCAATAATAAGACAATAGGAAAAATATTCCTTTAACTATGGAAATAGGGAACTATTTTATTTAAAATGAAGAAATTTCCGAAAGATCATAATGCCAAAACGCCCTTTTTGGCAAACAAATAATCTTTGAAGACTTATAGCGTCGCCAAATAAAACGCCTTATTTTGTAATCACCCTCTAATACTTTATAAAGTCCGCACGACAACCGTTAACTGGGGACGTTTGGCATAGCATTCGACGGTCGTTGTAAACAAAGCCTCTCGACCCTCATAAACCTCTAATGTTCGTAAAAACTGTGTACATAAAACAAATATCTCTTACAAGTCCACCAAACAAAATGACAGAATAATGCAGCAAACTGTCTCAGGAGTGGAATCTTGCTAGAGAACGGTCGAGACATCAAATGCGACGGTAATCTTTACGTCAACCGAACCATTCATCTCACAGTTTTATCTCTTCGCAACTTCCGAGATTTATGGTCTCTTCCACCTCTCGCATAAATTATTGGATCAGTGACATCTACGGACATTATAAAGCAGCTTGCGTTTTTGTTTCATGAGGGGTGTGATGGTTGTTAGGCTTAAAATTTAACCTTGAATGTTTCACCGTGTGTAATCATGATTGACGTAATGATGTAAGTCGGACTTGTGATAAAACTAAACTAACGATCAAGAAATACACAGCGATGCCATATTCAAACGTACCAGTTTTTTTGGTTTTTAATATTTAATACAATATACCATAACAAATCTGTCAGAGAGTGTATTTTAATCTTTATCATAGCAACTCGGAAGGAAGCCAATCAAGTAAGTTATTAACGTCAAAAAGGTAGTCAAAAAGAGTAATGGCGGAATCTTTGTTTGTTAACGATAATTTTTTTTGACTTAAAATATCTGATAGAAGACAGCACATGGAATTGTCAAATAAACTCGTACTAAATTTGAGGTGGAACATAAGACTATATACAATCTGCCACAGATTCCCTAAAACCAGGAATGGCCCGCCATTAAAATCTTTATCCAATGATCTTAATTGTAACTTCTGAAATTTCGACAATACTAAGTGAAATTCTTTAATTGAATTCAGCATTCGACGCCACACACGTAAAACCAAAATTAAGCAATAAACGTTAAGTTATTGATGTATAAAGGAATTTTACCTTAAATAATTCTTGAACTGGCAATATCTCCTAGGTACGATAGTACTAAACCTAAAGCCATTACGCCATTTTCCTTTTCCACATCTCTATTATCGCTGTTAGAGTATAAGATACTAATAGCGGGTCCGGAGTTCGGCGCTGGTAGGAGATTCGCCGAATATGAGCCGAACATTCTAAGATTGATATGGCTAATAGTTGTCATCGCGTTACAGTGCAACTACATGAGTTATGAACATCATTAACGTAACGCAACATGATAAACATAGCCAGTTAAATATATTTTATTCCCATCGCTAAAACGGGGAGAGTAATTTATCGATTAGATAAAGAATAAATTATAAAATTATTTTTATTTTGGTTTTAAAATAAAAAAAAAATTTAAGACCTTTATTGCAACATGAGTAATCTCTTCTAATAAAGTAAAATTCCAGAATCAAAAGCTTGGTGCTGGAGTGAAGTGCAATACACCGTCAGTGAGACATTTTGAAATTAAGTACCCATGGGAAAAAAAATTAAAATAAAATAGTAAATTTTAGCCTAGACTAATATGGGTATCAATATATCAACAATTAATAGAGAAGAGAGGCAGAATAGGAAAAGAAG
This sequence comes from Druceiella hillmani, assembly GCA_039881145.1. NCBI lineage: Eukaryota > Metazoa > Arthropoda > Insecta > Lepidoptera > Hepialidae > Druceiella > Druceiella hillmani. The sequence goes on along the minus strand of JAYKKI010000046.1, from coordinate 16,271,517 downwards.
AAATAGCGTAATGATGGAATATCCAGATTCGAATATTTTTTCAGACAATTTTTAAAAACATTTGTCAATATTCCCATAATTTTCGCGACGTTCAGTGTATGATAACTTTATTCATCCGTGTAATCCTTAATATTCTTGAAAATTATACAGTCATTTAGGGTCCGTATGAGGTTACCTATATATTTATGGTGGATGAAACATTTAAGATTTACAGAATTTAACATTAAAACATATTTCTGATAAGTGCCCTTATTTTTTTCTTCACTGTTCCTTAGAGTTACGGTCAGATGTAATTTCGTCGAACTCCAATGGAAAGTTATGAAGGTTTTATCTAAATTATAAAGTGGATAACAAAATTTAGGTTTGAAAATGATGTATATTCCCAGTATAGCCAGTTAAGTATTCATAATGTCCTAAAGTGATATTATGAATACTTAACTGGCTATATTATATCATATTGCGTTACGTTAACGATGATCAAAACTCATGTCAATCTTGAAAATGTTCAGCTTGCAATCAGCGAAATTGCTACATACGCTGAACTTGGGACCAGGCACTAGTGTTTTAGACTGTAATTCCCGCAATAAAAGGACGAGGGAGAGAAAAATAGCATATTGGCTCAAGGTTTAGTACTACCGTCCTTAAGGAATATTGGAAGTGATAGTATTATTTAAGGTAGAATTCTTCTATATCTAAGTCGCTTAATGTTTATAGCTTTATTTCGATTTTATGGGTGTCGTATCGCCTATTGAATCCAACTAAGAGTTTTAGCTGGCATGGTTAACACTTTAGAAGTTACCACTCGATTCGTTGGATAGAGGTTTTAATTGTAATTTGCTTTATGTTCGACTTCAAATTTATTATGGGTTTATATACAATTTTATGGGATTTTTTTGAATTAATTCGGTTTGACAAATTTTTACAGTATATTATATTGAATAATAAAAACACATAAAATTATTACGTTTCAATATGATACCACTTTGTTTCTTATAATATACTGGACTTTAATCACCACGTCAATCACATTAATGTCTCGTGAAAAATTAATCCCTATAATTTTAAGCATAACCACCATCAAACGCCGTCATAAAATAAAAATGCAAGCTGGTTAATATTGTCCATAGTAGTGATTGCTTCGATGATTTATCCGAGAGTCGGGAAAGATTTATAATCACCTTGAAGGCTATAAAGATAGTAAACTGCGATATAAATCGTTAGGCCGACGCAGAGATTACGGTCGCATCTGCGGACTCATGACCTTATCTCTAGCCTCCAGCATCATTTCATCATCTATTTTGGCGGACGTGTACGAGGTTTTTGTCTTATGCACATAGATTTTATGAATATTAGAGGTTTGTGAGGATCGCAGAAACTTTGTTTATGACAACTACCGTGTGCTATGCTAAACACCCACAGTTAACCGTTGTCGCGAGGACTTTGTGAAGTATTAGATTGCGAATAAAAAATAATGGATTTTTTTACTTGATGCCGTAAAGCAAATTTTTTATTTGCCAAATAGCGTAATTTGATATTATGGTTTTACATTTGCCCCTTTATTTAAGGTCGTAAACCAAAAATAAAAAAATGTTTACGCTGTTGTAGGAAGATGTTCCTTGTTATAGAAAATTAAAAATGGGGCTAGCTGTTATAGATCATATTGCTCTCACAAGTGTAATATTTTGGAAGTCCGAAAATCTCCACTATAATGCTTTTTCTTGTCCACAGCACGTATGACCTTCATGAGGTTTGTTAGTGCTTTTATACTTTCAACAGGTGCTAATTAATTTCAATAAGTGCTTATGACAGATGGAATTCATTTTTGTTTTTCTAAAAATGTACATTAACGTAATAAATTAATATGATTGCCTGTTCCTATAAGCAATTGTCGCTATCATTTGCAAACCATTAATCTACTCATCATCTAGCCAAGACACGTTAAACTTGTTTACTTAAACGTTAAACTTGCTTACATAAAACGTTAAACTTGTTTACTTTATCACTCTTCCGATTAATTACGAAAACATTTCCGAATCGAAACAATGCATACCTGATTGTGTACGTTTATAACGTGTGTATGTATCAAATGCATTTCGATATATCAAGCAAAGCATTAAAACAATATTACACACATAATGAGAATGTATATAACTGTCAAATATTCTCGAAATGTCAAACTTGTATAAATAGCAGTGTCATGCGGGTTTAAATTTTTATTCGAGATTTTTATTAGAGATTTTTATTTTTATTTTTATTTTATTTGAAACATCAGATCTATCCCCCGTGATATCTTTTAAGAAACAATTACTACGGTGGACTTCATCTTCATAATTTTACGATCTGCTTGATCTCTCTTTATTTGTCAACTTACAGTTTATGTTATGAGCACTTATTTGACCACGTTGCGATTTATAAAGAGGCGTGGCACCACTATTAGATTAGAGACAAAACCCTGAGTATTTATTCCTAAAGCACACGGAAGCTGCAATTTAAAAATATTGTTTAATATTTGATGACTTGTGTTCTTATTTTTATATTAAGCGCATCAATGAAAAAGGGTGTGAATTAAGTCTATAAGAAATTGTTCGTTGCAGAAAAATATTTTAAATAAATGAAAAATTTCTTTAAGATATTGTTTTTTAAATAAACCAAAATAATTTCACATAAATTTGGGGGTCATCTGAAAAGGGTAATTAAAAGGGTCTCAACAATAATTACAAGTGTTATACACACTTGGTACACTGAAAAATACGTCATGGATATGTTGAAAAATATTAAAAAAGTTACATTTCTCCTCTTAAATTAAAATTATGTATATTGTAGAATTTTAAGGAGCTTAAATTAATATAGTAGGAAAACTATAACGATGATTCTAGATGTCATTGCTTTGAGATATTCACAATAATTTATACGTATTTCCGACATAATTATGCTAAGTTTTATTAAATATTTGCTACCCTGGAAGTCTTTGTTAGTAACTATTTATTGTCAATAAGAAAAAAATTGCAGTTGACGTGAATTTATGTTTGTTTTTTTTTATTTTAAATTTTATTAAAGTACGGGTAAACTGAGATAGTGTAATGGATATATTTTTAGAATTTCCTGTCCATCATTCTTTTGTTTAACATCCTTATGATGAGCATGTGTTATCTTTTATTGTTCACCTTCTCGGATATCAAAACTTTAAATTTTACACCAATTCTCATTCTTAATTTGGTACCATCTGTGGTTTGGATGAACTCATTGTCGTTTCGTAACAGGCCGACGGACGGGTGTATATATTTATCAGAGACTTAAATATTTATTTTAAGATTTGAGATAAAATACTTTTTGTTACAAACCATTCTTTTAACCTCAATTATATTATTGTACTGAAAACGTTAGGTATCGACAATATGGATTTATAGGGAAAAGAATGTATAGTATAATTCTTTAAGGCTATACACCGTGTTAATTGCTTGTAAATAATAGGTTAATTTTACGCTTTATAAATAAATCCACGGTGCTTTCTGTAGATTTGGGAGTTGATAATTTAAAATTTTTATGGCAATTTTAATAGGTACGGTTTTCTTGCTTGTATTTAATAGATTAAGAATAAGCTAAAATTTTTAATTTTTAAATTCATGCACTTACTGTCGCCATGTCTGACTCAATCTGACTCAATGTTACTTTTTTATATCGGAATAGGACAGGGCGTCTTAATTTCGTTCGTTATGACAGTATTATTTTCGTTCGTTAATGAAGTTTAATCCGTTTTAGCCTCCTCCATTCACGGAGGATATCCAAGAATTGATTGAGATTTAAATAATAGTAATATTTTTAATATATTGTGACATATTCCAGAATCACAAGAATGGTCCATTTGATGTCTAAATCATAATGGAGTCTCCAGTTTGTTGGTAGCGAATGCATTTGTACTCAAACATAATATTATTTATGGCTACTTTGGGTTATACTTGAGATGAATTATTTAGTAGAACTCCATAATTAATAATGCGTCTAATTTCAATGAGAGGCTGGTATCTAGAATTTCTTTAATAACTGCATAGACAATTTTAATAACTGCATAGCGGAATTTGATATATCAATGTAAATATGCACTTTGTTGTATTTAACAAACACACGTCTCTAAAACGATTTAAAAGACGTTTATGTACATTTCATAGTATCTTTTTACAGCGATTATTTTGGTACCATAAATAAACATTGTAACTTAATTTGAAAATGGCTTTGAAAAGTATGAAAAATATTTTTAAAAATACGTTTTCTTTGGATAGATCCTAATATTTTTTCTCATACAAAATTTAAAGTTCTTCATAAAATATATAGTGCTCAAGACTTATTTTCGTGAACGGTTGGCATAGCATAAGTCAGCCGTCGTACACAAAGCCTCTCGATCCTCATAAGCATTGATATTTGTAAAAATTATGTACATAAAACAAAAATCTTTTACAAGTCCACCAAAGAAAATGAGAGTGATGCAGCAAACTGTCTGAGGAGTGGAACCTTGCCAGAGAAAGGTCATGAGATGCGACGGTAATCTCCGCATCAACCGAATCATTTATCTCGCAGTTTTATCTCTTCTTAGCTAACATGATTTACGATCTCTCCCAACTCTCGGATGAATTATCGGAGATATGACTGCTACGAACATTATTAACCAGCTTGCATTTTCATGTTCGGAGGGATTTGATGGCTGTTACGCTTAAAATTCATGATTAAATTTTTCACGGTGTATTATAGTGATTGACGTAATGATTTTTATCGGTTATGTTATAAAAATATGTGTACGATTACTAAACACAAAGCGATGCCATATTGAAATGTGCCAATTTATTGATTTCTATTATTTAATATAGGATACCATAAAATATCGTTTGTTTATGCATTGCACAGTTTATCACAACAACTCGCAAGGAAGCAGGTAAGTTATTGAAGTCAAAAAAGGACTCAACAAGAGTAAGGGCTGAATTTCTGTTTGTTGGCCATAATTTTATAAAAGACTAACATTTCATAAAATAGAATATTTTAAAATTATTTCTAAAATTATAGATGGTTGTTCAAAGCGAATTCACACCTGGGCCATATCACGTAAAATTGCCAAATAAACTCGTGATAAATTTTGGGGTCGAACATAAAGCTATACACAATCTGCCACAGATTCGTTAAGATCAGCAATGACTCTCCATTAAAATCGTTATACAACGAGCTGAATTCTCTCTATTGAAATGTTGATAATACCAACTGAAACTCTTTAATTTATTTCAGCAGGCACCCATAAAACCGAAATAAAGCAATAAACGTTAGGTTATATATGAATAAAGTAATTGTACCTTAAATATATCTCTCACTTGTAATTATCCTATACTACGATGGTAATAAACTCTAAGCCAATATTCTCTCTCATATCCATTTATTGTAACAGTAAGACCATAATATATCGGGTCGGGAGTTCGGCATTCGTAGAAATTTCGCCGATTATGAGTCCAACCATTTTAAGATTGATATAGCTTGTTATTGTCATCGCGTTAGGTTGAAACTACGTAAGTTATGAACATCGTTAACTTAATATGACATGATATAACATAACCAGTTACGTATGTTTTACTCTTATCGGTAAAGCGGCAAGGATAATTTATCGATCCGATAAAGAAAAAATAACAGATATTTTTTTCTATTATGGTTTTCAGCATAAAGATAAAATTGACAATTTTACTGGCATGTAAATAAAATGTTCTAATATAGTAAAAAACCAAAATCAAAAACTAGGTATTGGGAAGGAGTGCAATAAACCCTCAGTGAGACATAATAAAATTAAATATACATGGCAATAAAACAATTAAAAATGTAACTAAATAGTGAATATTAACCTAATAGTAACGGATATTGGCATCAATATATTAACACGAATAAGAAAAAGAGACAGAACAGAAAAAGAAGGAATAGCATAGTGATGGAGATGGAAAAATAGCACATTGAAATTTTAGAAAATTTTTGAAAATATAAATGAATATTGCCATGATTTCCACGAGTTTCATTGTATGGTAACTTTATTTGACCATGTACTCTTTAGTATCGACGAAAAACATACAGTCACTTGTATCTATTTGAAGTAACTTATATATTTAAATTGGGGAAACATTTAAAAGTTTAATAGATTTTTGTTTTAAAATAATGTTTGTAGTCAATGTTCTCATTTGTTTGCTTGGCCTTTTGTTAAGGGTAGGGTCAGATGTAATTTCCTTCAATTCAGATGGAAAGTATTGAAGATTTATTTTAAATAAATATGTAATTATTTGGAAAAGAAAATTTAGGTTTGATAGAGCATGTACATTTCTAAAAGGACGAATTAATAGTTAATTTCATACACCTAAAGCACGCACGAATATTATGCAGCGACATTATGAATATATTTTCACTCTGTTGGCCGCCTTAAGAATGCATTTATGCAGTTGCTTGATGATGGTTCACGATCGATGTATGTTTTTTTGTTTAATTTATGATTTTTATATTATCCTTTAAAACCTATTATAATTTGGTGTTTGCATATATCCGAAACTTTGGGTTAACTTGTAAGTTTTATATGAGGATTTTAATAAATTAAGAAATAAATACATCAATTTTTATAAATTATTTGCCATCGCTGAAATATTGAATGTGAAATCTATAATGTGACAAGATTAATTTCCAGAACAAAATCATCCATCTAGGATTTTAATAGAGTATGGTATTAGGGAAAATGAATTTTTAATTAAATACTTCTAAGACAGACAAATTTTAACTTTTTTGTGATCTCCAGCTGACGTTCAGTTATATTTAGTTTGTTTCAAATTTGTAAAACACTTTAATTATATTGGAAATCAATCTATTTATGCTTAGAAACATCGCTATTTTGAAAAACGACATGAAGTTAAACCAATTAACAAAAATTATTTCATATGTTACTTTTTGTAGAGCTCCCCACATTAAAAGGAAAAACAGAATCCTTAAACGGAGGAACGGACATCATGCGTCCGTCTGTCACGTCGGTAATCGCCCTTTTAGTCTTCCTTCACGTAGTAACTTTATAGTTACCATAGTACATGTTAAACCAGTTAAACCAAAAATATGTTAATGGCTAATACTTAAAAATATTTATATACAAATTTTAGGGGACAAAGCAAAACATTTTTCTAAATATATATCGTCATAGATATAAAAAAATATGCAAAAGAGTGCACTTCTCCTCTTCTCTCCGAATCATCTGAAAATAAATTTATGAATAGTACAGAATTTTTAGAAACCCAGATAAAAATTGTAGGAAAGCTATAATGATGATTCTGGATATCATTATACATGAGCTACTCATGACAATATAGATGTCAGTTAGTTATGTCAGGTTTTACTAAACACAATATAGATGATACTCAGTTATGTCAGGTTTTACTAAATATTTGCTACACTGGGGGGTTAGTGTTGGCTTATTGTAAACAAAATAAATTCGCCTCGAATGGGATAAGGACTCTTCGACGTGCGAGTGCGACAGGCAATTGGGATTTTTTATTTTGTAAGCTTGAAAATATATTTAAAGTTATAGTAGTACGCGTTTCATCTTCAAATGTCTAATATCTAATTTTATACAATTTTTTTCTCTATTTATAATTTTGGTCATTTAAGAACATATGCAGTGGACTTGATTTGCAAAAAATTGAGTTCACTTATGAGATATATTAATAATATGTGATGCATGTATAACTGTTTGATTAAAAGATTAATCGCTTTCTAAGAAAAATCTTGGATTTTTATTGCGTCTTTTGCTCAAATTGTTCAAACTAACGTCTAATAGAAATATACATTTGTATGTAATGGAGCAGCAGAATGGTTTAAGGTAAACAATTGCTACAAAGATGTGCTAAAACTTTCGCGCATGATCTGATATCGTATTCTTATATATATATATATATATATATATATATATATATATATATATATATATATATATATATATATATATATGTATATATATATATATATATGTATATATATATAAAATATTCATATATTTACAATATTAATTGGATCCTAATTTTGTACGTGAGCAGGTTTTCAACTTTCAGTTTCAGATATCAGCTTCGAATTTAATAATTGGTATTATTTACGTTAATTCATGAGTTTTAATGCGTATTAGCCTCCTCAATTTACTAAGGATATATAAGAATCCATTGACTTTTAAGGTCATGTGAAATATTAATATTTTACATATATTACGGCGTATTCCTGAATCAATCCAATGACCAATTTGATGTCAAGACCAATATGGAATACCCGGTTATTCGGTAGTCATTGGGATTTGTACTCATAAAAATATCAGTTTTGGATCCTTTGAATACTTCAATTGGATCATTTAGCAGAGCTCCATAATTTTATTCCATGCGTGATTGGTTTAATAATAGACCTGTAATTTTTTTTTGTGTTTGTCATATCAGCAGTTAAAAATATATAGAGAAAATATCTGAAAGTTCTTTTGTACGTTACTCTAGGTGAAGTTAATATAAGCTTTTGCATGTTTATTCATATGCCACACTGAATTTTCTATAACATAGATATCATTCAAAATTTTGACTCTAATTTATTAGAAGCTTTTTTCTTTTTAGAAAATTAACCAAAATTTGACGAAGGAGTCTTTAATGTCATACTAAATAAAACACTTATTTAGAAATTTAGAAAACATACCAGATATTTCTTTCCTTGGAACGCTTTTACGACAAAACACATTACATTACAAAATTAAGGTCGAAAACCTTAATTTTGTAATGTATAAAGCACGACAGTGATAATCAAAAGAAAGGCAAAATTTAACAATATCAAAATGCAATTAATTCAATTAAAAACATTAAATTAGTTTTTGTCCACTTATAGCAGCCTAAATATGTTACACTTAGTAACAAATATACTGGTAATGCTGTATTTTCGTAGTTTTATCAAACTTTTAAAGCGAATGAAAAGGCCAATTCAAAAGCAAATTTTTTAATAACATAAATGAGAGGTATTTTTCCTCATGCCCGGTTTAATTAATTTATTTTCTTAGCATTATTAAAGAAATTAACAATCAAAAAATTTGCGAAAGTCCCTTTTTCGACTAATTTGGCTATATATTTCGGTTTTCTTACGTCGTGGAAAGCACACATTGTAAGAATATTTTAAGAATTTAAGAAAATTTAAGAACTGCATAGTGGTATTTGACCTAACAATGTAATTGTGTGCTGTTTTGTATTGCAAATATATACATCTTTAAAGGATTTAAAATACTTTTGTGGAAATTTCATTGTTACCAAAATAATCGCACCTTTTAGAGCTATTATTTTGGTAACAAAATAAAACAAGCATTGTGCCATTAGGACATCAGATAACTGACCAGTTAATTTGAAAATGGCTATGAAAAAGTGTGAAAAATATTTAAGCGTATGTTTTCTTCAAATGGTCCAAATATTTTTCTTACACTTTCAACCTGAAATTTATAATGTTCAAGTTTTATATTCCTTATCATCAATTGACACTGACAAATATACTTTAATAAAAAATATGTTAACATTTTGTGAGATAACTTTTGACTTTCGGTTAGAGTGTTTGTTAGTTTAAGTATATATATGGTATTTCAACTAAAATACATTTAAATTAACAAATATTTCATTCCGTGAACTGTCGAAGAGTCATATAAAGTTAAAGTAAAATTAACTCTCATGTAAAAGTGAAAGTTTGGAGGCGGCAAATATTGCCGAAAAAAATTAATGTTGTTATGTTCTAATTATAATCATTATTTTGTTACTTTTGATCTCCCCTTAATTAAACTGATTTTAAGTCGTTATTTGAAAATAGACTTTCACAAGAAAGATTTTTTCTTCTCCGTCGTTTCGCTCTAGACAGAGCGGTAATGGACAGCATGTTGTGCTCTTTTGGGTGACCGCTGTTACCCGCCTCATAATGCCTCTCCATCTTTCTCTATTTGTCATCGCTTTGTTTATACACTTAAAATACAAATAAGAATACGAATCATCAAATATTAAAGTATATTTTTAACTCGCAGCTTCCATATGCATTAGGGATTTTTTTCTGATCTAATGGTTGTGCAACACTTTTTTATGAACCACAAGGTAATCAAATAGGAGAAAAACTATACGTTAATAAATGAAGAGAGGTCAAGCAGATCGTAAAATTATGAAGATGAAGTCCACCGCAGTAGTAGTTAGTTTAGTTTCTTCAGTAGTTTCTTTCTAGTTCCGCAGTAGTTTCTTGAAAGAAATTACGAGTGATCGCTCGGATGTTTCAAATAAAACTTATTTAAACACGCAAAGACACCGCTATTTTTACAAGTCCGACATTTTGAGAATATTTGATAGTTATACACATTCTTATTATGTGTGTAATGTTGTTTTCATTCTTTTGCTTGATTTATCGAAATACATTTTATACATCCGCACGCACATTTACATATATATACATAAGTATACATTGGTTCGATTCGATTCGGTTCGAAATCTTCTAGTATTTAGTCGGATGTGTGATAAAGTAAACAAGTTAATTGGTTTATTTTAAATATTCTAGTACGTTTATAACATTTTATTTGAACATATTTGAATAAAATTAAAAAAAGAATTTCTCGATAAGACAATGTTTCGATTAATGTTAGCAAATGATGAGCGACTTATTACAACACCTACATATTAGAGTGACAAAAATTTAGGTCCCCAATAATAAACAATTATTTAAACTAAATAATAAGGACCTATTGAAAATACAAAGGCGCTAATAAATCTCATGAAAGTAGTACATGCAGTGGATCAGAAAATATAAAAATAGCCGAGCTTTTTGGGCTTTTAAAATGTTATATTTTTAAGAACAATTAAATTGATAGCTGTTACAGTCCCTTAAAATATTTTTACTCCTGGGAACATCTTCCTACAACTCCGGCAATAGGTTAAATATTCCTATAACTGTAAAAACAGGGAACGTTTTTTACATAAGACAAGAGATTTATGTAAAATCATTATGCCAAGATTCTCTATTTGGGAAATAAATAATCTTTGAATATTTACAGCGTCGGCGAATAAAATGCCATAGTCTGTAATCGCACTCCAATACCTTACAAAGTCCGCGCGACAACCGTTAATTGGGGACCTTTGGCATAGCATACGGCGGTTGTTGTAAACAAAGCCTCCCGACCCTCATAAACCTCTAATGTTCATGAAAACTGAGTACATGAAACCAAAATCTTTTACAAGTCCACCAAAGATAATGACAGAATGATGCTACAAACTGTCGTAGGAGTACAATCTCGCTAGAGAAAGGTTGAGACAGCAAATGCGACAGTAATCTCCGCGTCAACCGAACCATTTATCTCACAGTTTTATATCTTCGCAGCTTCCATGATTTATGATGTCTTTCTACTCTCGGATAAATTATGGGATCAATGACCTCTACGAACATTATTCTGGTTGAGCTTGCATTTTTGTTTCGTGAGGGGTTTGATGGTTGTTAGGC